>JAUPMV010000012.1:3750000-5000000 GCA_030848855.1 Branchinecta sandiegonensis
ATCGAGGGGGGGGGGGGCTGTAGGGGGGTGTCCGGAATTCTGGTGATCGTGAGTTAAGGTACTCCCAGATGTGCTAGGACGATCAAACTTTGCTGGAGCATTAGAAACTTGACATCACTGGGTTAGACATCGTCACTTCTCCGATTCGACCATTCCTTAAAGAACTCATCTTAACCGCAAAATACAAAAAATACTTTTAAGCAAACTTTACTTTTTCAAGATCGCCATGAGTACATGAGCCTTTTTGCCTCAAGGATTTTGCTTAGAAATTAATTTTTGGCAAACTTAAAGTGCGCTTCTTAACCGAAAAGTAAAAAAAAAAACCTTTGACCGTCAGTTCCATCCTCTGACCCAGCCTTGCAAGTTTGGCGCATCTTAACCGAATACTTCCATCTGACCCAGCCTTGCCAATTTTTATTTTCCTTCTTGTTTCATTTTGCTTTCTGACACCTATTTGCATATTTAAAGTGAAACCATAGGTTGAATTTTCAGCCCACTTTATTTTTTCTTGTTGGGGTATTACTTACTACATATGCTTGCAAGTGCCACATGAGCTTACAGCTCTTGTTACTTTTAGGACTGATTGCATCTTCAGTCCTGACGACAGGTTGGTCCTTACTGGAACATCGTTGGAAAAGGGGGAAAAGATGGGCAAACTTCATATTTTCGACAGGAATACTTTTGAGAAAGTATACGAGCTAGAAGTTGGAGAAGGGGTAAGTTGTTCTCAGATATCAATCAATGTGAATATTCAATGAGCCCAAGCTGACTGCGAATAATATTTGATGGACTAGACGGACTCGGTGATATTTCGGCCCTTCTTGGGAAGGGTCTTCTTCATGCTTAGTTAACAAAAAAAAAATGAAGGAAAGAAATGTTTATTTAAAAAAAAAAACTAGAATCTTCAGTGCCTAGAGGCGAACTTGTAAGGGACTAATTACCCTCAAAACAAAACATAAACAACAACGGAAACTTCGACAAAAATAAGGAAGAAAAGGAAAACAAGAGCTGTAAGCTCATATGGCATTTGCATGGGTCAAGATGATTTGATTGATCAAAAGTAAGTTTCGACTTTGCAGTTGAGATGCGCGCTCTAAGGGAGCTGGAACTTCATTTGTAAGCAAAACCCTTGAGGCAAAACTGCTAATGGGCTGATGGGCATCACGAAAATGCATATATTGCTTAAAAGTATGTTTTTTACTTTGCGGTCAAGATTGGTACTTTAAGGAATAATCGGATTTGGGACGTAGCAATTTCTAAGCAAATGTTGTTGAGTCTCCAATATTCCAGCGAAGTTTCATCGTCCTAGCACATCTGGAAGTACCTTAACGCGCGATCACCGGAATCCCAGACCCCCCCCCCCCCCTCCTCCAACTCCACCCACAATAACCGGAGCCAATCCGGTTCTGTAAATGATTAATCCAGAGCATCTGTTTGTCATTCCCACGAAGTTCGATCCAGATCACACCAGTCTAAGCGGGTCAAGTATTATCCGCCCTCCCCTCAATTATTGCCGGATTCGGTCCGGAAATGAAAAAGGTCACAAGAGAAAATGTCCTCTGTTTAATTATTAAATTTCACTCGAATCCGATCACCCGTTCCAAAGTTACGCATGACTCAATATTCCGGATTCCCCTCCCTCACCCCCCCCCCAAGATTATCATATCGAGGATTTTTTTTCTTATTCCAAGTCAGTTTGACCGGGTCCCTGATATACCTTCCAAGTTTCGTCGTGAAAATCCCCCCAAAAACGGAATTCCGGGAAACCCCCTCCTCCCCCCCCCCCTCAAGTTTCCGGATCCAGTCAAATTATGTAAAAGATTTACATGGACCAGATGTTTGTTCTTCCCAGCAAGTTTCACTCCGATACCATCATTCTAACCGTTTCCCAAGATTTCCGGTCCCCTCCCCCCAGCTCCCCCGCGGTGCACGTAGCCAATCCGATTCAGCAAATGACTTACCTAGAGCATCTGTTTGTTCTTCCCACAAAGTTCCATCCCGGTCCCTCCATTCTAAACGGGTCACGTATTCCCCCCCCCCCCCCCCAATAGTTGCCGGATCCGGTCCGGATATGAAAAAAATTATCGGAGAAATGTCCTCTGTTCAATTCTTAAATTTCACTCGAATCCGATCACCCATTCCAAAATTACGCATGACTGAAAATTTCGGATTCCCCTCCCTCCACTCCCCCCACCATTATCTGATCGACAACATTTTTATTTTGAAGTCAGTTTGATTGGGTCCCTGATATGCCTGCCAAGTTTCATCGTGAAAATCCCCAAAACCACCATCACCGGAATTCCGGGACCCCCCCCCCCCCCCCCGTAAGTGTCCGGATCCAGTACAATGGTCTAAAGGACTTATCTAGAGCAGATGCTTGTTCTTCCCAGCAAGTTTCACTCCGATCCCTCCATTCTAACCGCTTCTTGAAATTTCCGGTCTCCCCCCCCCCCAACTCCCCCCTGGCTACCGAATCCGGTCAAGACTTTAAACGGGACATTACAAATATATATTCTATTCAGTTATGAAGTTTCATTACAATCCGATCATCCGTTCGTAAGTTACACACTTCTCAATTTCCCGGATTCCCCTGCGGATTCCCCTCCCTCCACTCCCCCCACCATTATCTGATCGACAAATATTTTTATTTTGAAGTCAGTTTGAATGGGTCCCTGATATGCCTGCCAAGTTTCATCGTGAAAATCCCCAAAACCACCATCACCGAAATTCCGGGACCCCCCCCCCCCCCATAAGTGTCCGGATCCAGTACAATGGCCTAAAGGACTTATCTAGAGCAGATGCTTGTTCTTCCCAGCAAGTTTCACTCCGATCGCTCCATTCTAACCGTTTCTTGAAATTTCCGGTCTCCCCCCCCCCCCCCCAACTCCCCCCTGGCTACCGAATCCGGTCAAGACTTTAAACGGGACATTACAGATATATCTTCTATCCAGTTATGAAGTTTCATTACAATCCGATCATCCGTTCGAAAGTTACACACTTCTCAATTTCCCGGATTCCCCTGCCCCTCCACCCCCCCCCCCCCCCAAATGGTCGGATCAGAAAACTGATTATTTATAAGTTTGTTTGGTCGGGTCTCTGATATGCCTGCCAAGTTTGATGGTCCTAGCACAACTGGAAGTACCCTAACTCGAAAAAGTGTGACAAAATGCCCTAAATTTTCAAGTTTCCAGCGCCCCCACTTCCCCTCATATGGTCGGATCGGGAAACTGATTATTTCCAGGTTCGTTTGGTCGGGTCCCTGATATGCCTGCCAAGTTTCATTGTCCTAGCACATCTGGAAGTACCCTAACTCGGATATTTGGGACAAAAAACTCGGACCGACCGACAGACCGACAGACGGAATTGTGATCGGTATATGGCACTTGAGCCAGAGGCTACAAGTGCCATAAAAAAGAAAGGAGCTTGACTTACCCGGTCTGGGACGCCATACAAAAAAAAAAAAAAAAAAAATCAAGCAGAATCACTATTAACTCCCAAAACAAAACAAAAACCTGAAACGGCTGAGAATAACGCATCAAATTCATATACAGCAAAACAATGAACCTTTAACATGCCACGGAAATCCAATAAAACGCTACATGACCTTAACTCAGTCGATAAGCCTTCCCATACTAAAGGGCCAACGTGTCTAATGCTAAATCTCTGATCGTAGATTTGTTTTTCTAGCCTTAGTCCGAAGGTCCAAATATCGCTAGGCTAAGTCGACAACTGTCTTACAATGGTGGACTTGCTTTAACGTTCTCTCGGTGATCTTGGATGCCCTAGGCTACCTCTGTGTCACGATCCAGGATCACATAGGAGGGTTACACCACCGGACGTCACTGCGAGGTTTCTAGATAAATATTCTTTGAGCCCAAGCTGACTTTGAAACATTTATTCAAACAATGTTTACAACGGGGACGTCAGCTACGATTCTTCATCAGCGATATTTCGGCCCTTTTTGGCAAGGGTCCTCGTCAGGCTGTCAATCCTCTGGTTCAACTTCGGGGAAGGAAACAAACCTGTAATAAATAACTGAAGATTCTTATTACAGGTTTAGTTATTTATTACAGGTTTGTTTCCTTCCCCGAAGTTGAACCAGAGGATTGACAGCCTGACGAGGACCCTTGCCAAAAAGGGCCGAAATATCGCTGATGAAGAATCGTAGCTGACGTACCCGTTGTAAACATTGTTTGAGTAAAAGAGGTTTCTAGCCTAGCTGGCGTACTAGACGCCGTCCCGTTAGAGACTCCAAAAACAGGCCAAGCCTATAACCCTTACAAGTAAGGGGTTAATAAAAAAAATCTCTTTTATTGGCTCTAGTCAACAGTGTTGCCACCGGCAGTAAAATTTTACTAGATCTAGTAAAAAAAAAAGTAGAGGATCTAGTAAAATTCATTCTGATCTAGTAAAAAATCCCAATTTCTAGTAAAAAAAAATGGTCCATCCCAGAAGTCGCGGCGATAGCCGCGAAATTTTCACTGCTATACTACTATAGTCAATCACAAAAATATTATTCTCCTCGCATACTTCATACTCACTTAAGAATATCTATTCCAAAAGACTGAAGTTACAGTCTCCTTTACTTAAACAATCTATTATTTACAATAACTGTTATCTGGTTAACTTTTCTAACATAATTTACTTTCCTCATTTTTATGCAAAATTTAATTATTGTTTAAAGTTAACCGTTTAATAATTATCCTCTATTTTCCACACTTACCATTATCTTACGGATACAGTCACGGCTTATTGTACTTATGTTTAAGTCCGTGACACTCCATCCTTGAAATATGTAGCAACTCCGACGGCAACCGACTGCCAAAAAATAAGTCTTTTGGGGTCACACTCAATAGCGGGCTTTCTTCAGAAATTGCCTTACAATCTGGAATTGAACATTTTCTGAGCTTTGCTTCGTTAGCGATCGAACTGTAGGCTATTGATGAAATTCAAATTTTCCGTATCGCGATGAACTTTGTCTTGTTGGGACCGCAGTGCAAACTCTCTACGTAACTATGAGCGTGTTCCATCCTACTTACCGTAGTTACCACGCATGACGTCACAAATTCTGCCTTTTTGTCGTCAAGGCTGGAACCAATTTTTCTATTTTCCAGCGGAATATCATGCCACGGGTGAATCCGACCAATCACGTGACAGAGATTCGTGGTTACTATGCTTACCACGCTCCCGAGCGTGGTAATCAAATAGTACTATTAGTTGCTATTTCGAGAAGGCTGGAACGGTCAGCGTAGTAACTTTTCGTGAGGTTGGAACGGATTTAGTAACTAGTAGTTACTTTTGGTACGAGGGCGGAACACGCTCTATGTTGTTAAAAAAAAAAAAATCCCTCGGAGATTCAAAATAATTCAGTATGTCAAAAACCAAGGTATAAAAATAAGCTGGCTCTTCACTTAACCTTTAACCGACCGTAATGTCAACCATCAATAAAAGAGCATTATTTTCAATAGGATAGTTATACGGATTGGGCTCAGTTAGAAATTATGTCTAAATTTTGTGTGTTGATATTGTTATTTAGTTTGTGTCGTTTTTCGTTGTTCTCTTTACTCCGCTACCACCTTGTGTATTTGGCGGTTACAAATAAAATATATAGAATAATTTGATTTTTCACCCATCAAAAAGCACAGATGTAGTAGGAATAAAGAAAGAAAAGTAGAAGGAAACACTATAACAAGAGGAGACCAGACAAACATAGAGACTACGACATATAGGCAATGTTGTCGTTGTGCCTTTGTTTCTTTCTACTTACTAATAGTATTTTCTGCTTTTCTTTCTTTTTCTCTCCTTACTCCTCTGTGCCTTGTGCTCCCTGATGAGTAACAAATAAGGTAATTACTATAGTTGCGTTTTTGCAGATACCATGGTATCTGTTACCATGGTAAATGGATCTGCAATTAGTCGTTTTTCAGTTACCGTGGTATCTGATACTACGGTTGCTCTGCACAAAATTGCCGAAATTGCGCTTTTCGAAGTCATCCCAAAAGAAAAACTGATATCCAGTCACATTACCCGGTTCCAAACTTCTTTCCCACCAATTTGACAAAATCTTAGGCTCTATTATTGGTAATGGATGAAAGTGTGGTTTTTTCATCTGAATATCAGATACCACGATAACTGGCCAGATACCACGATAACTGCAAAAACGACTTTAGACCGTGGTATCAGATACCATGGTATCTGCAAAAACGCAACTTAAACACATTGCATCTGGGATTTGGAATCAGATTATTGTTTTATGAGTAAAGATAAAAAAAAAAATCATATATGATTGTAAGTTCTTTATCTAGTATTTCGCATTTTTTCCAATTAAATAGAAAGATAACTCTTCGAAAAACAAGTATTGGTGGAAGGACGATCTGCCGCACTCCCGTCCCGCCTTGTTGACCTTGTGTGTATAATTGTGTGTGTCTATTAATCGTAGGCTATAGTGTTATAACTTTTCAAGAACAGTCATGAATAGAATAGAATAGAATAGTGTTTATTTAGCCTCACAGGGCCATACACAGATTTTTATAAACACGGCATACAAGTATATTAATGCATTGAAAACGCAACTATCCTAGGACACGTACATAAATTATCTTCTATTTAGATTCCCACTCACATAATCTACCACCGTTTTAATAACGTTTTCTTTAGTCGATGTCAATATACCAGGGAAGAGCAGCCCTCCCCCAAAGTGATCCGGTAGAGGAGACTCCTGGCACTGCCCTAGGAGGTGGGCAACATTGTCCTCTCCAACAAGACAAATCGGACACCTGTAATTATCAGTGATTAACCCATCCCTATTTTTCCTTCTCCCAAACACCTTTTTTCTAAAACCTAGTGGTAATGAGTTTGTTCGGAGCTGGAACCAAAGTTTCAGAGTCTGTGCTGGTAGACCTAACTTAAAATAAAATTCCATATGAAAAGTCCGCTTCAGTAATTTGTAATAATTTAGAGTCTCAGACGTTTGAATTGTCCCATGCCAACTTTGTATCTCCTGGTCGCTTATAGCAAGTTCAAACTGTTTCAGTAAGTGGGAGTGGTCCTCTGGGCCTGATCCCCCGTTCCAAGCAAATGACAATCCGGCACGATCTAGCATGGCTTTAACCTGGAACGGCCAGGATTTTGGTCCTCCTATCTCTAACAATTCTTTATATGCTACTCTTAGCAGCCTATCCTCTGGGAGTCTAATAATTTTCAACCAAAACCGTATTATCTGCAACAGCCTAGATTTTTTCATTGTGAATAGGCCAAGCTCTCCTCTGACTGCCTGGGTATGAGTCGTTGGATGAAGTCCTATCAATCTCTTAAAGTGGAGCAGCTGAATCGACTCAAGCTGTGTGGCAGCGTCAAACCCCCAAAGTTCTGCACCGTAATGTACTGTTGGAAGGATTTTAGTTTTAAAAATATTCGTGTGAATTTTCATATCTTTGAGACCTCTTAGAACCGAATTCCTTAGTATCGCTGCGGATACCATCCTCCCTCTTTTCCTCATTTCAAGTATATGCTCCTTCCAGCTACCCTTTTCAGAAAAAATCACTCCGAGGTATTTAAACTTAGATGTTTGTTTGATTTCTTTATCTCTATAGAGGAATTTCCACCCCTCATTTTTTTTCCTTCCTGAGAAAATCACAATTTCTGTCTTTTTAACATTTAAAGTCAACTTTTTCTTTTGTAGATAATCTGAAAGAATATTTAATAACGCTTGGAGGTCCTCAGGGGTAGACGCTACCAGTACCGCATCGTCCGCAAATAGCAACAGTGACAATGTAGACAGGCCTAGTCTAACCGTTGGTGCCCATCTATGTTGGAAATACTCAACTATGTCATTAACATACAGGCAAAAAAGTTTAGGTGATAGGGTGCTACCTTGCTTGACCCCCTTTGATACTCCAAAACAATCCGAAACTCCTTTCCCTACCACCTTCACCACCCACAATGTTAATTTATACACATCGGCTATCAACTTAACTGTTAACCTAGGAAGTCCAATCCTCAGTAACTCCTCAAATAGTAAAATTCTATCCACTGTGTCGAATGCCTTCTCTAGATCTATGAACGCAACAAAAAGTCTATTCTTTCCTTTACTATACTTTTCTATCAACGACTTTAATATGAATACATGATCTACTGCCCCGTACCCTGCACGAAAACCTGCCTGTTCTTCTCGGAGTACTTTACGACTATTTATCCATTTACTTAATCGGCAATCCAAAACTTTTTCTATTATTTTGCTTATACACGGGACAAGCGAGATAGGCCTATAGTTGTTATGCTCTCCTGGGTTTCCTTTCTTTAAAATTGGGCGAATAATCGATGTCCTCCAAGCTTCTGGCCATTCTCCTGTTCGCACTATTAAATTTGAAACAGACAGCAATAATGGTAATACTAGACCTAGAAAACTACGGTAAAAATGTGTTGGAATTCCATCCGCACCAGCAGCTGATTTACCCTGTAGCTTCTTTACTACTTCTACAATCTCTCCACTATTTATCTTTCTTACTAGACCTTCTTCATACTCCCCAAGTGGGAAAACTGCTTCTTCCTTCATATCCCTAAACTTATTATCAATCCACTCTGCTAAACTTGGATTCTCCGTTATATCCTCCTTGAAATATTCTACCCAACTATCTGGTGCTGGGGTATTGATGTTTTCACCATTATTTACTGGCCCCCTAACCATCCTCCAAAATGTCTTCATATCACAATCTACATAAGCTCTATTCATTTCCTCTCTTTTCTTTTCTTCTACTTTCCTCTTTTTATACTTTGTCATCCTTTTGAATATTCTTCTTTTCTCTTTATATATCTCTAGCATTTTTTCATTATTACTAGACCTGTAAATATTCAAAGTCCTAACTAATACTTCTTTTGCTTGGGCGCAATCCTCGTCAAACCATTCCTTATGTCGTCGTTGTTTTCCTGTCTGAAGTGGTTCCAGTGCCTGGTACAATATTTTTGTACCCTGCTCTACCATTTCATTCAATGATTCTAGCTTTACTATTTCAACTATTTGTTCGTCTACCTTATTATCTGATAATGCTGCCGATACCTTAACTATATCATCCTTCTTCCATTCGCATTTTAATGATTCTCTAAGCTTTTGGTGTTTCCTTATCTTCGTCCCTGCATTCTTACAACCATTTTTATTCTCCATTATTAATTTCAGCTCTAATCCTAAATG
This sequence comes from Branchinecta sandiegonensis, assembly GCA_030848855.1. Classification (NCBI taxonomy): domain Eukaryota; kingdom Metazoa; phylum Arthropoda; class Branchiopoda; order Anostraca; family Branchinectidae; genus Branchinecta; species Branchinecta sandiegonensis. The sequence goes on from JAUPMV010000012.1 coordinate 3,759,188, forward strand.
GTCTGACCCTACCAGTACAACCACTTCCACTCCTATCGTATCCTCCAGAATCTTATGGTCGATTAGCACATAGTCTATTACGCTAGGTTTCATCCCCGAAAAGCAAGTATAATCCCCCTTATTTTTGTCCATCCCAAATCTTCCATTACCGATTACTACCCCAACCTCTGCACACAGGTCCAGGAGCCGCCTACCCCAGACATTAACTTTTCGACTCTCATCCTTGCTCTTCCTTGGTATTTTGAACGCTGACGGAACCAAATCAACTTCAAACGGGGACGGAACATCTCCCAACTCAAAATCAACTCCAGTATAAGCGTTGAAATCCCCATGTAGTACTAGTCTGTCCTTACTATAACACGATCTAAATTTGCAAACTTCCTCAAATAGTATTTCCCACACGTCTTCCCCTTTGTATGAGCTATTCTGGGGTGGAATATAAATCGATCCTATCAATAGCCAATTGCCATCTCGGCACTTCAAACGGGACCATATAATGTTTTCTGACCTACTTTCTAGGCGGGAAACTTTTATAAATGAACTCAGTTTCACCATAACCATCAAACCCCCATAAACTCTTGAGTTCATTGCTGGCTGCCGGCTCACACCCTCAACTTGGAAACCATTGATTTTTGGAACCTCATTTTCTGAATGCCAGGTTTCTACCAGGGATATCACATCATGTTGCCTCAGCTCTTTCAATACATATTCCAACTTGCACTTTATTCCTTGGATATTCCAAGACACTGCTCTAATACACTGGGTATGGCCAATTTCCTAGTAGTTTTCTTCGTCAAAATCCACATTATCGTTCGATAGTGCGTAGAACTCACGACGCATTGGGCGCTGTTGAACCAGTGGGCTTCCGTAACTGTCACGACCACGGCTACTTCCTTGGAATGGTCTAGCCCCTGGTCCTCTTTTTGTTCCTACGTCTTGTCTTTTAGATGTGTTTCCTCCATGTGATGCATACCATCCTATGACCCATGGTCAGTTATATTACGATAATCTTCACACAGAAAGTTAGCGGTGGAAATAACTTCAGATGAACCTCCAGAGAGGTCACATCCACCTTTAACTTTCTGTGTGACGACCTGTCTGGCGTAGGACTCTACATGGTTAATGGTTAATTGTTAGTGGTTCTGTTCGAAAAAGTTATATCAGTTAACATGCCTCCGTGTCGGTTGATATCGGAATAGAAAACTGGACGGCTATTTAACAGTATCAACCTCGCTACGTTCGGTAGACACTTTTCATAACCTGCCTCGCCTCCGACAGATTATTTTGCAGACAGATTCATATCAGCCGCCAGAGAGGATGATATAAGTCATATCAGCTTCCAGAGGATGAAATAAGTCATGTTAGCCTCCAAAGATGGTTTCTGTTCGAACAAGTTGTAACAGTTAACACACCTTCATCTCGGTTGACATCGGTATCACAACCTCTATGGCTATTTAAGAATATCAACCTCGCCTTCAGCTCGGGCAGGTTATTTAAATGACCGTCTCGGTGTTATTTTCTGATATCAATCACATCAGAAATCAGCAGACTCCTCGACAACTTATCTTCGCTAATATATCGTTACGCCGTTTTTTGCTGACTGCCATACTTCTATTTACTAGCTTCGACAAATATAAGCCGAGTTTCTTTTTTCTTATCTGTTCATTGTTATTATATACTCCGAGTTATTTGTATTGTTGACAAATAGTCATATTAACGGTGGTACCTGAGAATTCCTTGGAATCTGTGAAATTAGCTGCAAGTAGGTCGGTTATATTTGTACATTTTTGGCATTGTTGTAACTTAGCATCCAGAAAACAAAACTTTTCTTCGGTACTAAAAACAACAGGAAGTTTCATCAGAAAACACTATAGCAATCTGCCAGCGATAGAGACGGTTTATATTTAGCAGCCATGGCAATCTCGTCACTCAGCTCTGCAAAACGATTGATTTTCGTACATGACCGAGAGTTTTTGAATTTCCGCTCTTTGCAATACCATGCTCTGAAATCGTCTCCGCCGACACGCCGAAGAGTCAATGACAAGCTATAACAACAAAACGGCTTATTTTTGAAGCGCTATCTAGTGGAAGTCAGGAATGTATATGTGTGAAGCATTTTATAAAAAATAAAGTATAGTTAGTGCCCATTGTACTTTAACACCTGGTGAGTAATTTTATTTTATTAAAAAGATAAATGTTTCACAACCAACGGGCCACAGAGCCCTTGGGATTTTGTTTAAATGAATAGATTGAGTTTTTGTTTATGTTAGTACTATGTTAGTTGTGTGTCGTAGGTATCAATAAAAAGAACTTAAACTGAATAACATAAGGTCTTTCCAGCACGTCATACGGACCGCGTGGCACCCAAAGCTGAACCAGATTTTCGTAAGTTGCGGCAACGGCATTGTTAAGACGTTCTACGATCCGCAGAAAAGCCATCGTGGTGCGACACTGTGCGCTCAGAAAATACAGAGGAAAAAGAAACAGGTGATGTATTTATTTTCAATTTATTGCAGAGATAGGCGAATCCGGATTCGAATCTAGGACTCGTCCTTTTAGTCGGATCCGAATCTTCTGCTTGTCAGGCTCGGATCCGGACTATTGTTATTATTATTATTATTTATTTGATCCTTCAAAACTGAAGAGTAATGCATACAAAGAAACAAAAACATGTCAATCAAAGTCACACACACTGGCATACGAATAAACATCTGACCGTTAAAAACAAGTTAGCCTACTAAATCTACAATGAAGTTCAAGAGAAAAAAACAAAGATCAGAATAAACAAACTAATCAGGGCGCTTTTTGTGAAAAAAGGTTGTGACGAGGAAGAATGTTGTCAGCCTTTTTATGAAAGTTTTGGATTTTTATTATTCGAAGTTTCCAAAGGATTCTTCACTTTAAAAAAGAATTATTTATTCAAACAATGTTTACAACGGGTACGTCAGCTACGATTCTTTATCAGCGATATTTCGGCCCTTTTTGGCAAGGGTCCTCGTCAGGCTGTCAATCCTCTGGTTCAACTTCGGGGAAGAAAACAAACCTGTAATATTTGGACTCAAAGAATATTAAAAAAAGAATTACTCGCAGAAACAGGGAAACCAAGAAGGAATTTAGATAATTTATAAAAAGTAACTTTTAACACAGGAATTTCGGAAGGACGGAAAAAAGAAAAGAAATCAGACGGAAAAAGGATGTGAGGAAGTGCAACAGCCGTATAAATTGAACCAAGAACATCCGAACCCTGAACCTTATGAATCCGCTCTAGTTTGCTCCAGAGGGTCTGGGGTCTGGAGAGGGTCGGGTCTTGACCGGATCCGAGCACGGTGGGGAGGGGTATCGGAAGTCCCGGAAAAATGCTCAGATTCACTTTCTCGCTTCTCACACCACCTACTCGAAGCAAGTGTCATACGAGCTCGTAGCTCTTGTTTTTTCTGTATGCTAAAAATTTCCTAACCGGATAGAGTGACGTCCCGGCAGCAGCAGCCAGAGGCGTTACTAGCAAAAATGTTTGGGGGGGGGGGGCAAGGAATTTACCGACTGGCTGGTAATTTTAACCGACTATTTTTGCAGAAAAAACGACTGTTTTCAAGAAAAAACGATAGTTTCGAAAAAATTGACTGATTTTCAGAAAAACAACAGTGTTTTGACGAAAAATCGACTGAGTTTCAGAAAATCGACTGTTTTAATGAAAACATCAACTGTTTTGGCGAAAAATCGCCCAAAATTATTACCATTTTATTTTCCCAGTTTTCTAAACGCTATGCTTAAGTTATTGTGCTTAACGAGCCCCAGATTCATTCCTAGTTGCCAAGAGGGAAACCCATGCCATAACAAGCACACATGAAAACCTAGAAATATGGTTTCTAACCGTCTCGTTTGCCTTAGGCGTCAGTGATTTTTTGCGACATCTACGTTATCTGATTATTGTGAAGGCCGGATCCGAATCCGGATTCGAATCCTCGGCATGAAATGGTGGATTCGAATTCGTACCTAGCCCTGGATTCGGATCCTTTCATGATCTGATTCGCCCATCTCTGTTTTTTTATTATAAAGGACAAGCCGTACTTGTATTTAGTAATTCATTCTACTTCACTACTGTTTATATCCATTCTCGTTCCCGAGAGTCTGCACTTCATATGTGTATCCTATCTCCTCTATTAGCCTCACATTGGTTATCGCGCTTGTCACGTTTTTTCTCTTTGCGTGCGTATCAGGCTTCCGATCATTCTTACGGAGAAGCATATTGGTCCGGAGACCAGTTATGCAAATTTTTCCCAGTTTGTCATCCAAGGCAAAGGACATGGAAAGAGGCTAAAAACAGCCGAAGCCTTGTGTAATTTTCTGTAAGCATAGCCAAGTTTTCTCTCGGAACATCTTAGCAGAAACAATAAGTAGTGCGAGGTGTCCTTTAATAGTTTCCGTCCGATTTTTTTTGCCACAGTTATTATTGTTCATAATAAAAATAAAACAGAGTTACAAAAAAATTGTTATTATCATATTATTTTATTATTTTTGTTTGTTACATTGTTTTTTCGTAAACGTCGAGGAGGGTAACCTAAACTCAGGCAAAATGAACGATTACTAAGAATAGGCTATTGCTAACACCATTTTAAACCGTTTCAGACTGAGATCTTCACCACTACCCAAGTCATCACCCCACACGCCCTCCCGCTCTTCCGCCAAGACCGGTACAGACCCGCCAGAAAGGTTCAAGAAAAGGAGAGACTCGACCCAGTCAAGTCGCACCGACCTGACATTCCCCTTACCGCAAAGGGTACTGGCGGTAGGGTAGCCATGACGGGTAGTACTCTGTCGTCGTTCGTAGCTAAACAGTATGCCATGACCAAAATGGTTGATGACGCGAAGGATCCCCGAGAGGCGTTATTCAAGCATGCGAAGGAGGCGGCCGAAAACCCGTACTGGGTGACACCAGCGTATCTAAAGTAAGAACATAGGTTGCGTTCAGAACTCGATTGTTAACAGTTGTTAACTTTTGCGTTCCAGGTTTCTGATTTCGAAATTTAAGCTCCGCCCACCTACAACTTCCGTTCCAGAGCTAAACGATTGTTAACTATTTTGTAACGATGGTCGGTGAGCATCGTTACAAAATACTTCATAGTTGCAGGATTGGGAAAAGTTAACGATCGTTAAAGCTGCAGTTAGCTCCTCCCCGAAGTAAAGTTAACGATTGTTGACAATTGTTAAGTTTCTGGAACGCAACCATAGTTTTCAATATGGATTTGGGGACATAGAGATGAATTGACCACGTTTGTGTGAAGTTTTACTGAATGGCTTATTGATCCAGTTTCACGAACCGGGACAACAGACACAGTTGCTTCATTTCATTTTGAAATCCGAGGAACAAAAACAGATCAGTACTTAATGCATTCAACGACTGCAGTATATTGTATTATGAAAATGATTTCGCTTTGCATTTCATGAAAGAATAATCACGTCGGGAATCGTCCGATTCTTTTTTCCCCCTATTTAAATATCCCGCGTTTTCCCATTTATCACGCCATCTAGCACTGTTGGTTAAAGTTAACTGTCACCAGAGCCTCGTTTTTGTTGACTGCTGCAGCTGCACTCTCGGCCGCTTCTGGGCTTGTCCTTTCGACATTCCTTTTTGCACTGCATTGCTTCCGAGAAATACGGCAGCGCTTCTCGAGAATCGAGTACTTGCTTACCGACCAAGTCCGTGCTTCCCTGCAAGGTGTTACATCAAGTAAGAAGAAATCGTGCGGGCCGTGAATCCAAGAACGCATCTTGTGCAGAAGCAAACGCAAACGCTGCATCAGCGAAGCGGCAGTACTATTGCAACAAAAACGAGGCTCAGTTCAGTTAGTGTACAGAGCTAGCCTTCAACCAGATTAATGGCTTGAAATATTTTAAGTGGATTTGCTGTAATTTTAAGGTGAACCTTTTTCGGATCATCACACTAGTTGTAGAATTAAGATATAAACTGAAGTTATAAACTTTGAATGAAGTATTCATTCATAAAGTAAAAGATTCATTATAGGGTTCCTGATATTAACTGGGGTGTCCAGGATTAACTGGAAGGGTTTCCAGCTTGGTGAACGTAAACCTCCGCCGTAAACCTACTACATCCCTAATATGCGGTATAGGACGGGATAAGACGAACACAACTAACTATATTGAAGAGAGCATTAACTCTACATAGGTACTGCCTAAACACTTCTACATAAAATATAAACTTATCTTTTGATCTGCTCTCGATCACGGCAACGAAGGAAGAGAATCGATATCGGTCTTGTCTGGTCTATGCCCTTCTGTGGCGCGCCCCAACAACCTCTGCGCCGCCCCGGAAGCAAGGATGTTCCTTTATCCAGCGGAACCCCCAAACCTGCTGGACGCGCGCTAGAACATTCGTCCTTCCGGAGAAACCAAACCCTTGTATAGCAACCAAACACTGACTACACTTATACTTGTACATTTTTAAATAGTCGTTCTCGTTACAATAAACGTTATTTAACGTTGGACTGGAGAAAGCGGAGTGTCAAATAGGGTCTTCCCAACAAAGCACAGTTGCAAATTATCTTGTATACAGTTGAAGCTGTCAGTCAATTCAGCCTTAACGGCGCTATTCCGGGGTCATACAAGCTCTTTTTCTGACACTCCACTTCTACACACCCTTGTGAAAACGTGATTTAAAACTCGAACGCGTGCCCCCTGTGATGAACTATCATGTTCCAACACGTTCTTCAGACAAAACTCCCTTCTCATAAACTTCAGGTTTTGGCCGAATTCCGTGCTAACTACTTGTCCAGCAAAAAATAAAGTTCAGAAGCGTGTATTCTTACCCAGAAATTGAAACTCTAATTGACTAAATGCTAAACTTTACTACTACCAAATCTCCGGTTTTGGCCAGATTCCGGACAAACTACTGGTCCGGCGAGAAATAAACTTCAGATATGGATTCAGCGTGTTATTTGCGCTACTGATAACTCGGGAATTTCTCGAAAAGGGTCGAGTGTGGTATAAGCAAGTTTCAGACACATGGCTTTTAGAAGGATCGCACCATATGCCCCCCCCCCCGGCTGCCCAGATAATTAAGGCATTTACACGGCGGGTATTTTTCCCCGGAGACGAGAGGAGAAAGTGTTCACACGGTACCCGGCTATTTTTCAAGGGAGGGCACTGTCATGTGGCAATAAATTCCAAGGTTGTAAAGCTCAGGGTATCTCTCTAGAATTGACAATAACATATGGCAATTTGGACCACTTCTTATATGAACATTATCAAAATAACTGCTCGAAAATCCGATTTTGTTGTTGCTGACGTCAAAGAATACCCTTTGACAAACAAATACCCGGGTAAAAAGTTCGCGAAATTGAAGTCCAAAATACCCGGGGATTTGTTGCTGCTGCGGGGAAAAATACCCGCGGAGTACCGGTAAATGCCCTCCGTGTTAACGTAGCTTAAATTAGAGAAGGAGATAGTTACCGTAGGGGTGACAGTGTAAAGACTTATTACAGTTTAGATTGACACAAACTTTATCGCCGGACAAGTAGTTTTCTCGGAATCCGGCCAATACCGGAAATTTGGTAGAGGTAGAAGTTTTGTTTGAAGCGAGCTAAGAGGATGTGGCGTCTGGAGTTGTGAACCTGAAGGATGGTTTTGAACAGCCTGTAAAATATTAGCTAAATTAGAATTGATTTCTGATTGCTGTTGACCCGATGAAAATTTGTAGCCTGCGTAGTTGTATGATAGTGGTACGAAAAAGTTGCATGTATTGATATGTAATTGTAAAGAATACTATCATTTATGTGCCTCAGACTGGGCCAATCTAATAGCATCCTGTCTTGCTATTGTAGCATCCAGTCTTGCTAATAGTATACCATATTCCTGGTATATAGTTATGTGGGTAGGGAGGGGGCGAGTCAGGTTCTCCTGAGTATAGAGGCGATAACGCAGTAACAGAGAGTGTGATATATAAGTGGTATTATTCACTCACCGCACTGTACAATCCAATACAATCATCAACTGTACTTGGGTTAATCCGATACGAACTATTGCACTTTAGACGAAGACTACGACTGCCCCACTAGCGCGAACACCCTGGCTTATATCTTAATCTTAGAATGGCTCACGAATTGTAGATCGTAATCACAATTGTTCAAGATACAAATACTGCTGACCACAATTGTACCGTGCTCTTCAACTACATTTTCATAGTTTTTGGGCCCAGTTTTGTGTATGTCATCTGCATGAAGAAAGTAGGAGCTCAAAAAGTTAAAACTAATCTACCTGTTAGATGGTGCTCATGTCGTCATCTAACACTCAGCACAATTTAACAGAATACCAAATCAGCTCTGTTCTTTCCAATAGTATAGTTAACTCCGTTTAAAAAAAAAATTCAGTTAGCACAATTTTGAAGAACACGGTACAATTGTTCAGAGCCACAATTCCGGTAAAGCACAAATAGTTGCAGTACAAAAGCGTGAACAAGGAAAGGTGCCTAGGGGATTATCACCTGCGGGTCCAGTTAAAACACCGTAAAGCAATGCGATACACCGTTATAATAGTAGCTTGTAGTAGAATGCATTAACACGGTAGCCTTGACACAGAAGCATGTAGTAGCATCAGTTCGTACTGCATGCTACTTTTTCGTACAACTTCATACTACTGTTTTGAGATAAACTTTTCATCGGGGATGCCCCTCGAACCTTAATCTGACATCATTATCTTTCCAGAACCCAGCCCAAGCCCGTTTTTCAAAAGCCCGAAGAAGACGAAGATGAAGAGGGCCCGGAATCAAAGAAACCGAAATTCTGATTTCAGTTTGTTCACTCTTGATTTTGTACATTTATGTAAATATGGAATATTTGATACGCCACTTAATATGCGTAGAACAACAGACCAGCCTGACGTTCCTGATGTGTTGAGGAAGAGAAGGTGGGCATACCTCGGAGTTACGTAAATTTTAACACTTCAGTTTAGGGCTAAATAGAAGAGTCGGTGCTAATAATAGCATTGGTTACTGATGCTATTCAGGACACCTATTCAGGTGTTCTCAGTAGCTATCGATATTTGACCTTTGTCACAACAAGTGTCTGAAAATGGCACTGTTCAAGGTCAACAAACGTTCAAATAAACAAGACTATACTGCATCCTTCGTACGTAAGAGGGTGGCTTCCTCGAGGAACATACCGAGTAATTAACGTCTGTGGAGCGAAGAAAAAGTAGCCTAGTGTTTTGACCAAGAACTTGGAAAGAGAAGACGGTGTTTCGGAAAACCTTAAAAGGATTTGAAGCTCTATTTACAATTATTTTCCAATACTCTAGTCTTTCTTCCTTAAAATCCTTCTATGGCGTAAAATCCATGAAACAAACGTGGAGGGCCGGCCTCCCTCGAGTATGGCTTGGAGAATTAAGAGTCGATTGTTGTATAAGCAATTCAGTCAAATGGCGTTCAGACGGACGGATAGGGAAATAACGGATTAACGAATAATCAAACAAGACGAATTATTATTTTTTTCACAAATCAATTAGTCATTTTTGTATGCCACTGGCATGTCTGATGCTTTTTGCCAAATGGGTTTTATCGTTATTATTAAAATTTCACCTTCTCTTACCTTTACCTTAACAGGAGCAGATGAATAGTTGCGTTTTTGATTCGAATTCTCCTATTTCGCGTTTTTGGACTATTCAGGTGAAGCGAATTCACCTTTTCTTGCGTTTTTGTCAGAATCGAGAACGGGGAAATCCTCGCGATTCTGCAGAATCGAGAAGTTGCTCCGATCGTGAATTATCGATTCTCGTCTCTCCATTCTCCTCCCTGATTGGTCAACAGAGTGCGGGTGTTCAATATGCATAAACACGTATACCGGGTTTCGGACGAGCTGCAAAATTAGTGTTTTTGTCAAAAGCGAGAATGGAGAAGCCAGAGGAGCAAAAACGGTAATCTGTACGAGAATCGAGGATTCAGAACCGAGAATTCGGAAGGGAGAATTCGGATCAAAAATGCAACTAATATTACAGGACGGTGTCTCCTTTAAGCCCCGTTCACAAGCATTCCTAGCCAAGCACAGAACGTGTCCAGCATCACCGTTCACACCCATGCCTGGGCACAGATTTTGTGCAAGGCACGGATTTCCAAGCTCTAGAATTCGGCGCCTGAGCACGTGCCTACACTGCAAAAAGTGTCTCCGAGTAAGGACTAAAGTTAACTGCAGTATTTGCTACTGGGATTATTTTTATCTTTACGGAGATAAGATAATACTAAATAGAGATATGATGAATCCCATTAGCAAATACTACAGTTAACTTTAATCCTTATTCGAAGATACTTTTTACAGTGTAGGCACTGTGCTTGGCTAGGCATGCTTGTGAAAACGGCAAGCCTTATAAAAATGCATGCGGAGCTCTTTTGTTGGACATGCAACTGAACAACGAACTCAGGTATGAGCTTATCTATTTAATATTTCAAAGTGCATTGCAATACAATTAACCAACGCCCGTCCCAAATCACAGAATGCGAAAACTCCGACAGACCAAAGCAGCTCACAATCCATTGAGCACCCTATCCAGTTTATCGGAAAACGCCCCAAACGAAAATAGTTCCACTACCCTCTTTTTACCCTCCTGACCCATCCGTGTCCGCAGCTCCTTGTCATTGGTCAAACTTCTTATCACATGACTGAATGCCTCCTCCTCTTGAGCCACCAAAAATCCGGTGACGCCATCCCGGACTGTTTCCGTAGGACCACCGGAATTTACGGCTACCACCGGCAATCTGCAATACATTGCTTCGAGGGGAACGATTCCGAAATGTTCCCTGTCCGGTGTGTACAGGAGTGCTGTCGAGGCTTTTAAAAGTGCGATTTTAACTTTTTCGCTTGGAGATTTTAAGAATGTTACTCTACTTGAAATGTTCAAATCAGCCGCCAGGTTGGCAAGTTCGGAATAATAGGTAACGTTTTCTTCTACTCGCTCATCGTATCCCCCAGCCATAACAAGACGAAATTTCTTATGGTCGCCACTGCCCATCCCTTGGAGAAAGTTACCTGAAAAGAAAAAAATTAAAGCACCAATCCCCTACAAAATGAATATTACGTGACGCGAATTTCTATTGTTGCCTTTGACCCTTAAACACGGGTTTTGTTACCGTATTTTTCGTAGTAGGTACGTGCACACATAGTCCGATTTTCGCAGTCGGGTGCGAATTTCCTCCTTCGCTCCGAAATTCTGACGCATTGCCAGCAGTTTTCCCCATAGTGACGTGGATTTTGCGTGCGTGTTTTCGCAAGCGAAACCTTATCCGACTGTGTGTGCACGTAGCTTACGGGTGAACAGAGCAGGGACGTCGCTATGGTTCAAGGTTTTAATTACACTTCTGTATAAAATTATAATAAATATAGGGTCAAGCCGGAGACACTAGGTCGATTGACGCTTATACAAACACTCGGTGATAATGGCCTACTTTTCTCTAATAGCGAAATAAAATTCACTTTCACTGGAAGTTTATGCTGAGCGAATAGCTCCACAATCCCCTTTACTGGCTCCAAAAACCATAAGAAGACACCAAGGACCACAGCCCCGCCCAGAATCCGGATTCGTATTCGGTCTGCTCTACGGAGAGTTGCCCCCTACTGCAGTTAACTGCAGAAGCTTTCGACACCGAAGTATAGCATCCGAATCGATGCAAGACTGGACAACAACACAGCCAAGATTAAATTTACAGAGAACTGAAAAATCGAGAGAGGTTTCACCGCTAATGATTAGGAGACATATGATATTGCACTTTCGCCGTTGTAAAGGTTCAGAAGGGGTTGGTTCTAATCTGTTTCTTAAGCATTGCTGTGTAATAAGCTCAATAGCGCTATACGCGATGTTTACGTCTTAATACACATCCCTGTTCAAGTAGGAAGTGTAGGTTCTTATCAATGCAGAGTTTCGGTGTTGCCACGCTGATACGACTTTTCGAGCTTCTAAGGATCAGAAAAAGTGTTCTTACTACTACTTGAAGTACACGAGTACAATTTGACGCCCATTATACTGTAAAACGCCCATTATACTGTAAAAAGCTACTAAATCAACGGATGAACAGCATTGGTCCTCGATTTAACAATAAGCAGCCGTAACAGTACAAAACGTGTTCTTTGAAGAAAAGTTGTTTCTTCAACTTCCAACAAAGTCGAACTTTGGTGCTTCCCGTGGCAAGCCTGACGACGCTGCTCCTTTCCTCGGCCCACTGGCGGAACCAACCAAGCGATCTGATTGGCTCTGCGAAGATAGAACCAGAGTTTTATCTTCCAAAACTGCAACCCGTCCAATGCACCCACGTAAGATATAGTAACAGCCTTGTTCCGGCATTTGTTAAACCGTTTAACGCTTCATCCACCATTAAAGAGCCCACATGATTTTACGTTGGTTTTTAAGCCAATATGCTTGACGGTTTAGAATAGTGTTTTTCTTTTCTTTTTTCTCTCTCTTGTTTCGATGCAAACCGAAATAGCAGTTGACTCGGCAGTTAAGCTTGCCTTTTTTTTATATATATATTTATTTATTATGTTGACGTTGGGATCAGTTAGTCGGCACACGCCGTGTGCAAATAAATGATTTGATTTGAAATTCTCCTTATTCGCCTTATTACAGCGGGCACCGAGGAAAAGAGGACTCTGTAATACACCTTATACGCCGTAATACACCTTCTATTTGAACAATGCTTTACGAAGACTATAACTGAAATTCAAAATCAATGATATGCATCCGGAATACCACTGTAACATGAAAAGCGAGTCCTAACAATCGTTTGATATCCAGGGGACTTACCAAATGCTTTCAGGGCTAAAGCCAAGTTCTTCTTCCTCTCGTACCGATTTATCGACAAAAATATAGTCTCTCCATCCACAAAGTCAGGTATCACTTGCTTCAAGTCCACATCCACTGCTTGATCGAATGCAGTAACATTTATAGAAGGATACAACACTTCGGGATCCTTTTTTATCGACGAGAATGTTTCTCTAAACACTATTTTTGTAAACTCACTGTTCACCAAATGTCTGTCAGCCATGGCAGTCGTTTTTTCTTCAATGAAATCAATTGGCATTCGGTAAATGGCTTTTAAAAATGACTGTCGGTCAGTAAGTAGCAGGTCTGGGAAGTGGCAATAGAATATGACTCGGCAGTTGGTGAACCATTTCAAAAGCGGAATAGAGGCGGAGATCTGAAAAGTGCAAAAACTTTATCAGACTTAAAACTATTTAGACCTACGGCGTACTTTCACCAATCACCATACCGGTAAGGGGGGGGGGGGGGCTTGGGAAGTCGAGGGGAGCCGTGAGAAAAGAGAGTCACTTCCTGAGGACTACCCGGACAGAAAACAACGAGAATAGGTGGAATGTCCATGTATAGATTTTATTCGGAAATTCGCAGATGTAACCTACGTCTTTGCCAAACTCATTCTGGTTATGCAATTTGGGCCTGAAGAGGACCCTTGCCAACAAGGGCCGAAATTTCAGAGGAATGTTGCTAAATAACAGATTTTTCGAAACGATTCTACTGACATTTGATAGTTCAAAACGGATACGTCAGCTGAATTTTATTAGAGCTATATTTCGGCCTTTCTTGGGAAGGGTCCTCTTCAGGCTCAAAGCCATTCAAGTTGGAAAAACGAACTTGTGGAAATTTCAACAAGTTCGTCTTTCCAACTATATAGCTCTAATAAAACTCGGCTGACATATCCGTATTGCACTATCAAATATTATTCACAGTCAGTCTGGGATGAAGGAATATCAAAAATACTGAACCGGATTTAGGAACATGCTACTTTATACCAATGTTTGGCAATGAAGACTCTGTCACTGTACAAAGATAAGTCCCGAGTTACAAATTTCGTGCTCGGATTTCCTGTTCCGACCGGAAAATGAGCCCTAATATCATTTCCGAGGACGCGGATGAAAACAACATGAGTGAAAACGAAACCTCAGAGCACAAGTTTTCTGCTAACTAATGCAGAAGTTAAAGTGCGGGGTGGGGTGGGGTGGGGGATTTTCTCGAACCAACCTTACAAAAAGATTAGGTTCGGGGCAGACACAAATTACAGAAAAACGAAAAACCATTTTCGGATAGGCTAAAGTGAGGATATTTGTGTAGAAAACTAGCAAGAAAACTATGTTACGGAGAAAACATACCTGGTCAACTATGATGACATCTGGTTTGTCTGAGCACAAAACAAAAAACAATGTGGCCCAGACCATTTTAATATATGCCAAGAGAGCAATAAATCTTCCAAACAATGATCTTGGCATCCACATGCCAGAGACTTGGATGTCCAAAGTCCCATCTCGAGTCTCCAGAAAGCAATGATCTGCACTATGATATGTTGTTAGGATTTTGACCTGGTGTCCTTTCTTTTTCAAAGCTAGTGCAGCATCCACAATAAGTCTCTCTGCCCCTCCTATGCCAAGATCAGGGTGAAGGAAGGTAGCTTTCATTGTTGTCTGTCCAAGCCAAGTACACCATATACTCTATAGCAGGCACAATTGCTGCAGGTGTGAGCTGTAAAGGATAACCGTTATTAAACTGTAATATCAGATTAATACAAAGACATGCCTGCATTGCAAAAGAGCGCTCAAATTGGGAATATCTCCTGTTGTTTCAGCTTCTATGACTTCTAGTGCACCAAAGCAATCATCTTGACCAATCCGCATAAAAGAAAAAAAATCAATAACAAGAAAGGTAGCTGATTCTGCTTCCAGAATCTATGTTTTATAATTCAAACAGCTAATTGCTTCAAAGTTGATATTTCAGTAAAACTCCTGGCCAGCTAGCCTTTCATGGAGTTACTTATATATATAAGTACCATATGGAAGAACATAGGACCTGTTTTGTTACATTACGTGTTACATTTTTGGTGGACCAGTTATAAACTGCACAGGAGTTTCCTTGTAAGACTCTCAGGCTAAGTTCAAGGTTATGTAAATTAAAGGTTCAATACCCCCAGGATACCCCCCCCCCCAAACCCTGTAGGTTAGGTTCAGAGCAGTTAGAATTTTTTTGGAAACAAATCGTCATGCACCTTAGGCCAGTGCATTTTTTCTTTTGGTGGACCTTAGGCTATCTATGGATTTTGGCATCTTCTTGTGAGTCAATAACATGAAAACATCAGACAAAAATGCCACAATGGTATAGCTCATTACCCCTGGTCGTAACGAGCAAGGCAATACAGCTAGCAACCGTAGGCTATTTTCTCAACAATTTACACCAGCGTCGGGGAAGGAAACAAACCTGTAATTTACACCAGCCGTTTTGCTTCTTGTTTGCCTTGGCCCTCCAGCCCCAAGGCCTAACACTGGTCTATGGGTAAAGACAGCCCTGTCCTAGCCTAAACTGTGAGATATATTAAAACAATGCCTAAAACGGATATCTCAGACACTGCTTTGGCAGCATTCATTTCTTCCCCAACGTTGTCCCTGACATTTGCCAGCCTGACAAGGACCCTTACAAAGAAGGCCAAAATATTGCTGCCACAGAATTTTAATCTTACGTACAGGATGGGTATCCAACCTCGAACTTACACAACCTCAAACCTGGCTTAAAAATGGTTGTAAGAAAATTTCAGTGCAGTCCTAACTGTCAAGAACAGGTGAAGAGGGAAACCCTGAGTGACCAAGGAGTGCCAGGACTGGGTCAGAACCTGTTTTGGACTGCAGAGAAGTTTCCTTGTACGGTTTTCAGGCCAGGTTCGAGGTCAAGGTTGGATATCTCTCCTGTATCCGTTATTCGAATATATATTTCCCGGTTTTCTTGCTTGCCTACAACAAGTACAGAATTTTGCTGAATACCTCTCCTGCTCCAGTCCTATACTCCAAGGCCCTAAGGATTCAGAGAATAAAATAAATAATATCCATATCAGAAATCACAATATGGATTTCTTCTATCTGATTTGTTGAAGCCATGGAGATGAAAGTCTGCAGAGAAAGCAGTGCTTCCAAGTGATTAGATTTAAAAGTTCGTAGAAACCTGCTAGAAATAATTATAGTTTGTAAACGTGGCTGTAAAGTAAGTGGCTTTTAGCTAAATGCTTCACTTCTATCTATTTTTAATCTAGTCTTTTATTTTGAGATCTAGTTACTTTTTCCCAGCTTTTGTCTTCGGAAACGGACAGCTCTTTTACGAACATACTTCCTCTATACTAGAAAGAGGAAAAAGCTCTTAATGACGCAGAAGGTGGCTGACGTATTCAATCCTGTCTAAATTTGACAGAAATCAGTCGCTAGAAAACGCTGGAGAAGTGAACATGGAACTTGGAATATTGTGAACATTAAACCCAGATGAGACCAGTAATTTAATGGAATAAAATTTAAACATAATTTTCTGGAATGCGCAAATAGGGAGTAAGTTCTTTCTTCAGGCTGTTTTAATGTGAGGCTTGACTAAGTTTTTTGTTATGCTGTGTTAATGTGAGGCTGAACTTGCTGTGGGAACGCTTCGCCCCAAAGGCTGCAACTACGTGTCTACGAAAGGGCAAAGACAAAAAGTCATTTGGATCTGGCTGGGTTTGTGATTTCTGGATTAAATGATCTAGTTTATAGGGTATGTAATGTTCTTCATTTTCTTCCATTATCAACTCACATTTAAAAATCAAACACCATTAGAGATCCTCAGGGGCGTCACTATGGGGGGGGGGGGGGGGCGCGGAGCGCCGGCAAACATAGAAGAAATACAATTTTGGATGCTTTTGTCGAGCGTCGGTCGACTCGTTGGCACATCGAGTTCTTTTCAGACGCATTGTCTGGCAAAACACAAAAGAAATCGAAATCTGCATGCTTTTTGCGAGGCTTTTTGTCGGGCCTCGGTATTCTCTACGGCAGTGTTTCCCAAGCGGTGATACGCGTACTCAAAGGGGTACGCGAGACCCTTGCAAGGGGTACGCGAAGGTACCAAAATCTGTTTAGTCTCTAGCTTCAAAACCTCGCCTCACTCATTTTGATTACCGAAAGCCTAATATTACCAGTAGAGGCCCCACCAGGGGCGTCACGACCGGAAGGAAGGGGGGGGGGGTGCCCCCCCCCCCCCAATGTTGTCGGCCAGTCGTTAAAAAATAACCGAGCCGCGATTTTTCGCCAAAACAGTTGATTTTTTTCATCAGAACATTCGATTTTTCTTTAAAACAGTCGTTTTTTTTCAAAATCAGTCGATTTTCTTGAAAACAGTCTTTTTTTTCTGCAAAAACAGTCGGTAAAAATTACCAGCCAGACGATAAATTCCTTGCCCCTCCCCCCCCTAAACATTTTGGCTGGTAACGCCTCTGAGCCCCACTAGCCAAAATGCTTTTTGGGGGGCAAGGTATTTTTATTGACTGGATGGGCCTTATTATCGAATGTTTAAAAAAAAACTGTTTATATGAAAATTCGCGGCGCTTCGCGTCGACTCGTTTCTTTTTAACCGTCTGGAAGACCACTTTGAGGGGAGGGGATTTCCCAACCCGTGCGTGACTACTCTGATCACAACCCCTAGTCAAAGTCAATGTAGTAATAGGGATTACAAACAACTAGCCAACTTCCGTAAAATCTGTTCCTGTGTCAAAGAGTACTGTTTCAAATCAGGATCGAAGACGTTGCAAGTGATACTCGAAGTGATATTGTCGTTCAGGTTGCGAATTAAGCTAACGAAAATGTTTGCGAAAAGCTTTTTCGAACCTTCGTTAGGGGTACGCGGTTCGGAAAAGGTTGGGAACCACTGCTCTACGGCATATCGGGTTCTTTTTATACATAAGGAATACAGAAGAAATCAAATCTGTATGCTTTTGTCGGGCATCGTCGGCACCTCGGGTTCTTATTATTCGCAAGAATTGCTGCAATATCTGTCAGGCAAAACACAGAAGAACTCAAATTCTGCATGCTTTTTTGGGCCTCTGTATTGTCATCGGCACGTCGGGTTCTTTTTATACATAAGGAAGGAATACAGAAGAAAAAAAAATTATGCTTTTTTGGGGCGACTCGTTGGCACATCGGGTTTGATTTATACGTAAGAAATCAAAATCAAAAACCCGGGAAGTGCAAGTCTCGTCGGTATACCGGGTTATTCTTATGCGTTAGAATCAACTTCTGCACAGTCCAGTCGGGTAAAACAAAGAAGAAATCAAATGCTGTATGGCTTTATCGTGAATCGGTATTTTCATCGGCACATCAGGTTCTTTTTACACGTAAGAAGTCAGATTTGATCAAATTCTGCAAACATTGGCCGGGCCGAGGGCCGGGCGCAAAGTTTTACGGAAAAAATACAGATAAAAGGCAAATGTGTGAATTTGAATATACAAATTTATATTGAAGGAACAATCTCAACTGATGCATTAAAATTAGTTTTACAAAAATCTCGCCTGCGGTGCATTTTTTAGTATACTCTATTTGGAAGATCGGTGTTTCATTTAGTTGGCGTTTTAGGAGTGACATTCTTGGGGGTTTGAAACACGTTAAAAGCTAGAACTTGTATGGTAGGTATAGCAAAATGTTTCCGGAAGAAAGGCAGATTAAAAAAATTCGCCGGCGGCGCTTACTTTAACTTGTTCTGGGTACAGTCGCTGGAAGCTTCGCCTTTTAGCTGAAATTAAAAGACGAGTATGTGAACTTTAATACACATTACAGTTAGTTTTACACCGGTCTATTCTATGCTGGTGGGAAATGTACGCCGTCATAGTCCGTCGGTACGAGCCTGACGTCCCCCCGCCCTCCCCCCGAAAGGTAAAAGCTAGTGACGCCCCTGGAGATCCTTAGCCACAAACTCTGGCTAGTTGTCTATTCCATCTTTTCTTCCTGTGAAGAAGGAAGAGGGCAAACAGGACAGTGAGAGACAAAAATACCAGTGATTAGGATTGTCACTTTATTCCATGCCATACTTTCCCAAGACAGTTGAATGAGAATTGTATATTTTTTCAAAACATAGATCCCACCACACCTATACTGACAGTGCAAAATACTTCCGTAATATCATTAATTAGTTCTTAGACCCGGAGACCCCAATTTTATATGTTACATTCTAAACCCGCTAACGACACGATTCACTATTTTTCGTGCGCATTATGCTTCTGACTGCTCCCGACGAGTGTTCACGTATCATGCTATTGATGCGCAAAACCGGTTATCTGAATTCAGCCGAGTTTTTGCTAGAAATCAGTATGCCCTGAAAAAGGCTTAAGACAGCCAAAGCCGTGAATAATTGTGAAAAGCACAGCCTAGCTCTACAGTAT
Organism: Branchinecta sandiegonensis; assembly: GCA_030848855.1. Classification (NCBI taxonomy): domain Eukaryota; kingdom Metazoa; phylum Arthropoda; class Branchiopoda; order Anostraca; family Branchinectidae; genus Branchinecta; species Branchinecta sandiegonensis. The sequence goes on from JAUPMV010000012.1 coordinate 3,778,404, forward strand.
TCAAATAGTTTTGAATATTGGAACATAAACAGTAAATAGTGCGAGATGTAGAGCGTATTCCATCCTTCTAACAATAGTAACTATTAGTTACTAGTCCCGTTCCAACCTCACGAAAAGTTACTACGCTGACCGTTCCAACCAAGTTCCAACCTTCTCGAAATAGTAACTAGTAGTAACTATTTGCTTACCAGGCTCGGGAGCGTAGTAAGCGTGGTAACTACGAATCTGTAACGTGATTAGCCGGATTACCCCGTGGAGGGATATTTTACCGAAAATATAAAAATGCGTTCCAGCCTTGACGCCAAGAAGCCAAAATTCGTGACGTCATGCGTAGTAACTACGGTAAGTAGGGTGGAACACGCTCGTAGTGTCATAATTCTTAGGGAATTCTATAGGGAATATCTCCAGGATCTCTCCAATTCAAGAAGAATTTTTTTATGAACTGGCGGCACGATCTGTAATCACATGGCTATCCCTCAGCGTTGAAAAAAAACAACGACAGGATATCGGAAGTAGGAACTAAACTGATTTTTCAGCCAGTTGAACTTCATCCTTTTCAGTTGTAGACATCGTGACTGGTGAAAAATTGGAACATTATCTTATATAACCTAATTGGTACTATAAAGCTATCCGTAACTTTTGAGGCTCAGAATACCATCGATGCCACTCTACTTAGCTATTGCGAAACTATGTCGTTGTTTTACATTATCATTTGTATCCGTTGCGTTAACACTTAATTATGGGTTTACAGTGATAGACCATTCTAGTATCTCACGAAAATGAAAATGCTATAGCAACAGATTCTTGAACGGTGACATGAACCAAACTTTTCTTATCGTCAAAAACACCGGAAACAAAATAGGTACACAAAATAGGAAAAGTCGGAAACCCCTCACCGCCGAAGATGATTATGGTGTAACGGCCGATTGTTACTTACAAGTCCCTGACCTGTCTCCGAATTGGGTTCCGCATATTCTTTGTTTGGGTGTATACCCTACCCAGGGGCGTCACTATTGGGGGGGGGGAGGGGGACTCCCGCCCCAAAGGTCTTGAGAAAGTTCACTAGTTTGTTGGCGAGGAGCGCCGGTAAAGGCAGAAGAAACAAAATTTTGTATGCTTTCGCCGGTCGACTCGTCCGGCACATCGGGTCTTTTTACACGCAAGAAATCAAATTCTGCAAAGATTTGTTGAGCAAATCACATAAGAAGTCGAATTCTGTATGCTTTTGTCGGGCCTAGGGCGTTCTCGTCGGAACATGGGGTTCTTTTTATACATAAGAAATACAGAGGAAATACAATGTTGTATGATTTTGTTGGGCGTTGGTCGACTCGTCGGCACATCGGTTCTTTTTATATGTAAGAAATCAAATTCTGCAAATATTTGTCGGGCGCACGAGGGAAGTTCAAGTCCCGTCGGCGCGAAGGTTATTTTTACACGTAAGAAATCCAAGTTCTAACAGTCTTGTAGGGCAAAACACAAAAGAAATCAAATGCTGTATGGTTTTGTCGGGCGTCGGTATTTTCTTCGGCACATCAGGTTCCTTTTAGACGCAAGAAATTTAACTCCGTAAATGTTTATCGGGCGCATGGCGCATCCCGAAAGTTTTAAGTTTACATGTAAGAAATAAAATCCTTTACAGTCTTGTCGGTTCTTTTTACACGCAAGAAATCAAATTCTGCAAACATTTTTCGGGCAAAACATAGAAGAAATCTAATTCTGTATGCCTTTGTCAGGCTTCGGGTGTTCTCGTCGGAACATCGGTTCTTTTTATACATAAGAAACACAGAGAGTTCTTTTTATGCGCACCCGGAAAGTTAAAGTCTCGTTGGCAGATCAGGATCTTATTCCTCGTAATAAATCAAATTCTGTAAACTTTTTCGGGACAATCCTGAAGTTTATGTCTCGCCGGCAAATCGAGATTTTTCTACACACAAGAAATCAAATGACTGCAAAGTTTTATCGGACCAAGACCGAAAGTTTAAGTTTCTTCGGTTAATCGGGTTTTCGTCTTAAACATAAGAAACCAAATTCTGCAGACTAGTTAAAGTCTCGTCCGCGAATCAGAATCTTTTTTCATACTTAAGAAAACAATGATCACAAAAAGGCGCTCTGCTCATCAGCGTTTCCACAAAATTTCGCCTGCGGCGTATTTCTGTTTGGAAGAACGGTGTTTCATTTAGTTGGCGTTTTAGGCTGGAAAATCTTGGGGGTTTGAAGATCGTTAAAAGCACATTAAAAACTTGTATGGTAGGTACAAAGCAAATTGTTCCGGAAAAATGCAGTTTAAAAGATTTCGCCTGCGGCGTTTATACTTTAACTTGTTCTGGGTACAGTCGTTGGAAGCTACGCTTTTTAGGGAAAGTAGAAGAGAAAAGCCGGGGATGTGAATATAAATCTACGAATTCAGATTAAATTAAAGGAATAATCTTAACTGATGTATTAAAGTTAGTTTTACACAAAATTTGTTTTGTGTATCTATCGCGAATGGTTTTTCACGCTGCATCACTTTTTGGGAATATTGGTTTACGGCTGAATGTCGATAAGTGCGAATATCTGCATTTTAACGGTTCTCCTTCCCCTGGTCCACTAGATTGCCAGGTATTTAAGATTCCCCATGTTATTTCTCTTAGATGGCTGGGTATTACAGTAACGAGTTCCTTTCCGTCTTTTCATGGTACTGTACTTATCGACATTAAGCGTAAGCTACAAATAGGGTATGCAAACACTGTAGCAAATCGGGGCAAATACAGAAGAACAGCTCTAGTAAAACTTTACGCTTCTTTTTGCGACCCTGCTGTGCTTTTCTCGGTTGGTCTGTTTGATATTTTTTATAAACGGGATCTATCCAGAACAAGGATAGATTATTTCCGTTACTGTAAGTTTCTTCTGTATCTGCCCCGGCCTCATAGCAATTCTAAGATCATTAAATCGTATACAGAGCTATTGAGATTTTGTCACGGCTGCAAGAATTGCACACTGATTTCCGTCAGAAATCTAGTCTGCGTCTGTTGCTTTATCACCGACTGATTGGAGGATTATTGTATGTTTTGTATGTTATTATCCTATTGTCTTTTGTTCTTTTCTTTTTTCTATTTATCGCTACTCCACTCTCCTTTGTTGTAAAACATTTTGTGCGTTATAAATATACTTACTTACTTAACCTGCGGCGTTTATACTTTAACTTGTTCTGGGTACAGTCGTTGGAAGCTTCGCTTTTTAGGGAAAGCAGAAGAGAAAAGCCGAATATGTGAATATAAATCTACCAAGTCAGATTAAATTAAAGGAATAATCTCAACTGATGTATTACAGTTAGTTTTACACGAAATTTCGCCTGAGGCACATTTCGTAGTATTCTCTGTTTGGATAACATGGTTTCATTTAGTTGGCGTTTTAGGATCGAAATTCTTGGGGGTTTGAAACACATTGAAAGCTAGAACCGGAATCTGTATGTTAGGCATAGCAATTTTTTCCGGAAAGAAGGCAGATTTTAAAAAATCTCGCCTGCGGCGCTTAGTTTAACTTTTTCTGTGTACAGTCGTTAGAAGCTTCACTTTGAAATGAAAAGCCGAATATGTAAATTTGAATATATGAATTTATATTAAAGGAATAATTTCAGCTGGTACATTACAATGTTACACCGGTTCTATTCTGTACTGTCGGGAAATGTACGCCGTGGCCGCGAAGTGGCAATGACGTGTTTGTCGGCTCATTTTTTAGCCCGTCGCCACAAACTGGACGACCCCCCCCCCCCCTAAAGGTAAAAGGCTAGTAACGCCCCTGATCCTGCCACTAGAGTAGTCAACCCTCAAAGATTTACTAAGTTACAGTGACAGACCATGGAGACTAATTCTCATCCTACCCTCAGTACTAGCATAGAGATCTAATAAAATGTGCACCAATTTGCATTAATTCTTAGCCCTCAGGAACCCCTTCTAGCAACCGATTCTTACTTACAAGTCCATCTCCCCGCGATAGACATGGTACCAAATTGTTCTCACGATCAAATACACCGGAAGCAAATAATAGGATTAAGGTACACCAACTAGCAAAAGTTGCTAACCCCTCATCGCCGAAGCTGATTATGGTCTAACAACCGATTGTTGCTCATAAGTCCCGACATGTCTCACAATTGTGATCGGCCTATTTTTGGTTTCAGTGTGTACCTTACTACTGAAGTTGTCAACCCGTTTAAACTTTCAAACTGTTGTATCTCATGAAGGAATTTTTGTACCAAAAAACGGATGACAAATACTTTGATCAGCTGATCAGATTTGTCGTTGAAAAAAAAAATCTACCTGTATTAGTTCAAACGTTGACTTTCTGCCGTAGGCCAACTTTCTAATATCATCACTTAGAAAGGAGTGACGGATAAGCTCCAATTTCTTTAGCAGTGAAGAACTTTTAAAGTTTAAGAGGCCCATCTGATATCATTTCTCTTCATCAATCCCAAGTGCAAAAAATGGAATGATAAACTCAGGAGAAATCACGAACAGAAATGGGTAGAAACAACAGATGGCAGCACGTTCGGACCCGTGGCAAATGACACATTTTTGTTTCTGTAAATTTTTATAATTATCACTCAAAGAAGATATATTGGCTGTGGGGCCGCGGAACTGCCGCACATACTTAGCACTTATAGATGTTAGTCCATCTTCAGTTTGAAACTGGTGTCTGCCTGCTTGCCTGCTAGAACGGAGCTTTCCACTCGAAAGCAGAAACATGGTTGATGAAACGAAAGCTTGGCTGCATAACTTCAGATAGTCCTTTCTGACATAGGCTGTACAACTCCACTTCAGTTCACACACCGTAGGCGCCGCTCTGGCTCGAGAACAAGCAAAAACCATCCCTTTTTGCCCAAGGCAAGAGTTCTACGAAGCTTTCCAAAATGTAATGTCGTAATCATCATCCGGCCTAAGGTCTAGTAATAAGCTGAAATAGGGGTACGAAGAAAACATAAATAAATAAAAAAAACGCGACAAAACCGAAGTGTTGCTCTCGCAACACAATAATTTGAAAAAGCCAAATAGGACCATCGATCAGACGCCTCGGGCGCAAAATTAAAATTCTAAAAACTTCAACAAAAACGCAAACAATTTGTTTCTCGTCGTTGCATTTGACACGAAAAAACGACCTTGCGAACAGTTCCTTTACTCGTAAAGTTTAAGATAGCAGGGAAGAGTCGATCTTTCTTTACATAAATAGCAGTTGAAATTTTGTATTTTCGTTTTGCTGGTAATGTTGGGCTTTTAGAAAGTTTACCGTTCATGGTCCCGCATTTTGCCATCCCAGATTGCGAGACCAATCAATAAGCTAATGTTCATCCCCGTATATTAGTTAGTGAATACTCCTGTCGTTGCCCCTATGAGATATGAGTTTGTTTGTCTTTTGAGAGGATGCAGTTTTCTGTTTAGGTAGGCGCCCTAGTTTATCTGTACTTTTGTATACCGTTATGCTTCGCTTTGACCTTATCTCGCTTGGACGCTTAATCCTGCCCCCCACTTTACAACAGAAAGGGAGAGGCGAGGGGTTGCTCACTCGCTGGGCACCACTGTACACCCCCGCTGGGCACCGGCTGGGCACCACTGTACAACCATTTTGGGAGTGAGGAACCCCTCGGGGAGAGGCCTCAAAGACAAGCTTCCGAACCAGTCCTTACCCTCAATCGGTGTTTTGCCGACATGCGAGATACAAGAATAGTTTTGTCCCCTCCTTTGTTTCCTTACGTAATAGAAATTAGTAGGTTATTATTTTACCCCCCGTTGTCTATTACCCCAATCGTTATTTCTATATTGTTTCTTCTCAGTATTTCATATGTAATTTGACTACTTTCTAGTATATGTTGATAATTTTGGTTAGTTTTTAATGTATGTTTGACTTTACCACCTGCTATTCGGCTAATCCGTAATTGGTGTTTAAATAAAACAGAATTGAATCTCACCAGCATTTGCGAAGCTGGGACATGCCCCACCGGGTATGGCTGTGCCTTTAAAGACCTGTCTTACTTACAAGTTACTGTCTTGATAATAATGCAAACTAGCTGTAATCGCTCCATCCATTCTCAAACCCGGAGACCCGAATTTCATACCGCACATTTACCCCCCTTAAGTTCTTAACCACGGCTCACTGACTTCCTCACTTGCCTTGTTTCGCTACCTTCGATGCTTATCATCAAGAACAACATAATCACAAGAACCTCCGCCCCCTATCTGTGGAATACGACCCTGCGGATGCAAACGAGCGGAGGAGGAGCTACGCAGAACATAATAATTTGTTGCCTCTACAAACAGCTATATCGCAGTAGAACCCCGCAAAAGAATGCGACCTCCGTCTTAGTCGTCCTTTACAGCTGATTGGTTGTCTACCGTTGTGACGTCATGTATAACTCGCTGCAGTCCGGGTTCTCCACCCCTGCAGACTTCTTATGGTTTTTATGGCACTTGCAGCCTCTGGCTCAAGTGCCATATACCGATCACAATTCCGTCTGTCGGTCTGTCGGTCGGTCCGAGCTTTTTGTCCCACTTATCCGAGTTAGGGTACTTCCAGATGTGCTCGGACAATGAAACTTGGCAGGCATATCAGGGACCCGACCAAACTAACCTGGAAATAATCAGTTTCCCGATCCGACCATATGCGGGGGAGTGCGGGCCGCTGGAAACTTGAAAATTTAGGGCATTTTGTCACTTTTTTCCGAGTTAGGGTACTTCTAGATGAGCTAGGACAATGAAACTTGGCAGGAGTATCAGGGACCCGACCAAACGAACCTGGAATTAATCAGTTTCCCAATCCGACCGTATGCGGGGAAGTGGGGGCGCTGGAAACTTGAAAATTTAGGGCATTTTGTCACACTTTTTCGAGTAGGGTACTTCCAGTTGTGCTAGGACCATGAAACTTGGCAGGCATATCAGAGACCCGACCAAACAAACTTAGAAATAATCAGTTTTCTGATCCGACCATTTGGGGGGGGGGGGTGGAGGGCAGAGGAATCCGGGAAATTGAGAAGTGTGTAACTTTCGAACGGATGATCGGATTGTAATGAAACTTCATAACTGAATAGAATATATATCTGTAATGTCCCGTTTAAAGTCTTGACCGGATTCGGTAGCCAGGGGGGAGTTGGGGGGGGGAGACCGGAAATTTCAAGAAACGGTAAGAATGGAGGGATCGGAGTGAATTCCGGTGATGGTGGTTTTGGGGATTTTCGCGATGAAACTTGGCAGGCATATCAGGGACCCAATCAAACTGACTTCAAAATAAAAATTTTGTCGATCAGATAATGGTGGGGGGAGTGGAGGGAGGGGAACCCGAACTTTTCAGTCATGCGTAATTTTGGAATGGGTGATCGGATTCTAGTGAAATTTAAGAATTGAACAGAGGACATTTCTCTGATGATTTTTTTCATATCCGGACCGGATCCGGAACTATTGGGGGGGGGGGGGGCGGAAAATACGTGACCCGTTTAGAATGGAGGGATCGGGATGGAACTTTGCGGGAAGAACAAACAGATGCTCTAGGTAAGTCATTTGCTGAATCGGATTGGCTACGTGCACCGCGGGGGAGCTGGGTGGGGTGGGGGGGGGGGACCGGAAATCTCGAGAAACGGTTAGAATGATGGTATCGGAGTGAAACTTGCTGGGAAGAACAAACATCTGGTCCACGTAAATCTTTTACATAATTTGACTGGATCCGGACACTTGAGGGGGGGGGGGAGGAGGGGGTTTCCCGGAATTCCGTTTTTTGGGGGATTTTCACGACGAAACTTGGAAGGCATATCAGGGACCCGGTCAAACTGACTTGGAATAAAAAAAAAATCCTCGATGTGATAATCTTGGGGGGGGGGAGTTGAGGGAGGGGAATCCGGAATATTGAGTCATGCGTAACTATGGAACGGGTGATCGGATTCGAGTGAAATTTAATAATTAAACAGAGGACATTTTTCTCTGGTGACCTTTTTCATTTCCGGACCGAATCCGGCAATTATTGGGGGGAGGGCGGAAAATACTTGACCTACTTAGACTGGTGTGATCTGGACCGAACTTCTTGGAAATGACAAACAGATGCTCTGGATTAGTCATTTACAGAACCGGATTGGCTCCGGTTACTGTGGGTGGAGTTGGAGGAGGGGGGGGATCTGGGATTCCGGTGATCGCGCGTTAAGGTACTTCCAGATGTGCTAGGACGATGAAACTTCGCTGGAATATTGGAGACTCAACAACATTTGCTTAGAAATTGCTACTTCCCAAATCCGATTATTCCTTAAAGTACCAATCTTGACCGCAAAGTAAAAAAAAATACTTTTAAGCAATATATACATTTCCGTGATGCCCATCAGCCCATTAGCAGTTTTGCCTCAAGGGTTTTGCTTACAAATGAAGTTCGAGCTCCCTTAGAGTGCGCATCTCAACCGCAAAGTCGAAACTTACTTTTGATCAATCAAATCATCTTGACCCATGCAAGTGCCATATGAGCTTACAGCTCTTGTTATCTGGTATGCGCAACGGCGAATAGGGTGTTTTAAGGTGTATTACGGCGTATAAGGCTTATTACAGATTCCTCTTTTCCTCGGGGCGCGCGGAAGAGGGGAATCTGTATAAGGCGAATAAGGGAAATGGAGCTTGGCTATTCTGTCTTATCCAGAGCTAATCAGATCGCTTGGTTGGATCCGCCAGCGGGCCGAGGAGAGGAGCAGCGTCGTCGCGGTTGCCACGGGAAGCACTAAAGTTCTACTTTTTTGGAAGCTGAAGAAACAACTTTTCTTCAAAAGAACACGTTTTGTTCTGTTACGACTGCTTACTGCTAGTTCGAGGACCAATGCTATCCATCCGTAAATTTAATAGCTTTTTACAATATATTGGGCGTCAAATTGTACCGGTGTACTTCAAGTAGTACTAGAACACTTTTTCTGATCTTTAGAAACTCGAAAAACTGTATCAGCGTGGCAACACCGAACGCTGCATTCATAAGAACCTCTCGGGTTCCTATTTGAACAGGCGTGTGTATTAAGACGTAAACACGTGTATAGCGCTATCCAGCTTATTACACCTGTTTGGACAATGCTATAGTCGCTGCATGGGACCAAAGACGGCGGCTCAGTTGAATTATTTGTTCTCGGTATGCTGTCGACGGTTCTGTTTGAAAAGTTTATTTATCAGAAAAACAGTTCACACAAAAGTTTCAAGGATTCCGCTAGAACTCAACGGATCTGGAAAAGCGAGCGATTACGGAAATAGGTTGCATTATTATTATAGGTACGATGGGTCCTTGAAATAGTTTTATAGACATGTAAATAGAAAACACAAAATAGACCTACGTTGCTTCTGCAACGTGAAGTGTTGCAGTGAAGTGTTTGCAACACTTTGGTTTTATTTCTTCGTTATCGGTTTAGTGCTGAAGTTGCCAATCTATCGAAGTTTTCAAAGAATCTCTTTTTCTCTGAACTGATGACATAATCAGTAATCAAATGGCATCTTTCAGCGTTGAAAGAAAACGGACTACTGGAAGCAGGGACTAAATTGACTTTGCAGCCAGTTGAACTTTATCCTTTTCAGTAGTAGACATCGTGACTGTGAAAACTTCGAACGTTATCTGATGCAACCTAGTTGGTATTATCAAACTATCCGCGACTTTTCAAGGTCAAAATACCATAGATCTAGTAATTATTGCGAAACCGTCACATTGTTTTACATTTTAGTTACGGTGATAGACCATTGTCAAGACTCATGAAAATGACAATGCTTTCAACTGATTCTTACTTACAAGTCCCTCGTTCCGTGATAGACATGGAACCAAATTATTCTTATCATCAAAAACACCGGAAACCAAATAGGGACACAAAGTAGGAAAAGTTGGAAACCCCTCATCGCCGAAGATGATTATGGTGTAACAGCCGATTGTTACTTCCAAGTCCCTGACATGTCTCACAATTGGGTCCCACCTACTTTTTTTTAGTGTGTACCCTAACACTGAAGTCGTCAACCCCTCGAAACTTTAACATGATCAAAGGCTATCACTCAGTGTTGAAAACAAAAACGAATGTCGGAAGAAAGGACTAAAACTAACTGACTTTGAAGAAAGTTGGACGTTTATCTTTTTCAATCGTAGACATGGTGACGAATGGAAACTTAGAACACTATCTTACATAAACAAGTCGGCATGACAATCCGTAACATTTCAGATTCAAAATACCATAGATGTCACTCCGTAACTACTGCGAAACTACGTCATTGTTTTACATTATCATTCGTATCCGTTGCCTCGTCCGTTGCGTAAACACTTAATTCTAAGTTACAGCGGTAGACCATGGAGACTTGTTTTCTTACCCTCAGATATATAGAGATCAAATAAAATGTGCACTAATTTGCACAAGTTTCAGGTACTCTTCTGGCATCTGATTTTTACTTTACTTTTACCTGTGATGGACATGGTACTAAACTTTTCTTACCATCACATACACCAGAAATAAAAAATAAGATCATTAGGTTCACCGACTAGTAAAAGTTGCAAACCCCTCACCACCGGAGATGATTATGTTCTAACAGCCGAGTGTTGCTTACAAGTCCCCTACATGTCTCACGATTGGGATCGGCCTATTTTTGGTTTCAGTGTGTACCTCACTACTGAAGTTGTCGACCCCTCTTAATTTTCAGACTGGTGTATCTCGTGAAGCAATGTTTGGGATCCCAAAACGTAAGTGGAGGGATACCTATGACACCGCAAAAGTTGTCGCCGTCTGTCTGTCCGTCTGTCCGCACGATAACTCTCGAAGGGATTGAGATATTTTGATGAAACTTGGTGGGAGGATCCTTTGGGTCAAAGTACAGGTCAAGTTCGAAGAGGGGCTCTGAAGCCCTATATTTGAGTGTTGGGGAGGGGTTCAAATTAAGGGACAAACAAAATATTTTTAAACAGCTAATGTGATAGTCGATTATGGGGTAAGAAGACATGCAGAGCACGATGGTGAAAACCATTGTCTTGTCGGACAAGTAGTTCGTCCGGAATCCGGATAAAACGGAAAGTTGGTTAAAAGTAAAAGTTTCATTTGAAGTTTATTAAATGTTCTATTTAGGGGTAAGGAGACATGCTGAACACGATGGTGAAAACCATTTTCTTTCCGGACAAGTAGTTCGTCCAGAATCTGGCAAAAAACAGAAAGTTGTTTAAAAGTAAAAGTTTCATTTGAAGTTGATTTAATGTTCGATTTAAGGGTAAGAAGACATGCTGAGACGGTGAAAACCATTTTCTCACCGGACAACTAGTTCGCCAGGAATCCGGCCAAAACCGGAAAGTTTGCTAAAAGCGAAAGTTTTATCTGAAGTTGATTAGATGACAGATTTAGGGGTAAGAAGAGACGCCGAGTCTGCATATGACAATCATTTTTTACCCGGACATATAATTAGTCCGAATCTGGTTTCTACCGGATTTTTTTGCAAGTCAAAGTTTTATGTAAAGTTGATTAGATGATCTTTATAGGGATGAAGAGATCCGCTGGATTCGTTTCTGAATTTTCTTCTTTTTTTTTGCTGGACTAGTAGTTCGCTCAGAATTCGGGCGAAACCGGAAATTTGGCAGAAGTAAAGCAGGAAGTTTCGGTCAGTATCGTCCAAATAGATATGGCTTATAGAGGTATATCTGAACTTTGCTTTCTCTGATGATTAGCCTGGCGAAGACTGGATGTGGCGAAGACACGAACCAATTGTCTGGATCAAATATTAGAACCTTTGGTCTTGTTCTTATCGAAAATGTAATTTCCTTTCTTCTTTTTTCCTTCCCTTTTTGGGGGTGGGGGGGTGGGGTGGGGGGGGGGGGGGGGCAAGGGCGCTTTGCTGATGGGTTTGTTATTGGATTTTTCTTGTCATTTTGTTATGTCTTCATTCTTATTTTCTTTTTTTCTCTCCTTCTTTTCTTTTTTTTGATTTCTTTGGTTTGTATAAAGAATAAGCCCCGCCCATTGCCAGGCCTTGTGTTAGGCCTTATGGTGGGCCATAAAGGTGTTTTGGTGTTTTTATTTTTTATGAATAAACCGAAACTGAAACTTTCACAAATACACGGAAAGTGCTCATTTACCGGCTTCTCTCGTTTATTAAAAATCCTCTTTTTGTGACCCTAAAACGTAAGTGGAGGGATACCTATGACTTTGCAAAAGTTGTCCGTCTGTCCGTCCGTCTCTCTGCACGATAATTCTCGGAGGGAACGGGATATTTTGATGAAACTTGGTGTGAGGATTCTTTGGGTCAAGGGAAAGGTTGTGTTCGTAGATGGGCCCCATAGCTGTATGTTTAGGGGAGGGAAGGGGTTTCAAAATAAGGGGCGAAACACTTATATTTTAAAAGCTAATGAGATAGTCGATTTAGGGGTAAGGAGACAAGCTGAATCTGAATAGGAAAATTATTTTCTCGCCGGACAGGTAGTTCACCCGGAATCCGACAAAAAAGGAAAATTTATTAAAAATAAAAGCTTAATTTGAAATTAATTAGGACCCAATTGTCTGGATCAAATAATAAATTTTTGGGATCGCATCGAAACCTTTGGTCTTCTTTTTATTATCTCTAGCTCCGCTATGGAATTTTAAGCGTGAAATACCCGCCATTCTCCACTGTTTCCTTTTACACCTGCGACTTTCTATGGCTTTTTGGCTGAGCCGAGTTTGTAAGTCCCGGAGCAGAAACTTCCATGGAAGCTTAAAGATCTGCTGACAGTTCTTTCAAAAATAAGTACACGAGAAGCTTCAAAATGTGTTTTTCATTTTTAGAAAATGTGTTTTTTTTTAAATGTGTTTTTCATTTTCATGTTAGGTCGACGTATCTATCTAGTGTTTCGAACTCCTTTTCTTTTTGCTTGGTTTTCCCACTTTTTAACCTCGTCGCGCTCACTTTTTAAATATTTTGCTTTAGACCTCCGCTTCGGAGAGCGTCTGGGTAGATTTGACAAGCGCCAACAATTCCCCGTTAAATTCCCGGAGCAAGTATTGGTATTTTGAAAACAATATTTGTGAACCAGTTTATGGTGAGAAGGCATTTTTGGGATCTCAAAACGTAAGTGAAGGGATACCTATGATATCCCAAAAGTTGTCCGTCCGTCTGTCAGTACGATAACTCTCGAAGGGAGTGAGATATTTTGATGAAACTTGGTGTGGGGATTCTTTAGATCAAAGGAAAGGTCGAGTTCGTAGATCGGCTCTGTAGCCCTAAATTTAAGGGGCGGGGGAGGGGGCAGGGGCGTCCCGAGCCTTTCTTCATTGGGGGGGGCGCACCTGGTAAAAATGACCGAATCGATACCTGATTTTTACTGAATTTATTTAAAAAAAATTGTAAAAACACAGCGAGTTGCCTTCATGAAGCTGCAACGTAAAACGTTGCAGAGTATATACAAGTCTAAAGAGAAAAATTGGCGCGTTTTCACGCTTTTCGCGTTTCACGCCTAAAGAGAAAAATTGGCGCGTTTTCACGCTTTTCCGCTTCTGTTTTTTTTTTCCACGGATACGCCGTCACTAGCGTTTTACCTTTGGTAAACCTTTCCAGTTTTGCCAACAGGACTTGAACTAATCGCAATCAAATGGTGTTGCTGCGTAGCGACAACGTCGCTGACGGCTGTGCCCATGATTAATTAAGGCGCCGCAGGCGAAATTTTTTTAATCCGCCTTTTTCTGGCAACATTCAACTACTTCCCATGCAAATTCTAGCTTTTAACATAGTTCAAGCCCCCCAAAATTCCAAGCCTCAACGCCGATTAAATGAGGCAACCTTTGTCTAACTAGTGAAGACTGCGAAATACGCCGCAGGCGAAATTTTCGAAACACTGATGATAAAAGCGCCTTTCTGCGATCCCAAGATTATATTTTCAGCCCAAAGTTGTATGGCAACGAAAGGGGCGATCCAGGGTAAAGTGGATATAAAGTAGGCTACATTTGTTCGGAATTTACAGCAAATAAAAGTAGGCTAGTTTTCACTTCAAGAGACGTGCTTATTCCTCAAGTACTATAATCTTAAGAAGTAAAAAAAACGAAGAGCAACCAGCGGAAGCTACCGTAAACGGTAAAGAACGAGAGCTAAATAAATCCCACTTGAATTAGGCCACCGAACTCAGTAACTGGGTTGAAGCAAATAATGAATTCGTAGTATACCGAAAACCTAACCAAAAAAATAAGGAACAGATCGAGAGCGGTATCAAACCAAATTTCGTAATGGAATAAAACTCTTGTTCGAACCACCTAAAACAACCGAATTCGTCAAGTCTAGTAATAGAAACGGACTAAAGAGAAATCCGGTGAATTACCATATTCGGTATCGAATCAGAACCAAATGAATTCCACCGAATTTAATTATGAAACTGAATGACCGAATGCGACCGAATTACCGAATTCGGCAGAGAATGAGACCAAATAAACAGGTTAGCCTAAATCACCGAATTTACGCAATGACGGACCGAATGCGGCGAAACCGATGCGGACTGAACATAAGTTGGACGAATTATCCTATTCGGTCACGAATCAGAACCAAACGAACCTGATTAATGACCGAATTATGAAATGGACTGACCGAATGCGACCGAATTACCGAATTCGGTAAAGAATGAGACCAAATAGACAGGTTAAATCACCGTATTTACGCAAGGACGGACCGAATGCGGACTGAACAAAAGTTGGATGAATTATCGAATTCGGTCACGAATCAGAACCAAATGAATCTGATTAAATGACCGAATTATGAAATGGACTGACCGAATGCGATAGAGCAGATACGGACTTGAGAAAAGTCTGGTGAATTACCGAATTCGCTAACGAATGAGCCCAAATAAACAGGTTAAATCACCGAATTTACGAAGGGATAGACCGAATGCGGTGAAATCGATGCGGAGTGAACAACAGTCGGATGAATTAGCAAATTCGATAAAGAAAGGGGAACAAATAAACACGTTAAATCAACCAACTTCGAAATGCGGGGACAAACAATTACCCGTTTTGACCGAATTTTCGCCTTCGGCGAAAATTTGACTGAATGCCCAAAACGTAGGGGGGCGCTGCGCCCCCCCCCCCTCGGGACGCCCCTGGGAGGGGGTCAAAATTAAGGGGCAAAACAAATGTTTGATCCAGACAATTGGGTCTTGTAGAGATCCAGTCTTGGCCAGATTCCTTGAGCAGTTTACTAATAAATTTTAGAAACAGATTATGGCGAATGGTAATCATCTGAGAAGGCCAAGTTTAAATATGGATTCAGCATGTATGTTTATCCCAATAGCCTGCGTCAATCTGCTTTGACGAAAGTTCCTGCCTCACTTCTGCCAAATTTCCGGTTTCGACCGGATTCCGGGCGAACTACTTGTCTTGCAAAAAACTGAAGTTCAAAAACGGACTCAGTGTGTCTTCTTACCCTTACGTCGAACCTCTATTCAACTTCTGATGAAACCTCACCTTTTAACAAATTTTCAGATTTCAGCCAGATTCGTGGCGAACTATGTGTCCGGGTAGAAACGATTGTCATACACTAATTCACTATGTCTTCTTACCCGTAAATCGCACACCGAATAAAATTCATATAAAACTTTTACTTTTAACAAATTCCCCGGTTCTGGCCTGATTCCAGGAGATCTACTTTTCCGGCGAGAAAATAATTTTCATATTCAGATTCAGCATGTCTCCCTATCCTTTAATCGAACCTCTAATCAACTTCAGCTTAAGCTTTTACTTTTTACAAACTTTCCGGTTTTTGCCGGATTCCAGGCGAACTACTTGTCTGGCGAGAAAATGGTTTTCATATTCATATTCATCATGTCTTCTTACCTCATAATCGACTATCTCACTAGCTTTTAAAAAATATTTTTTCCCCTTAATTTCAAACCCCTCCCCTTCCCTAAATATGCAGCTATTGGTCCCATCTACGAATTGGACCTTTCCCTTGACCAAAAGAATCCTCACACCAAGCGTCATCAAAACACCTCATTCCCTTTGAAAGTTATCGTGCTGACAGACGGAAGGACAGACGGACAACTTTCGCGAAGTCATAGGTTTCCGTCCACTTACGTTTTAGAATCCCAAAAAGGACGAAAACAGGTTGCCGGTGCATTAAAAAAATAAAAAATCCGGACTTACAGACGCAACAAACTTTTGGTCTTGGCCTGACAGGTGTTTACAGATTCGGACTTTACTTTTATTTAAAAAGACGCCAATTTGCAGACGAGACTTAAGTTGCGTTTTTTCGGGTGTAGTTTCACTGTAGTTTTGACTTACTTTTGTTTGATTATGAAAGTACCGTGTACCGTTTTATTTGTCTATTCGACACACTCTACCTTTCATAACTGAAACAAAAGTACGTGAAATTACAGTGAAACTACATCCGAAAAACTTGCAACTTTAAACTGGTTCGCAGAATTCGATCCCTATAGTGTATACAAATAAAAACCCGATTCATTGACGAAACAAACTTTCGGCTTTGCCCGACATTACACTATGTCTTTCCCCAATGCAGCATATTAAAGCACATCTGAAAGGTTACTATCTGCCTCAATCTTCATCTGCGACCTTACCATCAACTTAGGTCCAAGTCTCAATACGCGACAGAAGATGCTATACACAGCAATTGAAGAACGATAAGTTCGCTCGAAAAGACAAAGATATCGTTTGCGAGTTGTAGGAGTGTCCTTATATTTTTTTCTTAGATATGTGGAATTTTACGAAGGCTTTTCAGATGTGCTTTAACACCAGCATGGAAGCCAAAAATTTACCTCGCGACTTGAATGAGCTATTCCAGCGTCTGCAGAACCCCTCCTGATGTGGGAAACGAATTTCGGGTGTATGTTAAAATCTTCCTTGTCCTTCCAAGCGTTGTAGCCACCTCAACCTCGCTTTGTAATCGACATTTTTTCACTGTCCTGGATAAACTTGCTTCGAAAGGATTTCGCGGGTTTCTTGTCATTTGAATTCTGATGGCTTTTCCAGTATGTTTAAAAAAAATTCCATGCCTTCTTTTCCCCTTGTAGTCATTGACCCACAATCCATGCGCGTAACCTTGTCTCTTGCTTTTGGTTTATAAGGTTTCTTCATGTTGTCCAGTCAGACTTCACCTTAACAACTAACCTGTTGTAATTTTGACAGGCTAAAATCTGAAAGACCAAGTGAGACAGATGCAAATCCAGTGCAAATCACAACATGTTTTAAAACAAGGCGGATTGCTGCCAACATGAATCATGTCTCCGGCCTAACGGGGTTATGAAACCTCGTTTAAACGACTCGGATTGCCTTTGACAGGGACGGATTTACGATTGAAGCTAGGTAGTGCCAAAATAAAAATAAAATTTAAACGACTCGGATTGTCTTTAACTAAAATGAGTGCTCGGGACCTCGGCGAGGCCAAAATAAACGACTCATACGACTTAGCAAAAGGCAGGGGGCACCGGGCTGGGAGCTGAGCACTTACCGTACAGCCATTTTTAACCCCTCAGAGCTTGATTACACTAGCTTTTTGGGTTGCAAAAGTAGAAAAAAAGAACAAGATACAACTAATTCTGAATGTTGTCGTTTTAAATTCAGGAGATCAGTTAGAGCAAAACAGCGTGTATAATTATGTTACAGGAACCCTAATTGACCCCTAATTGCAGTCTCTTCGTTATCCTCAAACTGCCACGAAGTCGATCAAATCTCACCTCCCCTAGGGATTTACAGTTGTTTCTCGAACAGGCGGCTTTTTGAGCCCAGTGTGACCAAGAATAAATAAGGGAAGAATTGAGAAGACTTGAATCATGGGACGTTGTTTTCTGCCCGATCCTCAAGTACCGGGGGTGGAGCCTATTCGGCGCCTGTCCAGACCACAGAGTAAATATTGACGCTAATTCTTCCATCGCCGTGCTTCGCGTCAAAAAAGTGCGCCGAATTCAAATTAAACAGAAAGAGGCCGACATTTTGCCCTTCTCCCTCCAACAAATCGCTGCTAACACTAGTTTAAAAGACCAAATAAGGAGCTAAAGTACAGTGAGATGATAGAAGTCGGGCAATCCTACATTCAAGGATGAAGAAAATAAAGGCAGAAAAGGACCGATTTGAACTGAACACTATAAGTTTAAAGAAGGAAGGGACACGCTTCCAAACATTCATGCAATCTCTATGGCAGATTCTTAGTGATGAAAAAAAGACTGTCAATAGGATAGATAGTGAAACATTTAGCCAACTAACCGAGACAATGATATACATTTTGACCAACAATAATAAATGGTTATCTCAAATGTAGACGTTTTGAATGGTACCATGCAATTATCATTTTCAGTAATCAATTAAAATTTACAATTAGGAAATAGTTCAAGCCAACTGTTTTTCGCAACTAACCGATAAATGTTATGAACTGAATTTTGTGTACAGAGTACAACTTAAAAACAAAACATAACAACTCTTTGAGTACAGTTTGCCAGCTATGCCCAAATTCCAACTTGAATGATGTAAAAACATGATAATGAAAAATAAAAAACGATTACGAAAAGGCATAGACAATGACAAATTTGGGCAGATGTAAAGTGCAACTATCCGAGATAATGATATACCTTTTTGACCAAGAATAATAAGTTGTTATCACAAACGGATACGCCTTGAAAGATATCCTACACTCAGCAATTATTAATTTAAAATTAGGACTTTATACTGTTTTTCGCAACTACACGAGAAAATGATATGAACTAAATTTTCGTGTGGAGTAGATCTTAAATAACAAAACATAGTAACTCATTGAGTACATTTCGACAGCTAAATATTGTCCAAGCTTAATACCTTTTCTAGAAGCGATTCTTTACAGTCCTGAGAAGACCAAAATAAAATTACTAATGTTCACACCAGTCCTGTTGAATCTGAACTAAATGCATGCGTGTTAGATCAATGCTTCAGCGTTCAAGTTGCTTAATTGTTCCCCTGAGTCATCAAATGCCGCATTCCCTTGGGCTTCACCATCTTTGTGAAGGGTGGTGACAACATAAGCTTCATATTGCAAATCTGACCCGAGATTGAAAAGGAGTTTCCATTTATAGAATCCTCAGAATCTGCACTGTTTGAACTTCCCGCTTTTTCTGGCTGCTTCATCACTTTTGCTCTGGAGGTAACATTTAATACTGCAAGAGGCAACACGCGAAGCTCCACCCAGGCTCCGCACCCGGTAAATAAGATCGGACGAAAAGAGATCTAGGATGCTGACATCGGGGTTGTGTGAGTTCTCAATTCTTCCCTTATTTATTCTTGGTGTGACCAAGCTCTCAGCTCTAACCGTCCTGATCATGTGGTGTCAGCTTGTCACTTCACTGTAAAAAAAATCTTGCCGTATGTTTGGGATTAATCTCTGTCTATACTGAGATAATCTTATCTCTAATTCGTATTAACCTTATCTCAGTAGAAATAAGATTAATCCTATAGCAAATACTGCAGTTAACTTTAATCCTTACTCGGATTTTGACAGAGTTGACAAAATATTTGTCTGCAGCTCACATGAATTGCCAGTACACCCTAGCCATTTCATTATTACACATCAAAAACGTTCTTTGACAGGTCTGCGACAGAACTGTCTGACTCAAGTACCGATGTTTCGCCAAAAAAGTGTTTTGTTATCATGTTTGGTATGCCACTACGTTCACAGTCGAGCTGTGTTGTGCTTTTGAAAAGTTGGTTTTAAGTTTGCGTTCGAGCAATCGCCGCAACCCTTGACAATAGCCGTTTATTCTGATTTTTCCAAAGATATTCGAAAGTTCTGCCACTATCGAAAGTACTTATTCTGGCGTCACTAATTATCCGGTATACATCGTGAAAATGTAGAATATCTCTTCATAAATTCAAGTAACACTTCGAAAGTGTTAAAAACGCTCCCTCCCCCCTGAACCCCGAAAAATTTCATTTTTATGAGAGATGCCTGCCTATGTGCCTGGGCTTGGCCAAAAAGAGCAAAAAAAACACGAAAACTGTCTCTTGTTTGTGGCAACGCTGGACCTTGTGGCAATGCTGTCCGCAGCCAACTCTTGTTAGAACTGCCTGGTCAGAAATCACCCGGCCAAGAAGAGCCAAAAGCATGAAAACTGTGTCTTGTTTGTGGCAACACTGTACGGTATGGCAATGCTGCCAACTCTTGTTAGTTCTGCGAAGTCACGTGTGTAACCTCTCGCGATTTACAGCAGGTCTAACTACTGGTTTGCAAACAAATTTCAGGTTGTTATAGAACCGGTGTCGGAAGAAACTCGAGGTGACGCATCGCTGACAATTTTTGGCCGGAGAATTTTCCTAGATCTTTCGTCATTAGGCGAAATGCTCCTAGAGCGATAAGGTGTCTTACTGATAAGTGCTACTACTTGGGTAGAGATAAGCCTTTGTGATTAGTGATATTTCACATGCGAGATTCCGAACTGTGCCCAGGTTTGAATCTTTGAGGTTTTGAATAATGTATTGTGAGGAAGTGCCAAGCAGGATTACTGATATTTTGGATTAATTTTTGAGTCTACCCCATTTGTCTCCACGTGTCATATTTTCCTGTTTTGGTAAGTAACTTCTGTGTATTGTCTTACTATTTTTTTATGGCGCTAAACTATTTAGTCGGCTGAAATATGACTTTAGCGATGTTTTAGGTCGTCAGGCTATATCAAGCGAAATGAACCTGTAGTGGAACTGAGATTATTCAGTCCTGGATAATCCCTCCCAAAATTCTGCGATATGCAAAGTATTAAACTATGGAATAGTAAACCCACATACCTTCGTCTATTAAGAGATTTCAACACTTTTTTTAAATATCACCGTACACATTTACGAATTTTCTCTCAGATCCGAGTATCTTTGTTTTTTATTGGAGTATATTTCCGAAGTTTCCGTTTTACATATAAGAAAGTGGTTGCGCTATTTACCAGGTAATGTTACAAAACAGACACATAGATCAGTGCTGGACAAAAACGTTTATTAGAACAGACGAATTTCCCATTTGCCGGATTCCGGAGAATCGAGCTGACCTAGCAACTCCCTTGAACACGAAGTAGGCTATGTATTCCTGTCAGTAGATTGAAACTCCAACACCCCATAAAGACAACACGATTTCCTCCTTTAAGAAATGTAAAAAGCAACGTAAAAAGGAAGAAGGTATTAAGTAAAATCTCGGTAAAATAATTTTTTTGGATGGGAATATTTCCGTTTGTCCAGCAGATACCTTGGGTCTATGAGAGAAAAAATATAATAATCCGACTTTAAGGTTCAAGGTTTTAATTTACACTTCTGTATAAAATGATAATACATAGAGGGTTAAGCCGGAGACACAAGGTCGATTGACAACTTCGATTGAAGCGATGGAAAATTGAGAAGAATGAGTGAAATTCAGGTTTCTTACGCTCGCGCCAGTCTGAAAGGGTCTGCTACAATTGAGAAAGAGCCGGCGTAGGATAAGAAATAACGGAAATTTGACTTATTCCTAACCTTAAAGGACCCCTCTTGCTTATTCTGTCTTTTATAATATACTTAGCTCCCATATGGGATTATAAGCTTCTAAAATCCCCACATTTCTTCATTGTTTCGTTTCGTAACTACGATTTTCTAGCGCTTTTTCGGCCTTGCCGAGTTTTCCCGTCACTCAACGAAAAGTTTGCCGGAATCTTCATTGTCCGCTGACAACTATTTCACAAATAAGGATTTGATAATCTTCTGTTTATTACTTCTTTTATTTGCTTAGTTTTCCCAATTTTTAGCCAAGGCACGTTCAGTTTTCAAATCTTTTGCGCCCAGCCGCCGCGTCGGAGAGCAGGAAGGCTGGATATAATCGGCATGCGCTAGCAAGAGAATCGCTAGTTTCAGGTGGAAAGTAATGGTATTTTCGAAAACGATTTTCTGATCCATTTTACAGGGAAAAGATCATTTCTAGTAAGAGTTGTGCTTTAACTCTCGCAAGCTTTGAGATATTCAGATGGTCCGAGATGTGTTATAGAATATTTGGTTGTTTTATTTTGTTGTGTACACATATTCTTTCTGAACATATATTAAAACAATGACTAAACATTGAACGTCAACTACGATGTTTGACAGCAATAAAAGTCCCCCGGTTTTGAGTGGCCTAATGTATGATATTGTGCTGTTGTTAATTTTGTGTTGAGTTGTTGTTTGAAAGTTCGTATGGCCCTTGTTGGCGGTTGATTCAATCGATATTTCGGCCCTTCTTGGCAAAGGTCCTCGTCAGCCTGTGTCTGGACTGGAATAAACGAATCTGCAATCTGCAATTTGCAGATTCTTTTCTTCAAGAAGTGCCGAAAAAAAACCACAGAGTTAACTCAAACGGAACCTTTTTTTTTTTAGAACCAGTTTCTCTTCTTGTTCCTGTTTTTGTAGAAGTCACTGGCCTATTTTTGCATTGTAATACTGTGATGATGATAATGATGATGAAATTTTATTTACGCACTTGAGAAGAGGAAAATAGCGCAGTACAGACAAATAAAAGGAAATTCAATAATGTAGTAAATGCACAATATCAAAAAATAAATATTAAAATAAAACTGTTGTTCTGGGCAATAGTGGTAGGCTATTGAGAGCACATTCACATTGAAAAGATTAAAACATTGTGTATAGAAGTTAATTATTAAATGGATATGTTAACCGTGAGGAATAACCCTGATATAATAATTTTTATATAACTTAATTTAACTTACATAATTTTGATTAAAATGATAAACGAATGTCCCTTTAAAATCCTCCCTCCCCGTCTGTTTAATACGACCATGCGGAATCGAATAGATTCCCTATACCCTGTTCGTCGCAAACATCACAATTCGTTACCTGTACAAACAGCTATATCGCAGTATAGCCCCGGAGAAGAAATTTCAAAATCAAAAGTAAAAGCCAGTTGGTTGTCTACCATTGTGACGTCACTTGTGGCGCGCTACAGAGCGGGTGACCACGCCTGCTGCACTTTTCCCTCTGATATGCCCAGCGGCGAAGAGGGAAGTAGACGGACATCAACTCCAAAGCTTAGCAAGTATATCTAGCGCAGCTAAGTTTTGTTGGGGTATCCATAATTGCTGCATGGGACCAAAGACGGAGGTTCTATTGGCTTGTTTGTTCTTTGGTTTGGTAACTGTTTCTACTCCAACCAAGTCCTTCTTGTCTCTCGTGATACCTGTTACCTTTTTCCTTCCATGAAAGTGCCATAAAACCGCTCATTCTTTCACTTCCTTCGGTTTGCTGTTCGCAAGTGGCAAATCCTTTGTCCATCACCTGAATTCGATTCGGCGACGCCTTGATTCTTAATGTCCTTCCCTGAGCACAGTGAATCGTGATTGATTATATCAATGTAATATCTGTGATGTATGTCTGTCAGCGTGTGATAAGTTCTTCCCCGTAAATATCTTCAATTTTTATGTCTGTTCTTGCTCGAACTTGGTTGCCATATGGGACAAGAATTCTGAAATCGGTTATTATTGATCCAGGCCCACAAGAGGAAGTAAGTTTGTGTCAAGTAGTCAAGGACTAACAAGTCCAGGTTTGAATACGGACTTTAAAGGGCTGTAGATTATTTTTACTTTAGATTAGCATTAGCCGCGCCAAACGGACACAAGAATCAGCGAATTTAAATTGAACTTCACTTTCGAGAGTTGGCAGTCCATTTCAGTTTTTACCTGGCTTCCCCAAAGTTCACTGAATTGTTCTGGAAGCTTTATTCTATTTTACGAGGATTTCCATAAAATTTATTTCCGGAATGTCATGACCGAAGCATTTTATTTTTGAGGTCTACCTGTTCAGGAACCTAATTTACGAAAGGTACGAAATTTTTTCCCCAAATGACGAATATGGTGAGGGGTTACCCACTCCCCGACACCTGCTGTACATCTTTTCCCGGCGCCGGCCGAAACCAGCGGTGGCGTAGCACGTGGCGACAGGTGTGGCCCGGCACCGCGCACATGCTGTGCACTAAAAACGCGATTGGACAACCGCTCCCTTGCTTGTCGATCTGAAAGGCTGTTTCCTGTTGGAAAAGGTATTCAGGCGCCTTTGCCCGAGCACAAGTATTACTTAAAGTTTAACTGAAAAGGGCTTAGATAGGACAATCTAGTTACCCATCACTTATTCACTTAAAGAAGCTTGAAAACCCGGTAAAAATGCGTTACTTCGTTGTTCCGCTATCCACCAATAATCGATTTTAAAATCGTGGAATTTCCTTGTCTGATTTGTATGCTCTATGCGCTTGTATCTGTCTTGCATGCTCGACGATAACTATTTACTAAAAATAAGTGTTCACGCAGTGAGCTACCTTCCGTAAGATGATAACTGGCCACTGAAACGCCGCGTATGTATTGAGATACAGTTTTTCTGCGTCATAGTAGAAATTTGCCTTGTGAGGACGCCCGTAGATATTCTGAACTTCATTCTAGAGCAAATAGTGAAAAATAATCCCTTAGCAGAATCCAAAATATGCTGTATATTCAGTTAAATGATACAAAAATTAGTTGGCTTTTCAGTTAAACTTTAAAGGTCCCAACCTGGATATTTAATCTTTTCAAATAATCAGCTTTTGCTTCATGCAAACCCACCCTTTTTTGTGGCTCATGTCGATACGAGATAACATTGCAGGTATCAAACACTCTTGTCTCACGTAGCAATATATTCCGAGCAAGACACAGTATGAAAATGAAGAGGTCATTCAAAATATCCGCAGGAATAAAGTTATTCCCATTTTATATTTAAAACTCGATGCCATTGCTAGCTGGTCACAGATGATTCACCATGAGCACGGAAGGAATTTAGGAGTCTCGGCGTTGGGAGTTAGAGATTAACAACGTAAAGGGAGAGAATGCATGTGCAGTTATGTCACAACTCATGACACATTGATGTAAGGAAAATATACAGGTATTACGAGACTGTAGTTGGATCCTAACATTTGATTTTGTGCCTGTCTTTGTAAGAGTTCGGTTAGCATGAACAATCCTGTCAATCAGGAGGGTGTACGCTGAAAAATCGGGTGTGCAACCCGTCGGTCAAGCATTAACAACCTGAAGAAAGTGAATGGATATTCAGTTTTGAGTTTGATTTAAAGGCTCAATGAAGACCTTATCTTTCCGTGTTTCTGATCAAAGCCAAGATGGGTGAGTGGCGAGACCAAAGGTTTGGATGGGATCCCAAAGGGGAATATTCATCGGTCTAGATCATAGATGTTATTTATCCCTAATTAACCACTTAGGTAGTTCTTTTCTGTCTTTAATTTCTGGAAGTATATTACAACTGACTAATTTCCCATTTTCGCCGGATACCGGCCGACCTAGCGACTTCGTTGGAAACGAAGTAGGAAGATCAATTTTCTATGTGTCTGTATCACAGATCCGCTAGCATTGTCAACCAAGCACAGGCTTCGATGTATCAGCTTTTCCCAGGATCGCTATACACCTTTATCATAAAATTATAAGCGATACCCAAATTCCCAGTTTTGCCGGATTCCCGCCAAAAATCCGTCCGGCAGTAAAGCAAGTAAAGTATTCTGATCCAGCGTGTTTTTTCGTTTTTTTTCAAATATGGGTCAAGCCCAGGATGGCTCGGGTCCGTCATCTCTATTTACCCCTAATTCTTATTAACTTTTAAAAATACTTTGTTGGCCCGTTAACTGGAATCCTCTTCTCTTAAATCTGGAGCTACGGGGCTCACCTACGAACATGAGCTGTACTTTGACCCAGTGAATAATCCCCATTCCAAATTTGAACAAGAAATCTCAACCCGTTTAAGAGTCATCCTGCCAACAGACGGACGGACAAACTTTACGAAGTCATAGGTATCCCGTCATTAACGTTTTGGGATCCTAAAAACGACAGAGTTTCGGAGGATGTTATTACTATGTTAATAGAATAGAAACTGTATATAGGGAGAATGGATTGTAGCATGAATTTCCCGATCAGTCGGCATTTTGTCCGCGGACACATCGAATCTGCGAACCTTTGGTCAAACCTTTAATGGGAAAAAGGACATGTCTGAGAGGATGGTTTGGGACACTGCCAGGCCTGAGGAAACAGGGATCCGCTGAAATTAATTGCCACGTCTGAACGTCTCTTTGCCATCGATCCTGTGACGTCATGTAGGTGTCGGAATATTCGGCCTAAGGAGACACACCCAGGAATGATAATCACAATCCTTTTGCCCCCATCCTGGGAAAAAAGAGTGTAGTAGCGAACTGAAATACAAAAATTCTCCCCGGGGCGGTGGTGGTGGTCGGGGGGGGGGGGGTAAAATGGATTCATTGCCCATCAAAGAGTGCAAGGCGTAGACGTAGCAAAAGAACAAATAAAGGAAATGAGAAGAAAACACTGTAATAAGAGGAAAGAAATATAGACAAGACGACATCACTTTTGACTATTTTATTGTAAAAGAAATCGGTCCCATTCATGATTGACAGTGCCTTATCATTAAATTCTTGTATGATCTACCCAACTGATTTCAGCGATTCGGTCATTTTTAGATTTTACCAATTTACTCTACTGATTTCATTCATTCTCATTTCCCACATTTTCATTTTTATACACCCCAACTACGCTGATTTTCCGATTTGACGTCTTTGGCTCTTTTGAGTGTAGCAAGCTCCCGCCTATTGCTACGAGTAGCTCATTGGTCAAATATGTTGGTTCTGCAAGTTTTGCCGTGTTTCCCGTCAAAGCCAAGGGGGTCGAGTGAGGCTGAAGATAGTCAATCCGGCAAAACAAAGCCTGCAGAGGTTCAAAGAAGTCACAGATGGTGAAACGGCGGCACGCCAAATGTAATAGAAAATAAATAAATAAAAATGATGGAAACTGCATCTGCTGCGACTAGTACTTCAAAACTCTTGCAGTGGCCTACTCGTCCTAATGGTACTGTTGCTCAAAACGTTATCTTCCTTACCTTATTTGACTGATAGCAAATTGTGTCTAATCAGCAGGTTCTCCGCCGCTACTGACTTTTTCGGTTGATGTAAATCGCTATAATTGACAGGAGAGAATGCTGGCGAAGAAGATTACTAATATGCAGATTAGCGAGTCCCACTTACCTCTTCAGTGATAGTCCTGCGCGTCTTTATTATTGTCGTTTGGCGCAAGTTTAAAAATTTTATCTCATTCAGCAGTCGTGAAAACTTTCTCCTGTGTTTATCTTCTTTTTTTTATGTACCAAGGGCTCATAGTAAATTGTGCTCAAGCATCCATCGCACTAGTTACTGTTTCTGTTGCAGCATTTTACAATAGTTGAATACTTTAAAACCAGGCTCTATTTTGACCATAAATTGCCCACAACTTTGGATGTTTTTAAAGCACACCTCGCACTATTTACTGTTTATGTGCCAACATTCAAAACTGTTTGAATACTAAAATAAATTAAGCTCTTCTTTCAACACATTATCCACGGCTTTGGCTGTTTGAAGCCTTTTCCCAGACCCATTGACTTCTAGGAAAAACTGGGTAAAATCCATACGCATCAATAGCATGATACTCGAGCAGACGTCGGGAGCATTATGCGGATGGAAACTAGTGAATCGTGGCAAGCGCAAATATTAGTGAGGTGTCGTTAGTGGGTTCCGAGTGTAGCATGAAATTTGGGTCTGCAGTAATGGACAGTACGGATGCAGTAATGGAAGTAGGTTGCATTGTCATTGTAGGTAGAACGGGTCTTTTAAGCCTTTGTCTAGTCCCGTTCTAACAAGAATTAATCAGTGTTGTCGTTAGGGGGACTAGAATGTACCATATGAAATTAGAACTGATGGAGCTATAATTACGGAAGTAGGTTGCGTTGGGATTATAGGTACAACAAGGTCCTTTAGTTAGAGGGGTAATTTAATACGGCAGGGAATATTCGAGAATCCATGACCATGCGACAGGAATAATTATTATAGACAGTACTGTACCTTTTCTGTGCGATAAATCCTAGCACGAGCAAAAAAAGGAACCGAAGTTTTAGGACAATGAGTTTGCCGATCGAGAATTATTCAGAGAATCAAAGGGGGTATGATGGCTTAGTCGATGCAGCTTTTCTTTATGAAAACGTGTCTGGTTGTGACATAAAAACCTTAAAACAGTTACTGAAAGAAATAACTACTGCCAGATATTGCTAATTTTTTCTTACTTTGTACCAGGAAGCAGCTAAATTTTTTTTTTATGCCAATTGCCTTCAGGCGAAGTGCCATATACCGATCACTTTTTCGTCGGTCGGTCAGCCCAGTGATCGCGAGTTAGGCTACTCCTAGATTTGCTAGGACGATGAAACTTGGAAGGCGTATTAGGGACCCAACCAAACTAACCTGCAAATAGTCACTTCCCCGATCCAACCACCGTGGGGGTGGGTCGGAGGGAAATCCGGAATATTGACGTATGTACAACTTTTGAACGAGGAATTGGATCTTAATGAAACTTGATATTTGGAAAAAGGTCTTGTCTCAGATGCCACACTTCAAGTCCGGAATGGATCCGGTGACTTTGGGGGGAGTTGGAGGGGGAACCGGAAATCGTGTGGCATGTTCAGAGTGGACGGATCGCGATGAAACTTGGTGGGAGGAACAAGCACAAGCCCTAGAGACAGAGCTGACAAGACCAGACCGGATCCGAGCACTGTGGGGGGAGCTGGAGGGAGGGCTCCGGAATTCCGGTGATCCCGACTTAAGGGGCTTACACATGTGCTAGGACGATGAAACTTGGCAGGCATATTAGGGACGACCAAAATAGCTTCGAAATAGTCATCCAACCACCAACCAACCAACGATCCAACCACCGAGGGGGAGTGAATCCGAAATATTGACGTAGCTGTAGCTTTTGAACGAGGAATTGGATCTTAATGAAACTTGATATTTGGAAAAAGGTCTTGTCTCAGATGCCACACTTCAAGTCCGGAATGGATCCGGTGACTTTGGGGGGAGTTGGAGGGGGAACGGAAATCGTGTGGCATGATCAGAGTGGACGGATTGGGACGAAACTGGGTGAGAAGAACACGCACAAGCCCTAGATACATAGATGACAAGACCGGACCGGATCCGGGCACTGTGGAGGGAGGGCTCTGAAATTCCGGTGATCCAGAGTTAAGGTGCTTCCAGGTGTGCTAGGACAATGAAACTTGGAAGACAAATCAGGGTCTCGACCATTTTAGCTGAAGAACAGTCGTTTCTCCAATTAGACCATCGTGGGGGAGTGGAGGGAGGGGCGATCCGGAATCTGGAGGTATATTCAACTTTTGAATGGGTAATCGGATCTTAACGAAACTTGATGTTTGGAAAGACTCATGTCTCAGATGTCCCATTTCAAGTGCGGACCGGATCCGATCAATGTGGTAGGATTCAGGGGGTGGGGCCGTAAAATTTGTGACACGCTTAGAGCTTAGCTTGGAGTGGAAACTTGGTGAGAAGAACAAGCTCAAGGGTTTTACTTACAAGTGTTCACAACAACCCACGCAAATTCCTACTTGCATCCTCTTACCCAGCCTTGCAAGTGCCATAAGAGCTTCTAGCTCTTGTTTCAGGTTGTATCGGCAGGGCCGACAAGGTCCTGTATCCGCGTTTGGGATGTCGCCTAAGCCCCTTGTTCTGAGTTTGCCCGTTTTTGACCTCAAAATGAGAAGTTTGTAACTTTAATTAGCAAAAATTCATACAACAAGAGCTGTAAGCTCATATGGCACTTGCATGTGTCAAGATGATTTGATTGATCAAGAGTAAGTTTCGACTTTGCGGTTGAGATGCGCGCTATAAGGGAGCTGGAACTTCATTTGTAAGCAAAACCCTTGAGGCAAAACTGCTAATGGGCTGATGGGCATCACGAAAATGCATATATTGCTTAAAAGTATTTTTTTTACTTTGCGGTCAAGATTGGTACGAATAATCGGATTTGGGAAGTAGCAATTTCTAAGCAAATGTTGTTGAGTCTCCAATATTCCAGCGAAGTTTCATCGTCCTAGCACATCTGGAAGTACCTTAACGCGCGATCACCGGAATCCCAGACCCCCCTCCCCCTCCTCCAACTCCACCCACAATAACCGGAGCCAATCCTGTTCTGTAAATGATTAATCCAGAGCATCTGTTTGTCATTCCCACGAAGTTCGATCCAGATCACACCAGTCTAAGCGGGTCAAGTATTTTCCGCCCTCCCCCCGATAATTGCCGGATTCGGTCCGGAAATGAAAAAGATCACAAGAGAAAAATGTCCTCTGTTTAATTATTAAATTTCACTCGAATCCGATCACCCGTTCCAAAGTTACGCATGACTCAATATTCCGGATTCCCTTCCTCAACTCCCCCCCCCAAGATTTTCATATCGAGGATTTTTTTTTTATTCCAAGTCAGTTTGACCGGGTCCCTGATATGCCTTCCAAGTTTCGTCGTGAAAATCCCCCAAAAACGGAATTCCGGGATACCCCTCCTCCCCCCCCCCCTCAAGTGTCCGGATCCAGTCAAATTATGTAAAAGATTTATATGGACCAGATGTTTGTTCTTCCCAGCAAGTTTCACTCCGATACCATCATTCTAACCGTTTCTCGAGATTTCCGGTCCACCCCCCCCCCCCACCCAGCTCCCCCGCGGTGCACGTAGCCAATCCGATTCAGCAAATGACTTACCTAGAGCATCTGTTTGTTCTTCCCACAAAGTTCCATCCCGATCCCTCCATTCTAAACGGGGCACGTATTTCCCCCCCCCCCCCCCCAATAGTTGCCGGATCCGGTCCGGATATGAAAAAAATCATCGGAGAAATGTCCTCTGTTGAATTCTTAAATTTCACTCGAATCCGATCAAACATTCTAAAATTACGCATGACTGAAAATTTCGGATTCCCCTCCCTCCACTCCCCTGATATCCCTGATATGCCTGCCAAGTTTCATCGTGAAAGTCCCCAAAACCACCATCACCGGAATTCCGGGACCCCCCCCCCCCATAAGTGTCCGGATCAAGTACAATGGCCTAAAGGACTTATCTAGAGCAGATGCTTGTTCTTCCCAGCAAGTTTCACTCCGATCCCTCCATTCTAACCGTTTCTTGAAATTTCCGGTCTCCCCCCCCCCCCCAACTCCCCCCTTGCTACCGAATCCGGTCAAGACTTTAAACGGGACATTACAGATATATATTCTGTTCAGTTATGAAGTTTCATTACAATCCGATCATCCGTTCGAAAGTTACACACTTCTCAATTTCCCGGATTCCCCTGCGGATTCCCCTCCCTCCACTCCCCCACCATTATCTGATCAACAATATTTTTATTTTGAAGTCAGTTTGATTGGGTCCCTGATATGCCTGCCAAGTTTCATCGTGAAAATCCAAAAAACAACCATCACCGGAATTCCGGGCCCCCCCCCCATAAGTGTCCGGATCCAGTACAATGGTCTAAAGGACTTATCTAGAGCAGATGCTTGTTCTTCCCAGCAAGTTTCACTCCGATCCCTCCATTCTAACCGTTTCTTGAAATTTCCGGTCTCCCCCCCTTCCAACTCCCCCCTGGCTACCGAATCCGGTCAAGACTTTAAACGGGACATTACAGATATATATTCTCTTCAGTTATGAAGTTTCATTACAATCCGATCATCCGTTCGAAAGTTACACACTTCTCAGTTTCCCGGATTCCCCTGCCCTCCACCCCCCCCCCCCAAAATGGTCGGATCAGAAAACTGATTATTCCTAATTTTGTTTGGTCGGGTCTCTGATATGCCTGCCAAGTTTCATGGTCCTAGCACAACTGGAAGTACCCTAACTCGAAAAAGTGTGACAAAATGCCCTAAATTTTCAAGTTTCCAGCGCCCCGCACTCCCCCCCATATGGTCGGATCGGGAAACTGATTATTTCCAGGTTAGTTTGGTCGGGTCCGTGATATTCCTGCCAAGTTTCATTGTCCTAGCTCATCTGGAAGTACCCTCACTCGAAAAAGTGTGACAAAATGCCCTAAATTTTCAAGTTTCCAGCGCCCCAACTCCCCCGCATATGGTCGGATCGGGAAACTTATTATTTCCAGGTTACTTAGGTCAGGTCCCTGATATTCCTGCTAAGTTTCATTGTCCTAGCTCATCTGGAAGTACCCTAACTCGAAAAAGTGTGACAAAATGCCCTAAATTTCAAGTTTCGAGCGCCCCCACTCCCCCGCATATGGTCGGATCGGGAAACTGATTATTTCCAGGTTCGTTTGGTCGGGTCCCTGATATTCCTGCCAAGTTTCATTGTCCTAGCTCATCTAGAAGTACCCTAACTCAGAAAAAAGTGACAAAATGCCCTAAATTTGCAAGTTTCCAGCGCCCCGCACTCCCCCCCATATGGTCGGATCGGGAAACTGATTATTTCCAGGTTAGTTTGTTCGGGTCCCTGATATGCCTGCCAAGTTTCATTGTCCTAGCACATCTGGAAGTACCCTAACTCGGATATGTGGGACAAAAAAACTCGGACCGACCGACAGACCGACAGACCGACAGACGGAATTGTGATCGGTATATGGCACTTGAGCCAGAGGCTGCAAGTGCCATAAAAACCTATAACGACTCTAAAAGTTATCAGAAGTTATTCAACCTCTCATTTAGTACGAAATTTAAATGTAAATTAGGGCTACCAGTACTTACAAGAAGCTATTGTTCCACCTTCCAACGGATTCCTTACCACTCGCGTTCAGAAACAAGACCAAAGGTTTCGATGGGACCCCAAAAATGTAATATTTGATCCAGACAATTGGGTCTTGTAGATAAGCGGTCTTCGCCAGACTCCTTGAACCCTTTTACAATTAAATTTAGAAACAGATTAAAAAATCAGCCAAATGCCAAAATTTCCGGTTTCGGCCGGATTCCGGCCGAACTTCTTGTCCGACAAAAAACTAAAGCTCAAAGCGAACTCGGCATATCTCCATACCCCTATATCGAACCTCTAATCAACTTCAGATAAAACTTTGACTTTTAACAAATTTTTCGTTTTCAGCCGGATTCCTGGCGAACTATATGTCCGGATAGAAAATGATGTCATATACGGATTCAGCATGTCTCCTTACCCTTAACTCGAACATCTAGTCAACTTCAGATAAAACTTTTACTTATAACAACTTTTCCGGTTTTGCCCGGATTCCGGGTGAACTATTTGTCCAGTGAGAAATTATTTTTTTAGCAATTTTTTCGGTTTCAGCCGGATTCCGGATAAACTATATATCCGGATATAAAATGATTGCCATATACGGGTCCAGCATGTCTTCTTACCCCTAAATCGAACATATAATCAACTTCAAATAAACTTTTACTTTTAAAATTTTTCCGGTTTTGGCCTGACTCCGGGGGAACTACTTGTCCGGCGAGAAAATGATTTTCATATACGGGTTCGGCATGTCTTCTTACCCCTAAATCGACTATCTCATTAGCTGTTAAAAATACTTTGGTAGCCCCTTAATTTCAACCCCCACCCCTAAATGTTGGGCTACAGTCTACGAACAGTCTACGAACACGACCTGTCCCTTGACCCAAAGAATCCTCACACCAAGTTTCATCAAAATATCTCATTCCCTTCGAGAGTTATCGTGCTGACAGACGGACGGACGGACAGACGGAAACTTTTACGAAGTCATAGGTATCCCTCCACTTACGTTTTGGGATCCTAAAAAGGCATTGGAGAGGAAGAGCTATGGACGGTCACAATTGTGAAGATTGATTTCAGTTATCCGTGCGTTGACCTCAGACGTGGCTCGCCTACTAGGGCAGTGCCAGGACTCGTCCTTCCTAGGTCAGGCTGAGAATAACGATCTCTTCCCTAAACCGCAGAATAAGTGTAAATGTTCCTATAAGCTTGGAACAGCGGCACATATACCAACTCAGCCTCAAACCCTGTTCTTGTTTTGTCTTCCATCGAAAATCCCCATTTTCGTGAAATCACTTCCCCCCTTCCCGGAAAAAGGCTGTTCGCTGTTCCGGTCACTGACTTTGAAAATACTTCTTGTGTTTGACTGTTCGCAGAAGAGGCTGAATTACGGCTTTTGGCTTTAGGCCTAGTCCCGAGTTAACCAAGGGGAAATGTCACCGTCCCCTTTGCTTTTTCAAAGTCTAGTTGATGGACGCTATGATATTCTGTGGAGACCTATGGCCTTTTTGTTCCTTTTTTGTTGCACGGAGTTGCCAGCCCATCAGTCGACGCCTTCGAAAATGTACTCGATGAACGTGTTGGAACCGAGAAGTATTGTGCTGATAATTTTGCCTTTTATTATTATTTATTTTTTTTACTATTGCCTTTTGTTGCTAATAATGATAGTAATAATCTTACTGGTATTGTGCACACAAAATAATATTATTAATATATGATATGATATGAAATGA
Source organism: Branchinecta sandiegonensis (assembly GCA_030848855.1). Taxonomy (NCBI): domain Eukaryota; kingdom Metazoa; phylum Arthropoda; class Branchiopoda; order Anostraca; family Branchinectidae; genus Branchinecta; species Branchinecta sandiegonensis. The sequence goes on from JAUPMV010000012.1 coordinate 3,812,617, forward strand.
TATGAAATTTTTTTGTCTTAAAAGCCCAAAGGCCATAACAAACACACATAAATAACAACATTTAAATACAAAAATAAATGGTCACACTACGACACTAAACCCCACTTAAACACTTTTCCCTGTGAAGACTGGCCACTCTGAAGAACCTTATATATAAATTCAGTTCAGAAAGTTGTTTCTGGTTTATTTGTCATGGTTTATTTAATAATAAAATATATTATTATTATTGGGATCCCAAAACGTAAGTGGAGGGATGCCTATGACTTAGTAAAATTTGCCCGTCTGTGTCTGTCAGCACTATAACTCTCTAAGGAAATGAGATATTTTGGTGAAACTTGTTGTGAGGACCCTGAGAGGTCGCGTTCGTAGGTGGGATTAGATGAAGTTGATTAGATGTCCGATTTAGCGGTAAGAAGACATGCTGAATCCGCATTTGACAATCACTTTCTACACGGACATATAGTTCGCCCTGAATCCGGCTGAAACCGAAAAATTTGTTAAAAGTTAAAGTTTTATCTGAAGTTGATTAGATGTTCGATGTAGGGTTAAGGAGATCCGCTGAATTCTTTTTTGAGCTTTAGTTTTTGCAAGACAAGTAGTTCGCATGGAATCTAGTCGAAACCGTAGATTTGGCAGAAGTAAGGCAGGAAGATTTGATCAATTTCGTCAAAGTAGATATGATGTATAGCCTTGGGGTAAATACACACATGCTGAATCCACATCTGAACTTGGTATTCTGAGATGATTAGCCATTGGCCTTCTTCTGTTTCTAAATCTTAATAGTAAAAATGTTCAAGGAGTCTGGCGAAGATCGGATATCTATAAGACCCATTTGTCTGGATGGGCTCGGGGTTGATTTTTTTTTAATTTAAATTAAGGGGCGAACATTTAAAAAAAAAAAGATAATGAGATAGTCGATTTAGAGGTAAGTAGACATGCTGAACACGAATATGAAAACCATTTTCTCGCCGGACAATAGTTCGCCCGGAATCCGGCGAAAACCGGAAAGTTTGTTAGAAGTCAAAGTTTTATTTAAAGTTTATCAGTAAGATGAAACTTTAACTTATTTCCGGGTAATAAATGATTGTCATATGCAGACTCAGCGTATCTTCTTACCCCTACATCTGTCATCCAATCAACTTGAGATAAAGCTTTTGCTTTTTAACAAATTTTCCGGTTTTGGCCGGATTCCGGGCCAACTAATTGTCCGGGTAGAAAATGCTTTTCACTCAAGTGTTCAGCATGTCTTCTTCGTCCTAAATCGAACATATAATTAACTTCAAATAAAACTTTTACTTTCAACAAACTTTCCGTTTTTGCCGGATTCCGGACGAACTACTTGTCTGGCGAGAAAATGGTCTTCATCGTCGTGTTCAGCATGTCTTTTTACCCCATAATTGACTATCAAATTAGAACTTTGAACCCCTCCCCACCCCTAAATGTAGGGCTACAGGGCTCATCTACGAACTTGACTTTGCCCTTGACTCAAAGAATCCTCACACCAAGTTTCATCAAAATATCTCATTCCCTTCGAGAGTTAGAGTTTCGTCGAGTCGAGAGTTTCAGACGGACGGACAGACGGACAACTTTTGCGATGTCATAGGTATCCCTCCACTTACGTTTTTGGATCCCAAAAAAACAGTGGATTATTGGACTACAAACGATTTCCAAATAAAACGATAGGTACAGCTCAGTAAAAAATTCTAGATTTATTGAGCAGACTGAAGACGAAATACCTTTCGTAGAAAGGTGTTTTTTTTCCGGGAACCTTCGTTTTTGTAAAAATTCTGTCAGTTGGTTGTTCAGAGCAGAGCAAAATAACTCTAGGGAGTAGTGCCAAGACTTATGCTTCCCATGCTTCGCAAACGGGCATTTAAAGCGAGACAAACTTGTGGGCTTAGAAATTTCTAGTAAAGCTAAGATGCGAGCTGCACACACCAAGGAAACAGTGAAGGTTTTATGTTCAAAATATGAAGTTATTGGAGCCAGTGCTGGTGCACTGCTGATTGAGTTTCCGTAGTGACGTTCACTATCGCTAGTGGTGCTAGTGTCGCTGCTGTTCGAGTGTGTCACTTTTCCCGATTCTTTGCGCTACTCCCTAGCGCTATTTTGCTCTGGTTCAGAGGGACTAAACGGATGTCAGCTCAGATTTATTTCGATGATATTTCGGCCCTTCTTGCAAGGATCACCGTCAGGCTGTAAGCTAGAAGAGTGAACCAGCAATGATGGCCAGAAATAGCGCTGGAAAAAATCTCAGCTTATTTATAGCACCCATTCACGATGATTTCGCCGTCAGCTTGGGATGAAGGAATACTTATATTATCAAATCGCCGTTGTGCGTGACGCTTCAAATTAGCCCCTCTCAAAGAGTGGGCGGTACTGGAATGCTGCGTGATGGGTATTTGGAAGACAGTTGGTTAATAAAAGGATCTTAGGACGTATCTCGACTTTCTAATTTATGGCACTTGCCTTCCGGCCAAGTGCCGTATAATGATTGCTTTTCCGTCGGTCGGTCGGTCAGTCCGGTGATAGCGAGTTTAAGGTACTTCCAGATGTGCTAGGACGATGAAACTTGGCAGGCATATTAGAGACCCAACCAAATTAACTTGAATATAGTCCCATCCCCGATCGGACCACCGTGGGGGGAGTAGAGGGAGGGGGAATCCGGACTATTGACGTATTTATAACGTTTGAACGGGGAATCGGATCTCATTGAAACTTGAAACTTGAAAGGCGTCGTGTCTCAGATGATACAGTTCAAGTCCGGAACGGATCCGGTGACTTTGGGGGCAGTTCGAGGGGGGGACCGGAAGTCGTGTCACATATTCATAGTGGACGGATCGGGATGAAACTTGGTGGTAAGAACCAAACACAAGCCCTAGATACATAGTTGACAAGACCGGATCCGGGAACTGTGGGGGGAGCTTTAGGGATGGTTCCGAAATTCCGGTGATCCCGAGTTAAGATTCCACATGTGCTAGGACGATGAAACTTGGCAGGCATATAGGGCTCGACCATTTTAACGTAAGAACAGTCGTTTCTCCGATTTGACCATCGTAGAGGGAGTGGAGGGAGGGGGAATCCAGAATCTTCAGGTATGTTCAGCTTTTGAATGGGTGACGGGGAACAATAAATTTACCTGCAGTCTCTATGGAAAAAGTTCCATGTTTCATTTAAAGGCCCCCTCGTGTCTATAACGCCAATGCAACCTAATTCCGTAATTGCATTCATTATTCTTAAGCCCGGAGGCTCAAAATTTCACATCTCACATTCCAAGCCCGCTAACGATACCTCACTAATCTTTGCACTTGCCACGATTCACGATTTTCCATGCGCATTGTGCTACCGGAGAGTGTTCGCGTATCATGCTATCAATGCGTACAACCGGTTGTCTGAACTTTGCCGAGTCTTTGCAAGAAATCAATGGACCTGGGAAAAGGCTTAAAACAGCCAAAGATGTGGATAATTTGTTAAAAATAGGGCCTATAGTTTTACAGTAGGCTATTCAATTAGTTTTGAATATTGGAACCTAAACAGTAAATTGTGCGAGGTGTGCCTTAAACATTCTTGTGTTACCTGAAATCCCCATGAACCAAATTCCGTGTTTCATTTAAATACCTTTTCTTAAAAAAAGGTTTTTAGTAAAAGATTTGGAGCCACGTATTTCTTCTAGTTTCGGGGCGGTGATTTGTCTTAGGGATTTCCTATCTAGACGCAATCTTGCGAAGATTTTTAACACTGTTGCTCTTTCACAGGCTTTGCTTGTATCTTCTTTTTTACCTTTTTTAACGTTGACAAATTTATCTCGTATTAAAACTACTTTTTTCAATTTTGGGAAATTTTTATGCCGGTTTTCGAAATACCAATCCAGTTCTTTTATAATGGAAAATTAAGGTTTAAAAAACCCCATTGATATTTTGAAAAAGAAATGGGAAACATTTTTTTCAAAAATTTATACCATAAAGCACACCTTCTCCGACGCGTTGCGTTGATTGTATATAAAGGGTTAGGTAGAATTCATTTAGGATAGTGTAGGCTAATTATTTTTAAATGACGTAGATTTTTAGGAAAGTATATGGTCTAGTTATTAGTCAGTTGTAGACCGATTGTGTGGATTTTATTATATTTTTTCTACTCGCCAACTTTGGCACATACAAATAAATGCATTGAATGAATTGAAATGGATTTCCACGTTCTGGAGATGTTTAATGGATCGCTGCCCCGCTCTGTCGGTACCGCAAGCTGATTTAGAAGCTCGGTGATCAACATGTAATTGGATCTTTGGAGATAACGTCGGCTTCTCTATTGTGAACCCACGGAAGTGAGATCGTTACCCGCATGATGTCTTCCATGAATTATTCAGGCATGATTAGACAACCTATCCGGATAATATTATAACCAGATATCCAAAAATTTTGTCGTATTCTTCTGCCCTCCTGTCGTCTCGTGCATTTAGCTGGTTATAAGTCAAAGTAAAATTTGCTAACTATTTTTTTTATACATATATACCTGTGTAGCCTTTTTTCCACACTTTACGAACTAGATTTGAATCCAACTTGATGATATGTCTCCTCCTCCTTCGATGACATTAAATCCTAATTTATCCTAATCTGAAATGTCATACTAACAACAACTTCAAACTTCTATACTAAATGTCATAAAATATTTATTCCAATCATATTTACTGTAACCAATCCATGTTTAAAAATATTGATATTGCCTAGAATGCGAGACAAGAGACTTGTACCGTGAAAAATACACCAGAAACAAATTTTGGGTTGAATTTACAAGTCTGGGTTTCAGTGGCGGAGACAAACTAGGACTCACATGTCCGTCCGTCCGCCCATCTGTTAGCACGATAAACTCTCGAAGGGGTTGAGATATTTGATCAACTTGGCATGAGGACTCTTTAGGTCAAGTCGAAGATGGGCTATGTAGCCCTATTTTTAGGGGTGGGGGAGGGTTTTGAAGTTAAGGGGAATACAAAATATTTTTCAAAAGCTAAAGAAACAGTCGAATTACGGGTAAGGAGACAAGCTGAATCCAAATATGAAATGTATGTTCCCGCCGGACAAAAAGTTCACCCGGAATCCGGTGAAAACCGGAAAATTTGTGAAAAGTAAAAGTTTAATATGGAGCTGATTAGAAGTTCAGTTTAGGGGCAAGAAGACGTGCTGAGTCCGAATATGAAAATTATTTTATCGCCGGACAGCTAGTTCGGCCGGAATCCGGCCAAAACCGGAGAATTTGTTTAAAGAAAAAGTCTTATTGAAATTTGATAAGATGTTCGATTTGCGGGGAAGAAGACACGCTGAATTCGTATATGACAATCACTTTCTCACCGGACGTATAGATCGCTCGAAATCCGGCTGAACCGGAAGATTTGTTAAAAGTAAAAGTTTAATCTGAAGTTGATTGGAGGTTCGTGTAGCGGCAAGGAGACATCCTAAATTCGTTTTTGAGCTTAAATTTTTGCCAGAAAAGTAGTTCGTCCGGAATCCGGCCGAAACCGAAAGTTCGGCAGAAAGTGAGGAACGAAGGAGATACGACGTAGGCTATAGGGTAAACCATATGCTGAATCCATATCTGGATATTTGACAGCGCAAAATGGATATCTGAATATATCTGAACTTGGTGAAATTCAGCTGGCGTATCGGTTTGCACTGTCAAATACTAACTTGGTCCATTGACCTTAATATGTTTCTAATTTTAAAAGTAAAAGTGTTTAAACAGTCTGTTCAAGACCGAGTATCTACAAGACCGAATTGTCTGGAGCAAACATTAAAATTTTGCGATCCCATCGAAACCTTTGGTCTTGGTATTACTCGTGCCTCCTGCGCCATGACGTGTCTCTTTTTAGTCGATCCCTGGCAGCCGGGCCATGGCAACAATTAATTGCAAAAAAAAAATAACAGACATAAAAAAAAACCCACAAAACAGAAATCAACTCCGTGATCTTTCTCTTCTTGATGAAACGGATGAATGAAATATTTTTTTACCCGTCAGCAACAAAGAGATGGAGCATGGGAAAAAACAAAGAAAAACAACGACTACGAAAACAAAACACCATTTACCTAGACACAAGATCAAACGTATCTTATCAGAGAAGAATACCCATCGGGAGTGTGTAACATCCTCATTATTGGGATCCCACAAAGTAAGTGGAAGGATACCTATTCTGAATTTTCTTTTTTTGCTGTACAAGTAATTCGCTCAGAATTCGGCCGCAACCGGAAATTTGGCAGAAGCAAAGCAGGAAGTTTCGGTCAGTATCGTCAGAGGTATATAGGTATAGAGGTATATCTGAACTTGTTTTTTTTCTGATGATTAGCCTGGCGAAGACAGGATCTGGCGAAGAGAAGACCCAATTCTCTGGATCAAAGATTAGATTTTTGGGATCCCATCGAAGCCTTTGGTCTTGTTGAGGTTAGCGACCAGATTATCGACACTTAGAATAGGGTTTCCGACCTCTGGATCAGGTACTGATTGTAAGACCAACTGGCGAGTTGAAGAAGAAATTGAGCAAATTTGAAGAACAGCTTCACTTTCTTATCCGTGGCGTTCAGAAGATTCCAAAACGGAGCCACAGACAGTAAAAGAGGCAAAGCCACAGTGTTGTAAAGCTTTGCAAGGCGCTTCTTAGCCCAGAGTTGCCACTTTTCTCTTGCGGAACCTTCGACATCTTGTCAATTCGGTTGTTTTTTCCAGTTTCAACGAAAAAATCTTAGAAATCTAAGGTTCCGATTTGCTCTTACAAGAGGAAGTAATACTCAAATAAGTAAACCCTTTTTCCCGAAAAGGTTTGCCTTGAAATCGGCCAAAATGCTTTGAAATCGCAGAATTTGATGATACCATGGTATCTGATACCACGGTCTAAAGTCGTTTTCGCAGTTACTGCGGTATCTGATACCACGGTCAAAAGGCATTTTTGTAGTTACCGTGGTATCTGTCAAGGTACCGTGGTGTCTGATATGCAGATACTACGTAACTGCAAAAACTACTTTACACCGTGGTATCAGATACCATGGTAACTGCAAAAACGACTAATTGCAGATCCAGTTACCGTGGTAACAGATACCATGGTATCGGCAAAATGCAACTATTTTTAGCATAAGTCCGATTTGCTGTGACATATTTTTCACAGCTCTGAATCTGGGGAGAAGCCGAAAACTTGTGACAAATCGTAGAATTCTGCGACCAGTTGCAACACTGATTTGACCAGAGACTTACATCTCTTGATAGCCGAAGACCGTCTCCAGTCTGAGACCCCACCAAGGCCTTCACCTTTTTCATGAGATGGTCGGTAGGGTGTAAACAAGAACAAATAATCAGATAGAACATCCGTCTTTGGTCCCATGCAGCGACTATGGATAGATACCCCGACAAAACCGAGCGTAGCTAGAGGTGCTTGCTCTAGCTTTGAGTTGATACCCCTCTACGTCCGTCTTCGCCGTTGCTATTGCAGAGCAGTAAGTGCAGGAGGCACACTGACCCGCTCTGGAGTGCGTCCAGAGAACCAATCGGCTTGGACTTTGATAGTTTCTTCTGCGCGGCTGCACAGCAATATAGCTGTTTGTGGAGGGGATTTGCCGCGTAGCTCCAAGCCTCCGCATGGCCATATTACAGAGATAGGGAGACGGAGGTTCTATCTGATTATTTGTTCTTGGTACAAATCAATGTCAATTTAGATAGTATGCCTATAGCTAGTGCCATTTATATGGCACTGCCATTTAGCGATCGCAATTTCTGTCCGTCCGTCGGTCTGTCGGTCGGTTTGGGTTTTGCTAGTTCGGGCACTTCCACATAAGCTAGGACGATGAAACTTGGCAGGGATATCAGGGACCCCAAAAAGATAAACTTGGAAACAGTCGTATTCCCGATCCGACCATCGTGGGGGAGTGGAGGGAGGGGGAATCCAGAATCTTGAAGTATTTATAACTTTTGAACGGGTGATCGGATCTTAATGAAACTTGATATTTGGAAAGATCTCGTGTCTCAGACAACCTACTTCAAATCCGAACCGGATCCGGTGACTTTGGGGGAGTTGGAGGGGGGAGAACGGAAATCTTTGGAAACGCTTAGAGTGGAGCGATCACGATGAATCTTGGTGGGAAGAACAAGCACAAGTCCTAGATATATCGTTGACATAACCGGGCCCGATTCGGGCACTGGGGGAGGAGTTGGGGGGGGGGGGGGATTCTGGTGATCCAGCGAGTCCGGTACTTCCCGATGTACTAGGATGATGACACTCGTCTGGAATATGAGGGATCCGAATAAACCGACTTGAAAATAGTCATTTGCATGATCAGAACATCATGGGGGAAGTGGAGGGATGGGGAATCCGGAATGTAGTGGCATTTATAACTTTTGAACGGCGCGATCGGATTTGAATGAAACTTGGCAAGTGGAAAGAGCTATTGTCTCGCATGTTCCGTGCTCAGTCCGGCCCGGATCCGATACTGGGGGGGGGGGGGGGAAGGGGGTCGAGGGATCGGAATGGAATTTGGTGGGAAGAACAAGCATAAGCATTAGATACGTTCTTGACAGAACCAGATCATATCGGGACTCTTTGGGGGGAGTTGGAAGGGGTTTCCCGGAATTCCGGTGATCTCGAGTTAGGATACTTCAAGATGTGCTAAGGAGGATAAAACTTGGCAGGCGTATTAGTGACCCCACGAAATAGACTTGAGGACCCGACACAATGCCCTAGGAAGACTTCCGTTCCTGGATCCGACCATTTTTCGGGGAGTTGAGGGAGGGGGAATCCGAAAAATACTGACTTCCGTAGGTTGCTAATAAATGGTTTGATTCAAGTGAAACTTTATGGGTGATAGGAACTGATGACCTAGATACACAAAGCATGTGTTCGAAGCCCATGCGGCAATGGTTGGGGGGGGGGGGGGGTCCGGAAACTTTGTGTAAAAAAAAGCAGGGCCGAATGGGATGCAAGTTGGACCAAGTTTATGCGGCCTAGATTTGCCATTTGGCGTCCGAACGGGATCTGACCAAGGTAGAGGATGATGAACCGGCAACCGGAAATTTGCAGATATGCTCCGATTCGAGTAAAACTTGCTGGACGGGAAGAGGAGATATTAGAGACGCGAAGTTTATGCGTCCTGAGTCGTTTTCGGCCACAGTAGGGGGAGTCCCGGATATAACGAGTGGAGTGATTTGAATGAAACTTGGAAAGTAGAGAGATTGTATGCCTTAGATGACACATTTTAGGGTCCAGACCGGATCCGAGCATGGTGGGAAGGGGTACCGGACCTACTCTTGACAAGTGCCATATGAGCTTATTGCTCTTGTTTAAGATATAAAATTTATTTTTGTTTTTCAGGACACAAGCTCATACACTACTTGAGCGGTCGGGTAAAGCACTATAATCAAAATGTCGTTCTTCAATTTCGGGAAGAAGAAGAAGGCGGAGAAGGAGAAAGAGCAAGGTAAGAAGGGACCTTTCGTCTTTGTCCTAGGGTAACTCTAGGGTAGTCCTAGGGGTCCTAGGGTAACAGTGTATTTCTAGTCCAAGCTGATAAGTAGGAAGAAATTCCGTAAACCAAAAATACACTCGACGAACAGGTAACTTATTAAATTGGGAATAAGATGTCCATATCTAGATACGGACTTTAATTGAGAGAAGGTGAGCCGAAAAAATTTGACTTCAAAACTTTTTTACTTTTCTTACTTACGATCACTACACCAGGCTGTAGAAAAAAAATCCCGCCACCGATGTGCGATGTGTTACATAATACCACCGTGTTACATAATACATAACATAGCAAAAACACAGTTTAGTTCATTTGAAACATAATATACTATATACCAGCACATGACACTCTACATTCTTTTCTGTGCGATGAATGAAAAATTGTATATTGTATTTGTTGTGTTTTATTTAATTATTTTACTTTATTTTATTTTACATACTCCACTTTTCAGATGGCGGGTCATAAATAAATTACTTACTTACTTAATACGGTATGGTACAAAAAACTTTAAACGACAGTATTCAAAAACATACAAGCAGCACAAGAAAACATGTTCCATTTTATGTGCGAATGTGGTGAGTTAGGGGGATTAAGGGAGGAAATGTTTGGGAGGAGTGCTTTAAGGGAGGAAGGGTTAGTAGATTTGATTGGAGATAAGTGTTTCGCAGTAATGAGAAATTTGGCAATGTTCGTCCGGTTGGCAGCGAAGCATCGGGAGGATCTAATGTAAGTGTTATTAAGCTATATCTATTTTCTTTTTTTGTTCTTGTTGTCTTGTTTTTATTGTATGTGATTTATTGTGATAGTTGCTATGGCCAGTTGGCTTTTTGCAATAAATATCATATCATATCATATAAAGCGGGTCGCAACGATGAGGCAAGCTCGTACTGTTAAAAGAGCCAACAATAATACAGACTCACAAAAGCAGAAAGCAGAATTTTATAATCATAAACATACTAACCGACAGTAATAGTATTTCATCTAAAGAAAGTTTTTGTTAGAATTTTTAAATACTAAGATCAATACACTATATTAAAGAAACACTGCCACCGAGAACACATCGGTTGATCACTCACGTGTTTCATAAAACATAATAGCAAAAACAAGGACTACGATCGTGTTTTACATACATAAACATTCTAACCGACAACACTGATATTTTATCTAAATTAGAAATCGGCATCTGTTGTTCTGTTATCGAGTAAAGCTTAAACGAAAAGGGCTAAGACAAGACAATCTATTTACAGGTCAATTATTCACTTGAAATAGGTCTGAAAACCCGATAAAAATGCGATACTCCTTTTGTCCGCTGTCCACAGATAATGGATTTCATCGAATGAAATTAATCTTTCGGATTTGTGGTACCTCTATGCTTGAAATATTTACCAACTACAAAGGTAAGCCATTGCCCAAAAATAAGCGCCCGCTTATCGTCTTTAATTCTGCTAATGCAGGCTTGTTTTCAAACTCAAGATCTCCGCGTCTTGATGAATTTTGGGTTGTCGTGCATCAATATCTGACACCGTCAGGTCCTTAAAAGTTATATTTCTAGTGATAAAAAGATACGTACCATCCAAGGATGAAAATCGTTGAATTTGATCATATAAATGGAGGTTGTAGAGCACGAAAATTTCTAGTTTATTCCTATCGGTGAATATATTTGAGTCACATACATAAAGCCGAGCGGCCTGCGAGGCGCCGATCGCGTTTATATTTATAAACCTCCGTAGGGACAATCAAATTCCATGTTAGGTCCTTAAAATATAAAATATTAGGCCCGTAAAATATATTTTTGGAGCGGAGTATTATTTTAAATTAAATTTGCCTAATAAGTACCTCGGATATTGGATTCAGTTGAGAGCGAATTGAATGAATGAATGAATATGTTTATTACCCATCTTTACATAATATGTCACTGATGGAGTATAAAAAAAAGAAATAAAGAAAGTTGAACAATGAACAACACACAAGATACAATTTTAACTTGGCAATACATAATTCAAAAAAGAGAGAAAAATACACTGTACACTATTATATATACACTATTTCTGTAACTATTGTTTAACTGCTGGATAGAGGCTGTTTAGAGCAGTGGCTCCCAACCTTTTCCGTGCCGCGTACCCCTAATCAAAGTTCAAAATGGTGGCGTACCCCTTTTTGACGAATCGATGTTTTCCTGTATTTTACCACGAGAAGAAAGAAAAAAATACGATATTTAGTGTCCAATATGGCATATATGTGTCTTTGAAATTGCGTATGGTGAGGTATCTGACCTTCTGGACTATATTGAAACTAAGTCAGAAAACTCAAAAATGTTTGAGGCGAGATACTAAACCTACAGACTAACTTGATTTTGAGGACCTTCGCGTACCCCTTGCGAGGGTCTCTCGTACCCCTTTGGGTACGCGTACCACCGGTTGGGAACCACTGGTTTAGAGGGTCGAGAGATTCCAGAAATCGAGCAGGACGCTCTAAGACAGCCTCAATAGGATCTTTAATCCCATGATTTCTTGTAACTCGTCGATTACGAGACCACAGCGGTAGCGCGAGCAGGAATTTAGCATATTTGTAAAAAGTACTTCTAATAGTTCTAACATCAGATGTATGAAAAAGTTTCCAGAAAGCCTACCAGTACATAGGAATTGCCTACCAGGCATGCCTACCAGTACATAGGAAACTTAAATTTTTAAAGGAAAAAATGGAGAACGTTTAGTGACACCCAGTCCTTTGGAATGATGACTTGGAGCACTTTTTGCTGAAGTGTCATGAGCTTTCTGATTTAAGGGTGTCTTTGCTTGGGGGAATTTGTGGCTTCCAGACATCTTGGATTGAATATCGGCACAGATAATATGCAAAGTGTGTAGATTTATTGATGAAAGAGTGAACAAAGTGTGTAGATTTATTGATGAAGGAGTGAAGTTCCGTGACAATAGAAGTTGAATTTTTGTTACATTTTGTTTAGTTTTGTTGCTTTCAGTGTATAACCTGTTCATGTATGTGGCCTCTGGCTTTAAATTCAGATTATTATTAATATTATGACGTTACTATTGATGTCACGACAGTATGGTATTCCGACATAATTTGTACGACACCGCATATTCTTGAGGTTTTAGCTCATTTTAGGTTAGCATAGCTCAGTTTAGCCAAGACTGGCTCAGCTTAAGCCCTAGCTAAAGGCCTAGGCCGCAGGATCTCCTGTGACGACACAAAAGATACAACATAAGATACGCATCACTGGAGGTATTTTATCCTCAGCGCGGCGCGTATTTTTTGAGGATATTTTATCCTCAAATTGTGTCAGTACGCATATTCTGAACGTCATCACTAGATCCTTGGATGAAACAAGACCAAAGGTTTCGATCTAATGTTTGATCCAGACAATTTGTCTTGTCTTTGACAGATCCAGCCTTCGCCAGAATCATTGAACATTCTTACTAATAAAATTTAGAAACAAATTAAAGTTTAACTGAAAATACAACCTATTTTTGTATCATGTAACTGAACACACTTCATTATTTGATTTTGCTAAGGGATTTTTTTATTTTCGGAGACGCGGAGAATTTGAATCTCAACACAAACGCGGATTTTCAGTGGCCAATGGTGATCTTGGTGAAGACTGCTTAGTGCCTGAATGGGAATGTTTGTAAATCTTTTTCGTCAAGCATACAACACAGGTAGGCTTCAAGCACATAGACGTACCACAAATCCGACAGGGAATTTCCACTATATTAAAATCGACCGTTCGTGAACAGCGGAGCAAGGGAGTAACGCATTTCCATCTGGTCTGCAAACCTATTTAAGTGAATGAGTGATGGGTAACTAGATTGTCCTATCTCAGCCCTTTCGGTTAAGCTTTAAGGCCAAATAGCTAATCATTTCAGAAAACAAAGTTCAGATATTGGATCAGCATGTGTGTTTACCTCTATAAGTCATATCTATTTTGACGAAAGTGACCAAAACTTCCTACCAAATTCCCGTTTTGGCCGAATTCTGGGCGAACTACTTGTCCGTCAAAAAAAGGAAGTTCAGAAAAGAATTCAGCGTGTCTCCTTGCCCCTATATCGAACATCTAATATAAAACTTTAACTTGTAACACATTTTCCGGTTTCAGCCGGATTCCGGGCGAACTGTTTGTTCGGGTAGAAATGATTGTCATATATGGATTCAGCATCTCTTCGTACCCCTAAATCGAACATCCAATCAACTTCAAACCAAACTTGTGCTTTGAGCAAATTTACGGTTTTGTCCGGATTCTGGGCGAACTACTTGTCCGGGTAGGAAATGATTTTCAAGTGTTGATTGTCATATACAGAAGGGCAGATCCGTGCTGAGTGGCCCTTAATTTCATTTTAGATCCGAAAAAGACGTATTCTGACGTCTCTTCTTACCCCTAAGTCTGTCATCTAATCAACTTGAAATAAAACTTTTCCTTTTTAAAAAATTTTCCGGCTTTGCCCGGTTTCCAGACGAACTACTTGTCTGGCGAGGAAACGGTTTTCATCATCATGTTCAGCATTTTTCTTACCCCTTAAAAGACTATCTCATTAGCTTCTTAAAAATATTTTGTTTGCTCTTTAATTTGAACCCCCTCCACCACCCCTAAATGTATGGTTACAGAGCCCATCTACGAACTCGACCTTTCACTTGACCCAAAGAATCCTCACACCAAGTTTAATCAAAATATCTCATTCCCTTCGAGAGTCATCGTGCTGGCAGACGGACGGACGGACAGAGGGACAACTTTTGCGATGTCATAGGTAGGCTATCCCTCCACTTACACTTTGGGATCCCAAAAATGTAAAATCCCTTAGATGGGTCAAATTGTTTCAGTTTATTCAAATATCAGATGTAAAGATAAGCTACATTTTCAGTAAAATTCTAACCATGTTTTTGAAGGATTTGGAGTTGCAAGTCCCTATTTGATTGATAAGGTCTTGATACGCGAAATGTCCTAGCGACTCCCACTAACGTCTCATCTCACTTTGGGGCCAAAGGCAGGAGTGAAACTAGAGCCAAAGAACTGACAGTATGATGCATCTCAATTTGATAACTAGACATGATAAAAGTCTTGAATTTGCATAACTAGTCTCGCAATATGTATTCGTCTCTGTGAAAAAAAAAATTACCCACATTTGGATTGAAAGATCCATAAATCAGTCGACCAGTGACCACTGCGATATTGTCGCGGGGAAATGTTTCAGAGGGTTACTATTGCAAATCGTTTATGATAGTTAATATTCTTTACTGAGAACTTTTTATAGCTTTTTACCCAAAATTTGCAGCATGTTTTCTGAGCTTGTCTCGATGAGACGCTGCAACCTTGTAGAAATTCGCCGTCAGGCTAAACGCCGTCTGTCTGCTTCTGAGTTGGAGGCTTGGAGTTTGTGAAATTCGCTGCTAAGCCAGTTTTCAGTGCTTGCCTGTGCTGTGTTGCAGGCTTTTTCGCTGCAACCGTAAACCTATTCATTCATTAATTCATTACGTCTACTATACAGGGACAGGCACCTTAAATAATAGGCTAATATGAAGATAATCATCATTATTGCCCAGCCCACCCAAAGGACTAAGCCGAAATCAAACGATCGGAATAATTCAAAGATTGAAATAGTTTTAATTAATTAATTTGTTGGATAACTAACTGCAAAAGAATGTCAATGCACCAAAAAAGGAAGATACACGCAACTAATTTAATAGCAATAACAACATTGTATTAAAAAATGGCTAAAAACGTAAAGTTTGCTACAATGTTCGTAAGCGATACTTAGGATACTAGTACTATAGGAGAGGAGGGCAGGTTCGTTACGTTTTTGCTTTTTTGCATACCAAGATTTCGTTTTAGGTTCTGTTGATGCCTTTTTTTTTTTACTGTCTAGAATCATGTTTTAGCTGTTATTGTCACTTTGTAAATCTTGTTACCTGTAGCATTTACTTTGCAAATTCCATTTTCCTATTACCTACTTCTGTCCGGACCTGTCCCAGTCTGGGGTCAGGTTCGGACATGGCTGGGGCAGCTCCGGACATCATTTTTTTTTAATCCGGGGAGGACTTTCACGAAAGTTGTGTACAAAAATTTCATTTGCTTTTGTTGCTTCGGATCAGTTTCGTCCGTTTGCTTCCGTTTGGTAAAACTTTGGTTTTGACAGAAATAAATTTGTAACTCTCAAACTGTTGTATGAGTTACCGAATTTCGTTTTTGATATGTTAGTGCCAATCTTAAATTACCTAAATAAAAATCACCGACGATGTAAGTCGGTTCGGAACTACCAAAATGAGGTGCCAACCCCATGACGTAGAACTTGCTTTCGTGCGAAAATGTGACACTAACATCGGTTTGGTATGATTGCATGAGTGCAGCTGCGGAAATTTTTGACAGAAAGAAGCGTATAAAGGGCGATTCTGGCGATCTTTTGGATTCGCTTTCCGAAAAGCAAAGCGAGAATCCGCCGAGCGCAAGAACAAGCAAAAAGTCGTTACGCCTTTACAACTTCTCGCTGACTTGCCCAAAACCACTTTCCACCCGCGAAGTGGATTCGCTTTCCAAGTGCTGGCGGAAACTAGCGGAGCGCGAGAACAGCTCTGGAAAGCGAAGCGACTTTTTGCCGACAGCTCTAAAAACAATTTTGCGTAATTTAAATTTCAATAGTGAGGTTTGCAGAGCCGGTATCCGGACCTGCCCCCCCTCTCCCCTACTTCTATAAAATATGAACGCTGACAAACATCGTAGCTGGCTTTTCGTTTTTAGCCATTGTTTAGTTTATGTTTCCCAGTCAGCTTGGGCTCAAGGAGAATTGAACAATAGCATTTTAATAATGAGCACGTGACGACAAGCGTTAGGTTCTTGCAATGAAATAATATATCATACCGTACAAAGATTGTAACAAAGAACAACTTGTCGTTATTATCGCTTTCATGCAAGGTTTCTATGTGCTCAGCCCCCTCATGTTATCTTGAACCAGAAATCTCACCCGAGTTCTCCCTTGTGACGCTTCATTGTTGAACATTCTAGCAGATACAATAGACAACAGAACTACATCCGCAATCACTCCATTCATTCTTAAAGGTTAACCGAAAAGGTAGATATTCCTTCCGCCCAAGCTGACTGCGAATTATATTTGACGTGTCCGTTTTGCATCGTCAAATATTAACCCCGAAAAGAACTGAGGTAGGAAAATCTAGTTACCAGTGTTGTAACAAGTACTTCAAATTTGTACTTAAGTATTAAGTACTTCCAAATTTTGTACTTAAGTATCAAGTATTAAGTACCAAACCACAATTGTACTTAAGTAGTACTTGAGTTTTAAGTACAACTCTACTACCGTAGCACTATTCCTAGCTCAGTCATAGTCAGTTGTATAATGGAAAATAAAAGAAAGTCATATAATAAAAACATTTGGCAATTAAAACAAAGAATTAAAAACCACGAAAGAAATTAGAGCTACGCTTCTTTGAACTTTAGTTAGTTTTGAACAGTGCCACTTGTCATCTACCCGTCTACCAAAGTAATTAATTACGGGCTTCTAGAAATTCCTCAACGGGTGTTATCTTCTTTTTCCATTTAGTCCGAACTGCACTGTTCTAGGTCAAGAAACATTCAAAGAAGTTTGCCTTGCTTAATACTAATGATTTGTCTTCTGGTGGCGACGCTGGTACTGAGAATCTGCTTTTAGCATTTTTTGCCAATCCTGAAATCGAACTACTTTTGAGTCTTGAAATTCCCTTTTCTGAAAAATCCTTTTCTGTTAAAAAAAAATCATCGATCGAAGTGGAATGTACTTGGGAGAGTACTTGAAAGTACTTAAGAATGTATCGGTACTTGAGAGCTTTAAGTATCCATTTATTTTACTTAAGTATTAAGTACTCCAGGAAAATGTACTTAGTAAAATTCAAGTACCTTGATTTTGTACTTAAGTAGTACTTGAAGTACTTCCCAACACTGCTAGTTACCCATCACTTATTCACTTACAGAGGCTTGAAGGCCTGCTGGAAATGCGTCACTTCACGTATAATCAGTCTTCATATAGTGGAATTTCCCTGTCGGATTTGTGGTACCTCTACGCGCTTATACCTGTGTTGTATGCTTGACAAAAACGATTTATGACAGATAATTGTTCAAATTTTCCGCGTCATGGTAGAATTCTGCGTTGTGAGGACGGCCGTAGATATTCTGAACGTCATATCAGAGCAAATAGTTAAAAAAAAAAAAAAAAATCCTTAACTAAATCCAAATAATGCGGTGTATCGAGTGAAAATAAAAAAAAACAGTTGACTTTTCAGTTAACCTTTAAGCCCGGAAAACCCAAACTACATAGCCTACCGCATATCCTGAACCCTCTAACGATTGGATTAGGCACAAGCTGAACATTTGCAATTAGGATTAACATGTCCAGGTTTGGATAAGGGCTTTAATTTACCTATTCCCAGGTTTTATTGCTTGTTGATCAGAACTCCAGAAGCTCAAGTTCGTGAATTTCAGGACAGACGAACCCGAATCACCCTTGCATTAGATACGGAAGCGGGAAGTAGGACAAATTCTATTCTTAAAAGAGATCGAATCCTAACAATTTTAACAAACAAACGTTAATGCCAACATTAGATTGAATGCTAACATAACAGAGAATGCCACACGTAGACGTGAGCGCAAAATACGAGCCTGGGCCAAAATGGATCGCCAACACGTGTCCGATTAGCTTACACATTTTCAGGACGTGCAAAGAGTTTCTTCGTGTTTCCGAAGATTTCTTCTCAAGAATTCAGGAGAACGGAGCTAAGCTATTAATCTTCTAAATTCATGATCACCGTCAGTGTTTCTAATTTATTGGCTGAACTGAGACTCGAACCCGGCAACTCGGTCCACTGCTAACGCGAATGCCGAAAATTTTTTTTTTGACGCTTTCCCAGGGGAAGATTTGATAATCAGTAAGTTCTATTAGCTTTTTTTTTTTGGCTTCAGAAGTCGATTATCGACAAAGTGACCGGTAGCTCCATGGCAAGTTATTATCAGAACTCCAGAAGCTCAAGTTCGTGAATTTCAGGACAGACGAACCCGAATCACCCTTGCATTAGATACGGAAGCGGGAAGTAGGACAAATTCTATTCTTAAAAGAGATCGAATCCTAACAATTTTAACAAACAAACGTTAATGCCAACATTAGGACGTGCAAAGAGTTTCTTCGTGTTTCCGAAGATTTCTTCTCAAGAATTCAGGAGAACGGAGCTAAGCTATTAATCTTCTAAATTCATGATCACCGTCAGTGTTTCTAATTTATTGGCTGAACTGAGACTCGAACCCGGCAACTCGGTCCACTGCTAACGCGAATGCCGAATTTTTTTTTTTTTGACGCTTTCCCAGGGGAAGATTTGATAATCAGTAAGTTCTGTTAGCTTTTTTTTTTTGGCTTCAGAAGTCGATTATCGACAAAGTGACCGGTAGCTCCATGGCAAGTTATTATGCCTTTTTTATTATTTGTCTGGCGAAAAGAGTACAGGTCAAGTTCGTAAATGTGACTAGTAAACCTATGTTTAGAGGTGGGGTGGGGGGGGGTGAATTAAGGGGGTGAAACAAATGAATATTCGTATGTATTTATAACCCATCATACATATATATTCATCATCATCATCATTTTATTTATAACCCGTCACTGAACAAAAGTGGGCGAGGCCCAGATAAGACGGAGTAAAAAACAAGAAAAACAAAAGAGAACGATTGGTAAAAACGGATATGTCAGCTATGATGCATTGGCAGCGATATTTCGGACCTTCTTGGCAAGGGTCCTCGTCAGGCTGTTGAATTTCAGGGACAACGTCGTGGACTGGAAGAAACGCAACTGGAAGACTATAAAAACAGAAAGGACGTAGTAAATTGGAAAGAAAGGCAAAGAACATAAATTTTATTGATCTAGACTGACATTTAACAAACTGTTGACATCAAAAGATAACATTATCCCATTATTCAGACTAATTCGCTTATTGCACATGTTTAGTCAGCTACATTTCATTAGAGCTATATTTCGGCCCTTCTTGGCAAGGGTCCTCTTCAGGCTCAAACCGCTAAAGCTGGAAAATGAACTTGTCAAGCCGAGAAGGGCCGAAATATAGCTCTAATAAAATGTAGCTGACTTATCCGTTTTGCACCGTCAAACATGATTCGCTGTCAGCTTGGGCTGAAGGAACATCTAAAAAAAAATGACAGAATCAGATTTTAAATAGAGCTAGAATTTAAGATGGCCTAGGCCCGGCTCAAATGTTGCCCAGATGATCATTTTCCGAGCTCACCTGGCTCGGTTCTTTCAATACAACTTTCAGTTCCACTTTAAACCCTCGCGTCGAACTAATGAATGACGCAGATGCGATGTTTTGTTTTCCTGCCCACCCGTAACTCATAAAGCAAAATGCTATTCCAAGCTGGCGCCAATGTGTCCAAATCATTGTGTTTAAGAAAATATATTACTCGCTAACTAAATCACCTCAGGAAAGAATGCACTAGAATGGAATTTGTTTGGGAGAAGTCTTTGAAGCCCTGGGAAAAGAATAGAAAATGCACTTCGTGTCACATTTTAGAAAAAGATGGTATGCGAACGATGACAGTTTATGCTATATCGTCCGAGTGCAAGGACTGTCGTCAAATTGAGTGATGGCGTAGTCAAATTCCTATGACGCAATTGAAAAAAAATGGAAGTAATGCAGTTTGATAGTGCAAAACGGATACGTCAGCTGACTGACAGCTGTATTTTATTAGAGCTATTTTTCGGCCCTTCTTGGCAAGGATCCTCTTCAGGCTCAAAGCCGCTCAGGTTGGAAATACGAGCTTGCGGGAAAAGTAATGCAGGTAATGCAGAATGAGGAAAAAAGAAACAGTTAACCTGTGTTTATAAGTAGTGGACTGAAAGACAAAAACGCTCCTCGGCCGGGATTTGAACCCAGAACCTTCGGCTTTCTAGGCCACTGAGCTACAGAAGGGACAGACGGACAACTTTTACGAAGTCATAGGTATCCCGTAACTGATGTTTTGGTATCCCAAAATGCAATAAAGACTAGACAATCAGGCACAAAACATCTTCTAGCTCGATGGAAAGTGCATATTGTACGTCAATGCTTTGACATGTGTTACGTCATGACGATCCTCTGCTAGCCATATTATGTTGTGCAGTTATGGAAATAAAGAATATATATATATATATATATATATATAAAAAAAAGGGCAGTAGCAGAGACGTGAAGAACGCCTGTCTCCCAAAGCACTAACCATTAACCAACTATTCCCTGTGATCGCACTTTCGCAGAGAAACTTCACAGCATCTAGCGGCTTTTTGTAGGTAGTTTTGCAACGGAGACATCTCTTGACCATCGAGTTCGCCCTAGGTAGACTAGATGACGCGAAAGAGCCAGAATTGTGTTTTGCGACTGATAGCAAGAGTGGAAGGAGGGGGTGGGGAGCCATCACGAATCCACTTAAAATGACCAATTGATCAACTTATATTTAAAAAAAGCATTCAAGAGAAAAGATCTGTGAGGGAGAATTAGGCGACTAAAAATTACAAATCGTATCAACTAAGTCAGGGCGAATTGTCGTAAGATCAGAATTGCGCGGCTTGACTTACGCATTGTTCAAATAGGTGTAGTAAGCTGCATTGTACTACACTGTAAAAACTGTAAAAAGTTCCTCCGAGTAAGGATTAAAGTTAACTGCAGTATTTGCCTCTGGGATTTATCTTATTTTTAAAGAGATAAGATTAATCCGTATTAGAGATAAGATTATCTTTTTAGGGAAAAGATTAATCCCAGTAGCAAATACTGCAAGATTTTTTTTACAGTGTATACGTGATGTTTACGTTTTATTGCACACCGTTGTTCCAATTGAAAGTAAAAGGTTCTTATCCGTGCGACGTTCAATGTTGCCACACTGAAACAGTTTTCGAGCTTCTTAAGATTAGAAAAGTGTTATTATCACTCGAAGTACACAAGTACAATTTTACGCCCATTATGTTGTAAAAAAAACTGCTAAATTAACGTATCGACAGCATCTTCCTCGAGTATAAATATAAAATAGGTATTCAAAGATCAGAATTGCGCGACTTGACTTAAGCATTGTTCAAATAGGTGTAGTAAGCTGCATTGTACTACACTTCTAACAAAGTAAACTTTTGTGCTTCCCGTGGCAACCCAGGCGAAGCAGCTCTTTACTCGGCCCGCTGGCGGAGCCCAACCAAGCGATCTGATTGGTTCTGCATAAGACAAAGAGCGTGTTCCACCCTTCTAACAATAGTAACTATTAATTACTATTTCCGTTCCAACTCTGTTCCAACCTCACGAAAAGTTACTATGCTAGCCGTTCCAACCTTCTCGAAATAGTGACTAATAGTAAATATTTGTTTACAATTCTCGGGAGCGTAGTAAGCGTGGTTACTACGCATCTCTGTAACGTGATTGGTCGGACTCCCCCGAGGCATGATATTCTGCTGGAAAATAGAAAAATCTTTCCAGCCTTGACGTCAAATAGCCAGAATTCGCGACGTCATGCGTAGTAACTACGGTAAGTAGGGTGAAACACGCTCAAAACAGAACCAGGGTCTATACTCTTGATGACTAACTCTTCTGGCCGATGCAAAATCGCCCTGTGCCTAGCGGAAGAGCCGGAAGCGGCATCAGAGCTGCTCCCAAACATCGCCGTGATTGGTTAACACAGGATTGAGTTGTTGAGGTTGAGTCGTTAGTGCTACGTTTTCTCGTTCTTCCCGAGGATCACTGACGTGTTTGGGACATATAGAGTATTCTTCTTATACAGCTTGTTACAGCGCGCCCCTTTGAAAAGACTAATCTGTATACGCCGTATTACACCTTAATACACCTATTTGAACAATGCTTTAGAGACGCAGCTGTGTAAAGTAGGTTGCTAAATCGTAAACAGGAGTTAATCACAAATGCCTTTGTTCCTGCTTCACTCTTCGTTCATAATCTTTTCATCCATTCTCGTTTCCCAGGTTTCGAACTTCCTATGCTTTTTTATCAACCTGAACGACACTATGAGCGTGTTCCACCCTCGTACCAATAGTAACTATTAGTTACTAAATCCGTTCCAACCTCACGAAAAGTTACTACGCTGACCGTTCCAGCCTTCTCGAAATAGTAACTATTTGCTTACCACGCTCGGGAGCGTGGTAAGCGTAGTAACCACGAATCTCTGTCACGTAATTGGTCGGATTCACTCGAGGCATGAAATTCCGCTGGAAAATAGAAAAACCGTCCCAGCCTTGACGACAAAAAGGCAGAATTTGTGACGTCATGCGTGGTAACTACGGTAAGTAGGATGGAACACGCTCTATGCTTATCTTTGCATTTGCCGAGTTTGTCTTTGTTCGAGGCGGGTCAGGCTTCCGCTTGTTTTCCTAGGAGCGAATTCGTAAAAAAAACCGGGTACGGGGTTTGCATTGCCCGGTCGACTGTTAATTCCCATGTGATGTCGCACCCTCGCTTAGCCTAAAAATCTACTCCACTCTCTTCGTCACAACGTATATCGCGAATAACTAGTTTTAGAAACCTCATCCAGTCTTGTTGTCAGACGGGGAAACTTGGCAACTCCTCAATAGGGTATGCTCTCCTTGTACAGCCAGAACCAGTCTAAACCCTTTAATGCACCCCACGCACTAGCTGCGTTCGTTGCACTCCGGACTGTCTCTGATGTTTTGTCACCAGTGTCCGGTTCTTCTCTTATAACGCGTTTTTTGGTTCACCGGTGAGTTGATGAAACATTTATTCAAACAATGTTTACAACGGGTACGTCAGCTACGATTCTTCATCAGCGATATTTCGGCCCTTTTTGGCAAGGGTCCTCGTCAGGCGTAAATTGAATAAATGTTTCAAAGTCAGCTTGGGCTCAAAGAATATTTATGAGTTGATGAAAACTTGCTAACTCCTCGCTGAAGCCGGGCTCCCGAGCAGGGTCTGATTAGTCCGCACCGGTGAGGCAAAACCGGACACCGGTTAGTTCAAAAAACGGGTTATAAGACTTGTGAGTAGTCACCGGTGGATGCAAAAAGGCTTATAAGAAAAACCGGAGACCACCGGCGAGAACTCTCGTGACAAAGAACGCAACTCTTGCTAACTCCTCGCTAAAGCCGGGCTCCCGAGCAGGTTCTGGTTAGTCCGCACCGGTGAGGTAAAACCAGACACCGGTTAGTTCAAAAACGGGTTATAAGACTGGTGAGCAGTCACTGGTGGATGCAAAAACGGCTTATAACAAAAAACCGAGACCACCGGTGAGAACTCCCGTGACAAAGAACGCAGCTACTATTTACTGTTTATGTTCGAATCGAGGTTCGAATATTCAAAACTATTTGAATACTGTAAAAGTAGATTATGCTTTTAATAAATTATCCACGGCTTCGGCTCTTTTAAGCCTTTTCCCAGGCTCATCGACTTCTAGCAAAAACTCGGTAAAATTCAGATAACCTAGGCTACGCATCAATAGCGTAAGCACAACAAGCGTAACGCGCATGGAAAATAGTGAATCGTGAGAAGTGCAGAGATTAGCGAGGTGTCGTTAGCGGGTTTAGAATGTAAAATGTGAGGTCTACGGCTTTAAAAATTAATGAATGCAGTTACGGGAGCAGGTTGCGTTGGCTGTACAGGTACATTGCAGAACGGATAGGTCAGCTGAATTTTATTGGAGCTATATTTCGTCCCTTCTTGGCAAGGGTCCTCTTCGGGCTCAAAAACCGCTCAACTTGGAAAAACGAACTTGTGGGAAACACAAGTGTCAAATATGATTCGCAGTCAGCTTGGGCTGAAGGAATATTTATGTATAGGTACTTTTAAAAGGACCTGTCTTACCCATAATATTAATGCAACCTACTTCCAGTATCACTCAAAATATTTCTAAACCCGGAGACCCCATTTTCCTACGGTACATTCTAACCCCTCTAGCAAAACTACACTGATTTTCTCACTTGCCGTGTTTTGCTACCTTCGATGCGCATCCCGCTGTCGGCGGTTGTCTGTGAGAAGTTTTTCCATCGGAAAAACCGGTTATGTAAATTGTTTCCCTGTTTTCTCTACACATCAACGGGTCTCGGAAAAGGCCTAAAACAGCCAAAACCGTGGGTTATTTGTTGAAAGCACAGCTTAGTTTTAAAGTATTCAAATATTTTAAAATACTGCAAGTTAAAGAGTAAATAGTGCGAGGGGTCCTTTAATTTGTTTGATCGTGTTTGCCGAAGTGCCTCATCGCACCGAAATCCTCTTTGCCAGTTTGTCGACTCAGACAAACAAAAGTATTTTGCCATCAGATCCCGGGCTATGACTTCAGCGAGCTCGTTTGCCTTTACCACAGTTAAGATAGGTCTCTGTATTCGATTGTCTGCTTCAGTCTCCTCGTTCTTTCTTTGATTAGTACATTCCTGCCTTCCTTTCCACTCAAAGGTGTGGATCGATCTGACGTTTGGTTACGAGTCCGGGCTTGAGAGCCACCTGGTAATTGCTGCCCTAGAAATCATCATTGTATCTTCCTTGGCAGATGGCAGCATACTCCATTCCTTTGTGGTACGCTTCAAGTTAGAATGTCTTACGAAGGCGGAAATTATAAGGGGTTGGAAACTTCTTGCCGACAGCATGTTTCATTGTGGCACGCTCGAAAGTTGAAAAGCTTTAGGAAGTCAGAAATAGTAAGGGGTTGGATACTGCTTAGGGACAGCACGTTTCGTTGTGTTACGCTTAGAGTTGAAATATCTCACAAATTCGAAATTAGTAAGCGGATCGGAACGGCTTTGAGACATCATCATCAGTAGCGAGGATTCTGCGGACACTCTATATGACCAAGTCCAAAACACGCCAGTGAAACTCGGGAAGAACGAGAAACGTCGCCCGAACGATGACTAAAACCCTGTGTCAACGGGATCCACGGTGTTCATCGGGGACAGCTGTGGTGACGCTTTTTGCTCTTGGCTAGGCACACGGCGATTCTTCGTCGGCACGAAGAGTTAGTCATTTGTATCACCTGGTTGCCCAAAGACCAAATTCATGTCTATTGATTCATTCGCGTATTGCTTACCAAAATAATCATGACGATGATGGAAGTAGAGAGGCCCCAGATGCTTGTGAAAGTTTAATTTGAAAAGCCAGCTTATTGTTATATCTTATGGATTTGAATCCACCGAAGTGGAGAATCTGAATTTCAACAAAAGGCGTATCCTCGCCGTTTCCCGAGGACTCCGCGGGGAATCGAAGGGAACGGCGAGAATAGAGGGAGTCACTCCACGCGGACTCCGCGTACAGAAACAGCGGGAACACGAGAAATGCTTCCAAAACGGATTTTGTTCGAAAAAAAATATGCAGTTGACGAAATTAGTCTGGATCCACTTTATTTTTGGTTTTGTTTAATCTGATAGTTTTTACTTAATTTTACATTGCACCAAGACCAGCAAAAATTGATTCCCCTCCGAATCTGAAAGGGAGTCCTTTTTGATGATGGTTTTGATATTCAGAGCATTCCCCGTCCGTGGGGACTCACGAGAATACGGGGAGTGAGTCCCTGGGACAAACATAAACGCGGGGACTCCTCAATTGGAGTCCTCGGGGAACGGCGAGAATACGCCTAAAAGCGTGCGTTTCAACGGCTAGTGGAGCTAAAGCTCATGAACTATCATTTCTAGATTGTAAGGTCACTTCTGAAGAGCCTGTGAACAAGGTTTGCAAACCACCCCAATCGCCATTTACTGATATGTCGAACTCTCTAGGCCTAGCCCGATGGTTTAGTATCGGAGTAGAGTCCACGCCTTTCGCCGAGGACAGCAGTGGTCCGACGAGGCCTGCTAGAAAATGGATATTGTTTATCCATACTTTCAATATTCTTCATACTTGTATGCAAATAATGCATAAACGGATACGTCAGCTACGATGCTTTGGCAGCGATATTTCTTCCCTTCTTGGCAAGGGTCCTCGCCAGGCTGTCAATCTTCAGCGTCAGCGCCGGGGGAGGAAACAAACCTGCAGTAAATAACTGAAGCTTCTACCGACTATAAATATTTGATTCTTGCAAATTACTTTTAAATACCACTATACAGTGGCACGATATTTTGCTGAAAATAGGAAAATACGTTCCAGCCTTGACGCCAAAAAGCCAGAATTCGTGACGTCATGCGTAGTAACTATGGTAAGTAGGGTCGAACACGCCCATCGTGTCTTCGGCCTACTTAATTGAATAAGTGATTGGTACCTAGAATTTTCGTATCTCAGCCCAAGAAATCAGAATAAAAACAGATCTCAGCCCTGTTTGGACTGAACTGAAAAGCCAACTTATTTTTAAACCTTTGATTTGAATACACTTAAAGAACCCCTCTAGCTTATTCTGCCTTTTATAATATACCTAGCTCCCTTGCGGAAGCATACGCTTCTAAAATTTCCACCTTTCTCCGTTGTTTCGTTTTGTGCCTACGAATTTTTAGCGCTTTTTCGGCTGTTCCGAGGTTTGCCCGTCAGACAACGCAAAGTTTGCCGGAAACTTAAATGTCCCGCTCACATATAAGGATATGATAATCTTCTCTTTTTGACTTTTTTTTATTTGCTTAGTTTTACAACTTTTTAACCACAGCGCGTTCAGTTTTCAAACGTTCTGCGCTCAGCCGCCGCATCGGAGAGCAGGAAGGCTGGATAGAGTCGACAAGCTCTAACAAGAAAATCGCTAATTTCAGGTGGAAAGTAATGGTGTTTTCGAAAATCTTTTCTGGTCTGTTTCGTAGGGAAAAGATCATTTCTAGTAAGAGTTGTGCTTTAATTATTATGACTGCTCTAAGTGATTTTTATGTTTTCGTTCGCGTTGTCTAGTAGTGACGTTGGGAATCTCCACTGCTTGCACGATAAATAAAAAATCGTCAAGTAGCCGAGAACTTGAATATATGCAAAAGCGTGTGTCTCAATGGCCAAAAAGTAAAAATTCTGAAATGCTCTATTCCAAACTGCCAAACCACATCAGAATCAACATGTATCGGCGGCTGGCAAGTGCTTCCTGGTCACTTTCCATATTCAAGTCACTTTCGTCCTGGCTTGAATAATAGAAATCCACCATTGCTGGTTATTTTTCGGCAATTGTTTGCCGCTATAGTTGCTAAACATTTCAAACCTAGAGGTACGTCCGTATAGAGGTACAACAGCTGCGGAAGAATAAATTCGTCAGCTAAAATTCGATATTCGTGGAAAACAAATTAGGTTTGGTGAGGTTTGTCAGGTTTTCTAGCCGACTTAGATAAAAATATGTTGGGTAACCAGACTGTCATACAGAGGCGTTACCGACTGGCTGGTCATTTTTACCGACTGTTTTTGCAGAATATCGACTCTTAAAAAAAACGATTGTTTTGTCGAAAAATCGACTGAATTTCAGAAATCCGATTGTTTTTAAGAAAAAAATCCATTATTTTTACGAAAAATCGACTGTTTTCAAGAAAAATCGACTGGTTTTACAGAATTCGCAGCACGTCGCCGACTCGGTTATTTTTACCGACTGGCCGACAACATTGGAGGTGAGGCGTCCCTCCTCTCCCCATACGTGACGGCACTGCTGTCATATATAAGTCCTATTCGGTTAAGCTTTAAGGCATAGCACTTTCAACAGACCTAAAAACAGACTAAAAAGAATTACAACGTGAGGAAGGGATGCACAGTCATATGCAAAAATAACACATTATTCAAACAGGGTGCATATTTCTGGCAGTCGAAAAAACTAGGGGATACTCGCGCCCCTGAACACCCGGTATACACACATTCCTGACACCTTTCCGCAGCTTCCCACGTGTGTCTTTCATCTTTTGTCTACTCTCCCCGAACCAATGTGAGTAACGAGGGGTTGTTCACTTGGTGGGCACCGGGGCAACCGCTCAAGTTGGAAATACGAACTTGTGGGGAAAAACAAGTTCGTTTCCAACTTGAGCGGTTTTGAGCCTGAAGAGAACCCTTGCCAAGAAGGGCCGAAATATAGCTCTAATAAAATTCAGCTGACGTATCCGTTTTGCACTATCAAATACCACTTGGTTGGTGGGAGTCACTGTAGGCCTACAGCCTTCGTGGGCACCGGTCTCACCGCGGGTGAAAACTTATGAACTACTGCGACCTGTATGTCATTAGGATAACAAAGCATTAGTGACGGGACGGACACGAATTTTCACGTTAGTAACGAATTCTCTTTTCGCGTTTCTTTAGTTCGGTAGCGTGCTTAGTGAGAGATTACTGGCAAAAGTAACTGCCTCTACCCACCAGACGGGATTTAGTTATGGTAATTTCACTCTGCAAAAAGCAACTTGATCAATAGGCAATATGCACGAGTACTCATGCGTTTGGGTATCTCGAAACGTGAATGAGCGAAGCTAGTTACTAAACCTTAGGTGATCCGGAGACTAGGCTTGAAGCCAATACTTAGTTAGAATATGGAGAAAGAAGGTAAAATATATATAACACAACGGTAAAATTGTTAAATTTTTGTGAGCTCTTTCTGTAGCCTAACTTGTTAACACGTCTTATAAAATCTATCGTGAAATTATTATTTGATTAATGGGGTGATTAAAGTTTGGATGATTCACTGAATGATTGTTTCATGTCTGTAACTTGGTTGCCATTGTGCGGGTTACCGCGTACTTATGTCCAATTGTTTTGCATTTTTCTTTGTTTAGGGAGTATTTGGTAAATGCAGGTTAAATTGTATTTTAGTAGATCAGTTCTAGATTTCTAGCTCGCAAAGCAAGTTGTTTTATTAAAGGTAAAATTATTAACAAGCATTGCACGTCCATTTTCTCTACTGTGGTTGTATAATGTATTTATGGTTATTGACAAATAAAAAAAAAACTTATAATACAGTCTGTGACGTAACGAGAGGAAAGAATGCGGTAATACGTGTTGATGAGAATATCGCCACATGGTAAAATATAATAATCCATACCTATTTAAACCATAGAACGAAGGAAAAGATGACGGATTAGAGAAAATGAGAATAGAATACATTTATAATTATGATATGAATGAATGAATGAATTTATTACATGCAGCCTAGTAATAAGGCATTTGCACAGTACATACAGAAAAACAAATTATATAAAGAGAGGTACGTTCGTGTTTTTTCTTGATGCTTCTCATTTATCCTTTTTAAATTTTTTTAGTTTTAAATTTCTATTCTATATTTCTGGTGCTAAAGCATGTATAGGCAACAAGCAACTTGCAACGTGAATTAGCGACGTTAGCTACAGCCAAAACTTAGCTGTTCCCGGTGTTCCTGTTCCCGGTCTTATAGTCACGCCTTACTGCTAGAACAGCCTGTGGAGCAAGAACTTAGAAAAATAAGAACTTAGCTTACCTTTCGGTATTGACAATTTTGTTCAACTTTTTTTTTACCTCCTATCCATTTAGGATACGCCAGCATCCTCATGATTTTTTTGTGATGTTTAACTCACTGTGCTTTTTGCTTTCTATTACTGTTTTTCTACTGATCTGTTGCAAAAAGTGTATGGCTTGTCAGTACCGTCATGATTAGTGGGTGGTGTTTCATTGACGGCTCTCATTGTGCTTTGCTACTTTTTAATGTTATTTTTTCGCTCTTTAAAAAAAAAAAAATGTGTATGGATTACAGTTCTCTCGCTCGAAGCATCAATTAGCGGCACTACAGGGTTGCCAAGAGCTCGATTCATTCAAGTGTCACAATTGCCGATAAAAAGGTGCTTTTTGACACCTCGAATTTTTTTGTGCATTCCGCTGCACAACGCGCAAAATTAGTAATAATTGAATTTGTAACAACATTTTTCAAAACATTTCTTAACTGTTACATCACAGTTTCTAACAAAATTTAATCGGAAATGAGCTTTATTTAAGGCTTCAAATGTTTTCGTGAACAAAATCAAAGTAAAGTACATGTTTTGGGGCGGTAGTCCGTCACTTCATTAAAGTAAATGAAAAAATGCTTTTCTGACCTAAAAAGTGTCGTTCGTAAAAAAGCTGTCACTTTCAGAGAAAAAGTGTCACGGTGTCACCCAGAGACAAAAAGTGTCAAAAAGCACCAAAAGTGTCACAATTGGCAACACTAGGCATTAGTTACTAAACCTTAGGTGTTCCTGACAGTAGGCTTCTAGCCAAGTATCACAGTTAATACAGGTACAAATAATAGCCTGATTCTCGGCGTTGACATTTGGAATAGATCAGTATCCTAGTGATGAATGAGTGTTATTTCTCTTTCTCGTGCCATTTTTTACTTTCATTTATGTTGAAAACTGTATATGAATTTCAAATAACCCGTAGTTTCTTGTCGTTTAGCTCTTGCAGCCCAAGTTCACTGGGAATCATATAAAAAAAATGACAGACGACTTATCCGTTTTGAGGATTTTTATATAAACAGAAATATATTGGTTACAGTTAACTTGCAACGCAGATGGGTAACGCAAGTGTTCTACATAGGAGGCTTAGCCAGACCTCACAGTTTACTTGTGGCAAAAATTATTTTTGCAAAAAAACTTTATGGCCTGTCAGTATCCTCGTTATTAGTGGGTTATGTTACTTTGACGGTTCTCATTGTGCTTTTTGCTACTTTGTTTATTTTGTTTTTCTATTTCACTATTGCAAAAAAGTGTAGGTATCTCGCTCGCAGCGTCAATTAGCGGCTCTAGTTACTAAAGCTTAGGTGTTCTTGGTAGTAGTTTTGTAATTAAGCCTGTCAGTTAAAGAATGTACAGAATAATACAAGCCTATTTCTCGGCGCTGAAAGGAGTTGCATCGTAAGCATTCTAGCAGTTGCAACATCTACCCCCCCCCCCCCCAAGACCCAAGATGAGCCGCGACTCGATCCGACCGCTGGGTCATCTAGTGGCGCGGTTCGGAAACACCCGACCTGGGGAGGCTGGGATCATGGTTTGTGGTTTGACTACGGATCTAACACAAAATATTTTTTTATCAGGCATATTGAAAATGTGTAGAAAATCGAATTAATTATTAGACTTATCGATTTCTTTTAGTATTTTGTTTTCTGTTTTTTTCTTGTTAATGGTCCAAAGAAGAAAGGATGTAAACTGGGTCACAATAAACAAACGCCGTAAATTATACTAAACTCGTTATAGTGATTTCTTGAAGATCCTGAAATTTAGCTCAATAATATTCAGCTGTCGAGACCAGAAAAATATCAAACTGGCCGATGATTTGCTTTTCCGACATATTTAAACGCTAACGTGGTGATATACTTAGCTGTATTAATCCTCTTACTCACCACTCGATCTTCTCAAAGGTTTAGTAGCCCTTTTAACCTCCGGCGGGAGATCACTGAATAAGCAATGAGCAATGGCCACCTCGCTTTGAAGAATGAACCGCGAGGATTTTGAATAAAACAAAAGTAACAGTGGGTTCCGTATAAATCTGACCCATCGAAAGATAATGGGGTCTCCCCCCTTCTCGGCCCACATGAATCAAATTTTAACTTTCTTTTTATACCATAAAAGCAACTACGAGTGTTCATTTACGTACTAAATTGGACATACAATAACCGGCAACACTCTTACCGGCCAGGTGTAGCCGTAAACTGCTCAAACTTTCAGGGGGAAAAGGACCACAGAATTTGAGACTTAGAGAAATTTTAAATTAAATAAATCTGAAAGTGTAATCCGGACATTTTGTTTTGGCCAGAGAATATCGCATCCGGTTTAATCCGGATCTTGCCAAATCCTGGCCGTGTTTCAGGCCTGTTCAGTGGGGCCAGGATTTGAGATAGGGAACTTATCGTATCTCTCGTTCACACTACGTTAATAATGACTTGCTCAGCAGAGCTCGGGGATTGGTTTGACGGGGAAAACAAGGCGATTAATTTCCTTGGTTTCCCAGTAATGGGCAATATTCCAGAGTCATGTTTAGCATTTTGCAGTCTTTTTTCCTGGGAATATGTTTTCGCCATCTTCGCCGTTTTTCATGGAATTGAAGAAAATCTACTTTTCCCTATCTGGGAATACCCTTTAAAGAAGCCAACAATACACGCTGTTTTTGCTGAAAATCAAACCTGCTTTTTTTTCATGAACAAAAATGATACCGAGTTGTGCCTTTGTGGCGAAAGCGAAACATGTTCCTATTTTCTTTTTAAGTGCCTTATTTCGGTATTGATCTCTTAGATTTAAATTTTCACCTTTTCAGGATCAATGTACCTTTTCTGTTTCATCTTGATTTGGTTTTTAGGGCACTTGCACTTCGGCAAGTGCCATATATCGATCGCAATTTCTGTCCGTCCGTCGGGCTGTCTGTCCGGGTTTTGCTAGTTCGGGCACTTCCACATAGGCTATGACGATGAGCTTGGCAGGCATATCAGGGACCCCATAATATTTAAGTGGAAATAGTCACTTCCCCGATCCCCGATCCTTCCCCGGGAGGGGGAATCCGGAGTCTTGAGGTATTTATAACTTTTGAACGGGTTATCGGATCTTAATGAAACTTGATATTTGGAAAGAGACCCCGTGTCTCGGACGACCCACTTCAAATCCGGACCGGATCCGGTGACTTTCGGGGGAGTTGGAGGGGGAACCGGAAATCTGGGAAACGCTTAGAGTGGAGGGATCGGGATGAAACTTGGTGGGAAGAAGAAGCACAAGTCCTAACCGGACAGGATTCGGGCAATTTGTGGGAGTTGGGGGGGGGGTCTGGTGATCCTGCGAATTCGGTACTTACTGATGTGCTAGGACGATGAAACGGAGGCGCATTAGGGACCAGAACAGACTGAAGAATAGTCCTTCCAACCATCATGTGGGAGTGGATGGGTGGGCAGCCCGGAATCTAGTGACATGCATAACTTTTGAACGAGTGATCGGGATTGAATGAAACTTGGCAAGTGGAAAGAACTATCGTCTCCGATGTTCCATGTCAATTCCTGATCGGATCCGATACTTGTGGGGGGGGGGAGGGGTCGGAGGGAGGCTCGCCAGTTAGGATAGTTCCAGATATTCTAAGGACGATGAAACGTTGCAGGGATATTAGTGACTTAAGGACCCGACACAATGCCCTAGGAAAACTTGTGTTCCTGGATCCTAACATCTTTGGGAAGTTAAGGAAGGGGAATCAGGAAATCACTGGCTTCCGTAAGTTGCGAGTGGGTGGTCCGATTCGAGTGAAACTTTATGGGTGATAAGAACTGATTACCTAGAGAAGCTCAACATGCGTCCGAAACACATGCTGCCACGGTTGGGGAGTTGAAGGGGGGGGGGGGGTCCGGAAGCTTTCTGATATGCACAAAAACCAAATGGATGGGCTGAATGGGATGCAAGTTGGACAGGACAGAGTTTATGCGGCGTTTATTTGTTATTTGGCATCTGGATCGGTTCCGGCCACGGTAGGGGAGGGGGTGAAGCGGGAACCGGAAACCGGAAATTTGCAGATAGGCTATGCTCCGATTCAAGTCAAAGCTTGGTGATGCGACGTTTATGTTTCCAAATCGTATTCAGCCACAGTGGGGGAGTTGGAAGGGGAGCTCCGGAAATGTTGTGGCCCAGATAAGGGTCAAACAAGTGGAGCAATTTGAATGAAACTTGGGGTGTAGAGAGGTCACATATCCGAGATGACATATTTCGTGTTCGAAGCGGATCCAACCACGGTGGGGGAGGGGGAGTGGGAGTTACCGGAAATTCCCAAATAACGCTCAGATTGAGTGGTAAGAGAAAGTGATTCAGATGATCCATTAGGAGTCCGAACCAGATTCGGGGGAGGGAGGGGTACCGGAAATCATGTGTCACGCCTAGGGACCAAACGAGTGATCTATTGGGTTGAAACCTTGAAGGTAGGAAAGTCATTTGCCCTAGATGATCCGAGGTGATGCCGGAAATTTCTCAGACTTGAGTGAAACTAGATATCATATTTCTAGGTTCGAACCGCATTTTTTTATGCCGGGGTATTTTCTCACGTTCTCTTCTACTTTCTTATACCCCCTACTCGTATCAAGTGCCATATGAGCTCGCAGCTCTTGTTAAGTTTAGGAACGATAGAAATGTTGTGATGGAATACATAAGAAAATCTAAAACGTTTTGGTTTGGAGATCTTATTAAAAAATATGAGGGCTTATTTTTGTTGATGTTTGATAATGGAATTCACAGTGTGTAGGCATTATTTAGTGTGTTTTTTTATTTTTTTTATTTTGTTTAGATTGTTTGTACTAACTGTCGTGATCTGTAGTTTACTTTAGATGATTGTGTAGTTTTGTTCCTTTGTTAGTTGTGGAATGTCGTAAGGCCAAATCACGTAATAAAATGTATTCATTGATTCTTAAGAGCAACCTTTTTCTTCCGTGATAGTGCAGTAGACACTGACAGAACGCACTTACAATCACTTCTGCATTTTGTTTGTACAATTTTCGCTTAAATTTGGGGACTGAAACGGGAATTCTACATCTAAAGGAATCGTCTTACGTATACAATTAATTCACTCTTTGCCCCGGTCGCTCCTGCCATTCTTATTTCCGAAATTGGAAATGAGGATTCACCTCCGCGTTTTTCCAACCCCCAAACCGCGTTTGTCTACAGCGATTTTTGCACTTGCCGTGTTTGACTCCTTTGAGGCGGGTGAGACTCCCGATTAAGGTTTCCGAGGACTTCATTTGTCAGAATTATTTTCTCATACTCTTGATACCTGTAGTCCAGTTTTCTCAGTCGGATGCGAATTTCTGCCTTCTCTCGGGAACTTTTACCATCGCATGTAGGTTTCCCCATATTGAATGACTGAATAAATTGATTTATTACATGCAGCCTAATAATAAGGCATTTGCACGGTGTATACAGAAAATAAGTAAATAAACACTTAACAAGAAATACAGAGCGGCATTATCACAGTATGCGAGTGTACAACAACAGCAAAAGATAAATAAACACAAACAACAAAACACGAATAGTACAATAAATTTACTATTGATATAAATTTATATAAATTTACTATTATATTGGGCAATGGGCAGGAAGGCGGTTGGATGATGGCAGAAGATGCTCACTTATTTCTTTTAGTTTGACAGTTGGGTCCACGACAAACAAGACCAAAGGTGTCGATGGGATCCCAAAAATCTAAGATTTGATCTAGACAATTCGGTCTTGTCTTCGCCAGGCTAAATCATCAGAGAAAACCGAGTTCAAATATTCTATCTACCTATCTATCTATACCTCTATAAGCCATATCTATTTTGACGATACTGACCGAAAGTTCCTGCTTTACTACTGCCAAATTTGCGGTTTCGCCCGAATTCCGAGCGAACTACTAGTCCAGCAAAAATATGAAAATTCAGAAACGAAACCGGCGTATCTCCTTATCCCTATAAGGAAATCTAATCAACTTTATATAAAATTTTGACTAAAAAAAAAATGCGGGTACAACCGGATTCCGGACTAATTATATGTCCGGGTAAAAAATGATTATCATATACAGACTCAGCGTCTCTTCTTACCCCTAAATCTATCATCGAATCAGCTTCAGATAAAGCTTTTGCTTTTAACATATTTTCCGGTTTTGGCCGGATTACAGGCGAACTAGTTGTCCGGCGAGAAAATGGTTTTCACCATCATGCTCAGCATGTCTTCTTACCCCCAAAATCAAACATTTAATCAACTTCAAATGAAACTTTTACTTTTAACCAACTTTCCGGGTTTTGCCGGATTCCGGACGAGCTACTCGTCCAGCGAGAAAATAGTTTTCACCATCGTGCTCAGCATGCCTTCCTACCCCTAAATCAAACATCTAATCAACTTCAAATGAAACTTTTATTTTCAACAAACTTTCCGGTTTTTGCCGGATTCCGGACGAACTACTTGTCCGGCGATAAAATGATTGTCACCATCATGCTCAACATGTCTTCTTACCCCATAACCGACTATCACATTAGCTGTTTAAAAATATTTTGTTTGTCCCTTAATTTGAACCCCCTCCCCCACCCCCAAATATAGGGCTACAGAGTCCATCTACGAACCTTACCCTTGACCCAAACAGTCCTCACACCAAGTTTCATCAAAATATCTCATTCCCTTCGAGAGTTATCGTGCTTACAGACTGACGGACGGACGGACAGACGGACGGACGGACAACTTTTGCGATGTCATAGGTATCCCTCCACTTACGTTTTGGGATCCCAAAAACTTCTCCATTATTCGGTAATTGCGCGTGTCTTTTCCTGAGGATCCGGTACAAACCAGCGAGGAAAAGCAGAGGAGGAGCAAAAGCTTGTGTATATTTTTGCTAGACCTTGTCGGTCGTACCTGGCTCTATTAGGAACGATTTTTCCATCACCCATCCTCGTCGCATTTGCAGTTGACAGAACAGCTGCTTCACACGTTTTTGGGATCCCAAAACGTAAGTGGAGGGACACCTATGACATCGCAAAAGTTGTCCGTCCTTCCGTCCGTCCGTCTGTCCGTCCGTCTGTCAGCACGATAACTCTCGAAGGGAATGATATATTGTGATGAAACTTGGTGTGAGGATTCTTTGGGATAAGAGTAAGGTCAAGTTCGTAGATGGGCTCTGTAGCCCCACATTTAGGGGTGGGGGAGGGGGTTTAAATTAAGGGGCAAGCAAAATATTTTGAAACAGCTAATGTGATAGTTGACTATGGGGTAAGAAGGCATGCTGAGCACGATGGTGAAAACCGTTTTTTCGCCGGACAAGTAGTTAGCCCGGAATCCGGCTAAAACCGGAAAGTTTGTTAATAGAAATTTTTTTATTTGAAGTTGATTAGATGTTTGATTTAAGGAAAGAAAGACATGGTGAGCACGATTATGAAAACCATTTTCTCGCCGGACAAGCAGTTCGTCCGGAATCCGGACAAAACCGGAAAATTTGTTAAAAGCAAAAGCTTTATTTGAAGTTGATTAGATGTCCGATTTAGGTGTAGAAAGACATGCTGAACACTATTATTAAGACCATTTTCTCGCCGGACGCGTAGTTCACCCGGAATCCGGCTGAAACAGGAAAATTGTCATGAGTTAAAGCTTTATTTGAAGTTGATTAGATGTTCGATGATTCGTTTTTGAGCTTTGTTATTTTGTCGGATAAGTAGTTCCCGAATTCGGCAGAAAGGAAATTTGGCAGAAGTAAGCTAAGGCAGGAAGTTTCGATCAGTTTCGTCAAAACAAATACGACTTATAGGGGTAAACACACATACTGAATCCATACATACATACATATCTGAACTTGGTTTTCTCAGATGATTAGCTATTTGTCATTAATCTGTTTCTGAATTTTTGTAGTAAAAATTCTTGAGGAGTCTAGAGAAGACAGGACCCAATTGTCTGGATGTGATATTAAACTTTTGGGATCCCATCGAAACCTTTGGTCTTGTTCTAAGGGCTGGAAACCGAAATTCCCAACCACTAAATTGAGGTTTGTGGTTGCAGAAGATTTGATAGTGCAAAAATTTGATAGTGCAAAACGGATACGTCAGCTGAATTTTATTAGAGCTATATTTTCGTACCTTCTTGGCAATGGTCCTCTTCAGGCTCAAGCCGCTCAAACTCAAAATGAAATGAACAAACTGGAAAATGAACATAAATAAAACTACGGGTTTTCCCGTGGTGACGCGAATTTCGCATGCAAACCTTATCGAACAGATGTGCATTTTCGAGTCCAATTTTCGCAGTTGGATGCGAACTTCCGTCTTCTCTGCCGAATTTTTGACGCATCGCATGTAGCATTCCCCATATTATCGTGAATGCGAAATCTTATTGTACTCTGACCTTATCTTATCTTATCTTAATCTTATCGGTCTGTGTTTGCACGTCGGTGTACTATCGACATAAAGTGCTCGGAGACATTTCTGTTCAAATCGGATTGTCATTCTGCTGTGATGTTATTCAACCTCTTGGGACCTTGTTTCCATGGGTAAAGCCGCCCTTAGTACACTGGTAAATTCGTCCTCTTGAAATTTTCTGCCAAGTGTACTTCTGTTGAGCAAAGGACTCATCCATCGCTCCCGAATCATTGCATTAAGCTCCAATTTCTCAATTAGAAACCTCCTGCAGAAATCAATAGGAAAGTGTACTTCTCTCGATCTTTCTGCGAGGGAGACTAAGTCTTTCCCGAACCGGGAGTACCTGGGAATCGACCCATGCTCACCTGTTTCCCCAACGTCGAAGTTGCTTGATCCTATAAATAGCACGGGAGGGGGAGGCGGGCGCCGTTCCCCCCTTTCTGTATTGATTTGTATGAGAAGCCTCCCGATTGCTTCCTGATATGAGGCCTGATTTTTGCCGGGATAAGATGTACTCGAGGCGTAACAGGTTGTTCCGTCGGGCGTGATGATAAGACAGTCTGTTGTCAATGGCTAGTTTCACCAACGTAATATTGCATATTAGCAAGAATAGATAATGCTGAGAACTAATAAGCCTCAGCCTCTGCCCTGAGCAAAATCTGCAAATGTTTCCCATAAATATTGACCGCGTGAGCCTATAAACCACTCGCCTAGTTTATAGAGATTGCAGCCAGTTTTGCCGGAATAAAATTTACTCGAGACGTAACAGTTGCTCTATCGGGCGTGATGATTAGACAGTCTGTCTTCAAGAGCGTTTCATCAACGTGGTATTACATATTAGCAAGAACCGATAGTGATAAGAATATGTGAGCCTTAACCACTGCGCTGTGCAATAATCAGCGACTGTTTCCCTAAATATCGACCCTATGAACCTATAAACCACATGCCTAGTTTATAGAGATTGCAGCCAGTTTTGCCGGGATAAGATGGACTCGAGGCGTTAACGTATCAGGCGTGATGATTAGACAGTCTGTCTTCGAGGGCTCGTTTCACGAACGTGGTATTACATATTAGCAGGAACCGATAACGATAAGAAAATACGAGCCTTAACATCTACGCTGAGCAAAATCAGCGATTGCTTCCCATAGATCTTGACCGCATGATCCTATAAATCACGCGCCTAGTTTTATAGAAATTGCAGCCATTGTAGCTGGAATAAGATGCACTCGGGGCGTAACAGGTTGCTCGGGCGTCATCATTAGACAGTCTGTCTTCAAGGGCCCATTTCACCAACGTGGTCTTACATGTTAGCAAGAACCGATAATGATAAGGACTAACGAGCCTCAGCCACAGCGCTGAGCAGAAATCCTCGATTTTACTTCAAAAATTTTAATAAATATTTTTTTTTTTTTGGGGGGGGGGGGCAAGGTATTTTTACTGACTGGCCGGTCATTTTTACCGACTGTTTAAAAAAAAACTGTTTCTACGAAAATTGTCTCCGGAGAGAATGATATAAGTCATATAAACCTCCAGAGATGATTTCTCTTCGAAAAAGTTATAATAGTTAACACACCTCCATTTCGGTTGATATCGGTATGACAAACTCGATGGCCATTGAAAACATATATATAAATAAATATTGCCCACATGCATGAGCCTATAAGCCACACGTCTATGGAGATTGCAGTCAGGGGGTGGGGAGGATTTTTTTTTTTTGGGGGGGGGGGCTCGCCGTGGATCGGACCTAGTCCGTCCCTAACAATAAACCAAGAATATAACACCAGAGATTAAAGATAATACAAAAAATTCATTATTTTTTATTTCTCGGGGGGGGGGGGGGCTACCTCCTGGATATGGCCTTGATTGCAACCTATCCAACGAAAAGGCACATTTTGAAAAAAAGGAAAATGAAGCCCCTCGGTAGCTCAAATGGTAGTGTCTGCCTTGTAAGGAGAGGGTCCTAGGTTCAAATCCCGGGTGAGGAGCATTTTTGTCTTTGTTGTCATTTTAGTCCCTACTTATAAAATGTTTTGTGGCCAAATTAGAAAATTTCGATGATTTGCAAAAAAATGTACTATATATGAAATAATGAAGATAAAGTAACATTAAGATTTGACGTTGAAATTTTGATTTGTTTCAATTAAAATATATGCGAGATTAAACAAAAATGAACAGCCGAAATGATTTTGAATTCTTATAAAATTAGAAGGTTTACATTTTGTTTCTTCAAAGAAAATTTAACTTTTTGAACAACCGGTTAAGGGACTGATGAGGGATAAATAATATGTTTACGCGAAGAGGTGAATCCCATAAGACCCTATTGTCTGTTTGAAGAAGTCTCATAAACATTATCCTTTGGGATGCCATCAAAACCTTTGGTCTTGTTCGTTTGGGATCCAAAAGATCGCGTACCACCGTTCGTAATACTATCATTTAATATGCCTCAGACCGGTCCAATCTTAAGCAGTAGCATCCAGTAGCATCCTGTCTTGCCGTAGTAGCATCCAGTTTTTCTAATAGTAGCATGCAGTAGTATACAGTAACACGGTAGCCTTGAAGTAGAAGCATGTAGTAGCATCAGTTAGTGCTGCATGCTACTTTTTCGTACAACTTCATACTACTATTTTGAAATAAATTTTTCATCGGGAAGGTCAATCAGGCTCTATCAGTCATCGTATTCTGTTCACCAGTCACGAAAAATTCCATCTCCACCTTATTGAGTTGAAGAATACTTTGCACAGTTTAGTTCTTGCGCGGTGCTCCGACTTTTGGAACTGTTTGACGGCGCTCTGGACTGTTAGTCCTTTTGGCTAGCGTACTAATCGAGTGTAGGTGGTGTAGGTAAACGATGGATTTATGACGAACGTCAGTCACTACATCAAGCTGTAATTGGAGGTAGGCAGTTTTGAGACAAGTAGTTCAGATCTGTACTATTTTTTTTTACACTTTCCTAGTTTCAAAAAAAAAACCTCCCTCATAAGATTTCAGATCTGAAGCCAACGACCACACACCGAAACATAGGAGGTAAAAAAGTACTAACAATTAAAGAGGGTTGGAAGCAGTGTTGGAAGAAGTACTTGTTTGTACTTAAGGATTATGTTTCAGATGCTTCCAAATTTTGTACTTTGTCAATTATTAAGTACCTGACAACAAATGTCAATTCTTGAGTTTTAAGTACGTGACTTGTACTTGAATAGTACTTCATTTACTGCAAGTTTTAAGTACTGCATACTGAGAGAACATAGTCTTTGCAACCTTTTGGCTAGCGTACTAATCGAGTGTAAATGGTGTAGGTAAACGATGGATTTATGACGAACGCCAGTCACTACATCAAGTACTTCAGATCTGCACTATTTTTTTTTTTTTTTTGAAACTAGGAACCCTCTCAAGATTTCAGATCTGAAGCCAATGACCAAACACCGAGACATGGGAGGTAAAAAAAAGTAATAAAAAATAAAGAGGGTTGGAAGCAGTGTTGGGAAAAGTACTTGTTTGTACTTTAATATTATGATTCAGATGCTTCCACATTTTGTACTTAAGTGTCAATTATTAAGTTCCTGACAACAAATGTACTTAAGTAGTTCTTGAGTTTTAAGTACGTGACTTGTACTTGAATAGTATTTCATGTACTGCAAGTTTTAAGTACTGTACATTGAGAGAACATAGTCTTTGCAACTTCCAAATGGAGTTCCCGCTATCTATTAGTATGCAAACTAAGGTGCAGTGTACTTCACAGACTACCCAAATTTCATTCGTTTTTGGGATCCCAAACGTAAGTGGAGGGATACTTATGGCATCCCAA
This sequence comes from Branchinecta sandiegonensis, assembly GCA_030848855.1. Taxonomy (NCBI): domain Eukaryota; kingdom Metazoa; phylum Arthropoda; class Branchiopoda; order Anostraca; family Branchinectidae; genus Branchinecta; species Branchinecta sandiegonensis. The sequence continues at coordinate 3,854,606 of JAUPMV010000012.1, forward strand.
AAGTTGTCCGTCCGTCCGTCTGTGAGCATGATAACTATCGAAGGGAATTACATATTTGATGAAACTTGGTGTGAGGGTTCTTTGGGTCAAGGGTAAGGTCGAGTTTGTAGATGGGCTGTGTATCCCTACATTTAGGGGTGGTGGTTCAAATTAAGGAGCAAACATAATATTTGTAAACAGCTAACGTGATAGTCGATTATGGGATAGAAAGACATGCTAAACATGACGGTGAAAACTATTTTCTCGCCGGACCAGTAGTTCGTCCGGAATCCGAATTTTTTTTATCATTTAACAGAGTACACTGCATTATTTGGACTGTGTAAAGGGATTTTTCTTATTTTTCCGAATATCCACGGCCGTCCTCATGGCACAAAATTCTACTATGACGCTGAAAATTTGAATCTCAATACAAACGCGGCTTTTCCGTGGCCAGTGATCAGCTTGCGGAAGGCACTACGTCAACAGATGTTAAGGGTCTGGCCTCCGCGGATTTAACGAAAAGTCTGGACCTTAGGCCGGATTGATGAATATGACCTTACATTTTGGAAAGCTTCGTAGAAACTGGGGGTGTCCCTGATATGCCTTCCAAGTTTCGTCGTGAAAATCCCCCCAAAAATGGAATTCCGGAAAACCCCCTCCTCCCCCCCCCTCAAATGTCCGAATCCAGTCAAATTATGTAAAAGATTTACATGGATCAGATGTTTGTTCTTCCCAGCAAGTTTCACTCCGATACCATCATTCTAACCGTTTCTGGAGATTTCCGGTCCACCCCCCCCCCCCCCCCCCAGCTCCCCCACGGTGCCCGTAGCCAATCCGATTCAGAAAATGACTTACCTAGAGCATCTGTTTGTTCTTCCCACAAAGTTTCATCCCGATCCCTCCATTCTAAACGGGTCACGTATTCCCCCCCCCCCCCCAGTAGTTCCCGGATCCGTTCCTGATATGAAAAAGATCATCGGAGAAATGTCCTCTGTTCAGTTCTTAAATTTCACTCGAATCCGATCACCCATTCCAAAATTACGCATGACTGAAAATTTCGGATTCCCCTCCCTCCACTCCCCCCACCATTTTCAGATTGACAAAATTTTTATTTTGAAGTCAGTTTGATCGGGTCCCTGATATGCCTGCCAAGTTTCATCGTGAAAATCCCCAAAACCACCATCACCGGAATTCCGGGAAACCCCCTCCCCCCCCCCATAAGTGTCCGGATCCAGTAGAATGGTCTAAAGGACTTATCTAGAGCAGATGCTTGTTCTTCCCAGCAAGTTTCACTCCGATCCCTCCATTCTAACAGTTTCCTGAAATTTCCGGTCTCCCCCCCCCCCCCTCAACTCCCCCCTGGCTACCGATCCGGTCAAGACTTTAAAAGGGACATTACAGTTATATATTCTATTCAGTTATGTAGTTTCATTACAATCCGAGCACCCCTTCGAAAGTTACACACTTCTCAATTTCCCGGATTCCCCTGCCCTCCACTCCCCCCCCCCCAAAATGGTCGGATCAGAAAACTGATTATTTCTTAGTTTGTTTGGTCGGGCCTCTGATATGCCTGCCAAGTATCATGGTCCTAGCACAACCGGAAGTACCCTAACTCGAAAAAGTGTGACAAAATGCCCTAAATTTTCAAGTTTCCAGCGCCCCCACTCCCCTGCATATGGTCGGATCGGGAAACTTATTATTTCCAGGCTACTTTGGTCAGGTCCCTGATATTCCTGCCAAGTTTCATTGTCCTAGCTCATCTGGAAGTACCCTAACTCGAAAAAGTGTGACAAAATGCCCTAAATTTTCAAGTTTCCAGCGCCCCCACTCCCCTGCATATGGTCGGATCGGGAAACTTATTATTTCCAGGCTACTTTGGTCAGGTCCCTGATATTCCTGCCAAGTTTCATTGTCCTAGCTCATCTGGAAGTACCCTAACTCGAAAAAGTGTGACAAAATGCCCTAAATTTTCAAGTTTCCAGCGCCCCCACTCCCCCGCATATGGTCGGATCGGGAAACTGATTATTTCCAGGCTCGTTTGGTCGGGTCCCTGATATTCCTGCCAAGTTTCATTGTCCTAGCTCATCTAGAAGTACCCTAACTCGGAAAAAAGTTACAAAATGCCCTAAATTTTCAAGTTTCCAGCGCCCCGCACTCCCCCGCATATGGTCGGATCGGGAAACTGATTATTTCCAGGTTAGTTTGGTCGGGTCCCTGATATGCCTGCCAAGTTTCATTGTCCTAGCACATCTGGAAGTTCCCTAACTCGAAAAAGTGTGACAAAAAACTCGGACAGACCAACAGACCGACAGACGGAATTTTGATCGGTATATGGCACTTGAGCCAGAGGCTGCAAGTGCCATAAAAAGAGAAAAGAGGCAGGTAGGACTGTTTCTCGGAGAAAGAAGACAGAATTTGTTGTTAGGTTCGTTGTTTTGTCTAGACAGTTTCGGCAGCAAAACGTCGAAAGTGCTTAAATGATTTCCAGTTCCTTCGATGTCATTATAAGTATTCGTCTTGTTGGGATCCCAAAACGTAAGTGGAGGGATACCTATGACATCGCAAAAGCTGTCCGTCTGTCTGTCCGTGTGTCCGCACGATAACTCTCGAGGGGACTGAGATATTTTGATGGGACTTGGTGGGAGGATTCTTTGGGTCAAAGTACAGGTCAAGTTCGAAGATGGGCTCTGTAGCCCTATATTTTAGGGTGGGGGAGGGGTTCAAATTAAGGGACAAATAAAATATTTTTAAACAGCTAATGTGATGGTCGATTATGGGGTAAGAATACATGTTGATACGATGGTGAAAACCATTTTCTTGCCGGACAAGTAGTTCGTCCGGAATCCGGCAAAAACCGAAAAGTTGGTTAAAAGTAAAAGTTTCATTTGAAGTTGATTAAATGTTCGATGTAAGGGTAAGAAGGCATGCTGAATACGATGGTGAAAACCATTTTCTCACCGGACAACTAGTTCGCCAGGAATCCGGCCAAAACCGGAAAGTTTGTTAAAAGCGCCGGACACCGGACAACTAGTTCGCCAGGAATCCGGCCAAAACCGGAAAATTTATTAAAAGTTTTACCCGGACATATAATTAGTCCGGAATCCGGTTGTAACCGAAAGTTTCGGTCAGTATTGTCAAAATAGATATGGCTTATAGAGGTATATCTGAACTTGGTTTTCTCTGATGATTAGCCTGGCGAAGACTCGATCTGGCGAAGACAAGACCCAATTGTCTGGATCAAATATTAGATTTTGGGATCCCATCGAAACCTTTGGTCTTGTCTTGTTCTGAGGCCAGTTTAATAATGGATTTAGTACCGACCAAATGTATTTTCGTGCTTCTCTCTGTGAATTGGTATTAGTCACCTGTTTGCTGGAACAGGTCACCCACGCTCGGACATCAATCCGTCTTTTAATTCCTTGGCAACTACTTTTACTATCTGATTTATTGTTGCTTATTATTCTTGTCCCGAACAGAATGTTTTTTTGGTCGTACATTTTGCTGACTCCGTTTTGGTTGTCATTTGAGGGGCCCACCGTTGCCAAGTCACATAAGCCAGATTTGAGATGTGTGTGGTCATCTTTGATTTTAATGCTTTCGCTGTCCACAGTAGGCTAAATTGTGCTGATTCACCCTGAAGGTGGCAAAAATTGACTTATGACCTTGGGTTCATTTACTTGTATTTCTCATCGTTTCGAAAAGGTTCATTCGGCGGACCCCTCTGCGGCAATACCCTGCTTCTTATTATTGGGATCCCAAAACGTAAGTGGAGTAGTAGGTAGTAGGAGCGTACCTATGACATCTTGACATATTAAGGGGCAAAAAATATTTTTTTGAAAGCTATTGAGATAGTTGGATTAGGGGTAAGGAGATATGCCTATTCCGAATATGAAAGTTACTTTCTCACCGGACAAGTAGTTCACCTGGAATCCGGCAAAAACTGGACATATAGTGTCGACCAATTTTCGGCTATAGCAGTCCCTCCCGTTTCTTCCCACTAGTATCTGCGCGTGGATGATGACATAATCTATGACTGTTGGAGAGAGCTAGTGTAATCGAAGGTCGAAGGGGTTGGTATATGTTGTTCAAGCTTAGTGTGAGGATTCATTGGCAAAGTACAGGTCAAGTTCGTAGGTGGTTTCTTTAGTCCTATATTTGAGGCAGAGTAGCCTACGGTTTTGAATTTACGGTAAAAACATGGATTTTTTATGAGCTAATAAGATATTCATTAAAGGGGTAAGGAGGTCCGCTGAATCCATATCTGAACTTAGTTTTCGTGCTGGACAAATGGTTCATCACGAATTCGGCTGAAACTGGAAATTTGGTTGAAGCTCAAAACTGTTTCTGAAATCGATTAGAGATTCGGTATCGGAGCAAGGAGACATGCTGAATCGATTGTATGCTGAATCAACTTTATTGTAACGGTAAAAACATTCAAGGAATCTGACGAAGACTGAATGGCGAAGACATGACCCAATTGTTTGAATCAAATGTTAGATTTTTGGGATCCCATCGAAACCTTTGGTCTTGTTCATGTAGGCTAGAATGATTGTTAGTGTTTTATCCATTGCAGAAAAGCAATGAACAATGGCCTGTCTCTAGACTATCATGGTAGACTAAACTGCTCAGTAGCCTACGTTATTTTTAAACCGCCGAAAAAGCATCTACTGACTTTTCCGATATCATGACGACAAACAAAAAGTCAGCAGATTATTTTTCGGCAGATTTTCGGGTCTTCCTGGCAATGCCGTCTACCCCCCCCCCCCCCCCCCACAACAAATGCTATTGAACAAGAGAGAGAAGCTTCGGCTTATCGTCTTTTTCTATTAATAAATAAATAAATAAATACAAATATATTCTGAAAAGGGGAAAGGCGGTAGTGCTTTGAGCGCAGCCTTAAAGACGGTCTCAAAATAAGCTGTTTCTGCTTAAAACTAACTTTACTTCATATTTAGTAACACCTATAACTTTTTGATGATGTCGGATGATGTCGGGATTCCTAAATTCCTAAAATGTGCAGTAAGAAGCATTCATGCTATTAATGAGTGTGCGAGATAGGTAGACTTTCGCCCTATATGGTTAATCTGGTCTCTGTTTTTGGTTGATATATTTTCGGGTTTGACAGAAAGAAAAGGCACAGTTGTGCTCCCAATAATAATTCCTATCGGCTGACAATGGTTTCTTCTCGTTTTTTCCGCCATGCGTCAATCAATTCCTTTAATAAGTTGAAGGGTGGGCTAGGGAGGTAAGGGTGGGAAGGGGGGTAAGGTGAGGTTGGGAGGGAAGAATGGGGGGAGGGGGAGTTGAGTATTGATGACTGAGAGAGATTGGATTTATTTTTTCTTTTTTTCTTTACATAGGTAAGTAGTTATGTGGACTTTCGCGCGAATGCAAACCCTCATAGGTTTTTTCTCCAGCGCGAAAGTGTTGTTTTTTATTTATTTATTTGTGAATGTTGAAAAAAAAAGAAAAAAGAAAAAAAAAAGAAATTGGATCACTCTTGCTGACTGGTGCGCGGGGAGATGTGTCCCAGAGTGGAAAGATCTGGTAATTATGGATCTTAGTCACTGACATTTTGTTTGCTACTCATAGTAGGTGTGGTGGACTTTGCTCTGTACCTCAGTAGGGAGTATTAGCCTAGTTTTCACAGAGAGCGGCAGAAACCTCTGGCGGTATGCCTTTTTATGGCACTTGCCCTTCGGCCAAGTGTCATATGCCGATCGCAATTCCGTCGGTCTGTCTGTCCCAGGTTTTCAATCAATCAATCAATTTATTACCCGTCAAGAGGGAGGGCGTGTAGCCCTAGTGACGGAGTACAAAAAAAGAAAACAAAAAAAGAACAACAACAACAAGAAAAAAGACAACGTACGTGACAAAATTTTACACTAAAACACAGCACAAACATAACTTGATAACTACAGATTACACGAAGAGAGAAGACCACTGGTGGTTCAGTTTACTAGCGGAAGATTTGAAATCTTCCACTCTTTTATCAATAATCTTAGCGGGCAGAACCAGATGGAATTTCTGCGCCAAGAAAGAGTTACTGGTTTCGAGTTAGGGTACTTCCATATGGCCTAGGACGATCAAACTTGGCAGTCGTATCAGGGACCCGACCAGATCAACTTGGAAATAGTCATTTGCCCGATCCGACCATCCTGGGGGGAGGGGGGAAGACCGAATCCCGAGTTTAGTGGCGTGCATAACTTTCGAACGGGTGAACGGATCTTAATGATACTTGATATTCGGTAAAATCTAGTGTTTCAGATGTCCCATTTGAACTCCGGACCGGATCTGATGAATGTGAGGGGAGTTGGAGGGGGAACCGAAAATCCTGTGACACGCTTGAAGTTTAGAGATCGGCATGAAACTTGGGGGGAAGAACAAGCACAAGCCTTTGGTACATCAGTGACAGAACCGGACCGGATCCGGCCACTGTGGCGGAGTTCGAGTTTTTTTTTGGGAATTGCGGGGGTCCGGAGTTAAGATACTTCCAGGTGGGTTTGGACGATGAAACTTGGCAGCCATATCAGAGACCCGACCAGATACACCAGTGACAGAACCGGACTTTATTCCGGCACTGTGGGAGGAGTTCGAGGGGGTTTCCGGAATAGTGGTGATCCGGAGTTAAGGTATTTCCAGGTGGGCTATAGGACGTTAAACTTGACAGGCATGTCAAGGAGATGACAAGATCAACTTGAAAGTAGTCAGTTCCCCCGATCAATCATCGAGGGGAGTGGACGGAGGGATAATCCGGAATCTTGAGGTGTGTATAATTTTCGAACGGGTGACCGGATCTTACTGAAACTTAATATTTGGAAAGACCTCGTGTCTTAAATGTTCCATTTCAAGTCCAGAGCGGATCCGACGAACGTGGGGGGGGGGGGGGGGCGGAGGGAGGAACCGGAAATCTTGTAATACGCTTAGAGTGGAGGAATGAGACGAAACTTGGTGGGAATTACAAGCAAAAGTCATAGATAGATCATTTGCAAAACCAGACTGGGTCCGGGCACTGTGTGTGTGGATGAGGGGGGGGGGGATTCAGAATTCCGGTCATCCGAAGTTAAGATACTAACAGGTGGTCTATGACGAATAAATTTGGGATGTGTATCAGGGACCCTCCCGGATTAACTTAGAAATAGTCAGTTCCCTGTTCGACCCCACTAAAGTGCAGGTTATAACCGCAAAGGGCAGAAAATAGTTTCGAGCAGACGATGTATTTTCGTGATCTCCAAGGGCCCATGATCAGTTCTGCCTCAAGGGAAGAAATTAATTGATTTGTAACGCTTTAAGAGCGCTAGAAATGAATGTTTAGTGCTCTTAAAGTGCGCATCCTAACCACAAAGTGAAAGAAATAATTTTGACCAAAAAATACATTTTCATTATCTCAAAGGGCCCATGATCATTTGTGCCTCAAGGGTTTTGCTCACAGATAAATTCTTAGCCCTCTTAAAGTGCGTATCATCAGCGCAAAAGGGCAAAAAAGCTTTTGACCAAACTATACATTTTATGATCACCAAGAGATCATGATCATTCGCGCCTCAAGGGTTTTTGCCTACTTACAAATGATTACAATAAACCTACGAATTGACAAATCCCCACTTTCATCCTCAGACACAACTTGCAAGTGCCATATGAGCTTCTAGCTCTTGTTTTGTAGCAGTGTTGCCATCTCTCTGACGGAATTTGGTCGCAAAAACCTGTGACATTCTGGCACCTGCGAAACTCTGTCCATTTTACCAACTGTTAACGAGAAATCTCGCTTTTTCAGCACCACAATCACATACTTTTGCTTTTTATTGTTTGTACCTGTTTCAAAATACTCTATATGACCATGTCCAAAACCCGCCACTGACCCTCAGGAAGTACGAGAAAACGTCTCCATAACGACTCGAACTCAACAGTTCACATGTGTCAACCAATCACTTCGATCGTTGGGGACAGCTGTGGTGCCACTTCCGGCTCTTCCGCTACACTGTCAGAAGTTTCATAACATATAACACGAGGATGCGCGGTTTCAACAGATAATGCGTAACAGATAACACTTTGGATGTTATCTATTGTATTTGAAAACGTTGTGCATGAAATGTTATGCATAACAAGCTTTGTTAGGAAGAGCCAAAAAAGCATCTGCTGACTTTATTCCTTATCGTCATGATGTCGAAAAACTCAGCAGAGACTTTTTGGCGGTTTTCGGTTCCTCCTGATGGTAACGCTTATTATGCATAAGATTTTGAAACACAACAGATAACATCCGAAGTGTTATCTGTTACGCATTACCTGTTGAAACCGCGCATCCTCGTGTTATATGTTATGAAACTTCTGACAGTGTAGGCACACGGCGATTTTGCATCGGCAAGGAGAGTTAGTCATCAAGAGTATTCTGGCTCGCTTTTAGACGAATGAAAACCTGTGGGGATAGCAGAATTCTATGATCACTGGCAACACTCTTCTGTAGAGCGATGCGGTTCCCGCTTTTCTGTCCTACAGTTCGAGGTCCAATTTTCCTCACCGTCTTGTTCTCTTATTCGCGATAGGCTGTGGTGGGTTATGCTGTGTTCCGTTGCTGACTGCGACTTTGTTGGCTTAAAGTTGCCACGGCGAGGGGCAGAAAAATGCCTCACATTTCTATCGTTCTTGCCGAGCGGCTAGGTTTCAGCCAGCTATAGGCGTATTCTCGCCGTTCCCCGACGACTCCACTTGAAGAGTCCCCGCGTTTTTGTTTGTCCCGGGGACTCACTCCCCGTATTCTTGCGAGTCCCCACGGACGGGGAATGCTCCGATTATCATCAACATCATCAAAAAGGACTCCCTTTCAGATTGGGAGAGGAATCAAATTTGCTGGTGTTGGTACAATGTAAAATTAATTAAAAACAATCAGAATAAACAAAACCAAAAATAAAGTGGATCCAGACTAATTTCGTCAACTGTATTGTATTCTCTGTTCCTGTCTTTCCGCTTTGCCGCCCTGAAAGCTGTGATGGGTTTTCGCCCTGTCCCAGGCAAAGCTATGGTGGGTTTCGCCTGCTGTGGTTCCCACAGAGGCTGCAAAACGCTGCCTCACGATTGTACGGCTGTTGTCGAACGACCCGGTTTCGTTAGCCAAAATAATAATCCGCTGATAAGCTCTATATCGCCTCCACTATCCTACTGCCAATAGGTTAGCTTTGTGATGGTTAACTTCGTACGAAACGCGAGCGGAAAGATTATTCCGGTCGTGGTTTCCGGTCTTATTCCAGTTGGACGGAATCCACCCGGATTTTGCGGAATCACTAGTGCCTCAACGATGGTCGGTCGCGTCCTTGAAACTGAATGTTCATGATCCTGAATACTCAGGACAGGGTTGCTGTAAATAACATATTTCATGTGTTCGCTTTTTGTCTTTTTTTTCCACACCTAGCAAGATGGTGATTTCGTGGGCATTTTTCTTTAGGGAGGAAAAAACTTCGGCATTAAAGGTAGAATTCCGACAAATGTCTCTTTTCGTGCTTATGCTTTAGCCTTTTTCTGGCCAAGCATGGACGAAGAACTTTTTGTGACATTTTCCTTAGCGATCTGGTTTTAGTAGATACATTTCTAAGGTTTCCGGACTTATTAAATTAGTGATGTCAACATAAGTTTTAATCACCGGTGGAAGAGAACGTTACATGTTATCAGAAAAGCTTTCGGGTCAAAACCTTGTTTCTTGCTTACCAATGCTAGTGTTGACTAAGATCTATTTTCGTTGGGTGTACACTGTAAAAAGTTTCTCCGAGAAAAAAGTTAATTGCAGTATTTGCTACTGGGATTTATCTTATCTCTACTGGGATAAGATTAATCCGAATTAGAGATAATCTTATATATATTTATATATTTTATTTTTAACCCGCCAAATACACAAGGTGGTAGCGGAGTAAAAAAAATAACAAAAAACAACACAAGATAAATAACAGTATGAACATACAAAATTTAGACATAATTTCTAACTGGGCCTGAAAAATTCATGAAAAACATCATGTATTCGAAGACCAGGATGACGAGATGTACATAGTAGTGACTCTGACGTTTTCTCGAATGAGCGAATCGCATCTTGGACGTCGAACTTCCTAACTAATTTATCTCAGTAGAGACAAGACAAGATTAATCCCAGTAGCAAATACTTCAAGCGTTTTTTCAGTGTTGGGTACATTCCCATTACGCAAAGCACACGATATTCAACATGTAGGCGAGAAACATCTGCTGAAGATTTACGGAAAACGGTCGCTCGGCGTAGTGGCTGAGAAATAGTATCGGGGTCCATCCTTAACTGTAGTCGGAATATTGGCACGAGCTTGGCATAAATGTGATTTGCCGTGGAGCTGCTCATTAGCACCTCCAAGTATAAGATATTTGCACGTTTTCCATTTTACGATGCCACCCCATAGCTTCCTGATGTTCAGCGCTTTGGGGTTCTTCCCATCTTCGATTTTGCATGCACATTAAATAGGCAACGGTGCGCCTTGTAGCGATTCCGAACTGCTAGTCACGCCGTTCATCGTATGATTAGGGATGCCGAGATATCTCACCAATACAGCCGGATGTTATTAATTTGGTAGGGTTTCTACCGCCTCTCATTTCATCTACTCAGGAAGTTTTCGTTGACATTTCTAACAACCGGCTTTAACTCTCCCAGTGCCTCACCACTAGTGTTGGCCGATATACAATATCGATAACGATATATCGATTTATCGGACCAAATATCGATATCGAATATCGAAACGTAAATATCGGTATCAAAAACAATATTTGTTCATTCATAATTATTGTAAATAATCCAACATAACCTAGATTTATGTATCCGAAATTGGAGCAATATGTTTTCCGCTATTCAGTTCTTATCAATTCGGAGTTTGAAATGATGCAAGATGCTATTTAACGACAATTTTGTTCTTGAATTTTGGTGAAACGAGACGTATCCTATAGCGAAACATGCAAAAAAAATATCGATATCGAAAGTGAAAATATCAATATGTCGATATATCGATATATCAAAAATCCCAATTTCGCCCAACACTACTCACCACTGTGAAAGGATACTGCCGACTACGTACAATCCTGATTAACCTCGCTAGCAATTATTGTCTCTGATTGGTTTGTGGCTGAATGAATAAAAAACGGCGCGAGCGGCGGGGCTTAATTGTGAAATTCTCTCCGGTTGAAATATTAGGTTCGGCTAAAGTAAACAATTATTTGAAAGGAAAATCGACCATGGGCGGACTTCTGATGGTATACTAGTTGTTGAGAAGGAAAATAATGTAATAGTATCTGGGTTCAGTTCTACTTTAAAGCACAAACAGTAGAAGAAGTAATGTCTTTATTTTCTGTTACATTCAACGCATCCAAGCTGTTCAAGGACCCCTCGCTCTATTTACTCTTCACTTACAGTATTTAAAAATATTTGAATACTTTAAAATTTGGCTGTGCTTTCAACAAATAACCCAAGATTTTGGCTGTTTTGCCTTTTCCAAGACCCGTTGACTTTTAGCGAAAACAGGGAAACAATTTACATAACCGTTTTTTTCTGATGGAAAAACTTCTCGCAGACAACCGTCGACAGCGTAATACACATCGAAGGTAGCAAAATACGGCAAGTGAGATAATCAGTGTGGTTTTGTTAGAGGGGTTAAAACGTACCGTCTGAAATTGGGGTCTCCAGGTTTGGAAATATACGGAGTGATTATGGAAGTAGGTTGCGTTAGTATTATAGGTAAGACAGGTCCTTTAAGAACGCTCGTGCTCGAAGAATCAGACACCGAGAGGAAGAAAGTCATGCATGTTACTCTGTCGCTATTCAGTGAAGGCTTTTCACAAGACGGTGTGCGCTATTGGACCCAATAGCCGAACCAAGGCTACACTCCTTTAACTCAAAGTCGTATGTTCGGGTTTCTAGATTGAGCTTGAAGGAGACCTTTCCAAGAAGGACCGAAATGTCCCGAGAACAAACCGAAATGACAAAATCGAATAAACAAAATAGTTCGCGAAATTTATACTGTAATTTTCCGCCTGGTTCCAAAATCGTTATATTCTTGGCGATATTAAGTCACGGAACCCATAGTCGCTGCCGATAAACAAGTTGATTCGAGGATCCCATGTACTTTTTGTATCAGTTTTTGTATATACTTCATTATCTTATACATATTTTTTATCCACGCTGTCGACCCGCAGCCGAACCAAGGCTTAACTCCTTTAACTCAAAGTCGTATGTTCGGTTTTCTAGATTGAGCTTGAAGGAGACCTTTCCAAGAAGGGCCGAAATGTCCCGAGAACAAACCGAAACGATGAAATAGAATAAATAAAATAGTTCACGAAATTTGTAGTGTAATTTCCCGCCTGGTTCTAAAATCCTTATATTCTTGGCGATATTAAGTGACGGAACCCATAGTTGCTACAGATAAACAAGTTGATTGGATTATCCCATATATTTTTTGTGCAGTTTGACTTCTATGTTTATGGTTGATTATATGGAAAGTGATCAATAAGAACATTTGCTTCTAACAGACCAATTTTTGAATTTACTTCATTATCTTATATATTTACTTTTTATCTACGCTGTCAACCCTCAGCCCATGTGCTGCCGATGCGGGTGACAAAACAAATTCATTCATTCATACAAAGTTTAACAAAACAGCATATGCCCTTAGTGTCGTAGAAAAGGTCACCTTGATCCAGACATAAATATTCCTTTTTTTCCACTAACCAGACTTGTTGATTCATCTCGGTCTGATGTGCTTCAGTCGACAAGTCTTCCGGCACCGACGCGACGACAGACGTTCTAAACCTTGGTTTGTTTCCTCTCAAATCGCGAAAATCAATAAGAAATAGTCCCGTATGTTCTTCTCATTTCCTTGGTACCTGTTGCCTGATCGTGCGCTTGCTGAATGCGCCGTAAGTTCCCGTAGTTTCCCAGCCTCTCCAAGTTTAGTTCTGCCGACTAGTCCGTATAGTTTGTTTTTCCGACCTGGATTTATGACTTAAAAAGACAGTCATTAAAGGATAACTTGATTCACGAGTGAATAAGTGGTGGGTAAGATCAAGATCGGCCAGGTGCTTTTTTGCAGGTAAAGCGGTGTTCTTTTGTCGGTATGGCTCTTTGTTTTCCGAACATGAGTTGCGATATTTCGTCACCTAAAACGGTTTTAATAGCAAGCAGCGTGTGTTCCAGTGAAGTTTCGTAAAAGGCTTTGGTGAACTATATTCATTTTTTCGTTTCTTTATCTGGAGCACAATCTGGTATTCAGTTAAAATTGTTTCGGAGCTAGACCATATTTTCATTATTGTGGATCTGCCGCTTTAAGCCGCTTTCACATTGATGCGTCGTTGCGATGTGCTGCGTATGCGTTTATCTTGCGCTGCGTACGTTGCGTAGCGTATCATTCACACGTGCGCGACAAGCTTTCATGCTGGATGTGTTTTTACGTGTTCCTTTCTTGGTTTCGCATGCTGAATTCTCGTTTCTTTTATCATTACTAAGTTTTCTTCATCGTTAGTAGGTTTTCTTCAGTTTGTCTTCAAAGACATTTTTCACTGAAAAATCTGATGCGTTGCGTTTTATTTGTCTGCGTAAGCTCTGCGTTTCCTCACCACAAGCGCGACGCAGAGGTTGCGTAGCTCAGTGTGAAAGCCTCGACGCGTCAGTGTGAAAGCGGCTTTAAGCCGTTTTTTTCATAAGCTCGTTTTTTCTCGCTTAATCCTCAACGTGACCCCCTATCGAGGAGGGCCGCAATATTTCTCGAATAAACTCAGCTGACGTATTGTTTTAACGCAGTCAAACACGATTCAGCGCCAACTTAGGCGATAGGGATACGTATGCTTTAAGACGATCTCTACCGTCCAGGATGTCATGACTTTACCGGAGTTCCATGATTAAACAAGGTCTTAAAATATACCGTTTCGGCTTATACCGACTCTTGTATATCGTGATACCGGCGATATTTCCCTTTCGAAGAAATGTCGTACAACCTCGCATACATTAACTTCCTTCAAGTTGCAAATTCGGCGACTCTGGGATTCTTAACTTCTTTATATTATATTATTCATTGTTGAAATAACCGGCGATGTAATGCCCGTGTATTTTTAATATCTCCTTTCATTTTTCTTCATATTCTTGCGCGCCTCTTGTTGGTTTACCACACATTTGAAAACTTATAGTGATTCTTCTTTTCCAATTTGCTGCATTGCTTTCGCTTGAAATTACCACAACGATTCGTTCATCCAAAACGGCTGAGAAAACCTTGGAGCTTATACGGCAAAGTATTGATATTCATAATAGCATTAATTCCAAGATTGATTTTTCTTCTAAAAGTGGCCAGTCTAGCAGATAGCTCTTTCGTAAACAATGTAACCCACAAATTACACGAATAATGTATGGTTCCCAGCCCGCTTAATTTTGTTGCTTTGTGAGACTTGGAACCGTCTGGGGATTTCAAATCTAAAACTAACGACGCTGCAACGGAACATGGTAGGAAAAAAGTACGAACTACTGAAGAATATTGTAAGGATGCTGATGAATTTAAATAATGAATTATAGTAGTTTGAAACATAATTACCTACTCGTGCAACTGAAGGAGAAGTAAAATGGTTATAATGAGCATTGCATTTGAAGTATAATTGTAAACACTGAACAGATTCCTGTGAATCACGGAAACCCCAGGTCAGCAGTAAAATGAACAGAGCATTTAGAGTGGACTGTAACGAGCGATCAAACTTGATAGCGATTGGATGATATCAAGAGCCATAGGGTGATACCAAGTTCAGATACAATTCTTCGGAAAAGTTCGGTATTGCTATGATTTCCAGCTCCGTTCTTTTCTGACCCATTTGTCTTTCAAACTGGTAGTAAACCAGGCTGGTTGCACAGTACTGTAGGCTACCATCCTAATTTTTGATAACCACATGCTAAAGGTTCACTGGACGAGCTGAAATGCAAAGATCTAGTTACGGATGTTTTGTTCAGTCAAAGTTTAACCGAAAAGCGCTGGGTTAGGACAATCTAGTTACCCATCACTAATTCACTTAAATTGGCTTGAAGACCCGCTGAAAATACGCTACTTCGTTGTTCCCCTGTTCACGAATAATCGACTTTCAAATAGTGGAATTTCCGCGTGATTTGTGGTACCTCTATGTGTTTGTATTTTTGTACAAAAATACAAGCGCACCGACAATTTGGAATCTACTACCGTTAGATATCCGGAATTGAAATAACCTCATTTCCTTCAAGCGAGCAGCGAAAGGTCATTACAGGAAAATTGTTTAATGTTATCCTCCTTTAGCCCCCCCCCCCGTTTTTCTTTTCTTTTCTTTCTTTCTCGTTCCTTCTTTCCCTTATTTTTCCTCTCCTTTTATTTAAAGTTGAAACCATAGGTTATTTTTTCCTCTCCTCCCTTTTCTTTAAATAGAATATTCAGTTAGTTGATTCTGTTTGGTGTTTAAATTAATATCGGTTATTTCCCTGCCCTAGCCAAGCACTACATGTGTGCTTTCCTGGCAGGAATGTAAATTGTGTAATGTTTTTGTCTTTAAATATAGTCCAATGAAACTGAAATGAAACTGAACTGAACTGTTGTATGCCTTACGAGAAAGATTTAAGATATTTTTTTTTGTCGGGCACTAAGCAATCTTCACCAATCTCACCACTGCCCACTAAAAAGCAACGTTTGTGTTGAGATTAAAATTTCCCGCGTTATAGTAGAATTTACGCTGTGGGGACGGCCGCAGACATTTTGAACGTCATAACTAGAGCAGATAGTGGAAGATTTAAAAAAGAACCTTTGCCGAATCCAAATAATTCACTGTATTCAGTTAAATGACACAAAAATAAGTTGGCTTTTCATTTAAACTTTAAGCAAGTCTGAAAATCCCATGCAAATGCTTTTGCTTCTGTATTACCAAATAAGCGATTTTTCATTGCTCTTTCATACCCATAGTAGCTCTATGTTACTTCAAACACTCTAAAAAGCATTAAATCATCTCACAAGATAAAACCAGGCCAGCCAGTAACCAAGGCCATGAGAAAATTATATTCTTTTGCTTTCGACGCATAGAAATTGAATACATAAATAATCGCCTCTGTAGAGCCGGAAGCGGTATCAACTGCTCCCCAACACCGCCGTGATTGGTTAACACAGGATTGAGTTGTTGAGTTTGAGTCGTTAGTGCTGCGTTTTCTCGTTCTTCCCGAGGATCACTGGCGTGTTTTGGAATTAGTCAGATAGAGTATTGCGCGATCTCCCTAGTGGAACTAAGTTGTACCTGGCAACTGCGAGTCAGCGATTGTGAAGGAAGAGAATTTCTGGCAGCCACAGGTGTGGAACCGTGTGTATCATGTTCTCCGGTGCCATGTTTCATGGTTGATCATACTAAGTTTATTTAAGCTTTCAAATATTTGTGCCTTGTATCGGGTTACACTTTGGCAGTCGGCTTTTACTGTGTGCCCATCTTGTGAAAGTACTGAGTACCAGAAGTAGAACATTACCGACAAGTGAAGTATGAGTTCAAACATCATACGTTTCCAACGAACAAGCTCCTTGCTGAATTGTGACTCAAAGCAAATGGCGCTGTCTAGAGGACATAGTGTTTACAGGTGAAAAAAAGTTGCAGTATATTACTGCGAACAGACGTTGAACATCCCCGACGACAAGCGATTTCTTTAATTCCCCGTAATTCTTTAAATCCCCGTAAACTCAGACTGATCATTGGGATTTTGAATGGAGAATGGAGGTGTATGCGAAGCGTGCTTTGAATGATGTGTGGATTGTCAAGATCTATGTTTTCTCAGTAGCCTACGAAAAATTTGAGACATTGCTTGAGGGTTACTCTGAACCATAGAACAAGGTTCTTAGACTAATGGGGACTAGGATTGATTATTAAAGGACCACTCTTGCTTACTCTGCCTTTTATGATATACCTAGCTCCCTTATGAAATTATAAGCTTCTAAAATCCCCACCTTTCTCCGTTGGTGCTTTTTGTGCCAACGAATTTTTAGCGCTTTTTGGCCGTGCCGAGTTTTGCCCGTCACAAAACGCTAGCTTGACGGAATCTTCGACGTCTGCCGAAAGCTTTCACACAAAAGGATAAGAGAATCTTCTGTTTTTGACTTCTTTTATTTGCGAGTTTTCCCACTTTTTAACACGGTGCGTTCAGTTTTAGATTTTGTTGCGCCCGGCCGTCGTGTCGACAACAGGAAGGCTGGATAGAATCGATAAGCGTTCACAAGAAAATCGCTAATTTCAGGTGGAACTAATGGGATTTTCGAAAAACTTTTTTTCTGATTCATTTTATAGTGAAAAGATCATTTCTAGTAAGAGTTGTGCTTTAATTTAAATAAATAAGTAATTTTATCACCCAAAAATTCATAAGAAATTGATACCGAGTGGAAATTGAAGATAAAAGACTTGAACACACTATTTACAGCAATACAGGTACACTATAACAGATATATGGTAGGCACAGGGTAGACAGCTATTAGCTTCTTTTGTGTTTGTTTTGGCGTTGCCGTCGGGATTTTTGTGCAATAAATTCAATTCATTTCAGTACGTTAGAGATAGATTAAATGGACGGTTATTCAGAAGATGTAATCAATGTGCCGGAAACAGGGGGGAGGAACCAGAGTCACAAAGTTGACTGACAGAAAACCGACCTAACAAAAAAAAAAGATACCTAATTAAAAATTTTAGTCATCATAACAGCCATCCCACGAACCCAGTGTTGCTACTTTTCTCTGAAGAAACCTCTGACTTTTGTCCGCAAAAACACGTGACATTCTGTCGCTTACAAAAGTGGGTGCTTTTAACAACTATAATAATATGCGTCGACTTTTTTGCTTCGTTTTTTTTTTCTATTTACTGGTAAGGAACCGGTCGCAGAATTCTGGCTCTGTTCATTGGTTCGAGAATCTTTGGCAAATCGCAGAATGCTGCGAGCAGTGGCGACACTGAACGAACCCACCACCCAGCAAAAACAACAAGGGGTGAGCTAGCTGGAAGATGAAAATCGAACAAACTTTGATAATTAACCATAAATTCAGTTCAGTTCAATTCAATTCATTTATTTGTATCCGCCAAAGTTGGCGAGTAGAAAAAATATAATAAAATACACACAGTCGGTCTACAACTGACTAATAAGTAGACCATATACTTTTATAAAAATCTACGTCATTTAAAAATAATTAGCCTACACTATCTTAAATGAAACGTACCTAACACTTTAACCGAAATACAATCAACGCAACGCATCGGACAAAGTGTGTTTTATTGTATAAATTTTTGAAAAAAATGTTTCCCGTTTCTTTTTCAAAATATCAATGGGTTTTTTTAGACCATAATTTTCCATCGTAAAAGAACTGGATTGGTATTTCAAAAACCGGCATAAAAATTTCCCAAAATTAGGGAAAAAATTCCCTAAAAAAAGTAGTTTTAATACGAGATAACTTTGTCAACGTTAAAAAAGATAAAAAAGAAGATGCAAGCAAAGCCTGTGGAAGAGCAACAGTGTTAAAAATCTTTTTTCGTATTATTTATTTTATAAATCATATTATTATATTATTCATACTATCATAATATTATATTATTATTAATCTTTTAAAGTATTATTTCATATATTCTATAGTTTTTTCTTGGGATATATGAGGTCGGAGACGGCAGTAAATTAGCAAAATTGAAACTTCAGACCAACGGGCTCAACCAAGTCAATTAGCGTGGATGTTTCTGAATCTCGACAGGTGACATTGAACTATCTTCATTTGATGACAGTTCCTTCTCCGACCGCTTATTTAAAAACTTTTTTTTTGAGCCGCCAGGATTTTTTTGTCCTCGCTCCGCTCGTCCGGTTTGCTGACTGATCACGGTAGCCGATGACCCAGAAATTTTCACAACGTTTCCAGAAGTTTGACCGAGAGTCGTCGGAAAGAGCTGGAGGCCATCCAGAGAGCTGTAATAATATTTTCTGGCATGATGACACTGAATGAAAGAAAATAGTGCACGTGTTATTAGCCTAGGAATTTAGAACGAGCTTCATAATGAATAATAAAGAAGTTAAAAGATCAAGAAATCCCGGGTTGGCTTTTTCGGAAGGGGATTCTAGTGACCCTGCATTTTGCCACGGCGGACTTGGGGTGAAGGAATTATTTTTAAAATAATAAATAGAAATAATCTTTGAGCCCAAGCTGACTGGGAAATATTTATTCAAACAATGGCTAAAAACTGATACGTCAGGTACGATGCTTTGTCAGCGACATACTCTTGATGACAATGATGACTAACTCTTCTTGCCAATGCAAAATCGCCCTGTACCTAGCGAAAGAGCCGGAAGCGGTATCACAGCTGCTCCCAGACATCACCGTGATTGGTTAACACAGGATTGAGTTGTTGAGTTTGAGTCGTTAGTGCTACGTATTCTCGTTCTTCCCGAGGATCACTGGCGTGTTTTGGACTTATTCATATAGAGTATTGCGATCTTTCCTGTCAAGGGTTCGTCTGGCTGTTGACCGCCAGGGACAACGTCAGGGACTGGAAGAAAGAACCTGCAATCTGATTGACTGACCCTTGCCAAGAAGGGCCGAAATATCACTGACAAAGTATCGTAGTTGAGGTATCCGTTTTTAGCCATTGTTTGAATTTTAATTTATTTCTTCAACGACCAACAGGGGCCATAAACACTAAAATATACAACGACAACAACATAAAAGCAAACAGCAAAAAATTAGCTCTCAACCGGGACAATATAAAGCACATGTGTCCACTCCTTCCACAGCGGAAGAGAGAGAGCCTTAAGTAAGGCCCAGATAGGACCAAAAGGAGCGGATTTGTCGAGCTGAGGATCCTAGACTGGACCGAAAACGCAGCTTTCCTCTTAAGCATTGTCCTAATAGGTGTAATAAGCTGAATAACGCTATACGCGATGTTTACGTCTTAATACACACGCCTGTTCAAATACAACCCAAGAGGTTCTTATCAATGCGGCGTTCGGTGTTGCCAAGTTAATACGATTTTTCGAGCTAGGTTCTTAGTACTACTTGAAGTACACGAGTACAATATAACGCAAATTATACTGTAAAAAAGATATTAAAATAAGGGATGCACAGCATTTATCCTCGAACTGACGAAAAGCAGTCGTAATAGAACAAAAATGTGTTTTTTTAAGAAAAGTTGTTTCTTTAGCTTCCAACAAAGTAGAACTGTTGTGCATTCTTTGGCAACCTTGACGGCGCTGCGCCTCTCCTCGGCCCGCTGGCGGAACCAACCAAGCGATCTGATTGGCTCTGCATAAGGAAGAATAGGGCCGAGCTCTATTTTCCTTATTCACCTTATTACAGCGCGCCCCGAGGAAAAGAGGAATCTGTAATAACGCTTATACGCGGTAATACACCTAACAACACCTATTTGGACAATGCTTTAAGCTCCCCAAACGAGGGTAGACCACCACCAGCAAACATACCAGAGGCACTGCAATTCTAGGGAAGACCATGAAGCCAGGGGAAGGAAATGTTATAAAGAATCCGAAACCTGCACTCGCATTTAGAGGGGATGCTCTGCACAAACGCAAGGCAGTACAAAGGTGTGCAGTATGACCTGAAAAGGAAATCTTTAACCCCAGGCTCGCATTTTCCGAATTATAAGTATAATTGCTCTGGAGCACACAGACCGACCCACAATTTTAACCCACAAATCGCACAAGACGAGGCTAGTGGAGTGCCAAGGAAAATGTAGAGACCTAATTAGGGAAAATATTACAAGTACAAGAAAACAACTGAAGCGTCATACAGGTGTATAAACCCATAAGAGGGCGACAGACGTACGTACGAGGTTTCGGACAGTTTTCTGTGGAGAACAACGTGTACGTTTTATTGTAGGTTAATGTTGTGGTAGGGATAGGATTTAGTTTGTCTGATAGTTATTTATTTGTTAGAATTATGAGTTGAGTGTTGAATATTTGGACTGGTACATTACAGTTGGAGTGCTTGTTTATTTTATATTTTGTCCCGCTATAGCCCATAGGGCTGTTTTGGGAATACATTCATTCATTCATTTATTCATACAGTTTCTCCGTAATATCTGGCAGCGAATACTAAGAATTTTAGAATTTCTTCGCCAAGGAGGGAGAAAAAAAAGAAATTTAGAAAAACGAAAGTAAGAAGAGTGCATAATATCCTTCTTCTTTATAAAAGGATAAACTCCAAATAGAAAAAGAATAAAGTGGTCACTAGAAATGTGAACAGTTGAAAAGAAAGGAGGGCTGGTAGTCTACCACTTGTCCCAAGGCGAAAATTTACTGGTAAAGCAAAAGGGAGGATCGGTCCTCGCTTGTGTCCTATGTGCAAGTGTCGATGAAAGTGGTGAATGAAAACTGGCGTGTGTGTATAGAATTGAACAAATGGACAACGGAGGTATTTGGGGAGAAGGTGCATAATGAAGAAAGGGTGAATGTTTTTCGAGCCTGAAAAATTTGGGGTGTTACTTCAGGCTTGCGATGGAGCATAGAACGAGATTCTTAGAGTAGGGAATATTTTTGTCAGTGTTAAACCTGTTAATGTGTTTACGCATCTTGTCATGGCTGTTCGGATTTTCGGTATATATTTGACATTCAGAATGTGATTAGGGCCTAAGCCGTTCTTGGCGCGACATAGATAGTGACGACACTGTCAGAAGTTTGATACCATTAAATACAATGATTTGCAGTTTCATCGGATAATACTTTGGATGTTATCTGCAAGTGTAACATAATATTTCCGTCATGATTCAATTTAGTTCATTTTAATTTTATCATTCTATAAAAAAAAGACAGACATAACGCTCCCAAGAAGGGCACAACCGTGTCCTGTGCGGGAGTGCACAACTTTCACTCACTCATTACAAATGACAACACACATCTCTCGTCTTACCTTATCTTTTCTTTTTCTTTACCGCCCCCGTCCCCCAAACCCTGAATCACTAATGATAATAATAAGCTATTCATCTTAAATAAAATACCAAATAAATATTCCACATTTATCTAACTATCCAAACAATAATTTTTCAATCTACTTTTAAACAAAGACTGGTTCTCCAACTCTATGATTCTCTCCGGAAAATTATTCCACACCTTCACACCCGAAATTCCTCACACAAAACCCTCCTCTTGACGACTCTCCAACATCACTCACCAACAAACTCGCATTTCTCGTCTCATACTCGTGATAACGTGCATGATCAACATAAACATTTCTAAAATACGATGGGCACATATACAAATACTCCAATCTGGTGTCCACATATCTTTCTATCGGTAAAACACATAACGACCTTATGACCTTTCAAGTATTATTTTTTAGATGAAAGTAATATTGCACACCATGTTTTAGTGTTACTTTTTACAAAATGTAGTTAGTGTAAAAAGTTATTTTGTAACGTTAATTGCGCATCCTTGTATTCAATGATATGGAGCTTCAGAAAGTGTACTTTATGTACATGTCGTGCATTCTGGGGTATGGTTCATCTAGTTGAAATGTGCCATGTATGGCGCTGCTGTTGTTTGCATCGCATGCTTAGTTCTTTTTGGAAAGTAAAATTGTGTCTCGACTTGGATAATTAAAAAAATCATAACATGCAAGTTATCCTGAACGCCTTCAACGAAAAGAAACACTCGAAGAAACTTTAGTAACAGTTTCTGGCATGATGCCAATTGAATGAAAAAAAAAAATCGTCCACAAGCTCTCATTATCTATACCCATTTACTTCCATTATCCACAAGATTTTTTCTCATATTCTTTTGTGTGAAAGTCCGTACAGCGACCATTATGTCTCTCCGTCGGTTCGTCTATCCCTTTGTTTCACTCTGCTATTTTCGGCACTTCCACACAAGCTCGGACCATGAAATTTGGCAAAGGACCCGACCGATGATCAGCGAATCCTTCTTTCCCGGATTCGACCATCCGTGTGGGGTGTGAGCAATCCTTGATCTTGACCCACGTATGTCGCGAACGGTACAAGGCCGTGAAAGAGTTATCGGCAGACCGTGACACTTTTGGCGAAGTTTGCGTTACGTGACGGGTAAAACTCGGCTAGGCCGAAAAAGCGCTATTATCTAAATCGATTTACTTCCCATTATAGTACAGAACTGTGCCGACAGTATTTGAAACAAGAAATAGGAAAACAGAACATGAAATTCAATAACAGAATCTTTTAAAGGACCCCTCGCACTATTTACTCTTCAACTTACAGTATTTTAAAATATTTGAATACTTTGAAACTAGGCTGTGCTTTCAACAAATAACCCACGGTTTTGGCTGTTTTAAGCCTTTTCCGAGAGCCGTTGACTTGAACATGGAAACAATTTACAATTGAAAAACTTCTCGCCGACAACCGTCGACAGCGTGATACACATCGAAGGTAGCAAAACCCGGCAAGTGAGAAAATCAGCGTGGTTCTGTTAGAGGGGTTAGAATGTTCCGTACGAAATTGGGGTCTCCGGGTTTAGAAATATATAGTGTGATTACGGAAGTAGGTTGTGTTATTATTATAGGTAAGACAGGTAATTTAAATTAATTAGCGTAGGATTTGTGAATGAAGTAGGGAATGGATATTAGAGAAGTTTATGGCATGAACGCACCGTCCGGGGCTGGTTTCTCTGAGGGTGTCTCTAGTTGGGGTGCGCCATTCAAGGTGTTGCTGGTGGTTTGGTCGTTTGCTTTCTTTCTCACAACTTTGTCTCGGATTTCTACTGTTTTGCATCTAGAACCGGAGCTGAGAATGAGGTTCGAGATGGAAAACAAAAAGTTCTTTGATAACTATTTTTATAATAGCCTACATATAAAACTTTAAATACTCCTTGAGCCCAAGCTGACTGAGAAACGTACGTGGTCCTTGCCCTTCTTGGCAAGGACCCTTATGAGGACCATTGCCAAGAAGGGCCGAAATGGATAGATATTTTATCGATCTAACTCGTAGCGCCGACGTGACACTAAATACGTCGACCGTTACATTTCATGTGATAAAATACTTGAGCATATACAATTATTACATAAGAAAATAAATCACTTGGAATTAAACTTGATAGATGGTTTGCAAGGCCGTACGAGGCGCATCGCCATCTGTCATATAGCTGCCAAAGAATCGTCGCTGACATTTTGTTTTTAGCCATTGCTTAAATATATAAAATCTTACCAAATATAGAATTTTTCTATAGTATTTAGTATATATAAAAAAGTGAAAATTATTTTTATATCTTCTGAGATTTTTTCCTTTGTTTCGGATCCGTCCTCTGGAAAGTCACCACTTCCTTGGTGATATTATCCGAAAGTCTTGAAGATGCTTTCTGGGTAGTTGTTATTGCAGCCGGGACTAGTTAATTCTAGAATCCGAATTCAAAGTGAGCCGCTAATTTGGATCTCAGACATGTGTATTAAATCATTAAGATGTTTTTCTGGGATGTTTTTGGCTGGGTCAAGGCCTCCTGGGATATCCGCTGGACGTGACGACCTGATAAGCACACGTTGGGGAGCTTGGGTCAACGCCCTGACTAGACTGGTCCTGACAGTGTGTTGTCTTGCTCAGTTCTGAATAGTTTGTTATTGGGGCGGTGGGATCAGCTGCCAGATATTTTTTTTCTGTTAATTTTGCATTGTATGATGGCGCTCAGCAGTTTTTTTTTTTTTTACTTCGTTTTGGATAGTTTGTAGGCTCATATTTGTAGCTACGACCTGAAAAGAACCCTTGCCAAGAAGGGCCGACATATCGTTAGAATAAAATTTAGCTAACGTATTCGTTTCGCACCATCTGACGTGATTCGCAATCAGATTGAGCTAAAGTAATACCTATGTTAATATTGCCAACTTTGTTCATTTTCAGCGAATGTTCCGGATTGGGCGATCTAACAGAAATGTACTACAGTTTGGTTTCCAAGTCATCCAATTCCCGGCATTGTAGGCCACGTGGCATTAGTAGTGTTTGTTTAATTTTTGAGAAAAAATAGTTTTCTTTTTGCACAGCTTGGGCTGAAGTTTTTTTGTTTTTTTTTTATATACCTGACCATACCTTCAATTAAAGAACTTGTTTCTGCTCCTACTTTTTCCCCAGCCGCTTTGTTTTTTGCGACTCCAAATCATTTGCAAAGCGGACACACCCTGACACGGTACCTTCGCGAGAGGCTTTACCATAATTGGCAGCGAAGGTGTTTGATTAATAGAGAATTTGCCTAAATCACATCAAATTTCGTCTTCAGGCTATTTTACGCATCGGTACGTTTTGAGTAAGTTAAAGCTCAGTAATTGATGCGGCGGAAATAGGGGGAGGGAAACATTGACCAGATAACTTAGAAATGATAAATGCGAATGCTACTGTAACTTTTCTTTCTCCAAAATATTAAATGCTTCAAGGTTCAAAACTATTTGAAAACTGTGAAACTAAGCTCAGCTTCTAACAAATTATCCACGGCTTTGGCTGTTTTAAGCCTTTTCCTAGGCCCATTGCCATATAGCAAAAACTCGGCAAAATTCAGATAACCGGTTTTACGCATCAGTAGCATGGTACGCGAACACTCGTCGGGAGCAGAATGCGGATGGAAAATAGTGAATTGTGGCCAGTGCAAAGATTAGTGAGGTGTCGTGAGTATAGAATGTAACGTATGAAATTAGGGTTTCCGGGTTAAGAATTAATGGACGCAATTACGGAAGTAGGTTACCTTGGCATCATAGGTACGACGGGTCCTTTAGAAAACATGGTCGTTTCGTACTGCCCATTTATCGCCCATTTCTGTTTGTTTGTCTGCCCGCGATGCCCAATTGCTGCTTGCCGGTCCCAGTCGACACATTTCCGATGTTTCGTTTCACCAGGGACCCATAAATTTCCTGTAATGACTCGCCATTCAGGGGGCTTGCCATTTCCTATGCTTCAATGTTGCTATGTTGCCCGAGCCTCACCTAGTTTCCAAAAATTCCGCTTGGGTCGAATCGGCGTTCTTGCTCAGATAGACAAAATTTGTTGGGACTATTCAGCATGCCACCAGGTACCTAAGCTAGGACAAAAGATCCAGGATACTCTTCCATTACAGAGAAATATTCCTAGTTCAGCAGAACAGCTGCGAAAAATTGTGTCTATCTGGATAGTCGGGTATTTTATCCCCGTGGGTATTTCTCGAACTATTTGACTCTCGGTCAAGAGCGCATCAGAAACCTCTTATTGACAAGCCCCCTGAATGGCGAGTTATTACAGGAAATTTATGGGTCCCTGGTTTCACTTATATCAGGTACAAGTGATTGCGCAGTCTCTTGAGTTGGCCTAAAATTACAAGAGCTTGTAGTACCTATCTCATTTACCGGGGATCTCAGTTGTATGGTACAAGAAACTTATCCCAGTCGCACTGTAGCCCTGTCAACCACATCTGTCTAGAATTTTCTGGGTCTGTAGGCTACTGTACAAATTTACACGGCTCGCTTATGTAATTTCGTGTCCTGTATGTCTGCTGAACTGCTCCTTAAAGATGGTCTCAAGAAACGCTTTTTCTTTTTAAAACTAGCTCTTCTGTCTACATTATCGCCCCTCTTCCAGCATAGTATCATAATCGTATGGTAAAACTGCACTTACATTCTCTTTATTTAGCTGTTAGTCTGTCTGTCTCCAACCCCTTGCTCATTGCCTGTTACTTTTTTCGCTCGATTCGGCGATGCCGGGATTCGTAAATTCCTCCCGTTAACTGAGATAATCGTCTGTGAATAATTGTCAACAGAAGGTTTATGAGATCTTGTAAACAGTTCATAGCAAATATTGTTGATGGCTTTTTTAATTTTTAGTGTCGGTCTTGATCGAAATTTGTTGATATGTTGGACAGTAATGCCTGAAACCTTGTCTCGCCTGGATCGTGAACCACAACAGAGGGTGGTTTTGTATGAAGCAATAGCTGAATGTTCGCTTGTGATTAAGAAATCCATGTTTTGATATGTACTTCAAGAGGCTGTTCATTTGGATCGCGCTCGCAATTTTACATTGCATTTCACCACTTTAACATGCTGACGACGTTGGCATTAAGGATGAGTGTCTCTTACTTTTCTGTTTCCGAATGAGGTCAGTTTGCTTCTCTTACAAAGTGAATCCCCTCAGTGGAATCCTATTAGCTCCGTCTTTTGCCGTAATGCAATTGTTTGGATCCGTGTCGATCCAGCTAGTAGCGTCACTATGTTCTAAGAATGAATCCAGTCGAAGTTGCGAGTCGGCTAAGTAGTTACTATGGCTTGGAGAAGAGCACCGTAATTGCTCGACGGGTAGAGCGATTTGCCAAATTAACACTGCCTTCGTAGACTAGCGTGATCTTAGACTATTTTCTGTCTTCCAAAGCCACGGAAGTTACAGCGAAACTTTTCGTGCGAACTTCTTTCTCAAAGCGCTTTCTGGTCTTCTGCACGCCAACAAAATCTTGAGGGTGGAATTACTGGTGTTTCAAGGTGTACAGGATCCTGTGCCTCTGGCCCTGCCTCCAAGCTCCTACCCTGCTTCCATACCTCCTGGTGTACACCAAAACGTCCAGTGATTCACCCCTCGCTTACTGTTACTGCCAAGTTTTTTTTTTACAAATAATTTGTATTATCATTATGGGTGTTCTCCAAGCAAAGAGCTGTAAGCATTGTGTACACATAACCTATTGACAAATTCGACACTGATATCTGGACGCTATGAAAATCTTCAATACAAATGTATTCCTTCAGCCCAAGTTGACTGCGAATCATCTTGACTGTGTTAAACGCAGGAGACAGGTGAGTTTTGTTCAGGCGACACTTGTGTCCACCACTCATTTTTCTTGCTTGAGCCTGAAGAGGACCCTCGCCAAGAAGGGTCGAAATATCGATGGAATAAAACTGAGCTGACGTATTCGTTTAACGCAGTAAAATATGTTTAGTACATTTCGAGGACAGTCCATCCAAGCGCGTTTTGGGACACAGTTGCAAATTTCGGACGGATTTTCCGCATTAAAACCGCATGAGAAGAGAAATAACTATCTTATACTAAATCAACCCTTTCAGCCATTTCGAAACAAGCGAAACTGCAATGTCACATTTCTTTTTAATTCTACGCAACCAAACCTCTCTTGGTTCTCAGGTGTTTTGGTAAATTTGGGCGTGGCTTAGGTCTCGTCCAGTATGTCATCTATACCGAGATCTATACTTCAAAAGTGCGTGAAGGGTCGGTTTACTTGGGCAGGGTTTCATAACTAGGGCCATGAAAGGTTTAAAGTTCAATGGGCAGATCAAACAATCATGATGCCACATTACGACCCCCTAGAATACAATGTTACATCAGAAATCGGCAGATTCCTAGACAACCTATTTTCGCTAATATATGGTTACCGCTTTTTTTGCTGACTGCCATACTCCAATTCACTAGCTTTGACAGATATAACCGGAGTTTCTTTTTTCTTACCCATTTGTTGTTATTATACACTCCGGATCATCTGTATTGTTGACAAATATTCATATTAACGGTGTTAACTGAGAATTCCCTGTAAGCTCCGGAACCAGCAGCAAGTAAGTCAGTTATATTTGTAGGTTTTGGGCAGTATTGTAACTTTACATACAGAAAACAAAACTTTTCTTCGATACTACAAACAACAGAAGTTTCATCAGATAGCACTAGAGCAATCTGACAGCTATAGAGACGGTTTTTTTTAGCAACCATGGCACTCTCATCACTCAGCTCATCAAAATTGTTGATTTTCGTACATGGCCGGGAGTTTTTGAATTTCCGCGCCTTGCAATACCGCGCTCTGAAATCCTCTCCGCCGAGACGCCGAAGAGTTAATGACAAGCGATAACAAGAAAACGGCTTATTTTTGAAGCGCTCTCTATGGAAGTCAGAAATGTGTATGTGTGAAGCATTTTATACAAATTAGAGTATAGTTGGTGCCCATTGTGCTTTAAGCTTATGTGTAGCCTGTCGTCCTTGAACTAAAAGAACACGTCGGTTTGTTACTCCAGCTACTCCAAGTCTGTTCGAACTTATTAAAGCTGAAAGATATTTTTGTTTTAACCAACTGAAATTTACAACTTTGCGTGATCAGCTCTCGCAAAGCTCCGACTTGCTATCTATCAGACGATGGACACGGCAGACCGACAATTATTCCTTTTTCCACAGACAGTCCACAGCCATATTTGAAAATTCAGTTGTCATGGATCCGGTAATTACCAATTGTTGATTCCGTCATCCATGCCGTTCATTTGGCCATGTTGTAAAATCCAGAATAGATTTAGTTGAGCTTGTTCCATCAGAAATGGATAGTACTGTTGTTGGCTTTGCCGTTACCGGGGCACCACTGCTGTAGGGACGAGTTCTTTTCGTCCCGTTACTATCAAAGGGGGGGGGGGGGCGTTGAATCGCAATGTCCGACAAAACGAGAAGCGAATTGCGTTTGGGCATTGACTAATTCCCATTATATTTGGATGCTTCCAGCAAAAACGTAGGTTTTTCCATTAGTGCAGTAGATGTAAATAGTAAAGAGTTAAACTGTGTTTATTAATAAAATAAATCTCAAAGTAAATGCGTTTCTCAAGAAATGGACATGGAAATTGGGGACGAGTTCTTTTCGTCCTGCCGTTGAATCGCCGTCATCGGCCGTTGAATCGCAATGTCCGACAAAACGAGAAGTGAATTGTGTTTGGGCATTGATTAATTTCCATTATACTTGGATGCTTCCAGTAAATGCGTTTCTCAAGAAAAGGACATGGAAATTGGGGACGAGTTCTTTTCGTCCTGCGTCTATCAAAGAAGGTGGGGGGGGGGGGGGTCGGCCGTTCAATCGCAATGTCCGACAAAACGAGAAGCGAATCGTGTTTGAGCATTGTATAATTCCCATTGTACTTGGATACTTCCAGTAAATGCGTTTCTCAAGAAATGGACATGGAAATTGGGGACGAGTTCTTTTCGTCCTGCGTCTGTCAAAGAAGGTGTGTGTGTGTGTGGGGGGGGGGGTGATCGGCCGTTGAATCGCAATGTTCGGCAAAACGAGAAGCGAATTGTGTTTGGGCATTGACTAATTCCCATTATACTTGGATGCTTCCAATAAATGGGTTTCTGAAGAAAAGGACATGGAAATTGGGGACGAATTCTTTTCGTCCTGCCGTTGAATCGCCGTCATCGGCCGCTGAATCGCAATGCCCGACAAAACGAGAGGCGAATTGTGTTTGGGCATTGATTAATTCCCATTATACTTGGATGCTTCCAGTAAATGGGTTTCTGAAGAAAAGGACATGGAAATTGGGGACGAATTCTTTTCGTCCTGCCGTTGAATCGCCGTCATCGGCCGCTGAATCGCAATGCCCGACAAAACGAGAGGCGAATTGTGTTTGGGCATTGATTAATTCCCATTGTACTTGGATACTTCCAGTAAATGCGTTTCTCAAGAAATGGACATGGAAAAATTGGGAACGAGTTCTTTTCGTCCTGCGTCTGTCAAAGAAGGTGTGTGTGTGGGGGGGGGGGGGGGTGATCGGCCGTTGAATCGCAATTTCCGACAAAACGAGAAGCGAATTGTGTTTGGGCATTGACTAGTTCCCATTATACTTGAATGCTTCCAGTAAATGGGGTTCTGAAGAAAAGGACATGGGAATTGGGGACGAGTTCTTTTCGTCATGCCGTTGAATCGGCCGTGGCCGTTGAATCTCAATGTCCGACAAAACGAGAGGCGAATTGTGTTTGGGCATTGATTAGATGACCCCATGATAGTTGGATACTTCCAGTAAATGCGTTTCTCAAGAAATGGATACGGAAATAGGGGACGAGTTCTTTTCGTCCTGCGTCTGTCAAAGAAGGTGTGTGTGTGGGGGGGGGGGGGGGGTGATCGGCCGTTGAATCGCAATGTCTCGACAAAAATAAAAGCGAATTGTGTTTGGGGCGTTGACTAATTTCCATTATACTTGGATGCTTCCAGTAAATGGTTTCTGAAGAAAAGGACATGGAAATTGGGGACGAATTCTTTTCGTCCTGCCGTTGAATCGCTGTCATCGGCCGTTGAACCGCAATGCCTGACAAAACGAGAGGCGAATTGTGATTGGGCATTGATTAAAACCCATTATACTTGGATGCTTCCAGTAAATGTGTGTCTCAAGAAATTTCGTCCTGCGTCTGTCAAAGAAGGTGGGGAGTAGGGGGGATGATCGGTCGTTGAGTCGCAATCTTCGACAAACGAGGAGCTAATTGTATTTGGGAATTGATTAATTCCCAATATACTTGGATGTTTCCACTAAACGCGTTTCTCAAGAAATGAACAGAAAATGGAAACAACAGGAAAGGAAATTGTAATCGGCCGGGACGCGGTAATAAAAGTAGTGAGACATAATCTGGGTAAATTGGAGCTGATGGTATTTGCTGATAGTTTTTCTATTTTTAAGAACTTTTTTTTCTTTGGGGGGGGGGTATTTTTTCCTGCGTCTCCATGATAAGTTCCTTCTATGGCTTTGTTACTTTCCACGGATAATATTTGTTGCCTGTTAAGTGATTCCGTCTAGACTCGTGTATAGTTTCTTTTCTTGTCACATATTATCAGACAAATACAACCTGCAATGACGTGGTCAAGTGCCTTTTCACAGCACGCCATACTCAGCTTCAAAACAGTCGGAGCAATATGAGTTGCTTCTGTGTTTTTTTCGATTAGCAATAATGGTATCAATAATGCCCACACTGTAAAAAGTTTCCCCGAGTAAAGATTAAAGTTAACTGCGTTATTTGCTACTGCGACTTATCTTATCTCTACTGGGATAAGATTAATCCTAATTAGAGATAATCTTATCTCGTTAGAGACAAGATTAATCCCAGTAGCAAATACTGCAAGATTTTTTTTTACAGTGCATATACGACTTAAAAAAGGCATGCGATCCTAGATGCAATACTTTTTATATTTTTTGGTTTTGTGGAAATATTAGGCTACTTAAAGCCCGCCTCGCACTATTTATTGTTCATGTTCCAGTATTCGAAACAATTTGAACATTGTAAAACTAGGCTCTGCTTCTAACAAATTATACACAGCTTTGGCTGTTTTAAGCCTTTCCCCAGGTCCATTCACTTCCAACGAAAATTCGGCAAATCGATAGCTTGATACGCGAACACTCATTGGGGGGATAATGCGCATGGAACGGCAATTGCAAAGATTAGTGAGATATCGTTAGCTGGCTCAGAATGTAACATATAAAATATGGTTCTCCGGGGTTAAGAATAATGAATGAAGTTACGGAAGTAGGTCGCATTGGAGTAATAGGCACGACGAGTCCTTTAATCTTGAAATCGGGGGGGGGGGGGGGGGGGTCAACAATGTTTGTAGACGGGATTTTCCATCTGTTTTTAAAATACATGTGTTTATGTGTATATTATTCGAAAAATACACATAGCTTCGACATCACTACAGCATCGCTGTGGGGGGTCAACAATGTTTGTAGATCTGTTCAATCTGTTTTTGAACTACATGCGTGTATGACATAACTACAACATCGCTTCAGACTGTAATTCATGCTTCTCGATGGTGTATGGCAACCCTGAAGAACTTGGCTAAACTTTAATCTGACTAAAAATTTTGTTTTTCATTTAATACCTCCAGTTCTCTTATCCGAAACTCACTCCGAACGCTTCCGTTCTCCACTTACTCGACTCTGCGCAATCACAAATAAAATGACTCGCACTCTTGCCTAACAATCCACTAACCATACCACACAGTAGCAACGAGCTACGTCCGGAGTCTGTCGGCTCTACCCAGACTTACAGAGGGCTCTTCCCTTCACGTGAGACGTGTCATGTTGGTTTGTCGGGAGGGTTATTCTTTATCTTCCTGGCTACCGACAAGGTATTGAGGGCAGCAAAGGGTTGGAAGTTTTTGTCGACAAACATAGACGGGTCCGGTGATGCCACTCGTCGCAGAATTCTACAATTTATCATACATTGTTGTCCCTTCGCCAAAGCGAGCAAGAAATCTTTGACCGGTTCCTTACTAGTAAATACAAAAATGAAGCATAAAAGTTGAGGCGTATAATTATGATAAAGCAAGATTTCTCGCAATAGTTGGTGAAAAGGACCAAGTTTGTAGGTGCCAGAATGTCATTGTTTTTTTCCGGCCAAAAGTCACAGGCTCCATCAGAAAAAGTGGCAGCACTGGACGGGGCACGGCGTCTAACCACAGACACATCTTCATCTTCTTACCTAGCCTTTTCTGTTTCAGTTGTGGTCGCTTTCTCAGTGAAGAAGCGAGACGGAAGCTTTGACTACCCACCGATCAACAACAGTCGACCTGTGCCTGCCACCGGGACTGTTGTCTCCACCTCCACCTTCGCCCCAAGTGGGAAGCCACCCCCCGCTCCCAAGACCCCTGCTCAGAACGGCCTCAAATCCACCTTCGGTGGTAGCGTGCCGGTGGTAAATGCTGCCGAATCTAGTAAGGTGTTAACTGCTTCTGATAAAAGTAACTCCGTTACTCATCTCTATACTAAAGGCAGCCCGAGTAAGATAGAGAAGAAAGTGAGTAAAGTGAAAGTGATAGCAACGGAGGAGAAATCAAAGAAAGGGGACGGTCGGAAACTGTCCAAGGAGGGGCGGGGGGTCCTATCATTGTCCGGCTCTCCGTCGCCTCAGGCGTCTACCACGGAGCTGGATAAAAAGTTGAAGAATCCGATTGCGATTGGGAAGATGCCAATGCCGTTCGGCAAGTCGCCGTCGCCAGCGGCGGCGTCAACTTCAAACGATGGCAGCTTTTCCCGTGAGTACCCGTTTATGTTTTATTCGTGCTGTGAGGTAGGCCAAAACAGGTCCATTGTCTCGCAAACTAAACAGTTGATGGCAAGCCGTCACTCTATACACAATTGACAAAAATACCACTCATTAAAACATTTATTATCGCGTTCTTCCAAACTAAAAGGTGTCCAGTCTTTCCGTCAATCTCAGGAACTTGGACAGCTCCTTTAGGCACATGGCTGGGTACCCCCATTCTACCCTTCTTTACCCACTTGTCCGGTGCTGGCTTCGAACCATCAAACAATCCCCCTTTCAATTGCCTGGGGCAGGAATTTGATGCGCCGTTGTGGGCTGCAGGATCCCTGCGACGATCCCTGATCGCTCTGTTGAGATGTGGAATTTTTTTTTTTTTTTTCCATACGGAATTGAAAGGGCTGAATATCTAGGCAGAAATTCCAAACCGCAGCAGTCCGTACTCCGATCGAGATAGTAGAAAAGTCTTAACTTACCAGTATGCAGTTCCTTATGAATATATATCTATAAATATGTATTTGTATACCCTTACAGAAGGGAAAACACGGAGTAATAAAAGTAAAAGAAAGAAAAAACAAAGTAAACTGAAGAGAACATGTCCTTAAACTAATATGGCGAATTTGGCATGCTCAAACGTTTAGAGATTTTGTTTGAGCACAAATTTCAGTTTCAAGGGTTTAAAAAGAAATTCAAGTGTTCATTATTTTGTATTCAGCTTATAACTCCGTGTTTGAACTTAGAAGAGGGCACAGAGATAAAATTGAGCATACTTGTAGTCAGAGGCGTTACTAGCCAAAATGTTTGGGGGGGGGGCAAGGAATTTACCGACTGTCTGGTAATTTTTACTGACTGTTTTTGCAGAAAAAACGACTGTTTTCAAGAAAATCGACTGATTTTCAGAAAAAAGACTGTTTTAACGAAAAATCAACTGATTTTCAAAAAAAATCGAATGTTCTAATGAAAAAAAAAAACTGTTTTGGCGAAAAATCGCGGTGCTTCGGGCCGACTCGGTTATTTTTACCGACTGGCCGACAAAATTGGGGGTGGGGCGTCTCCCCCCCCCCCCCGTCGTGACGTCCCTGCTTGTAGTACGTGTGGGTCACGTACGCGTAAAATTTTTTTTCTTCCCGAAGTAGCAGAATATAAAGTACTTAGGGGATAGGAACGGCATTAAACAGACGGACAAGAACAGTTATCCGTACCGTACGGGATTGACAATGGTGCTACAGATCCCTGCTGGGATTTCAGACTGCAACCGCTAGATCCCAATCGCCTTTCCCAACCATAGAGGATGTTGCTTGCTTAAAGATTGATAATAGCTGGTCTTCACTGTTCCATTCAAGAAAGGAATTCTCATCGTAACCTGTCGTTGACACAGACTGCATTTTTACGTGATAAAACACGTCGTAGGTGACCCAAATTTGTCATTCATGTCCCCATCCATTCCCATTCCCGAACTTCGTATATCTGTCGTACATGGATTTGCATTTTTCATTTGGTGGCTGTCTTCACTGTCAGAAGTTTCATAACAGATTGCGCATAACACTTTCAAGAATAACACCTTTTCTCTTAGAAAAAAAGGGTTATGACCAATTAAGTTTATTCAGTTTCGTGCCCAGATCTCCAGCAACACCTTCAATAGGTTAAAATACTACACTGTCAGAAGTTACATAACGACAACAGCAGGATGCGCGGTTTCAACAGATAACACTTTGGGGTGTTATATGTTATGTTTCTTTCGTTCCCGTTAGCATTTTTACCAATTGAAGGTGTCGTTGGAGATCTAGGCACGAAATAGTGTAAACTTAATTGGTGTAAACTTTATTTCTAAGTGAAAAGGTGTTATTCTTGAAAGTGTTATGCGCAATCTGTTATGAAACTTCTGACAGTGCTGTTATGAAACTTCTGACAGTGTTCGAGGCGGATCAGGCTCTCTCTTGTTGATTCCGACCCGATGAAAAATTTGTAGCCTGTGTAGTTGTATCATAGTTGTATGAAAAATTTGCATGTATTGATATGTAATAGTAAAGAATACTATCATTTTATGTGCCTCAGACTGGGCCAATCTTAAGCGGTTGTATCCAGTAGCATCCTGTCTTGCTATAGTAGCATCCAGTCTTGCTAATAGTAGCATGACGTAACACGGTAGCCTTGACATAGAAGCATGTAGTAGCATCAGTACGTACCGAATGCTACTTTTTCGTACAACTTCATACTACTATTTTGAGATAAATTTTTCATCGGGGAGATCCTCAACATTTCCATTGTCTTGATTGAGATTGGTTGAAAGAGTAGAACATAGCTAAATTTCTTGTGTTTTAGGTTACCTTGTCCTTGTCCTAACATTCTAGTTTTATTTTTTATTTTGCGTTTGTTTTTGTCAAGTTGTTAATGCCTTAGTCTCATGTATATAAATTATGTATGTAAACCACTGGTATTTTTGGTCCTTTTATTTGCAAATTATTGTTTTCGTCATTGACACCCTACATGACCTTACCGGACACACTGACCGAATTTGGACGTCCCTCGCAGACATGCAGCTCACGCGAACATGGGGGTTGGGTGATGTACTGTACTGACAATTTTCCTTCAGCTTAATCTGTTCAAGAATTCGGTTTTGGACAATCTTATCAGTAATCTGTCTTTGCAACATACCTTTCGTTTTATGGACTGATTGAAGATAAGCTATAGTTAAATTTGGGCTTTTGCCGATAATTACCTCGTGCACTTTCGAGCAATTAAGGTCGTTGCAGGGTCTGTGATGCTCTGTGTTGCTGTTGATGTTATTCGATATGGTTTGCTTGGTAGACCGTCTACAAGGCTAACGATACCACAGATTTTTGTATGAGTTCCGATACCTCAATTGTCGAGCCTCCTTTTCGATTGATGTGGCGTTTGTTGCTTCGCGGGTTAGCCAATTAAAGATAAAGATTGAAAAGGAAATGAAATTGTAAAATCTACAGGTAGCCCTTGAAATTAAAGATACGACTCCGGATCGTTGTTTGATACCTTTATGGCACGGGCGGAATTGAGGGATGATCACGATTTCTCTGCCGGATTTTCTGCAATTTCACCATTAAAGTAAAAATTATTAACTTTTATGGACGGAATTGATGATGGCGTCAAAAATCCTGACAGGAATCGCAGTCCGTGACCTCGGCCAGTTCTTGATCTCTGTCCTCACAAGTAACGATAGTTCGTAGCGATTGGGATGCAATTTTCAGTCGTTAGTGGCCATGCGATTTTCGTCGTCTGATCTTTCTTTTCTTCGGACTGGTCTAATTTTCTTTCTTGGTTTTGCGCATGTTCGATCATCATTATTTCAGTTTTGTTGCTGTGTCGGAAAAAGTACCTTGACTCTCAGCTTGGACTAAAGTAGGAACTGTTCCGTCCTGTTGCTCACTCTTCGTGATAATTATGGGTCTAAGTGATTACGTTCTGGTAGGAGATTCTGAGGGCTTCTCAGTTGTAGTTGTTGTCTCCCCTCTCCTTGTCCAGTATGTTATGTCGACTCGACTGCAGCTATTGTTCTTTCTTTGAGGTTATTCCTGTGACTTGAAACCTGCTTGACGGATGGTTTGCGGGCACATCGCAACTGAAAAAACTAAAGCCACGAAAGAATCTCGTTTCATTGTTCTTTTTGCTTCTGTTTCCATTGGTTCCCGTACTGTGTCCAAACTCTTTCCTCCTGTCCTGTTGCAGAAGCCATTATACTGCGGAACTATTTCGTAGGTCTCTTGCTTCTGTGACGCTCCATCGAATGTTCCCGTTGCCAAGGAAACAGCTGTGAAGTTGAGTCAGTTATCTTCTAACCTCTGTTTTGTTTGGAGTGAAGTTTTGTTTTCTGAAGAGGTTATTTGTATTTTCCGAGGTCAGGACAGGTTAATCAGTCGCCAGACAACCTTTTTTTTTATCTGGAATAGCTTGGAAAAAATATTGAGAATCATCTAAGAATTTTCTCGTATAAGAAGTTTTATTCAGTGAACACCACAACAGCCGTCTTAATCTGGTCTTAATGAGCAGTCTACTAGAGTACTAGCCTACTTGAACTTGATTTCTCCAGTCTTTCAGAAGGAAAAGAGCATGTTAGGTTCTATTTCAAGTATTTAACAAACCTTTGGAACAGCCCTTTTGGTTTCAACCTTTGACTGCAGTTAACAGTTGGACTAGCCTACAGCAAAAGCTGGAAGCAAGCTTGCATAGATTCCAAGAATAATCTTCCCTTTATGGCTCAATAAGGAACTAAAATGTGGAATGAGTACCAGGTTAAGGCTAAAGCACAATTTGCATGTTAAACAATCAAACTCTGATTGATATAATTTTGTACTTCTAAAAGTGATCACCTCATTTACACTTGACCTTGGTATTCCTGAACATACAGGAGTGGTTGCTGATTCCGAATTACATAACCTCAAAATTGGCCTAACTACTTTTCTATAGGAAATTTCTGTGGCGGGTCAGTCAGCCACAAACCCATGATTTTCGGATACCCTATGCCAAATGCTGGATAGCTGTAGGTACCCTAACCACAGCCTAACCGTGACCTACTTCACTATAGATGAATTCTGGTTGGTTGATTCTGAGCTTCACTCAAATCATCAATATTTTAGTGGGTTCAAGTATCCAGCATTTGGCATAGTGTATCCACCATTAGGCATAGGGTATACCAAATATTAGGTATACCCAGCATTTGGCATAGGCTTCCCCAAAATCAGGGGTTTGTGGTTGACTGGGCTGGGTCCTAGGTCATCCAGATTTTGCTTCTTATCTTGACAGTGGAGGCCTTTGTTAGCATTGCATAAAATTTACTTGTAATTTTTTGGAGTCCATTACAGATTATGTAATTCAAGCTCGGCAGCCTTTCCTGTCACTAACTAGATGAAGAAACATGTAAGAGTTAACAAAGTCAACAACTAGAAAAAATATTTCAAAAGCAGGTTTTAACCAAAGAAAAAGCAAATAATTTGAACAGACTTGATCTAAAACTTTTTAAAATAGTAGGCTTTTAATTTAAAAGTTTTGCTTCTAATTTCAAGTTTACGGTATGTGATTCAAGGTTGGTGACTCTGTCCTAAAAAATAAGGTCAAATAAAAAAGGGGTGATTTTTCAGGTGAAGTTGAGAACTTCAAAGAAGTTAGGGTGCTGATCAAGACCTTTGACTGAAAAGATGGCAGGGTTTTAGTCCACTGTCCTTTGCAGTTTGGTACACTAGGCATAGCATTTTCTCCCAACATCGTCAGGGTTGCGATTCGTGGGCGGTACCATTTCTTGTTGTGGTGCATGTAAAGCCTGTATTGACAGAAAATAATACAGTTAAACGATAAATAATACAGCCCAAAAGCAGTGATCAATATGTTTTATCTTTTGTGGTGTATAGCCATCTCTGAGAGGTGATAGTCTTCATGAGGTCCAAGTAATGCAGATTCTGTTGCTTCAAGCGAACCATGGGAAACACGGCAACAACCAAGAAAGGAGATACCAATGAAAATGGTGAGGCATTTGACTGTTGAAGTACCCTATGCATCTTAGGTCTACTGTATTGATTCCAGTCCTCTACATTCATGATGAATTCGTAGGTGTTACATTTCCTCGTCTGGCATTACCTAATTCTGTTTGGAGCTGGTGTGTTAGTTTTTGGACAGTTCCATTTACTTAGTCCGCTGTTGCCAAAAATAAGGATGGGCTGAATGTGGTTGTCAAGCTATATAAATTAAAAATAGCTTGAACAGTCGAAAGTGACTTCAGCAATAGCCCGTCAAACATCTGTCATGTTTTCGAGAAGTGTTAACACTTCACACCATTTATAAAATGAAAACCATCTTCAGTGGTACGCTTTATGAAAGATAACACTTAAACAAGCTAAAACATAGATATTCTCGTCATCCATCATACTATTTTACACAAGGATACAGTAATTGTTAAAATATCTGACAGCATAGTAATAGCATACGTATTGGTTATCTCTTGTGGTTCTGGGTTTTTACCTGTTCTAGTTGAAGAACTTCTTAGCCCGTGTTTCACAAAAAGATAACAATGGTTGTAACATAAATTTTGGTAATTTTTGGGATCCCAAAACGTAAATGGAGGGATACCTATGACATCGCAAAACTTGTCTGTCCGTCTGTGCGCGCTATAACTCTCGAAGGGAATGAGATATTTTGATGCAACTTGGTGTGAGGATTCTTTGGGTCAAGAGTAAGGTCGAGTTCGTAGATGGGCGATGTAGCCCTACATTTAGGGGTGGGGGAGGGGGTTTAAATTAAGGGGCAAATGAAAAATTTTAAACAGATCATGTGATAGTCGATTATGGGGTAAGAAGACATGCTGGACACGATGGTGAAAACCATTTTGTCGTCAGACAAGTAGTTCGCTCGGAATCCGGCCAAAACCGGAAAGTTTGTTAAAAGTAAAAGTTTTTATTTGAAGTTGATTAGATGTTCGATTTAGGGGTAAGAAGACATGCTGAACACGATGATGAAAACCATTTTTTTGGCCGGACAAGTAGTTAGCCCGGAATCCGGCCAAAACCGGAAAGTCTTTTGAAAGTAAAAGTTTTATTTGAAGTTGATTAGATGCTCGATTTAGGGGTAGAAAGGTGTGTGTGGTTTACACGGTGGTGTAAACCATTTTTTCGCAGGGCAAGAAGTTCGCCCGGAATTCGGCCAAAACCGGAAAGTTTGTTAAAAGTAAAACATTTATCTGAAGTTGATTAGATGTTCGATTTAACTGTAAGAAGACATGTTGAACACTTATTTGAAAAGTATTTTCCACCCGGACAACATGTTCGCCCGGGATCAGGCCGAAACCGGAAAATTTGTTAAAATCAAAAGTTGTATTTGAAGTTGATTAGATGACAGATTTAGGGGTAAGAAGACACGCTGAATCTGTATATGGCAATCTTTTTTTTTTACCGGGACAAATAGTTCTTTATACGGATAAGAAGATACGCTGAATTCGCTTCTGAACTTTTTTTTTCTGGACAAGTATGGTAGTTCGTTCGCAATTGTCTGGATCAAATATTAGATTTTTGGGATCCCATCGAAACCTTTGGTCTTGTTCACAATGTTTGCCGCAAGGATACACATCACCGTATTCAGTATTATTGAATGCCCAACCTTTTTATAGTTCATTAATTGATTGTCTATTTTGATGTCGGTGTTTGTACATGCTCTAGTGCAGTGGTTCCCAACCTTTTTCGTACCGTGTACCCCTAATCAAGGTTCAATAAGGTTGCGTACCCCTTTTTGAAGAATCACTGTTCTACTATTTTACTAAGATCTGTCAAGATCAGAAAGCCAAAAAGATGTCATTTATTGTCATGACGGTAAGCGATAAATTTTGAAAATATATAGAAATAAATGGGATACTTGAGGCTGCTTTGTAGCTGAAATTTGTCAAATCTTGGCTCGATGTCATACTTCTGTGTTTATTTATTATCAATCAAATTGCTAGAAATGAAAATTCGTAACGGTAGATAGATTCAAATCGCAGCAAAACAGATTGGGCGATTCCGCTTAGTTCTTTGTATTCTCCCTGCACCTCCAACCAAAACTACTTCAATCAGATTTTCTGTAAGCTTGTCATTAAGAGGTCATGTTTCCATTTAATGTAAATTGGTTCAGCCCCGAGTTCTATCTTTGGTTCTATCATCGGCGGGAAATCTATCGTCCTCGAAGCACCGTGACATCCTTCCGCCGTCAAAATCAGCCCAGCGCTACACCCGACACCAAAACAAGTTGGAACCATGCAACCCTGGTGCGTCGACGAGATACAGGCAGTCATTCAGACAATATTTTGTGGAAAATTTTAATAAGTGACAGACATTTTATTTTTTGTAACATATATTGTTTTATTTATCCTCGCGATATTTACAATAAAGTTATTCATTCATTCAAACATGAAACATTCAAGTTCATCTCGCAACTTTGTCAGATGCGCCGGAATACAATCACAAATTGCGTTAAGGTTGCAATTCATTATCGACCGCAGACTGGCCAAGGGTCGGAAAGACACTTGCACTGTTTCTCTGAACCCTTTTTAAGCCAAAACTCTTAATTTCTTGACGAAAGCAGACATTTTCGAATTCAGATGTTTGAGACCTTCGCGTACCCCTTACGAGAGTCTCGCGTACCCCTTTGGGTACGCGTGCCCCCGGTTGGGAGCCACTGCTCTAGTGTAGGAACTTCGCAGCCCATGTTTCAAGAAAAACTATCATTTATGAAGGTCATAACAATTTTTTTTTGGTTCCTAATTTCCTTCAGTTCACTCCTCAAAATCAAATTTGAACACAATCTTCCTTTCTCTACGCTCTTTTCCAATATGTTTACTAAATGTCTTACCTTTAGCTCTAAACCTTATTCCTAAATGCGTCCATTCTTCTTTCACTTCAATTTCTCTATCTGCGTATTTGAACTTTCTAGTGGTTTTGAACATTCATAGTGACAGTAGGGATGGTTAGCATTGTGTGTGTGGTAGAAAGACCATCAAATAAACATACCTCTACTGTACTAAGCATACCAATGGCCAAAAAGCCTTGCTCTAACTTGATTTTAATTGAACCGCTTTATAACACTGCAGGTCCCGCTCACGTAAAAGTACTATTTCTTAAAGGACACCTGAATGTTTTCGGAGCTTTGCACAAGGATGTCCCGATCCTCTTGTTAATAAATATTACCAAACACCACCTGTTATTTGTCAACACATATCTTGCAGTGACATAATAGTTGACTTATTGGTTTATCATTTAGTGTTGCGTTTTTACCTGCTCTGGCAAAAGAATTTCTTAGCCCTTTTTTCAGTAAAAAGATAACAGTTATAATCAAACAATTTTTATAATCCAACACTTTGCTCTGGGTTGGGTGGGGGTGGAATTCAATTCCTGAGGAGGTAAGGATTGCATATACACTTTCAGCTTTCAAGTCACAGGCCAAGTCCTTTTTCTCATCAAAAACGTAATGTCCTTTCTTCTTTTTTCTTTCCTTTTTTTTTGGGGGGGGGGGGGGGCAAGGGCCCTTTGTTGATGGAAGATCGTTCGTTAGTGGATTTTTCTTGTCAGTT
This sequence comes from Branchinecta sandiegonensis, assembly GCA_030848855.1. Taxonomy (NCBI): domain Eukaryota; kingdom Metazoa; phylum Arthropoda; class Branchiopoda; order Anostraca; family Branchinectidae; genus Branchinecta; species Branchinecta sandiegonensis. The sequence goes on from JAUPMV010000012.1 coordinate 3,897,360, forward strand.
TGTTATGTCTTTATTTTTCTTCTTCTTCTTTTTTTCTCCTTTTTTCTTTGATTTGTTTGGTTTGATTCCCTTAGGACTATATGAATAAAGAATACGCCCGCTCATTGCATGGCCTTATGTTAGGCCTTGTGGTGGGGCCATACAGAGTTAATGATGTTCACTATTTTTTTGTATGAATGAACTAAACTCAACTAAATTAAAAAAAAGGTTGTACATAAAGGTTGCCGCAACGCTTCGCGTTGCCGAGGCAACGAGGATCTAGTCAGTAATTTTTTTTGTATGTAGATCCTTGTAGAGGGACTTCATAGGCCTTCTCCTTTCCTGTAAAAGTGGCCAGGGCTCTTGACAACCAAGATTCGTACCACCTATGGTCTGCTGTTGCAATTAATGAAGTCCATGTAAGGAATGATGCATTTTGTTTGTAATGTGTTTTTGGTGACTCATGACCGTGATTCGGTTGTTTGTTTGAAGTTTCTTAACATGATCTCAATCTACGAGGTGTCTGACAGGCACCTTTTCTGGGCATGCTCAATAGGGTCCTGGTTAATCAGCAAAGTAATTTAGGAGCCTTTCATTGGGGTATTGTTTGGTGTCGCAAATTTGTCTTTTCTGGCAGGAATAGATGAAAGGGTAAAAGGTCGGCTTGATGTGCAGGCCTAGTATCTTCCTCGGATCAGTTTGCTTTTCCCGACCTCATGCTTTAAGGGCACCACGCACTACATAGGTTGCGTTCCCCAAACTTAACAATTGTTAACAATCGTTAACTTTACTTCGAGGCGGAGCTAACTGCAGCTTTAACGATCGCTAACTTTTCCCAGTTCTACAGTTGTTACTATTTTGTAACGATGCTCACCGACCATCGTTACAAAATAGTTAACAATCGTTAAGCTCTGGAACGGAAATTGTAGGTGGGCGGAGCTTAAATTTCGAAATCAGAAACGTGGAACGCAAAAAGTTAACAACTGTTAACAATTTGTTAACGATCGTTAAGTTCGGGAACGCAACCATAGTGTTTCTGCTCAGGTGTTGTGAAATAGTTGACCACTTTACAACTAAGCTATGCTTACAGAAAATTACACACGGCTTCGGCTGTTTTTAGCCTCTTTCCATTTCACTTGCCTTGGACGACAATCTTGGCAAAATGTGCATAACCGGTTTTCGAACGGACACAGCACCCTGGGGACAATGGTCGGGTGCCGGATACGTCACGTAGAGGAAGAAATTGTGGCAAGCGTGATAATCAGTCTATTGCTAATAGAGGGGATACGATACACTTTTGAAGTGAAGAATCTTGGGAACGAGAATGGATGGAAGTACTACTGAAGTAGAATGAATCACTGCCATAAGTACGACATGTCCTTTGAAGTTGGGGGTATATCCATTCCGTCTCGTATTTAATGGCGGAGAGTAGTGAGCTACGTACAGTGAACTGGAAAAGTCAGGCTTCACCTTTCAGATGTCCAGATAGCTGGAGCTTCCACTCAGTCAATCCCGTGGGATAGCCACTTTTCGTTCTCTACAGCCCTGCCTCAATCAAAAACGCTAAATGGCAAGAGAATTGAGAAACGAGAATGGAGATAAAAAATGCAAGTAAACATCGTCCTCCGTCTTTGCTTCGTATAATTGTAGAGGAGGTTTGTTTCGTTATTCAGTAGGCCCATTGACTCGAATATTCACAAGTCTTGGCCGAAACATACCGTCGACAACGTGATCACTGATTACTGAATAGCTCTTGTTAGCGTTCCTGATTAGCATCGACACTTGGAAGAAGTCCTGTGACATCACTCCATTGTGCTGGTTCTTTGGTTGTCCTTTTGTTAAGAATACCCTTTCTCGTTCCCTGTGGCTGATGATGCATTCTTAATTCGTCATTTAATATATTCAACCAAAGGTCGAAAATATGGTATGTTGAAAGTACAGAATGTACCTGTTTGGAGCAGGGTTGCCACATGTCGCACGATAGAGTGAATTGTCTCTCTATTCTCTATTTTATTTTTGTCACTCTAGTCCTACGTAGGACATAAAACTCCCTCTATCTAAAAAAACGGCCAGAGGTGTCGTTTTCTAGCAGTGATTCCGACCAAAAGCGACTATTTCACGTTTTTTCAAGGACACTAAATTAAGGTTTGTAATTTTTGCAGCATTTGGTTCTGATCAAAAGTGACCGTTTCCCATTTTTTCATGAAAACAAAATTTCACTCCTAAATCACTCTCTGTTTTCGACCAAAAGTCACTCCCTAATTTTTCTCGATGTGGCAACCCTGGTTCGGTGAGGTGGCGGTACGTCATTGTGAATTGTGATGGTTCAGCACTGCACTAATTATTATCCTCCTGCGGCCCAAGCTGACTGGGAATCATACAGCAGCCGTGTCCAGAATGAAATCACAGCACCAGCTATAACTCCAACCAATTTTCAGAGAAGAAGTTAAGAAGATCAGCTATTTAAGGAAGAATCTTGGATTGTTTTTCCACAAGCTCATTTTCCAGCTTGAGCGGATTGAGCGTGAAGAGGACCCTTGCCAAGTAGGGCCGAAATATAAGCTCTAATAAAATGTAGCTGACTTATCCGTTTTGCAGCGTCAAATATGATTCGCAGTCAGCTTGGGCTGAAGGACTGTCTAACAACTTTTAACTACTGATTGATTTTTTAATCTAATTGCTATCATTATTTATCGACCTAGCGGCCAACTTGGGCCATCCAGATAATAAAAAAACAGACAAAACAGGAACACAAAAAGAAGGAAAAAAGATAGGACACGGACGAAAAAGCGGCCCCCATAAGCCCCAAATGGAGCATATTGTCAGAAGCAGTAGTCTATTCTTGTCTGGATCGAAAGGAAGATTTCCTACGCAGTACGATACATTCTTGACTGTTATAAAAATGTTTGCTGCTCCTCATCGATCCTCTGTTAGAATTTGATTTTCCTTTCATGTTCGGTACAGTAAGTTCAGTACTTCACAACGCTAATAAATTCGTGATAGTAATATTGACTGATGGAAGGCAGTACAAGTCAATCACTGGGGACCGTTAGTGATACTAGCCCGTTAGCTTGGACCCAGTTTGTCGCATGAATAGCCATGAACGTCATATTTCTGGTCATATCTTGTAAGTGTATTAGTTAATTTGTTTCTGTGTATTTCGTAAATATTTTATTCCTCTTCTAGCTTTAAAGCTATTTGGATATTCAACCTGATTGATTGATCTTGGGCCCATGGTCTTTGTCTTTACTAATTTCGACATTGATCCTTCTGTTCAAGGGGAAACACCGTGCCAGGTCTTACTTTCCCTAACCCTTTTCCTCCAGAGGAAGCTGAGAGGAAAGTTTCCCTTCAGGTGGACCTTCTCCTCGTTGCTGCTGTTCAGCTCTGTAAACTTTGGACCTACATGACACTTAAGGTTTATTGATAACTAACTATGTTGATACAGGACCTACCGCTGTGATTTCATAACATATCAAGTGAAGAGAACATTTATGGCAATTATGGATTTTGCTCTTGACCTTTTGATAATACCCTATTCTTTGTTGCGATGAAAGTTTTGAATAATCTCTCATAATGGGAGTCGTTTTCGGGTTGTTGGTGTAATTATGGTTTAACATATTTTCTTATTACCAAAGGCTCATGTTGTGTTGTTCATAGATATTCATCAGTTTTCTGTGATCTTCTGCCCTCTCGTAAATACGTGTACGCCAAGGACACGCAACTATTGACAAAATCAGAAAAAGTTTTCTTAGTCTGAATATATTTTACTCCTTTTTGTTTCATTTATGGCATAAAAATGTTTTCCGAGTCCACTAAAAGGCTCTGGCTCTTTGTATGTGGCCAGGCCCGTATCCAGGAATTTTTTTCGGGGGGGGGGGGGGTTGCCTGCGGGTCGGACAAAAAAGACAGATCAGAGGGAAAAACCTATAAAAATGACTATTTTTGTATGTTTGGGGGGGGGGGGGGGGGTTACGGCCTTGTATGTGGCCCACAGATCTGTTTCGACGACCAAAAAGGTTTTAGGAGCTCGCTCTATTGCTCAGATTTGGCAAACAATCCTGAAGTCATTTTCGATTGTATGGCTTGCAATTCGGAAAGAAAGTTAAATTTGGCGGCAAACGAAAGTCCAAATAAGAATAATAATTACTTTTAGCCTAGTATTGTACCTGTATTTCAGCCAAGGGCCACACTTATACACTGACATTAAAAACAAGACCAAAGGTGTCGATGGGATCCCAAAAATCTAAGATTTGATCCAGACAATTCGGTCTATTCTTCGCCAGGCTAATCATCAGAGAAAACCGAGTTCAGATATTCTATCTACCTATCTATCTATACCTCTATAAGCCATATCTGTTTTAAAGATACTGACCGAAACTTCCTGCTTTACTACTGCCAAATTTGCGGTTTCGCCCGAATTCCGAGCGAACTACTAGTCCAGCAAAAAAAGAAAATTCAGAAACGAAACCGGCATATCTCCTTATCCCTATAAAGAAATCTAATCAACTTTAAATAAAATTTTGACTTATTCCGGTTTTGGCCGGATTACAGGTGAACTAGTTGTCCGGCGAGAAAATGGTTTTCACCATCGGGTTCAGCATGTCTTATTACCCCTAAATCAAACATTTATTCAAATGAAACTGTTACTTTTAACCAACTTTCCGGTTTTGGCCGGCTTCCGGACGAACTGCTGTTCCGGCGACAAAATGATTTTCACCATCATGCTCACCATGTCTTCTTACCCCTAAATCTAACATTTAATCAACTTCAAATGAAACTTTTACTTTTAACCAACTTTCCGGTTTTTGCCGTATTCCGGACGAGCTACTCGTCCAGCGAGAAAATGGTTTTCACCATCGTGCTCAGCATGTCTTCTTACCCCTAAATCAAACATTTAATCAACTTCAAATGAAACTTTTACTTTTAACAAACTTTCCGGTTTTTGCCGGATTCCGGACGAACTACTTGTCCGGCGAGAAAATGATTGTCACCATCATGCTCAGCATGTCTTCTTACCCCATAATCGACTATCACATTAGCTGTTTAAACATATTTTGTTTGTCCCTTAATTTGAACCCCCACCCCCAAATACAGGGCTACAGAGTCAGTCCGTCTACGAACTTGACCTTACCCTTGACCCAAACAATCCTGACACCAAGTTTCATCAAAATGTCTCATTCCCTTCGAGAGTTATCGTCTTACAGACGGACGGACGGACGGACAACTTTTGCGATGTCATAGATATCCCTCAACTTACGTTTTGGGATCCCAAAAAAAAACTATAACACATCTTACACACAACGAGAACACTAGCGAACATAGGTTCATCACGCCAATCCTGCCAGATTGCCATAATAAAATGAGTTTCTTTGTCAAGCAGATAAACATGAAACTGCGAATCCTACTATGGAATGGAAAGGGCACATGCCTTTTATCTGGATTGTATTGTCGTTATGAGGCATTTGGAATTGGACAAAAAAAAACAGATAAAACGGCGTTTCCGCGAGTTCGAACTTCTGGCTTGAGCGTGTTCGTTACAGACACGAACGTATAATATATATAAAAAAAATAACCACATCACCCTCAAGAAGCATTACAAAATGAACACGTATAAACAGTATAGTAAAGAAAGAGGGAGGTCTGTTCTTGTTCATTTTGCAAGACTGCCAACACCACTAGAACCGCTAAGCACGGAGCTGTCTTCTCCTATTACTTCATAAACTGCAATTATCACGCTGCAGAATTTATGGCTGTTCAGCTTGCATTTTTCGCGCCAACCTTGCTGTCTGTTACGAATTCAAGCTGACAGCATTATTTTTCACGGAATTTTTTTTATCCGTTTATGAGTTAATTCAGAAACGCCACCCTGTCCGAAGCTTCTTAAAAGGTAACACAAGGATGCGCAGTTTCAGCAGATACGGTTCAATGTTATCTTTATTTGCAAACAAACGTATCTTTAGTACTTTCCGCTGCTGGGAGCAGAGCTCGAGCGCACATGGAAAAAAGTAAAACCAAAAACAACTTCAACATGACGAATCATACCCAGGAATCACATCCGTTAAATAATCATACACCTAACCGAAAGCAAGGCCAAGGCACAGTCAAATTAAACAAAAATAACTACGTAAAGAAGAAATAAAAGTATCAAGATGGGAATATCGATAGACAAAAATATAAATAACAAAATAAGAGAAAACCGGAATGTGAGAATCACTTACCTAACTTCTGTAATTCTCGACAAGCATTCGTCTAAGCCGTGATTTTATAGCAGCTATCTCTACCGTTAAAGGACCCCTCTTGCTTATTCTGCCTTTTATAATATACTTAGCTCTCATATGGAATTATAAGCTGCTCAAATCCCCACCTTTCTCCATTGTTTCGTTTCGTAACTACGAACTTTTAGCGCTTTTTCGGCCTTTCCGAGTTTCCCGTCACCCAACCAAAAGTTTGGCGTAATCTTCAAGGTCCGCTGACACCTCTTTCACATATAAGGATGTGATCCTCCTCTGTTTATTACTTCTTTTATTTGCAAGCGCTAACAAGAGAATCGCTAGTTTTAGGTGGAAAGCAATGGTATTTCCAGTTTTTTTTTTCTGATTCATTTCATGGGGAAAGGATCAGAGTTGTGCTTTAAATCCATAATTAACTTCACACTCTCCCAGTGAAGAGGAATGAGATACCGAAGACAGAACCTGGACCTTTCAGTAACAACCCGAGGAATTCGTAATTCATGTCTAGATCGCGTTAAATAACACTTAGGATGTTAGCTGTTATGATTTTGCAAACTTCACATTTGCATATAAGGAGAGCTTAAACGCCGCCGAAAAAGTGTCTGCTGTCGTTTACGATATCATAATATTAAACAGAAAAGTCATCAGATATTTTCATCAGATATTTTTGGCTCTTCTTTGCAATTGTTATTAAGCATTACGTTCAATGCATTTCGTTTGAAAATTCATAACAGGAAACATACCAAGTGTTACCTGTTGAAACTGTACATCCTTGTGATATCTGTTATGAAACTTATGACAGTGTAGTTCAATCCAGGACTCGGTACCATCGTGGGAGGATTCGGTGGCGAGATCCAGACGTATAAGGCTGGGCGGTGCGAGGGGACTCAAACAGTATTCGGTAGTGTCTATTTGTTTCAGTAATCTGTTTTGAGGTTTCTGTGTTATTTCTGCTTAAAAATACGTCGACACACCTCCCAGTTTTCGCAGTTGGGTGTGAGTTTCCGCCTAAAAAGAAATTTATCCCCATACTGATGCGAATTTCGCATGCGAAGTCTTACCGGACTGTGTCCACGTAGCTTAAGAGTCCACCATAAAGCTAAGTGCACACGCGGTCCGGTAAGATTCCGCACGCCAAAACGCGCATGCGAAATTCGCGTCACTCTGCCCGACAGGTTTTACAGACAAAACGAAATTCGGACGGAAATTTGGCCCCGGATTTGGAAAATCCACTGCCTAGCCTATAGTCAGATTATGCAGACTGATTGCCGAATGTTTGCAAATTCTCTGTTCATTAAAAAATGTCTATTTTGTATTGCTTAAATAAAACACAGGAGGTGTATTTAAGTTTGAACAGTTCTTAGGAGTATCAAAGAAAGATGCAATTTAAGGAAGTGCTTTGACTGACCAGTATTTTACTTTTATTGCAGCAAGTGGATGAAATGTCGATGTTCAACTGTAAAAAGATAAACTTAAAAAATAACCATACCTCCTGTAGATAGCCTAGTAAACATTTAAGCTTGCCTACCTGGTAGCTTGCATTCAGCATACACTTACAACCAAGATCTTACTCTAACAAAAATGCTTTTGCAGCTCACATTAAATAGGTCGTATAAACATTTGAAACTTAAAACACAGCTTATTAATTTTCCAATTCTCAGATCACAATGTCGCATGCATTTAAAATTCGCTCCGGAAAAAGTAGAATATTTTCTACTCAATCCGCATGTGATGTGTCAAAATTCCGGAGCGGAGAAGGAAATTCGCACCGGATTGCGAAATTCGGACTATGTGTGCACGCTACTTAAGTGCAAAAAGATAAGGTGCGTCCGATATAAGTTGTAAAAGTATGAAAATCATGTTTCCTTAATAGCATTTATTTACAAATGCTAGCTGTGGACCGCCGTCTTAAACTAACTGTGGATAATATTGTACTCAGGTAAAATCAATAATAAAATAAGGCACACGCGCACATTCGAATGCTATCAAACCAACTGATTAATTAGTGAGCGAGCGAGATTCTTCTAAAGGGATAATTTGATTTATCTTATAATTGAATAATGTTGGCTGGTATTAGGAGTATGTAGAAAATAAGCGTACAGCTGCGTTCACAATAAACATTCCTATTGAGTGGTACATTTTCTAGTACCTGTGAACTTCTTTTCCACCACTTTTTGTAGTCGTAGTTTCTGAGACGACTTCGTCGTTGGAGCGAAGCGGCTTCGAGCTTTGAAAAAAGGTACAGCTGTGTTCATAATAATACGTCCTGTTGATTCATAACGGTTTCTCCTCCATCTTCTAGTAGTTGTTAACTTATTTTCCACTTCTGTTGGGTAGTCGTAGTTTCTGATACGTAGCCTACGTTTTTGGCTAATGAGCGGTACGCTGCGTATCTTCATGTCCGCTCTGAAACAACGGTATTTTCTATTAAGCGGGATGGTTTATGATGTTTCATGTTCCATTTTTCGTTCCAGCCTTGCTGTCTGTTATGAACTGACCTGACAGAGTCCTGTAGAGCTGTCATGTCCATCATATTACGAGCATCTCACATTTTGACATCTAATCTAGTGGCTGTCGCGTGTGCGCCGTATCTTTTTGTGTTTCATTTTTTGGAATTCCGTTCTAATTCTGTATCCCAATTCTAATGCTCCTGGGAGCACTGCTTGCCTGGTCCATTGGCACAATCACTGTGAAGTTTGAATCTCTTATGTGCGCATCCGTCCTTTCTGTGAAGTAGTTCCGTCGCTTTTCTTCTTTTGAAGTGTTATAGGCTTCTCCCTTAGAAAAAAGTTTCGACATGAGGCCTGGAGGCCGTAAGTGAACCTGAATATTTGGCACGTCGTTTTCGTGAAGGAAAAACAAGGGCTATAATTTATCTTGAGTGATTTCGGACGCGGTTGATATGCCCAGAGTGAGATGTGATCTCTCGATGACCATTCCGATGTTTTCTCCGCTTGATTTGATTTCAGCTGTGTCGTCTTTTGTTGGAAGACTCTACTATAAACCCGGCAAGTTCTGTAAGCCTAGCAAGCCAGTGTCTTCTTATTTCATGTGTCGTTCTGTTCGTTGAAGTTATTCGAGCCGTTAGATTTCGGAAGTGGGTATCCTACTGCTTGATTATGGGTGCTTAGCTCTAAAGGTTCCGCTCTTAAGCTTCCTTCTTGGATATTACCCCCCCCCCCCCCCCACACACACACGCGGACTTCACTCCCCCGTAATTTACCCCTCCGCTGTATGATATCTGTGTACGACCAGAGACCCATAAATTTCCTGTAATGATTCGCCATTCAGGGGGCTTGTCGTTTCCTATGCTTCTATGTTGCTATGTTGCCCGAGCCTCACCTAGTTTCCAAAAATTCCGCTTGGGTCGAATCGGCGTCCTTGCTCAGATAGACAAGATTTGTTGGGACTACTCAGCATGCCACCAGGTAACTAAGCTAGGACAAAAGATCCAGGATACTCTTCCATTACAGAGAAATATTCCAGTTCAGCACAACAGCTGCGAAAAATTTTGTCTATCTGGATAGTCAGGTACTTTAGCCTCGTGGGTATTTCTCGAACTATCTGACGCTCGGTCAAGAGCGCATCAGAAATCTCTTATTGACAAGCCCCCTGAATGGCGAGTCATTACAGGAAATTTATGGGTCCCTGGTACGACCCTCTCTGATTTTTTTTTGTTTACAGCGTTTCTACGTTGCTTATGAATGAATGAATGAATTTATTGCACGAAAAAAACCATGGGGTCATGACAGCAAAACAAAAAGAAGACACAACAAACGACAAAAATCGTTTCTATGGGACAAACCAACGCGGAGGAATCTAGCCACCTTACGGATATCCCCCATATTTCTACTTCCAATCTTTTCTAAAAGCCACTCCTCCCTAGTAATTCCCACCCCTAATTCTTCGACCCTTAAATCACTCAATCCTTCACATTCACACATGAAGTGGAACACATCCTCATCCATCTTTCCACACATCGGGCAAAAGTAAGGACCATTCTTTAACCTATTTTTTCTATAAACCTTCTTTTCTCCCCAATAGCTAATCCCCCCCCCCCCTTTAGACTCACCATCCACTTTAAATCTACTCCCGACAACCCGGCTTTAAAATAAATTTTCTCCACCCAAATATCTTTCGCCTTTGCAGAGAACCGTAGTTCTTCTTTTCTTTATTTATATTAGGCTACTCAGTACTCCGTGTCAACCCACTTTAACCGGTAATATAGTTCAATTAGTCAATTAATTAGTTTCCTCTGAGCTTAACTCCTGGACAATACCCTTCCTCGGACACTAAAGCCAGGTCCTATACCCATATAGACCGCACTAAATGGTACGAAGTTCGAACTTCGCACTCTTCTGGTGACCCAATGACCCCCCCCCTTTTTTTAAGAGGCCATTATGTAAGTGAGGAAATCAGTTAAAAATTCGGAGTTCAAACATTGACTTATTACGCCAGTATAGTTATCAGAAAGTTATGAACCCAACTGGAGATTTCGTCTGCAGCAACAAATTGAGTTATTTTTATTTCGTTGCTTCTTCATTTTCTTCTTTGGTTGGACTTCCCATCCTGCAATCGGGCGAAAATGTGTGCATATACAAATAATATAAATAAATATAGTCATAGTCCCGATAACGCACCTGCACTATTCATACATCAATTTAAATTTTAGGATTGTTAATTGAAATTAAGTGTTCATGTTGGTAACGTCTTTTCTTTTTGTAGTCGAGGAATTCCTGAGAGAAGCAAAGGAGAAATTCGAGGAGCAATGGAAAAATCAATCTCAGGTGAGTACAGAGAGGGTTTAAATCAATCAATCGATTTGTTTTGAACGCCACCTGAGACTTGACAAGCTATCTGTCAAAGCCTGGGAATGACATTGACAACTACACAATTTGTGTTTTTTTTTTTTTTTTGGAAGTTGGGTTTTAGTTTTAATTCCAAAGAATTATTTAAAAATGCCCAATGACGCAATGGCCAGTGGATGTGATATGTTGGTTTTAATTTTTATGATGGTGTGAAAATTATTGTTAAGTCGTAGTTTCATGAACCTTTTTTTTAAGTAAAAATTTTAGAAGAGGTGAGCAGCCCCTTACAGTGGTGGGCTTTTTTTCTGTTTCGCTTTCTTGTTAACTAGTTGACGTTGGAAAATTAGTGTGTGGGTGCCCGAATGCAACTCACTGGAATTCAGGCAAACATTGTGTAGGGTATATGTAATAATGGAATTGAAATGAAATTAAATGTATGTTAATTTTTGTTCCTGTTTAATCAAAAAGTACTTTATATTTAACCAATTATCAACTCAAAGGTCAAAGCGGTATCCTTGTCTTCTCTTTTGCAAATTATTTCGCGGTGAGCATCTCTACGATTTTGCCAAGCCTCGGGGACGAATGCAAGGTCTCTGGGATTGACTCACGAGACTTATTTACGTAATTTTTCAGTTAATGTTCAGTTAGCTGACTGATGTGTGCCGTCACACAATTGTTGATATATACACATATACACAATTGTTGATCCGGCAAGAGGAAACACATTTTAAAATAAGCAAACATTGTCTTGTCTCGTTGTTGATGGATTTTATTGGGAAATATTTATTCAAATAATGTACACAACCGATACGTCAGCTGCGATGCTTCATCAGCGATATTTCGGCCCTTCGTGGCAAGAGTCCTCGTCAGGCTGTGAATCTTCAGGTCCAACGTCGGGGAAGGAAACAAACCTGTAATAAAATATCGCTGATGAAGCATCGCAACTGACGTATCCGTTGTATAAATTATTTGAATAAATGTTTCAAAGTCAGCTTGAGCTCAAGGAATATTTATAATTGGGAAAATCTACTGAACAGACTAAACTTGGCGTGCAGCTGTTTTGTGAGTGAGCAGCTCCTCGGTTGTGAATAGCATTGTGTGACCTCGTGTTCCTTTTTGGCAAGTCGTAGAACTTTCGTTTCCAGCTTCCAGGAAATTCTAGAAACTTTTGCGACGAATAGAGTTTCCTTGCCTGATTATCTTGGCGTGAAGCCAGTATTCTGTAGAGTACGTTAGGGTACATTTAAAAAGTACTTTTAGTATTTAAGTATTTAAGTAAGTATTTAAAAAGTACATTTAAATGTTTAGCGATGACTAATTATCATCCTCAAATTCTTTAAGCATTAAATATACCTGAGTATCCTCGCGAATTCTGTCGTGTCGTGTACGTTAGGGTATCTCTAGCTGTCAAGTAATCAGCTGGTGTGTGACAAATTACTGCGGAGAGGAAGTATATTTAAATGTTTAGCGAAGATAAATTATTATTTCAAATTATTTATTATTACTTCATATCGAAAGCTTGGCCTAATGCCAGTATTCTGTCGAGTACGTTAGGCATCTTAGGGGGTACTTTAGCTGTCAAGGAATCGGGTAGTGTGTGACGATAAATGCTGGTAGGAGGTATATTTAACTGTTCAGCAAAAATAGCGTTGACAGTTCAATTCTGTTTCATTTTTTTCAAACACACATTTAACAAAGTCCTAGAAAAAATCGCATTTTTTCTACCTTTCACTGACAACCTTCTCGCGTAACATGACTTACCCACTCCCTCCCTGACCCCCCCCCCCCCCGCACTCCAAATCTCTCCAGGAGTCCCCGTTCTCTCTGTTCACCTCCCAACAAATGCCCCTATAATTTTCTGTTAAAAATAAATACGTTTCCAGCCTCCCTTTATGACCGGAAGCCTATTCCAAACCCATACTGCACTATTTCTAGTCATAAACAAACAAAAATATCCCCTTTAAAGCAGGTCCAAACAAACCAAAAGCCTGTTTTTTTTTAATGTAGACTACTATGCAAATGCCGTATTACTAGACTGCATGTAATAAATTCATTCATTCATTCAAATATTTGGAATAGACTGGAACTGTTGAAAAAGTCAGATTTGCACGAAATTGTATTTAATATTTTTGGGGACAGTTTCAAGTTCGGTGTGCTACGAGGTGGCTACGAGATCCTGTAGCAAAATGGTACGGTTGCCGTGGTAACCAAATTTTTGTGTCTTCGTACTCTGATATTGAGATATGAGTCATTTTGTGGGAGAGTGCGAGGAATTGAATGGGTTGAGACAAGAGTTGTTTGGAGTGAGAGCGTGCGGGAGTGAGTGGACAATCGAGAGAATGAAAGAGAAAAGTTTCCGGGCTATTCAACTGTTTGGAAGGTTCCTCCGGATAGGGTTAGCACACAGGGGAGATTGTATATCCCTGTAGTTTTAAATACTGGCATAGTGTGGCCCTTGTTGGCTTTTATGCATTAAATATCTATTTATCTATCTATCTATTATTTTCAAATTATTTATCATTAATTTATGGCAAAACGAGTATTCTGTCGAGTACGTTAGCCATCTTTGCTCTAGCTGTCAAGGAATTTGCCAGTGTATGACAGTGCAGTCCCGATAAAAAACAGATTCAAATGCCTAGCAGTGATAATTATTATCTTCAAATTATTTACCATTAATTAATCGAAAATTTGCCTGATTATCTTGGCATAAAGCCATTGTTCTGACAAGACATTCGGCTTCTTTACGGGTATTTCAAGCTGTCAAGAAACCTGCTGGTGTGTGACAATAGCCTGCCTTTAAGAAATACTTTAGTAATAATGATAAAGGTTTCTCTTCCGCCAAAGGGAAAGAAAAAATGTACGCTCACAATTCAAATCGGTAGCCTACCAATAAAATAAATCACAAACTTCAAACAGAAATTTAAATTTACAAACATCAAGCATCAGTTAAGCAACAAGTAAGATGTATGCAATGATAAGTTATTATTATTCCTTCTAGGCCTAATATTAATAAATTGAGAAAGTAGAACGGTGTAAAGTGTGAAGATTCAGTGAAAAGGAACAGAGATGTTTTTTTTAGCCGAAGCTGACGTGAAGATATGTTCAAGCAATGACTAAAACGGATAGTCAGCTACGATGCTTTGGAAGCGATATCTCTGCCCTTCTTTACAGGGGTCCTTGTCAGGCTGTTGAACGTCAGGGACTGGAAGGTTGCTACAGCCTGGCGAGGACCCTTGTCAAGAAGGACCGAAATGTCGCTGCCGAAGTATCGTCGCTGACTTTCCGTATTTAGTCATTGTTTGATAGAGATCTTTTTGTTGATTCCCAGTAAATTGTTGCTATCGTAAACGTTTTATTTAAAGGACCCTTCGCACTGTTTACTCTTCAACTTACAGTATCTTAAAATATTTGAATACTTTAAAACTAGGCAGTGGTTTCAACAAATAACCCACGGTTTTGGCTGTTTTAAGTCTTTTCGGAGACCCGTTGACTTACAGCGAAAACAGGGAAACAACTCGCAGACAACCGTTAAAGGACCCCTCTTGCTTATTCTGCCTTTTATAATATACTTAGCTCCTATATGGAATTATAAGCTTCTAAAATCCGGACCTTTCTCCTTTGTTTCGTTTCGTAACTACGAATTTTTAGCGCTTTTTCGGCCTTGCCGTGTTTTCCCGTCACCCAACGAAAAGTTTGCCGGAATCTCCAGCGTCCGCTGACAACTCTTTCACGCATAAGGATGTGATAATCTTCTGTTTGTTACTTCTTTTATTTGCTTAGTTTTCCCACTTTTTAACCAAGGCACGATCAGTTTTCAAATGTTTTGCGCCCAGCCGCCGCGTCGGAGAGCAGGAAGGCTGGAAGTAATCGACAAGCGCTAACAAGAGAATCGCTGGTTTTCAGTCGAAAGTAATGGTATTTTCAAACACGTTTTTTCTGATTCATTTCATAGGGAAAAGATCATTTGTAGTAAGAGTTGTGCTTTAACAGCGTGATACACATCGAAGGTAGCAAAACACGGCAAGTCAGAAAATCAGCGTGGCTTGATAGAGAGGTTAGAAGGTACCGTACGAAAAAGGGGGGTCTCCGGGTTTAGAAATATATGGAGTGATTATGGAAGTAGGTTGCGTTTGTATTATAGGTAAGACAGGTCCTTTAAGCTTTCAACATAAACAAAAAGCGACGGTTTGGAGATGTCTCCGAATGACAGGCTATAAAAAAGGTGGTTGGCTGCCAGGAGGATAGATAGGTATCATTTATTAGCCAAATGGCCATACAGCATAGTACCCTGAATAGAACATCCACTTGACAGCATGTGGTAACGTGAACGTTAAAGGACCCCTCGCAATATTTACTCTTCAACTTACAGTATTTTAAAATATTTGAATACTTTAAAACTTGGCTGTGCTTTCAACAAATAACCAACCGTTTGGGCTGCTTTAAGCCTTTTCCGAGGCCCGTTGACTTAATAGCCAAAATAGGGAAACAGTTTATATAACCGGTTTCTCTGATGGAAAAACTCCTTGCAGACAACCGTCGTGATACAGATCGAAGGTAGCAAAACACGGCAAGTGAGAAAATCAGCGTGGCTTTGTTAGAGGGGTTAGAATGTACCGTCCGAAATTGAGGTCTGCGGGTTTAGAAATATATGGAGTGATTTTGGAAGTATGTTGCGTTAGTATTATAGGTAAGACAGGTCCTTTAAAGAGCCAGTTGGCCAGCGAGAGTTACTGGACAAAAATAAAACTCATCACTGATTGTATCCCTTATATTTATTTAACTGAATCGCTTTACAAATGCCTCTTTTAATTAGTTCAACTGTAGGAGGCAACTTTTCATTGCATGTCACCATACGTTAAGAAAATGGCTCCTGGGATTCGAAATTCTACTTTCATTACATGACACGTAAGATAGACCTATTGGCCAACCATGTCTGCCAAAATGAAACACAAATTGTCGATGCTTGATTTTATCTTGCTCTTCTTCATGACTGGATTGTCGGTACTTCGGCGAAGCTTGCGCCGCTGGACTGGCAAGCTTAGCTTGATCGGAATAGCATTGTTTCTCGATTTCGCCTTCATTTTCCGATTATATTTTAAAACACATTTTATTGTGTATTCTAATTAGACCAGCAAAAAAGTAGACTTTTCAATCAGGTATTTGGTATATACTAAGTGGTACAGAGTTTTGTACTCCGTCCTTTTTTTTTTTGAATGACGAGTGATAAATAAATAAATAAAATACATGAGACATTGTACACCATCAAACTGCATTGTCAATCCCCTTCGTACCTTCAGACATCAGCATCCCTCAACTTAATCTTTTGCTGAACACGACACAGTTTACCATTGACATTTGCTTTTTGCTGCGATTTGTCATTTGAGACGGGTATCAGCAGATAAACTGCTTACATCAGCGCTTGTAAAGTGCTGATCATGGACAATAGTGGCTATGCTTGCCTATGTGCGGGTGTGCGAATCGGTCCATTAGGAGTGTCGACGGACAGGTGTTTTTTTTTCTAGACGCTCGGATTTGTTTATTCTTAGAAAACTGCTAGGAAATGTTAATGGTTATTAAAATTACGCCAAAATTTTTGAATTCTGTCCCGATTAGGAAACGGTGTACCTGTGACAGGGCCGTATCCAGGATTTATTTCGTGGGGGGGGGTCTCTCCCCAGAGGTGCAACTTTTTTGACGGAACTTGTAACGTCTGGCCACAAACATTAAAGGACCCCTCTTGCTTATTCTGCCTTCTGCCTTTTATTATATACCTAGCTCCCTTGCGGAACTATAGGCTTCTAAAATCCCCACCTTTCTCCATTGTTTCGTTATGTGCCGACGAACTTTAAGTGCATTTTCGGCCGTGCCGAGTTTTGCCCGTTAAACAACGCAAAGTGTGCCTGAATCTTCAGCGTCTGCGTCTTTCAGAAGGGAAAATATTTTTGTGGGTTGGGTGATTCAGAGATTTGACACCAAACTCCATGCAGGGTTTCAGAATTCGTTCATGTAAGCCTTTAGTATTTTTTACTATTTTATTTGTTTCCTTCGTATTTTATTAACTTGGGAGTCAGTAGAATGGCAGACTGGACTCTGACAGTAATTTCTTTTTCAAGAACACCGCGGGTCTGGACGACTTCGACCGGATAAAAACTCTTGGAACCGGCTCCTTCGGACGAGTCATGCTTGTGCAACACAAACAAGCGAAGAAGTATTATGCGATGAAAATCTTGGACAAACAGAAGGTAAGACGATGGAACGGACTGACAATGGACGTCTTGTTAATCGAAAATCCGGTTTAGCTGGGCGGGATTCCCTGAAAAACGTTCATCTATTGCCAATTCGTAAGCAGTCCGGGACCATAACTAGGAAAGGATAGGTAGATAGGTAGGTTGGTAGGTTCTTATTTTTAACCAAAACATTGGACATAAAATAAAATAACATGACTAATATCCTATTGCAGCAAAGAGAAAGTCCTAAGGACTTGTGCTGCAATTTATTAATACTACTCGTATCTAATAAATAAATAACTAAACACAACAACTTACGATTATCCACCTAGCCTATGACTTAAATAACAGACAATTAAAAGTGAACACTACACAACAAGAATCCTTAATATTTACTCCTTACCAGTTTCAGCCCCACCCGAACAACTGTGAAAAAAAGAAAAAAAAGAAGAGAAGATAAGGTTGTGGTAGTGAAAACATTAATTCTATAAGTAGTGAACTGAAAGACAAAAATGCTCCTCAGCCGGGATTTGAACCCAGGACCCTCTGCTTACAAGGCAGGCGCTCTAACTATTTGAGCTACCGAGGTGCTCGTGAACAGAGTTCGCAAACCACTACGATAGTCTGGTTGAAGCCGGCCATAGGAATAGTGATCCCGTCCGAAGGCAAATCCATCTAACCAGTTCACATCCCCATGTCACGACAATTATCTATGTCTTATTTAAAACATTAAGCCGACCATAGTCTTCGCACTTCAACAGCAATGGGTTCGGGTCTCAGCGGTGCCGAGCGTCTGGTTTGGGGCGGGGGTTAGTGGCTCACCCCTCAAAGACAAGCCAAGGTCCACCCAGACCCAAATGAGTACCTGGAGATGTTGTCAACTTCGTTGTTTTAGGCAAAGTAGGTGACAAGGGCGTGCTTTTGTACCCGACGAAAAAGGGGTTTGTGCCAGACAGGTTTGATGTAGGAAGGGGGTGGAAAAGCACCAGCATGGCGTGCCTCCAACCGCCGATTGCACTTGAGGGCAGAGAATCGGAGATCATCACCGCCAGTGATGAGTTATTTAGGTACTTCCAGATGTGCTAGGACGATGAAACCTGGCTTGGACATTAGAGACTTGACAAGATTCGCTTAGAAATTGTCACTTCTCAAATCTGACCATCCCTTAAAGTACTAATCCTAACCGGAAAGTACAAAAAATACTTTTAATCAAAAATATACATGTTCATGATGCCCATGAGCCCATGATCATTTGCTTCAAGTGTTCTGCTTAAAAATGAATTTCTAGCAACCTTAAAGTGCGCATCTTAACCGAAAAGTAAAAAAAAAAATCTTTTGAATAACGATATATATTCATGATCCCCAAGGGCCCATGATCATTTTACCTCAAGGGTTTTGCTTACAAGTGAATTCCTTAAAGTACAAACAATAATTTTGAGCAAAACATACATGGTTTAATGGTTCCGATGAGCTTATCATCATTTTTGCTTCAAAGAGTTTTCGTCACAGATGAATTTCTAAGTGCGCATCATCACAGCCAAATGCAAAAATAAAATAGTTTTTACGAACGACATATTCTCGTGATTTCCAAGGGCCCATGATCATTCTTATCTCAAGGGCTTTGCTTACAAATTGTCACATCACACCCACGAATACACATCAGCTTCTAGCTCTTGTTTGTTTAACTTCGAATGTGATATCAGTTCATGAAGCAACCACCAGGACCGCGGAGCGAAAACCTTTTAGTCGAAATCTGGCCAAAAGCTTAAGCCAACCATACGATAAGTTCCAACTCCCATCTTCACTTCTTTCTTGATTGATTGGATCAGTTATTTTCAAAGAATATTTCTAACGGTGTTACATTTCCTAATGTTTGACTTCACTTCAAACACTCTTATACGCAGTTGTATTCATACGTCGCCGAACAATTTGGTAATAACGAAAAAGATAAAAACTGCGACGTTTGCGATACAAATTGCAGATAAGGATGGGGGGGGGGTCGTTAAATGCACACAGAATTGTGCACAATACTGTCATAGAGTGCTGATACGTTTCAAGTCACTGAGCATTAAGGACCTCATCCAAACATTCAGTTTACCTTCTCTTAGGGATCGCATGCCACGGGTTTGTTTAGATTTGAACTCGACTGCCGAGTTGCTGTTTTGGCTCGAGAAAAAAACCACGCACAAGGTCTTCTTTTCTAGATGGCGGAATTTTCCAGGATTGATTAGCAAAGAATTATAAGACCTAAATGATAATATTTGTATGTCTTCAGAGGTACCACACTGGTCTTGGTTTTATAATTTATTTGTATTTGTAATAAACAGTTGGAGCATTAGATGGAAATTATTATTTTGACCCTTGACTCCCTACGTGCCATAACAGCTGTCCGGGATAATCGGCTTAGATTTAGTCCAGAAAGAGTTATTTCAAACCTAGGAAATTTGGTGGGGTTTTTTAATTTGCTCATTGTTTTACGGTGTTTTAGTGGTTTGGAACATTCATAGGTGGTAGAAAGACCATTTTTGTGGCCCGCTTTAAGCAGTCTTGTTCTTTTAAAACCCGCCAGGGAGGGAGTCCAACTATTTCCTTTGGCCTCTTGTCAGGAATGTCCCAAAAAAGGCTACTAGATCACACCTCGACCTAAAGTAATCGGTTCTATGCCTGCAGTAGTGACAGTTCACTGGTTATCTGACAGATTTTGATGGATCGTTGTTGAATGACGGATAGCCTCGTGCGTAGGCCGGATTCTAGTTTTTTCGGATCCGGAACCTGAGACAGTCGATTGCGCTAAAAAGATAAGCCAGTTGAGAATTATTCGAGCCATATTTCGGCCTTGCTTGGCAAGGGTCCTCGATAGGCTGTAGATAGAAGAACGAACCCGCAATACAAATTAATGAATTTCTAGTAAGAATGTGTCTGAGAGTAGAATCAGTAACCACTCTGCGTATTATGTTTGAGTTCAGTTTTTTTTTTTTTTTCAAAACGTAAAGATTAAGACGTAAAGATTGTGGTTCTCGGCGTCCAGGACAGGGTTGCCACATCAAAAATATTTAGAGAGTGACTTTGGCCCGAAACAGAGAGTGAAATCTATTTTCATGAAATGTTCACTTTTGGTCGGAGTCGCCTCTGTAAAAATGACACATCTTAATTTTACTTTCATGAAAAAACCTTGAAAAAGTTACTTCTGGTCGGAATCCCTGCTGCGAAAATGACACATTTGGTCGTTTTCTGAAATAGAGTGATTTTTATGTCCTACGTAGGACAAGAGTGACAAAAACAAAACAGAGTGACAGTTCACACTATCGTGCGACATGTGACAACCCTGGTCCAGGAATGGACTGAGTGTTTTGATTATGTGTGATTCATCTTCCTACTTGTTGATAAACCCATTGAACATGAACTTGAACTTGAAGCTGGAAGTCGTCTATTTTGTGAAGTAGGCTAATAAGCAAAGGGGTTTAGTTTTCTTTCGCGGTAAACAAAACAAAGCTAAAAAAGTACGGCGATTTTTGCAGCCGAAACAGACAGAGCAAAATTGTAATGTGCCGTGAAGTTAGTGATGATGATGATAAGCTTTTTGAGTTTCCGGTGATATTTCGGCCTTTCTTGGCAAGGGTCATCGTCAGGCTGTAGCTAAAAGAACGAACCCGCAAAGCGATGAATTTTTACTAACTATAATACCCTATTTGGGGGAAAAAAAAATTGCACAAAAGGTTGTTGTCTCGAGAATTTGAAAGTGAAAAATTAGTCTTTGCTCTGAATCTTTAAAGGCGATTTAAAACATCGACTTTGTGGCCGAAACAGACAGCAGAGCTGTAATAAGCGGTGATGTTAGTGATGGTGGTGAACTTTACTGCGCAATGAAACATCGAAAGGAAAAGTTTAGTAAGAAAACGAAAAAAGTAGCTCTGAGTCAACAACCACAATCTTGAAAAGCAGTTCTGACTTCTTTACCGGTTATATAATGGAAAACTTAAGTAGGTAAATGCAACATCAGAATTTTGAAAACATTTAAACACATGAATGCGCAATGCACAATACAGACAACACTTCGTATGATGTGTTATATTTTCGTTGGAAGTTTTTCTTAGAATTTGCAAACTATGTGTCTTACAAAAAACGCAACACTTAAAGGCTCATAGCACAACTTTTGTTTAATATTAGCAGATAGCATGTTGTGTATTATTTGTTAAAATTGCGCATCCTCGTTTAAATTACTGGCAGTATATTTGCTTTGCAAAACGTTATCAGATAAGAAGATTGAAAAGGGTAAACAGGCTTCTAGGTAGTCAAGCAGATTTTAAGTTGATCTATGAAAGAAAATGGACAAATTGGCTTTGAAGTTTGGCTAGTTTAATGTTTTTATTTAAACTTGGTCTAATTGAGGGTATTTTCATTTCTTTACCAACCATCAGCAGTGCGCGTTCGTTTTCCTAGAGCCAAAAGTTGTTTTGTCGAAGGAATTAGCTGATATGGTGGTTCTCAATAGAGTTTTTTTTTTTTTTTTTTAGTTTATTCAGTTTAGTTTATTCATAAACAATAAAAACACCATTAACTCTTTGTGGCCCCACCATAAGGCCTAGCACAAGGCCTGGCAATGGGCGGGGCTTATTCTTTGTTCATAAAGTCTTAAGGAAAACAAACCAAAAAAAGAAAAAGAAGGAGAGAAAAAAAGAAGAAGAAGAAAATAAGAACGAAGGCATAACAACTTACAAGAAAATCCACTAACGAACGATCTTCCATCAACAAAGCGCCCTTGCCCCCCCCCCCCCCCCCCCAGGGGGGGTACTGTACATTCTGTCTGCAATATCCTTTCCTTTCCTTTTGCTCGATTCTGACAGCCATAAGGGTAAAAGTAGAAAAAAGTTTGCTAGAACAGTGGTCGTGTCCCCGTCGTTATGATACGGTCCGAAACAGACGCCTTGTAGATCGCTACGGGTGTGCACCGCACCACGGCCTCGTCTGGCTTTTTCTTCGAGTGTTTTTCAGTTATTGTGTTATTTGTGTTGTTATGTTTAGTACTTTATTTATTTTTTCTCTCATTACTTCACTATCTTCTTTATCAGTGTATAGGTTGTACAGTGGGTCATAAATAAATAATTATTTTGGGCCAGTCTGTAGAAGGTCCGGGAATTAAATTTAAAACCTCTCTTTTTATTCAACTCATGATACCCATGATCTCATCAGCGAGGTCTTGTGAGACAACCATCGATGGAATTTGGGACTATCAATACCGCCAGCGGGTCGTGTCAGAAGAGCATGACAAATCGTCTTCCAAAAAAGCCCTCCCAAAATTATGTATGTAAATTGCATATGATCAACTTTACGCCTAAAGTGCTGTCGCGTGTTCACCTTCCACTGTTTCATGTAAGGAATCAATCAAAATCTGATATTCTGAGACACTTGTGACTATAATTTCAGATTAAAAAACAAATTTGATAAACGAAGTCGCGTTGCCTTGGGACCATCTCAGTTCCATCAGAATTCAAAAGTAGGTTTTTATTATTATTTTGAAGCATTTTCCTGCTTTCTGTTCTTTTCTTCTTTTCGTCCCAGCTTTGTGTTTGCCCATGTTTTTTCGGCTGAGAAATAAATATTTTGAACGTGATTTTTTTCACAAGGATAATAGCTATAGAAATAAAATACACCTTACTCACCCCAAAGCTATAAAAAATCAAATAAATGTAAGCTTACTCTTTATAGTTCTGAAATCCTATTTTTCAGATTTGGGGACATGAACCTGGAATAAATTTATGTTGTGGGTTAGTCGTACATATTTCTCAAGTGCAAGATAGAACATATATAATATGATGAACATACACAATAGAACATTTATGTAACCTGTTGCCAACATACACACATAAAATAAAAGGGAAAGAAAAAAAAAACGAGTAAAAAGCTGACACATGATCTACTTTAATTTGTCGACTATGGCCTTTAGATGCCAATCAACTTGGTCTTCGCTGCATAAGTGAGCCTTGTGGAATATTTGTTTAACAGGCCTATGCCTACAAATGAGTTGTCATGTTTGGCCAATCGATAGAGAGCAAC
The DNA here is from genome assembly GCA_030848855.1 of Branchinecta sandiegonensis. Classification (NCBI taxonomy): domain Eukaryota; kingdom Metazoa; phylum Arthropoda; class Branchiopoda; order Anostraca; family Branchinectidae; genus Branchinecta; species Branchinecta sandiegonensis. The sequence goes on from JAUPMV010000012.1 coordinate 3,920,661, forward strand.
ATTTCGTCACTTAAAATAAAAGTTTGTTTGTTTTTTCCTAGAATATAAACTTTCATTTCCATGGCATATCCAGACCGTTCTGTGTTAACGGAGAATTCTTGACAACTTTTATCTGGGCAATGCTCTCGGGGAACCTTCTGTACAGTAATAGACATTATAATACATCGCATCTTTAAAGGGCTTGTCATATAAGCATGGACAGACCACCTTATTTTCACTATTCGCTACAAAGTCTGGATACTAACTAAAATCATAATCACAAGTTACACTAAAACACGGACACTTATTTACATATTACATATCTGAAAAATTCCCGAAACTATTTAATGTTTACATTGACTCTTACTGAACTCGAATTTACAACCCTTATTAAACTCGAATATACCGAAAAGAGACCTCAACGCTCACAAACCTACCAAGTTTCAACTTGATACCTGTTGATTCCTGTCATGGCCCATGGGTAACGAACTTTACTCCTGGGCAATCTGGACCCAGTTGTCCTTGAATGGGGTGGGTGGGGGAGGTGCAACTTTGAAAGTAATTTCCCAGCCCTAGGATCTACAAGTACAAGGAATTCCATCGTCCTTTGCCCAGGTCTTGTCAAGTTATAAACTTTATTCACTGGGCAATCTGGGCCCATTTGCCCCTGAACCGGGTGGGTGTGGGGGTTGGTTTGCCCCCAAAAGGCACAACTGGACACCAATACCCACAAGGGCACCAAATTTGAACTTGATACTTTCACCGGTTCACGAGTTATGAGCTCCACAAAGTACGGTGAAAACCGAAAGCCTGCTACAGCGCTCGCAGTAGTGGATTGTTCCAAGGAACACTCCACTAAAAATTGAATATTTATAACTAATTATTGCTTTTGCCTCTACATGCAACTAAGAATTCCAGATCGGAGTTAACATGCAGTTTTGTTCCTAAACACTGCCGATTTACCGACAAGAACCTTCATGGGGTAAGCCCCCCCCCCCCCCCTAGTTTCACCACTGGATAGATCTTGCATGCTAAATTTACCTTATGGAAGTGAGCTCTAAAGACAAAACAAATAATTGATATGTTGGGCTTCAATTCTGTTTTAAACGAATAATTAATATTTTCGATAACACCGATTAACATCGCCGTTGGGATGGCAAGCCAGATAAGGTAGTTATCATCGCTGAAGTCTTAAAGTATTTGCACAGGAGTTAAGAGGGCACCCAGTCGTATAAGCACAATAACACCCGCTGTGTAAGATATTGAGTTTAGGAAGCGAGCTTGCTGACTGATAATTACTGCATATCTCTTTGCGGTAATCGACCGGTTTTCTTCGCAAAGCACATTCGCAGTAAGTGCTACCTCGCCCCCCCCCCCGGTCTTGGCCACAGTGTTGCCAAGTGTGACGCTTTTGGTGCGTTTTGACACTTTTTGTCTCTGGGTGACACTGTGACACTTTTCCTCTGAAAGTGACACCTTTTTTTTACGAATGACACTTTTTAGGTCAGAAAAGCACTTTTTCATTTACTTTACTAAAGTGACGGATTACCGCCCCCAAAACATGTACTTTACTTTGATTTTGTATACTGAAACAGTTGGAAGACTTAAATAAAGCTAACTTCCGATTCTTTTTTTTGTAAAACTGTGATGTAACAGTTAAGGAATGTTTTTGAAAAACATTTACGAATTCAGTTATTATCAATCATTCGCATTTTGCGCATTGTGCGGCGGAATGCACCAAAAAAGTTCGCGGTTTAAAAAAACACCTTTTTGTCAGCAATTGTGACACTTTTATGAGTCGAGCTCTTGGCAACCCTGCTTGGCGAGTCCCTATAATTGTTTTGCTACAGATCTTGGCCAGTTCAGAAAACTTTCCTGGCACCTTCTTTCATCTGTAGGTACTGAATAATTTTTATAATTTATTTATATATCGTGATTAATACCCAATCTGTGATCTTAATTAATACTCTATCAGTGATCTATCAATGATATTAATGTACATACTAATCAGATTAAATAAATCGTTTTTTGGATAAAACCAACTTCGTAGCGTTCTTCATTAGAAGAGGGGATTAAATAACAGGAATTAAATAACATATATTGTACTAAATATTAACTTTAAAAAAAATCTGTGTAAAAAAGGGCACAAGCGAGCTCTTGAACCTTGAGATTCGTCCTTTGGCAGGTACTAACTTATAAAATTGTATAATAATTTAATATATATTAATGTGGTGGTAGTGGCGTATTTAGGTTATAGGCTGTAGCTTTGAAATGCCCTCTGTCGGTCTGTTCACAAATGAAGTACCTACCTACTCCTCCAGCCGGTGACGTCAGTATTTCCTTGAACACCTACTCTTTCCACAGCAAAACAAACATATAAAATTTAAATTTAAGATTGAAAAATTTCATCTCTATTCCGAATATTTAATGTGTTCTTTAAAGGACCCCTCTTGCTTATTCTGCCTTTTATAATGTACTTAGCACCCATTTGGGATTATAAGCTTCTAAAATCCCCGCCTTTCTCCATTGTTTTGTTTCGTAACTACGAATTTTTAGCCCTTTTCCGGTTGTGCCGAGTTTTCCCGTCACCCAACGAAAAGTTTGCCGGAATCTTCTTTGTCCGCTGATCAACTCTTTCACACATAAGGATGTGATAATCTTCTGTTTATTACTCTTTTTATTTACTTAGTTTTCCCACTTTTTAACCAAGGCACGTTCAGTTTTCAAATCTTTTGCTCCCGGCCGCCGCGTCGGAGAGCAGGAAGGCTGGATATAATGGACGAGTGCTAACAAGAGAATCGCTAGTTTCAGGTGGGAAGTAATGGTATTTTCGAAAATGTTTTTTCTGGTCCATTTTATAGGGAAAAGATCTTTTCTTGTAAGAGTTGTGCTTTAAAATTTCCAATTCAAAAATATCTTCAGTTTTGTAGCTAGCAGCTGAATTACTACAGCCTGAAGAGGCTCTTCGCCAAGAACGGCCGGAATATCTCTGTAACAAGTTCCAGCTGACCTACCAGCTTAACGCCAACGAATGTGATTCGCAGTGGGCTGAAGGAGTACTTAAAGGACCCCTCGCACTGTTTACTCTTCAACTTACAGTATTTTAAAGTATTTTAATACTTTAAAACTAGGCTGTGCTTTCAACAAATAACTCAAGGTTTTGGCTGTTTAAAGCCTTTTCCGAGACCCGTTGACTTGTAGCGAAAAGAGGAAAAACTTCTCGCAGACAACCATCGACAGCGTGATACACGTCGAAGGTAGCTAAACACGGCAATTGAGAAAATCAGCGGGGTTTTGTTAGAGGGGTTAGAATGTACCGTACGAGTTGGGGTCTCCGGGTTTAGAAATATATCGAGTGATTATGGAAGTAGGTTGCATTAGTATTTTAGGTAAGATAGGTCCTTTAAAGACCAAATCCGAACAATCTGTTTACCTTCTCTTACTGATCGCAAGCCACCAGTTTATTTAGATTTGAACTTGATTGCCGGGTTGCTGTTTTGGCTCGAGAAAAAAACCACGCTTAACGTCTTCTTTTCCAGTGACGCAGTTTTCCACGTTTGATTAGCAAAGAATTATAAGATTTGATTATTTTTTGTATGTCTTCAGGAGTACCACACTGGTCTTGGGCATGTAATTTATTTGTGTTTGTAATAAACAGTTGGAGCATTAGATGGAAATTATTGTTTTGATCCTTGCCCCCTACATGCCATAACGACTGTCCCGGAAAATCGGTTGAGATTTAGTCCAGACCGAATTATTTCAAACCTGGAAATTTGGTGGGTTTTTTTTAATTTGCTCGTTATTTGACGGTGTTTTTTTGTGGTTTTGAACATTCATAGCATAGTGACAGTAGGGATGGTTTGCTTTGTCTGTGTGGTAGAGAGACCATTTTTGGGGGCCCATTTTAAGGAGTACTTTCTATCCGCAGACAGTCGAAGGTTCCCCGTTCTAGCCACCATAATTTTCTGATTTTCGTGAGTTTTTTCATAGGAATTGCTGGTGAGTTTAAGTTGGCAAGCTAGAAATATTAAATAATTAATAATTCATTTCACACTCTAACTGTTTCCATTTCATTTCAGGTTGTGAAGCTTAAGCAAGTAGAGCATACCCTAAATGAGAAGAAAATCCTTCAAGCAATTAGTTTCCCATTTTTAGTCAGTTTGGAGTATCACTTCAAGGTACGTGTTTACGCTCTTGTTGCGCGGCAACGCATTGACGTCAGTCAATCTTCTCCGCATATGAGGAGAATGTTCTCGAAGAGATAGTGAGTTTTGCTCGGTGTTTGTCCTATCCAAACAAGACCGAACTCCCAAACTCGAGCTTGTCTCTGGTCCAGGCAATATCAATTCAGCCGCGAAGTTGAACGTTCCAAGCGGATTAGGTACGATTGGAAACGCTACTTTCTTTATTTATGAACTGCCTATTAGCAAGAACAAATAACGAGATAGAACTGCTGTCTCCCTATCTTGGTCATACCAGGGACCCATAAATTTCCTGTAATGACTCGCCATTAAGGGGGCTTGTCATTTCCTATGCTTCTATGTTGCTATGTTGCCCGAGCCTCATCTAGTTTCCAAAAATTCCGCTTGGGTCGAATCGGCGTTCTTGCTCAGATAGACAAAATCTGTTGGGACTATTCAGCATGCCAGCAGGTACCTAAGCTAGGACAAAAGATCCAGGATACTCTTCCATTACAGAGAAATATTCCTAGCTCAGCACAACAGCTGCGAAAAATTTTGTCTATCTGGATAGTCGGGTATTTTATCCCTGTGGGTACTTCTCGAACTATCTGACGCTCGGTCAAGAGCGCATCAGAAATCTCTTGTTGACAAGCCCCCTGAATGGCGAGTCATTACAGGAAATTTATGGGTCCCTGGTCATACTAACATGCTGAGTCGAGTAAAATACGGCCGACCCCCGACGCAAACCAGCGGAGGTTACTAGCTTCGCGCTACATCACGTTTCGTTACCTCTACAAATAGCTATATCGCTGTTAAGTCGCTGAAGAGGAAATCTAGCAGTCAAAGCTGATTGGTTCTATGGACGCGCTCCAGAGCGGGTTGGCGCGCGGAGTACGCCTCCTTCAATATTTCTTGTGGGCTAAGCAACGGTGAAGGTGGAAGATGAGTAAACGGGTATCAACATCAGCTCAAAGCTATAGAGTAAATACTCTAGGTCCGCTCAATTTTGTCGTGGTTTTCATAGTCGCTGCATTTGACTAAAGACCGGAGTTCTATCTGATTATTTGTTCTTGCTATTATGTGCAGCAGAGTAAAAAACAAAGTAGAAATCACGAATGAGAATACTTAAAGGCCCCATCGCACTATTTACGCTTCAACTTACAGTATTTTAAAATATTTGAATACTTTAAAACTAGGCTGTGCTTTCAACAATTAACCCATGGTTTTGTCTTTTTTAAGCCTTTTCCGAGACCCGTTGACTTAGTGAAAACAGGGAAACTGTTTACGTAACCGGTTTTTGGGATCCCAAAACGTAAGTGGAGGGATACCTATGACATCGCAAAAGTTGTCCGTCTGTCTGTCCGTCTGTCCGCACGATAACTCTCGAGGGGATTGAGATATTTTGATATGAAACTTAGTGGAAGGATCCTTTGGGTCATAGTACAGGTCAAGTTCGAAGATGGGTCCTGTAGCCCTATATTTGAGGGTGAGGGAGGGGTTTCAAACTAAGGGACAAACAAAATATTTTCAAACAGCTAATGTAATAGTCGATTATGGGGTAAGAAGACATGCTGAGTACGATGGTGAAAACCATTTTCTTGTCGGACCAGTAGTTCGTCGGGAAAAACCGGAAAGTTGGGTAAAAGTAAAAGTTTTATGTGAATTTGATTAAATGTTCGATCTAGGGGTAAGGAGACACGCTGAACACGATGGTGAAAACCATTTTATTGCCAGACAAGTAGTTCGTCCGGAATCCGGCAAAAATCGGAAAGTTGGTAAAAAGTAAAAGTTTCATTTGAAGTTGATTAAATGTTCGTCTCAAGGGTAAGAAGACATGCTGAACACGATGGTGAAAACCATTTTCCCACCGGACAACTAGTTCGCCAGGAATACGGCCAAAACCGGAAAGTTTGTTAAAAGTGAAAGTTGTATCTGAAGTTGATTAGATGACAGATTTAGGGGTAAGAAGAGACGCTGAGTCTTTTTTTGCTGGACTAGTTCTCTCGGAATTCGGGCGAAACCGGAAATTTGGCAGAAGTAAAGCAGGAAGTTTCGGTCAGTATCGTCAAAATAGATATGGCTTATAGAGGTATATCTGAACTTGGTTTTCTCTGATGGTTAGCCTGGCGAAGACTGGATCTGGCGAAGACAAGACCCAATTGTCTAGATCAAATATTAGATTTTTGGGATCCCATCGAAACCTTTGGTCTTGTTCTGATGGAAAAACTCCTCGCAGACAACCGTCGACAGCGTGAGACACATCGAAGGTAGCAAAACACGACAAGTGAGAACATCAGCGTGGTTCTGTTAGAGGGGTTAGAATGTTCCGTACGAAATTGGGGTCTCCGGGTTTAAAATTATATGGAGTTATTGTGGAAGTAGTTTGCATTAGTATTATAGGTAAGACAGGTCCTTTAACCGGACAGAATAATTAAACATGTCGACCGAGAATTGACGTCATGTGTTTCAAAAGTACCCTTTTATTAATTTTCGTTGAACTTAAACCGTGTTAAGAGCCGGGGCATGCAATTTGGGAATTTCATTCACAAAACAAGCAACTTGTGACCACGCCTTTCCCTGGGCTCTTTCGTATTAAAGACGGTTCCGTAATACTCCTGTATCGATCCATGTCGAGATCCGCGTTTCGGGAAAAAAGGTCAAGAACTGAGAAGACCGAAAAAGGTGTAAAAGTATGGGTCCACTAGAGTTGCGGGCTACGAAGTTGTAGGGATCGGGGCTTGATTGTAGCCTTTAACCGAATGTGTCGATTCGTTTTGAGGGGAGGAAAGGGAGGGGACTGAAAAGGTTCAGAGTGATTCAAGCCCAGGCACGTAACATGTATGAGTAGAGATTCGATACCGGACGAAGAACGGTCATGAAACGAGTGGATTGAAAGATACGGCCGTATAACGCTTCTTCGTCTGATAAAACAAATATTCAAAAGGGTAATAGATTCTTCGGCGATATTTCGGCCCTTCTTGGTAAGGTGCTTCCCAGTCAGCTAAGGCTGAATTAGTAGTTTTGCATTGATCCCTAATACGTTGAAATTCTCGTTTCGGAATAATAAGTCAAAACGAGGGAGGAGGTCAGTTTCAGGGCGTGGTTATGATTGGGATGTAATACTGTGAAACTAATTAAGGTTGATATTCCCGAATCGCTTCATCAGCTCTCGTGACAGAAATCTCGAACTTCCCATGTAATATTCACCCAACCTAACGGAGCTAAACTGACTCTTGTATTTTCGCTGGGTGCGGGTCAGGCTCCCGCTTGTCGCTTCCGAGGAACTCATTGGTCAAAAATACCGGTTATGGCTATGGTTTAGTTTTTTCGTGTTTCTCACGAAAGCCAGTGAGGCTAAAAAAGAGCTGGGACGGGCTTGTAATCTTTTGAAAAAACAGCAGGGTTTCAAAGGAGTCGCGTAAATTAGAATATTGGAACATAAACCATATCTGCTGTGAATTGTGCTTTAAGCACAAACTTACCCACATCATTTTGTCGGTTTTTTTTCGTACGTGATCCTGTAAATATCGGGTCACTTGTCTTTAAAGCTTAGCTGAAAAGGGCCGATATAGGACGATCTAGTTATCCATCACTTATTCACTTAAAGAAGCTTTAAAACCCAGTGAAAATGCGTTACTTCGTTGCTCTGCTATTTACGAAATTACAAATTGATCAGTTTTCGTATAGTGGAATTTTCCTATCAAATTTATGGTACCTCTGCGCGCTTGTACCTGTGCTGTATGCGTGACGATAACGATTTACGAAAAATAAGTGTTTACGCATTGAGCTACCCCCCCCCCCCCCCCAAGGCCAATGAAAAGCTGCTTATTTATTGAGATTCAGTTTTTCTGTGTCATAGTAGAAACTTGCGTTGTGAGAACGGCCTTAAATATTCTGGACGTCATAACGGCCGTAGATATTCGGTTCTTTTCAGTTCAGTTTATTTTACGGCCCAAATACATTTAACTATGATGCCAGTACCCGCCCCAGAAAAGGTACAAAAAAGCACTTGCAATTGGCCGGGTACATAAAACTCATTTCCTAACTAATAATTAACTATAAACAAAACATAACATAAAAGAGCACTAAAATAAGAAATAATAACCAATCTCTCATCAACTCATTTAATAATAATGATGAGAAAAAAGAAAAATAATAAGAAAAATAGGAAAAATAGGAAAAAAAACCTATGAACCTTGGCCTAACAAATACTTTTTCATTTTATTTTGCAATAACCCCAGGTGCTCAGCCGCCCGAATGCTCTCCGGAACAGAGTTCCACACATTAGGCCCTGAAAATCTAGTATTCTGGACATCATACTAGAGCAAATAGTAAACATCAAATAAAAAATCCTTAACACAGTCCAAACATTGCAGTGTGTTCAGTTAAATGACCCAAAAATAAATCGGCTTTTCAGTTAAACTTTAATGTATGTTCTGGTTTAGCTCCGCCTAAAAACCCTCCTTGAGCCCTATCGGTTTCAGACTTTTTCTTGAATTTCGAGTATCTTTATTTATTCATTTGTAGCTAGTATCCACTGTTACAACCGGTTTAACTTTGATGAGCTTTTCGTGTTTCTTTCTCCGTGTTCGAACTCGTCAGGTTTCCGCACCTTACGTTTCAGTCATTTTTTGCTGAATAAAGTCCGGTAGTAAATGGCTAATTAGCAGTTGTTTTATTATTGTTTGTCGTAATTACTTCTTGTTTTCAGGATAACTCGAATTTGTACATGTGTTTAGAATTTGTACCTGGCGGCGAAGTGTTCTCGCACTTACGACGAATCGGCAAGTTTAGGTACATATTTTGTTTTAGGCATTTTGGGCTCGGTGCTTAGCTTTTGTGCATTGGAGATTTAGAATAGAGGAAATCGCCTTTGTCGGACCGCTTCGATTCCCGCCAACGTGTTTCTTAGAACCAGTGTTGCCACTAAGTTTTCTATGTTTCCAGACCAAGAATATATTTGAAAAACAACTTGTATATTGTTATAGCGCAGCACTTGATAGAACCGATCGTGGGGAAAAAAAAATTGACAGCGAAGTAATATTTGAAGCAAATCTTTGACACCTGCCAGAAAAAAAACCTTTAAATCCAGAAATTTGTTTGAGACTTAAGAAATGTCGGCAAAAAGGATGTAGTGTTTGCAGTGAAATAATTTGAGACGGGCTACGACACCTGTCGTAGAATAAGGTGTGAGATTCATAAATTGGACACATGAAAGCGGTTCCTATACATTGCATTTCAAACTGGCTTAAATGGTTATGTTACCCTTTTACACTTGCATACTTAAGGTATGGTTTTTTTCCTATAACATGGGCAGACTTCAGCTTTTCCAAGGTTCTGCGCTACGCAATTTTCAGGGTTCAGAAAGTTTGTTTGATTTCAGATTCAGATTAGATTATTTATTAACACAAAAAATAATACGCTTCCTGGAACAAATTGCATGTCCGCCTAAGAAAGGCCATGCGGCCCGTGGGAACGAACTTACAAATAAGGAGCTCATTCAATAATACTCCTTTTTTGAACAAACGTAAGATAGAACAAGTTTTTATATGAACAAGAAAGTTTTTATATGAAAAAAACACGCGACTCGCGCGAGAGATCAAGTTCAAGTTGAAAGTCTGTCTATTTCAGATTAAGTTCAACATAAAGAGCCACGATAGCGTTTATTTGTTTTTAATTCAGTCGCGGTGTCGTGGAAATTAGGAAAGAGACGTAGTGGCGTAAGAGAGGTTTGAAAAGGGTCGACCAAGACGTGTTCCTGCGTAGAAACTGTCCTTTGTCTAACCGCTAACAATCTTTATTCTGCAGGACACATCAAATTTGTACATGGTCCTGGAGTATGTGCCGGGCGGTGAAATGTTTTCACATTTGAGGAAAATCGGACGGTTTAGGTGTGTGTCAGCTTTGCAATTAATACGCACTCTCATTGTCGCTTGACGCACTTATTCACGTTCTTCTTTTTCCCAACCCTTAAGCATTGTCCAAATAGGTGTAATAAGCTGGATAGCGCTATACGCGATGTTTACGTCTTAATACACACCCCTTTTCAAATGGGAACCCGAGAGGTTCATATGAATCCAACGTTCGGTGTTTCCACGCTGATACAGTTTTTCGAGTTTCTAAAGATCAGAAAAAGTGTTCTTAGTACTACTTGAAGTACACCAGTACAGTTTGACGCCCAATATATTGTAAAAAGCTATTAAATGTACGGATGGACAGCATTGGGCCTCGAACTAGCATTAAGCAGTCGTAACAGAAGAAAGCGTGTTCTTTTGAAGAAAAGTTGTTTCTTCAGCTTCCAACAAAGTAGAATTTTAGGGCTTCCCGTGGCAACCCTGATGACGCTGCTCCTCTCCTCGGTGCGCTGGCAGAACCAACCAAGCGATCTGATTGGCTCTGCACAAGGGAGAATAGAGCCGAGCTCCGTTTTCCTATTCGCCTTATTACAGCGCGCCCCGAGGCCCCCGAGGAAAAGAGGAATCTGTAATAAGCCTTATACGCGGTAATACACCTTACAACACATATTTGGACAACCCTTACGGCTTTATTGTTGACTATCAGAAGTTCGATAACGGTTAATACAAGGATGCGCATTTTGGACAGACAACAATGATAGTGTTACCTGTTGATGTTAAGAACCTTTACGCGGTATGTTACCGTAAAATATAACAGTAAACATGGTTTGCAGTGTTGCTTTAAACGAAAATATAACACTAAAAATAATTGAGACATTGGACCACACAAATCCAGAGTGTTTGACGAATACAAGGTTTAAAGCCAAGCTGACTCATAATACAAGAAACAAAACAAGATTTTGGGTTTTTTTTGCTGATAATTAGCTGGTACTTAGCGATCTACAAAAAAACCGAAAATCTCGTTTTGTTTCTTGAATCCAGAGTGTTGTTTGTGGAATTGCGCATCCGTGTGTTAAAAATATCAAATTTCCGACAGTGTTTGTGTCCTTTCCTTATTTTTTGTCACACTTGATAATTTAAAAAGATTTGTATGTTTCCCTTTGTTAGACAAATTCATACATCAGCTCAATGGCCGTCTCTTCCCTGAACACTGCATCGATCAGACCAGGCCCGTATCCAGGAATTTTTTTCGGGGGGGGGGGGGGATTTGTCTTTCGGGGGGTTTTTTGCCTGCGGGTCAGACAAAAAGTACAAACAAGACATAGATCAGAGGGAAAAGCCTATAAAAATGACTACTTTTGTATGTTTAGGGGGGGGGGTCAACCCCCTACCCCCCCCTGGATACGGACTTGGATCAGACCCTTGGGAAATCTTATATTATAGTTTTGGAAGGGGCTCCTATCCAACATTAGCTGCGTCCGTTGGTGCTTCTTATAACGCGTTTTTGCATCCACCGATGACTGCTCCCCGATCAATTACAACCCGTTTTCGGACCAACCAATGTCTGGTTATTGCTCATCGGTGCTGCCTAATGCCCGGACGCCCATTATAGTCACACCTGGTAATAACGCCGGTAATAAGACCGTCTTACGGTCGAGATTGGGAAGAAAAGACGCTGAAAACGTAGGATAGTCGAGGTGGAAAAATCCATCTCCGCCATTTTGAGACGTATCTTTGGAGTGTTTGGACCAATCACAGACCAGAGCCACTGACTTTAGCCAGTTTTGTATACCTTTTAGTGATGATGGTGGTAGTATGTCTTGAATTGCCTGAAAGAAAAGTTTGAACGGGTAAATTGGTATGAATTTTCTAAATTTGTATTTAAACTTTAATAAGATAAATTGCATGCCCCCCCCCCCCCCCCCCGAATGTTGACCAGTCCGTAGAACATAGCCGAGTCTGCGCGAAGTGCAGCTATTTTTCGTAAGAATAGCAGATTTTTTTTTAAACAGTCGTTTTTTCTTAAAATCTGTAGCATTAGGCTCTAGTCGTACTGTCATATATGTTTTTTTTTCTCTTTAGACCCGAAAAAACTGTCGCAGCTTTAATGGAATGTGTCTCATTCTTTTATGGACTGGAGAATTTTATTGGCTGTAATTCTAGCAGGAGGTTTTTGCCTTGCGAAAAATCAAATTGATTATTTTCTGTCCCGAGCTTGGTGTTAGACACATAATGGAATGTGTCTAATTTTTGTATGGACTGGAGTATGCCTTTCATGAATTTTATTGGCCTTAGTTCAAGCAGGAGTGTTTTTGCCTTGCGAAAAAAAATCGAATTGATTATTTTCTGTCCCGAGTTTGGTGTTACACTAATGTGCATCTGTAGCTGTAGGATATAGCTGACCAATATTATGGCGATCGTACAACAGCCGTCCAGTATCACTTTTAAGGTCAGAAAAGAAACGATTATAGCTAAAATTTAAGTGTCTTCTGTGTGAACCGAGGTGTGCCATGAGTTATATATGAAGTACATGACAAAGTTATTAGACTTAAGTTTCCCACCTGCCCTAGTTACCTCTTAATCAGCATGAATAAGGAAGCATGAATTCATGATAAATTTTGTTCTCAAATATAATGGAGCTGGTTGTCCTTCAGACTCCTGTGACAAATTCATAAGGTACAGATAAAAAATAAATTTAATCACCATCTATTGTGTGAGCTGATCACGAATTCTCTTTCTTATACCATGGTTTATTCTAAATCGTTCGCAGGTGACGTAAGTCCCTGTGTAAATTCTCTGGCTAATTGACGCGAATGCTTTCTTGTTCTTAACAGCTTTATTGCTTATAGATACTCGCGAAGATTATATATTAGCCGCTATCCTCGATAACTTGACAAGCTCTTTTTGTCTGGTGCATATGTCGTGTTGAGGTTTTGGGGATCCCAAAACGTAAGTGACGGGATACCTGTGACTTCGTAAAGTTGTCCGTCCGTCCGTCTGTCTGTCTGTTGGTACGGTAACTTTCGAAGGGGTTGAGATATTTTGTTCAAACTTGGTGTGAGGATCCTTTGGGTCAAAGTACAAGGTCAAGTCCGTAGATGGGCCCCATAGCTGTATATTCAGGGGCGGGGGAGGGGTTCCAAATTAAGGGACGAAAAAAATGTTTCTTAAAAGCTAATCAGATATTCGGTTTAGGGGCAAGGAAACATGCCGAATCCGTACATGAAATCTATTTTCTCATCGGACAAGTAGTTCACTTGGAATCCGGCAAAAAAAAGGCAAATTTGTAAAAAGTAAAAGTTAAATCGGAAGTTGATTAGCGGCTCAATTCAAGAGGTAAGGAGACATGCTGAATCCGAATATGAAAATTATTTTCTCGCCGGACAAGCAGTTTGCCCGGAATCAGGAAATTTACCATACCATACATTATCTCCAAAGTCCCAACCGGCATTTACTGGGTCGCCGTTCCCCGAGGACTCCTCGGCGAACCGAAGGGAACAGCGAGAATAGAGGGAGTCACTTCACGCGGACTCCGCGTACAGAAACAGCGAGAACACGGGGAATGCTTCCAAAATGGATTTTGCTCGAAAAAAATAAATATGCAGTTGACGAAATTAGTCTGGATCCACTTTGTTTTTGGTTTTGTTTATTCTGATTGTTTTTAATTAATTTTACATTGTACCAACACCAGCAAAATTGATTCTCCTCCCAATCTGAAAGGGAGTCCTTTTTGATGACGTTGATGCTAACCAGAGCATTCCCCGTCCGTGGGAACTCGCGAGAATACGGGGAGTGAGTCCCCGGGACAAACAAAACGCGGGGACTCTTCAAGTGGAGTCCTCGGGGACGGCGAGAATACGCCGTACATCATACAACTTTCTGGGTGAACGGTATAATAAAATTTGTCCAATTCTCGGAAAAACCAGGTGGGTATACCATTCCCTACCCTCTTTTATCCACACAGGTGAAAGCTCTCTGCGTCGGACGATACGCTTTGTTTATCGTTTCTGTGGATGCCGGAGGGATAGGGACTCCGGTCGCATGTACACATGTGCCATGTTTCGTGGGTTCAAAGAGTATTTACACCTAGCGTACTGGCGTACGTATTCCTTGGGTTTAGTCATGGTAGTCTTTCTTGTCGGAGATAAATTGTATTAAATTGTTCACCAGACAAATCGAATATATACATCGGATATATAAATGTAATTTATGTTGGATTATTCACAGTAATTATAAATGAAAGAAATCGACTTTTACGTTTAGATAGATATCGATATTTGGTCATGTATATCGACATATCGTTATCGATATCAAATATCGCCCAACACTAGAGGGGTGGGGGGGGGGGCAAGAGTGGTGCCCCTCAGGAAATCCTGTTCTTTTTGTTTTTATCGTGACAAATAGGATATCAAAGGGATGGGCAAAGAAAAAAATTATTCAGTGAAAATTTCGTCAAATTGTTAAAACACTATTCTTTTTCTCGAAAGTGAACAAAAAGTCAGAAATAAAAATCCTCGCCGAAAGTATTTCGTCGAGATCGCCCCAACCAACATTGCATGAATTGTGCGCTGTTGGTTGCAGAACGAACTTCTTTGCGGCAAAATAACAACCCCTCTCCCCCAAAAAGCTTGACAACTGATGTAAAACTAGTTGAGCGCGGCGAGGGGGGGGGGGGGGGCTTGGAAGTGAATTTGATTCGAGTAAGCTGTAACAGATATTACGTAATGAGAATTGTTTTTTAGTTTGTAATATTATTCATATTATGCAGGTGGCCCAATGTCACGTTTGACCATGCATACTCTGAAACATGTGTATTGGGCGTACTCTTGGAGTGTGGGCGTATTTTTTACGGCTTAAAAAAGGCTTGCAAACTCTGTTAAAGTCCGTGTCAAAACCTAGTACAACCCTTATATTCAGTCTTCAGCTTCTTCTTAACACAATTAAAATTATAATAAAATATAATATGTAACTTCTTCTTGACACATTAATGTCAGGCATGACATATTCCTGTCCTACTAAGCAACCAGTTTCGAGTAAGTAAAGAAATAAAGATGAAAGGAATCAACAAAATCTTTTAAGGGATGAACTTAGCACATGCTAATATATATTTTTAATATAAAATGGGCGGGAATGATAAAAAAAAAAATATATTTTTCCAGTGAAACTAAAACCTTTGATTTTCGGGAGTAGCCAGGTCTAATTCATGCAAGACGGGTATTCGCTCGCCCGCTGGGTGCGCTGCCTACTTTTTCGTTTTGGAGTAAACAAGTTTGAAGGACAGTGAGTACCAAGATTAGATTTTAAAATTCTATTAAAATTCTTTGTTTATTCATGCATCCACTCAATGACATGATGAATGTCCGTCACGCCGCGTTATGACGTAACTCTCGCCTTTTCAAATGTTATTGAATTATTAACCGGGACTATGAGCAGTCTCCTGGAACCTTACTCTGACCGGGGGGTCCCGACTTATGCAGTTCATCCCACGGTTTTGGTACTGTACTTGATCCTGAAAAGGTTCCGTTTTAACATAAAATGAAGATAGATTACTTCGGAAGCTTTTTTGTCGACTTCGTCCAATGCATGCGATTATGGGTTTCTGTTTTGGGTGCTGGGGATAAGGTGACCTCTTGGGTGGGGTGATCAAGTTCTCTCCTGGGTTGCAGCCTTCCGTTTTATTTTTCATTCGTTCCTCTCTATTTATGGCAAGACGTCGGTATAAATGCCGCAAAATGTTAGATATTTTTGTGTGACGCAAAAATAACCCATCTGTTTTGTTTTTGCATTAAACTGAATTAAATTGAACGTGTAACCGCCGACCAAAGGCTGCTGCAGCAGCTTCCGCTACTCACCCATTCTCATGTACATTAGGTAAAAAAAAAAAAGTTACCCGCCTGGATATTATAAACTTTTTCTGACTCAAGCACATCAGAGGTGCCGATTCCAATATTTTTATTTGGTTTTACATGAACAATACAAGTAAACAATGACTTTGGAAATATGCGATATTTTTGCCGGTAAATCATTTTCTCGTCGGACAAGTAGTTCGCGCGGAATCCGGCCGAAACAGGAACATTTGTTAAAAGTAATAGTTTTATTTGAAGTTGATTAGATGTCCGATTTGAGGGTAAGAAGACATGCTGAATCTGCTTTTGACAATCATTTTCTACCCGGACCAGATGGTTCGCCCGGAATCCGGCTGAAACCTGAGATTTGGCAGAATTAAGGCAGGAGGAATTTATCAGTTTCGTCAAGGTAGATATGACATATAGCCTAGGGATACATGCACACATGCTGAATCCATTTTGTAAACTTGGTTTTCTCAGATGACGAGCCATTGGCCTTATTTTGTTTCCAAATTTAATAGTAAAAAACCCATTTGCCTGGATCAAATATTAAATTGTTGGGATCCCGTCGAAACCTTTGTTCTTGTTACATATGCGACGAAAAGCTGAAATGGGCGGCAGGGCGCCGGTGGGCGCCCTGCCACCCTTACCTAAGTTTTAGCTAGCGACGCCCCAGGGTGGAAGACCTTCATGGTTGAAAGGTCTGTCGAATGTTTACATTACCATTTGTTTTTTTGTCAGCCTTGGGCTTCGTAAACAATGGAGCATGACTCCTTTTACCTTTTCAAATCCTGTAACATCTTTTGTAATTTAAGTCGGCTTGGGCTGAAGCTAAAAACAAACCCATCTATAATATACTATTCTTCCCCCCTAATAATTGAAAATTAATCTTCTCGTTATAATTCTTTTTCAGTATTATTTTTTTGTCAAACTTTCTTTTAACAACTACATCTGAGCCCTTTAAATTGTCTTTATATAAAATCATTTCTGTCAAATTCCTCAGAATCTCATATATTTGAATTTGTATGTTTCTTTATTTTCACTATTGATACTCAACACACAATTTTCCAAACCAGTTTAAATGTACCTTCACACATAAACCATCAATAAATTTATAGAGGCGAAAGCCTTATTATTGCAATTGTATTAGATTATTATTTACCAACTCCAACTACTTTACTGGGCATAGACAAATAAGGACAGAAAACAATATGATAAAATATAAAACTTTTCTTAACTCAACTCGACGCCCTAAAAATCGGGCTTTTTGAAATAACGAATAAAGTCCCTTAGTGCTGAGCTTTTTAATTCCAGAACCTGATTTTGAGAACCTAATGTTCCTTACGTCGCCTGTCACATAGCAAACCAGAGCTGGCATACTTCGCTTAAATACATACCATTTATGGAGGTCCACTTTTTTATCCATTATTTTTAAGTGAGTCATTTTAGGTGGGTCCCGTAGTAGCAAATTGTATCGCCCTATTAACCGTCCTGCTTGTCAATGAATTTTCTGATGACTTATAGCTTCTCTGCACATATCGCTGTCGGGAAAACGTGTTTTGTTGTGCATGCTTACAACGTGTATTTTATGGCAAATTCGTAGTATGGTATGTTGAAGCCGTGACCTGACTTGGAATGCATGCCTGCTAATTTTTCCTACTGTACAGTAGAGGTCTGCTTCTTTGAACACTTGTCTAAATTTGTACTGCCTTGGTTTTGTTTCTTCGTCTCTAAGACATTCAGATAGGAGTGATTTTTTTGTTTTGAGAACTAAGTATTTGCGAAGAACCAAGTGTTTCAGCTTTTCAGCTGAAATCAGACTCTTTTGTTTCCATCAGCTTTTCCTTCTTTAAAGTTCGTTTTCTCCGGACGATTCTTGCTTCGTGTGTTAGGGCCAAGAGAAGGGAGAAGTCATAAAGGATGGTCCTGTTGCTTTCTGCAAACCTATATCGTCAGAAGTTTCATAACAGATAACACAAGGATACGCAGTTTCAACAGATAATACTTGGGATCTTATCTGTTTTGACATCGCAGACTTTACGCATAACAAGCATTGCCAGTAAGAGCCGAAAAGTATATGCCGACTTTGGCGATGTCATGGTGAAGAACAAAACAATGAGCAGATATTTTTTCGGCCGTGTTTCGGCTTTTCTGGTATTCAAAACGTGTTAATGCGTAACGTTTGAAAAATATAACAGCTAACATCTTAAGTGTTATGTGTTCAAACCGCGCAGCTTTATGACTTGGAGGATAAATATTCCTTCAGCCCAAGCTGATTGCGAGCCATATTTGATGGTGCAAAACGGATGCGTCAGTACGTAAGTTGGAAAAAACGCGTTTTTTCCAACTTGAGTGGTTTTGAGCCTGAAGAGGACCCTTGCCAAGAAGAGCCGAAATATCGCTCCAATAAAATTCAGCTGACGTATCCGTTTTACACCATCAAATCTTTATGACACTTGATGACGCTCATTATGACACTGACACTATCTGTTATGACACTTATGACAGGTTACTGCATTGACCCGGAGTATTGGAAAGTGTTAGTTGCGTCACGTTGCTTTTGACAGAGTTATAGTTTCATGTTATTCCCTCGAAATTAATGGATCTTTTTATATTTGCAGTGAGCCACACTCAAGGTTTTATGCAGCCCAAATAGTTCTTGCCTTCGAATATCTGCACTACTTAGACCTCATATACAGAGACCTCAAACCTGAAAATCTACTAATTGACGCTCAAGGATATCTCAAGGTAAATTTACATCCTAAAAATTACAGCAGAGTTATGTTAATCTGAACGTTTTTTGAACAGTGCCATTTCATGCCCTTGCTGGGACAGAAGTCGAGTCGACTAACATTTATCCAAATTAATTAAGGGCAGTCAACCATAAACCCCTGATTCTTGGATACCCTATGCCAAACATTGGGTAGATGTTGGTACCCTAACCCTGACCGGTCTCACTACAGATGGATTCTGATTGGTTGATTTCTG
Organism: Branchinecta sandiegonensis; assembly: GCA_030848855.1. Lineage (NCBI taxonomy): Eukaryota > Metazoa > Arthropoda > Branchiopoda > Anostraca > Branchinectidae > Branchinecta > Branchinecta sandiegonensis. Next base: position 3,939,510 of record JAUPMV010000012.1, read on the forward strand.
AGCTTCACTCAAATCATCGATATTTTATTGGGTCCCAGTATCCAACGTTCGGCATAGTGTATCCAGCGTTAGGCATAGGGTATACCGAACGCTAGATATACTTTACTGGAGTGTTGTACACGCGAATCTTTATTCTGTTCAGCCCAGAACTGCACTGTTCAGATTTGAATAACTAGATCAACATACCCCTACCCCGAATTGGATATCAGAATTAGATACCTATTCTTCTACACTAAAAGGTGTCTATTTTTGGCTTCTGTACCTGTGCCACTGACGTCAAACACTAAATGTACTCACGTGTTACTCAGGTGATCTTTTTTCCAGTTGTCGCTTTTCCTAGGATATTGCATTTTCCGCTAGAAAAGGATATTGCTGCTGTCGATCCAGCTCAGTTTCGGTAGTTTTGTCCATAAAGAATACGTGACACGCTTTGGTATGAGCAAGAATAGGCAATGATAAGAACCTCTGTCTCTCAGCCACTGTGCCGAGTGAGAACACACGATCATGTTCCTTAAAGGACCCGTCGTACCTAAAATGCCAATGCTTCCTTAAAGCACAACTCTTACTAGAAATGATCTTCTCCCTATGGTTAGAATCAGAAAAAATGTTTTGAAAATACCATTACTTTCCACCTAAAACTAGCGATTCTCTTGTTAGCGCTTGTCGACTATATCCCACCTTCCTGCTCTCCGACGCGGCGGCTGGGCGCAAAATATTTGAAAATTGCACGTGCCTTGGTTAAAAAGTGGGAAAACTAAGCAAATAAAAGAAGTAATAAACAGGAGATTACACATCCTTATGTGTGAAAGAGTTGTCAGCGGACAATGAAGATTCCGGTAAACTGTTCGTTGGGTGACGAGAAAACTCGGCAAGGCTGAAAAGCGCTAAAAATTCGTAGTTACGAAACGAATCAGTGGAGAAAGCTGGGGATTTTAGAAGCTTATAATCCCATATGGGAGCTAAGTATATTATAAAAGGCAGAATAAGCAAGAGGGGTCTTTAAATGCACAATACTTCCTTGACCGCATTCATTATTTCAAAACCCTGGAGACCCAATTTCACATGTTACATTCTCAACCCGTTAACGACACCTTTCTCATCTTTGCACTTGCCACAATTCACTATTTTCCATGCGCATTATGCTCCTGACGAAAATCTCCCGTTTCAAGTCCGGACCAATTTTAATTCCGTTAACGATGTGCGGAGCTCGAAGGAGGCCGTTGAAAATCGAGTAGCATGCTATCGATGCGAAAACCCGGTTTTCTGAATTTTGTCAAGTTTTTGCTAGAAGTCAATGGGTCTGGGAAAAGGCTTAAAACAGCCAAACCCATGTATGATTTGTTAAAAGCAGAGCTTAGTTTTACAGTATTTGGAAAGCTTTGAATATTGGAACTCTAACAGTAAATAGTGCGAGGGGCTTTTAAAATTCAAATAAACTTTAAATATTTGGTATGGTTAAATCCGGTTATTGGTATGGCAGGGCTAGTTGATTGATACGCAATTTAGCCCTTCAGAAGGCCGCACGAGTCGTAGCACAAAACAGTAATAATCGAAAGAAATTAGAAAAGATGCTAAGCTGGTTAAAAGAAACATGGGCCACTTGTAAATAAAATTGGAAAAAAAAGAACAAAGAATGATAAGCTATATTTATTCATATTCTTTAACTCCTGACTTCACCTGCCGCAAAGGCAAACACATTCTTCAGATCCTTCGCTGCCCTCACACTGACCTCGTTTTCTCGGATCTACATCAGTTCCCTGCATTGATGTGTGAAAAGCTGGAACTTTTACGTAAAAACAAAAACTTTAAAATTTTCTTTTAAAAACTTAAAAAAAACTTTAAAAATTTTAAACTTTTACGTAAAAACACTCAAACCCACTCCCCTGTTAAAAATAAGCCTTGGTTTCAGAAAAAAGGATGGAGCAAATATTTCTAGATTTCGATTCCATACCAAACAGGGGGTAATGCGCTTTTGTAGCCCATTGACTGCAAAAACGTCGTACCGGTTGGAGCACTCTCTGCTGTCCTGCCAAACTTACGCCCTAACGAGTTCTTCAGAAATCAACATGAATCTAAAATATAGTTGTAAGTGCCGTAATGACAGCTCATAAATCGAGTCTTGGACATTGCGTGCTTATTTCTACTTAATGTGATGGCTAATAATTCGTTCGTTCGGCACTTTTACTCGTCCATATACAAGCTCACCAGTCCGCAAGTTGAGTTTGGACCACCGTGATTCACTTGGAATTGGAAATTGTTAAGTCGCCCTCGGGATGTAAGGGTTTTGCCATCTGTGGGCGAAATTTAAATCTTTTATGGCACTTGAGCATAGCCTGCTCAAGTGCCATATACACTGTAAAAAGTTTCTCCGTATAAAGATTAAAGTTAATTGCAGTATTTGCTACTCGGATTCATCTTATCTCTGCTTGCAGATAACGATAGTCCGAGTAGCAAATACTGCAGATAACTTCAATCTTTATACGGGAAAGCTTTTTACCATGTAGCGATCGTAATGTCTGTCGATCTGTCCCGGTTCTGCTAGTTTGGGCACTTCCACATAAGCTAGGACGATGAAACTTGGCAGGCGCATCAGGGACCCCAAAAGATTAACGTAGAAATAATCACCTCCCCGATATCATGGGGGGAGTGGAGGGATGGCGAATCTGGAAACGAGTAACATGCATAACTTTGCAAAGGGTAATCGGACATGCATGAAACTTGAGAAGTGTCAAGAACAAGTGTCTCAGATGTTCATTTTCAGATCCGGACGGGATCCGATGACGGGGGGGGCTGGAGGGGGGCACTGGAAATCTCGTGAAATGCTCCCACATAAGCTAGGACGATGAAACTTGGCAGGCATATCAGGTACCCGACCAGATTAACTTAACACTATCGTGGGAGGAGTGGAGGGATGGGGAATCCGGAAACTAGTAACATGAATAACTTTGGAACGGGCAATCGGACATGCATGAAACTTGACAAGTGTCAAGAACAAATGTCTCAGATGTTCATTTTCAGATCCGGACCAGATCTGATTAGCGGGGGGGGGGGGAGGCTGGAGGGGGACACTGGAAATCTCGTAAAACGCTTCCACATAAGCTAGGCCGATGAAACTTGGCAGGCATATAAGGGAGCCGACCATATTACCTAAAAAATAATCACTTCCCCCATCCGGCCATCGTGGGGGAAGTAGAGGGGTGAGGAATCCGGAAACTAGTAACATGCATAACTTTGGAACGGGTACTCGGACATGCATGAAACTTGACAAGTGTCAAGAACAAGTGTCTCAAATGTTCAGTTTCCAATCCGGACCGGATCCGATATCTAGGGAGAGCTGGAGGGGGGCACCGGAAATCTCGTTAAATGCTCATTAGAGTCGAGGGATCGGGATGGAACTTGGAGGGACGAACAATCATATATCCTTGATAAATTACTTATCGGATATGATTGGATACATTACTGACAAAAAAAATGACCGGGTCGTGTCACAGTGGGGGGGGGGGGAGTTGGAGGGGGTTCCCTGGAATTTCTGATCACTCTAGTTGGAGTACTTCTAGATGTGCTAGGACCATGAAACTTGGCAGTCCCTTCCCAGATCCGATGATCGTGGGGGGAGTGAAGGGATCGGGAATCCGGAAACTAGTGACATGTATAACTCTGGAACGGGTGATCGGACATGCATGAGACTTGGCAGGTGTCAAGAACAAGTGTTTTAGATGTCCTGTCTCAAGTCTGACCCGGATCCGATAACGGGCGGGGGGAGCTGGAGGGCGGCACCAAAATTCTCATAAACCCACTGAATGTCTAATGAGCGGGGTAGAGATGGACTTGGTCGCGGTAAAGGGTTACTGATTTTTTTAGTTGTGAATATCGTGTTTGAATTTTTGGAGAAAGAAAATCTGCAGTCATGTTATTATTTATTCGTAATTCATAATTGTTTGTTATTAAATATTCCTTCAGCCCAAGCTGACTGCGAATCATATTTGATGGTGCAAAACGGATACGTCAGCTGAATTTCATTGGAGCTATATTTCGGCCCTTCTTGGCAAGGGTCCTCTTCAGGCTCAAAAACCGCTCAAGTTGGAAAAACGAACTTGTGGGAAACACCGAGGACCCTTGCCAAGAAGGGCCGAAATATAGCTCCAATAAAATTCAGCTGACGTATCCGTTTTGCACCATCAAATATGTTTGTTATTATTTATTTAACACTGATGTTATTATTTATTTTAACGCAATAATCATTCATAATTGTTTCTCTTCCGCTTTCTGACATATCAATCAATTTGTTCAAGAATATTGAATGAAAGAAATGGTCCAAGTGGTGTTAAAAAGAGTAGTTTGTTGCAAAAACAAGGCTCCAATCTTCGAAAGTTTCAGTGCAAGATTTTCAGGATTCAGGGTTTAACAACTTTATTAAAAAAAAATCATTTCGGCTTGAAGAACTGGTTACAAACAAAGCACATACGTGCTTGAAAAACGCAACCAGTACACATTTACTACCGTATTATCTAACTAATCAAACCTTCACTAAAATAAACTAAAGATTAATTAATTAATTTGGCAATTACCGTAGTCCTCTCGTCCCCTCACCCTCCACTCACCAACTACCCTCAAGAATATGTTTCTTTAACCGATTTTTAAATTGCGGCACACTTTCCGCTTCTCTTATTGAGTCTGGAAAAAGTATTCCAGACCAACGTACCTGAATGCCTTGCCACATGGCTAGAACGAACCGTACTTCTTGGCTCACTTACCAGGTCTCCAGCATGCCTCGTAGCATGTCCGTGATAAAATGAGTTAAAACGAAAAAAATTACTAAAAACATCAGGCGCGAAACCATTCAGACTCTGAAACACAAGAAGAAGTGAAGTAAAACACGGGCTATGCCCCTATTCTCTAGAGGACGAAGAACAAGTGAAGAAAGGGACTCTTTCCCTTCGTCGGGGTACTGTTATTTATTAAAAACATTTTTTTCTAGGTTACTGACTTCGGTTTTGCGAAGCGCGTGAAGGGTCGAACCTGGACCCTGTGCGGAACCCCTGAATACCTCGCACCAGAAATTATCCTCAGCAAGGTAGGTGTACATGCTCGCTGATCTGTTGTATCTGGTTCACTTCCTTTTCCCCCTTTCAGATAATAATATTTTATCCAGTGTGTTTTTATGGAACTTGCATTGGTCGGCCTAAGTGCCAATAGAATAGCCCGAGGGCTGAACTTAAACTAATTGTTGAAGTACAGTAACGTATTTAAGACTAATAAAAACACCGTCTATTCTAAAAATCTTGCTCTCTGCGAGGGGTTACCCATTTCCCGACACCTGCTGTACACCCTTTCCCGCCACCGGCTGGCACCGACCGAAATCGTATGTACCGGCCATAAATTACGCAGTGCATCTTTCAAACACTTATAAAAATGCTTATTTTGATGTTTTAATAATAATAATTCCTTTATTCTCCATAATAGCATAAGAAACACGCTAGCTTCGGATAGTCAATTACATGTTAGTATACTTATTTACAACACACTTAAAAAACAGCCTCAGGAATTAAAGTTACGTACAAAATAAGGTACAAATGAAGACAAGTACCGGTCAGTCGAATTTACAGGTGGCAGGCTTAGCTTTGGAAGACCGATTGACCGTGTAAACTGCCTAGTACAGGACTTCGGTCGTAAATCTGGCACATATTCAGGCAAAATATCTCTGTGAGTTTCAGACGACAGACATTTGAACCCAAATTTCATCGTCAGGGCATGTCTTCTTTCTTTTCTAACACGTGGCAACCGCTGCCGCTGCCCCAAATTTCATCGTCAGGGCATGTCTTCTTTCTTTTCTAACACGTGGCAACCGCTGCCGGTACCGGGCACTTGCTCTACACCAAAATTGAGAGTGGGCAGCCCCTCGGTTCTATTCTCCATCGCAAGCCACAAGTAATATCTAGCGATCGCCCATCGGGCGGTCCATTGGTCACGAGTTAGGGTACATCCAGATATACTAAGAGGATGAAACTTGTCAGGTATATTAGGGATTGACTAGGAAATCGTCACTCCCTAGATCCGAGAAGGAGTGAAGGGAGGGAGGATCTGGAATTCCTCGTATGCATTACTCTCGAGCGAGTGATGCGGTCTTGATAAAACTTGATAGTTGGCAAGAGTGCATTCCTAGATGTTTCACTTCCCCGCTCGATACGGCAACTGTGGAGAAGTTGGGATAGGGGAACTGGAAATCTTACGGCACGCTTAATGTGGTGGGGGTGTCAAGGCACTTTGGTGGGGTGGCGGGTAGGGACAGGTATAGGGATCCCCGCAAATCGGGCCTGTTTGCAGGTCTGGACCAGAACCGGCCACTGCGGGGGGAGAGGGAGGGGGCGGGGCATACATAAAATTCGAACGGTGGAATCTGTGCCGGATGGAACTTGATAGTTGACAGGTGCATTTGGCCTATATGTTCCTTGACAGTTCCGGACCGGATCCGACAACTTTTTTTTTTGGTGGGAGGGGGTACTGGAAATCTCTCCGCAGGCTTAAAGTGCTGGGATCGGGACGGGATAGTCATAAGCCCCATATATATTGTGATGCATCGGCCCGGATCTGAGTACTCTGGAGGGAGTTGTGCCAATCTCTACTAAGATCCACCTTATTTTGTCCAAATCTGAAAGATTTTGTAATAGGGGAAAGTGGCAATGAGGGTTAATGTAGTATCCAAAATACGAATTCCCCAGTTTCTTTTTGCTTTTGGAAGTACCTGCTCCGCCTCCTTAATCTAAGTAACCCCCCCCCCCCCCCGCCTCCAAAACGTCAGGGATATACTAACTAATTGAACCAACTGTGAGCTGCTTAAAAGAGTATACACATTATCATTATCAATATGAGACATGAAGAGAATATGACCTTTTGTAATAGGTTTAGGTTTAGGTACTACGTATTACCAGGGACCCATAAATTTCCTGTAATGACTCGCCATTCAGGGGGTTTGTCAATAAGAGGTTTCTGATGCGCTCTTGACCGAGCGTCAGATAGTTCGAGAAATACCCACGGGGATAAAATACCGGACTATCCAGATAGACAAAATTTTTCTCAGCTTTTGTGCTGAACTAGGAATATTTCTCTGTAATGGAAGAGTATCCTGGATCTTTTGTCCTATCTTAGGTACCTGGTGGCATGCTGAGTAGTCCCAACAAATTTTGTCTATCTGAGCAAGAACGCCGATTCGGCCCAAGCGGAATTTTTGGAAACTAGGTGAGGCTCGGGCAACATAGCACCATAGAAGCATAGGAAATGACAAGCCCCCTGAATGGCGAGTCATTACAGGAAATTTATGGGTCCCTGGTATTACTTAGGTAGAGGTATTGCTGTAGAAGTGTTTTCTTCTTCTTTTCTTTTACTCCGCTTTCGTCGGGTCATGAATCAAATTACTATTATTATTAATGCAAGATTGGTATCTCCATCAGTACTGTTTTAGTACTTCGTTTTCGAACGTCGTGTTTCACTTAGCTTTGCAACTTGCGTCGTGTAGTGTCCATCTTCGGTTGCTTCTTAGTCTATAAATCAACTCGGGAGTCACGAGCATGATACCACTCTGAAAGTCCACCACCTTCTCATAAACTTGAGATTTATTACTTGATAGAATCATCAGACGTGAGCTGTCTACAGAAAAATAATCTACAATACAGACGAAGTTACGTTAAAGGACCCCTCACACTATACTCTTCAGCTTACAGTATTTTCAAAATATTTGAATACTTTAAAAGTAGGCTGTGCTTTCAACAACTAACCCACGGTTTTGGCTGTTTTAAGCCTTTTCCGAGACCCGTGGACTTACAGCGAAAACAGGGAAACTGTTTTTCTGATGGAAAAGCTTCTCGCGGACAACCGTCGACAGCGTGATACACGTCGAAGGTGGTAAAACACGACAAGTGAGAAAATCAGCGTGGTTTTGTTAGAGGAGTTGGAATGTACCATACGAAATTGGGGCCTCCGGGTTTAGAAATGTAAGGAGTGATTATGGAAGTAGGTTGCGTTCGTATTATAGGTAAGACAGGTCCTTTAAAGCTGTTTATCGTAATTTAACTGTTCCCGAGTGGAGAGCGATTTTTTGTACTAACTATTTATATCTCCCGATTTAACAACTATTTATAATTCGTGTTTCCGTACTGTGTTGCAAAATTGAGCAACTAGTTGTACATTAATTTACGCGCCAGCTGATGTTCGTCTGGGTTTATCGAAACTTTGCATCTGTCTGAAAACAAAAGTGTCGACAAATTATGATCTCTAACTTGAAATACAACTTTCAAGTCGCCGCGAAAATCGAGGAAGGGCAAACCCCTGTTTCGGTTAACGGTGAAGGGTCGGTACCGTTTCTGTTTCAGGGACGTTAGCCTTATTGGCGAACTGCTTAATGCTAGTTTCGTTTTTGCAGATACCAGGGTATCTGTTGCCACGGTAACGTAATTAGTCGTTTTTGCAGTTACCGTGGTATCTAATACTACGGTTGCTCTGCAAAACCGACAATTGCCGAAATTGCTCATTTCGAATGTCATCCCAAGAGAAAAACTGAAATAGTCACATCATTAAGTGCCGAACTTCTTTCCCACCAATGTGATAGAATCCTAGGCTCTATTGTTGGTGATGGTGAAAGTTAAATGACTTTTTCAGATACCCACCATCAGTTACCACGGTTGGGCCGTGGTATCTGACTATCAGTTAGCACGGTGACTGGTCAGATACCACGATAACTGCAAAAACCTCTTTTAACCGTGGCTTCAGATACTAAGTTAACTGCGAACACGACTTTAGACCGTGGTATTAGATACCATGGTATCAGCAAAAACGTTGTTAACGAACAGGGCTCCTGCTTCTGATTTCAATAGTTTTCAGCAATGTTAAAGCACAACTCTTACTAGAAATGCTCTTTTCACGATGAAGTGCCTCAGAAATATCGGTTCTCCAAAACTCCATTACTTGCCACTTGAAATGAGCTAGTTTCTTGTTAGCGTTTGTCGGCTCTATTCATCCTTCCTGCTCTCCGACGCGGCGGCTTCAAGATTCAAGGTTTTAATTTCAAAGACTTTAAAAAAACGGTCAAGCTGGAGACACGAGGTCGATTAGCTGGACGGAAAATATTTCGATTGGCTGGAAGGAACTATTTCGATTGGCTGGAAGGAAACTGTTTCGATTGTCTGGAAGGAAACTGTTTCGATTGGCTGGAAGGAAACTGTTTCGATTGGCTGGAAGGAAACTATGGGCAGTGGTTAAAAACTCGGAAAACCAAGCAAAACAAATGAAGTGCAACAGAAAATAGACTATCCGGTATACCATGTCATGTCTTCATGAAAACAGTATGTGAAGCATTTCATGTCCTATGTGTAAAAGAGTTGTCGGCGAAACTTGCAGCTGTCAGCGAAGTTTGCGTTTCCTGATTATCAAAACTCGGCTATGCCGAAAAAGCGGCCGTGTCCAAAATGAAATCACCATCACCAACTTTTATTTAAAATATCTTTTGATTTATTGTTACGTTATTCCGTGTAAGTGACAAGCGAGAGTGTACCTCTTTTTTCGTATTGTATGTACTAGTTAGATAATCAAAATATCCTTTAATTATCTTTCAGGGCTACAACAAAGCCGTTGATTGGTGGGCACTGGGTGTGTTAGTATACGAAATGGCAGCTGGCTACCCGCCCTTCTTTGCCGACCAGCCGATTCAGATCTACGAAAAAATTGTCTCCGGAAAGGTAAGCCCCCCCCCCCCCCCCCCCAGATTCAGCTGTCTTTATTTAAAGCACAGCTGAAGGCCGGTACTACTCCCTTATGTTCCTTTCAATAACAAGCGCCATCACCAGTCCACCTGTTTTCGAGCTCCTTTCACAGTTGTTGTCAAGCTTTTTCTCTCAAGCCAAATTTAATCTTCCCATGGATTCTTTTCACAATTAAGCCCCGCCTCTTGGGTTGTTTCAGTTGGAGTTACGGACTGTTACTGTACAGACCAATCAGACAAGGTTTGTTTGCCAGGTTAGGCAAGAGGAGGGTTTTCGCGAGATGTCGGAATCACTTTCCGACGAGCGAAGCGCATCGCGAAAACTGTCGGAAAGTGATTCCTGGAATTACTTTGCACTTTCCCGATGGACTGATCGTGAAATCCCTGGTGGAAAGTTCGGCAACTTTCCGAAGTAGCGCGAAAACCATTGGAAAGTGATTCCGACTTTGCTTTCCAGCTCGCGAAAACCCTCCTAAGATTGCGCGTAATAGGTTATGTATGCTCGTCGTGGCAACTCAAACGACAAGCTCTTCATTGAACTTTTAATTTCACGCAAACCAGTAAGAAGAAGTCAGGACTATCAGGCGTCTGTACATTATTTGATACTAACAGTAATTGCTGACTCGTTTACACATTTTTGTTTACTACAGTAGAGGTATGCTTATTTGAACACGTCTGTCAGTGTTTCAGTTTCCGTACCTTGGTTTTGTTTCTTGCTTATAAACAGTCAAATGTGTAGGGAAAACAACAAACTTGATATCAGTTAGAGGGTAACGGTACAAGACATCTTTTAGAACCAAAGTAATTTGGAAATACTCCTCAGATTTGTGATGTAATGTTTGTGATTTTTCAAATGTGATGTTTATTTTTCACCCATCGTACAGGAAAGAGAAAATGATGGAGTATAAAAAAAAGAAAATAAAGAAAACACAGAAAAAAGATCAAAAAGATACAAACAAAAGGCAAATTATAGAGAGAAAATCGCACTAATAGTTAGAAAATGTCAACGAACATTCATTCTTCTTCTTTAAATCGTTGATTGGTCGATCGTGCAGCGAGGTAAAGAAACTTGCGCATAGACGTTTGTTAGTTTGAACGCTTTCTATCCGTGAAAGACAAAAAACTCGCAATGTCACCTATTGACAAAAGTGTTCTTAATTTCGAACCGTCGGGTTCGAAACCCGAAAGAAGAAGCAAAAGAGAATAAAAAACAAATATTTGAAATTATGTTGGCATACGGGTAAACTGAATGTAAACAAAACGTTTTTGGCAAGTGTTTTGCAAAAAAATTGCCTGGTCTGGGTTTTGTGTTTTCGTCGGCGACTGGCCACTGTTCCGTAAGGTAAGGTACAATTTTTTTTGGCAAATATCAATAAACCTGGAGTTTCTCAAAAGCATCAGACATGCCAGTGGCATAAAAAACGACGCTTCACTAATTCTGATTGGTTTGTAAAAATTCTTAATACAATTCTAGCCTAAGGCAATATGCTCCGTGACGTTCAAGTAAGCATAACTCTACTGTACTTCCCATTAAAGATGGAATTGACAAGATGGACGACAAGGACCTACCAGAAATGACAAAATATACCGTCACCATTCCCATGGAAAGGATTGTTGTTTCTGAGTCAGATGTCGAAAAACGTCTCGCGGCCCTAGACCCCAACAAATCTAGGGGACCAGATGGGATACACCCAAGGACAGTGAAAGAAGCCAGCTCTGTTCTAGCTCCAGTACTGACAAGGATATACCAAAACTACCGTCCAATCAGCTTGACATCTGTCATATCCAAAGTCATTGAAGGCATAGTTAATAAAGAAATTACCCAGCACCTGGCAGCAAACAACATCATCCACCAAAGCCAACATGGATTCGTCCGAGGAAAGTCTGTGGACACTAACCTAATAGAGTCCTACGAGATCGTCACCAATCTTCTGGAGCAAGCCACACCAGTTGACGTAGCACTCCTTGACCAGGCCAAAGCATTCGACAAAGTCAGTCACCGAAGATTACACATCAAGGTCGACGCATGCTTTATTCATCCTCAAATAGCAGATTGGGTGCAGAACTTCCTGACTGGACGTAAGCAGAGAGTCCGAGTCTTCGGGATAGCAGGTGAGGAGGTCCTGTCATCGGAAGCCGAAGTACTTAGTGGAGTCCCGCAAGGGACAGTACTGGGACCAACCCTCTTCAACATATACATCAACGACGCCCATCAGCTTCTGAAGAATACCATGCCACAATACGCAGATGACTCGAAACTAATTGCCAATGCCTTTACGAACACCCTTCAAGAAGATCTCAACAGTTTAACTGACTGGTCAAGTGAATGGAAATTAGAGTTCAACCCAGACAAATGTCGTGTACTTCACTTTGGACACAATAACCCTAAGCGACAGTACCAGATGAGAAGACATGGATCAAGCACCCCAGTCCCAATCCCTTCCACCTCAGAAGAAAGGGACCTCGGAGTTATTGTGGACGACAAACTAAAATTCCACGCTCACACCAAAAAGGTAGTGGCTAGCGCCAATCAGACCCTAGGGATGATAAAACGATCAGTCGCATCCCGCAAACCAACTGTCATGCTGAAACTCTACAAAGCTCTGGTCAGGCCCAAGCTGGAGAGCGGCAATGCCCTCGCCTCACCCTATTACAAACAAGACAAGAAACTAATCGAAGGTGTCCAGAGGCGAGCAACAAAATCCATCCAAGGCCTTAGAGCACTACCGTATGAACAACGACTGCAGAAACTGAAGATCCTGACACTTCCTTACCGGCGGAAGAGAGGGGACATGCTACTAGTCTACAGAATCCTCAACTCTAATTGTCTCCCCTCCCTCTTCGCCCCCGACAACCACTCACGGACTAGGGGCCACTCCCGGAAACTGTCCAGAAGGTCCGAACCAATTGTCACCAGCGAAACACCCGAAGGTTTCAAAAAGCGGCTCGACGAGGACTGGCGCGGACAGCCCTGGAAAAAGGACTGGTGCGCACTCAGCTACTCATCGGGATACAACATCCTTATTGCTTGCAAGTGCAATTTAAGGTAATTTAAGGTAATTAAAAATAGAGTCAAAGTGTCGATTTGCATAATTTGTGGACACAATTAGTCGAATCCGTGAAATTCTACACTTGCTCTGCTCTAGCTCAAAGCGATACCATCTGATTAGGATTAAGAAAATTGAGAATCGAACAATGTTCTAAGGAACGATGTGATTAGCGCTTGATGAAACATCTTTATCAAATCAAATCGTTTAGTGAAAAACCAACTTCGTAGCTTTCTTCGTCAGAAGATGCCAAATTACGCTGGTCATACAGTAATAAAATAAAAATATAATTATTCACTTTGTTCAAAATCTCTGTTAAAAAGGGCACAAACGAGTTCATGAAACTTGAAGTTCATCCTCTGACAGGCACTAGTTTGTTTTGCTGTCTTGTTCTGCTATTTTTCGGAACATCAGGGGGGAGCAATGATCGGTTGTTCTCATTTGCCAACAGTTTTTTTTTCTCCAAAGTTTAGTATCAGTTCTGTTCTTCGATTATAGAGGCTCGGGATTCTCAACACAGACAGTGCTTGCTCGTAAGACTGATAGCCAGGACCCGTTATAATTTTAAAGTGCTAAACTACACTTTCCTACTTTAAAGTACAATCACTCCACATAGGTTCACTTCAGTAAGACTGTCGTAAAATTTTGATGCGTAAACAGGTCGTGCCTTTACCAAAAAAGGGTTGCTATCTGTCTGCCTTGGGTCGTGCCCATCCCTAACGAAGCTTGTAATTATTTGTTTAACCCCAGTATTAAAGTTGTGAGTTGAATAAAAGCGGCTGTCCTTTCATTAGAGATAAGCTGTTATGTAAAACGATACCAGTAAAAACAACTGTGGATTTGAATGTCTGATAATGTTTTTCAGCGTCTTTTACATTCCAGTCGTGGTCGATCTGTTATCGGTCTATTTTCACTAAAAATCATATCAAAGGCATCGCATAAAAAGCTGCAGCTCTCCGTGATAACGATACTTTGATTCTGATGCGATTTTTAAACAAAAAATAAATTGATACTGGATTCCGTGGTTGCACGCAATTCTTTTGAAAATGATTGGCTGTTTTGCACGAGTTTATTGTCCAGACATGGTTTGCATAACTTTAACTATGTGATGATATATAATCATGGCGAAACGATGAGACTTCGCTGCACCGGGTTGGTGTTAGGATTGATTTCGCTTCGTGTTGGTGGTGTTGTGCGGTGATCGTTCTACTCAGTGTTGAATTTTTTTAAAGCACACCTCGCACTACATAGTGTTTGTGTTCCAATATTTGAAACTGTCTGAATACTGTAAAACTAAGCTCTGCTTTTAACAAATTATCCACGACTTCAGCTGTTTTAAGCCTTTTCCCAGACCCATTGACTTCTCGGAAAAACTCGGCAAGATTGAGATAACCGGTTTTATGCATAAGTAGCATGATACGCGAACACTCGTTGGGAGCTTAATGCGCTAGGAAAATCGTGGATCGCGGCAAGTGCAAAGATTAGTGTGGTGTCGTTAGCGGGTTTAGAATCTAACATATGAAATTTAGGTCTTCAGGTTTAAGAATTAATGACTGCAATCCGGAAGTAGATTGCATTGACATTGTAGGTACGACGGGTCCTTTAAGGGTTTGAACCATTCGGTGTTTTTTGTTTTCCGGTTCAGACCCTTTAATAAGAGTATTGTGTTACTAACGTTTTGTGTATTAGTTTAAAAAAACCTTTACCCTTGAAGTTTTTTGTTGTTGTTCAAGTAGTTGGTTTATTTTTTTTAATCATTTTCTCGCCTGAGCACCGTTGAGCGAGTCGGAATGAACTTCAAATTCTTCTTGCGCATCAGAAAACCAGTTTAAAGTAGCCTAGGTAATTCATTCTGCCTAAAACGGGGAAGAAATCAGTACCTGTCGTTAAGAGTGACTATCGCTAACACGGTTGTATGTTTATTTCCGGCAAAATCCTAACATCAGCCGACGTTATTTACAACTAAGAAAAGCCTAATCAACCGTTTGTGACACCGAGTCCGTCAATCCGTCCGTTCACGAATTATTCATGAACGGATGGGATTAGGATTGGGTCAGACTGCATACACTACATTACTGGACACACCCTTAAATCAAGAACACATAACTGATTGATAGGGAGAAATTACACAAAACCTTAAATAAATTGTTGAACGAATTAAATAGTGCCATATTTTATCGTAATGTTTTAATTTTGTGCCATTTACCTTTGTGTCTGGCTTTCTTGTTAAGGTCCATTTGAGATTGCCCGTATGGGTAGCTCCGAATCGCGCCACTAGATGGGACCGAGTCCCGATTTAAATTTGCGACTTAGTTGGTGGTGGTCTAGACGAGGGGTTCCCAACCTTTTCCGTGTCGCGTACCCCTAATTAAGTTTGCGTACCCCTTTTGAAGAACCTTTATTCTACTACTCTAATAAGATCTGACAAGATGTGAACGCCAAATTACGTCATTTATTGACATAAGTGGTAAGGGATTAATGTGTAAAAACATATACAAATAAAGGAGATACTTGAGGCTGCACGGTGTCAGTTTCATTCTCGTCCTTAAACTGGTCAAGGGTCAGAAGGAAACTTGCGCTGTTGCTTTGAAACTTTGTAAGCCAAAACTCTAATTCCTTGACAAAAGCAGACATTTTAGAATTCAGAGATTTGGTTCACGTAACCCTTACGAGCCACTGATCTAGACATTGGAAATGCTAAAATGCTTTTGTTATAACTCATGCATTAAAAGAGAGAATAAAATCCCTCTTGAGTAGACTATGAAAGACTAAAGGGCTCCCTGGGCAGGAATTGAACCCATGACCTTCTGTTTCCAAGAGCGATGTCCTATCACCTAAGCCATCAAGTGTGAACATAGTTAGCAAACTACTATACTGGCAAGACAGAATTGAAGAAAAAATTAATCCAAGAAGCAGCACTGGCCTGTCAACCATGCCGACGTTGCTACCGATGTCGCTGTCCAGTATCGAAAACGTCTTCCTTTAAAGGACCCTTCTTGCTTATTCTGTCTTTTATAATATACCTAGCTCCCTTATGGAATTATAAGCTTCTTAAATTCCCACCTTTCTCCATTGTTTCGTTTTGTTCCTACGAATTTTTAGCGCTTTTTCCGCCGTGGAGTTTTGCCCGTTACGCAACCCAAAGCTTGCCAGAATTGTCAACGTCCGCTGAGAACTCTTTCACACACAAGGATATGAGAACTTTCTGTTTTTGAATTTTCTTATTTGCTTAGTTTTCCCACTATTTAACGTGTTCAGTTTTCAAATGTTTTGCGCCCAGCCGCCGCTTCGGAGAGCAGGAAGGCCGGAGAGAATCGATACGCTGTAAAAAGAAAAGCTAAATTCAGGTGAAAAGTAATGGTATTTTCGAAAAACATTTTTCTGATCCACTTCATAGTGAAAACATCATTTCTAGTAAGAGTTGTGCTTTAAAGGACCGTCGTACCTATAATGCCAATGCAACCTGCTTCCGAACTTGCCCCATCAGCTCTTAAACCCGGCGACCCGAATCTCATACGGTACATTATAGTCCCCCTAACCACGCCTTACTCATTTTCACACTCGCCATTAGGGTTGCCAGTCGCTGCCACATCGAAAACCTTTAGAGAGTGACTTTTGGCACAAAAAAAGCGAGTATACTGGGAGTGAAATTTTATTTTCATGAAAAAACGTGAAATGGTCACTTTTAGTCGGAATCGCCTCTGCAAAAATGACACATCTTAATTTTATTTTCATAAAAAAAAACTTGAAATAGTTACTTCTGGTCGGAATCGCTGCTCGCCATGCGATTTGCCGCTGTTTTCGATGCGGATCATGCTCCCGAGGTTTTTTGTTGTTGTTAGAAATGCCTGGAGAAAAGTTTAAAACAGCCAAAGCCTTGGGCATTTTGTTAAAGCAGAGCATAGTTTTAAAGTACTGTACAGTATTTAGGATATTTGATCATGAACAAATAGTGCGATGTGTTATTCTGACTTTGAAGCCGTGGCCTCGCATTCGATTCAAGTTGGAATACATGACGAAAGAATTATCGTCAAACTCGGAACATAGCTTTGATTACTTAGAACATTCGATGAGGTCACCACGGTGGAAACGGTAAACTTGATTTGAAAAATTGCTGTGGTGTCGTTCAGTCGTTAGAAAATCTTATGGCTAAAATTAGCTAACAAACCACATAGACGCCGAGGCATTAAAGGTCGAATCCAGAACGACACAGGAATATTAGTCCGGAACATAGCCAAAATCACTCGTTCAGCTCACCACAGTGGAAGCGATAGGCTTCAACAGGAAGAAAATTATGACGTCGTTCAGTCGTTAGCAAACCTTATGAGCGCTGCATAAAATAAGCTAATAAACCGCCAGTCTTATTTATGTTTATCAGTGACTTTAAGTAGACAGCGTGGTCGTCCCTCAGATGATTTTTCTTTGTGTTATGCCACCGCTCGCCTCTCGCCATAGGCGGTGACCTGCATAAACTGTCATCAGTACTTTCACACTGTTGTTGGCTAGGTGGAACATGGTAAGGTTGTGTAGCTTCAAAAACACGAGCGAGAAATTTGCATAAACTTTGATCAGCACTTTTATACTGCTGTTGGCGAGGGAAAAGCGTGGTAAGGTATGTAGCTTCAACAATCTGAGCGGGGAATCTGCATAACTGTCACCAGTACTTTTATGCTGTTGTTGGCGAGGGAACACATGGTAAGGTTGTGTAGTTTCAAAAGTCTGTTCGGGAAATTTGCGGAAACTTTCGTCGGTAATTTCGTACCAGCGTTTTTGGGCAAGGGAAAGCATGGCAAGGTTATGTAGCTTCAAAAATTTGAGCGGGAAATTTGGGTTTGGAGAAAAAGCTGAGATGGCTTGCAAACAGTTATTGTACGGAACTCTTTGAAAATTGTTACCTGGTGTGTGTTGTGCGTAAGAAGTTTTTTTTTGCCCGGCTAACCGCTTTTAACGCAGGCACGAGATATCTGTAAGTAATCCTAGTAATTCTCATATTTGTTTGATTTTTTTTGAAAGATAGGGTTACATCAGTTGTGATGATAAGTTTTTTCGGATGCAGTTTTCGTGTAGTTTCACTTCACAGCATTTTATGCGCCAAAAGTTTTGCCTCTCGCCGTTTTCTTTATCCGTTCTGAGTAGGCTACTTTAGTTTCGAAACCGAAACTACGCAGCTTAAATTAAGAGCTATGTCGAGAACGCAGTATAGAGTTTCGGAACTCATCAATTCAGTTGTATACACACCAAAGCATATGAGGAAACTGTTTATTCAGTTCAGTTCAGTTTATTTATAACCCATCTCACCATGGAGTAACAAACAAAATAAATAGAAAAAGAAACAGTAACACTAAATACAAAAAATATCAAATATATCATAATAAATGTTTTCTGCTCGTAAGCTCGATCCTGTCGGCGATTTTTGTATTCCAGAGCGTAGACAAACGGCGGTCGAGGTGGATTCAAACAATCACCAGGTTAAACAAGTGGCGGAATGAATAATTTCGCCACACCGGTGTTCCAGCGTTGAACGCTTATTGCCGTACCGGTGTTCCAGCGTTCTCCACTTTAGCACCCTGATAAAAGGCTGGAAAACACTTCCGCGAGCCTCATCTTCGCATGATTGTGTGGTCGTCTGCAACCCATCATAGTGGCTGAAGGGTAACCTGTATAAACTGTCATCACACTTTTACGCCTCCTTCGCGAGTGGTAATTCGTCGGTTATTTACCTCTTTTGGAAGTGAGCCATTGGCTGGACCGACTTAAATTCTGCATTTGAAAGCCTTACAGCCATTCCGCATATTTTTCTACGAAAAAAGACGATTTATTCTTCCATGGGTGTATTCCAACCATTGACTTTCGGAGTTCGAGAGTAAGAGCGACTGATCTTTTCTAGTGACTGGGGTAGCGGCCGAGCAGGGTTAGGCTAGGGGCTGAGGAAGCTAAAACTTGGAGTAACTTTTAATTAAGCTAGGCTGAGTAGGGGCGGGGTAACTTGTCGGTATTTTCATCACATGTCAATAAAGCGAAAAGTGTGATAAGGAAAGCCTGTTAGGAAGTGCATAATTACTCAATAAAGTGAAAGTAATAATACGGCGGAGCAGATTAGATAACGGTGGAATAGACATTAGTTGCGTTTTTGTAGATACCATGGTATCTGTTACCACGGTAACTGGATCTGCAATTAGTCTTTTTTTGCAGTAACCGTGGTATCTGATATACGGTTGCTCTGCAAAAACGACAATTGCCAAAATTGTGCTTTCGAAGCCATCCCAAAAGAAAAACATATATTCAGTCACATCACTAAGTGGTAAACTTCTTTCTCACCAATCTGACAAAATTTGATGAAAGTGAGATGAATTTTCAGATACCACGACCAGTTACAACGGTCGGACCGTAGTATCTGAATATCAGATACCACGCTAACTGGTCAGATACCACGATAACTGCAAAAACGACTTTAGACCGTGGTATCAGATACCATGGTATCTGCAAAAACGCAACTATTCTTTCACCTCGCAGCAGACATCTAAACATTGATTCCATTACAAGTTGTTCCTGTTTGATGTTGCTGTTCCGAACTGTGCTGTATTTTTCAGGACTCAAAGATACAGAAACACGGAGAAAAATCATATTTTTGTTCAATTTGTAACCTTTTATCGTTTTGTTCATTTATAATACTCCATACTTTGTGTTTCTACACTTGTACGGGTAATAAAGCTCATTCATTTATTAGAAAATTGTGTAACCAGTATTTCTGACGAATGAGCTCTTCGAAAAGAGCCAGATGGCAAATGCAAAATCAGCGTAGTGCCGATAGGGTGGAATAAAGTAACACCGAAAGTGCGAAATCTCAGAAATGATAATTGATTGGACGGCTAAGGACGGAGATTGAGTCACAAAGTCCTTCAAAAGCTAATGTACTCATGAGTTACGGTTGTCATTTGCCATACCTACAAAAAAGCCGTTACACTTAGCGGGCAAGCTTACGCGAGATTGTAAACACGAAGTTTTCTACGTATTTGTAGAAAAGAAGCACAGACCCACTCTCGATTTTGGTGTGCAGCAAGTGCCCGGTACCGGCACCGGCTGATACTGGCCGGCACGGTTGCCACGTGTTAGAACATTAAAATAAGCATGTTTAAAAGCGGGAATCGCCCAATTTATGGCCGGCAGCACCGCTGTTTCGGTCGTTGCTGGGAAAGGGTGTACAGCAGGCGCCTGGGAGTGGGTAACCACTGGCACAGTACACTTGCAGTGTCTCTGTCGTTGCATGATTTTTTGCTGTTAATGGAGGGGAAGGGGAAAGACTGCTGGAAAGGGGAAGACTGCTCAACGAAAGCATTCTGAAGACATCATACGAAGCTCAAGTAGATGGCCACGACAACTGGAGCCCAGTGTAAACGTAAGATAAGGTTGAAGAGTTAATTATGCAGTGAACTAGCCGATTTATATCCTGGGAAAACGGGGGTCCTGAAAGGTCTGTCCCGACTGAACTTGTGATGTAGTGGCGCCACTGATAAGCAGAAGTCCACCCTCATGTCTGCTGCTGGGTGGGCCTTGATCTTTCGATAATGGGCACCATATTGGTGAAAAGTAGCGCTCGCTCCATTTGTGGTGTACCAGCACATTAAAATTGGCCTCTACCCACTTCTGAAACATTATGGTGCATTAAATTATCGTCACTCCATTTGAAGCTTGCCGCACACGGACTGTGGTTTATGAGGGCTTGGGTTGGAGTTGCGCTAGAATGGACAGTTCTTAAATTTAAAATTATTGATGGCTCCCTTGTCCGTGTTGTATTAAAGACCCGCCTAACTTAGCCAAGCTCACTATGTCATTTTATTTGCCCAGCGGCACAACGCTGATTTTGTCATTGCAGTTCGCCCCCGCGAATTGCTTCCGAAGAGCTAACTGGTCAGAAATACCGGTTATGGAAGTTTTTCCGTGTTTCTCATCAAGACCTAGGGTAGAGTGGGGCTGAAAACCGCCGGGGCGGGTATTTAATCTTTGAGAAAACCAGCAGAGTTTCAAAAGAGTCACGGATGGTAGAATATTGAAGTCGTGCGTCAGGTTACCTTGCGTCGTAGGTAATCTATAGGCACGTCTACGCTGTAAAATGTCGTTGCACTACCACGTGTACTGTTCGTAGCACCTTTTTGGAAATGTCTGTTGTCGGCTGGACAGAAGTACAAGGGTTCATTTTTTTTCTGTTTTGTGAGGTGCCTCTTGTAACCTGTATAAGATTCCCTCCTGTAACCTGTATAATATGCGAAATTATGGCTTATCTGATGCGACAGTTTCGGTGGATAAAGTCATAGAGAACTTTTACGCTCAAACCAATTGCTATTCAATGTTCCGTGAGCCGTAGCTGACTTTGAAACATATATTCAAATAATGCATACTGATACGTCAGCCACGATGCTTTAGCAGCGATATTTCGGCCCGTCTTGGCAAGGGACCTCGTCAGGCTCTCAATCTTCAGGGTCAACGTCGGGGAAGGAAACAAACCTGCTATGTAGTAGGCTATCAGACTGTATGTTGTAAATGGTGTACTCACCTCTTTTCATGGCGCTTGCCCTTCGGCCAAGTGCCATATAGCGATCGCTGTTTCTGTCCGTCCGTCAGTCTAGTGGTCTGTCGGTCGGTCCGGGTTTTGCTAGCTTGGGAACTTCCACATAAGCTAGGACGATGAACACTTGGCAGGCGTATCACGGACCCCAAAAGATTAAGTTGGAAATAGTCAAAGCCAAAAAAATTGCTTACTTTCCCCTTTCTTGTCAAGTGCATAAATACAAAGTTTCTGCGGATTTTTATTATAAACAGGAGTAAAGCAGGATGCGAATTTTCTTCGTGGCTGCAGGGACCCATAAATTTCCTGTAATGACTCGCCATTCAGGGGGCTTGTCATTTCCAATGCTTCCATGTTGCTATGTTGCTCGAGCCTCACCTAGTTTCCAAAAATTCCGCTTGGGTCGAATCGGCGTTCTTGCTCAGATAGACAAAATTTGTTGGGACTATTCAGCATGCCACCAGGTACCTAAGCTAGCATAAAAGATCCAGGATACTCTTCCATTACAGAGAAATATTCCTAGTTCAGCACAACAGCTGCGAAAAATTTTGTTTATCTGGATAGTCGGGTATTCATCCCCGTGGGTATTTCTCGAACTATCTGACGCTCGGTCAAGAGCGCATCAGAAATCTCTTATTGACAAGCCCGCTGAATGGCGAGTCATTACAGTAAATTTATGGGTCCCTGGTGGCTGTAAGTTGTAAATAGAGTACTCATCTTTTTTTCTTTTTCTTTTGTTTTGCTTCGTATATGCCATATGAATTGTTGGGTAAATAAAATGACTTTCCCCTTTCTTGTCCATTAAGTACATGCAAATTTATTATCTCTATCAGTCAGTACAAACTATACCAACCGCGACTTGTTCTATAAGTCTAACAGGAATGAAGGCAAGAGCACACACAGTCCAATCTTCGAGTCCAGATGCGAATCTCCTTTGAAACCTTACTCATCGCATACAGAATTCCCCAGAGTAACGGGAATTCCGCATGCGAAATATCGACTGCATGTGCACATGGTATAAGTGTAAGTGACTGTTTTTGGTGGATGTTTACCTGCCAGGACCCTTTTCATCCGGATTGAACTCTTTCAAGACGTTCATGACACTGACCCGGATATTGGAACCGTATACAACGGGCGGGAAACTCCCTGACATGTTTTTTCAGTTTCCTTCGCACTTTTCTGGACGGGGAGTCGTCTTGCAAAAACTTTCCTAGCCCAGCTGTCGCCCTCAAAAGAATAACATCGCCAAAACGTCAATCGTTTACGTCGACACGATATTTCGCTTCGTTATGACATGTCCTATCAGCTTCTCTACCGATGGGATTTCCGGGCACGCTGAGGACTTGATCATAATAGTAAGGGAGAAGGATAGATATATCTACCTGTCCATTCGAGATAGGGATTTCTGTGGGCGGGAATCTTTTTGGAAATGAGAGGGTTAAAAGACGAGGGTAAAAGAAGAGGGTTAAATTACAACGGATACGTCAGCTACGATTCTTCATCAGCGATATTTCGGCCCTTCTTGGCAAGGGTCCTCGTCAGGCTGTCAATCCTCTGGGTATACGTCGGGGAAGGAAACAAACCTGTGATCAATTACAGGTATACCCAGCGCCAAACGCTGGGTATGCCTACCATTTGATGTAGCCTTTGGAGTTTGGACGTTAGGTACCTAGTGATGGTCCGTGCGAAGTACATAAAATTACCTTTTATTGTTAAATAACCATTAGTAACTAACAGCTTTGGGAATAAGATTAAGATTATATACAGAAAGTGCCCTGTGCAAAGGATTTGTATATATATTTGGCCACTGTTTCAGATGTGCGGCGATTTTTGATAAAAAAAAAAATTATCATAAATTTATTTATATAAAATTTACCTAGCATTTGATGTAGCCTTTGGAGTTTGGACGTTAGGTAGTGATGGTCCGTGCGAAGTACATAAAATTACCTTTTATTGTTAAATAACCCTTAGTAACTAACAGCTTTGGGAATAAGATCAAGAATATATCCAGAAAGTGCCCTGTGTAAAGAATTTGTATATGTATTTGGCCACTGTTTCAGATTTGCGGCAATTTTGATAAAAACAAAAAATTATCGGGGCAGCGACCATTGGGTCCTGCCCACCCCAAATGACGCCCCTGCTTAACCTTTGATGTGTTCCTTTCTAGGTCCGGTTCCCCTCTCACTTCAGCTCAGAGCTGAAAGACCTTCTGCGAAACCTGTTACAAGTAGACCTTACCAAGAGGTTTGGCAACCTGAAGAATGGCGTCAATGACATCAAGAATAACCGGTGGTTCGCCTCTACAGACTGGATAGCAATATACCAGAGAAAGGTAAGCCTTCCCCGCTAACACGAAGCCCCTGCAAATTTTACCCCCCCCCCCCCCCAGCATACCTCTCACGCAAAGCCTGGCAAGACGGACTTGGACCTGTCTTACCTATAATACTAATGCAACTTACTTCCGTAATCACTCAATATATTTATAAACCCGGAGACCCCAGTTTCGTACGGTACATTCTAACTCTAACAAAACCACGCTGATTTTCTCACTTGTCGTGTTTTGCTACCTTCGATGTGTATCACGCTGCCGACGGTTGTCTGCGAGAAGGTTTTCCATCAGAAAAGTCGGTTATGTAAATTGTTTCCCTGTTTTCGCTACAAGTCAACGGGTCTCGGAAAAGGCTTAAAACAGCCAAAACCGTGGGTTATTTGTTGGAAGCAAAGCATAGTTTTAAAGTATTCAAATATTTTAAGATACTTTAAGTTGAAGAGTAAATAGTGCGAGGGGTCCTTTAAGAGTCGTTCTAAGACAGCGTCCCGGGAGTTTCTTTCTCCACTGCAGAAAATCTTCAGAGTAGTTCCCGAGGGATCTTGTCCTCTGCAGAATCATCTTGACATACAAGCTCAAGTTTCGTATTGCGTCAGCGTTGTGGTGTGAATATTCATGTGACACTGTACGTCGGAAAACCGAAGTAAAAGCCTTGTCGAACATAACGCAGTTTGTGAACCAGGGGTAAGAGGCGAATTCTGGAGCCTTTTTGTCGACTCTTTGACGAAACTTGTGAGGCGTCTCTCAGATTGTGTTCCAAAGTAGTTAATACCTTATGATAATAAGAGGAGTCATCTCTTCTTTGTGGGAGTAACTATCAGAGCAACCCGATGAAAGATTTATCTCAAAATAGTAGTATGAAGTTGTACGAAAAAATAGCATGCAGTACGAAACTGATGCTGCTAAATGCTTCTATGTCAAGGCTACCGTGTTACTGCATTCTACTGCTTGTTACTATAAGCAAGACTGGATTGTACTATAGCAAGACAGGATGCTACTGGATACTACTGCTTAAGATTGGCCCAGTCTGAGGCACATTAAATGAAATTTACTATTACATACCAATACATGCAACTTTTTCGTACAACTATCATACAACTACGCAGGCTACAAATTTTTCATCGGAAAAACAACACCAGAGAGTAGACCTTTGCTTCCATGCATCGGAAACGGGCCTTACTCGTAGTGCCGAACACTACGCTCGATGCATTCGAAGCGAGAGAAGCTTTGTCGAATTGTTACCTAATTCACTGGTGGACTTAGAAAATTCTAGTACAGCCAAGATGCGGTGTGCACATTGAGGGACTCTTGACTCTCAAATATTTTTCTCTGGGTATACTATCGTCTCCGGAACGAAAATAACATCAGCGCGAACAGACTTTGACAATTCTGACGGAAAGTCTTGCTGAATCAGTTGTTATTATCACGTATAATGCCGATGCTCGGCTTCAAAAGGAAATTTTAACGATCGCGACTCTTTGGAACGTAAATAATTACTGAATCGGCACGATCGTAACTGATACTAACTCGGTGGAACGTAACCTGAGAGTATTTGTGATACACAGTTGAGTAATTGCGGTTCCGACCAGACAGGGTGGAACCCTGTTCAGGATTATTCTAATTTTGCAGGCTTATTTTCTCTTTTTTTTCACGCTCAAAAAAGGATACGTCAGCTGAATTTTATTAGAACTAGATTTCGGCCCTTCTTGACAAGGATCCCCTTAAGATTGAAATACTGAAACAACTCATCTCAGTGCTAACTACGCACTTGCAAAGGTTTTGTGACCTCGCGTCCCATACTGTTTATAGCACCCTTTTTTTCTTTATTTTTTAATTGAAGGGCAACGCCCACCATTTACCACTTACGCCCACCATTTACCACTTAACCACCACTTAAGTCCAACGATGCTCATAGCATGGTTTCCCCACGCCAGAGAAAATAACACTAGAGAGTAGCGCCATGACCTATGCTTTCCATGCTTTGCAAACGGGCCATACTGGTAGTACCGCCCACTATACTTACGCCATTTAAAGCGAGACAAACTTGCGGCTTTAGAAATTTCTAGTAAAGCAAAAGTTGCGATCTGCAAACACCAAGTAAACAATGGAGGCTGTATCATTTTTTTGTTATGTTTAGAACAATAATAATAACTAATTTATTTCCTTAATAGCATTTACAACTGCTGGCTGCGGATCGTCAACATAGCAAATTACGAATCACAATATGAATTTATCGGAGCCAGCGCTGGTGAACGACCGATTGAGTCTCAGTAGGGATGTTCACTATCGCTAGTGGTGCTAGTGTCGCTGTTATTCGAGTGTGTGTCACTTTTTTCAAGTCTTGGCGCTACTCTCTAGTGTTATTTTGCTCTGCCCCACGCTGTATGTGTAGTAGAATACCCTCCCCGTTTTTTTGGTTCCTACCTTGGTTTTAACCCTCTCTTTCCTTTGTTTTTATTATTTGCATGGATTTATAGAATACAGCACCACTGGTACCCCGCGTTCGCCATGCTGGCGATACCAGCCAGTTCCAGGAGTACGATGAGCAGAAAAATGTTTTTAAACTCACAGCAGAAGAAATCTTTCCAGAGGACTTCAAGGATTTCTAAGGCATTCTTAGGTATTTTCATGTTGGGGTCGTCGGGTGTCATGGATCCGTGTTTGGGTCGTCCTGTGTCCTGGGTGTCATTTTTCAGGACCTTTGAATGGATGTTGTCAAGGTGGAAGTTCGGTTCTTAGCTCTGATCGTCTGCATTGATTTGTGCTTTGGGATCTTGAATTAAAAAAGTCGTAAAATGTTTTTTTTTGTGTCCATGGGCGTAATGTGTCCTGGGTTATATTCTTTCTGTTTCGGTCTTGGATTGTATATTTTTCTGTACCTTTAAGCCTTCAAGTTTCTAAGAAATATAGGCTACTCATGTTCGGGTCGTCCTGTGTCCTGGGTGTTATTTTTCAGGGCCTTTGAATGGATGTTGTCAACGTGGAAGTTCGGCTGATGGTCTGATGTCATGGATTTGTGCTTTGGGATCTTGAAATAAAAAAGTTTCTAAAATGTTTTTTTTTGTCCCGGGGCTTAATGTGTTCGGGGTTATATTCTTTCTGTTTCGGTCTTGGATCGGATATTTTTCTGTACCTTGAAGCCTTCAAGTTTCTAAGAATTAGTTATAGGATATTCATGTTCGGGTCGTCCTGTGTCCTGGGTTGACTTTTTTAGGACCTTGAAGCTTATATTTTCAAGGGCTTTCAAGAAATTCTAAGGGATTTCCGTGTTCTGATCGTCTGCTGTCATTGATTTGTGTTCTGAATCCTAAAAATTTCTAAGAAGTTTCATGGATATCTCCGTGTCCGGGTCATCGTGAGTGCTGGGTTGTATTATTTCCTGACCTTGAAGCTTACATTTCCTTAACTTCAAAAATTTGACATTAATGACTTTTAAGAAATATTATCATGTTTCGGTCGTGGATTGTATATTTTTGGGGCCTTCAAGGGTTTCTAAGAAATTCTTACGGACGTTTTCTAAGGGCCATCGTGTGCCCTGGCTTTTATTATTTTTGAAGTAAAGTTCGGATTTTAAATAAAAACGGAAGAGCAGGTGCCACATATCGCTCAGGAAGAGAAGGGCTTGAAAAATAAAAAGCTTAGAAGGGTTTCTAAGAAGCCCTACGGTATTTTCATGTTGGGTTGTCGGTTTCCTTGGTTTTTGTGGTACTTGCCCTTCGGCCAAGTGCAATATAGCGATCGCAATTTATGTCCGTCTGTCTGTCGATTGGTCCGGGTTTTGCTAGTTTGGGCACTAACGCATAAGCTAGGACGATGAAACTTTTCAGGCATATCAGGGACCCCAAAATATTAATTTGGAAATAGTCACTTCCCCGATCCGAGCATGTGGGGGGAGTGGAGGGAGGGGTAATCCGGAATCTTCAGGGATTATACATTTTAAATGATTGATCGGATCTTAATGAAACTTGATATTTGGAAAGCTCAGAAGACCCAACTCAAATCCTTACCGGATCCGGTGACTTTGGGGGGAACCGGAAATCTTGGGAAACACTTCAGAGTGGAGGAATGGGGATGAAACTTGGTGGGATGAACAAGCACAAGTCCTAGATACATCGTTGACATAATCGGACCGGTTTCGCGCACTGTGGGGGAGTCGGGGGGAGAGGTCCAGAATTCTGGTGATTCCGCGAGTTCGGTACTTCCTGATGCGCTAGGACGATGAAACTAGGGAGGCATATCAGGGACCCGAACAGACTGACTTGAGAATAGTCTTTTCCCCGATCCGACCATGATGGGGGAGTGGAGGGGTGGCGAGCCTGGAATCCAGTGTCATGCATAACTTTTGATCAGTGATCAGAATTGAATGAAACTTGGCAGGTGGAGAGAGCTATCGTCTCAGATGTTCGATGTCAAGTCTATTCTAAGGACGATGAAACTTTGCAGGCGTTTCACTGACTTAAGGACCAGACATAATGCCCTAGGAAAACTTGTGTTCCTGGATCCGACCATCTTTGGGGAGTTGAGGGAAGGGGAATCCGGAAATCACTGGCTTCCGTAAGTTGCGAGCGGGTGGTCCGATTTGAGTGAAACTTTATGGGTGGTAAGAAGACTGGGATGCAAGTTCGACTACCGAGTTTATGCGGCTTTGATTTGTTATTTGGCGTCTGGATCGGATCCGGCCATGGTAGGGAGGGGGGTGAAGCGGGTAGTGGAAATTTGCAGATAGGCTATACTCCGATTCCAGTCAAACTTGCTGGACTTGATGGAATAGGAGATGTCAGAGATGCTACGTTTATGTTTATGTTTCCGAGTCGTATTCAGCCACAGTGGGGAGAGTTGGAACGAGAGTCCCGGAAATGTTGCTCGCATAATAGTCAAACAAATGGAGCGATTTGAGTGAAACTTGGATTCTAGAGAGATCACATGCCCTAGATGGCATATCTTAGGGTTAAAACCGGATCCGACTACGATGGGGGAGGAGGTGGGAGAGTTACCGGAAGTTCCCAAAAAACGCTCAGATGTGAGTGAAACTTGATCGGTGGTAAGAGAAAAGGCTTCAGATGATCCATTTAGGAGTCCGAACCAGATTCGGCCGCGGTAGGGGCAGCTGGAGGGGGGGGGGGACTGGAAATCGTGTGGCACGCCTAGGGAGCAAACGAGAGGATCTATTTGGTTGACATTTGGAAGGTAGAAAAGTCATTTTGCCTAGATGATCCGAGGCGATTCCGGAAAAGCTCAGACTTGAGTGAAAATATCCTATTTCTAGGTCCGAACCGCATTTTGGATGGCAGGTTGTTTTGTGACGTTCCTATCTACTTTCTTGTGCCACCTACTCGTATCAAGTGTCATATGAGCTCGTAGCTCTTGTTTAGTATATCATTGCCGGGTCGCCGGGTGTCATGGGTCTGTTTCTGTGTTCTCAAATCTTGAAGGATTTCGGAGAAAGTCTTCACGTATCTTCGTGTTCTAATCGTCCTGTGTTCTGGGTTGCACTGTTTCTGGATCATGAAGTCGGTAACGGGCTAGGGAGTTTTTCGTGTTCTGACCGTCCGATGTTCTTAGCTGTTTTCGTCTTAGGATCGCCACTTGTCCTGTGCTGGTGTATTACTTTTTAGACCGTTTTCACGGAATAAATTCGAAGATATTTTTGTATTCGGATCATCTGTTGACCCGTATTGAATACTGTTTGGAACCTTGGACTTTACTTTCTCAACGAAGGAATTATAGGGTATCTTGTTCATTCCTTCGTGTCCCTGGGCTAATCGTTTCAGGAAGAAGTTATGAGGATTCCTTCCATGACCAGAATGAATTATCAGTGAATAATTGGTAATTGCGTGTGTGTGAATTTCGGAGATCAACTTGTTAAAGCATCCATGCCAGTCGTTTCAATGTCGTCTTTCACTTTTTAATTGTGTTTTTTGCTTGAAATGAGTTGCTATTTAGGACTGTATATTATTGTCGCGTCTTGGCCAAATGCCATAATAGAGGGGGGGGGGGGGGTAGTATGATAGGGTTGGGGTCAGTATGAAACTAAACCTTAAGATGGAGATAAGTCCAGGTTGGATACGGACTGCAAATGAGAATTCGGATGCTTGTCACAGAATTCTGCGATTTGTCACAGGGTTTCGACCAACAGCTGTGACAAAGTTTGTTGCAGAAAATCGCAAGACGATTTTATGGCCATTCTTTTCCAAACAAAGGATGTATTTGTTTTACGGACATAAGCTCGTCGCATGAGAGTAAATTGGAAGTTTATTTTTGAAACCAATTGATTTCATGGTTGGTCACGTGACCGTTTTCTCCCGAACTATCACTCTTTCCGTTTTCAAATGAGTCAAAAAACGATTAAATCTACATAACTTTAAAATTGAAATTATGAAATCTGCTTCGGGTAAAACCGTAGAAATTCACGAGTTTTTCCTTAAAATTTAAAAAGGGGCCGAATTTCATCGGGCAGAATGTCACAGATTTTTTAGGCCAAATGTCACAGGTTCTGTCAGAAAAGGTAACAAAACCGATACGACCATGGGATGACCGAGTGGAAAATATGAAGAAAAAAAATCTGAGTAAAAATAAACAGCTAAATTTTTACACTTTACACTTTACTTTTTTACAAGAAAAAAAAATGTGTTTTGAGGCTCTTGGAGCGATTCGGAAGTACAGAGCTGAGAGCTGATTGGTTCAAAGGACCGCGAAGCAGAAAACGCAAAGAGGACGAGTTTGCTTGAAGTGTCTTTATTTGTATTGACATATCCAAAGCTATTTTTATGTATTTAAAGATATTACGGATTAAAATATCATTTCATTTCATTTAAAAAAAAAATACGAAGAAAAAAAATCTGAGTAAAAATAAACAGCTAACTTTTTTACACTTTACTTTTTTTACAACAAAAAAATGTGTTTTGAGTCTCTTATATCATTTCTGCTTCAACTTTTGCAATAGGCTATACTTTCAAGAAGAAAATACGTGTCCTGAGGTCACTGAAACTGAAACTGAAAAAAAACGAAAACAGTGAATACTTACAACTCTTTGAATAATTAATGAGCTGACGAGTGGGACGGGTTATAATAAGGGGTCTGCTTCGGTTTCTGTTACATTCGAATAGTATTGGTTGGTATTGGGCTTTGCAGAAAAAAAAAAACAGTTGTGTTCACAATAATCATTCCTGTCGACTGTTAACGGTTTCCCCCTCATTTTCCGTCATTAAAGCACAACTCTTACTAGAAATGGTCTTTTGCCTATGAAATGGATCAGAAAAACGTTTTCGAAAACACCATTACTTTCCACCTGGAATTAGCGATTTTCTTGTTAGCGCTCGACTACATCCAGCCTTCCTGCTCTCCGACGCGGCGGCTGGGCGCAAAACATTTGAAAGTGGGAAAACTAAGCAAATAAAAGTAATAAACAGAAGATTCTTACATCCTTATGTGTGAAAGAGCTGTCAGCGGACGTTGAAGATTCCAACTAACTTTTCGTTGGTTGACGGGCAAAACTCGGCAAGGCCGAAATAGCGTAAAAAATTCATAGGCACAAAACGAAACAATGGAGAAAGGTGGGGATTTTTCGAAGCTTATAATTTCATATAGGAGCTACACTGTAAAAAAAAAAATTTGCAGTATTTGCCACTGGGATTAATCTTGTCTTTATTGAGATAAGATTATGCCTAATTCGGATTAATTGTATCCAAATAGAGATAAGAATATTCCCAGTAGTAAATACTGAATCCTTATTCGGAGAAACTTTTTACAGTGTAGGCATATTGTAAAAGGCAGAATAAGCAAGAAGGGTCCTTTAACTACTCCTAATAGAGGGTTCATTTTGTTTCAGGTCGAGGCTCCGTTCATTCCAAAGTGCAAGGGACCTGGTGACACGAGCAATTTTGATGACTATGAAGAAGAAGCGTTACGCATATCATCCACGGAGAAGTGTGCCAAGGAATTTGCCGATTTTTAACTTGTGTGAGCGCACCATTATAGTGTGCGTTTGGAGTTTTTCTTTGTACAAAATTTGTACGAAAGCGTAAAGTGTTCTCTGATGTGTGAACTTGGTGAGGTGTAGTGTAGACTAAATGAGTTAACGCAGTACTTGCGGTGACTAGTTCCGAGACACTGAGATAGTGAGCGCTGGCCATCCCCTGTTAGCGTCATACCCCTTCTTTCCCTCACTGCTTTGACGTGGTGTGTCGAACGCTCTGATTTACATCGACATTTTTAAACTAAGAATCAGCCACGTCTTCGCTGCTGTGAAAAGAAACTCGACGCAGTGGACCAGGGGTTAGTGAGTAAGGAAGTGTGAATTTATACATGGTGTAATTACTAAACCCGTATGAATCATTATAGTGGGTTTAGTAACTTGATGGAATTGCATCAGAACACAAATGACGTTTTGTTTTTGTGGGGTTGCGTCTCGTAATACGTACAATGCGAAGCAATCAATTTGCCTAGTCAAAATCCGCCATGTTTTTTTTAATGTTTAGTGCATAGTTATGGTTTATGGAACTGTCGTTTAGTGCAGCTTTTAGGAACCTTTATAGTGAACTCCTTGAACCGTAATCTAGTTCCGCCGTTGTTTTGCAGCTTCATCTGAATCGACTTTTCTATTACTTTCTGCTATCCTTTCCTCCTTTCACGTGTTGATCTCCAAGCGGTAAAGACCCTAAGAGTAAACGCTTGCTTTCAGTCTACCACAAATCCCTAACTGTGGGATACCCTTACGCTGGATACCCTATGCCAAATGTTGGAAACCCTAACCTAGTTTTATTGGTCAGTTGAGTGAAATTCAGAAATCAACCAACCAGAATTCCTGTATAGTGGTGTAGGTGAGCATTAACTCTACAATGGAGCCTATGACAACGTACCAGCCCAGAGAATCGTGCAGTTTAATAGTAATCATCTTCGAGGACACCAGTTCAAAGTGAGGACCTCTTTTATAAGGACATGGGCCGCTGGACTTTCGGCAACCGTTTGGTCCAGCACTGGAGCAACTTACCGGAGAGAGTAATCTGCTCCACAAACCTACTGACATTCAAGAAGGAAGTTGATGAATATTATTCAAGTGACATTTTCTCCTTGTGCAAATTTAGAAGAAATGTAAATTAAGAATTTTGTAGAGGCTTCCATCCAATTTGCGAATATATTATTATTATTATTATTATTGAGAGTAGCCCAGGATACCTAGGGTTTGGCATAGGGTATCCCAAATTAAGGTTTTGTGGTAGTAGACTGAAGTGGAGAAGGGTTGGTAACCGCTGAGCTTTTTGTGGTTATTGTGTTGTGAAGTCAACACGTGAAAGACAAACAGATAGAATTTTTTTTTTAAATTCTCTGCGGACTTCTTTTTTGAAATCGGTTAACTAGAAGGGGTGCGATAGAAGTCGCTCAAGGAATGGGAAGTGGTTTAATCTGAACTTTGGTTGGCTGAAACTCGGGGATGTTCATTTGGATGGAATACTGGGTGGTTGTGCATAATCCCGAGAACACTAGTAACGTAGAATTTTGGTCGGAGGTGCTTGCATGAACAGAATTTTGACGAAATCCTGTTTTGTCTTTAGTGAAGTAGTACAGTCGCGTCTTTTCCTATACTTCAGTATTGTTACTGATCGAATTCACCTGTGAGGTACTGTTGGATCGTATGATAACGTTTATAGTTCTAATTATTTGGAGGGTGGGGGAGAACGGTTTAAAAAAAAAAGAGTAAGGGCCCATGAGTTTGCGATCAGTCGTTTTTTTAGATCAGCCATCTTAAATGTGAGGTCACTTTTATGCTCACCAATAATATTAAGGATAAACAAACAATGACATTTGACAGCAAAGCTTCAAGTGTTGCTCTAAAAATATTTGTACTTACTATACGCTAACGGTAGTTGCGTTTTTGCAGATACCATGGTATCTGTTACCACGGTAACTGGATCTGCAACTAGTCATTTTTGTAGTTACCGTGGTATCTGATACCGCGGTTGCTCTGCAAAAACGACAATTGCTGAATTTGCGCTTTTCGAAGTCATCCCTAAAGAAAACTGATACCCAGCTACGTCACTAAGTTCCAAACTTCTGTCTTACCAATTTGACAAAATCCTAGTCTCTATTGTTGGTAATGATGAAAGTGAGATGACTTTTTCAGAAACCACGATCAGTTACCACGGTCGGACCGGATGACTGCAAAAACACCTTTTGATCGTGGTATCAGTAACTGCGAAAACGAAATTAGACCGTGGGATCAGATACCATGGCATTTGCAAAAACGCGACTAGTATTTCCGTGATACTCTATCTATATGATTACAAATATCTATATGATACAAAGGGTGAAGTATGGCTTGTTGAAAGCATTGATTTTCTTCGCAGAACATCTTAACTGCTGGCTATGAAATTGGAAAGATCCCGTCCCAACTGCCGGTGTTGATATGATAATATGCAGTTGACGGTTGCAGTATACTGCCCTTGAGGATCGCGATTGATTGTCGAAATCGGAATCGCTTATTTTAGAATAGCTGCCATAGCCTTCCCGGACGGGTCAGGACGCTAAAATACGCTATTCTTTACAATAAAATATGGATAAAAACATATAATGCACAGTATTGTTGGTTATAACGTTCGGTAAAAAATTGCACGAATGAGTTGGCGAATCTGTTCGTTCTGGTTTTGAAGGGCACGAGCTTATTGCACTGACGGGTCCGAATATTAGTTGGGGCGTCAGGTGGGAGTGTAATTCTGTATTTTTCACCGAGCAAAATTGTGCGAAGGAATTGCTATTAACTGATACAAGTGGTGGAGTGGGTTATCGAAAATCATGGGCCCTTCAGTAGCAGTTCTGGATTGTAGTTTCGCTGAATCGTACTTGATTTATCCAGGAATCTTGTCTAGAACACTTTATTCATTGTGGGTACAAAAAAGCTGACAGCTGAATCATTATTTGCATCAGTTTTCTCTTCGGCTTCCCTAAGACCCTAGCGAATTCAGGTGATGTCATGCATGATGGTGGGGATAGATGATCGGATTTTCCCTGTCAGATTCTCTGGACTTTTTTTTTATTTAAGTCCAACAAATATCAACTTTTCCATATGGAATTGATTCCGTTCCATTCTGGAGCCAGCATTCTGGCTTTGGGAATTTTCGCCGCTAGCGACGCCGAATTCTCCTAGGCGAATGCGAAACCGCGTTCTATGGGCACCAAGCTTTAAAGGAAGGATTATTGATTTCCGGTATAAAGAGACGAGGGACAAACGTAATTTCAGGATTAAATCTTCCCCTGATAATGTTAACGATTTCAGGTGATGAATTATGATAGAAAGGAATAGTTAAAAGTACCTTGTGTATGTAGTTATATTATTGTTCGTGTAAGATAGCTGCGATTTTTATCCCAGTTCCCTCTCAGTTCTCCTTTTTCGACTTTTACTATTGAGGTGAAACCAGTTTTGCTTTTTTTGCGTTTTTCTCAAAAACTAAAACGGGGAAAGCTTCGCAATTCTGCAGAATCGAGAAGTTGGTTGGATAGTTACTTCTCGATCCTCCGTTTCTCGTTCTGAATAGCCTTGCCTCGATAAAACACGCTAATTTGTAAGAAAACCGGTAAATGAGACGCGAGAACTGAGAATTGGGATAAAAATGAACTAATTTGAGTCTGGACTCGCGTTGTTATGTGCGAAATCCCACGCGTTTTGACACGCATCCACCTATCAGCCATTAGCCTATCATTTTAGGATTGGGAGGTATGAACGGGTCGAGGCCGTGTGTGACTAAACCTTAAGGCGCAACGCTACCTGTCTAGTGTCGCTACACTATTCAACTTTTGAACCAGTCTTAAGGCGTATTCTCGCCGTTCCCCGAGGACTCCACTTGAGGAGTCCCCGCGTTTTTGCATGTCCCAGGGACTCACTCCCCGTATTCTCGCGAGTTCCCACGGACAGGGAATGCTCCAATTATCATCACCGTCATCATAAAGGACTCCCTTTCAGATTCAGAGGGGAATCAATTTTCGCTGGTGTTGGTGCAATGTAAGATTAATTAAAAACAATCAGAGTAAACAAAACCAAAAATAAAGTGGATCCAGACTAATTTCGTCAACTGCATTTTTTTTTTCGAACAAAATCCATTTTGAAAGCATTCCCCGTGTTCTCGCTGTTTCTGTACGCGGAGTGACTCCCTTTATTCTCGTCGTTCTCTTCGACTCCCCGAGGAGTCCGGGGGGAACGGCGAGAATACGCCTTATGTGCTGAAAAGTCCATTCGTACGGGAAGAGTTTTGTAACAGGTGTGTTCGTTGTACTCCAGGCTGCTTCTGCTCCTTTTTTCACCAGTATCCAGTTCTTCTATAACGTTTGGTTCGTTTACGGTGATCTCACTAGAACCGACCTCCCAAGTAGGTTCTGGTTAGTCCGCCCCGGTGAGGACTGACCAGATACTGGTGAGTCCGAAAACGTGTTATAAGACCAGGAGCGAGTTCAACCCCAGCCTCGTGAAAAGTTTACTACGATGACCGTTCCAACCTTCTCGAAATAGTACCTATTTACTTTCCACGCTCGGGATAAGTGTGGTAAATACGAATTTCTGTCATGTGATTGGCAGGACTATCCCGTGGCATGATGGAAAATTGAAAAATGTGTTCCAGCCTTGACGCCAAGAAGCTAGAATTTTTGACGTCACGCATAGTAACTACGGTAAGTATGGTGGAACACGGTCTAGGGAACAGTCACCAGTGAACATAGAATACAGTAATGGTCAAACCAGAGACCACCGGTGAGTACCCCGGGGACAAAGAGCGCAGCTGATGTAGCAACCCTGAACTTGGATTGGTTAGAGGTAGTTGCAGTGTGAAAAGGTTTTCGTCCTGTGAAAAGCAAGCTCTCCGAACTTAGGAGGCGAAATTTTTAGAGTGTATTGGGGCTCTGGCAATTCCTGACTTTTGATTTGTACAATTGTAGACATATTTGCGACCTTTTTTTTTTTCGAGGAAGGTTGTCTTTTGTTAATATTGCGTTGTGCGGACGAGAGAAGTATTTTGTGAGAGCGTTTCATGTATGATGAATACCACTGTTAGGTGTTAGATGTTATACTAATTAAAGAACTACTTTTCTCTATGTCGCATACACATTTACTTTTAAGAACTGAAATGACTAATAGCTCAGGCAGAGGCGCGTTTGAAGAGGGGAGAGAGAGGGCCATGACCCCCCCCCCCCCCCCCCCGAGATCGTAGGTTAAAGGATTGTCCTAATAGGTGTAATAAGCTGAATAGCGCAAATGGGAACCCGAGAGGTTCATATGAATGCAGCGTTCGGTGTTGCCACGCTGATATAGTTTTTCGAGTTTCTAAAGATCAGAAAAGTGTTATTAGTACTACTTGAAGTACACCAGTACAATTTGACGCCCAGATATTGCAAAAAGCTGTTAAATGTACGGATGGACAGCATTGGTCCTCGAACTAGCAGTAAGCAGTCGTAACAGAACAAAGCGTGTTCTTTTGAAGAAAAATTGTTTCTTCAGCTTCCAACATGTAGAACTTTAGTGCTTCCCGTGGCAACCCCGACGACGCTGCTCCTCTCCTCGTCCCGCTGGCCGAACCATCCAAGCGATTTGATTGGCTCTGCATATGAGAGAATAGAGCCGAGCTCCATTTTTCTTATTCGCCTTATTACAGCGCGCCCCGACGAAAAGAGGAATCTGTAATAAGCCTTATACGCCGTAATACTCATTACAACACCTATTTGGACAATACTTAATACGTTTCAAAGGACAAAATGCAAAGCAATGACATTACTTTAAAGTATACTCGAAAACTACTTTAAACTCATCCCAAAAAGAATAGCCGAATTAAATTTTAAGTCTGGGATGGGACTAGTCGCCGAAGCCGCGCCGAATGAAAATTCGGCAGCGGCGGAGAGAATTTGGGTCTACGGTGGCGCGCCGAAAAAAATCTGGCGGCGCGCCGCCGGAAAATTTTCGGTGACGCGTCGCTGATTTATCGGCGTTCGCTCTATTTTTAGCATTTTTAAGTTATTTTTTTTCAATTTTCCAAAAAAAAATTGCTATTTTTCCACCATAAATCGTCAGCGTTATAATGCTACTTGCAGTCTCCGGTTGAAATGCCATATAGCGGTGGTAATTGTGATCCATCTGTCTCACTTTTGGGCACAACCACTCCAACGTAAGCTAAGACGATGACATTGGAGATGCTTATGACCCGACTGAATTCTCAGCGAAACCATGTTTTCCCGGATTACGTCATTTACGTCCAATCATTCGTGTGAGGGTGGACGAAGGGGAATACCGAAACTTGTGACCCGCGTAACCCGATTCAAAGGAGCAGAGCGATAATCCTGTTTATATGTCCAACCGCATCCGACCCCGGGGGACGATGTGGGCTCCGGAAATTTTTGAACATGCATTGCTACGGAATAAAGGGATTCAATGTTTGGAAAATGCGAACAGTTTTGGAACATCCGTTGCAAAACTTGCAAACGAATATAGGATTGGGATGCAATTTGGACGGTACGATCATGGGTCCCGCGATAATTCTGTTTATATGTCCGACCGCGGGGGCGAGGTGGGCTCCGGAAATTTTGCAACATGCGTTGCAACGGAATATAGGGATTCAGCGTTTGGAAAATGCGAACAATTTCGCAAACGAATATAGGATTGGGATGAAATTTGGACGGTACATCGATCATGGGTCCCAGGAGTGGGATTTGGAAGTACGGACCGAATCCGACCTCGGTGCGGGGAGCTGGAAGGAGAGCAAATTTTCCTGAAGTATTTTGATTCGGGAGAAGACGCAAATGCTCTAGATGCGACATTAAATTTTCCGAATCACATCCGACTTTAGTAGGCGTGGAGAGGAAGGCCCGGAAATCGCATGCTTGGCGACCGAAGGCCACGAAACCTAGATGTGTTATTTTGAGGTCCAGACCAGATCCGGTCTCGTCGGGGGGAGTTGGGTGTCACCGAAAATTTTCCGGAGGTTCTCCGGTTCGAGGGAAACTTGTTTGGTATTAAGTGACGTAGATGCAACATTAGCGTGTTCGAACCGCATCAGATGGTGGGATGAAAGGAAAGGCTCGGTAACATGCGTTGGAACCAAATGGATGGAGGGATTGGGGTGAAACTTGTATTGTGCAAAGGTAACGGGTCGAAGATCCGGAAGGGCCTCCATTCTGGTGACTCGGTGGGTGATGGGAGCAAATGCCCTAGATTTGATATTTATGTGTTTTTTTCGCTTGTAGAGTAGACACGGTTGGGGGGTAGGGTTAGGTTCTGCATAGAGACCAAAAGAAGAGATTGAGAAGCTTGGACTGGAAGGCACACAAGTCGTGAACCTGGATGTGGCATTTGAGGTCTGGACCGGATACGGCCCGGGCCTCTGGGAACGGCGAGAATACGCCTATAGTCACGCCATTCCTTCCATGGTTTTAGCAAAGATAATCAGACCTAAGGCATATTCTCACCGTTCCCCGAGGACTCCACTTGAGGAGTCCCCACGTTTTTGTTTGTCCCGGGGACTCAGTCCCCGTATTCTCGCGAGTCCCCACGGACGGGGAATGCTCCGATTATCGTCGCCATCATCAAAAAGGACTCCCTTTCAAACTCAGGGGGGAATCAATTTTTGCTGGTGTTGGTGCAATGTAAAATTAATTGAAACTATCAGAATAAACAAAACCAAAAATAAAGTGGATCCAGACTACTTTTGTCAACTGCGTATTTACTTTTAGAACAAAATCCATTTTGGAAGCATTCCCCGTGTTCTCGTTGTTTTCCATACGCGAAGCCCGCGTGGAGTGACTCCCTCTATTCTCGCCGTTCCCTTCAATTCCCCGAGGAGTCCTCGGGGAACGGCGAGAATACGTTTCTACTGACACGATCTTTGGGTTTTAGTACTATCCACGAGCCAGCTTCCACCTCATTATGTTTAGTTGACGTTAGTTAAGTTGACTCCTGTAAGTCTTCGGCAGAAACAAACCAATCCCTCAACAACAAACAGGCAAGTAGAAAATAAAGAGCGTGTTCCATCCTACTTACCGTAGTTATCACCCATGACGTCACAAATTCTGCCTTTTTTTCGTCAAGGCTGGAACGATTTTTGTATTTTCCAGCGAAATATCATACCACGGGTGAATCCGACCAATCACGTGACAGAGATTTGTGGTTACTACGCTTACCACGCTCCCGAGCGTGGTAAGCAAATAGTTACTATTGGTTACTATTTTGACAAGGCTGGAACGGTCAGCGTAGTAACTTTTCGTGAGGCTGGAACGGGTTTAGTAATTAATAGTTACTATTGGTACGAGGGTGGAACAGGCTAGGTCCTGGCTAGGTGGGATTAATTTAGGCTATGATTGGCTTCTGTCTGTATTTTCTTATGCTGGCTGGCGGGTTTTTACCCCACTGTGAATCAGTGTAAAGAGAGTAAAGAGGGAACTTTGAAAAAGTGACACACAGTCAAATTGCAGTGACACTAGCTCCGCTAGAGGACACAAGAATCTCCACTGAAACTCAGCCAGTTGTTAACGAGTGCTGTCTCTGATCTGATCCTCGATGTTTGCACCGCATCTTAGTCTTGCTAGAATTTTCTACGTCCGCCACTGCACACACAAACTGTTTGCTGAAGCTTCTCTCGCGAAGTGAGCTGGGCCGCGCTGCAACAGAGACCCATTTTTGATGCATGGGTAGTCGCATTACTCTCTAGAGTTATTTTGCTCTGGCCAACAGTATTGGTGGAGAGTGCAAAACCCTTGTTGGCAAATTGAGATCATCCTTGCATTTGTTTTTCTTTTTTTGGAAGGACTGGGAAAAGTCTTGTCGGTACATGGGTAGGGTAGCCCCTAAAAAAAAATTTAATCAAACCTGAGCTTTTGAAGATCAGAATGTGATTCTCCTATCTTTTAGCTTTGATTTGAGGCCAAAATCACCTCTCTATCTTGCCTCTAAGCATCTTAAATCTTCTTTAGAAAATAGTATTTTACATAAGGAAATGCCGATGTTCATCCATTGACTTTAGGGTTTTGTCCATCTAGTGGCCAGCTTGGAACTATGTGCTTCAATGAAATTATATGAAACTGGGTAATTTTGAGCTGGTTTCGAGTGCATGGGGAGCCCCAGCAAGTGAGTTAGATGAGAAAATATGAATATGTTCATCAACGTTATAGTCCAGTAGACCTATTGCTGCTATAGGCTGCTGACTTTTCCTCCTTAGTATCAACAAATTTTTGTAGGCAAGTTCAGCTACTTTTTTTTACATCTAAATTTACATTGAGTATTAAGAAATAATATTAAATAGCTGGGACATCTTAGTGATGGCCTTACAAAACAGACAATTTTGTCCTGAATGCAATTGTATTTTTTAAATATTTTTGGAGATGTTTTAGATAGGTAAAACTGATAAGGAAAATTCACAGCAATTCATGAATTCATTACAAAAAAAATCGCCAATTTTTGCCACTAGGTGTTTATGTGGCTACCCTAACATGGGGAACACTCTTCCATTTCCTTCTGGACTCAACATAAACTTGTTGGCAAATCATTAAATGTGAAATGCTCATCGGTGCAAAGACTTATTTTTGTGGTGACAGGAAAAGTCTCTCCCTGTAAGGTGGTAAAACTTTTGGGTAAAAGCACCAAAAAGCCTGCCAACAAGCACCTTCTTGTTTTGTTCCTTGGCCGTAAATCGGCTGCACCTGCAAACTTTTCTTGGCCTTGGGTCATTTGTCTGTTCGCCCCCACCAACTGCCCCTCTTGGTTGAAGTGCCTGCACAACGTGTGATCAGTAAAAGCCTTGACCTTGTCAACACATCAGGAACCTTGTTTTTTTTTTTTGGCCATTTCGATGTGGTCAATAATCTCGGTAAATAATGAATCAGGGAAATAGTCCACTTTACTCAATGACTTATGGCTTTCAAAGTCCCATCATTGGTACCTCCC
Organism: Branchinecta sandiegonensis; assembly: GCA_030848855.1. Taxonomy (NCBI): domain Eukaryota; kingdom Metazoa; phylum Arthropoda; class Branchiopoda; order Anostraca; family Branchinectidae; genus Branchinecta; species Branchinecta sandiegonensis. Next base: position 3,981,105 of record JAUPMV010000012.1, read on the forward strand.
TCCCCCACACAACCACACTGACAGAAGATAGTACTGGCAAGATAGTACCGGGCCCCAGAGGTGTTACAAGCCAAAATGTTTGGGGGGGGGGGACGAGGCATTTACCGACTGGCTGGTAATTTTCACAGACTTTTTCTGCAGAAAAAACGACTGTTTTCAACAACAAAAATGACATTTTCGGAAAAAAATAGACTGATTTTCAGCAATCCACTGATTTTAATAAAAACCGACTATTTTGACGAAAAATCATCCAATTTTTAGAAACAACGGCTGTTTTCATGAAAAAAATCAACTGTTTTGACGAAAAACTCGGTTATTTTGTACCGACTGCCCGACAGCATTCGGGGGGGGGGGCATCCCCCCCTCCCCCCCCCCCACCCAGTTGTGATGCCCCTGCCGGGCCCAGGTCTCAGGACTGCATACCTAGGGCACATCACCTTTGTTTTGTCCAAGTGTTATCCCTTTCAGGACCTTCCTGAAACTGCCCCCACCATTGTACAGGACCTTCCTGAAGCTGCCCCTAGCATTGTCAGATGCGGATGAATAGAACATCTCGGAGCCTCCGAACGGAACACCTGACTCAAATGTTAGCGCTTTCTAGGGCTTCAAGTTTCATGTCAGTCATTCTGCCCTTTTGTTTGGCAGTGCCTCTCACAGAACTTCCGTGACCCCCCACCCTTCAATCTCCCCTCACCGTTCTCGAGTGTCGTTCGGACACATAAGTAGTATATTTGGGGCATTCACTCCTACCGTACCAGTCATCCAATCGGATTGTTAAAATTCCGTCAGCACTTGGGCCTGTTGTTTCTGATGCTGTTGTGCCAGTCCGTAAGGGAATCCGTCAAGGGGCGATCACTTCTCCGCCAGTTTACAATAACAGTATAATTGAGGCTCAAGAGGTTGTGTGTATTTGTTGTATTTTTCGTGGTTTAGATATTTCTTTAGTAAATTATGCGGATGATATTTTGAATCTGAGCCGGTACGTTAAGCCTATTGAAGAAAATTTTGCTGCCCTTTCAGAGTCTTATTCTAACATAGGTCTAACTTTCAATGAAAGTAAAAGCGAGGTGCTTATCTTTAATGGGGAAAAAGAAGCTGATAATATTTCTGTTAAGCTTGGCAGCCAGTATATTGTCCCTACAGGTTGCCTCACATATCTTGGTCTGCCTTTCTACTCAGACCTAAAATCGACAAGGCTTGGTCTAGTCACCGACTTTTCAGAAAAAGTACGGAAGTGTTACGGTACCCTAGTTTCCTGTAAGTGCGTGTATAACCGACATATTCTGGCACGTCTCTACAATGCTGTGGCTCTGCCACACGTTATAGCTTTGGCACCACTTTGGCATATAATGCTACAATCCCAACGTCAGAATATTAGATCTTATTATTATCGGTACGCCAAGTATCTGTTGAGTCTCCCCCCATGGGCAAAGAATACAAAAATCAGTACAAAATACCATCTTGCCGATCCTGTGACTGCGATTGAGGCAAGAATAAAGAAGTTTGAAAGTTCATTAAACAGATCCCACGGTTTATACAACTCATTTACGTGCTAATGTTCGTATCCTCTTAGATTGTTAAAATGTTGTATTGCGTGTTGTTGTTGTTTTTTCTCTTCTTTTCTATTTTGTTTACTCCGTCTAGGTCCCATCGTGCCAATTTTGATGGGAAATAAATTTTGTCATTCATTCATTCATTCATTGCCATTTTGCAATTTACGCATGTCACAAGTTCCTGGATCCTTTCTCACCTCATCCCCCACAAATGATAGGATAGTATTGGATGGGTCATCTATACGACTGTCAAATTTCAATGCCCTAGCTTATGTGCTAGTCCTAGCTTCATACTAGAAAAATTTGGGCAGACCAACAGGAGTCAGAGAACGACAGCGGACAGACATTACGATCGCTGTATGGCACTTAGAGCCAAAGGTTACACTCTCCATAAAAAAATTGTGTAAGTTTGCAAGTGAAAAAGACGTTATTTAAGTAGGTTAGTGCAGTGCTACCAGTGCAGTGCCTATCACGACTTTCTTGTTTGCTAGACTTTTGACTGCATGGCATATTTTTGACCCATGTGGCAACAAATGATGTCAGGGAGTAAATGAAAAATTCACAAGCTTTCCTTACAAAAAACATCTCAGCTGACAATTGATTATTTCAGCGGTTCTGGGATGCATTAGCTGGGATTGTGCGCCGTCGCCGTGAAGCGCGTTTTGTCGGTAAGACGTCGGTAAAATCTGGGCTTGTCCCCCACGAAATAGGCTAATTTCGCCACTGTACACAGCTACGCTATACTCCCTTAAGACTTAACCTCTGACTAACCGCTAATATTGTCACGGAATCCATTCGAATAAAGAGAAGCTACCAATTTATATTCAGTTTAAGTACGCTTTTGTATGTACATATCTGTTTAGGATAACTAGCGTGAATTTTTCAGGATTCCCACTCCAGGTCCCAATCGAATTTTGGCTAAGAAAGCTAGCTCAGGCAACATCCAAGCAATGGAGAAAGAAGTTATTAAAGCCAAAGGTCCCCCAGGCTACTGCTTCTGGGCTGCAATGTTTGCTGTTTCGGTGCTGACACTTAGCAACTTCTTCATGATGATTACTGTCTACAAGTAAGTCAGTTTTTTAGCAAGCACATTGTGTTTGATGATGTATGGATAATGATGTATGATAATGTTTATGATGGGTGGCGGTTTCAGTTATTTACTAAAACAGTTCATGACGTAACTCCACTAATTTTGGTAAGGAAAGGAAGCCCAGAAAAGTAATGTAATAGAACAGACATTTTGAGGTCTAACTTTTTAACTTGAGTCTAACTTTGAACAAATGATCGGATCTTAATCTTGTGACACACTTAGAGTGGAGCGATCGGGATGAAACTTGGTGGGAAAGAACAAGCACAAGCCCTACATTCATCAGTGACAGAACCGGACCGGATTCGGTCACTGTGGGGGAGTTGGAGGGGGGCCGGAATTCCGGTGATCGTGAGTTAATGTACTTCCAGATGCCAGGACGATGAAACTTGGCTTGAGCATTAGAGACTTGACAAGTTTGGCTTAGAAATTGCCACTTTCCAGATCCAACCTTCCCTTGTTGTACTCATCTTAACCGCGAAGTACAAAAAACACTTTTGAGCTACACATTAATTTTCATGATCCCGATAAGCCCATGATTGCTGAGAAATGAATCTTAGCTCCCTTAAAGTGCGCCTCTTAACCGCAAAGTGAAAAAAAAAAAACTATGATCTACGAGGTCCCATGATCTTTGTGCTAGAAGGGTTTGCTTGAAAAATGAATTTCTGTAGCACTCTTAAAGTGCGCACCTTAACCGAAAAGTTAAAAAGATACTTTTTACTAGACGACGTATGTTCGTGATCCTCAAGGGCCCATGATTATTCTTGCTTCAAGGGTTTTGCTCACAAGTGAATTCACGAAACTACTATCAGTACTTTTGAGCAAAATATACATTTTCATGATCTCTATCATCATTTTTGCTTGAAGGATTTCGATTGCAGATGAATTTCCAGCGCCGTTAAAGTGCGAATCATCACATCGTGCAAAGTGCAAAAATACTTTTTACCAAACGATACATTCTCGTGATTTCCAAGGACCCATGCTCATTTTTTATCTCAAGAGGGTTACGGACCGGATCCGACCACGGCGTGGGGGGTACCGGAATTTCCCGAAAAATGCTCAGATTCGAGTGAAACTTGATAGGCGGTAAGAAAAGATTCGGCCGTGGCAGGGGACTTGGAGGGGGTACCAAAAATAGTGTGGCATGCGTGCGTTTAGGGACCAAACGAGTGGATCTGAACTTAGTACGTGGGAAAGTAATTTGCCCTTGTTATGGAGACATCCCATAGCACTTTACTCTGCAGTAGTCCTCCTATTTTATTTCCTTCCTCTATCACCTACTTTCTACATATCTCTTCGGTTTTGATCACCATTATTAATTTCCCGGCATCATGACATAGGTCACTCGGTCTTTATCCCTCAGCTCCAGTTGATGCATTTCATTCAATGTTTCTGTCTACAGAACGAGTCCGTAGCCGAAACAGTTCTGTTTCACCTTTAGTCCGAGCAGAGCAGGACCTCTCTTTTACGTCAACCTTATGTTATGGTACAGTTATATACTGGGCCTGGACTCCCTGTGGGTGATGTGAGAAAGGTGGTGGAAGTCGTCTGTTGGATCAGGAAATTCAACCTTGGCAGGTTGCCAAGGATGAGTCAATGTCTTTGAGGTTTTATGCAAAAATTAAAGAGATTTGGGGGGAAGAAGTATATTTTAAAGCGGGGCTTAAAAGGGAGGAAACACGGGATTTGATTAGTTGTAGGGCAGACAGTCTGCCACTGGGGGAGAGAAGACGGTATATTGGGAGGGCAAAGGGTCGGTCCGGTCCTTATTCATGTCCGATGTGTGGTAGCATGGATGAGAATCTAAAACATTTATTGTGTGAATGCGAAAGTTTGAGTGAACTTGGGTTAGAAATTTTTGGAGTGAATGGAAGGGGAATGGATGAAGAATGGATGTGTGGTGTAATGGGGAATAACTGTTTTTGAAATATAAAACAGCTGGTGAGATTCCTCAGGGTAGCCCTAGCCCATAGGGATAGGTGCCTATAGGAGTCTACCATTTTTTGTTTGTGGTGTTTTTTTTTTTTTTTTTATATATATATTTGCCATGGCCGTTGGCTCTTAGCGCAAATAAAATATTATCTTATCTTATCTTATCTATATTTAGTTAGGGACCCCTCAGTGCTATATCATTTAGGTCAACTCCTGTAAATGGTCTGTCAGCGGTTCATCAAGTAAACTAATTGTTATCGTAATGGTCCATCTCGGCTAGTTGGCTTCGGGCTTCACTGGATATGTGAATTCCAGCTTGACGTCCGAACCAGCATGATTAGGAATTTCTGGATTGACTGCGGCTGAACTGTAGTATTGCCTGACGCTTTCCCCTTGGCTCTTATATCCAGTTTCTTGACTGGTCCTGGGGCTAGTGAGCAACTACGGTATCAGAATGTCTCCAGCCCACACCCCAGGAACCGTAGCTTCACTAAATCTCGATCCGAGATGATCCGAGGCGATGCCAGAAATGCTCAGACTCGAGTGAAACTAGATATCCTATTTCCAGGTCCGAACCTAGGGTGGTTGAAGGGGGTATTTTGTGACATTCTCATATACTTTCTTGGAACACTTACTCGTAACAATTGCCATATGAGCTCGTAGCTCTTGTTATTTTCTTTGATACTAATACTAAAGTAGAAGTGATTTTCTGATTCCTTTTGTAAATAGGTTGAAATGCAAGGATGGAACACACAAAACTTGCACGAGATTTCTTTTGTGACGGCTGGTGACTGTGTTTCCTGAAGCCAAGGGGAGGAGAGAGCATGCTGCCTATTGTAGAGCTATTTGCAAGTTTTGTGGTGATCTAAAGTTATAATTATCAAATTAAATTAGTTGCGTTTTTGCGGTAACCGGGTATCTGTAACTCTGAACAGTTGTTGTTTTCGCAGTTACCGGGTATCTGTTACCCTGGCGAATTGTCGTTTTCTCAGTCACCCAGTAACTCTGTTATCTGGAACGGAGTAACCCTGCCGAGCTCGGGGTTACCGAAATTCAGTAACCTGGTAACTGCATACTTTTCATCACACAAACAAAAAAAATTTGTCTTGGGGATTAACTGCCTTTGCAAGGGGCAAGTTTATTCTGATGGACGACTCTGGCACGGTTATCGGCTTTTTTGCCTGAAGAAGCTGTTTCTAATGGATTTGACATAGGTAAGATTTCAGTTACCGGGTATCAGTAACCCGGTAACTGAAGTAACGACAAGAGTGCACTCAGTTACCGGGTAACAGTTACTCTAGGTTACCGCAAAAACGCAACTATTGATTGGAATTTTATTTATCTCTACCCGATGAAAAATTTATCTCAAAATAGTAGTACGAAGTTGTAAGAAAAAGTATCCTGCAGTTCTAACTGATGCTATACATGCTTCTACTTCAAGGCTAACGTGTTACTGCATACTACTGCATGCTACTATTAGCAAGGCTGGATGCTACGATGGCAAGACAGGATGCTACTGAATACTACTACATAAGATTGGACTAGTCTGAGGCACATTAAATGATAGTATTCTTTGCTACTACATAGTATTACATGCAACTTTTTCGTACAACTACCATACAACTACGCAGGCTACAAGTTTTTCATCGGGTAGGTACAAACAGAGTATAGTAGAACAGTGAACACAGAAAGAAACAACATTACAACTGTCAACAACAACGAAAATAATTAAATTTCACTAAATCGAAACAACATGGATCGGGCTAGCAGATTGGTTTTGTTTACTTGTTAAATCTTCACATTAACAAAAAGACACAAAGAAGAAGCAAGTGAGGAAGGAAAACATGGCAAAGCACTAATGTGGCACATTTGTTAGCCACAGTGATGTAAGGCCCATATAAAGATATCTGCCCAGAAATGGAGTATTTGACTCCAGTGATTATATAGATGAGGAAAAATAGTATCACAATTAAGATTATATCATCAGTTTGTCAGGGAATTCATACCAGTGTTCTCTTGGTCGGCTGCGTATTAGCTGACGAGCAACAGGGACGCAGAATCTCGATGATGTGATGGTTACTTTCGAGAGGTGGACATAAGAGCGAACTAGTCATGTCTCAGGTGCTGTGAATTGTAGTCTTCGTCCAGCCACTTCTACATCAGTTTTGGATGTACTGCTGTTACTAGCGTCTTCTAACAAAATATTCCAGAAGGGAGTTACTCGGGAGTTACTACTTCAGTTGAAGTTCGAGAGTGACTTCCGATCTGCAGTTGCGGATCCGTTGTGAAGAAGGAGGGAGGTAACTTGAACACCTGTAGCGTTTCTCCTCTTTCCTCCTGTAGACTAGTATTCAAATATTTTATATGATAACTATTTGTTCACCCAAGGTGACTTCAAACATTATTTAGTATTGATAGATGGGTTCGTCGACTGAAATTTTTTTTCGGAGATATTTTGGCCCTTTTTGACAAGGGTCCTTTCTAGACCGTAGCTAAGAATCTAACCTTACGATCCTAGCTGACCAATCCGTTCAGGAAACAATCATGTATACTTTCAGTAGTTCCTTGGTGAAGGCCTTTCCGGAAATTTTTTTTCAGCCTTTTTCTGCTCTTTCTCTGCAGAAGCAAATTCTACAGCCTTCGAACCCGTTGCAGGTTGTCGTGGCTGGGGGCCGCACACGAAACTGACAGTCCCAAATTGATTTCGTGAGGAAATGAAACTTTTTTGTAATTCTCCGTTTAGCCGGGGCGTCACGCCTGGGGGGGGGGGGGGGGCGCCCCTTTAATTTTGTCGACCAGTCGGTAAAAAATAACCGAGTCGGCCCGAAGCGCCGCAATTTTTCGTCAAAACTGTTGATTTGTTTTCGTGAAACAGTCGGTTTTTCAGATAATCAGTCGATTTTTCGTCAAAACAGTCGTTTTTTTTTTAAATCGGCCGATTTTTTCAAAACTGCCTCTATTTTCTGAAAACAGTCGTTTTTTCTGCAAAACCAGTCGGTGAAAATTACCAGTCAGTCTGTAAATGCCTTGCCCCCCTCCCAAAAAAAAACATTTTGGCTAGTAACGCCTCTGCCGTTTCGTGCTTGCATTTGTGTAGTTGTCCGCTGCGGTGAAAGCCGCAAGAAAGGACTAGACATGGATGTGTCCTTTGTTCAGGTGTTGTAGACAATGAAGTTATTACGCTTGATAAGACTGTTACTTGACCCTTAATTTTTTTTATTAGAGTTCTGCATTTGAGTACGGGAATGGAAAGTGTTGAGGTTGACCCTGATCACCGGATGACAACATTCTATGACGATGTTACTGTCGACTCCGTTGCTCAGATGGACGGGGAGATCAAGGGGTTTTCTGATGAGCCTTTCCATATTGAGGGTGACGATGGAGATGTCATAATTAAGGTATTTTATGAATTCCCTAGACAAATTTGTCCTCGTTTATCTTGATGTTGATTGTACAGCATGTCCCAGCTGTAAACCATCATCTAGAGACTAGAATGAGCAATTGATTGGTTAAAGGACCCCCTTGCTTATTCTGCCTTTGCTCCCTTATGGAATTACTAACTTCCTGTCTTTTTTATTGATGCAGTTTATTTATGAACATTTATTCAAACAATGTTTACAACGGATATGTCAGCTACGATTCTTCATCAGCGATATTTCGGCCCTTTTTGGCAGTTGAGTTGAATCAGAGGATTGACAGCCTGACGAGGACCCTTGCCAAAAAGGGCCGAAATATCGCTGATGAAGAATCGTAGCTGACGTATCCGTTGTAAACATTGTTTGAATAAATGTTTCAAAGTCAGCTTGGGCTCAAAGAATATTTATTTATGAACTTGATTATTTTGTTTAGAAATTTCAATGTTATCAGATAAGTAGTGTTGACCTGTCGAGTTGATTGATAGTGCTTGACGTGTCTTTAACTGAATTGACATATCCAAAGCTATTTTTATGTATTTGATAGTGCAAAACGGATACGTCAGCTGAATTTTCGGCCTTTCGTGGCAAAGGTCCTCTTCAGGCTCAAAACCGCTCAGGTTGGAAACACGAACTTGTGGGGAAAACTTGTTGCTGATTCACAGTCAGCTTGGGCTGAAGGAATATTTATATTTTAATGTATTCAAAGATTAAATCATCATTCATTTATTTATTTAATTCCCGCCTTTCGCCATTGCTTCGTTTTATGTCTACGACTTTTTAGCGCTTTTTCGGCCTAGCCAAGTTTTTTGACAATCATTCAAAGGAATTTTCGCCAAAAACTTCAAGGTTCGCCAACAACTCCTTCACACATAATGATATGCGAAGCTCCAAAATATTGATTTTCATTACCTTCTGTTTTGGATTTTTTCTATCTTGCTTGGTATTCCCATTTTTTAACCACAGCGAGTTTAGTTTCAAATATTTTGCCTCCAGCCGCCGCGTCAGAGAGCAGGAAGGTTAGACAGACGCGACAAGCGCTACAAGAAAATCGCTAATTTCAGGTGGCATTTAATGGGATTTTCGAGAACCGATATTTCTGAGCCACTTCATCGTGAAAAGATCATTTCTAGTAAGAGTTGTGCTTTAAGGTTCTAGTTGCTTAAAGACCTAAGCCAAACATTCTGTTTACCTTCTCTTACTGATCGGAAGCCGCCAGTCTATTTAGATTTGAACTTGATTGCCGGGTCGCTGTTTTGGCTCGAGAAAAAACCCACGCAGAAGGTCTTCTTTTCCAGATGATGAAATTTTCCACGTTTGATTAGCAAAGAATTATAAGGCTTAATTGATTATTTTTTTGATGTCTTCAGGAGTACCAAATAAACAGTTGGAGCATTAGATGGAAATTATTATTTTGATAACTTGGCTCCCTACTTGCCATAACGGCTGTCCCGGAAAATCGGCTGGGTTTTAGTCCAGACCGAATTATTTCAAACCTAGGATTTTTTTTTTTTTTTTTTTAAATTTACTCATTGTTTGACGGTGTTTTTGTGGTCGGCTTTAAGTTTGTTATGCACGAACCCAGAAAGAGGCTGTGGCTCGGTTGTGCTCACAAGGAGTGATTCTGCGATCGTTTCCGTAGCGTGTTTGCGCGACCAACAAGGTTTTTGTCGCTCGCACTGTGGATCAGATCTGCCTAACTTTGAGCGTGTTCCACCCTACTTACCCTGGTTACTACAGATGATTTCACGAATTCTGGCTTTTTGCCGTCAAGGCTGGACCGACTTTTCTATTTTCTAGCAGAATATCATGCCACCGGCGAATTCGACCAATCACGTTACAGAGATGCGTAGTTACCACGCTCCCGAGCATGGTGAGCAAATAGTTACTGTTAGTTACCATTTCGAGAAGGTTGGAACGGTTAGGGTAGTAACTTTTTACGAGTTTGGAACGAAAATAGAAACTAATAGTTACTATTGGTAGAAGGTATTCCTTGACACGAAACACGTATTCCTCGGGTCCAAGCTTACTTTGAAACATCTATTCAAATAATGTATACAACGGATACGTCAGCTACGATGCTTCATCAGCGATATTTCGGCTCTTCTTGATTACTGGTTTACTTGATTACAGATTACAGGTTTGTTTCCTTTTCCGACGTTGACCCTGAAGATTGACAGCCTGACGAGGACCCTTGCCAAGAAGGGCCGAAATATCGCTGATGAAGCATCGTAGCTGACGTATCCGTCGTTAAAATTAAAAATTAAAATTAAAAAAAAAAAAAAAAAAAAAAAGTATCCGTCGTGTACATTATTTGAATGCAGTTGCAACACGCTCTTTGTGTGATCGTGCCTATAATGTCTGATTTCTCTATGGCAGGTTCAACCAAGCGAGGATAAGTGGCGGGTTGATCCAAAAGTGGAATTTTCCCAGGACACCATTAGCCTTGCCGACTTTGAAAGGATGGACATAAAAGATGAGAATGGACAGTCCGTGTTTTCTACGAAACTGCCCCAGTTTGGCCTTCCCAGTGGAGTTCAGAGACTGACAATCTCGTCGGCTACTGCGAACCGAGTCATTAGCCCAAGGAACTCGAGCTTAATTGTAAAGGTATGGTGGTGTTTTGTTTATATATGGGTGTGGGTAGGCCGACAACTATGCCCGTCTCACCCCCCTATGACCGGTGTTGCCACTGGTCGCAGAATTCTACGATTTGTCACAAGTTTTCGGCTTCTCCCCAGATTCACAGCTGTGAAAAATACGTCACAGGAAATCGGACTTATGCCAAAAATAGTTGCGTTTTGCAGATACCATGGTATCTGTTACCACGGTAGCTGGATTTGCAATTAGTCGTTTTTGCAGTTACCGTGGTATCTGATACCACGGTCTATAGTCGTTTTTGCAGTTACGTGGTATCTGCATATCAGATACCACGGTACCTTGACAGATACCACGGTAACTAAATAAACGCCTTTTGACCGTAGTATCAGATACCACAGCAACTGCGAAAACGACTTTAGACCGTGGTATCAGATACTATGGTATCAGCAAATTCTGCGATTTCAGAGCATTTTGGCGGATTTCAAGGCAAACCTTTTCGGGAAAAAGAGTTTACTTACTAGTTTACTACTAGTTTATCACCTACTAGTTTATTTGAGTATTACTTCCTCTTGTGTAAGAGCAAATCGGAACTTTAGATTTCTAAGATTTTTTCGTGAAACCGGAAAAAAACAACCAAATTGACAAAATGTCAAAGGTTCCGCAATAGAAAAGTGGCAACACTGGCTATGACATGACCCCCTCCCCCCCCCCCCCCATGATCCCACCGTTGCCACCAGTGAAATATATATATATATCTGTATTGAAAAAAAAAGGCCATATACAGGATAAACAAACGACTCATAGGAAACTAAACAAAATAACCAACTAAGAAATAGCAATTCTCAGCTCGAGTGCTTTTTGCATAAAATTACCAAAAGAAACAATCACTCTTAGTGACGTAGAACGTAAGATATCAAGAAGCTACCCACTATTCCGAGAAAATAATGAACCCCTTAAGTGTGAAAGCTCCTGGCACCTGAAAAGAAAATAATCCAGACCATCCCCATCAAGATGGCAGAGCGTTGCCCCCTTGGTGCTCTATCCAAAGCCCTGAGGCTGACTAATCTTGGTAGCGTCAAGCGGTGGGGAAATTACTCAACTCTTCGAAGACGTATAGAGACCGTTTTCTTTCGTTTTGTGGTTCGATTTAACCTACTATATTAATCTTTCGGTTCACAAAATATCGAAGGTATTCCAATTGGTTTGGCTTGGCTCCACTCTAATTTGCCTTAAATTCTCATCTCTCCTTGCATCTCCGCTATCACAATTTCCTTTAGTTTTGCACACATCTGTTACAGGCGGATATTTCAAAACCTCGGCATCCAGGATGCTCTACCAAAATCCACGTTTCCAAGGGGAAATGGGAATACTTTTACGTCGATTCAGCTGTCCTACGACAAAACCTAATATCTACATCTGAGTAACTTCCGAGAAAAACGCGAAAACGCTGTTACCTTAAGCTGCTTCTTTTGCCACATGATTTTAATACTTTTAAACTATGGTTCTCTGCTGCTGGTAGAGCGCACTTTGTTAGATACTAGGTTTGTGCATTTGTAGTATGTAGTATGTACTAGGTAAAACACGAAAACAAAGCTGAGGCCCTGTGTGGATACTAGGTGAGATCTCATCTCTGAAACTAAGCATCGGAGACAAATTCTGTTTGCACTATTGGATTCCTCGTGGTCTCATTAGGTGGGATCAACAACTAACTAAAATTTTTTTTTTTTTTTTGGTTGATACTAGGTTTTGCCGGAGGACAGCCGAATTATATTTTCCGAACTAAGAATAAAATCACTTCAGTTATCTTATCGATCAACAATTATTAATGAACAACTAAATGTCACGCCTAACACTCTATAAACAATTGGTGGAAACACCACTCATTATAACACTTTTTATTCGTTTATCCGAATTTAAAAGGTATCAAGTCGTCCCGTCATTCGTAAGAACCTGGGCAGTTCCTTTAGTTAATTCATTCTCAAAACAACATGCAGGTGTTTAACCAAAGGCGTATTCTCGCCGTTCCCCGAGGACTCCACTTGAGGAGTCCCCGCGTTTTTGTTTGTCCCGGGGACTCACTCTCAGCTTGGCTGAAGGATATTTATACATTTGAATCCGCAAATTACTCCAGAAATTGCTGTTCCCAGTGCTCTTAGAGCTTCCACGTAACTGTTATATACTTTCAGTCTGATGCCAATACTCGTTTCAAGGGAAACGAAGGAATCAGCATGAGTGGCCGCGAAATCTTCGTTATGGCCGACCAGGACATTTCCCTCCACAGCATCAACGGCTCCGTTGTCATCAGTGGAGCTCATGGAATCGTCCTTGACGTCAAGCAGTTTCCAACCTCGATCAGAAACGACGAAAGGTCCTCAGTTGAAAGTTATGAAGAAAATATGAATACCATTCCTCGCCCGGGGCCTGCTGTAATCCCCCTGGGCCAGTTTAAGCTATGTATATGCATGCCGGGAGGTAAGCTTTTCCGGATTCCGATTCCGGTCGGAAATGGTGAAAGTTCCGGCAGTGCCCGGATCGGATGTCAGAGCGTAGATCTCGAAAGTAACAAGAACAATCCGTGTATGTAGTCAAGGAACGAGTGACTGCCAAATCCAAGATTTTATTTCTGAAGTCTTTATATGTGTAACTGCCAGACTGAAGTGATCTTCTTTTGTTACTACGCACAAAAGTTGTAGGTGGGTGGCGTATATTAGGGCTACGTAAAAACAGATAAGAACTTACATTTTGGAGCCGAAACACTGTAAAACAACGGCTCTGCAAACAAACAAAAGTACTTTCTTACTGGTTCCAGGGTGGACCAGACACGTAACGCAGTGCAAACGCCCTCAACGAAATCTAATGGTTTTGCAAAAGGTGGCCACGTTTCCTTTCATTTTCCCGGTAAAAATCAAACGATACCGCGTCTTGGGATCTCAGCGAAATCTTTGGGATTTTTTTGCTTATCTGATCTATTATAAGTATGAGCGTTCACAGGTCTCTGTGCTGCGAGTTGTCGTTCTGATGTGCTAGGGATTAATATTTTCTCAGTTGTCATTACGTTGTTGTTATTGCGCCCTTGTATGCCAATTCAATACTCCTTTTCAACGTTTCTAGTCATTACAGTACCAATCCATTCATCTTTTTGTTTGTCATTTGGTCGATTAAATTTGTGTATTTTTCATCCTCTGATTTTCAACGTCTCCAGAGGCGTACCGATCCGAAATGTCTGTGGGGGGGGGGGGAGGGGGGCAAGGTATCGCTTGTCATTTTTTAACGACTGTTTTCAAGAAAAACAACTGTTTTCAAGAAAAAACGACAGTTTTGACGAAAAGCTGACTGATTTCCAGAAAAAACGACCTTTTAAAAAAAACTGTTTTGATGAAAAATCGACCGATTTTCAGAAAAAAAGACTGTTTTCGTCAAAAAAATCATCTGTTTTTATGAAAATCCGTGGCGCTTCGCGCAAACTCGGTTATTTTTACCGACTGGCCGACAACATTCGGGGGGGGGGAGGGGGTCTATACGTGACGCCCCTGAGCGTCTCATTAGGTACTATAGAAGCAAAAAGTCATGGAGAAAGACTTGAGCACATGACCTTTTGTTGTTACGCACCAACATCTGCAACAGCAAGCTGTCGATGTGTTTGCGGAGGTCGGCGGCCAACCACATTGACGCCATTAGAGTGTGTTCCACCATACTTGCCTTAGTTACTACGCTTGACGTCACGAATTCTGGCTTTTTGGAAGCAGGGCACGGTTCTGGGCCCAACACTCTTTAATATCTTTATTAACGATGCCCCTAGAGTTATCAGAAACAAGACCAGCCTATATGCCGATGATTCAAAAATCATAGGTCCTGTAGATAGCCTCACCAGTATCACCAGCCTTCAGTGTGATCCGGACAACTTCTCAGAATGGGCAACAACCTGGCGACTAGAGTTCAACATCCAAAAGTGCAGATCATTACACTTCGGGAAAAAAAAACCCAAGACACACATACTCCATGACCAGCAAAAATGGTACTAGACAGGAAATAATCTCCACAAGACAAGAGAAAGACCTGGGCATTCTGGTAGATGAAGACCTTAAGTTCAGCCAACACACCCAAGCAGTAGTTGAAAAGTCCTTCCAGACCCTTGGCCTGATCAAAAGGACATTTAGCTCCCGATCCCCACAAGTAATAACAAAGCTATACAAAGGCCTGGTACGACAAGTTCGACAAGTCGAATTTGGGATGTGCGTAGCAACACCAATAAACAAGGGGGATCAGGCAGCACTTGAGTCTGTACAAAGAAGAGCCACTAAATGCATCAAAGGATATAGCACCCTGGACTATCAAACAAGATTAACGTAGTTGAACCTGCCAACCCTTTGCTACCGTCGCAGACGTGGTGACGTCATTATGGCATACAAACTCTTGGAGACAGACACCAACCTGTTCCAGCTAGAACAGAACACCCGAACCCGAGGACACTCCAAGAAGTTTTTCCGGAAGGGAGCTACAACCAAGAAGCGAAACCAATTCTTTACTAGTCGAGTGGTACCACTATGGAATTCCCTCAGTCAGAACACTGTCGTGGCAGATAGTGTGGAGGCCTTCAAGTCATCGGTTGACAAAGACTGGACTCGGAAGCCTTGGAAAACTGCATGGGATTCCCAAGATGCGGCCCTCTCCATCCATCACTGAGCCAGCGCACGACAGGATTACCTTTCGCTGGCAAGTGCGATTTAAGGTAATTTAAGGTAAGGTAAGGCTGGAACGCATTTATCTGTTTTCAGGAAGATATCGTGCCACGGGCTGATCCAGCCAAATATGTCACACATATTCGTAGTTACCACGCTCGGCAAATAGTTACTGTTAGTCACTATTTCAAGAAGGTTGGAACGGTCAATGTAGTAAGTTTTCACGGGGTTGGAATGAAAATAGTAACTAATAGTTACTATTGCTAGAAGTGTGGAACACGCTCTTAGACTGCTCTGAACCGATAAGTCGGCCGAGATTTATTCTAGGGTCCGCTTCAGACTCGAGCTAGAAAAGCGAACTCGTCATCATGGATTCTTTGAGGGGCATGGTCCCTTATCGTCGTGGTCCATGCCAGCCAATCAGAAAGCCCGTACCAATTTCTCATGATTATGTACAGTGGTCACAGTGGCTTCCTGATCTTTGCCACCTGATTCCGAAGTTCCTCCACCAGAGCTTTATGGCAGATGAATAAGTCTAGCGCCCTCTTGTCCTTAGAGAGGCGTTCGGCAGTCTTGAAAGCACCCGAGCAAGAGGCGTATTCTCGCCGTTCCCCGAGGACTCAGTTTGAGGAGTCCCCGCGTTTTTGTTTGTCCCGGGGACTCACTCCCCGTATTCTCGCGAGTCCCCACGGACGGGGAATGCTCCGATTATCACCACCATCCTCAAAAAGGACTCCCTTTCAGATTCGGAGGGGAATCAGTTTTTGCTGGTGTTGGTGCAATGTAAAATTATTTAAAAACAATCAGAACAAACAAAACTAAAAATAAAGTGGAAGTGCATATTTTTTTTAGAACAAAATCCGTTTTGGAAGTATTCCCCGTGTTCTCGCTGTTTCTGTACGGGTAGTGTGTGGAGTGACTCCCTCTTTTCTCACCGTTCCCTTCGATTCCCCGAGGAGTCCTCGGGGAACGGCGAGAAAACGCCTCAGGTGAAGTGCTGTGGACGGGCGAACAGGGTAGAGTGGTCGTGGACTGGAATTCCTGCCAGATTTACGGCACCACCATCAATTCTGCAGGGAAAAGTTTCAATTTAACTCTCGCTCTGTGTCTTGTTCCAGCTGTTTGTACTGAAAATTGATGCTCTTTTTTGCAGAGGTTTCAACAAAGTTAATAATTAGTGCAATATGTTTTGTTTTAGAATTGTAATGATCAGCGTTCTTAAGCGACTTTTACTGAAGAAAGCTATGAAGTTGGATTATTTATAAAATATTCGAACCAGTTCGTTTGAAACTCAAAATTTTCTGGAAACCTCAATTTTCTCTAAAAGGACCCCTCGCACTCTTTACTCTTCAACTTTCATATTTTAAAATATTTGAATTCTTTCCAACTAGGCTTTGCTTTCAACAAATAACCCACGGTTTTGGCTGTTTTAAGCCTTTTCCGAGACCCGTTGACTTGTAGCGGAAACAGGGAAACAATTTACATAACCGGTTTCTCTTAAGGATCATTTACACGGCGGGTATTTTTCCCCGGAGACGAGACAGGAAAGTGTTCACACGGTACCCGGGTATTTTTCAAGGGAGGGTACTTTCATGTGGCAATAAATTCCAAGGTTGTTAAGCTCAGGGTATCTCTCTACAATGGAAACTAACATGTGTCCATCTGAATGGCTTCTTATATGGACATTATCAAAATTATTGCTCGAAAATCTGATTTTGTTGTTGCTGACGGCGAAGAATACCCTTCGACAAACAAATACCCGGGTAAAAAGTTCGCAAAATTGAAGTCCAAAATACCCGGGGATTTGTTGCTGTTGCGGGGAAAAATACCCACGGAGTACGGGTAAATACCCTCCGTGTAAACGTAGCTTTATAGAAAAACTTCTCGCAGACAACCATCGACAGCGTGATACACATCGAAGGTCGCAAAACACGGCAAGTGCGAAAATCAGCATGATTTTGTTAGAGGGGTTAGAACCCCGCTAGTGATTGCGCCGGCTATTCTTGTGACGTCAACTCACGAGCTGCTCGCACGTTTTGCGACTATAGAACTCGCTTTGTTTTGCAAAGATGTTTTTATGCAAAGCGTATCCACAACGAGAGAAGTGAGTGATATCGGAAAGCTGTACGGGTGGAGTGGCTTTAGATGAGTTCTCGCGGGTATTTTGCTTTTCTTTACTCACTGTGAATCCGTGAAAACTTGAGGATTGCATTTAGTAAGTTGTACTTGCATTTAGTAAGTTCTCAACGCGAAGAGTGCTTCATCCCACTGGCGCGAGGTTCAGTTCAAAACAGCCATGCAACGTGTCTTTGCTAAACAATGAGTCACTGAGTTTCCATGTATTGACGTCGTCCATAATTCCGTGATGGAATCAGTTAAAGTGGATATCTACTATAAAAACTTCCGTGAATCATTTAAGGCTCTGATTGATTTTCCTTCTTCAGCTGAGTCTGATAAACTGAGGACGCTCTTATTAACATTAAATCTTTGTATAAGACAAGAGCCAGACATCTTCATTCCTTCACTGGGCGTCGAGAATGGAGGGTCAGAAGCAGAAAATAAAGAAAAGTTCCGAAGGTTTGTTGATGGTGAGACAAAGTTCTTAGCCTTACTTAGCCCTTTTAGGTCCCAAGTTAGGGTAGCCACCAAAAACAATGTTGGCAGTAGTGGGATTTGCTGATTATTATAATGCTAAAAGACAAATTGTAAAGACAATAAGCGGTGGTATTAGATAGTTGACCTACGCTACAGCAAAATGTCAACTTTTGAGCTAGTATAGATATATTTTTTTTTTCAATGGCAATCGATAGTGCTTGATGAGCCGATCATTGTATATTGTCATCCGTTTTTGGTTACGAAAATTCCTTCATGAGATACACCATTCTGAAAGTTTTGAGGGATTGACAACTTCAGTAGTAAGGTACAGACTGAAACCAAAAATAGGTTAATCCCAATTGTGAGACATGTAGGGGGATGTAGGGGACTTGTAAGAAAAACTCGGCTGTTAGATCGTAATAATTTTTGGTGATTTGGGGTTTGCAGCTTTTGCTAGCTGGTGTACCAGTTATTTGTCTATGGTGTATTTGATGGCCAGAAAAACTTGGTACCATGTCTATCATGGGGAGAGGGATCTCTAAGTAAGAATCGGTTTCTAGAAGGGGTCCATGATGTGCTAGAAACTTGTTCAAATTAGTGCACATTTTATTTGATCTCTGTATATCTGAGGGTAAGAAAACTAGTCTCCATGGTCTATCGCTTTAACTTGGAACTAAGTGTTTATGCAACATATACAAATGATAATGCAAAACAATGATGTAGTTTTTCTATAATTAGCAGAATGGCATCTATGTTATTTTGATCCTGAAAAGCTACAGATAGCTTTGTAAAACTAACTAGGTTTGATAAGGTAATGTTCAAAGTTTCATCGTCACAATGTCGATGATTGAAAAGGCTAAAGCCCAACTGTCTGCTTAGTCAATTTAGTGCCTTCTTCGGATATTCTGTTGTTGAATAGTCTTTGATCATGTGATTACTGATTGTTCTTCTCGGAACATAGGCTACTGTTTTAAAAGTTTTGAAGGGCTGACAACTTCAGCATTTAACTGATAGCGAAGAAACAAAACTTTAATCAGCAAAGCCAAATAAAGGTTGTAGCAACACTTCACATTGCCCAGGCAACACAGATCTACTTAAGACTTGAGTTTATTTGAAACTTTTTGAAAGGAATCTGCTCCTATTTGTCAAGTAGACAAAGCTGGAGCTTTAATTGCAACTGTATTGGAAAATAACCCACATTATTACTTCCTAGATCACACACTGTGGATCCTGTCAAAGCTGGTTGAGGTTGGCTCTCAGCCCTCCTGGAAATCAGTTTGTAAAGAAACCATAAAAACACAAATAGCCCTCCTCCACCTGGTGTCTGTGAGGACAGAACAGATTGAACATGTGTTGGCTAAATATCTCAGTTTGGCTGTTGGTAAGTATTTACTATGAAATCAGTACTGTAACCAGGGGCGTCACGACTGCCCCCCCCCCCCCCCCAATGCTGTCAGCCAGTCGGTAAAAAATAACCGAGTCGGCGCGAAGCATCGCGATTTTTATCAAAACAGTTGATTTTTTTCATGAAAACAGTCGGTTTTCTGAAAATTGGTCGATTTTTCGTCAAAATAGCCGGTTTTTCTGAAAATCAGTAGATTTTTTTCAAAACTGTCATTTTTTGTTGTTGAAAACAGTCGTTTTTTCTGCAGAAGCAGTCTGTAAAAATTACCAGCCAGTCGGTAAATGCCTCCCCCCCCCCCAAAACATTTTGGCTAGTGACGCCTCTGACTGTAACCAGTTGTTGGAAAGGTTGTATCATTTCGCCAAACCTGTTCGTCATCGTCATATATAATATCTGTAAGAAAAGAAAACGGGTTGAGACGCTGCCATAACTGCACACAGCTGCACTATTTACCTTAAATTATCTTAAATTGCACTTGCCAGCGAAAGGTAATCCTGTCGTGCGCTGGCTCAGTGATGAATGAAGAGGGCAGCATCTTGGGAATCCCATGCAGGTTTCCAGGGCTTCCGAGTCCAGTCTTTGTCAACCGATGACTTGAGGGCCTCCACACTATCTACCATGACAGTGTTCTGACTTAGGGAATTCCATTAGCGGTACCACTCGATTAGTAAAAAATTGGTTTCGCTTCTTGGTTGTAGCTCTCTTCCGGAAAAACTTCGTGGGGTGTCCTCGGGTTCGGGTGTTCTGTTCTAGCTGGAACAGGTTGGTGTGTTCTTTTTTCAGGGAGATAACATTGCGCATGTTGATACAAAATTAATAATCATTACTATATACCAGTTTATTGTAATGTTTACTTAGCAGCACTCATGCAGAAAGCACTATTCGAAAGCATTTCAAAGTTAAGCGTACCAAAAAAAAGAAAAAAAGATGTAACTAGCAGATTGAAAAGTAATAGCCTAATAAATATTCTTTGAGCCCAAGCTGATTTTGAAACATTGTTTGAATAAATAGCCTAATACTGACCTAATAGGCTAAACTATAATACAAAGAAACAATATGAAGAAGAAGCAATAAGGAGATTCAAGTGGTAATAAATGGTTACATAAACAAATAATAATTTGTTAGTAACCTGAGATGCCAATAAAAATACAAAAATTGAGGTGAGATATCTTACTTTCACTCCGGTTTGCACCTTGCAGGTTAGATCAAGAATGTGAAACTGGTAATTGCTGGTCGGATAGGCTACATGTGGTACAGCTAGGCTATCGGATTGTAAAGCAGCTCTTTTTCCTACATAGCTTATTCCGTTTTTCAGCTCTTAGTGAAGAGGCGAATGAGTTTGAAGATGATGGAGTTGCAGTCCCGAACCTAGTGGAAAACATTTCAAAAGAAGAGACCTTGAAGCTCGCAAGCCTAGATAGCATGTATGATGTCATGAATGCATGCTATCAGGTGGGTACAATTTGTATTTCGAAAAAAATACTCAAAAGCACAAGACTGGTGGCATGCAGTAAAGTTGTTAGCCACGTGAAAGTGTTCATCGTCTGACAACCAGATTTGGACTAGTATGTTTAGCAGGGCAATCTTTACGACTTTTGGGTAGGTGGATTCCTCACATGAATGTGGTCTAAAGCCCGACTAAAGACTCGGATTATTCTGTTCGTATTTTTTTCGCACCTTTCTGGCGAATTTAACTAACACTGATAAAAAACGAATTCGCTCTATTTACTTTCGTTTCTGTCTTATAGTCTTATAGTCTTATAGTTTTATTTAATTACAACAAACATAGATAAAAATCACGGACCAGTGCACATGCTTGGTGGCATACTTTAGCACTGACAATGTTGCACAACGAAAATAAAATAAAAAGCCGTCTTCTAACTACATTTTAACATCAACAAAAAGAGAACAAAAACAAAAGAAATTGCTCAACTACGCGTCGTAAATTTTTTTTTCAGTAATTTTAGAAACTGTCGCTTATTGCTACATTCTCGCACTGATACTGGAATTGAGTTCCAGATTTTTGGCCCAGTGTGACGGATGCTGAAACTCGCTCTTGACGTAGGGCGAAATTCGCACGAAAAATCTGAACGATGAGTGGTTGGATAATTATGAAATTGGGAATTAGTTGGAAAAATACCAGGAATAAATTACTTACACTACTTACAACATCACTGACCCACTTACAACAGTTGGACAACTTATACAGAATTACAACAGTAAGATTAAGCATCAATGGGAGAGCATGCTTCTACAATAGGATAGTTTTGTAGGTAGGATAATGTTGTCCTAGTTTCTATGTTCGTCTGGTCTCCTCTTGTTATAGTTTTTCCTTCTTCTTTTCTTTCCTTATTCCTACTCCGTCTATGCCATGTGCTTTTTGATGGGGGAAAAATAAAATCATTATTATTATTATTATTATTTGACTGTGCTAAACAGATAGGTCAGCTCAGATTTATTACGATATTCTTAAAAAAAAAAAATCCTAACGATATTTCAGCCCTTTTGGCCAGGGTCCTGTTCAGGCTCACTTTAGGAACAGCAACCTATGATAAAATAAATTAAGATTCTAGCAACTATAAGCAGGGGCGTCGCAAGTGCATTTTCGTTGGGGGGGGGGGGGGGGGGAGCTAAAGACTTCACCGAATCATTCAAAAACTCTACCGAATCCTAGAAACTGAGAATTCGAGCTTTAAATTATTTTGATTTCTAAAATAGAAAAGGTTAAGCAGACAGAGTAACACTGAAATATGAGTAGACAGCTACCAGGCATCGATTTAGCGAAACCCGCTTGACAGTATTATGTAGTGCGATATTAGAAGTTAATATGAAGTTTTTTGTTTTGTTGTCTGTATATGGCCCTAAGGCTTTAAATACAATATTATTATTATTATTATACTTCCAAACACGATTCCAGTAGCAGCTTCTATTTACCATACCCAAGAAAAATTAAATCTAGTGCCACAAGCGAAAATTTTCTGTATTCAGTTTTTTTTTTCCTGCAAAATTTAACTGCTTACCGTGGATTCAACACTAAGATCCCAAGAATTTCCAGAAACAATAAACCGGATGGAGCGAGGTCCCTGCAGCAACTTGTAGCTATTGTAGGCTACCCAGTAATTACTACCCATGACCACATAAAGTGAGCGCCACAGGCGACATTTTTTAAGTTCGCTTTTTTCTGCCAAATTTAATTATTTCCATGCAGGTTCTAGCTTAGTCTTTCAAATCCTAAGCCTAAAACTGGCTTAAAACCCTAGCTAAAAGAAGCGCTTTTTCACAAAATAGAGAATATTACGGAAGGCGCCGAAGGCGGAATTTTGAAAACTTATGATTACAGCGTCTTTTTGGGATCTAAAATAAAAGAAGCATTACCGATGAAATGATAAAGCAGTCCATTTGTGTGTGACCAAGCTTCTGTTGACCTCTTTTCAGTGCTTACATGTCCAAACCATGCCGTGAATGAATTTTTTTTTTATAACCTACTTCTCTGTTAAAATAAATGATTTTTCACAGAATCAAATAATGTTGAAATTATGCGCCACAGGCAAAAATTTCTAAAATCGGCCTCTTTCCACTTTCCCGCAGAAAGATTTCGAGACAAAACCCGACTGAAATCCAGAATAAATATCCCTAACATATTACCGAATCCCAGTTATTATACTGAATAATTTTGGACCGATAGCCTATTCGGGATTCTGTACCGAGTCGCAATTATACCGAATAAATATGTGTTATTCGTCGAAACTGTGTGACTACCGAACCCTGGCAGTTATACCGAATAAACATGTGTTATTCGTCGACACTCTACTGAAGTTCGGGATTCCTCAAGACTACCGAATCCTGGCAATTATATCGAATAAATTACCGAATCTCCATATCGGCCTGTACGGGATTCGGTATAACTGCCGAATCCTGGTAATTATACCGAATACCATCTGGATTCGGTTTATTTCTTCGAGACTGGACCGAAAGTCAGGATTCGCGGTAAGCACCGAATCCTGGTAATTATACAGTAATTTACCGAATCCCAATCACGATACTGAAAACTTTTGGACCGATAGATAGCCTATTTAGGATTTTGAGTTTAGTTCAGTTCAGTTCAGTTTATTCATAAAAATAAAAAACACCATTAACTGTTTATGGCCCCACCATAAGGCCTAACATAAGGCCTGGCAATGGGCGGGGCTTATTCTTTATTCATATCGTCTTAAGGGAAACAAACCAAAGAAATCAAAAAAGAAAGAGAAAGGAGAGAAAAAAGAAGAATGAAGACATAAAAAACTGACAAGAAATATCCACTAACGAACGATCTTCCATCAACAAAGCGCCCTTGCCCCTCCCCCCCCCTAAAAAAAAACAAACACCGAATCTCAATAAATATACCGAATAGTTCTGGCATCGAAAAATTAACGAATAATTTCAGTAAATTCGTTCAGCCAATTGTATCGAATAACTCGATCTCGATCATTGTACCAAACATATTTGCACCTGTAACCTATTTGTGATTCTGTATAACTACCGAATCCCCGTATTTGACGAAGAGTGGGTAAAACGAATTTTTAAGGATGAGTGTTTTGCTGGTATAAAGAAAATGGGGCGATTTTTGAGGCTAGCGATGGAACACAGAAGTAGGTTTTTGGAATAAGTAAAACAAACTAAAAGGGAAAGAGCATTATTATATATTAGTGTTTTTTTGTTTTTTTTTCGTATGTTAAATTTTTGCCATGGCCCTGGGGCTGCTTACAGCAATAAATTATCTATCTATCTATATATACCCAATATACCCAATAGTTCGCAAAAATTACCGAATAGTTTTATGCCGAAGGCCCCAAATTTTACCGAATCTCAAAAAGTTGGGTGGGTTTGGGTGGATTCCCTACGTCAATCAGTCAATCATTCAATAATACCAAATTTTCCATGGATAGCATAAGTGGACGACAGTATTATCCTACACTAAATGATAAAAAGAAACAATTAGTTTATTCGTATACGGTTGGTTTGTCAAATCCGTAAAAATAGGCTATGCTAGATCTGAGTAAATCTACGATAGATAGATAGATTTATTAATTGCTAAGCAGTCCGAGGGCCATGGCAACAAGAAATCACAGAAAAGTGTCACATACTAGAAGAAAACGCACAAAACAAAATTACAACACAAAAAAGAGAAAAAGCTCCTCCTTAATCTTTCTCTTCTCTAATAACCATTTTCAATATTTCTTTCTTATTTCCCTAATCCAAAAATCTACTTCTATGTTCCATCGCTGTCCTCAATAACCGCCCCAGTCTCTTAATCGTAGTAAAACATTCATTCCTAACAACTCTAATTGACCATTCTTCATCAAACTCACTCACACCGTACTGTTCTTTCCTCCATTCACTCAGCTCCATGCACTCGCAAACCATGTGAACCAAACTCTCATTCTCGCATCCACACATCGGACAGAAGTAAGGACCGGATTTCTGCCTAAAATTACCAATATCACGTCTTCTAGCACCAATTGGCAGGGTGTCCGCCAACATTTCAATAATTATTCTTAATTCCTCCCGCTTAAGACCCGCTTTAAACGTTATATTCTCACCCCATGTCATAATACACCAATTAAGGTTATCTGGTTATGTCTCTGGTAACGAATACTCGCCTGTAGCTGCGTTCTTTGTCACGGGAGTTCTCACCGGTGGTCTCCTGTTTTTCTTATAAGCCGTTTTTGCATCCACCGGTGACTTCTCACCAGTCTTATAACCCGTTTTTGAACTAACCAGTGTTCGGTTTAATCTCACCGGTGCGAACTAACCAGAACCTGCTCGTGAGCCCGGCTTCAGCGAGGAGTTAGCCAGTTTTCATCAACTCACAGGTGAACAAAAAAAACACGTTTTAAGGGAAGAACCGGACACTGAAGAATACATCTTCAAATCGGCCATATCTTCTTGTCTCGATTCTTTGCTTCCTGCTTACTTCTATAAAGACTATGCCTTCAGCTACATAGCCTATGCGGACGACTTGCTCTTAGTAAGCCGTAGCCGATCCACACTCACAAAAAATGTAAGTAAGCTGTCGTCAGAACTTCTGAAAATTGGCCTTGAAGTTAACCTTTCAAAATGTGAGTACCTGCATTTCAACCCTTCGTCAAATTGTTCGAGTGCATCTAAAGCTTCTATATCTCTTGGATCGTTCATCGTCAAATCAACAGACTCTCTACGGTGGCTCGGCATAACATTCAAATCTTCATTGTCAAAATTTTGCTCATCGGTTGTTCAAGAAGTTTATAAGTCGATCCGTAGCGCCTATGGGCGCATCGTCCCCAACCGGGGGCGCTATAATCGTAAAGCTTTGGGAAATTTGTACAGCACCTTCTGCGCTCCTTCTATACTATTTCGTTCTGGCGTCACTCATGTTCTGCGAAAGAAGGAGATTAAAAAGATGAGATCATGTTATTTTAAATATGCAAAGCACCTCCTCCACTTGTCGAAATTATGTCATAACCATACATTGACGGAGAAATTCAAAATTCAAGACGCAAGTGTTACCCTTTTGGATGTTTCGTCATCACTTTCAAAACTCATGGACAACAAGGCCCAACCAGCACACGATGTCGTCCACTGCTTCCTGACCGAAGATTAAAAATTAAGTGTCTTTTTCTGTGTGTATATATGTGTTTTGTTTATTTTCTTTACTTTTGTCATTTACTCCGCCTTTTCAAAATGGCGGGTCATAAATAAATTACTTACTTACTTATTACTTACTGGTGACTAAACACCAGAGACAGCCCGGAGTACAACGAACGCAGCTTGTGTCTTTGTTCATACCTGAACGGTTTATCTCAATTTCAACGGCTTCTCGTATAGTTTGATTGAGTACGGTGCATGTTGAAAGAATTTGCGACTCTTCGAAAAGTAGCCTAGGCTACTGTATGGATGGGTTTTCGAGAAGAAGTTCTGCCAGTGCCGATTTGAAAGTGCACTTTGGACGGTTTCCGTTGGAAAGGGCGTGGTCAGTCTTCAGTTCGTACTCAGCAAGCCTTTTCTCGAACGTTCTCTCTGCCCTGCGACAAAACACTTTCTGAAGTCGAAGGGTATTAAATAAACGCCTAATTTGGATTTTGTTTTTATTTTTTAGATTATCTTGAACTTCATGGGTCAATTGACGGTAAGAGGCAGCCATCTTCTTGGGAGGATTTGGAATGTAGCCTTGACCACAATTTCTCGCAACAGTCTGGTCATAATTCCGAGTGCCTTGCAACTTGTTCTAGCCCTTGCTAATTCTGGCTATCTGGACGATAAGAAGGTAATATTAAAACCCTTATTGTGTAAGCGTCAGTATTAATATTATCACTAATAGTACATACAGCACCCCTATTTGGCGCGTTCATTAACTTTAACATCTGTCAGCAATTTCTCCGGTTTTCATTAGTTGCGTTTTTGCAAATACCATGGTATCTGGTATCACGGTCTAAAGTCGTTTCCGCAATTACCGTGGTATGTGATACCACGCTTTAAAGGCGTTTTTGCAGTTGTGATATCTGGCAAGGTACCGCGTTCTGATATTAGATACAACGATAACCGCGAAAACGGCTTTACACCGTGGTATCAGATACCACGGTAACTGCAAAAACAAATATTTGCAAATCCAATTACCGTGGTAACAAATACCATTGTGTCTGTAAAACACAACTAATTTCTCCGGTTTCTCCTGTTCAGGAAAGAACTACGTTTTACCGACACCATATATATATTGATGTAGCAGAGCGAAATAACACATGGGAGTAGCGCCAATATCAATGCTTTCAATCAATCAATCAAGTTTTGTATTCAAAAAGCTTACAGCTGTTACGGTGGTGCCATCTGCACCCCTCACTGCTAACTTCTGCCGCCGTTAGCCAGCGTTACTCCCTTTCCGTCCAGTATGTTAATCTTCTATACTGCCGTGATTCCGTGAGTCTTCCATAAAGGTTGTTTTTATTTTGTAAGTACAGCTCAAACCAGACAATAAAACCTTTTGTTTATTTACGGACCTTAGGTCATTGTTATGAGTCTTGTTTAAAGCTCCTTAGAGTGGGCTGGCCTGCAAGGCCTAGTGTATGATGGGTGGTTTATAGCCTATTGTGTTTCGGTATGCAGACCTTAGTGTGAATCGATCGGGGGAATCCACAATGAGCCCGTGAAGTCTGCACGTGTAGTAGGCCACCAGACGCCCTAGGCTGTCCTGACTGTATCTAAGGACATTTACGATCTATGTCCGGCCTACTACACCCCTCGCCACAACATCAGGTCGAGAGTGCTCCTTCACATACAAATAAAGTCGCAATACAGCTAGAAGTGGAATAAAATATTTACCAAATACACAGACCCGAAACAAATTAACTAATACACTTACAAGATATGACCAGAAATAATTGATGGGAAAAATAACGAGATGGAAAAATTCGGCAGAAGAATTAGCAGGATATGAAGAAAACTGATTGCCAGTATTCCTCTCGGACCGACGCACAGAAGACAGGAGGAAAGGGGGGAATAAATGGGCCGTCTGGGGACAACACATGATCTTTGCTCCAATATTTTTTGAAAGAGTATTTCTGCGGTCAGTTACTTTCGTAACGTCCAGTTTAATGAGAGCCTCTTCATAAGAAATATTATGATCACCCAGAATGATTCTCACTGCTCTCTTTTGGACATTTTCCAGGCGATCAGAGCGCGATCATTCCCTTAAATTAACTTAAATCACAGCTTGGAGAGAAACAAGGACCTTGGATCCTCTTCAACACTCCTTGTGATGACTGTTGCATATGCGGTTGGTTAGATTCTGGTGGAATATTCTGCTTCCCGGTCTAATCTACACCGTTTGTCCCTCCACTCAGCGTCCAGACGGCGTTTGAATACTTCTGTCGATTCAACAGCAACAGTGTCCTCCTTGAGGTTGTTCCACAGGTTCACGATCCGGTTCGAGAAGAAATGGCATCTTGCTCCTGTCCTTGAGTGAAGTTTGCGGACTCGTTTTGGGTGTCCTCGTGTTTTGTGTGTGTGTGTGTGTGTTGGGAGGGGGGGGGGGGCAGTCTCCGGGAGCTCATTTTCCTTGTTGGCGGAGAGGAGCTGGACACGGGCATCGGAAATGGTCCTTACTCGTAGTGCCGATTACTACGTTCACGACATTTAAAGCGAGACACACTTGCAGATTAAAAAAATAATTCTAGTAGGCTACAGCCAAGAAGCAGTCTGCACACATCAAGGAAACAGGGGTGGTTGTATAATTTTTTTGCTGTTTTCGAAATATGGAATTATCGGAGCCAGCGCTGGTGCACGACTGATTGAGTTTCAGTAGGGACGTTGTGTATCGCTAGTGGTGCTAGTGTCGCTGCGATTCGAGTGTTTGCCACTTTTTTTAAGTCTACTCCCTAGTGTTGTTTTGCTCTGATATATGGATATATTGCAGAGTGTTAGAAAGGTTCATGTAGTAAGTAGCTGCGCTCTTACCGTGGAGTAACCAATAGTGGTAGGGCTCTCTGATGTTCCCCTTAAGTCGTTTTTGGGCATCGGTGACGGCACCCTAGTGTTATATACCCTTTTCGTACTCTCCAGTGAGGACTAACCAAGACCCGGTCGGGAGGCGGGATCTAGGGAGAAATCATCGCTACTTATAGAGGAAACACCCGACACTAGGGAGCAAAACACAGAAACTACTAGAGGCGTATTCTCGCCGTTCCCCGAGGACTCCACTTGAGGAGTCCCCGCGTTTTTGTTTGTCCCGGGGACTCACTCCCCGTATTCTCGCGAGTCCCCACGGACGGGGAATGCTCCGATTATCATCACCATCATCAAAATGGACTCCCTTTCAAATTCGGAGGGGAATCGATTTTTGCTGTTGTAGGTGCTATGTAAAATTAATTAAAAAGAATCAGAATAAACAAAACCAAAAATAAAGTGGATCTAGACTAATTTTTTCAGCTGCATATTCATTCATTCATTTTTGGAACAAAATTTATTCATTTTTGGAACAAAATCCATTTTAGAAGCATTCCCCGTATTCTCGCTGTTTCTGTACGCGGAGTCCGCGTGGAGTGACTCCCTCTATTCTCGCCGTTCCTTTCGATTCCTCGAGGAGTCCTCGGGGAACGGCGAGAATACACCTTAGGACTGTGACGGACATGCCTAGCGTGTCGCAGGCTGCGAATCGTGATAGCCTTTGAAAGGTAGAAATTGGTAGGAAGTTGGAACATATGTGTCAAACCTGTCCAGTCTGCTGCATTTGCCCCCATCAACCAGTAACTCCTTTTTGTTACAGAAATTCCGACAGGTACTGCCTACAAATTTCATTGATGAAGAGTGGAAGATTTCAAATCCTCCGCTAGGGGAATGATCGACGAGTGGTCTTCGCTGTTTTGTGACTTGTAGTGTTGTTTCTGTTCATTTCGAAATTCTACTTTTTGAGTTGCCTTTTTATGTCACTTGCCCTTCGGCCAAGTGCCATATGCGGATCACTTTTCCGTCGTTCTGTTTGTCGGTCGGTTAAGGTTGCGAGTTAAGGTACTTCCAGACGTGCTAGGACGATGGAACTTGGCAAGCATATCAGGGACCAGACCACATTAACCAAATAGTCACTTGCCCGATCTGACCATCGTTGGGGGAGGGAGAGACGGCGGAATCTGGAAATTAGGGGCATGGATAACTTTTGATTGGGTGTTCGGATCTTAATGAAACTTGATATCTGTTTCATGTCTCAGATTTCCCGAAGTTCGGACCTGATCCGATGAATCTGGGAGGGGGGGGGGGGAGGGGCGGAGGGTGGAACCGCACAGAACTGGAGTTGATTCGGACACTGGGGGGAGTTGGGGGGGGGTCCGGAATTCCGATGATCCGGAGTTAATGTACTTCCAGGTAAGCCATGACAAAGAAATTTGGCAGGCGTATCAGTGACCCGACCAGATTAACTTGGAAATAGCCACTTGCCCGATCTTACCATCGTGGGGGGAGGGGAGACGGCGGAATCCGGAAATTATGGGCATGCATAACTTTTGAACGGGTGAGCGGATCTTACTAAAATTCGATATCTGGAAAGACCTCGTGTCTCAGGTCTTCCCGTTTCAAGTCCGGCCCGGATCCAATGAGTCATCAGTCATCATCCGGCGTCCGTACCTGAATGACCCTTTTATACCTGTGCGCGTTTGTTATGTTTGACTGATCGCATGATATGAAATAATGTGCTGGATCGGACTAATGAGGTGAAAGGTAAAAATGTGCCGGATCTGATTAATTAAGACTGATCGCTTAATTTGTGTTAGAAGTTGAACGCAGGAATAAAGACTGAACACTGGAGCCATGCCAGGCTCCTATCCATGCGGTGCATGTCGCAAAAACTTCGGAGTGAGTTAGAGACACCAAACGGGCTCAATGCGCACCTTGCTGAAATTGTTCAATCCCTTCCCCCTTTGCCCAAAGAAGAAATCCCAGAGTCGCCGGAAGGTTTTAATGATTTTCCGGAAATAGAAAAAGCCGAAATTTCCAGGAAAATTAAAAGACTTAAAAGGACTAGTATTACGCCTGTTGATATTCCGGTGGAAATTATTAAAGCTTTCCCGGACGAACTGTCTGGGCCTTTGTGTGATATTTTTAATTCTATAACAAAAACTGGGGAGAACCCCTCAGTCTGGAAAAATGGTTACATTACTCCTATCCCTAAAAAAGGTTCTCCCAATGATTTTTCTGGAATCCGTCCAATAACTATGACACCTATTTTCAGCAAAATTTACGAGGGTTTCCTTTCTTCTTGGTTAAAAGAAAAGATTCTAAAGTTAATAGACGCAAAACAATTTGGTAATCTCCCCAAAACCTCTACAGCCCATTACTTATTTAGTTTGGTGGATACCATTTTAAAAGAATTAGAGAACCCGGACCATTGGGTCAATCTGATTGCCATTGATCTGCGTAAAGCGTTCGACCTAATAAATCATAGCATACTACTAGAGAAATTGAAAGTAAAGTTTAATGTGCAAGTGCAATCATTTCTTCTCAAAATAGTCGCAAATTTTCTATCTAATAGGACTCAGCAAACTAAATATAAGAATTCATACTCTGACCCCCTTCCAATTGTTTGTGGAGTTCCTCAAGGTACGCTTTTGGGTCCGCTGCTGTATCTAGTTATGGTCAATGAGCTTGCGACATTGATGGATGCGTTGGAAATACGTAGATGACCTCTCCTTGTTAGAAGTCTGCCGTAGAAATGTAAAAAGCAAAGCACAACAAATCATAGATGATATTTCTGATGAAGTATCTGCAGACCAGATGGTTGTAAACACGGAAAAATCAGTGGTCCTAACGATCTCTTTTCAAAAAAGTGTACCCAAATTTTGTCCCCCAATCCCCAGTGCGCAACAAGTTAAAGAAATAAAACTGCTGGGTGTACACATCACGAATGATATGAAGTGGGAAAAGCACGTAGATTCCATTTTAAAGAAGGCCAATATGGGCCTTCGGGGACTCAAACTTCTTTCCCGTCATGGTGTCCCTTCCGAACATCTATTGCGTATTTATTTTTCGTTCATTCGCCCAGTCCTAGAATACTGCTGCCCTGTATGGCATTTTGGTGTGACCCGCGAGCAGTCTGATGCTCTAGAGAGGATACAATACCGAGCTCTCCTAATAACGGATAAATCTCTCAAATTCCCTTATATTTATTTTCTGAAAAAATTTAATCTGACAACCCTGTCTCACCGTCTCGAAAATTTGTGCTTAAAGTTTGGAGGGCAGACTCTACTGAACCCAGTCCTCCGCGACATCCTGCCCCCCCCCCAACTTTACAACAGAAAGGGAGAGGCCTCAAAGACAAGCTTCCGAACCAGTCCCTACCCTTCAACCAGTGTTTTGCCGACACGTGAGATACAAGAATAGCTTTGTCCCCTCGTTTGTTTCCCTACGGAATAGAAATTAATAGGTTATTATTTTACCCCTCGTTGTCTATTTCCCCAATCGTTACTTTTTATATTGTTTGTTCTCAGTATTTTATATGAAATTCGACGACTTTCTAGTTTATGTTGACAATTTTGGTTAGTTTTTAATGTATGCTGACTTTACCACCTGCTATTCGGCTAGTCCGTAATTGGTGTTGAAATAAAACTGAATTGAATTGAATTGAATTGAATCTGGGGGGGGGGGGGGTCGGAGATTGGAACCGGAAATCGTGTGACACCCTAAGAGTGGAGCGATCGGGATGAAACTTGGTGGGAAGAACAAGCACAAGCTCTAGGTACAGCACTGACAGAACTGGACTGGATTTGGATACTGGAAGGAGTTGGAGGGGGGTTCCGGAATTCCGACCATCCGGAGTGAATGTGCTTCCAGATAGGCTAGGACGATGAAACTTGGCAGGCATATCAGGGACTGGACCAGGTTAACTTGGAAATAGTCATTTCCCCATTTTTTTATGGTCTTCCATTTTCTTCATCAGTTTCTCATATTCTGCCTCGTCTTTTTATTTTAAATGTCCGTCAGATTAGAGACTGGAATATTGCAACACTTGTTTACCGTTATCTTCTAGAAGATTCACTACCTGCTGATTTTAAAAATCTTTATTGCCTGAACAGTCAATTTCATGACTATAACACAATACGGTGGTCCAATCTTTCTACCATTTGTTATCCTTCTACAAGGTCTAGCTTTTCTATTCGTCATACAGGTGTAAAAGTATGGAATTCATTGCCCGAATCTGTTAGAGTGTCCGAAGATAGGAAAGTTTTTAAAAGAGCTCTAAAAAGATTTATATTATCTAGCAATTATATTTCTTCTGTCCGATTTAATTGATTCATTTTCGTTTGTGCTCGGAGGAAGATCTGACCCATGTCGCAAACCTTTTTTATTTTTCATTTTTTCTTTAGTCATATGTCTGTTGTCGTAAATTCTTGTGTTGTCCTTAAATTTTAATGTTGATGTGTGATAGTTGTTTGTTTGTTTTTTTCTTTATAGTGCCTTAAGCTAGAATTGTATTAATAATTTTTACAAACCCATCAGAATTAGTGAAGCGTCCTTTTTTATGTCACTGGCATGTCTGATGCTTTTGAGAAACTCCAGGTTTATTCATATTTGCTATTGAAATTGTACCTTACCTTACCTTACCTTACCCGATCCGACCATCGTGGGGAAGGGGGAGACGGCGGAATCCGGAAATTAGTGGCATGCATAACTTTCGAACGGGTTATCAGATCTTAATGAAACTTGAAATCTGGAAAGACCCCATGTCTCAGATCCGATAAATCTGGGGGGTGGGGGGGCGGAGGGGAGAATTGAAAATCTTGTGACACGCATAACAGTGGAGCGATCAGATGAAACTCGGTGGGAAGTACAGGCACAAGTCCTAGGAACGCCAGTGACAGAACCGGACTGGATTTGGGTACTGAGGGGGAGGTCGAGGGGTTCCGAAATTCCGGTGATCGCGAGTTAAGGTACTTCTAGATGTGCCAGGACGATGGAACTTTGCTGGAGTATTAGAGACTTGGCACCATTGGCTTAGACATTGTCACTTCCCTGATCCGACCATCCCTTAAAGAACTCCTCTTAACCGCAAAGTACGAAAAATACTTTTAAGCAAAATTTACTTTTTCACGATCCCCGTGAGCATATGATACTTTTTGCCTCAAGGGTTTTGTTAAGAAATGAATTTCTAGCAAACCTTAAAGTAAGCATCTTAACCGAAAAGTGAAAAAAAAAACTTTTGACCAAACGATGTATATTCATGATCCCGATGAGCCCGTCATCAGTTTTGCCTCAGGGATTTTGCTTACAGGTGAATTACAAAAGTAAAATGCTTTTGTGGAACAGTGCATTCTCTGATTTTTGGCCATGATCATTCTTATCTCGATGGTTTTGCAGAAAGATGATTAGAACAAACTCACGAAAAGGCAAATTCCATATTTCAGCCTCTACAACCAGCCTTGCAAGTAGCGTATAAGCTTCTAGCTCTTGTTTTCTTTTGTTATGCTCCTCTAGTAGGGCTACAAGACCTGCATTGTTTTTTGACGGTTAATAAGTAAATTGAATTGAGTTGTACTAGGAAGCAGAGGCGTTACGAGCCAAAATGTTTGGGGGCGGACCAAGGAATCTATCGATCTATCGACTGCCTGGTAGTTTTTACCGACTGTTTTTGTAGAAAAAAACGACTGTTTTCAAGAAAAAAACGACAGTCTCGAAAAAATTGACTGATTTTTAGAAAAAAAGACTGTTTTGACGAAAAATCGACTGATTTTCAGATAAATCGACTGTTTTAATGAAAAAAAAATAAACTGTCCCCCCGCGGTCGTGACGCCCCTGCTAGGAAGATAACTAATTTTCTCACTTGCCATTAGGACAAGCTGTGGGACCTGATCAGTCTTTTCTGTACCATACTATCGTCGGAACCAATGAGAAAAGCCCTTGAAGAACAAAGCGGATTGACAGCTTTTGACTGGAGAAGAATCGTAGAGCCGACTGTGGGGTTGTTCAACCAGGCAGTTCAGACCACACGTGAAGTGTCACTGAAAGCTTTCGACGCCGGGGTCAGGTTGCTAGGATATGGGTGTAAAGGTGAGGTCTTAGTTTACAAAAAAATCGCCAGTTTGCAGGGAACACTCATCCACTCATTCACTCATTTCAGCGATTCCACAAAGAGTCTCTCTTAATATCTGTGAAGAGCTAAATGTTTCAGTTTTCTTTCGGCGCAAATAATGCAACCAGGTTCGTTTTATTTTGTCTGCTGTTTATTTAGTTTAAATGGTAATGAATGAATGACTTATGATTTATTTGCACATTAAAGCCATCAGGCCATCATGCAACAACACAAAACAAAAAGCGAACACTCTTACATGCGTATACACACACTAACACACTTCATATTTTTAATTTACTCTGAATACTTTATAAACACTAAAAACACAACTTTCC
This sequence comes from Branchinecta sandiegonensis, assembly GCA_030848855.1. Lineage (NCBI taxonomy): Eukaryota > Metazoa > Arthropoda > Branchiopoda > Anostraca > Branchinectidae > Branchinecta > Branchinecta sandiegonensis. The sequence continues at coordinate 4,016,270 of JAUPMV010000012.1, forward strand.
CATCGAAAGAAATTTTTCCGGTGTTTAAAAGCTAACTTGAGGAACTTCCCAACATTTCTTATTTCTTTAAAATCTTTACTTCCCATCATTCCCATCACCGCCCCGAAAATCTCCTCCCTGAGTCCCCGTAACTGAATACAATCACACAAAAGGTGGCATATATCCTCAGGAATGCACAACTGTTGCAATGCTTCCAACGCCATAATTTTGCCTTTTGAGGGTAGAAAAAGCAACTGAGCAAGAATTTGCAAAAGATTCGGAGTGCGTGGCTTTGATCTGACTTCATCTTACATAAATTGTTGTTTGCGCTCACGACTGTGCATTAATGTTTGCTAGGTTTGATTTCATCATCGTCTTCGGGTACGTTCAGAGTTAGACGACTTTCAAAGAAGCATACCTTTGAGCGTGCTCCACCCTACTTACCGTAGTTACTACGCATGACGTCACGGATTTTTGCTTCTTGGTGTCAGGGCTGGAACGTATTTTTCTATTTTCGGCAAAATATCGTGCCACGAGCTAATAAGCCAATCACGTTACAGAGATCATAGTTACCACGCTCCCAAGCGTGTTAAGCAAATAGTTACCATTTCGAGAAGGTTGGAACGGCCAGCGTTGTAACTCTTCGCGAGGTTGTGACAAAATAGTAGCTAATAGTTACTGATGATGATGAGGATGATGGATTTAATTATTTTTTATTTATTTATTTTTATTTATTCATTTATTTCCCTCAGAACTGAGGAGTACAAAATAATGTATAAAACAGAACTATGCCTAAACCATCTAGTCCATTCAATGACACATAAATATTATATATTATATGACCCGTCATTTATATTATATAAATATTATATTACCCTTCAAAATAAACACAAGGCAAGACGGATAATAAGGAAATAATAAGGAAAAAAGAAAGGAAAACACGAAAGAGAATAACTTACGAAATACACAATGTAACCTTTACAATACAGTTAAACCAAGATGGTTTTCCAGTCGTGATCAATATTTTGGCTATAAGTTTTTATTTGTTTCTCCACTGCTATTAGCGGATCACTAATTTGATAACGACTGGAAATTTTAGAGTTTCTCGTCCATGGGACTATTATTAGAAGGGTAGAACACGCTCTTTACTGGATTTCAGCCAGTATATCGGTGGCAAGCAGATATCGCTCGGTGAGGCGGATAAACTGAGGGGCTGAGTATCCCTTCGGTGAACTATGCTGGTGCTGCCAAAATATTTGGTAGATCCTGGAATTCTAACCGCACCACATTTAATTAGTACCTGGCGACACACTTCATGGAGACAAGGACCCTTATGTGAATGTGCTTTTAACTTATGAAAGGTTCAAGGAGTCGTTTGCTCCGCCGTTGACTCGTGTTAAGCATTGTCCAAATAGGTGTTGTAAGGTGTATTACGGCGTATAAGCCTTATTACAGATTCCTCTTTTCCTCGGGGCGCGCTGTAATAAGGTGAATAAGAAAAATGGAGCTCGGCTCTATTCTTCCTTATGCCGAGCCAATCAGATTGCTTAGTTGGTTCTGCCAGCGGGCCGAGGAAAGGAGCAGCGCCGTCAGTGTTGCCACGGGAAGCACTAAAAGTTCTACTTTGTTGGAAGCTAAAGAAACAACTTTTCTTCAAAAGAACACGTTTGTTCTGTTACGACTGCCTACAGTTAGTTTGGGGACCAATGCTGTCCATCCGTAAATTTAATAGCTTTTTACAATATATTGGGCGTCAAACTCTACTGGTGTACTTCAAGTAGTACTAAGAACACTTTTTCTGATCTTTAGAAACTCGAAAAACTGTATCAGCGTGGCAACACCGAACGCTGTTCATAAGAACCTCTCGGGTTCCTATCTGAACAGGCGTGTGTATTAAGACGTAAACATCGCGCATTCCGCCATTCAGCTCATTACACCTATTTGGACAATGCTTTATCTGATTGTCTGTTTGTGACGTGTGTGTTTTCTAGAACTATTTGTCCATGACGGGACATGACTAGTATCCCGCACCAAGAAAGCAGACAGAAAGGCAACCAGTTGGTAGTACATTTTAGAATGCACGCTAATATTTACTCGGAGGCATCTCTGCATTAAGTGTCTTCGTTTTATGTTTATTTCTTTCATGTTTCTTACTTTCCGGACTACGGATCCCCCTCCACTTGGTAACGCTTATTTTTTCATCAGCCTTTTTTAACGTCACCTGGTATTTCCAACACACAAAAAAACTTCCTTAAATTTTTCATCTACAAATATATTTAACGTTGAAATTTAATATCCATTCCGTTCCATTCCATTCCGTATTTGTAAACTATCACTTTTATAATATATATTTAGATACAGACGCCATATATATTGTGCCTTTTCTCTCTCCTTGCCCTTCACGGCAAGGGTCCTCGTCAGGCTTTAATAATAAATATTAAACTAAAATTGTATTTAGGTAGTATTATTTTGGTTTGCCTTACATTTACATTATGTTCACTTGTGTAAACGATATGTCAACGGTATAGTCGTAATGGTGCATCTCGGTTACTGGGCTCCGGGCTTGACTGGACATGTGAATTCCAGCTTCACTAGGATGTGTAAATCAGCATGATTAGGGATTTCTGGATTGACTGCGGCTGAACTATAGTATTCCCCGACACTTTCCCTTGTCTCTTAAGTCCGGTTTCCAGACTGGTCCTGGGGCTAGTGAGTGGGGCTAGTGTCAGAATGTCTTCAGCTCACACCCCAGGAGCCTTAGCTTCACTAATACTTAGGTAGGGCGGTGAGTTGTAAATAGATCGTGCCTTATCATAAGAGTCGTGGTATACTGCTTTAGGCTATCTGTTGTTTGCGCACGTGTTTCTTGAGCGAGTGCTGCCCAGGCCACACTGACTGAAGTCTCCATTTCAGTTCCGGAAATGAGGTTCCCCGTGGAGGGGCTTGTGCAGATCTTGCTAACGAGGGAATCAGTCTTCTGTGCAGCCGTGGATGAAGAAACTGTTGACTCGGTTATCAACTCCTGTGAAGTCTATAAGGTAGGTAGCACTCTCCTTGGAGCACTCGGTGTTATTCAGCCTTACGGGGTGTAACTGGGGGTTTGTATGGGAATTGACCGCAAAACCTTTCATGCGCAAAAAATTCAACTAAAGTTGCGAATCATTTCATCATTTATTGACATAACTAAATATTCCTTGAGTCCAAGCTGACTTTGAAACATAGATTCAAATAATGTATACAACGGATACGTCAGCTACGATGCTTCATCAGCGATATTTCGGCCCTTCTCGGCAAGGGTACTCGTCAGGCTTTAATAATAAATATTAAATTAAATAATTCTGCTTAATATAAATATGAAACAATTAAAACCCATTAAAATAGTTATTAACTAATTAAATATATTAAATAACATGATATTAAAATAGTATAGTTTTGTTGCTGGAATAAAATAATTCACAATATTTACTCCTCTAGCATTCCGTGAAGCTACCGCCTGATAATGGATGTGGTCAAACAAAATAGAAGAAGGGAAGGGAAGTGAAAAGTAAAAAAGGGAAAGATGAAAGAAAATAGAGAAACACTAAAATCAATAAACCAACAATATTATTCCGATTCGATATTCCGTAGCCCGCTTGCTGAGCTGACGAGGTCACCAAAATTTGTCTTCACCTTATTTTTAACCAAATCCTATCCACCATCATTTTCTAATTTTTTATTTTTAGGAATCCTTGAATCTTCTGGATATACTTGCGAGAAATGACTCGAAACATGGAGCCGTTCCCAAAGTTGTCATCGGTGAACCTCCCGCCAAACGCATCAAAACTGAAAACCGTGGATTGCCACTAGTCCTGAACTCGGTTTTAATCAAAGCCGAAAGTCTCAGTAGTGAACTAGCTAATCAGCCGACAGATTCTGTGTTCATAACATTCTCACGGTTATTCACTTTCCTATGCTACTCGGTAATCAAAAGGGGGGTTCACATCGACCTGAGCAGCCTTATCTCCAACGCTATTGATCATTCTGTAAGTTTTCTTAGCAAGTGTGAATCAGCCATAAGCCTTAAAAAGGTATTGCCTGGAGTTATGGATATTTTGTTGTATTCGTCAGGCGTAAGTGGCGTGAGTGGTGATGTGCCGAGTAAGGTTGTGGGGTTAATGACTCTTCCCTGGATGGTGTACGAAGTGGTGTTCATTGATTTGACACTGAAGAATAAGAAGGTGTTTGAGGAGACAGCGAGAAGGCTGGATGGATTTCTAGGTAAGATTTTCTCAAGTGTTTCTTATACTGAACAAACGTTGAAGGAATTGCAGCGCAAGTTACTGTTTCTTTCCAAATTCAGTAATTTATTATCAGTCCGAAAACGTTCACAACCAAAAATGTATAGATTGCTATTCCAAAAAAATAAATATATTTGATGGCCGGATGAGCTAGCTGTTATTCTAGCGACATTTCGGTCCTTGTTGGCAAGGGTCCTCTTCAGTCTCAAGCTAAAAAAAGAACCTGCGATAAAATCAATGAATGAAAATGAAATAAATAAATGAAATAAAATAAATCAAAGTTTTAGCAACTGTATATTTTGTGTCAAAAATTAAGTCTCATCACTAGCTTTCACACAAGCCAAGCCAATTCCTACGACGCAACTCCCTAAATAAAACATTTAATATTGCTAGAATTTTCAACTAAAATAAAGTCGGATGAAAACCAAAACTGTCGTGTGGGTTCAATCAAGTGCCGCGATGGCATCAGCTGATTTTTAATATTTTATGATGACTTTGGTCTCTGATCTTATTGATTGATTTTATTCGTAACCCTTCAAATTAGCATAAAGCGCGATGACGGAGATATAAGGACAAAAATGGAAATATTCAAAAGTACACAAAAAACTAACCTAAAACTTACGACACGAATTTATAAGTCACAAGGATTTTCCAGTCGTGATCAGTATTTTGGTTACAAGTTCCAAACTGCCTCTCCGCTACTGTTAATGGCCCACTGGTCTGGGAACGATCGGAAATTGAGTTTCTGGCTCGGGAGGGGGGGGGGGATAGGCGTAACATATATTTAACAAAACAGTAAAGACCGGCCTGAGAAGTATCTAATCTAAAATAATGTCAACTGGACCAGAAGTTAAAGCGCAATTACTTCAGTCGAGGTTTTATTGAAACATTAGTTGCGTTTTTGCAGATACCATGGTAGCTGTTACCGCGGTAACTGGATCTGCAATTATTCGTTTTTGCAGTTAGTGTGGTATCTGATACCACCGTTGCTCTGCAAAAACGAAAAATTGCCATCCCTAAAGAAAAACTGATATCCAGTTACATCACGAAGTTCCAAACTTCTTTCTCACCAATTTGACAAAATCGTAGTCTCTATTGTTGGTAATGATGAAAGTGAGATGACTTTCACATACCACGATCAGTTGCCATGGACTGACCGTGGTATCTGAATATCTGAATATCAGATACTGCGATAAATGCCCAGATACCACGATAGCTGCAAAACCGCCTTTTGACCGTGGTATCAGATACCACGGTAACTGAGAAAACGACTCTAGACCGTGGTATCAGATACCATGGTATCTGCAAATACGTAACCATTTTTCTTTCTAGATATGGAAATGAAGATCGATTTCTTTAGACTCATCACCCGCGTTCAGATCGATGCCTGTCCACAGTGGCGAGTGAAGTGTCTGAAGTTTGCTATTCAGGAACTCCAAGATAAGGTGAGGAATGCGAGTCAGTTTTCTTTTCTCTAATTTTTTTCCTAGGGGACGTTTTCGCGTGGATGGCTGTAGAGCTGAACGGCTGATCCCGTCCACACGAAAATGAGAACACCTATCGGATATTGAACGGCTAAGGAAGATGGATTCCGTCCACGCGAAAATGCCCATTCAGCTGGATGGGAGCGTATGTGTGGGAAGGTCCACACAATATCCCCGTTCAGCTCAACGCTGCCCTCGGAGCGGTGTTGAACGGGAGGCGTCCATCGAGCTGGATGGCCCGTTCACCCGTTCATCCGTACACGCGAAAATGACAAAAAGATCGACGGCATCCATGCGAAAATGTCCGGCGAGCTCGACGGGAGGTCGACGGGACGAGGCCATCCGCGCGAAAACTTCCCCCTTGTCTGGCAGTAAGTTTTTTCCTCATTGGCAGCCACTTTCTCGGCCACGTCATGTTTACAAATCAGACAACAAAACCAAATTTGCTTACAGACATCAAAACCAAATTTTTTTTTTCAAATTTACTTACAGACGACAAATTATCTTCGAATACAAATATGACAACAGTAAAATACCATCTTATTTCTCAAACATTAACTTCTTTCCTCTTGCTCTGCAACTACATGATCATGATACAAGACAAAGATAAAAAATCTATATCGACCGGTATCATTCTGAAAAATGTAAATTTGCTCCGAAGGTTGCTAATGGACGATGCTCGGACAGGCACAGGGATACAGTAAACTGGTATAGATCATTTTGGACACTAAAGAAAAATACTTAAAATTCATCTTTTATGGTAATAAAAAGTGATGATTATTATCTCTTTACAACTATATTATTATTTAGTTGTTTCGAATCGTAGCTCAGTAAATTTATTTTGGTCCTAACTCAGTCAGGCTTACATTTAAAATTGAAGTTTGTTCATTATTGTTTAGTTTGCGAACTAGTTGTTGCTTTCACATTCGGTTTATTTAATATAGTGTATGTCCCAATATGTCCTACGCCTAGCCAATTGTGTATTGATTTAGTGTACGAATAAAACGAACTTGAACTTGAACTACTAAGTTGAACAAAGAGTTTCTCCTTTAGACAATACTAAAAGCTTTATAAAGACTTCTAGAAGGCGTGGATGGTTTCATAAAGCTTAACACGTTTCAAAAATAGGGAAGGCATGGTGTGACACATAATAACAGCAAACACTGTCAACCCGATGAAAAATTGTAGCCTGCGTAGTTGTATGATAGTTGTACGAAATAGTTGCATGTATTGCTATGCAATAGTAAAGAATACTATCATGTATTGTGCCTCATACTGGGCCAATCTTAAGCAGTAGGATCCAGTAGCATCCTGTCTTGCTATAATAGCACCCAATCTTGCCAATAGTAGCATGCAGTAGAATGGAGTAACACGGTAGCCTTGACATAGAAGCATGTAGTAGCATCAGTTCGTGCTGCAATTGACTTTTTCGTACAACTTCATACTACTATTCTGAGATAAATTTTTCATCGGGATAGCATGCGAGCATCAGTTCGAGCCGGGCTTCAGTGTCTCGTAAGCTTCCGGCTAGATCTCATTACTTCCTTACAACGTCATCCGTTACACCATCATCTACATGACGTTGTCCCTGAATTTTGTAGGCCTAGTTAGAAATCCTGTCTAAATTGTCGTCCTCATGGGCGTCACGTGTTGGGAGGGGAGGGGGGGGGGCGCCCCCCCCCCCCCCCCCTCAATGCTGTCGGTCAGTCGGTAAAAAATAACCGAGTCAGCGCGAAGTGCCGCGATTTTTCGTAAATACAGTCGATTTTTCTTGGAAACAGTCGATTTTTCTTCATAAATAGTCGTTTTTGGGATCCCAAAACGTAAGTGGTGGGATACCTATGACATCGCAAAGTTGTCCGTCCGTCCGTCTGTCCGTCTGTTAGCACGATAACTCTCGAAGGGAATGAGATATTTTGATAAACTTGGTGTGAGGGTTCTTCGGGTCAAGGGTAAGGTCAAGTTCATAGATGAGCTCTGTAGCCCTACATTTAGGGGTGGGGGAGGGTGTTCAAATTAAGGGACAAACAAAATATTTTTAAACAGCTAATATGACAGTTGATTATGAGGTAAGAAGGCATGCTGAACACGATGGTGAAAACCATTTTCTTGCCGGACAAGTAGTTCGTCCGGAATCCGGCAAAAACCGGAAAGTTGGTTAAAAGTAAAAATATCATTTGAAGTTGATTAAATGTTCGATTTAAGGGTAAGAAGACATGCTGAACACTGTTGTGAAAACTATTTTCTCGCCGGACAACTAGTTCGCCCCGAATCCGGCCAAAACCGGAAAATCTGTTAAAAGCAAACGTTTTATCTGAAGTTGATTAGATGACAGATTTAGGGGTAAGAAGAGAGGCTGAGTCTGTATATGTCAATCGTTTTTTACCCGGACATATAATTAGTTCGGAATCCGGTTGTAACCGGAATTTTTTTTCAGTCAAAGTTTTATTTAAAGTTGATTAGATGTTCTTTATAGGGATAAGGAGATACGCTGGATTCTGGATTTGAATTCTCTTTTTTTGCTGGACTAGTAGTTCGCTCGAAATTCGGGCGAAACCGGAAACTTGGCAGAAGTAAAGCAGGAAGTTTCGGTCAGTATCGTCAAAATAGATATGGCTTATTGAGGTATATCTGAACTCGATTTTCTCTAATGAATAGCCTGGCGAAGATTGGATCTGGCGAAGACAAGACCCAGTTGTCTGGATCGAATATTAGATTTTTGGGATCCCATCGACACCTTTGGTCTTGTTTCTGCAGGAACAGTCGGTAAAACTGACCAGCCAGTCTATTACCGTGCCCCCCAAAATTTTGGTTGCTAGTAACGCCGTGTGCGTTTGGTGGGTCATAAATTAACTATATGTTCGTTACAACCAGCGAACCAGTTACCCAGTCGCGTAACCTAGCTAATCCACATCATCCTACAAGTAGGGGATATATTTGTGTATATGACTGACGACTTTGGTACGATATATACCTCCGCAGTATATAAATGCTGGCCTCTAAAAAAAAAGTTAAAACAGTTACTTTAAAATAGAAGACACGTTAAAAAACGTTAAAGGCCATGAAAAATATCTAGCGAGCGCAGCGAGATTGTTATTTTTAAATGGCCTTCGAGGTTAAGTTTCGTGCGGACGGAACGCTCGAGCACTCGCGGTGCGAAAGAACCGATGCTGCTATAAATATATATAGATATATATACATATATGATCAATATAACACATACATATATACATCAGTAACTAAAAGCTATTAAGCCATATAGGGAACATTCTTTAGTCACAAAAATATGCCAAAACATCCTTACTTTTTTCACATTCATAACTTAATAACGCCTATAAACTTTCTGCTAAACTTATAACTTTTTCAATCATATTTCCCAAACGAACTATAGAACAAAGAGGAGCTCATCCCCCCGTTTTGGTAAAGATTACCCCTCATATAAGAAAGCTTCTCACACCTCAAGAGTATATGGCCCAGCACCATCACTCCAATAACGAAAAGGACGCAACGCGGACTATACGCGAGCGTAACACAAGGCTCTCGCGTTTTCAGTATGAAAGCCTCTTTAAAGGACCTGTCTTACCTATAATACTAATGCAACCTACTTCCGTAATCACTCCATATATTGCTAAACCGGGAGACCCCAATTTCGTACGGTACATTCTAACCCCTCTAACAGAACCACGCTGATTTTCTCACTTGCCGTTTTTTGCTACCTTCGATGTGTATCAATCTGTCGACGAAAGTTTTTCCATCAGAAAAATCGGTATGTAAATTGTTTCCCTGTTTTCGCTACAAGTCAACGGGTCTCGGAAAAGGCTTAAAACGGCCAAAACCGTGGGTTATTTGTTGACAGCACAGTATAGTTTTGAAGTGTTCGAATAATTTAAAATACTGCAAGTTGAAGAGTAAATAGTGCGAGGGGTGCTTTAAGCTATTGCGGCCATAAACTCGGCCCGTTTGTTTGAAAGCACTTGCGAGTTAGGGTACTTCTAGATGAGCTAGGACAATGAAACTTGGCAGGAATATCAGGGACCCGACCAAACGAACCTGGAAATAATCAGTTTCCCGATCCGACCATATGCGGGGGAGTGGGGGCGCTCGAAACTTGAAAATTTAGGGCATTTTGTCACACTTTTTCGAGTTAGGGTACTTCCAGATGAGCCAGGACAATGAAACTTGGCAGGAATATCAGGGACCTGACCAAAGTAACCTGGAAATAATAAGTTTCCCGATCCGACCATATGCGGGGGAGTTGGGGCGCTGGAAACTTGAAAATTTATGGCATTTTGTCACACTTTTTCGAGTGAGGGTACTTCCGGATGAGCTAGGACAATGAAACTTGGCAGGAATATCACGGACCCGACCAAACTAACCTGGAAATAATCAGTTTCCCGATCCGACCATATGGGGGGGAGTGCGGGGCGCTGGAAACTTGAAAATTTAGGGCATTTTGTCACACTTTTTCGAGTTAGGGTACTTCCAGTTGTGCTAGGACCATGAAACTTGGCAGGCATATCAGAGACCCGACCAAATAAAATTAGGAATAATCAGTTTTCTGATCCGACCATTTTGGGGGGGGGGGGGGTGGAGGGCAGGGGAATCCGGGAAACTGAGAAGTGTGTAACTTTCGAACGGATGATCGGATTGTAATGAAACTTCATAACTGAAGAGAATATATATCTGTAATGTCCCGTTTAAAGTCTTGACCGGATTCGGTAGCCAGGGGGGAGTTGGGGGGGGGGGAGACCGGAAATTTCAAGAAACGGTTAGAATGGAGGGATCGGAGTGAAACTTGCTGGGAAGAACAAGCATCTGCTCTAGATAAGTCCTTTAGACCATTGTACTGGATCCGGACACTTATGGGGGGGGGGGGGGGGGTCCCGGAATTCCGGTGATGGTGGTTTTTTGGATTTTCACGATGAAACTTGGCAGGCATATCAGGGACCCAATCAAACTGACTTCAAAATAAAAATATTGTCGATCAGATAATGGTGGGGGAGTGGAGGGAGGGGAATCCGCAGGGGAATCCGGGAAATTGAGAAGTGTGTAACTTTCGAACGGATGATCGGATTGTAATGAAACTTCATAACTGAACAGAATATATATCTGTAATGTCCCGTTTAAAGTCTTGACCGGATTCGGTAGCCAGGGGGGAGTTAGGGGGGGGGGGGGGAGACCGGAAATTTCAAGAAACGGTTAGAATGGAGGGATCGGAGTGAAACTTGCTGGGAAGAACAAGCATCTGCTCTAGATAACCTAGGACCATGAAACTTGGCAGGCATATCAGAGACCCGACCAAACAAAATTAGGAATAATCAGTTTTCTGATCCGACCATTTTGGGGGGGGGGGGGGTGGAGGGCAGGGGAATCCGGGAAACTGAGAAGTGTGTAACTTTCGAACGGATGATCGGATTGTAATGAAACTTCATAACTGAAGAGAATATATATCTGTAATGTCCCGTTTAAAGTCTTGACCGGATTCGGTAGCCATGGGGGAGTTGGGGGGGGAGACCGGAAATTTCAAGAAACGGTTATAATGGAGGGATCGGAGTGAAACTTGCTGGGAAGAACAAGCATCTGCTCTAGATAAGTCCTTTAGACCATTGTACTTGATCCGGACACTTATGGGGGGGGGGGGGGTCCCGGAATTCCGGTGATGGTGGTTTTTTGGATTTTCACGATGAAACTTGGCAGGCATATCAGGGACCCAATCAAACTGACTTCAAAATAAAAATATTGTCTATCAGATAATGGTGGGGGAGTGGAGGGAGGGGAATCCGGGAAATTGAGAAGTTTGTAACTTTCGAACGGATGATCGGATTGTAATGAAACTTCATAACTGAACAGAATATATATCTGTAATGTCCCGTTTAAAGTCTTGACCGGATTCGGTAATCAGGGGGGAGTTAGGGGGGGGGGAGACCGGAAATTTCAAGAAACGGTTAGAATGGAGGGATCGGAGTGAAACTTGCTGGGAAGAACAAGCATCTGCTCTAGATAAGTCCTTTAGACCATTGTACTTGATCCTGTCACTTATGGGGGGGGGGGGGTCCCGGAATTCCGGTGATGGTGGTTTTGGGGATTTTCACGATGAAACTTGGCAGGCATATCAGGGACCCAATCAAACTGACTTCAAAATAAAAATTTTGTCGATCAGATAATGGTGGGGGGAGTGGAGGGAGGGGAATCCGAAATTTTCAGTCATGCGTAATTTTGGAATGGGTGATCGGATTCGAGTGAAATTTAAGAATTCAACAGAGGACATTTCTCCGATGATTATTTTCATTTCCCGACCGGATCCGGCAACTATTGGGGGGGGGGGGAAATACGTGCCCCGTTTAGAATGGAGGGATCGGGATGGAACTTTGTGGGAAGAACAAACAGATGCTCTAGGTAAGTCATTTGCTGAATCGGATTGGCTATGTGCACCGCGGGGGAGCTGGGTGGGGGGGGGGGGGTTGACCGGAAATCTCGAGAAACGGTTAGAATGATGGTATCGGAGTGAAACTTGCTGGGAAGAACAAACATCTGGTCCATGTAAATCTTTTACATAATTTGACTGGATCCGGACACTTGAGGGGGGGGGGGGACTAGGGGTATCCCGGAATTCCGTTTTTGGGGGGATTTTCACGACGAAACTTGGAAGGCATATCAGGGACCCGGTCAAACTGACTTGGAATAAAAAAAAAAATCCTCGATATGATAATCTTGGGGGGGGGGATTTGAGGGAGGGGAATCCGGAATATTGAGTCATGCGTAACTTTGGAACGGGTGATCGGATTCGAGTGAAACTTAATAATTAAACAGAGGACATTTTTCTCTTGTGACCTTTTTCATTTCCGGACCGAATCCGGCAATTATCGGGGGGAGGGCGGAAAATACTTGACCCGCTTAGACTGGTGTGATCTGGATCGAACTTCGTGGGAATGACAAACAGATGCTCTGGATTAATCATTTACAGAACCGGATTGGCTCCGGTTATTGGGGGTGGAGTTGGAGGAGGGGGAGGGGGGTCTGGGATTCCGGTGATCGCGCGTTAAGGTACTTCCAGATGTGCTAGGACGATGAAACTTTGCTGGAATATTAGAGACTCAACAACATTTGCTTAGAAATTGCTACTTCCCAAATCCGATTATTCCTTAAAGTACCAATCTTGACCGCAAAGTAAAAAAAATACTTTTAAGCAATATATGCATTTTCGTGATGCCCATCAGCCCATTAGCAGTTTTGCCTCAAGGGTTTTGCTTACAAATGAAGTTCCAGCTCCCTTATAGCGCGCATCTCAACCGCAAAGTCGAAACTTACTTTTGATCAATCAAATCATCTTGACACATGCAAGTGCCATATTTGCTTACAGCTCTTGTTTGTTTTTGTTGCAGTGTCTGAGTGAAGTTGCCGTAGAAATGCCCTGGATACTGCACAACCACGGATCTGCTGTGGTAGATCTAGTTTTGAAGACGCTTATCAAGGCTGTTGGTTCCAAGGAGCAGAAGGTGCAGGAGCTGGTAGCAGAAGTGGCTCCTCTCTCCGTATGTGCGGTCGCCAAGACAACGTATATTGTCAGGTAAGGAGTAGTTGCAGTTTTCCACAACAAAACCAGAGTTAACTAAAAATGCGGACAAATTCCATGTAAACGACCCAGTCGAGAAGCAAAAATTGAACCCCGCCACCAGCTTTCATTCCCAGCAATTCTTACGAAGTAGCTCCCCAAATTAAGATATCTACAGTTTCTATGACCTTCATTTTTATCGCAGGTTCATTTCTTCTGTTGTCGACTAAGTTTAGCAGATTATGTAAGGCTCGTGACGTCAGGCGAGAAGTCTATATTTTCGATTTACTAACGGAACTCATTTTCCCTAGAATTGTTATAAATATAAACGCGTCCGGCGCCTCGCTGGCCGCCCGGCTCTATGTAGTTAGACACGAATATACATTGCAAGATTAATTTAATCGAATTTCTCTGTTTCTTTCACGACGTCACGAAAACGTCACGGGCCTAATAGGCTAAGGTTAAGTTTCCACCGTTTTTTCTAGCTTGAGTCTGAAGAGGACCCTTTACTTACTTACTCTTTAATCCGGAAAAAGAAATTCCATATTGACTAGCCTAATACAAGAATACAAAAAAAAATAAAAAAAATATCAGAACGAATATCACCTATCCACCTGGGAAACCAAAAAGATCGGAATTGATCTTATCCCGTATGGGTAAGGATAACTGCATAAAAGGGGTACTCACTCCCTCGATAAGACTATTTTCGCAATAATTATTTACCACCCGGATTCTAATGGATCCCCGGCTCCTCCGAATTACCTCCGTAAAATCAGGCAATGTAGCATCAGAAAACATTTCCGTAGCGCTACACCAAGATGGCAAAGAATGTAGGAGACGGAACGAATTGTCGTAGCACACACGTATTGTAGTAAAGGCCTTAACTGTATGTGACGAGATCATGCCAACACCGTACAGACAAGAACAGTAACTTCGAGACAAAACATTCTTAACCTCAGTAGAGCAATTGCTGAACCGTCTTACTCACATATTTGCAAGAAGGGCCCAAGTTTCGCTAGGAAAGTCTCAGCTGACCTTTCCGGTTAGCACTAGTCGCTTTTTTGTCACCTGTCTACCAAGGCCTTGGTTCGTTTACCCGTTTTACCCCGCTTCCTCCTCACTGCTCTTTTGACCGTTTTTGGACCACGGCCTTTCTCCTTTCAGTTACAGTTTGTTTTATTGATCCATACTATCTTCTACATAAAAAATAGTGCTGGATATGTCATTGTCATAACAGTTAGATGAATCAACCAAGATCTGTATCTAATTACAATTGTAACCTAAGCTAAATATATACAGTTCACGATTTCAAAGCACAACACATCAGTAATGACGATATTCAAATGGTCAAATATTATTTATAAAACATCAGCGAAATAAAATGGTAATAAAACAACAACGAAATAAAATACAACGCTGAATGTTTGGTATATAGAATTCAAAAGGCGTTAAAATCGAGGTTTAAATGTTTGGTAAAATACGATCCGAAAGAGTTAAGGTACCGTTCTGTTGAATGTGCATGATGATGGCGATTGTTTTACTGCAGACCAACCGCTAGAAGGTGCTCATACTCTTGATGACTAACTCTCCTTGCCGATGCAAAATCACCGTGTGCCTAGCGGAAGAGCCGGAAGCGGCACCACAACTGTCCCCATCGATCGCCGTGGTTGGTTGACGCAGTATGTGAGTTGTTGAGTTTGAGTCGTTATGGAGACTTTTTCTCGTTCTCCCTGAGGATCACTGGCGGGCTTTGGATATAGAGTATTATCGGGAACGATGGGGCTAGTGGAAGTCTCCTGTCTTTCCATGTCTTTGACCAAATTCACAGAATGCGGACTTTCGCCATTCCCCGGGGCTATAACTTGTAACGGGGTTATGACTGGGGTATAACAAACGAGACCTTGCCCTAAATCAACTCAAACAACTCTTAAAGGACCCCTCTTGCTTATTCTGACTTTTATAATATACTTAGCTCCCATATGGAATTATAAGCTTCTAAAATCCCCACCTTTCTCCATTGTTTTTGTTTCGTAACTACGAATTTTTAGCGATTTTTCGGCCTTGCCGAGTTTTCCCGTCACCCAACAAAAGTTTGCCATAATCTTCACTGTCCGCTGACAACTCTTTCAGACATAAGGATGTGATAGTCTTCTGTTTATTACATCATTTATTTGCTTAGTTTTCCCACTTTTTAACCAAGGCACGTTCAGTTTTCAAATCTTTTGCGCCCAGCTGCTGCGTCGGAGAGCAGGAAGGCTGGATATAATCGGCAAGCGCTAAAAAGAGAATCGCTAGTTTCAGGTGGAAAGTAATGGTATTTTCGAAAACGTTTTTTCTGATCCTTTTTGTAGCGAAAAGATCATTTCTAGTAAGAGTTGTGCTTTAAGGTCTGGTGGAAATATCTTCGACCCGCCCTTCCGGATGCAATGCAAAACCTGCCACGGCGTGGATAACAATTCCAACGTCAGCAAACAGAAGCCGCTGACAATCCCCAAGGACTTCATTGAATCTTACGTCACCCTTCTTCGGTCCGAAACGGAGTCCGCTGCGGTTCGAATCCTGAATGCAGTTCCGCCAATAGCTGCCCACGCCTCGGACGTGGATCACTGCGGTTTTGTGAAAGAGGTCCTGCCGTTGCTGGAGCATCAGAGTGTGGAATTCCGTATGCAGTTCGCAGAGATGATGGGCTGTCTACTCCCCAAGAGGGTAAGTGTGTGTTCTGTAAGAGTTAAGTGCACCGTCAGAAGTTTATTTTTCTGTGCTTTCATTCAGCCTCCTGGCTGTAGAAAACGATTGTAGTTGGTTTGTTAAATTTGCGATGATCATGACATCATCTCTGTTCCTTTAGCCATAACCGCCACCTACCGACAGTAACTAGACTACTAGTTAAAGCCAGGCTTCACCTTCCGGATTCCCAGACGTCCGGGGCTTCTGCACAGTCAAGCCAACCCTTCCAGATTTTCATGATAATGACGACAGCTAAGTTTGCTGTTCTTCTTCCCCTTTACATTTCAAATATCTCTTGCATCCCAGTCACAACTGTCAATCACTTTCCCTTTTCTTCCCCCGTTTGCATATTTTTAGTGTCTCTCGAACGGGTTGCCTCTATGGCACCTTCCAGATCTGGGGTGTCCAACACCCCGGACTTCCAGAAGGTTTTGGCCTGGCTTTACCTTCCAGATCCGTCTCGACGAAAACGACTGTCTGGAATCCGGAAGAAAAATCTGGAAGGTGAAGCCTCACCTTACCCGTAAACTAGACTACTAGTTACCCGTAAACTAGACTACTTAGGAGTTACCTAGATGGCATCCTAGCCGCTAGAGCTGTCGCGATTGGCTTAACTGGAGAATTATGGCGGGTCTCATCAAGGCACAAAAACAGTCATCTGCTTAGCAAAAATGTGAAAGGTCCATTGACTTTTGATCAGTTCTACCCAGAACAGATAGTAAAATAGTAACTAAAATGTAAAGAGTTATTGCAATTAAAGTTTAACTTAAAAGTCAGCTTATTTTGGACTCATCTAAGGGTTTGGTATTTTTGGGATCCCAAAACGTAAGTGGAAGGATACCTGTGACATCGCATTTATTTTTGCGCCGGACAAGGAGTTCCGGAATTCCTCCGAAACCAGAAAATTGGCAGAAGTAAAGCAGGAAGTTTCGATCTATTTCGTCAAAATAAATATGACTTACAGGGGTAAGCACACACGCTGAATCCATATCTGAACTTGATTTTCTCAGAAGATTAGCTATTTGGCCTTAATCTGTTTCTAAATTTTAATAGTAAAAATGTTCAAGGAGTCTGGCGAAGATAAGACCCAATTGTCTGGATCAAATATTGGACTTTTGGGATCCCATGGAAACCTTTGGTCTTGTTTCATCCGGGGCTCTAGTAATAACGTTCATAATGTGCGCTGCTTAGTGCTTTCACGACAACCGAAAATTCATCCAGACGTGCAGAATTTGAATTTCACAAAAGCCGGCATTTCCATTTGTCACGGACGCTAACACACTTAACCCTCGAAACATTTCGAGATATCCTCAGGCAAAGAGCCCCACCAAGCAGAATGAAACTTTTGAAGTCGCCATTCAAAACACGCTAAGAGTCATGCCTGTACTATCGCCTAAAGGCTTCAACCATCCTGCTTAACAAAACACTGTTCGAGTGGAGATTAACCCACGACCCCAGCTGCAGGCGATGCCACCGAGAAGAAGAAACAGCCAACACATCATCTTCGACTGCCCGTCTGACGCCGTTAAAAATCAGCAAGTGCGCAAGCGCCCAGACGGGGAGTGTAAAAGTAAAATGTTTATCCCATTTTTATATACAAACAGCTTTAGAACCAAGACGTTTCACATCCCCAATAGCCAAACAAGTTTTGAAATAACCTAATTTGTAATTATCCCACTTTAAAAGACTTAAATGTAAACAAACCGTAAGTATAAATCCAAAGAAATGTTGAAGATCTTGCACGAATAGCTTGAGTTACAATAATAGTCTACCTCTTTTCCATTAGCAAGGTAATAACAAGTGCAATAAACCAAATCGTAGCAGCCTAATAACCCTTTGTCACAATTCATTAATCGTCGACATCGACATCGTCGATCATACGACAAGACGGTCCAGTTTCCAACTGTTCATTAAAGATTAAAGTACGTCGCATCGTCTTATTTGTTGCTGTTACTCCGAAATCCTCATCCATAGACATATCTCCCCAAATATACAAGAATTGGACTTGAGACCTGTCATATAGAGGAACTTAACTCATGGGAAATCTGGGCCCAGCTACCCTTGAAAAGGAGAGGGGGGGGACCTATCAAAATGCGTATTTACATCTCTTTTTCCTCAAGTATACCAGCTTAGAGTTTGATTCCAGTAACGGATCAAAACTTTTTTCATGGGCAATTTGGGCACACTTGCCCATGAACGGGGAGGGTGGGGGTGGTTCAACTCCACATATCTATCCCCAACCCCTATGATCCAAAAGCACAAAGGAATTTTATCGGCTTATCTCCAGTTATGGTCAAGTTAAAAACATTAAAAAATGGGCAATCTGCGCCGAACGCCCCTGGACCAAGTGAGGTGGAGTTTGGGACCCGCAAAAAGAGACCCCAGTGCTCACCAACCCACGAAGTTTCAACTTGATACCTGTTGAATTCTGTCACGGGTAACAAACTTTACTCCTGGGCAATCTGGGCCCAGTTGCCCGTGAACGGGGTGGGTGGGAGAGTTGCAACTTTAAAAGCAATTTCCCAGCCCTTGGATTTACATGTACAAGGAATTTCATCGTCCTATGTCCAGTTCTGGTCAAGTTACGGACATTATTTACTGGGCAATCTGGGCCCATTTGCCCCTGAACCGGGTTGGAGTGGGGTGGGACCCTCAAAGGCACAACTAGACCCCAAGACCCTTGAACTTGATACTTCCATCTGCTTGTAACTGTATGCTTGAAATATTTAGCAAATAAAAAAGTTAGCCGTTACCGAAAAAGGAACACAAAAATTGCAGATTCTTTGCATTAAATATTGTTCCAATCTGGCTTCATATATGCCCATATATATATGCTCCATATATTCCATATATGCTACTTTGTTCAGCCGTGACTTTTCAAGCGTACCGTCTTTAACCATGGAAATGTAGGCTTTTATTGAAATTCAAATTCTGTGCGTCTGGGTGGGTGTCGTATAAGCAGTGCACATGCTAGCCCCGGGTGAAAAAGCACAAAACCCTTAGATGAGTCAAAATAATTCAGTGTTTTCAAATATCGGATTTAAAAACAAGTTGCCTTTCAGTTAAACTTTAAAGTGCCAGTCAGCTGTTTGCCATAAACCTCACAGGTCTGGGAGGAAGTTTCACTGAGGGGCAGGCCATTAGATTATACAGAGTTTGTACTTGGTGTATAGCTCTAGCAGTCCCTACCCCCTTTATTCTCAAACTAGGTGATTGCTTCAGTTTCTGGTCTTTGCACATAGTCGAGACGACGGACGAGACGTGTCATTTTCGGAATAATACGCGCCCGTACTAGTGCTGACCATATCTTTTAAACCGAACGTATCAAGTTTCAGCAAAACTGCATTCCATTTATCTTCCAGATCGGTACAGAAGCGACTGGACCAAAAATGGAAGCCCGAACCTTTGTTTTGGATGCGGTTGAAACTCTACTAGACAAGGTCTTGGGGACGCAGAACCCTACTTCACTCCGTGTCCTGATTACGGCCGTGCTGTCTCTGACCCGAAGCCCTGATCCCTTGGTGCAGTCGCAGTCGTGTCACTTCCTTCTAAAGCTTGTTCTAACCTGCGACAGTGAAGTAGTGGGTACTGCACAGCAAACATTGCGCGCGCTTTTTAAACAAGTTTACATGCGGGAACAATCCCGGGAGTTTTTTGAAACAATTGCGGATTGTCTCCTAGTGAGTAGAATTGGAATTGGTGCTTCGCTGAGCCGATTGCTGAGTACGTTGGATGGTAGATCAGCAGATGAGAATGTTGAGACGATTCGTGTGGAGCTGGTTCCCCTGCTGGTCGCGAGAGCAGCAAAGGGAAACGGGGAAGCGAAGAAGGTGCTGGAAGGCTTGCCGAACTTGATGGCCAGTGGAATGACTCTAGGTGAGAATTTGCTGTTTTCATGTCTGTATATGAGGAGTATCCAACCTTGGACCAAGTTTCAGATATCCAGAAAAGCCTCCTCCTCTGAAAGTTTTGAAAGATTTTATGATTTGATGTTATCAAAGTTGTAAAGATCTGCAAACATTTTTGTGTTTAGATATTGTAATTTTAAAATGAATTGTGTGTATTGACAATCAGTCAGTCATTGACATTCAATCAGTGATAATTATTGAGAATAATTATACCTAATAATAACACCTAAAATAATATAAAAACATGCCAGAAATGTTAAATTGAAGCTAAAACAACAGTTTACATTTTCAAGAGACGATTCTTTCTTCTATACCTATAGTTTGAAGAATTTTTAATTAACATAAAATCACCTCATTCGCATTTGAGCTTGAACTCCTCGGTGTGATTACTAAATAAAAGAAAAACATAGTGTTAATAAAGAACTCAATAGCGAGTGAGTTGACGATAGACAAGTCTTCGCTGATTTTTGGGCTATATAGATAGATAGATAGATATTAAATTGAAGCTGAAACAACAGTTTACATTTTTCAAGAGACGATTCTTTCTTCTATACTTATAGTTTGAAGAATTTTGAATTAACATAAAATCACCTCATTCGCATTTGAGCTTGAACTCCTCGGTGTGATTACTAAATAAAAGAAAAACATAGTGTTAATAAAGAACTCAATAGCGAGTGAGTTGACGATAGACAAGTCTTCGCTGATTTTTGGGCTATATAGATAGATAGATAGATAGAAATTGTATTGTACAAATCGACTTTTATGGTTATAAACCAAATTTGCGATTTTTGTAAAAAAAAAAACATAAAAAAAGAACAAACTACAACACATTTTTCAAATGTCAGCACACCTAAAAATTTATCACGCTTCGTTAAAAAATTGCACGAGCTCAGAAATAAAACTTTTTACATATCTAGCATGTTTTGTTGGTACAGGACAGAGCTTGGGAACCCTAAAACTTACCACTTGTTCTGGTCGATCTCTAACATTTTGGTAGGAGGGAGGGAGGATTTGGGAGTGGAGAGGATGAGATACCATGGCTGAACCGAAGTCAGTGCTTAGCTCTTTTCTGCGCTCCTGCAGTGTTTTGAGGTTAAAAGTGTTTTAAAAGGTAGGAGTACGGAAGTTTCGGTCCAATATGAATAATATGAAGAGCCCGTTTTGCATTCTTTCCAATAGAGGGGTATCCAGTCTCGGACCAAGTTTCATATTTCCGGAAGGGGTCTGCTGAAGCTGTTTACCTGTAAGGAGCGTGGTCTGGTTTAGTCTCAAGGGGCGCGGTATGTTTGGTAGTTGACTTGTCGGCGTCCTACTCACTATTCCTTTGCCGGGACGTTTGTGACCCTAGTTGTGTTTTTGCAGATACCATGGTAACTGGATTTGCAGTTAGTGGTTTGATATACGGTTGCTCTGCAGAAACGATAATTGCCGAAATTGCGCTTTTCGAAGTCATCCCAAGAGAAAAACTGATATTCAGTCACATCACTAAGTGCCAAACTTCTTTCCCATCAGTTCGACAAAATTTGATGAAAGTGAGATGACTTTTTCAGATACCACGATCAGTTACCACGATAATTGCAAAAACGACTTTAGACTGTGGTATCAGATACCATGGTAACTGCAAAAACGCAACTCCTGATTCAAGTAATGTACAAGAAAACAGTTGTGGCTAAGAACTTGGGAAATGTTCCCACTGTTCGTAGTTGATGTGGTGCCTCCTTCCTAGCCCGTCTCAGCAAGCACTGTTCACTGCGCTTCCTTTCGACTATCCCTCTCCAGTGTTGCTCACTGCGGTTTCTGCCAACTATTGTCGCTTAATCTTTACTTTATTCCGTAAGAAACGTTTATTTTACTAGCTCCGCACGTACACTGTAACAAAAAAAAAATCTTGCAGTATTTGTGACTGGGATTATTTTTTTTCTCCAGAAAGATAGTCTTATCTCTAATTCGGATTAATCTTATCTCAGTAGAAATAAGATTAATCCCAGTAGCAAATTCTGCAGTTAACTTAATCCTTATACTCGGAGAAATTTTTTACATTATACACTTAAGACGCTGAGACATTAGAAACCACACAACGTAGAGGTGCTAACCTCCGGAGAAACACGGAGACACTAAAGCGGAAGAAATATAGGAGTGTTATCTGGAGGAGGGGGGGGGGGGGCACTATAAAAGCCCCCCCCCCCCCCTTAAAAATGTATATGTACGGTTTAAAAAGGAAGTAAAAAATGACAAAAGACCAACATACCAGTGTTGGAAGGGCGAATTTGTATCCAGTATTTTTAAGTAAAAGAACCGAGCGTACTTCAAATAAATTGATCGGATACATTTGTATCGGTCGTTGTGAACATAATGGGGAAAGTGTTAAAAGACGGTGATTTACAAAGTTGGATGAAGACGGGCTAGTATGGATACACGTCCTTGTACGAATTGAAACTGTGGAAAAAAAAGTTTGTAATCGAGGTGTGGTTTCTTGTTTTATGATGACGACTAATTTGTTTTTGTTGTTTTCAGGCAAGTTGCTTATGGATGCTTTTCCCAATATTTGGGTCCATGCGATTCTCTACTGCTCCAGAAGCGAATCCGACCGGATTGCAGCCTTCTTACAAGCAAACAGCGGATACATGCTTAATGTAATGCGGGCGACATCTAAGCAGGCCCTCACGTACCACCTGCTCCTTCACAACACTCTAGCTCCGCCACGAGTTATGGAAGAGCTGGCAACACTGGCTTCCATAGATGGAGCTGGCAACCTCGTGCAGCCGATAGTTACGCCGCAGCAGAAGGATCTAATTGTGAGTTATTTTTTTTGCGATTTTTTTTTCACACTTTTTTTTACAATTTTTGTCGAACAGTAGAAGGTTCAAACTAGGCTACCACGAATCCTGATTTGTGGATAGGCTATGCCAAACATTGGGTATACTCGCAGTTTGGAATGAGTGAATGATTTATTACACACTGCCGTAGGGCCCCGATAAGAAATTTATCTCAAAACAGTAGTATGAAGTTGTACGAAAAAGTAGCATGCAGTACGAACTGGTGCTACTACATGCTTCTATGTCAAGGCGACCGTGTTACTGCATTCTACTGCATGCTACTATAGCAAAACAGGATGCAACAGGAACAGGATGCTACTGGATACTACTACTTAAGATTGGCCCAGTCTGAGGCACATTAAATGATAGTATTCTTTACTATTACAAATCAGTACATGCACCTTTTTCGTACAACTATCATACAACTACGCAGGCGACACATTTTTCATCGGGCCATAAGTGCAACAGAAGAGTAAGAATAAAAAAACACACAGTTTCAAAGAAGTTTGATCACAAATAACTGTGCTCATGGAGTGCAGGCGAACAGGTAAACGGCCAATCGGAGGATATACTTTCGAGGACAGATTTTCCGTTGTCAGTAGTGAGTCCTAAAATCGATCGATGATGCCTTTCGCGATTCTTGTTTTTTGCCCGTTTTCTTGATGTCACTAGTTGGATTTGACGAACTAGGAGGCCTTACTTGGCAGCAGAAGAATCTGTTCTGTATCGTCCTTGGCGACTTCCCCTGCAGTTTGACAGACTCTCAATCGCCAAGACCTTCTATGCTCCTTGATATCCTCCCTGAAACATACTCAGTTGCTAAAAGGGTTTTACCTGCATTTACATACATAGCAGCGGTTCCGTCTCAAACCTGGATCAAATCATCGTACCCTTCCCCATTCCAACACGGTGTGTCAAAATTCTGTCAGACGGGTTGACATTTGATCACTTATCTGTGAGAGCAGAACTTCCGGTCTCTCTGAAGGTGGTATAGGAAAGAGCAATGTTAAATGGACGGTACACCTTGAAAGACCGGAAGAGGATAGACGTGGTAATGTACCAGGCCGCGTGTGACGAAATTCTTGGAAGTTCCGTTTGATTTTCTCCAAACGAACGCGATCAAGCCTTCTTCAGAAGCACGCATAAGGCTAAATACATACTGCTCCGAAATCGTACATGCAATGCACGTTAGTAAAGAGTTTGCTACTCGCCGCATACGGCGAGGCAGTGAAGAATCTAGTTCGTCAGAAAATAAATCACTAAGAGATTCTTCTCAAGACGCCAAATTCTGGTTGAGGATATGGAATGAGGCGGAAGGACCTCGTAAAGGGTGGCTTAATGCCATCCGGTTATCCACCAAAAAGAAGTTTGCTCGGGAGCTTGCCGCCCATCGAGCTAATATCTGGGCAGAATACTGTGCGAAAATTGTTGGTTATCCCAATCTCCTCTGGAAAACCTTTTATCCAGTCTCCAAAAATACGGATGAAGCAAATTTACCATTCCCAGTTCCGAGTGGGTACAGTACTTTGGAAGCCAATTTGATGCACCTGACCCTCTCTTAGAAAATGTATTCGAGACGAAGCTTGAAGCCGAGCCGACCCGGCTGAGAGATGCAATAAAACAAGCTATCAAATAGCTTAAAAAGGAGAAGTCGGCAGGAGCCTTCGATTCTATTCCAAACGAATTTGTGTAAGCCATGACAAGTTTTGGCGAATAAAAAGATTTACTTATCTATGTAGCTGATGAAATCTCACTGGGAGTGAGAATCTTCTTGATCCTATACGCCTACTTTTTATGGCACTTGCCTTCCGGCCAAGTGCCAGATACCGATCACTTTTCCGTCGGTCTGTCGGTCGGTCAGTCCGGTGTTTGCGAGTTAAGGTACTTCCAAATGTGCTAGGACGATGAAACTTGGCAGGCATATCAGGGACCCGACCAAACTAACTTGGAAACAGTCACTTGCTCGATCCGACCATCGTATGGGGAGGGAGGGGAGCCGGAATCCGGAATTTAGTGACATGTATAACTTTCGAACGGGTGATCGGATCTTAATGAAACTTGATATTTGGAAAGACGTCATGTCTCATATGTCCCATTTCAAGTCCGGACCGAATCCGATGAATGTGGGGGGGGGGGGGGGGGGTAGGGGGAACCGGAAATCGTGGGACACGCTCGGGATGAAACTTGGTGGGAGGAACAATCACAACCGCTAGTTACATCATTGACAGAACCGGACCGGATTCGTGCACTGTGGGGGGAGTTGGAGGGGGGTTCCGTAATTCCGGTGATACGGAGTTAAGTTACTTCCAGGTGGGCTAGGACAGTGAAACTTGGCAGGCAAGTGAGGGATCCGACCAGATTGACCTGGAAATAGTCAACTTCCCGGTTGCGACCACCGTGGGGGGAGTAGAGGAAGGGGGAATCCGGAATCTTGAGGAATGTATAACATTGGAACGGGTGATCGGATCTTAACGAAACTTGATATTTAGAAAGACCTCTTGTCTCGGATGACCCATTTCTAGCCTGGACCGGATCCGATGTATGTGTTTGGGGGGGGGGGGGGTCGGAGGGGGTACCGGAAATCTTGTGACACGCTTAGAGTGGAACGATTGGGATGAAACTTGGTGGGAAGGACAAGCACAAGAACTAGACACGTCGGTGGTAGAACCGGATTGGATTCGGGCACTGTGAGGGGAGTTAGAGGGGGGAGTCCGGAATTCCGGCTATCGCGAGTTAAGGTATTTCCAGATGTGCGAGGACGATGAAACTTGGCTTGAACATTAGAGACTTGATATGATTGGCTTAGAAATAGTCAGTTCTCCGACCCAACTATCGTGGGGGAGTGGAGGGATCGGGGTAATCTGGAATCTTGAGCTATGTATAACTTTTGAAGGAGTGGTCGGATCTTAACGAAACTTGATATTTGGAAAGACCTCGTGTCTCGGATGTCCCATTTTAAGTCCGGACCGGATCCGCTGAAGGGGGGGGGGGGGGGGCGGAAATCTTGTGACACACTTAGAGTGGAGCGATTGGGATGAAACTTGGTGGGAAGAACAAGGACAAGAACGAGATACATCAGTGACAAAACCCGACCGGGTTCGGGCACTGTGAGGAGAGTTGGTGGGGGGGGGGGATTTCGGTGATCGCAAATTAAGGTACTTCCAGATGTGCTAGGGCGGTGAAACTTGGCTTGAACATTAGAAACTTGACAATATTGGCTTAGAAATTGTCACTTCTCAGTTCCAACCATCCCTTAAAAGTACTAATCCTAACCTTAAATTACTAATCCTAACCACAAAGTACAAAACACGCTTTTATTGTAACTCAAGGGTGTTGCTCAAAAACTATTTTTTAGCACCCTTAAAGTGCGTTTCTTAACCGAAAGTCAAAAAAATACTGTAACCAAACGATATATATTCATGATCCCCAGGGCCCATGATAATTTTTGCCTCAAGGGTTTTGCTTACAACTGAATTTCTTAGAATACAAACAATAATTTTGAGCAAACTATACATTTTCATGATTCCAAAGAGCTTATCATCATTTGTTTTTCAAGATTTTTCGTTACTGATCAATCTCTAGCGCCCTTAAAGTGCGCATCATCACGGCCAAAGGCACAAATAAAATATTTTTTACGAACAATACATTCTCGTGATTTCCAAGGACCCATGACCATTCTTATCTCAAGGGCTTTGCTTACAAATGATCAGAACAAACGCACGAATTGGCGAATTCCTACTTTAATCCTCTGACCCAGCCTTGCAAGTGCCATATAAGCTTTCAGCTCTTGTTCAAATGCTATTCGCTCAAGGGATAGTTCCGATCTCATTGTGCGTTGGTATGTTGACCCCTTTGCGCAAAAAGGGAAAACCTGCAATTCAGTGGTCGTCACACCGCCCTATAACCGTTTCCTCGACGTTTTGCAAGGTCATGGAGCTTCTTGTTATCAAAGAAGTTACAGAAAATGGCTACATGCCAGATTACCAATTCGTTTTTCGTTCTGGCTTGGGATGTCCCCATGCTCTCTCTGCGTTGGCGTCTATTCTCCATGAAGCTGACCGGTCGAAAACTTCTTTGGCGTTGGCGGGTCTTGACATAGAAAGAGCCTTTGATTCTGTCGTCCACACAAAAACACTGTTAGAGCTTCGAACTCGTAGCGTGCAATCTGGGGTCATCAGAGTTATGAAAGACATGTCTATCAATCTTCGAGCAAGGTTGAGTGTTGTCCAATCTGACAAAGAGTGTACCAATTTGAGCAATTTAGAGTTCAATCTACAGCTTCCTGAAGTGAGAATTTTTAAAGGAGTCAGGCAAGGGCGATTACTAGCCCTACATTATTTGACAATGCTGTCCTGAATACCCAGTCCAAATCCCTTTGCACTTGTGTCAGGTTCAGGTTCATTTATTATTTTCACTAAGTACATGCGTAAATTAACAAATACTCCCAGCAGAGGGCAAGTCACGAGTGGCACGGGAGTGATAAATGAAAAACAATTACCTTCTTCATAACACAAGAAAACGGTAGTACTCACCAGTTCAAACTCACAAATTCGTCAAATTGGTTCAACTGTCTTTCGGTTTGCCAAATATCTGCTACGCCTCCCCCCCCCACCCCCAATTTTCTTTCTTTTTTCATTTTTTTACCATACTACGTTTCTACCTAGACGGGTTGTAAATAAAATAAAATTCAGTTCAGTAGTACTGATTTACCCTCGTGTTGATAGAAAACAGTTAAAGGACACCTCGCACTACAGAGTGTTTCTGCTCAGATGTTCTGAAATAGTTGACCACTTTACAACTAAGCTATAATTACAGAAAATTACACACGGCTTCGGCTGTTTTAGCCTCTTTCCATGTCCCTCGCCTTGAATGACAATCTTGGCAAATTTGCATAACTTGCCTCCGGACGAATAAGCTCCTCGGAAACAGTGATCGGGCGGATGATAGCCTACGTAATGTAAGGGGAACAAACGTGGCAAGGGTGATAGTCAGTGTATTGCTAAATGAGGAGATAGTATACACTCATGAAGGGAAGAATCTGTGGAACGCGAATGGATGGAAATACTACTGAAGTTCCGATGAAAAATTTGTAGCCTGTGTAGTTGTACGAAAAAATTGCATGTCAGTACATGTGATATTACATAATACAATCATTTAATGTGCCTCAGACTGGGCCAATCTTAAGCAGTAGTATCTAGTAGCATCTTGTCTTACTATAGTAGCACCCAGTCCTGCTAATAGTAGCATACAGTTGTAACAGTAACTACTGCATGCTTTTGAAACTTACAACTCCATGTAGAGCGTGTTCCACCCTACTTACCATAGTTACTACGCATGACGTCACAAATCGTCAAGGCTGGAACGATTTTTCTATTTTCCCGCAGAATATCATGCCATGGACAAATCCAACCAATCACGTTACAGAGATGCGTAGTTACCACGCGCCCGAGCATGGTAAGCAAATAGTTACTGTTAGTTACTATTTTGAGAAGGTTGGAACCCAGGGCTAGTCACCAAAAGTAACTTCGTACACCCTGGAAAGTAACCCAAAAGTATCTCAAAGTAACCCAATGTAACCTAATGTAACCCAATGTAACCCTATGCAATGTAACCCAAAGTAACCCTGAGTAACCCAAAGTATCCTGAAGTAACTCGTACACCCTGGTTCTTGGTGACCAACTCTGGGTTGGAACGGTCAGCGTAGTAACTTTTCGTGAGGCTGGAACTGAAATAGTAACTAATAGTTACTATTGTTAGAGGGGTGGAACACGCTCATAACTAGATCTTGAAAAATTTTCATCGGGGTAAGTACAACGTGTCCTTAGGCGTCGATGGATGAACAAAAGTAACAGAAGATGGGCAAAGATTTTTCTTTCTCTTGTAGGCGGAAACGGTGCAGACGAGGTTTCTTGGGGTTTTGGTCCATCTGGTCCAACGGCTGAGTCAAGGCATGCCAGTGTCGCAGAAAATGATCATTTTCCAGTCCTTTCCTGGAGTCTTCAGGATCCTTGGATCGAAAATCGTCAGCCTCTTCCAGATGAAGATATTGTCAACTCTTCGCTTAGCCCTCAGCAGCATGGACGTAAGTAGTTTACCCTACCTCAGGGGATCACTATCTACTGAATTTTATTTACAAGTCTCAGAAGTAGGGGAAGATTAAGTAATCATAGACATAGATGGTACTTTACAGAAGGGACTTGTACTGTGACCATTAAACCAGAAACAGTTTTCTCGAATATAATTTAGAAGTCTAGGATTGCATTGTCGGAGACACGTAGACAAACCAGGATCCACAAGGCGGGGTCTCATGGTGAAAACCAAATAAAGCAAGTGACCCCGCCTAGTGGGTAGTATGTCTACGTGGTTCCGAGTATCCGACAATGGAGTCCTAGACTTCTAAATTATATTCGAAAAACTGTTTCTGAGATTTATTGGTCACGCTACAAGTCCCTTCTGTAAAGTGTCATCTGTGTATTATTATTAACTTCCGTGACATGGGGATGTGAATCTGTTAGATGAATTTGCCTTCGGCGGGATTGCTGTTCCCATAGTCGGCTTCTACCAGACCATTGTAGTGGTTTCCGAACTCTGTTCACAAGACCCTCGGTAGCTCAAATGGTTAGAGCGCCTGCCTTGTAAGCAGAGGGTCCTGGGTTCAAATCCCGGCTGAGGAGCATTTTTATCTTTCAGTTCACTACTTATAAAAAAAAGAAAAAAAAAAGTTAAGGAATCGGAAAGGTGTCCGGCACAGTTTATTGACAGTCCATTGAACAACAACGGCTGGACTTCACGTCAAATTCCCTGCCTCAGGTCATCAGTTTATACTAGATTCTTGTCACAGTTTTCAGGAAAGGAGGCGATTCAGTAATCGGAAAATTGTCCGGCACAGTGCCTCAACATTTCCATGTGACGCTAACCGCTGGACTAATGTCGTTTCAGAATTTGTATAGTTTTTGTCTCTAGGAGCTAAGTGAAGAAGTTATCGGCGCTTGGGACTCGTTCGTTCGTCACCTTTCCGCAACTGCGCTTGCGAGTTCGATGTTGAAGATTGCCGCTTCTCTCTGGCCTTACAGAGAATCTGCCCGACTTGGTGTTCATAAAATTCTAAGGTGAGTTAAAAGCCGATCCGCCAAAACCAGGCTCCTGAATTAAAATCGAGCTTCTGAGCTGCTAAACATTATGTTCTTTCTCCATTGCCAAGGACACGGCCCGGTCGCGCGGCAACATTGCTTCCTGATCTCCGTCCATCGTTGGCACTTATCGGCTACTGACTACACGGACGCTGTAGTTATGACGTAATGAAAATACTTTAGCCTGGAGTAGGGTAGAGTTATAGTTGACTCATGAGGCAAAGAAGCGTACTGAGTTTAGTACTGGACCACTGAGCGGCGAGGGGAAATCGGCGGGGTTTACGAGTGCAAGCTCTAATACGCATTTCTGCCCCAATCGGCCACAATAGGAGGGTGCTATCACGTTTGAAAACCAAGGATGGACTCCACAAATCAATACTGAGATTTGCTGTTATACTGTGTCGAAAATAAAACTGCTGTAAGCCTACTGGCTTTAGTTGAAGTTTAACTGTAAAGCCAGCTTGTTTTTACAGCTTGGATTTGAATTCACTGACTTATTTAGTTTTTCGCTTGGGCTGTAGTAGTGACGTTCAGAATATGCACTGCTGGCTCGTCGAGTCAATGCTCATTACGGCGAGGAGAATATGAATTTCAACAAAAGCTTATATTTAAATGGCTAGTCTCAGGAAATGTTCGGTTCCAGATTGTAAGGCCGAATGAGGCTCGAAAAAGTTTATTTTTTGGCATTCTTTACCGTTCTTGTTGCATAGAGGTACAAACACATAGAGCAAGCACTAATCCGAAAGAAAAAGTTCATTCGATAAGAAATCGATCATGTGAATAGCGGAGAAACGAATTTTGTCAGGGATTCAAGCCTATTTAGGTGAAAACTAGACTGTTGTATCTCAACCCGGTTCTGTTAAACTGTAAGCTTTCTAGCATACTTGGCTTAAACTCCTTAACCCCTTAAACTCCTTAGCTTAAACTGTAAGCTTTCTAGCGAACTTGGTTTAAACTCCTTATTGCAAAAGCGAGGGTAAGTTGCTGATCTAGTACAAATCCTTCGTTACGGTTCTACAGTTCAAGAATAGACCCAGGCGAAAGTTTCCTATTTCAGCAGTTTTTGTTGCTAATTGCCTTTTTTTCGAAATCCCCACTGAAGTTGAAAGTGAAAGTGAAGCACTGAAAGCGAAAGTTTTATTTTTTGGCATTCTTTACCGTTCTCGTTGCATAGAGGTACAAACACATAGAGCAAGCACTGATCCGAAAGAAAAAGTTCATTCGATAAAAAATCGATCATGTGAATAGCGGAGAAACGAATTTTGTTAGGGATTCAAGCCTATTTAGGTGAAAACTAGACTGTTGTATCTCAACCCGGTTCTGTTAAACTGTAAGCTTTCTAGCATACATGGCTTAAACTCCTTAACCCCTTAAACTCCTTAGCTTAAACTGTAAGCTTTCTAGCGAACTTGGCTTAAACTCCTTATTGCAAAAGCGAGGGTAAGTTGCTGATCTAGTACAAATCCTTCGTTACGGTTCTACAGTTCAAGAATAGACCCAGGCGAAAGTTTCCTATTTCAGCAGTTTTTGTTGCTAATTGCCTTTTTTTCGAAATCCCCACTGAAGTTGAAAGTGAAAGTGAAGCACTGAAAGTGAAAGTTTTATTTTTTGGCATTCTTTACCGTTCTCGTTGCATAGAGGTACAAACACATAGAGCAAGCACTGATCCGAAAGAAAAAGTTCATTCGATAAAAAATCGATCATGTGAATAGCGGAGAAACGAATTTTGTTAGGGATTCAAGCCTATTTAGGTGAAAACTAGACTGTTGTATCTCAACCCGGTTCTGTTAAACTGTAAGCTTTCTAGCATACATGGCTTAAACTCCTTAACCCCTTAAACTCCTTAGCTTAAACTGTAAGCTTTCTAGCGAACTATTGCAAAAGCGAGGGTAAGTTGCTGATCTAGTACAAATCCTTCGTTACGGTTCTACAGTTCAAGAATAGACCCAGGCGAAAGTTTCCTATTTCAGCAGTTTTTGTTGCTAATTGCCTTTTTTTCGAAATCCCCACTGAAGTTGAAAGTGAAAGTGAAGCACTGAAAGTGAAAGTTTTATTTTTTGGCATTCTTTACCGTTCTCGTTGCATAGAGGTACAAACACATAGAGCAAGCACTGATCCGAAAGAAAAAGTTCATTCGATAAAAAATCGATCATGTGAATAGCGGAGAAACGAATTTTGTTAGGGATTCAAGCCTATTTAGGTGAAAACTAGACTGTTGTATCTCAACCCGGTTCTGTTAAACTGTAAGCTTTCTAGCATACATGGCTTAAACTCCTTAACCCCTTAAACTCCTTAGCTTAAACTGTAAGCTTTCTAGCGAACTTGGCTTAAACTCCTTATTGCAAAAGCGAGGGTAAGTTGCTGATCTAGTACAAATCCTTCGTTACGGTTCTACAGTTCAAGAATAGACCCAGGCGAAAGTTTCCTATTTCAGCAGTTTTTGTTGCTAATTGCCTTTTTTTCGAAATCCCCACTGAAATTTAAGCCTTTCGTGTGACTAGAATCAAACAGTGTTTTCGGATCAGAAGTCTGCTCCCCCCTCCCCCCCTCCAGTAAATAACGGACCAGCAGGCGAACTCTACTGCATCATGCGTACGGGGACTGAACGTATTGAATGTAAGTGATTTTTTCAGGTACATGGTTGTTGACAACAGTGACATCACCAGTTCAAGCATCGCTCAACTCATCATTCTTGACGGTCTTAATGAGTTTGATGATATCAGCAAAGTCGTTCTCTCCAGTGGAGTAGAAAACGGAGGTCTTAAAGATCAACTGAGCCTACTCTTGATGATTATGGAGAATGAGGACGAAATAGTCCGCGTTTTAGGACTACGAAGCCTGAAGGAATTTCTGAAGAATCGGGTGACAGAGCTTCACTGTTTGGTGTTAAGCGCGGATTCGGGCGACCCCCTGGTTAGCAAGGTATGTGCTTGGACTTTTCGTGTACGTTTCTTTGTACTTTATTTTTTAACACTAGCCTTATAATAATAATAACTCATTTATTCCCTTAATAGCATTTACAACTGCTAGCTGCGGATCGTCAATATAACAAATTACGAATCACGGCTGATTGATATTCTTACAGTTAAAATTACGACTAAAATAAGGCACAAACGAAGATAAATACCTTTCGGTTGAGTTTATGGGGGTCTGAAGATCAACTGATAATACCTTGATTCCTTAATTACCGTAATTCGCACTTGGGAGCGAATTAAGATCAGTCTTGATTTGTTGAATCGCTCCGTCATTGATGATGTGATGATTTGTTAGGCATCAGATGCTTCTCAGTAGTACTTCACACCATTCCACTCTTCATCTGACGATTTTTTGAATTATTGATCATTTTAAAGCACAATGGGCACTAACTATGCTTTAATTTTTATTAAATGCTTCACACATAAACGTTTCTGACTTCCACACGCTTCAAAAATAAGCCGTTTTTATGGCACTTGCAGCCTCTGGCTCAAGTGCCATATACCGATCACAATTCCGTCTGTCGGTCTGTCGGTCGGTCCGAGTTTTTTTGTCCCACATATCCGAGTTAGGGTACTTCCAGATGTGCTAGGACAATGAAACTTGGCAGGCATATCAGGGACCCGACCAAACTAACCTGGAAATAATCAGTTTCCCGATCCGACCATATGGGGGGGAGTGCGGGGCGCTGGAAACTTGCAAATTTAGGGCATTTTGTCACTTTTTTTCTGAGTTAGGGTACTTCTAGATGAGCTAGGACAATGAAACTTGGCAGGAATATCAGGGACCCGACCAAACGAACCTGGAAATAATCAGTTTCCCGATCCGACCATATGCGGGGGAGTGGGGGCGCTCGAAACTTGAAAATTTAGGGCATTTTGTCACACTTTTTCGAGTTAGGGTACTTCCAGATGAGCTAGGACAATGAAACTTGGCAGGAATATCAGGGACCTGACCAAAGTAACCTGGAAATAATAAGTTTCCCGATCCGACCATATGCGGGGGAGCTGGGGCGCTGGAAACTTGAAAATTTAGGGCATTTTGTCACACTTTTTCGAGTGAGGGTACTTCCAGATGAGCTAGGACAATGAAACTTGGCAGGAATATCACGGACCCGACCAAACTAACCTGGAAATAATCAGTTTCCCGATCCGACCATATGGGGGGGAGAGCGGGGCGCTGGAAACTTGAAAATTTAGGGCATTTTGTCACACTTTTTTGAGTTAGGGTACTTCCAGTTGTGCTAGGACCATGAAACTTGGCAGGCATATCAGAGACCCGACCAAACAAAATTAGGAATAATCAGTTTTCTGATCCGACCATTTGGGGGGGGGGTGGAGGGCAGGGGAATCCGGGAAACTGAGAAGTGTGTAACTTTCGAACGGATGATCGGATTGTAATGAAACTTCATAACTGAAGAGAATATATATCTGTAATGTCCCGTTTAAAGTCTTGACCGGATTCGGTAGCCAGGGGGGAGTTGGGGGGGGGGAGACCGGAAATTTCAAGAAACGGTTAGAATGGAGGGATCGGAGTGAAACTTGCTTGGAAGAACAAGCATCTGCTCTAGATAAGTCCTTTAGACCATTGTACTGGATCCGGACACTTATGGGGGGGGGGGGGGGGGGCCGGAATTCCGGTGATGGTGGTTTTTTGGATTTTCACGATGAAACTTGGCAGGCATATCAGGGACCCAATCAAACTGACTTCAAAATAAAAATATTGTCGATCAGATAATGGTGGGGGAGTGGAGGGAGGGGAATCCGCAGGGGAATCCGGGAAATTGAGAAGTGTGTAACTTTCGAACGGATGATCGGATTGTAATGAAACTTCATAACTGAACAGAATATATATCTGTAATGTCCCGTTTAAAGTCTTGACCGGATTCGGTAGCCAGGGGGGAGTTGGGGGGGGGGGAGACCGGAAATTTCAAGAAACGGTTAGAATGGAGGGATCGGAGTGAAACTTGCTGGGAAGAACAAGCATCTGCTCTAGATAAGTCCTTTAGGCCATTGTACTTGATCCGGACACTTATGGGGGGGGGGGGGGGTCCCGGAATTCCGGTGATGGTGGTTTTGGGGATTTTCACGATGAAACTTGGCAGGCATATCAGGGACCCAATCAAACTGACTTCAAAATAAAAATTTTGTCGATCAGATAATGGTGGGGGGAGTGGAGGGAGGGGAATCCGAAATTTTCAGTCATGCGTAATTTTGGAATGGGTGATCGGATTCGAGTGAAATTTAAGAATTCAACAGAGGACATTTCTCCGATGATTTTTTTCATATCCGGACCGGATCCGGCAACTATTGGGGGGGGGGGAAATACGTGCCCCGTTTAGAATGGAGGGATCGGGATGGAACTTTGTGGGAAGAACAAACAGTTGCTCTAGGTAAGTCATTTGCTGAATCGGATTGGCTACGTGCACCGCGGGGGAGCTGGGTGGGTTGGGGGGGGGGGTGGACCGGAAATCTCGAGAAACGGTTAGAATGATGGTATCGGAGTGAAACTTGCTGGGAAGAACAAACATCTGGTCCATATAAATCTTTTACATAATTTGACTGGATCCGGACACTTGAGGGGGGGGGAGGGGTCTCCCGGAATTCCGTTTTTGGGGGATTTTCACGACGAAACTTGGAAGGCATATCAGGGACCCGGTCAAACTGACTTGGAATAAAAAAAAAATCCTCGATATGATAATCTTGGGGGGGGAGTTGAGGGAGGGGAATCCGGAATATTGAGTCATGCGTAACTTTGGAACGGGTGATCGGATTCGAGTGAAATTTAATAATTAAACAGAGGACATTTTTCTCTTGTGACCTTTTTCATTTCCGGACCGAATCCGGCAATTATCGGGGGGAGGGCGGACAATACTTGACCCGCTTAGACTGGTGTGATCTGGATCGAACTTCGTGGGAATGACAAACAGATGCTCTGGATTAATCATTTACAGAACAGGATTGGCTCCGGTTATTGTGGGTGGAGTTGGAGGAGGGGGAGGGGGGTCTGGGATTCCGGTGATCGCGCGTTAAGGTACTTCCTGATGTGCTAGGACGATGAAACTTCGCTGGAATATTGGAGACTCAACAACATTTGCTTAGAAATTGCTACTTCCCAAATCCGATTATTCCTTAAAGTACCAATCTTGACCGCAAAGTAAAAAAAATACTTTTAAGCAATATATGCATTTTCGTGATGCCCATCAGCCCATTAGCAGTTTTGCCTCAAGGGTTTTGCTTACAAATGAAGTTCCAGCTCCCTTATAGCGCGCATCTCAACCGCAAAGTCGAAACTTACTCTTGATCAATCAAATCATCTTGACACATGCAAGTGCCATATGAGCTTACAGCTCTTGTTTTGTTATCGCTTGTCATTGACTCATCGGGGGAGATGATTTCAGAGCACGGTATTGCAATGCGCGGAAATTCAAAACCTCTCGGCCATGTACGAAAATCAATCATTTCGTAGAGCTGAGTGACGAGAGTGCCATGCCTGCCAAAATAAACCGTCTCTGTAGCTGGCAGATTGCTTTAGTGTTATCTGATGAAATTTTCTGTTGTTTGTAGTATACCGAAGAAAAGTTAGTTTTGTTTCCTGGATGTAAAGTTACAAAACTGCCAAAAATGTACAAATATAACCGACCTACTTGCAGATGATTCCAGAGCTTACAAGGAATTCTCAGATAACACCGTTAATGTGAATATTTGTCAACAATACAAATAATCCGGAGTAGAAAATAGCAACGAATGGATAAGGAAAAAGAAACTCTGCCTGGTTCATAACATACTAACTGCTCTTGAGGAAGTTGATTCGTTTATTGACCTAATCCTTGCTGGCCAAAAAAAAGCTTTCGATCTCCTGGATCACGCGGTTGCTTTGGACGCCATTTCTGAAATGGGTGCAAGTCAATTTTCTCAGTGTATAAAAGGTAAGGTAAGGTACAATTTTAATGGCAAATATAAATAAACCTGGTCTTTCTCAAAAGCATCAGACATGCCAGTGGCATAAAAAACGACGCTTCAGTAATTCTAATGGGTTTGTAAAAATTATTAATACAATTAATAAATAGTATGGTCGCCAGTTTTCTCTCAGACCGGAGCCAAGTTGTTAAACTGAATGGTTCTGTGTCCGCAGTTGAAACAGTAACTTGCGGTACCCCCCAAGGTACTAAGTTGGGTCCTCTGATTTTTCTTTGTTCTGTTAATAATATTGCTAAAGATTTCCTTCATAGGTACAAATTTGCAGATGATCTCTCCCTTCTCGTTATTTCTAAGCTTTCTTTCACACTTCCGAATAATTCAAATCCGGTGCGAGACTCCATCACTTCCCTTAAAACTCAACTGCAAGAAAATGCAAATTAATGATAGTAAGTCTTCGGTTATGCGGTTTAGCAGGCTGAGAAGAGAAACTGCTGAATATCCATCGTCATTCAGGCAGTGTAAGTCCGTTAAATTGCTTGGGGTTATAATCGATGATGATCTGAAATGGAATTCTCATGTTGACAATATTATCCGTAAAACCAACTTTTTAATTAAATCCCTCTCCACCCTTAAATCTTTCGGTTTGGATACTAAATGCCTTCTCTTTTATTTTAAAACTTATATCCGTCCTCATTTAGAATATGCTTCACCGGTTTGGCATTCTTCTCTTTCTGCAGACCTCTCTGATCGCCCCAGATGGCCCATCTATTCCCCCCTCCCCTCCCGTCTTCCGTGCGTCGGTCCGAGAGGAATAGTGGCAATCAGTTTTCTCCATATCCTGCTAATTCTTCTGCCCAGTTTTTACGTAGTTTCATCCCATCATTTATTTCTGGTCATATCTTGTAAGTGTATTAGTTAATTTATTTCGTGTTTGTGTATTTCGTAAGTTTGTAATCCTCTTCTAGCTTTTAGCTATTTGGATTAAACTTGATTGATTGATTGATTGAAAATATTTGTCAAAGCTAGTAAATCGGAGTATGGCAGTCAGCAAAAAACGCCGAAACGATACATCAGCGAAAATAAGACGTCTAGGAATCTACCGATTTTTTATGTAACATTGTGTCCTAGGGGGTGGTAATGTGGCATCACGATTGTTTGATCCGCCCACTGAACTTTAATATTATTAATGGTAATAATATACTGAATAATAGAAGGCTTTCGCGTCTACGGATCTCGGAGAAATTGGGAGACAGCATTAACCGCATCTTTGGCAAGGCTGTTCCAAGGGCTAATAGTTCTGTCCGCAAAACCCCACTTGTTCACATCCTTGCAGAGATGGGCGAATCCGGATCCTGATTCGATTCCGACATTAACAAACATTGTTTAACATATATATTTTATTGTTCAAAAATCACAGGTGGTAAAAAGTACTGATGCCTAAGGCAAATCAGACCGTTAATTGGGCGATGTAAAACATATTTCAAGGTTTTTCTGTGTGGTTGTTATAGTATGGGTTTTCTCTTCGCAACCAGGAATGAATTTGGGGCTCGTTAAGCACAAAACCTAAATCACAGCATTTAAAAATTGGAGCGGATTCGTAAGATTCAGGGTTTACAATCCAGCCTGAATCTAGCCTGACAAGCAGAAGATTTGAATCCGACCAAAAGAACGCATACTGAATTTGAATCCGAATCCGGATTCGGATTCGCCCATCTCTGCATCCTTGTGGAATAAAGCAAAAAAAAAATCTGATTCTTCTTAAATAGTAGATCAGCATGGAAAATAAATGACTTGGCCTGGGCTGGATGATTGATTACTATAGTATTATTGTTAACTCCTTTTACCGTAAATAACGAAAGAAAAAGCGGGATAAGAAAAAAGAATTTAGCATTGATGGCAACGGAGAGCGCACTAGAGGACGTTGCTTTAACTGTGCACGCTTTTTAACTATCCAACACTTTTCATTGGGATGGCAGATGTTTGTACCTGTAAATCGGCCAGACTACTCAAAACTGGCTACTGAGTTGCCCGCCGCATATATAAACTACCAAAGATTTGTAGCGTGAGCCACGAACTTGTCTCCCGAAGGTGCTGTACACTGAATGAGATACGTAAACTACGTTCATGTTACTACAAATACTGTAAATACCTGCTTTATTTGCCTATATCGTATCGAAATCGGAGAATAATCCGAAAATACAAAAGCCCCCGATATAACAGCAAAACTCCAGGAGCTTCATAAAAATTTATCTGGACAAGCATATGAACGGCTTACTCCCTATCGCGAGCTCATCCGTTTGTTCTGTTGATTTTTTGTGTAATTTTGTTGTATTAGTGTTTCTTCAGTTGTTTATTTGTTTCTTTCTCTTTTCTACTCCACTATCTTCACATTGTTTTTGTGCAGTGGGTTACAAATAAATTATTATTATTATTATTATAGTGAGGCGATATAAAGCGTCCTTTCACCAGAGAATTTTCTGGTCTGAGAATTTTCTTGTCAGGAATGCTGGTGATCCCTTTTTCAGCTGCCTTCCTGTGAGGAGAGCGCTCCTCAGGGACGTATGTCCTTAGCTCGTTCTGGTGCTGTTAACTTTTGTTGTGTTTTCGTTTGTATGTGCATATGGCCTGTGGCTGAAATAAAAGTTATTATTATTATTACTACGAGAAGTCTATTAATTGTTCTAGAAGGCTTATTTGACCTTAAAACCTTCCAGCTCGTCACCACGCTCTGTGCTCGGTACCACGATGCTGGATCGGAGGCGAAAATTCTTTTCGCAGAGTGTCTTGGCCTCGTTGGCGCGATAGAACCGACCCGTCTGACCTTACCGAACGGAGAATCGGATGGATCAAGCAAGACTTCGAACAAAATCCATCAAGATATTTGCACAGATGGTTTTGCCTTGGAGCTTTTCAACAGGATCTATACCGCGTTTCTGCAGTCTGCGTCAAGTCAGCTGACGACCTTCTCTTATACCGTCCAGGTGAATCGTTTTTCTTTTCTTTACAGGACCCCTCTTGCTTATTCTGCCTTTTATAATAGATTTAGCTCCCATATGGAATTATAAGCTTCTGAAATCCCCACCTTTCTCCATTGTTTCGTTTCGTAACTACGAATTTTTAGCGCTTTTTCGGCCTTGCTCCATCACCCAACGAAAAGTTTGCCGGAATCTTCATTGTCCGCTGACAACTCTTTCACACCTAAGGATGTGATAATCTTCTGTTTATTACTTCTTTTATTTGCTTAGTTCTCCCACTTTTTAAACAAGG
This sequence comes from Branchinecta sandiegonensis, assembly GCA_030848855.1. Classification (NCBI taxonomy): domain Eukaryota; kingdom Metazoa; phylum Arthropoda; class Branchiopoda; order Anostraca; family Branchinectidae; genus Branchinecta; species Branchinecta sandiegonensis. The sequence continues at coordinate 4,056,303 of JAUPMV010000012.1, forward strand.
CACGTTCAGTTTTCAAATCTTTTGCGCCCAGCCGCCGCGTCGGAGAGCAGGAAGGCTTGATATCATCGACAAGCGCTAACATGAGAATTGCCAGTTTTAAAGTGGAAAGTAGTGGTATTTTCGAAAACCTTTTTTCTGATCCATTTTATAGGGAAATGATCATTTCTAGTAAGAATTGTGCTTTAAAGTTTAATCTAATGAAAGTGAGATACGACAGTCTAGTCACCTATCACTCGTTCAGTTAAATGTGCTTGAAAAGCCGATGAAAATGCGTTACTTCGTTGCTATATACGCTATTCATACAATCGATTTTCATCGAATGAACTTCTTTCTTTCGGATTTGTGGTAGGTCTACCTCTATGCTTAAGGTAAGGTAAGGTACAATTTTGTTCAAATAATGCCTACAACGGGTACGTCTGCTACGATGCTTTAGCACCGATATTTCGGCCCTTCTTAGCAAGGGTCCTCGTCAGGCTGTCAATCTTCAGGGCCAGCGTCGGGGAAGGAAACAAACCTGCAAGTGATTGTCGCACCCGTTTTATGCATTATTTGAACATATGTTTCAGAGTCAGCTTGGGCTCAAGGAATATTTATGAATATAAGGTACGGTTAATTGACAAATAAAAAAAAAACACTCTAGTTTCATAAAAGCGACAGACATGCCAGTGGCATAAGAAACGACGCTTCGCTATTTCTGATTTGTTTGTGGAAAAAAAAAATTAATAAAACCCTAGCCTAAGGTGTTAAAATATTTGACTTGAAATGTTTATAGACCCCTCATGTGGGTCTTTTCTAACTGAATTATCCCTCCCCTCACTGCATGAACGTCGTAACATACTAATTCTTAAGTTTGGGTGTAAAATCCTTGCATCTGTCCAACACCGAACTATCCTCCCACCTGATGCACCAATGAACAATCGTACGCGTTCGCAGCTGAAACTAAAAACTGTAAAAACCAAAACAAGGACACAGAGTAACACATTTTTGCCATTTTTCGTCAACATTTTCAATAAAATGTCAGTGTGACTTTAATATTTGTAGTACCGTATTTAGTATTTATGTTACTCTTGAGTGTTTAAAAGAATTTAATTTTTGTAAAGACAACCAAATTAGCTAGCTAGCAAGTTTCTGTCTAATAAACCTTACTTACTTACTTACTTACTTACTTTAACAGCTACAATGGTAAACGATCTATCTACTTCGGTGATAGATATTCCTTCAGCCCAGGCTTGCTGCGAATCATATTTGACAATGCGAAACGGATACGTCAGCTCGTCCAGAAGGGTCGAAATACAGCTCTAATAAAATGTCGCTGACGTATCCGTTTTGCATTGTCAACGTTGATTAGAATAAATAAAAGCTTCTGACATAGTAACCGTAGTCTAGTGCCTTAACCACAAGACCAGGGCCCACAGTCAGATCCGACTGAGGTAAAGGAAGAAAAATTCGACTTCAACGTTTTTTTTTCTGTCTTAGGAGCTGTTCAAGAGCTACGGGATAGACTCCAGTTTGAAGGGTGAGGCTTCGGCCCGGATTTGGGACAAGATGCCCGAGCAGATGAAAACCATCTTTAGACCGTTTCTGTCCACCTTGTACCAAACAGTTGACAAACCCCCACCGAATAGACCGAGGATAATCTATGGTTCCAAGCTGGGTATGAATCATTCTCTGTGGCGCAATGTATGGGTAGAGGAAATTGTTTCAAAGGTGAGCATCTAGTCGTGCACGGGGGGGGGGGGATACTTCGGTAATGAATTAATGTATTCCCAAAAAAAGCCCTTGGGCCATGGCGGGACAAAAATGTACAAATAAATAGGCTCTCCAACTGTACCAGTCCAAAATCCAGCACTCTCATAATTCTAATAACTAACCAGTACCCATAAAGCAAAACTACCTATTTTTCAATGCTCCGAAAGCACAGATTGCAAAATTGAATATACTATTCTTTACTATTCTTGAACAGACCCATCCCGGCTGTTTTGGGCGCGCGCGGCCCCATTAGCTTTGATGGGAAACACGGAGAAGATTGCATTGGTCTTTCTGACGTATGAACACCTCCTGATCCTGATTCAAACATGAGTCTCCCACTTCAGGTCACTCCTCTGATTAATTCTCAAAAGTCTAGCTTTGCTTGTCAACACTTTTAAATGCAGAGCGGTTGTGGGTAGGGGATTTGGTTTAGGAAGGTAATAGTCGTGACTGTTGACTCGGCTCATTGATTTTTAAGGTGATGATTCCCGTTCCTAGTTTATTTTGAAGCCTTTATTTCGGTTATGAGGTTTAGTAGACTGAGAAGAGAAACGGCTGAATATCCGTCGACATTCAGGAAGTGTAAATCTGTTAAATTGTTTGGGGTAATAATCGATGACGATCTGAAACGGAATTCTGATGTTGAAAATATTATCCGTAAAACAAACTTTCCAATTAAATCCCTCTCTACCCTCAAATCTGTTGGTTTGGATACTAAATCCCTCCTCTGTTGCTTTAAAACCTATATCCGCCTTCGTTTAGAAAGGCTTCACCGGCTTGGCATTCTTCTCTTTTTGCAGAGCTCTCTAATCGCCTGGAAAATGTCCAAAAGAGAGCAGCGAGAACCATTTTTGGTGATCATAAAATTGTACATGCAGAGGCTCTCATTAAACTGGGAAAAAAAAATCGGAGCAAAGGTGGTGTGTTGTCCTCAGATGAGCCGTCTATTCCCTCCTCCCCTCCCGTCGTCCGCTCGTCGGTCCGAGAGGAACCCTGGCAATCAGTTTTTGCCGTATCCTTCCAATTCGTCAACCCAGTTTTTACACAGTTTTATTCAAGCATTTATTTCAGGTCATATCTTGTGAAGTGTATTAGTTCATTTGTTGTCATTTTTATATATTTCATAAATATTTCCTCTTGTAGCTTTAAGCTATTTGGAATTGAATTTGATTGATCGATTTCAGGTTCACACAAATCTTCCGAAGAAGATCTTCATCTCAGTTCTTCCTACACTGAAGAAGAGCAACTCCGTTCAAGTATTCATGCTTCCCTATATCGTTGCTCAGGCTTTACTGGAAGCAGATCCATCCGTCGTCGATCAAATCCACGACGAAGTCATCACTGTCCTCTCCGATACCGAGGCCCCTACTGCGAGTCTACACACGATCTTCATTATACTGGACCATCTTTGCTCATGGTTAGCTATGAAGGAAGCAGCGGTAGCCCATAAGAAGAATCAGACCACACAGGAATCGCTTAAGCACGATACGAGCTATTGGAAAATCAAGGCGTTTTTGAAGCGCATGCCTGATGAGAAGTTGGCCGAAGCCGCTGCGCGGGCTGGTGCTTACGCGAGAGCGATTCGCCACCTTGAATCGCACGTTATGGCTCACCCAGACTCAAAGGATTCCAAAGCGTCTTTCCTGCAGGAGTTATACGTGTGTCTTGATGAGCCGGATGGTGTCATCGGGGCTTCAACTTTAGTGCCAGAAACGTCAGTTGACATTACGATCCGTGCTTATGAAGCAACTGGGGATTTTCAGAGTGCCATTGCCGCTCTAAGGGCCAAGTTGTGCACCGTTAAAGGACCGGAGTCAACTGAGCTTAAGCGGCGCATCGCCAAGTGCTACTTGGAACTAAATCAACCTGACGCGGTCTTAGAATTTGTCAAAAACGCATCTGTGGAGTTCGACAAAGAGTTGAACGATTACAGAGCAGAAGCCAGCTGGAGACTTGGTGACTGGGCTGAACTCGAGACTCTGGGCCCTGTGAAGGACCAACGCATGTGGGGCGCTGCGGTTGGTGCTGCCCTCGTAGCAGGCAGAGATGGCAACGGTGACGTCGTTCAGTCCGTCGTCTCCGACTTGAGAGACAAGCTTCTGGAGCACGCAAGTGTCGCCATTCTGGAGAAAGGGTGGTACCAACGTGCCTACCCGGATCTAGTGAAACTAGCAATCGTTACTGATTTAGAAGCTGCTTTAAGTATCGTAGGCAGTGTGGGTTCTACTGGACATTTCCCGAATCTTGATTTCGAATCGCTTCTTGATAGCTGGAAGAGAAGACAGAAGATTAGTCAGTCAACGGTGAGAGTCTTGGAGCCGATGATGACGGTGCGCAGAGTTGCGCTGAAGTTGATTGCAGACAAGGTGACTTCGCTGAACATTCCAGTCCCTGCAAGCCTTCGACGAGAGCTGGCAACAAACTTGTCATATTGTGTTCGGCTTGCCAGAGAGGCAGGACAGACTCAGCGAGCTTTGAGGTTAGTCTTCCAATCTGTTTTGACCATGGATTAGCAGTAGACTACTAGAAGACTGCTAGTATCGGTTGTAAAGCAGCTTTCACATTGACGCGTCGTTGCGATGCGTCGCGTATGCGTTTAGCTCGTGTTGCGTATAGGTTGCGTCGCGTATCTTTCACACCTGCGCGAGAACATGTCACGCTGGATAAGTATTCAAGTTTTCCTTATTCGGTTTCTTCTGCCAAATTTTCATTTCTTTCATCAGCTATTCTCCATTTTCCTTTCAGAAACTTCCATTTTTCACTGAAAATCTGATGCGTAACTCGTTGACGCAAGGCAAGAATAGAACTTGGCTCTGAATAGAATTGGCAAGAATAGAACTTGGCTTTATTCTTGCGTTGCGTTTTATTTGCCTGCGTAGGCTCTGCGTTGCGTCGCCGCGACCGTGACGCAGAGGTTGCATAGCTTAGTGTGAAAGGCTCTACGCGTCAACGTGAAAGCAGCTTAACGGTAGCCTTTGTACGAATGATTTAATGTTTTATTTTCCGACAAAATTGATGATAGTAAAAACAAATTAAAAACAGTTCGCAACAAGTACGCAAGTAAAGCTGTTTCACATTTGGCGCGTCGATGCGATGCGTTGCGTATGAAGCCGCTTTCAAATTGGCGCGTCGTTGCGATGCGTTTATCTTGCGTTGCGCACAGCTTGCGAAGCGAATCTGTCACACCTGCGCGAGAAGTTTTCGCGCTAGATGCTCATTGACATTTTCCTTTCTCGGTTTCTTCTGCTGAATATTCATTTCTTCCACTATAGTAGCAAGTCTTTCTTCATCATCAGCATGTTTTCTTTAGTTTTTCTTCAGAAACTTCCATTTTCCACTGACAGATCTGATGTGTACGCGTCGACGCAACGCAAGAATAGAACTTGGTTCTATTCTTGCGTTACCGCAAGCGTGACGCAGAGGTTGCGTAGCTCAGTGTGAAAGCCTCAACGCATCAGTGTGAAAGCGGCTTGAGTTTATCTTGCGTTGCGTACAGGTTGCGAAGCGTATCTTTCACACCTGTGCGAGAAGCTTTTGCGCAGATGCTCATTGGCATTTTGCTTTCTCGGTTTCTTCTGCCGAATTTTAATTTCTTTCACTATAGTAGCAAGTTTTTCTTCATCATCAGCATGTTTTCTTTAGTTTTTCTTCAGAAACTTCCATTTTCCACTGACAAATCTGATGCGTACGCATCGACGCAACGCAAGAATAGAACTTGGAACTTGGTTCTGTTCTTGCATTGCGTTTAATTTGTCTGCGTAAGCTCTGCGTTGCGTCACCGCAATCGCGACGCAGAGGTTGCGTAGCTCAGTGTGAAAGCCTAAACGCATCAGTGTGAAAGCGGCTTGAGTTTATCTTGCTTTGCGTACAGGATGCGTAGGGTATCTTTCACATCTACGTGAGAAGCTTTCACGCTGGATCCGTGTTGACGTTTTCCTTTCTCGGTTTCTTCTTTTCTTTATCATTAGTAGGTTTTTCTCCAGTCATTCTTCCAAAACTCCATTTTTCACTGAAAAATCTGGTGCTTACGCGTCGACGCAACGCAAAATTAGAACTTGATTCTGTTCTTGCGTTGCGTTTTATTTGTCTACGTAAGCTCTGCGTTGCGTCACCGCAAGCGCGACGCAGAGGATGCGTTGCTTAGTGTGAGAGGGCCAACGCGTCAATGTGAAAGCGGCTTAGAACATGGAGTGAAAAAGTATGACTTTATCATATCTTGTTTACGAACATCCCCAGAACCAGTTGACCTTCAACTGGAAGGGCGTGGGAGGATGAGACCCCAAAAGACATACCTAGACCACAGTGCCGACAAGTATACCAAATTCGAACTTGAAATCGGTGTTAAGGTCACAGATTTATCTCTCTGGTCAATCTGGGTCCAGTTTCCCTGGAACCTTTGGGTGTCGTGGGGCCCTTGAAACACAGATCTGGACCTCAATGATAACAAGTATTCCGAATTTCACCTTGATATCAGTCATGGTTCGCAAGTTAACGAAGTGGGCCCATCACAGTTAGAATAGAATAGAATAGTAATTGTTCGCTCACACTTTCATGGTAACAAAACCAAAATTGGTGAGTACTGTCATGCACAAATTTATCAATTTAATGTATAGCCTACATCTAAAAGTACGTACAAATGTCCAAAAGGCTATTTAAATTTTCAACAATTTTGGTAACGGCTGTGTCTGGTTGGAATATTCGGACCTTCGTAGAGACTGCTCGCTCTTGCCTTTCCCTTACATTGTTATGGGTGAAGGAGAAACTCATTGTAGATGGTGTGCGAAATAAGTTTTTTTTTTTTACCGATCTCTAAGCATTAACATTAACATTATAACGGGGCGTTAAAAACATTCCAAAACCCAAAGAATTTCAAGGGAAAACATAAAATAAAATAAAGATAACAGACAATTAGAATAAAACTAGAAAATTAAAACTCTCTTCAGAATTAAACCTCAATAAAGATAATCTACAACTCATGAAGGAAAGACGACAAATTATGTTTTAGCCCTTGCAGCTTCCAAAATAGCGACTTTTTAATAGTGCTGTACCTCTAGTCATTCTGAAGCTAAGCTTGCTTACTAGCTAAGCTAGATAGCTTACTAGCTTACCAATTTGAAAAATTCAATACAGCATTGGCTGTCCGCAGAAGTCCAAAAAAAACTGTAATCTTTCCTTTGCACAACCTTTGGTTACGATATTACAAGACTTGGAGAAGATAAATCGACTGTATAGATTGATTAATTCGTTTCAGTTACATTTTGGAGACAGAATGCAGCGTGGAGAGTCCCCCTCCCTCTGTCATGCTAGAAAAAGCCAAATGGCAATGGATGTGTGGTCAGCCCAGTAACGCAATCAAAGAGCTACAGACTGGAATAGCTCGCCACTTCCCAAACCCGATAGACCCCAAGACAGCCTCGAATGAAATCAAGCTTCATGCCTCAGAGGCGAAGCTATTACTTGCCAAGTACTTAGACACTACTGACTCATTGGATAACACGGCGCTCCTTGGTTGCTATAAGGAGGCATTAGCTGTGGATACGAATTGCGAAGAGAGCCTGTTTGAAATGGCCATGTTCTACGACAGAAGCTATCAAGCGCAAGACGATAAAGACAAAAATGTGCAATACCTCGGGGTTGTGTGCAACTACCTTGGGAAGTCCCTCGAGCACGGGTCGGGGTATATCTACCGCTCCCTACCCCGAATGCTCACAGTGTGGTTCGATCTGGGGGCGAAAGTGTGCGAAATGCAGGAATCGAACGCACGACTGAACAGCAAGAAGATACTGTCGCAGATTACGGAGGTCTTCAAGGCGTTGACGGGTCGACGGCTGCCATCGTATAAGCTGCTGACGGCGCTGTCGCAGATGCTGTCGAGGATCTGTCATCCCCATCCGGAAGTATGGGATGTGCTGAAGGGTCTGCTCTCCAGGGTCTTAAGGGACTATCCGCAGCAGTCGGTGTGGGTCATGATGGTAATGATCAAGGTATGTAAACTCTTCCAGAGTTTAGGTATTCTCAACTTTACTTAGTACTGATGGCTGTGTGATTGGAAAGATGTGCAAGAGTACATCTTTATTTGTTGTTGTTGTTTTACCCGCTTGGACGAACAGACCAGCGAAGTACAAAGATAGAAACAAGAGCTGTAAGCTCATATGGCACTTGCATGGGTCAAGATGATTTGATTGATCAAAAGTAAGTTTCGACTTTGCGGTTGAGATGCGCACTCTAAGGGAGCTGGAACTTCATTTGTAAGCAAAACCCTTGAGGCAAAACTGCTAATGGGCTGATGGGCATCACGAAAATGCATATATTGCTTAAAAGTATTTTTTTTTACTTTGCGGTCAAGATTGGTACTTTAAGGAATAACCGGATTTTGGAAGTAGCAATTTCTAAGCAAATGTTGTTGAGTCTCCAATATTCCAGCGAAGTTTCATCGTCCTAGCACATCTGGAAGTACCTTAACGCGCGATCACCGGAATCCCAGCCCCCCCCCCCCCTCCTCCAACTCCACCCATAATAACCGGAGCCAATCCGGTTCTGTAAATGATTAATCCAGAGCATCTGTTTGTCATTCCCACGAAGTTCGATCCAGATCACACCAGTCTAAGCGGGTCAAGTATTTTCCGCCCTCCCCCCAATAATTGCCGGATTCGGTCCGGAAATGAAAAAGGTCACCAGAGAAAAAAGTCCTCTGTTTAATTATTAAATTTCACTCGAATCCGATCACCCGTTCCAAAGTTACGCATGACTCAATATTCCGGATTCCCCTCCCTCAACTCCCCCCCCCCCAAGATTATCAAATCGAGGATTTTTTTTATTCCAAGTCAGTTTGACCGGGTACCTGATATGCCTTCCAAGTTTCGTCGTGAAAATCCCCCAAAAAACGGAATTCCGGGAAACCCCTTCCTCCCCCCCCCCTCAAGTGTCCGGATCCAGTCAAATTATGTAAAAGATTTACATGGACCAGATGTTTGTTCTTCCCAGCAAGTTTCACTCCGATACCATCATTCTGACCGTTTCTCGAGATTTCCAGTCCCCCCCCCCCCCAGCTCCCCCGCGGTGCACGTAGCCAATCCGATTCAGCAAATGACTTACCTAGAGCATCTGTTTGTTCTTCCCACAAAGTTCCATCCCGATCCCTCCATTCTAAACGGGTCACGTATTTCCCCCCCCCCCCCAATAGTTGCCGGATCCGGTCCGGATATGAAAAAAGTAATCGGAGAAATGTCCTCTGTTCAATTCTTAAATTTCACTCGAATCCGATCACCCATTCCAAAATTACGCATGACTGAAAATTTCGGATTCCCCTCCCTCCACTCCCCCCACCATTATCTGATCGACAAAATTTTTATTTTGAAGTCAGTTTGATTGGGTCCCTGATATGCCTGCCAAGTTTCATCGTGAAAATCCTCCAAACCACCATCACCGGAATTCCGGGACCCCCCCCCCCCCCCTCATAAGTGTCCGGATCCAGTAAATGGTCTAAAGGACTTATCTAGAGCAGATGCTTGTTCTTCCCAGCAAGTTTCACTCCAATCCCTCTATTCTAACCGTTTCTTGAAATTTCCGGTCTACCCCCCCCCCCCCCCCCCCCACTCCCCCCTGGCCACCGAATCCGGTCAAGACTTTAAACGGGACATTACAGATATATATTCTATTCAGTTATGAAGTTTCATTACAATCCGATCATCCGTTCGAAAGTTACACACTTCTCAATTTCCCGGATTCCCCTGCCCTCCCCCCCCCCCCAAAAAAAAAATGGTCGGATCAGAAAACTGATTATTTCTACGTTTGTTTGGTCGGGTCTCTGATATGCCTGCCAAGTTTCATAGCCCTAGCACAACTGGAAGCACCCTAACTCGAAAAAGTGTGACAAAATGCTCTAAATTTTCAAGTTTCCAGCGCCCCCACTTCCCCGCATATTGTCGGATCGGGAAACTGATTATTTCCAGGTTAGTTTGGTCGGGTCCCTGATATTCCTGCCAAGTTTCATTGTCCTAGCTCATCTGGAAGTACCCTCACTCGAAAAAGTGTGACAAAATGCCCTAAATTTTCAAGTTTCCAGCGCCCCAACTCCCCCGCATATGGTCGGATCGGGAAACTTATTATTTCCAGGTTACTTTGGTCAGGTCCCTGATATTCATGCCAAGTTTCATTGTCCTAGCTCATCTGGAAGTACCCTAACTCGAAAAAGTGTGACAAAATGCCCTAAATTTTCAAGTTTCGAGCGCCCCCACTCCCCCGCATATGGTCGGATCGGGAAACTGATTATTTCCAGGTTCGTTTGGTCGGGTCCCTGATATTCCTGCCAAGTTTCATTGTCCTAGCTCATCTAGAAGCACCCTAACTCGGAAAAAAGTGACAAAATGCCCTAAATTTTCAGGTTTCCAGCGCCCCGCACTCCCCCGCATATGGTCGGATCGGGAAACTGATTATTTCCAGGTTAGTTTGGTCGGGTCCCTGATATGCCTGCCAAGTTTCATTGTCCTAGCACATCTGGAAGTACCCTAACTCGGATATGTGGGACAAAAAACTCGGACCGACCGACAGACGGAATTGTGATCGGTATATGGCACTTGAGCCAGAGGCTGCAAGGGGTCGCCGTCACTACCCCCACCCGTCGATTCACCCACCCGTCAATACACCCAATCTAAAAATCCGTCGATTCACCCAACCGTCGATTCACCCAAACGTCGATTCGCCCAACGTCGATTCGCCCAACCGCTGATTCGCCCAACCGCTGATTCACCCACCCGTCGATTTCGTCCAATTCTATGATCCGTCGATTCGCCCACCCGTCATAAGACCCAAAATATCCGTCACAACCCCCACTTTTTCCGACGGTTTGTCTACCCGTCACAAGACCCAAGAAATCCGTCGATTTGCCCAAAAAATCCGTCACAACCCCCACTTTTTCCGAAAGTTCGTCTACCCGTCACAAGACCCAAAATATCCGTCGATTCGCCCAATTTTCAAAACCGACCTTTGATCCAGCGCGGCTCTTTTCATTGAACGCAATTGAACAAAGCGACTGAGTCACAGGGGAGTAATTAAGAAGGATACAATACCGTCCGATGTAAATAAGGGTGAAAACTAGTCAATACAGCTTGAGCCAGAATGATGAGAAGCATGATATAAGACCTCGGTGCTGATAATGAAAGAGGAAATGGAGGATGAATGCAAGAGTAAAATATCAATGAGCTACCATGTTTTTAAGTACAACATGTACCGAAAGCGGTAGGCTACATGTTGCGATTATTTGGTCGGTTAAAGGAAATTATAACGCCACACGATCATTCGATTCTCAATAGATTAAAATTTGACTGGTACTCCTTTGGTCGGCAGACTCGACCCAAAGTCGGCTAGAAGTTGGGTGGCAGGAATACCAAAGGTTCCGACGGAAACCCAGAGGAGAATATTTATGAAACTATTACAGCTGGAATACTGAAGCTCCAAGGGATATTCTGATCCATTTTATGCTTCCTTATATATGACCCTTGTCGGATGAATCGGAAATTGTACTAATTAGTCGGTAGCTTTACAAGCTTCTGCAGAACAGCTGGCCGACGACAATTATAAGTCAACTTTTTCACTTAAGTTATTACCGGATTTCTTTTGTTGTTCCGGGCTGAACCTGATTTTAGCTGAATCGGTCCAGCAGGAAAAATGGGCTGACGCTCATAATGACCATGATCACAACGCCCACGACTCAAAATGCCCACGACTCAAAATGCCCACTATTCAAAATGTCCACGATTCAAAATGCCTACGACCCAGCCCACGGTTCAGAATGCCCACGATCGTACAGTTTGAGGTGTTCAGGCCGTAGTAAATTGGACATAGTGATGACTGTGAAAAGAAAGGCGCGGACCGAGTATCAGGATGGCAATAATCGTGCATTGAAACTGTTCAGTTACAATGTAATTTCGAATTCTGAAAATGGAAATGAAACAACAGTGAGCTCAAAACTGTTAGTTTAAACGATTCTTTCCTTCAGGGTGCAAGGTTTAGATCGCCATTTCTTCGTACTTTCGCGCAAATCATTCTAGTTTGATGAATTATAAAATAATCCTTTCATAATTTTCCGTAGTAATCCTGTCCCTTTTAATCTCGCTGTCCGTTGTCCCAGATCATTTTGACCTCCCCTACCGACAGTTAGTCGTCGGCACTTTGAACCAGAACGATTTTAGCCTTCCCTGAGAGCATTTTCAACTATCGGAATGATATTTTTGACAATTTTGATTTCACCCTGAATTACGGCATTTTGAGTCGTGGGCATTGTGAGGTGGGCAAAAAGATCGTGCTGATTTTGGGAACCACCCGAAAAACGTCTATGATATCCCCATTTTTGTTTGTTTAGGGTTTTCATGCCCCTATCTCGGCACTCTGATCGGTTCTGGTCAAACTTTTACAGGACATTACTTACCGTTTTTCAACGGCACGAAAATATGTGTGTTAATTCTCCAGCCTGATACTTGGCCTTAGAACAAAGCTTTTATCAAGTAAGGGAAAACTGGAATATCCAGTATCCAGTTTCACAGAAGTGCGAAAAGTATCACTAGTAGATCGCCAGATTGCGTGTGGAATTGATGAAAAACTCATTTGCGGGAGGTTTTAAAGTGGGGAAGACATTTCCGGAAAATGCTTGGCTCTAATGAGACTTGTCGTAAGAGCTGATGAGCTAATTGACCCGTTTCTAGGTCCGAACCGTAACTGCCTGTGGTTAGGATGTTGAAAGGGCATGTTGTGGCCATGCCCCCTCGTCCCCCCTCCAGCTTCCCCTCATGTAAGGCGGATGGTCTTACTAGCATCAAAAATTACATATCTGTAACGTAATTTAGTTCAATAACAAATAACACTTCGCTACACTTGTGATATTTTCTGTCATGATTTCGCAATTGTTGGGTACATACTGAATATTATAACTCTTGGGAATCACGAGAATGTATTGTTTGGTAATTTTTTTTTTGCACTTGGCTGTGATTATGCGCACTTTAAGGGCGCTAGAAATTCTTCTGTAATCAAAACCCTTGACAAAAAAATTATCATGGGCCCTTTAGGATCATGAATATATATGGTTGGTCAAAAGTATTTTTTTTTACTTTTCGGTTAAGATGCGCACTTTAAGGGTGCAGAAATTCATTTCTAAGCAGAACCATTTTGGCAAAAATGATCATGTGCTCATGGGGATCATGAAAATGTAGGTTTTGCTGAAAAGTATTTTGTGTACTTTGCGGTTAAGATGAGTACTTTAAGGGATGGTCGGACCTGGGAAGTGACAATTTCTAAGCCAATCTTGTCAAGTCTCTAATGTTCCAGCCATGTTTTGTCGTCCTAGCACATCTGGAAGTAGCCTACATTAAATTGCGGCCACCGGAATTCTGGATCCCCCTTCAACTCCCCCAGAGTGACCGAATCCGGTCCGTTTCTGTCACTGATGTATCTAGGCCTTACGCTTGTTCTTCCCACCAAGTGTTATCCCAATCGCTATATTCGAAGCGTGTCACAAAATTTCCGGTCCCCCCCCCCCCCCCCGGCTCCCCCACATTCATCGGATCCTGTCCGAACTTGAAATGGGACATCTGAGACATGAGTTCTTTCCGAATATCAAGCTTCACTGAGATCCGATCACCCGTTCAAAAGTTAGGCATACCTGAAGATTCTGGATTCCCCCTCCCTCCACTCACCCCACGGTGGTCAAATCGGAGAAACGGCTGTTCTTAGAGGACCTGTCTTACCTATAATACTAATGCAACCTACTTCCATAATCACTCCATATATTTCTAAGCCCGGAGACCCCAACTTTGTACGGTACATTCTAGCCCCTCTAATAAAACTATGCTGATTTTCTCACTTGCTGTGTCTTGCTGCCTTCGATGTGGATCACGCTGTCGACGGTTGTCTGCGACAAGTTTTTCCGTCAGGAAAACCTGTTGTGTAAATTTTTTCCCTGTCTTCGCTACAAGTCAATGGGTCTCGGAAAAGGCTTAAAACAGCAAAAGCCGTGGGTTATTTGTTGGAAGCACATCCTAGTTTTAAAGTATTAAAATACTTTAAGTTGAAGAGTAAATAGTGCGAGGGGTCCTTTAAGTTAAAATTGTGGAGTCGCTAACTGCTTGCCAAGTTTCATCGTCCCAGCACATGTGTAAGCATCTTCAGTCGGGATCACGGTAATTCTGGAACCCTCCCTCCAACTCCCCCCACAGTGCTCGGATCCAGTCCGGTCTTTTAACTATGTATCTACGGCTTGTGCTTGTTCTTCCCACCAAGTTTCATCCCGATCCGTCCACTCTGAAGATGTCACGCGATTTCCGGTCCCCCCTCAACTCCCCCCAAAGTCATCCGATCTATCACAGACTTGAACTGTGACATCTGAGACACGAGGTCTCTCCAAGTATAAAAGCTTCATTAAGATCCGATTCCCCGTTCATAATTTGTAAATACGTCAATATTCCGGATTTCCCCTCCCTCCACTCCCCCCACGGATGTCTGATCTTCCGACCACCGGGTCGGATTTCAAGGTTAGTTTGGTCGGGTCTTTAATATGCCTGCCAAGTTTCATCGTCCTAGCACATGTGTAAGCACCTTAAGTCGGGATCACCGGAATTCCGGAACCCGCCCCCCCCCCACAGTGCTCGGATCCGGTTCGATCTTTTCAACTATGTATCTAGGGCTTGTGCTTGTACTTCCCACCAAGTTCATCCCGATCCGTCCACTATGAACATGTCACACGATTTCCGGTTCCTCCCTCCAACTCCCTCCCCCCCCCAAAGTCACCGGATCCATTCCGGACTTGAAGGGAGACATCTGAGACAAGAGGTCTTTCCAAATATCAAGTTTCATTAAGATCCGATCACCTGTTCGACAGTTATGCATGCTGCTAAATTCCGGATTCCGCGGTCTCCCCTCCCCCCCCCATGGTCGGATCGGGCAGATGACTATTCTCAAGTTGTTTTGGTCGGGTCTCTGATATACCTGCCAAGTTTCATCGTCCTAGCACGTCTGGAAGTACCCTAACTTGAGGACAGTGGCATGACAGACAGACCGAAAAGTGATCGGTATATGGCACTTGAGCGGAGCTGCGGAGCATAAAAACGGTAGCTCTTTTTTCTGATGTTTTACTCTTGCATTCATCCTCTTTTTGATGCTTCTGATCAATCTGCCCCAAGCTATATTTACTAGTTTTCACCCTTATTTACATGGGACGGTATCGTAACCTTCTTAATTACTCCCCTGCGACTCAGTCGCTTTCTGATACCGCGTTCAATGATAAAGGCCGCGCCAGGTCAGAGGTTGATTTTGAAAATTGGGCGAATCGACGGATATTTTGGGTCTTGTGACGGGTAGGCGAACTTTCGGAAAAAGTGGGGTTTGTGACGGATTTTTTGGGCGAATCGACGGATTTTTTGGGTCTTATGACGGGTAGGTTAACTGTCGGAAAAAGTGGGGGCTGTGACGGATTTTTTGGGTCTTATGACGGGTGGGCGAATCGACGGGTGGGCGAATCGACGGATTTTAGAAGTGGGTGAATCGACGCTTCACGAAACCGAGGTTGGGCGAATCGACGGTATGCGAATCGACGGGTGGCTGAATCGACGGGTGGGTGAATCGACGGGTGGGTGAATCGACGGGTGGGTGAATCGACGGGTGGGTGAATCGACGGGTGGGTGAATCAGCGGGTGGGCAAATCAGCGGGTGGGCGAATCGACGGATATTTTGGGTCTTGTGACGGTTAGGCGAACTGTCGGAAAAGTGGGGGATGTGACGTATTTTTTGGGTCTAATGACGGTTGGGCGAATAGACGGGTCCCCGCTGCAAGTGCCATAAAAATTGGTGCATTTGAGACCGCTTCTCTATCGTTCTTTAGCGGAGTCACTTCACGCGGACTCTGCAGACGGAAAACAACGAGAACACGCGGAAAGCTTCCAAAATGGATTTAAAAAAAAACCAGTCAGATTACGGAGTTAGTCTGGATCCACTTTGTTTTTGGTTTTGTTTACTCTGGTTGTTTTACTTAATTATACATTGTTATTGTTCATAAACAAACAAGAGGTGTAAGCTCATATGGCACTTGCATGGGTTAAGATGATTTGATTTGATCAAAAGTAAGTTTCGACTTTGCGGTTGAAGTGCGCACTCTAAGGGAGCTGGAACTTCATTTGTAATCAAAACCCTTGAGGCAAAAATGCTAATGGGCTGCTGGGCATCATGAAAATGCATATATTGCTTAAAAGTATTTTACTTTGTGGTCAAGATTGGTGCTTTAAGGAATAATCGGATTTGGGAAGTAGCAATTTCTAAGCAAATGTTGCCGAGTCTCCAATATTCCAGCGAAGTTTCATCGTCCTAGCACATCTGGAAGTACCTTAACGCGCGATCACCGGAATCCCAGCCCCCCCCCCCCCTCCAACTCCACCCACAATACCCGGAGCCAATCCGGTTCTGTAAATGATTAATCCAGAGCATCTGTTTGTCATTCCCACGAAGTTCGATCCAGATCACACCAGTATAAGCGGGTCAAGTATTTTCCGCCCCCCCCCCAATAGTTGCCGGATCCGGTCCGGATATGAAAAAGATCATCGGAGAAATGTCCTCTGTTCAATTCTTAAATTTCACTCGAATCCGATCACCCATTCCAAAATTAAGCATGACTGAAAATTTCGGATTCCTCTCCCTCCACTCCCCCCACCATTACCAGATCGACAAAATTTTTATTTTGATGTCAGTTTGATCGGGTCCCTGATATGCCTGCCAAGTTTCATCGTGAAAATCCCCAAAACCACCATCACCGGAATTCCGGGACCCCCCCCCCCCCCATAAGTGTCCGGATCCAGTACAATGGTCTAAAGGACTTATCTAGAGCAGATACTTGTTCTTCCCAGCAAGTTTCACTCCGATCCCTCCATTCTAACCGTTTCTTGAAATTTTCGGCCCCCCCCCCAACTCCCCCCTGGCTACCGAATCGGGTCAAGACTTTAAACGGGACATAACAGATATATATTCTATTCAGTTATGAAGTTTCATTACAATCCGATCACCCGTTCGAAAGTTACACACTTCTCAGTTTCCCGGATTCCCTTGCCCTCCACTCCCCCCAAAATGGTCGGATCGGAAAACTGATTATTTCTAAGTTTGTTTGGTCGGGTCTCTGATATGCCTGCCAAGTTTCATGGTCCTAGCACAACTGGAAGCACCCTAACTCGAAAAAGTGTGACAAAATGCCCTAAATTTTCAAGTTTCCAGCGCCCCCTCTCCCCCGCATATGGTCGGATCGGGAAACTTATTATTTCCATGTTAGTTTGGTCGGGTCCCTGATATTCCTGCCAAGTTTCATTGTCCTAGCTCATCTGGAAGTACCCTCACTCGAAAAACTGTGACAAAATGCCCTTAAATTTTCAAGTTTCCAGCGCCCCCACTCCCTCGCATATGGTCTGATCGGGAAACTGATTATTTCCAGGTTCGTTTGGTCGGGTTCCTGATATTCCTGCCAAGTTTCATTGTCGTAGCTCATCTGGAACTACCCTAACTCGGAAAAGTGTGACAAAATGCCCTAAATTTTCAAGTTTCCAGCGCCCCGCACTCCCCGTATATGGTCGGATCGGGAAACTGGTTATTTCCAGGTTAGTTTGGTCGGGTCCCTGATACGCCTGCCAAGTTTCATTGTCCTAGCACATCTGGAAGTACCCTAACTCGCGATCACCGGACCGACCGACGGAAAAGTGATCGGTATATGGCACTTGGCCGGAAGGCAAGTGCCATAAAAATCGTAACTACAAAGGAAAAGAAGCCTTTTTCTCAAAATCAGTTTTAGACTATAATGAAATTCAATATTGATCTCTAAAATTCTTATTGACCATCTCTAATGTCTGTTTTTCGAAAAGCAAGAACACCAGCAACCCCAAATTTGATTCCCCACCGAATATGAATGGTTATATTTTTGATGATGGTTATGATAGTTGGAGCATTCCCGTTCCGCGGGGACTCGCGAGAGTCGGAGAGTGAGTCCCTAGTTTACAAAAACGCGGGGACTCCTCAAAGTCCTCGGGGAACGGCAAGAACACGTCTTATAGGTGCACGCACAACTGTAGCGATAAAAGCTAGACGGATAGACTGCGCCCATTCAGATGAGTTGCGTGTTTGCAGATACCATGGTATATGTTACCATTGTAACTGGATCTGCAAGTAGTCGTTTTCAGTGATCGTGGTATCTTATACTATACTGTTGCTCTGCAAAAACGAAAATTGCCGGATTTGTGCTTTTAGAAATCATCCTGACATCTAGAGTGACATAATTTATTTTCCCATCAATTTGACAAAAACCAGGCTACTGTGTTAGTGATGATGAAAGTGAGATGAATTTTTGAGATACCACGATCAGTTACCACGGGCCGAAGTATCTGAATATCAGTTACCACGGTGACTGGCCAGATACTGCGGTAACTGCAAAAGCGCCTTTTGCTCGTGGTACTTTAGACCAGTGGTTCCCAACTGGGGGTACGCGTACCCAAAGGGGTACGTGAGACCCTCGTAAGGGGTACGCGAAGGTCCCAAATCTCTGAATTCGAAAATGTCTGCTTTCGTCAAGAAATTAGAGTTTTGGGCATACGAAGTTCCAAATAAACAGCGCAAGTGTCTTTTTGATCCTTGACCAGTTTATGAATTGAAATTGACAGCCTTGCAGCCTCAAGTATTTTACACACTAATTGCGTCTTTTTGCTGTTCCGATCTGGACAGCTCTTAGTAAAATAATAGAACAATGATTCTTCAGAAAGGGGTACGCAACCATTCTGAACCTTAATCAGGGGTACGCGATACGGAAAAGGTTGGGAACCACCGCTTTAGACCGTGGTATCGGATACCATTGTATCTGCAAAAACGCAACTAATATGTTAGTAAATAGAACTGCTTTTCAGTGAACCAAAAGTGGCTATGTTTCAGCCAAGTTTTTTTTTTCAGTCTACCCATAAATCGCGCACTCAGCGCTGTGCCGAAGTCACGAAACTCGCCTGCGACGGAAAACCCGAGCTGAAGAAGTTCATCCAAGACGCAACGAAGCTAACCGAAAAGTTAATCGAGGTTGCGGAGAGGAGGACGGATTCGAACACTTTCAGCTTGAACGAACACTTTAAGGATTTTGCTCAACTGCTCCAGTCCCCGAGCTTTAGTCAGATCATCATCCCAATGCAGAAGAACATGACTGAGACGCTACCCGTGACGTCAGGACCGCATCGGGAGTTCTGTCCCTTCCCTGGCCGCCTGACTTATATTACGGGTTAGTCTGAATGAATGAAATTATTTGTTCTCAGAAAGTGCGTGGGGATGATTGGAGGTGGGTTTAATATTAGTAGAGTTGAATTATAAGTATTTTTTAAATTTGAAAATTAAGTTTTAGTTTTAAAAGAAAAAGTTTAAAGGAAGGGATTTATTAAGGTTGTAAAGATAGGATGGAAGTATAAAGATTAGAAAGAATGAAAGGAAAAAATAAAAAGATGTATAATTTAATTTTTTTTTAAATAGTCTTTGATTATGTAATTTTTGTTTGTTAAAAAAAAAGTGCGTGGGGTCATGGTGGGAAAACATAATAAAATACAAAAAAATCAAAAACACAAAATGCGAGAATCCTTACTAAAAAAAAACGCGTCCGGTGCCATAGCCTGCTGATGATTATTATTATTGTTATTATTATTACTACTATTTATTTGAATCCTTCAAAACTGAACAGTAGTATATAAAAATGAACAACAACATGTCAATCAAACTCACACACACTTACATACTAATAAACAGCTGACCGTTAAAGATAAATTAGCCTAGTAGATCTACAACGAGCTACAATGGAAAAAACAAAGTTCAAAATAAACAAACGAATCAGGGCGCTTTTTTGTGAAAAAAGGAATGATGCTGGCCAACGAGTGGTTGCTGATTGTTGCTATGGTTGCTGATGGATTTCCAGATTTTGTGATTTCTTTCTATTTTGTTCACAAAATTACTTAATTTTTTTGGTTTTCGCATAAAAAGGGCCACAGAAGTTACACAATTTCCGAACAGTGTCTCACTATTTCTTCTTTTGTGGATTTTTTTTAAGAACAGGTGATTTATGTTCGTCTCCTACGGCAACCCACGGAGCTGTTACAGGGACTATAGAAGGGAGTAGACTTTTGGAGTAGGGGGACGGAGAAGAAAC
The DNA here is from genome assembly GCA_030848855.1 of Branchinecta sandiegonensis. Classification (NCBI taxonomy): domain Eukaryota; kingdom Metazoa; phylum Arthropoda; class Branchiopoda; order Anostraca; family Branchinectidae; genus Branchinecta; species Branchinecta sandiegonensis. The sequence goes on from JAUPMV010000012.1 coordinate 4,076,236, forward strand.
TGGTTACTAAAATGTATAAGTATGTAATAGAGTATTAGTTTCATGTTTCTTGCATGATGTGCTTATGGGCAAATAATTTATTGATTCAATTCGTAGGCATCGAAGATGAAGTGGAGGTTCTCAACTCGCTGCAAAAGCCGAAAAAATTTAATTTCCTCTGTAGCGACGGGAGGAAGTACGCAATGATGGCTAAACCAAAAGATGACCTGCGAAAAGATGCTCGTGTCATGGAGTTCCATAAGGTGAGTTTCTTTCAGGTCTTTGTGTTTTATTGGATCGTTGAAGGACCCCTCTTGCTTATTCTGATTTTTATAATATACGCAGCTCCCATACAGATTTATAAGCTTCTGAAAACCCCACCTTTCTCCAGTGTCTCGTTTTGTGCCTATGAATTTTTAGCGCTTTTTTGGTCTTGTCGAGTTTTGCCCGTCACACATCGAAACTTTTGCCGGAACCTTCAACGTCCGCTGACAACTCTTTCACACATAAGGCGTATTCTCGCCGTTGAACGGCGAGAATAGAGGGAGTCACTCCACGCGGACTCCGCGTACAGAAACAGCGAGAATACGGGGAATGCTTCTAAAATGGATTTTGTTCGAAAAATCAATATGCAGCTGAAAAAATTAGTCTAGATCCACTTTATTTTTGGTTTTGTTTATTCTGATTCTTTTTAATTAATTTTACATACCAGCTACAAAGGCAAAGATTGATTCCCCTCCGAATTTGAAAGGGAGTCCTTTTTGATGATGGTGATGATAATCGGAGCATTCCCCGTCCGTGGGGACTCGCGAGAATACGGGGAGTGAGTCCCCGGGACAAACAAAAACGCGGGGACTCCTCAAGTGGAGTCCTCAGGAACGGCGAGAATACGCCTATAGGATCTCAGAAGCATCTGTTTATTACTTCTTTTATTTGCTTAGTTTCCCCACTTTTCAACCACGGCGCATTCAGTTTTCAAATGTTTTGCGCCCAGCCGCCGTGTCGGAGAGCAGGAAGGCTGGAGGTAGTCGACAAGCGCTAACAAGAAATTTGCTAATGTCAGGTGGAAAGTAATGGTATATTCGAAAACGTTTTTTCTGATCTATTTCATTGGGGAAAGATCATTTATAGTAAGAGTTGAGCTTTGCGATTTGTGCGAGGAGATCTTGCAAACATGGGCACATTGCAAGATCTCCTCGCACAAATCGCAAAGTACGGGACATTCACTGTGAAAGCAACCCATCCACGCAATATCACCGTGTTGTAGATCTTCCAAAAAGATCTGGAAATCCCACCGAGTAATGATTCCCGCTGCGAGACGATGCTGTTCTTTATCGTCTACAAATCTAGGAGTTACTTTCACTCCGATATCCTCACGTTCCACTAAGAAAAGGTCCCAAATACGGGAGCTTGGAATTTCAAAGCGACAGCGTCGCTCTTTTCCCCAAATTTTATTTAATGGCGTGTACCGAAGTCGTAACTCTTTTATAATCTACCGCCCATTGATACTGAAACCTAGAAATAACCGTTTCTGTACTCGAGTTTATGAGATGAATTTGAGGTAAATCCATAACTACACTATTTTCATAGTCTCCTTCGTCCCTTGAAATAATTTGATTAAGCATCCATCTGTACTGAAGGCCATCTTCAAAAAGAATTTGAGCTGGATGCTGCAAATTCAATGTCCATGCATGCATGGGACCTACATTCCACTTATCTCTGTATTCTTCCATTCGCATCTGATTCGCCATCTCTACTTCACTTTTGATTTCTTTCTGTCACTATCTGGTTTGGATTGTCGCAACCGACTGATTCTTAAAATGCCCTTTCTAGACAATATCGAATTCTAACTGTACATTCTACTGTACACCTAACGGTGCATATGGTCATTCACTTGACAAGCTTCACTGTTACCATATTCTTGCCTGTATACTCTAAATCTGATTTGCGAAAACCCCTTGTGTTTTTGTCAACTATGGGAATCATTAGTGGTTAGCAAATATCATATGCAGGTGGATATCTGGTGTAATCTGATCCTACCCCCTAGCAGAACATCTGTCAACACGCTTCGGATTGCTAGAATTAAGTCATTAAGCCTGAACATTCCATCGATGAGTTGCAATATTATAGCTAGAATTCAGTCAATACACAAAACATCCTTTTATCACGAAAAAAAACCCTTAAAGCATTCGTCATATGCGGTTTCCTTAAAGCACTCTTCACAGGGGCCTCCTTAAAGCACTCCTCCTACCCCATCGCGTGTGGTGTCGCTTAACCGGGCTGTAATCCGGACCCCGGGGGCGCACCGGAGGAAGCTCCCTATGTCGGCGCGGCATTCTTGCCCGCCCTCCGGTCGAATTCCGGACCCCCGCGCACTCGGCCGGATGCTCCTGGATTCCGGGTCCGCGACCGGGGCTTGCGTGGTTATGGGCGGAGGGGTAGCGAAAGGGAAGCGCCTTGGCTTGGTGACAGACGGACGGTCGGACATAGGGAAATGAATCAGTAGCAATACGCCTATAATCTACTCTCAGTGGCGATCCCAAAACTCCAACAGGTAAAGTGTGACCTTGTACGGTATGAAAAGACGTTTGTAGAGTCTTTCGTGAAAATTTTTAATCTTTAGATATTTAATGCATAAAAGCCAACAAGGGCCATCGCACAAAAACAACAAAACAAAAAATATATATATACATGCACTCTACAGCCACTACAGGGATATACAATTTTCCCTGTGTGCTAGCCCTATCCGGAGGAACCTTCCAAACTGACGAATAGCTGGGAAACTTTTCTCTCTCATTCTCTCAATTATCCAATCAGTCCCACACACACTCACTCCAAACAACTCTTGTCTCAACCCATTCAGTTCCTCACACTCTCCCACAAAATGACTCATACTTTCTTTCTCACATCCACACATAGGGCAAGAGTAAGGACCAGTTTTAACCCTAACTTTACCCAAATATTTTCTTCTTTTACCAAGTGGTAAACCATCCCCTCTCATACTCAAAAATAACACAAGTTCCTCGTGAGACAGACCACACTTGAGGTAAACTTCTTCACCCCAACAATCTTTTGCCTTGGCGTATAAGCACAACGAATCTGTCTGGTCCTTTTCCTCGTGCCATGACTGGACTTCCTGATCCTGAAGTACTCTTCGAACCATTTGATGGATCCCTTGACCTGAAGACTGTGGGCCAAGTCCCTCTCCCCAATATCCGGGTAGGCCACATTGTTCCAGGATCTTCTTTACTTGATAAGGCCAAGAATCTTGGCGTTTATCTTTCAGTGCCTCCAGGTATGCTGCCTTCAGTGGTCTTACCCTGGGCATATCTATTATTTTTTCCCAAAATTTTATTATTCTTACCCACCTATCAATCCTTAACCTATAAATACCTAAATCACCTTTCAATACTATATTACTAAATCTATCCGATAGACCTAACATCCTCTTAAAATACCTATTCTGGATACTTTCCAACTTTTTAAAATCCCTAAAACCCCATACTTCACTACCATAATGTATTGTCGGCAATATCTTCGTATTGAAAATCCTTTTCTGGAAACCCACATTCTTTATACGCCTCAAATGACTTTTAGTTACCAAATTAGAAACTCTGCCACCTTTTCCTACTGCATGCTCAAATTGCTTACTAAACTTACCATTGCTCGAAAATTTGACCCCCAAATACACAAACTCATCCTTCACCAACAACTTCATTCCTTCGTAATACACATCGGCAGAACTTCTCGTAAGTCCCCCCTTTTGAAACACCATCACCACCGTTTTCTCCCTGTTCAATATCAACTCCTTCTTTTCCAGATATTCCGCCACCAAATCAATCAAAATCTGTAAGTTACTTTCGCTGTCCGCCACCAAAACCACATCGTCCGCAAATAATAACATGCACAACTTCACTATATCCATACTAACAGTAGGTGCTTTTCTTTCTGCCAGATAACTATTCATATCATTCAAATATAAAGAGAATAAAGTTGGTGACAGTGTACAACCCTGCTTAAGTCCTAACCTGGACTTGAACACCTTCGACCATTGGCGACCAACCCTCACCACCAGTGACACACAAGTATACATTTTTAGGAGTAGCCGTACAGTTAAAACAGGTAATCCTATATTACACAAATATTCCACCAACAGTTTTCTGTTAACGGAATCGAAAGCTGCTTTCAAATCTAGGAAAGCCACATACAATTTACCACCCTTTTTTCTACTATACTTACGCACTAACACATTTAAAATAAAAATCTGGTCTAACGTACTGTAATTTGGCCTAAACCCTGCCTGGAGGGGATCTAAAATTTCCTTATTCTCTAGCCACTTCCTTAATCTAACGTTTATTATCTTACAAAAAATCTTACTAATTGCGTTACCTAGATGTATTAGCCTATAGTTACAATGTTCTAATCTATTCCCTTTTTTAAAAATGGGGGCAATTAACGATGTTTCCCAGCATTCTGGCCACCACGGCTTCTCAATAATAAATGAGAACATGGCGGCTAGTATTGGGATTAAGATCTCCCTGCCCCACTTAAATACAATTGTTGGCATACCGTCAACTCCAGGTGCCGATCCACCTCTCATATTTTTTAAACTGCTCCAAACCTCATCCTGGGATACCTTTTCTATCATTGTATAATCCTGTTCTAACATAGGAAAACGGACCAGGCAACTCAACTCTTCATCCACACTCTCCCTTAACACACTATCCTCATCTAAATGCTCTTCCCTTTTCAAAATAAAACTAGGCCAAGTCTCCGCCTCTAACCCCTGCTGCTTTCTACTAACCGGGTGGACACTATCCCTAACACCTCTCCAAAAATCCCTACTATCCTTCATCACATATGACTTCATAATACTATCATTAACCTTATTCTCAAATAACATCTCTTTCTTTTTAATCAACTTTTTATAATCACTCCTTGCTTTCCGGTATCTGGAAAGTTCCTCTTCACCATCTTTATTCTTTAACTCTCTCAATAAACTAACCAATTCACTCTTTCTATTTTTACACTCCTCATCATAATAAGTAGCACCCCCTGTCCTCGATCTTTTTTTGCCCTGTTTACTATCCTGTCCTACTATTTCATACATCTTATTCGAAAACTCTACAAACGACTTATCTACTTGTCCTTCTGACAATAATCTCAAACACTCATCAAATCCCTTTTCTACCCCCTCCGTACAAAAAGATACCTTAACATTTTCTTCCTTCATTTCACGAAACTCAACTGGTCTTTTCACTCCATAAGGCAGTGGGTTTTTACCTGGGTCCCGTGGGTTCGCCATAGGTTTATTATTTCCTTGCTCATCTTCCATCCATAGTCCAACCGGTACATGGTCTGAACCAATTACTTCCAAGACTCGCATGTTTCTACACCAAGGCCAAAGATCCCTACTAACTACCACATAATCAATAACGCTGGGTCTAATCCCCGAAAAACATGTGAAATTTCCGTCCATATCCTCCCCGACCCTCCCATTTAAAATAACAAGATCACCTTCCCAACAAAAATCCAAAAACAATTTCCCCCAATTATTTATCTTACGTGACTGGTCCTTGCTCCTCCTTTTACCAAACTCATCAGCTGCACCACTCCATTCAAACTCTTCCTCCCGTCTATTTGCACCATTGCAAAGATCCTCCGGACTCGGGCGGGAAAATGCCTCAGTTAAAACACCAGCATATGCGTTGAAGTCGCCTAAAATGCAAAACGGATCGTGAGCGAATTTCCTAGACCAAACACTTTTCTCTTCATTCAAAATATCCCACGTGTTTTCACTGCTATAACTACTCGACTCCGGCGGCACGTATACACTACCACATACAAACGAAAGATCTCTCAACTTCAATCTCAACCATACCACATTTTCTGACTTACTGTGGCATCTTTCTATACGGTCAAAAACATTATTTTTTACCAACAGTGACACTCCACCATACCTTCTACCATTTTTAGAAACTTTTCTCTCAACAGAGAAAACAGTGTAACCTAGTTGCGATATTTCATGTTGGCCGCACCACGTCTCTACTACACTAATAATATCCCAATCTTCAACTGAATACAAATCACTAATCTTTCCACTATTTGACCCTTGAATGTTCCAGTGGACTAATTTCAGTTTACGATGGCCCAACCCGACCTATCCGTCACCTACAACAACAGGTAAGACCTCGCGGCTCAATTCGGGCAATAACTGCCGTGGCAGGCTTTCTCTAGGTCCACTCATAACCGGGGAGTCGCTTGTTTCCATTCCCTCGCTCCTTCGGGCCAAACTAGTATTTGGCTGGAGAAAAACGTCATTTGGCGAGACAACTTGTTGACTGCTCCGTTTACCGTATACTGGCTGCCTGTCTCCCTGATTACCGTTTACTGGAGTTCCGTAGTCTCAACAAATTCCGACGCACCAAAAAACTGTTGTGAACCCGCTCGACTACGGCCTGGGTTTGGCGGCTCCATTTCTCGCCGTCCACTTGGTTGCACAGCCTGAGGTGCGGGTACAATCGCGTGCACTACTGGACCTAACACTAAGCGATTCTCCTGATTCTCGTTTGTGGATCCGGTTACCACGTTGTTACCTCTCATTTGCGCTACGACTTCCTCCACTTTCTTTGTCACAAAGCTGTACTGAAAGACTCGATTACCAATGTGGAGTCTCGTACCCCTCAGAGAAAAATCAGTTCGCCCTTGGCTCCGCTCTCTGTCCATTACCAGTTTGAGCTGGCTTCTCGCAAGTTTTTCGTTCTCTGTGTAGTCCGGCGCCGCTGTTAGTTCGTGACGTTTAAGGAATGAATTTCCCCGGAGGATCGCTGTGCGCAAGTCTTTGGATGTGAGCTTAATGAGAACAGGAGCTATACCGTTCGCTACTTTCAGACGAAAAACATCCTTGATGTCCGAGTTGTACAAATCCAGGTTTGGGATCACCGTATTCAAACATTCTAGGATATCTTGACGGAGGCTCGGACCTCTGATTCGTGGGTTGAAATTGTACAAAACGACGTTGCCACTTTTCATTTCCGCTTCAATTCTGCTCATTCTTAATCGTGTGCTATCTAGTTCATTCCGGAGTGATATAACTTGCTCGGAGTTTTCTGCAGTTGCCTTTTCAACTCTTGATAAATTAACCTTGAGGCCCACTGATAAAACTGAAAAATCTCGTCGAAGATCTTCTACCAGGTCTGGTATCAAACTCAATCCGCTAATTTTACTGTTCATTACACGCAGCTCCTCTAGTATTTTTTCCTGCATCTCCGACATCTCAAATATCCTTATTATGTAATAAAAGACTTATCTTTCGGTGTGCAGGCCCACGGTTTGCAGTGGCAATCACCTTATTGGGGGTGGCCCAGTGGAGCGTGGGGGCCTGCTAATTTTCCTCCACCGTACTCTTGCATCCCAGTTTCTATCCTCGATATATATCCTTTTATTTCACGTATCACAACTCAAATTGTAATTGCGACCGCTTCGAATGAATGCTATCCGCAGACAATTATTAGTGTTTACATTTTGTATATATTGACGATTTCGACAAACTTGGATTTTTACCATGATAGATCGAGAAGAATAGAAGCGATATCCAGCGATATCGAAAAAAAGGGCTGAGATAGGACAATCTCGGTGAAATGTGTTCCACCGCTATTATATAGTATTCGACTTTTATATAGTGGACTTTCCCTCTCGGATTTGTGGTACCTCTATGCGCTTGTACCTGTGTTGTCTTGTATGCTTTGTATTTTACCATGAGAGTTCGAGAAGAATAATAGCGATATCCACCGATATCCGAAAAAAGGGGGCTGAGATAGGTCAATCTCGGTGAAAATGCGTTTCACCACTATTATATAATATTCGATTTTTACATTATGGACTTTCCCTGTCGGATTTGTGGTACCTCTATGCGCTTGTACCTGTGTTGTCTTGTATGCTTTGGATTTTACCATGAGAGTTCGAGAAGAACAAAAGCGATATCAATCGATATCCGAAAAAAAGGGGGCTGATATGGGACAATCTCGGTGAAAATGCGTTTCACCACTATTGCATAATATTCGAGTTTTATATAATGGACTTTCCCTGTCGGATTTGTGGTGCCTCTGTGCGCTTGTACCTGTGTTGTATGCTTGACGATAAGGATTTATGAAACATAAATGTTCACACGATGAGCTCACGTTCAGCGAGCTGTAGAGAGAACTTTGTAGTAGAACTCGGTAGAACTTTGTGTTGTGAGGACGGCAGTAGATATTCTGAACGTCACACTGGAGCCCTTAACCCTATCAAAATAATGCAGCATATTTAGTTAAATCATACAAAAATAAGTTGGTTTTTCAGTTAAACTTTAAGCGCCTGATCTGCCATGTGTGTTCCTGAACCGTCAGAAATTTCATAAGGACAATTAGCACGCCGGGAAATTCTATGATGAAAAGCGCTTCCTTATTGGCAAACTTTGTGAAGGCCAAAGGCCTCCTTTTGGGATCCCAAAACGTTAGTGACCTATGACCAGGGGCGTCGCGAGGGGGGGGGGGGGGTGGGGGGGTGCCCCCCCCCCCAACGTTGTTGGCCAGTCGGTAAAAAATAACCCAGTCGGCGCGGAGCGCTGCGATTTTTCTGAAAATCAGTCGATTTTTCGAAACTGTCGTTTTTTTCTTGAAAACAGTCGTTTTTCTGCAAAAATAGTCGGTAAAAATGACCAGCCAATCGGTAAATTCCTTGCCCTCCCCCCCCCAAACATTTTGGCTAGTAACGCCTCTGCCTATGACTTCGTAAGGAAGTAAAGTAAGCTTCCTTCGTGGGGAAATCAGGAAGGACAAAGCTTGTTTTTGTGATCCCAAAACGTTAGTGACGGGATACCTATGACTTCGTAAGGAAGTCAGGAAGCACTTCTTATCATCAATGACTTAGTAAAGATTGTCCATCCGTCTGTTTGTCCGTCTGTTAGTACGATGACTCTTGAAGAGGCTATCACTGAGATATCATGTATGGGGTTAGGGCATTGGGTCAAAGTACACATCAAGTTTGTAGATGTGCCATGTAGCTTTATATTGGGGGATGGGGGGAGAGGTTTCAGATTAAGGGCTGAAAAAATATATTTTTAAAATACGAAGTTTCATTAAGATCTGATCACCCGTTCGAAAGTTATACAGACCTCTACATTCAGGATCCCCCCTCCCTCCACTCCCCCCACTATGGCCGGATCGAGGAACTGACTATTTCCAAGTTAATCTGGTCGGGTCTCTGATCGCCTGCCAAGTTTTATCGTCCTAGCCCACCTGGAAGTACGTTATCTCCGGATCACTGGAATTCCGTAACCCCCCTCGACGTCCCCCACAGTGACCAAATCTAGTCCAGTTTTGTTAAGGATGTGCCTGAGGCTTGTTCTTGTTCTTCCAACCAAGGTTCATCCCGATTGCTCTACTGGAAGCATGTCACAAGATTTCCGGTTCCCCCCTTCGACCCCCCCCCCCACATTCATTGGATCCGGTTCGGACTTGACATGGGACATCCGAGATACGAGTTCTTTCCAAATATCAAGCTTCATTAAGATCCGATCAACCGTTCGAAAGTTTGCATGCCACTAAATTCCGGATTCCGCCTCCCCTCCCTCCCCCCAGGATGGTCGGATCGGGCAAATGACTATTTCAAAGTTAACCTGGTCGGGTCCCTGATATGCCTGCCAAGTTTCATCGTCCGAGCACATCTGGACGTACCCTAACTCGCGACCACCGGACCAACCGACCGACCGACCGACCAACGGAAAAGTGATCGGTATATGGCACATGACCGGAAGGCAAGTGCCATAAAAGCTATCTCAAGATCCCTTAAGTTTTATGTTTCTGTAAAATACAATCCTAAACAGGGTTTTCAATGTTACTTTGAACGAGAGTCATTATGAAAATTATGAAAATATACGGTGACGTCCACAAATATTGTACTACGTCTCCCACATCTTTTGGAATTCCACAATCTTGTGTAAATGTTATAATAATACAAATGCAAAAAATATTAAAGGTTTTAATGGGACCCCAAAGATGAATGTTTACTGGACTTCTGCGTCAAGACAGATTCCGCTAACATTTGGTTTGCCCCAGTTAAAATTGTCCAGATTGTGGGCAGATCACAACCCGAATATAATTGCTAGTCGAAAACCCATAAAATAGCTCCAAATATCTCAAACCTCTAAATTATCCGCAGAACAGAACTTTTAATTCTACCAAATTTCCGGTTTTGGCCTGTTTTCAGAGAACGCCCGTAAAAAAAAAAAATATGTTTCAAAAATAGATTCAGCATGTCTCCTCACCCTAAACCGAATATATAATCGACCTCAGAAAAAAAATCTACTGCAACCGGGTTTTCGCGGGATTCCCTGCTACACTTGTCCAGCAAGAAAATAAGCTTCAGAAATGGATTCAGCATGTCTCCTTGCCCACACACCGAATCTTTAATCAACCTAAGAAAAAAAAGATTACTACAGCAAAAATTCCCGGTTTTGGCGGGATTCCAGGCGAACTACTTGTCCGGCAAGAAAATAAGTTCAAAACTGGGCTCAGCTGTTTCCAGTCGTAAAACAAGTGTTTCCAATCGTAATCTTTCGATTGTTTTTAGTTGTTTACGATTGGAAAAATGTCCCAAATACAATGACTTGAATTATTTCCATACGGGATGAGCTTTTAGCTCTTGTTTCTTTAAAGAAATAGTATGTTGTTTGTTATCTGTTGAAATTGCGCAGCAGTGTGTTGCTTATGAATAAAATAGAAAATACAAAAATACAAGCGACAGCAACGAAAATACAAAAATAGAAGTCAGTATACACTGTAAAAAAAATCTTGCAGCATTTGCTACTGGGATTAATAATGCCTGTACTGAGATAAGATTATTTATAATTCGGATAATCTTATCCCAGTAGAGATAAGATTAATACCAGTCGCGAATACTGCAGTTAACTTTAATCCTTTCTCGGAGGAACTTTTCACAGTGCAGACTTAGCTCTACTGATTGCCAAGATAATTGGAACGGGCGTTAATTCGCGCGACATTTCGAAGCAAAAATTTAAATCTTGTTTCAAATTTAAGTTTTACTAAAATAAAAAAATTTAATTTTAGGTTGTTAACCGACTTTTACGAGCCGACAATGAAACAGGACGAAGAGACCTCTACATCCGAACCTACGTAGTCGTATCTCTCAACGAAGAGACAGGATTGGTCGAGTGGCTCCCGAATCTTCACGGACTTCGACCAATCCTGCTCAAGCTCTATGCCAATCGTGGAGTTAGCTGTTCCAACTCAGACCTCTTAATTCGCGCGACATTTCGAAGCAAAAATTTAAATCTTGTTTCAAATTTAAGTTTTATTAAAATAAAAAATTTAATTTTAGGTTGTTAACCGACTTTTACGAGCCGACAATGAAACAGGACGAAGAGACCTCTACATCCGAACCTACGTAGTCGTATCTCTCAACGAAGAGACAGGATTGGTCGAGTGGCTCCCGAATCTTCACGGACTTCGACCAATCCTGCTCAAGCTCTATGCCAATCGTGGAGTTAGCTGTTCCAACTCAGACCTCTTAATTCGCGCGACATTTCGAAGCAAAAATTTAAATCTTGTTTCAAATTTAAGTTTTATTAAAATAAAAAATTTAATTTTAGGTTGTTAACCGACTTTTACGAGCCGACAATGAAACACGACGAAGAGACCTCTACATCCGAACCTACGTAGTCGTAGCTCTCAACGAAGAGACAGGATTGGTCGAGTGGCTCCCGAATCTTCACGGACTTCGACCAATCCTGCTCAAGCTCTATGCCAATCGTGGAGTTAGCTGTTCCAACTCAGACCTCAAGAGATATATGCCAGGTGAGACGGTCTACGACGTGTAGTACCCCCCCCCCCCCCCCTCGCCGATTCTTCATTAGTCGCGATCTGACGAACTCTCTTGCTTCCGTTAAATAATTTAGCGTAGCCCCCGGTGGGGGTGTTGGAGGCTGGTACCGGATGTAACGAACGAGTAATTCCATATGGGCGAAACTTGACAGTTAGCAATACTACTACTAATAATATATTGCAAAAACTACAAGGCCACAGAGCCTCTACAAAATTCTTTTAAAAAAATTGGGGTCATACATTTGGGTAACCAACATTTCGTCAATTTCTTTCTTGAATTGGCTCAATGATGGACAGTTTGCTGTTCCTTCGGGTAGTTGATTCCAGCGAAGAGGCACGCGATTAAGATAATCTCGCAAACCACATTGGCCTGACATATCATTTTTTCAGAAAAAAGCGCCCTGATTAGTTGGTTTATTTTGAGCTTTGTTTTCTTCCATGTACTTCGTTGTATATTTAGTAGGCTAATCTGTCTTTAACGGTCAGCTGTTTATTAGTATGTAAGTGTGTGTGAGTCTGACTGACATGTTGTTGTTCCTTTTTATACATTACTCTTCAGTTTTGAAGGATTCAAATAAATAATAATAATAAAAAAATCAGAAAGAATCAACGAAGAAACCAACGAAAATGGGGTTTGTAAAGGCCAACGAATATACTGAAATAAAGGGCGAATATTTCGGGAGGACAACCGCCTCCCTTCTTCAGCGCAGACAAAAAATTTCGAAGAAAAATGCCAAAACGAGGATGAAGATCAACAACAAAGAAAGCCAAAACAAAGCAGAAAACAAACAACAAACTCGATTGTCGATTGTCTCGATTGTCTTCCAGATTACCGTTTTTGCTCTTCTCATTTCTCCATTCTCAATTTTGACAAAAACACCAATTTTGCCATTTTTGCCACCCGTTAAAACCTGTTTTACGGGCTGAACATTCATTGACCAATCAGGAAGGAGAACGGGGAAGGACAATCGAGAATTGACTGTCAAAGCAACTTCTCGATAGTGCAGAATCGCTAAACTTTTCCCGTTCGCGATTCCGGCTAAAACGCACAAAAAAGAATTGGCTCCTTGTCAATAGTCATAAAACGTGAGATAGGAGAATTTAGCGCAAGGAGAATTGAGATAAAAAACCCAACTAATAGATGCTGGTTATCAAGGGCATTTTTTGTTCACTCTTTTTGTTTAGTTTTAGTTTCAGTTTAGTTTATTCATAAACAATAAGAACACCATTAACTCTTTGTGGACCCACCATAAGGCCTAACGTAAGGCCTGGCAATCGGCGGGGCTTATTCTTTATTCACATAGTCTTAAGGGAAACAAACCAAACAAATCAAAAAAAGAAAAAGAAGGAGAGAAAAAAAGAAGAAAATAAGAATGAAGGCATAACAAACTGACATGAAAATCCACTAACAAACGATCTCCCATCAACAAAGCTACCCCAACAAAGTGCCAACATGCAATATCATTTGTGAGTCGATATGGAATGGCACCTAGGATCAATAACCAGGAAATAACAGCAAGCTATTATTCGTGATACTACAACCATATTGCTTGCACGTGTAATTAGTGTCGTTGGTGTATTAATCGAGTGTTTATATTTTTTCTGTCGCAGGGTTGAAGGACGATCCGGGACGAAAGTTAGACCTGCTCCAGAAGCTTTGTTCCCGATTCTCCCCGTGCCTTGGTGACTGGTTTAGCGCCACGTTTCAAGACGCCAAGTCCTGGCTTATCGCGCGACACAATTACGTTCGAACCACGGCAGTCATTTCAATGGTTGGATTCATTCTGGGTCTGGGCGACCGACATGGGGAAAATATCCTTATCGACTCCGTCTCGGGCGACACGTGCCATGTGGATTACAATTGCCTCTTCAACAAGGGAGAGACCTTCGAATGGCCAGAAAGAGTCCCATTTCGGTGAGTGCATTCTCGGGTTCGTTTATTTAGATAGAACCTTGCCAAAAAGGGAGAAATATCGCTGGCAAAAAATAAATAAATATATTCTTTATTTCCATAATAGCTCAAAGAAGTATGGCTCATGACCGATACAAAAAAAAGTTTTATTCCCTCGTTCACTGACCGTTTTAACGGGCATTCCGAAACACCTTACCTGAAATGTAATGGTCGACGTATTTAGTGCCATGTCGGCGCTACGAGTTGGATCAATAAAATATCTATCTATCTATGTCTATCTATCTATATCTATCTATCTATTTAAAACACCTCCATAAATTAATCGTATTTCTGTGTGTGCTGTTATTGAATTGTAAATGTAATAGCTGTTGATATTATCTCGTTTTTAGTTTGGTGTGAATTTGACCAAGTTATAATTTTTACTTATAGACGTTTTGACTAGTTGACGTGTTACGTAAGATTAAAGGTTTTACTTAGAGTTTTATTGTGAGATACATGTATGTTGACCAAATGAATAACATTAGTTATAGTTGTTTTAATTGTTAAGTCACACATGACGGAAGGAATTCAATGTTCGGTTTCGTCCGTGAGCGAATTTTAAAAATAAACTGAATTGAATTGAATTGAATAGTAAAGGATCGCTATGAGTCAAAGTTCAAGCAATGACTTACAGTACAGTAGTTTAGTTTAGTTTAATTTTCGTTTAGTTTATTCATAAAAAATAAAAACACCATTAACGCTTTGTGGCCCCACCATAAGGCCTAATATAAGGCCTGGCAATGGGCGGGGCTTATTCTTTATTCATATAGTCTTAAGGGAAACAAACCAAACAAATCAAAAAAAGAAAAAGAAGGAGAGAATAAAAGAAGAAGAAGAAAATAAGAATGAAGGCATAACAAACTGACAAGAAAATCCACTAACGAACGATCTTCTATCAGCAAAGCGCCCTTGCCCAAATGGGGAGGCAAGATCGACTACTGGGATTGAAACGGCTGTCGGCTCTCTCCGTTACATGTTTTTAAATAAAGTGAAATTAGAGCTATATATTTAGAGCTCTAATAAAATGTAGCTGACATCCGTTTTGCACCATCAAATATGATTCGACGTCAGCTTGGGCTGAAGGACTATCTAAAGTGAAACTGAATTGAATTGAACACTTTAAGTTGCCTGGTATAAGTTTTAGTGTTTTCTTCGGTGATCGTTTACTGATAGGTGACGTTTCATTTGCGTACGTCTACTGTAGAACGCTGTCGGACATTGAAGACAACGTTAAGTACTCCCAATAGTACGAAAGGCCTAATCAGCCATTGTCCACGTTTTTATTAAGGCTTAAAAAAATCTTAAAAATCACAAGTTACACTAGAATACGATTATTTGTTCACATTTTACAGACTTGACAAATTCCCAAACTGTTTAATATTTACCATTAACCCTACTAAATTTTACCCTCAACCTCAATTAACTCGAATATGAGAAGAGCCCTATTTGCAAACTGAAAATTTATCTAATTGATTAATTACAAAAAGTATGTCTTTTAAAGGACCCCTCTTGCTTATCTGCGTTTTAGTTTATCCTTAGCTCCCTTATGTAAACCTACGCTTCTGAAATCCTCGCATTTCGCCATTGCTTCTTTTCATACCTACGACTTTTTAGTCCTTTTTCCGCCTAGCCGAGGTTTGCTAGGCACTCAATGCAAACTTCGCCGAAAGGTTCAAGGTCCGCCGACAATTCGTTCACGCAAAAGACATGATAATCTTCAAAGTGTTATTTTTCATTTTGGAAAACATGGTAGGCCATCAGGTCTATCATCTGTTCTGGACTTCTTTTGTTTTGCTTGCTTTTACCACTTTTTACGACGGCGCATTCAGTTTTCAAATATTTTGCGTCCAGCCGCCGCGTTGGAGAGCAGGAAAGCTGAATACGCGCTGACAAGAAAATCGCTAATTTCATGTAGAAAGTAATGGTGTTTTCGATAAGAAAGATATTTCTGAGCTATTTCATCATGGAAAGATCATTTCTAGTAAGAGTTATGCTTGGAAAATGTCCGAGAACATGTAACAGTCGCCTGGAAAATGTCCAAAAGAAAGCAGTGAGAATCATTCTGGGTGATCATAATATTTCAATGAAGAGACTCTCATTAAACTGGACGTTCCGAAATTAACTTACCACAGAAATACTCTTTCAAGAAATTTTGGAGCAAAGATAATGTGTTGTTCCCAGATGGCCCATTTATTCCCCCCCCCCCCTCCCCTCCCGTCTTCTGTGCGTCGGTCCGAAAGGAATACTGGCCATCAGTTTTCTCGATATCCTGCTAATTCTTCTGCCCAATTTTTACGTAGTTTCATCCCATCATTTATTTCTGGTCATTTGTTGTCAGTGTATTAGTTACTTTGTTTCGTGTCTGTGTATTTCGTAAATATTGTATTCCACTTTTAGCTGTAAGCTATTTGGATAATAAACTTGATTGATTGATTGATTTAACTGCACTTGGTATTTTGCAGACTGACGAAGAACATGGTGCACGCCATGGGGGTTACTGGCTTCGAAGGCGTATTCCGCCGTTGCGCCGAAGCAACTATGCGCGTCATGCGCAATGAGTCAGACACACTGATCACTGTCCTGCGTCCTCTGGTCCACGACCCTCTGGTGGAATGGGCGAAAGCCAAGAAAGCCACTACGGGAGATGATAGAGAGTTCAAAAGCGAAAAGGTGTGTAAATTTGAACTTAAAGTTTAACTGGAAATCCAGCTTGTTTTCATATCTTGAATTTGGATACACTGAATTATTAGTGACATTCAGAAGACTCTATGAGCGTGTTCCACTCTACTTACCGTAGTTACAACGCATGACGTCACGAATTCTGGCTTCATGGCGTCAAGGCTGGAACGCACTTATCTATTTCTGTCAAAATATCGTGCCGCGGCCAATCCAGCCAATCACATCACAGATATTCGTAGTTACCACGCTTACTACACTCCCGAGCATGGTAAGCAAATAGTTACTATTTGGAGAAGGTTGGAACGGTCAGCGTAGTAACTTTTCGTGAGGTTGGAACGGAATTAGTAAATAATAGTTACTATTGTTAGAAGGATGGAACACGCCCTATATGACTCGGTCTAAAACACGCCAGTGAGCCTCGGGAAGAACGAGAAATGTCGCGCGAAAGATGATTCAAATCCTGTGTCAACCAATAAACGGCGCTCGTTGGGGACAGCTGTGGTGACGTTTCTGGCTTCATTTGCTTGACGCGAAGAGTTCGTCATCAAGATTATATGCAGTCCGACAAGACAAAGTCATTCCGGCAGGGGGAGGGGGGATTCAGATTTCAAGGTCACTTCTGAAGAAAGCCCGCTATTGTGTGTAACCCAAAAATATTTATTTTTCGGCAATATTTTACCATTCTAGTTGCCACATATTTTAAGCATAGAGGTACCACAAATCCGAAAGAAGAAGTTCATTCGATGAGATCGATTATATGAATAGCGGATGTAACGAAGTAAGGCATTTTCGTTGGGTCATAGGTACTAGACTGCTGTGTCTCAGCGCTATTCGCGTTAAACATTTAAAGTTTATCTGAAAGGCGATTATATGAATAGCGGATGTAACGAAGTAAGGCATTTTCGTTGGGTCATAGGTACTAGGCTGTTGTGTCTCAGCGCTATTCGCGTTAAACATTTAAAGTTTATCTGAAAGGGCTGATATACGACAGTCTAGTTGTTCACCATCTAGTTCACAAAAAATAGGCTTGAAGACCCAATGAAAATGCGTTACTTCGCTGTTTTCGAATAATCGATTTTATCGAATTAACTCATTCTTACGACGGGCTTGAACCTCTGTGCTTAAAATATTTAGAAACTATCTACACTGTCAGAAGTTTCATAACAGATTGCGCATAACACTTTCAAGAATAACACCTTTTCACTTAGAAATAAAGTGTTATGACCAGTTAAGTTCACACTATTTCGTGCCTAGATCTCCAACAACACCTTGTTGGACATGAGGGTTTTTAACACACTCTTTATTTACGCACTAGTCTAATCATAAAACATATATATAACGTTACTCTCTGGCATTCAACACGGTACTGCCAATTCATTCCGTGATTAGCTGAATAATCCCGTCTCTCGGCTGCTGTGTTCGCTGGCTCGCCTCGAGCGTTAGGATGAATCGGTAATCACAACACACCTTCAATTGGTAAAAATACTAACGGGAACGGAAGAAACATAACATATAACATCCCAAAGTGTTATCTGTTGAAACCGCGCATCCTGCTGTTGTCATTATGTAACTTCTGACAGTGTAGCAGTTTTACCTATTGAAGGTGTTGTTGGAGATCTGGCACGAAATAGTATAAACTTAATTGGTCATAACACTTTTTTATATGTGAAAAGGTGTTATTCTTGAAAATGTTATGCGCAATCTGTTACGAAACTTCTGACAGTGTAGTAACTTCCAGTCTTGGAAATGGAGGGAGAGAGTGTGCCTCAGATCTGATCTTGCGCGTGATCGACGCGATAATAAGCCTCGATTTGTTGGCCATTGAAACCCACGATTTTGCTGACATTCAAACTCGCCGCGGCTGGACGGATTCTGACTTGTCGTTCAAGCAGGGCATATTTTGACGTCGCTTCTACATCCTGAGATGAAAAAAAATCCCTCAGAAGAGTCAAAATAATTCAATGTATCCGAATCCAGGGTAGACGTTATATAAACCGGATTCTAGCTCACCCGCCCCCCAATTTCAAAACCCCATTTTAACATCAATTTCTTAAATTTTAACATCTTTTTTTCCAAATTATCCCCCTTTTTAAAGATATTTTTATTTTCTTACTTCCCAAATAAAGGACCCAAGAAATAGGAAATATTACCCTTTACTACATATAAACTACTACAAATACTACTTCTTTTTTTATTTTTGCATTTTTCATTTTTTATCAAAATATGATACCACCATATTACTGAGTAAACAGTTCTATATCAACATATTGGTCAGAGTTCTTATTTACCCTCATAATAGGCTGCAAAACCAGATTGTTCTTTAGAAGCAACTCGCTAGCAATTGCATTGTATCTCTGTGGAATAAACAAATCACAGGCTTTGTTATTATGTTATTAATAACGACAACCAACTTATCACCATATTTTGTCTTAGCAATTCTCATTTTAACAATGGTATATTTCAATCCTAGAACTAGTTCTTCTTTCCTGATTGTCTCATTGTATTTATTCATTCTGATTGTAGACAAGACTTCGTTCATGGACTCCATTTATTAGCGGCTGAATTTCTTTAATAAAAATCCAAACTCATAAACTCACATACATATTTTTATTAATAATATCAAGTGTAGCTTTTCTTTCATAACATATAACAAAGTAAATATTATATTGTACGGTTGGATTATCTTTTAATGTTATACTTATTTCAATATCAGCAGCTGTTCCATTATAAATATTTGACTCGTGTTTGGAAACATCGAAACAGAATAGTAGATATACTTCTTTAAATTCTTCTATATTGACTACACTACCAGTATCAAACGCTAATTGTTTATAACCCAAATGTATGTATCTGTTGTACAGATTAGAGTACGTGCATTTCTCATCACTAAAGTCGCATTTGAGGGGTTCTTCTGGATATTTATCCCCGTTAATTCTAACCTCTATATCCGGCAAATTTAAATGATCAAATACCATATTATTCTTTTTTTGGTTGTCATGCTTTTCATTTTTCTGTAATATCACAACGATTTTCGTAGGACTATTTCTCTCAGACACAACTTTCCAGGTGTGTTCCTTATTCTGACTAACATCACTTTTATAAGTATTACAAGCTTCCCACATCAGATTATACTTTTTATCCTTTGCCAAACCTTTTTCCAATTCACTCATCATTTCAATACTAGGAGCTATGACAGGAATTTTCCAGGATAAATACTCAATGACAACTTTACAATTAGTATCCCCATTTCTTACAATCATGTTATTATCATCATTTCTTCTTAGACTAATTCAATGCGATGCACCTCTAAAAAATCGTTTGTTTCCTTTCAAGAATCCGAACAACTCTGATAATGGTAAATACATATTTACTAATTTGCTGTTTTTAGTTCTGTTATATCTCTTCTTAAACCCTTTATTATAATTTCGATTGGGTTCAGAACTGACAACCACAGTTCCTGCTAGTGCTCCACCTGCAGGTACGGTAAATGAACTACTTATAGGGTTGATATCGGTTCCCTGATTATAATCCTTATACTAGAAATGATTTCTAGCTGCACTTCTAGAATAATCATCGGAATATTCAATCAACTTTGTAACGGTAGTTGCAATACCAACATGATTAATTTTTTCAACAGGAGCATCGTTTATTACATACTCAGCGGTACTAAATAAATTGAATTCATTATTAGTTAACGTAGCGGCATCGGTTGAAAGAAATTATTAAATAAAACTTATTTCAGAATCTTTAACCCGTTTCCAGTCATTAACGTTTTGATCAAGTCTTGACTTCTTTGATTTAAAATTCTTTTATTTGTACCCAGAAGATCCTTCATCGATTTTTTGTTTCCAATTACATCAATGAGTTCTTTCCTGTTTACATCAATCAGATCTTTCCCGTATTCTATTGCTCTATTTTTCATCAACTCAGATCTCGGTTTAATAATTTTGTTATACATTGACATAGCTCCATCTTTTATTTGTTTTGCTGACGTTTGAAATAACTGAGAATTAACAATGTTTTTGAATATACTACCATTCCACTTCCATACTGATATTTATAAAGTAATTGTTTATTATTAATCAACATTTATAGGTAAATAATTTTATTTCACTAATCCTTTAAGCTTTTCTCAAATGCAAAACATATCCAACGTTATCACCGTTCAAATCGATAGGTCTTCCCAACTGATCAGTAATTGTAATTCTCAAGGAGTAAATAAAGTCTTTTGTGTTAATAGGAAGGTAGATTAATTGTCTAGGATTTTCAACAATTTGACAACCTGGTTCTGTATTCGGAACAAATGTCCAAATGACGTCTGATTTACTTTTGTTTACGATAGAACTGTTTACAAGAGAGCAGTGAATTTGAATTTTATCAACGGTTCTTGTTATATTCGGAAGCTGTGTACCTTCATTGATTTTCTTAGAAATCTCACTATCCTTCTCAAAGCCTAAAATCTGACACAAGTCACTATTAAATCTAAACACATATTTTTCTTGTAATATGATGACAAATCTCATAGATGCTGGATTGGATGAAATTACAATAGGACATTTATCTTTTGGTGTATCAAAATACTGACACAAAAAATAATTCAAACAATCATCGTTATACATCCCATTAGGAACAGTAACATTCATCCATCCCCCCTCTTCATCTTTCCTAAATTGAAATGTATTATTTCCAAATTTATCACTTATATTATGCCACGAATACCACAAAGTACACTGATTCAAACCTATTTCATAATCCCAATTACGATTCAATTCGATTGGTTGACTAAATGTTATATCAATGATACTTTCATTACCTTCAGTGTTTAACAACACCATTTATTAGAAATATTTTTATATATTGAATTGTAAACTCTCTTCGTAAAAAATTTATTTCGCATTAACGAATCCAAAATATCAATAGCTTCATTCCTCACCTCATCAGATGTATTCCCGGTTACTCTACTTCCTATCAAAGTGTACAATTTTTTAATCATTTCATCACAATTCATAAATATTCCAGTTCCTTGTTGTTTGACTAATCTCAAATTTTTTTGAATGGCTCTTAACCTATCCTTGTATTCTTGTATAAATTTAATAATTTGATCATGGCTAGAGTAGCCTTTACCACCATAACTTTGACTTATATTTGTTAAATGATCCAGAGCCTCCTCTATATCCGTAGGATGACTAATGTAATACATAGGCATTTTAAAATAATGATCAATGCCACCCCGCGATTCGTGTTTTGAATTAATCTGATGTAACAACTCTGGATTAATATCTTTATTCATATCAATGGATGGTGGTCCTAAAGCGGGAGTTGGTTCTAAAGCAGGAGTTGGCGCTCGACTCGATACCTCTGAAGCAGTCTTAAATTTTTCACCTAATCTTTGAAACCGTCTGCTTGAATTTTCATCACTCTTCTGTAATTTCTTAATGATCGCTTCAGTGTTTTCTTTTTGTGCCATAACAACTGGAGCGTTAGATTCTGAAGCCATTTCCTGAAATCCTGCTTTCTCCATCTCATATTCTTGAACCTTTCTTCTTTGAATTTCTCTGTTCTTCACTATACCCGATAACATATCACTCAAGCGTCTTGAATCCATTTATATACAAGTAATTTTATTTCATAATAAATTTTGAAAGTTCTTTTTCATAAAACCCTCCTTGAATTAATTCCCCACTTTTGTCAGATATTTCATAAGTAATGGGAATGGTAAGTCTAACGGTTGCTATCTGGAATACTTCATTCGTGTAGTTAGGTAAATATCCTTTATCAAAAATACTTTTTTCTTTTTTAATTCTGACTAAATCCCCTACTTTGTAATTTCCTGGGATTTTGTAACCATCTGCTGGAGGAAACAAAGCATTGTAAACCTTTTTCTGATTTACCTTTTTACTAGCATCTATTGGTTTCATTTTTAATGAACGATGATAAGTGTTATTATAATTCCTAACAAATAAAGGTAAAATATCAATCCATTTAGAAGTGTTATTGTGAGTAAAATATTTCCATAACTTTTCTTTCAACGTTCTATTGAATCGTTCAACGATTTGCGCTTTCAATTCACTTTCAGATGCAAACCAGTGTATGTCGTTATTTTTAAAAAAAATTGAACATTTCTCATTACAAATTCTTTACCTTTATCAGTTTGTAGTTTCTTAGGAAGTCTTTCTTTAAAGATATGACTGAATGCGTTTGTTATTTCAGCACTCGTTTTATCTTTCAAAGGGGTACACCAAGCGTATTTACTAAAGCAATCAATAACAGTCAAGATGTAATTTGTTTTATCATTCGCTTTTTTATATTTCTGGAGGTCAACTAAATCAGCTTGCCATTGCTCGTCAACATGGTGAACATAGACTCGCCTCCTTTCAAAATTGTGATAGGAAGGTTTGTGTAACGTATACACATTCTCATTTTGCAAAACATGTTTTATGTTATCTTTAGAAACGTTCACTCCATTTTCTTTTAATTTTCTGTGAATATCATCAACCCCTGAATAATTTGAATAATACGTCTTTAAAATATCTTTTTCTGCGTCGAGGTTTTTTTTAAAAACAGATTTTTCCTCGATCCGCAAATAACACAATTACCTTTCAGCATTGGAACATTATTTTTCTGTGACACTGCCTTAGACATTGATTCAGTGTCAGTTTTCTTTTTACATTTCATGCAATAAATCTCCATTTATTAGAAAACAATTTTCTTAAACCAAAACCTACCAACTGAAATCCTTCAGTTTGCGCTGGATGTAGGAAATACAGTGAAATCCACAGTTTAATTCGTCTATATTTTGAACAGCAAGATTTTCATAAGCTATTTTTTTCTTTGAAGTTTTTAGATATTTAATTATTTTTTTCCTGGGGGTATACCGAAAGAATCGAAAAATTCGACATAGGGTTGATTAGGTAGATTACAATAGGCAACCCAGTGAGTTCCAGGCATTCCACGTTTATCATAATTAACTACACCACATTCTATACTGTTTATCTGTTTGGGTAGCGTATCTATGAGAAAACACCTCTAAAATGTGGTATACTCTCTAATGCATCCATAATATCAAAATTGGTTAGAGGTCCTACTTTACTTTTGCTTCTTTTTTGATGTCCCCGTTTTTTGAGTTCCTAGGCCTTCCACGTACCCCATGACCGACAACTTTTTGTGTTCCAGGAAGTGCAAGCGCACCACCTGTGTTGACATCATCGGTTTCCTTATTAGGCCTTCCACGTACCCCATTACCTACAAATTTTTGTGTTCCAGGAAGTGTAAGCGCACCACCTGTGTTGGTTATGTTATCCACCAATTTCTTACCAGCGAATGTACCCAAAGCAGCAGCTCCGCTTGTTAAAGCTGCCTTTCCAAGGGTAATTGCCAACGGTATTAGGAAAGGAAGTAATCCACCCTTTTGAATCGCTTCTTTCATCTGTTTATATGATACATCAATATCACAACCCTTATTATTCATTTTACATGTTTCAATTTTATCAATTTGTCGTTTACTTAAAAGTAACTTTACTGGTTCTCGTTCATTCTGTCTACTATGACTAACACGTATCTGACATTTTTGTTTAGCACCAAAGCATTTCTTCAGCTTTCCTTTCTGAAGCTTTGACAAATAAACTGTATACTCCATTGTTTCAATCATTTATTAGAAAAATAATTTATCATATAAACTTCTTATTTACCAGCCATCATTTTTTCTATTCTGGAAACGAATGGTTTGTCAACAGGTTTTAGCTCTAGAAGCCTTTTTAAAATATTTACTACTGCTCTTTCAATATTATCTATATGGGTTTGTTGGTCAGCAATTTTTGTTTCAATTATATTGTTATGGGTATGTTGACAAAGAAGATTTGTGTCATACTCTAAAAGATTCATAGTTAACGTTGCTAAATTAACAGCATCATTTTTGTTTTTAGGGTTTTGAACATTTGTTATCAACTTGTTTTCAGCGTTAATTTCTTTATCATTAACTCGAATTATTTCTTTTACAAATAACCCTTTATCTTTAATCCTTACCAATAAATTATCAAGAGAATCATGTACAGCAGTTAATCTGTTGATATCTTCGCTAAAATACTGATTTATCCCCACTTGTTCTGCGGTAATTTCTTCTTTAAATTGGTTCAAAATAATAGTCATAGATCTGAAACTAATAGCGTCCTTGTCTGCTTTCGCATCCCCTAAATTAATAATTCTCTTATCTTGTAGGTTAAAATTACCGTTGTCATCAGTAACTCTCTTTTCATTCGATTCGTTACTAACCTTTTTTCCAACATTACCAAATTTATTCATTTATAATAGAAACAAATTATCCAGTAAATTTTTCAAAGTTTTTTCTGTACTTCAGGGTTTTATCTTTTGTTTTTAAATCAATAAAGAAAAATCCGTAACCTTTAGTTGAAACCTCGAATTGTTTCAGAAAGTTCTCAGTGTCTATATTAAATACATGATTTTGCCTGATTAATTTTATTTCTTTTGGATTACAACACTGAAAGAATGCGAAATAATTACACTGAAGTCTTACCACCTTTGGGGTTTTATGATAGCTCTGTGACAAATAAACAATTGAGGCATTTTTCTTTCTTCCTCTTATGAATAAATCTTCTATTTTCTTCTGGTCTTTTTCAGTAACAAAATCATCAAAGATAATAAAGTTTTGATACTTGAGGTCTAAGTCGTCAACATCGATAATATCATTAAGGTTGTTACTTGCAATTAAAATATTCGTTTTACATTTCGATTCCAAAGTGTTTAAATTGTCTATAAGGTCTTTATATTTATCTTCTTCAAGATCTTTTGCATACTAGTATATTCGGTTGAAACAGATATATTCATAAATTAAATTCAAGAGTAAACTGGTTTTCCCTGTTCCTGAACTTCCACAAATTAATAACCTAAATGGCCACTGAGGTGCAAGGTCGTGCTTGTTCTGATAGTTATTCTTTTCGCTAAAATCATATACTTTGCTTGGTGCCTTTTCATTCATTTATTTAGGAAGAATTTTTCGTTATAAGATTTACCGAAGTAGGTACTTGAATTTTTCAAGTAGGTACTTGAATTTTTGAAGTAGGTACTTGAATTTTTGGAGTGGGTACTTGAATTTTTGGAGTAGGTACTTGAATTTTTGAAGTAGGTATTTGAATTTTTTGGAGTGGGTACTTGAATTTTTGGAGTGGGTACTTGAATTTAATGTTTATAACCTAGAGGTAAAGTTGTAATATTATCGCTTGTTACTATCCTTTTATCATCCTTAGGATCTAACGCTTTTTTATTCTGTTCTTCTAGAAACATATTATGCTTGTATGATCTTAAGTTACACTGGGTTACAGAAAGGTTTTCAATTTTACCAAACAGTACATCCTTATAGTTTTGAATCGTAATTTTATCTTAAACTATCTTCGTTTTTATTCCTTTCAGTTTTTTGCTAGCTTTGGAAGGGTCTTCGTTGTCCTTTACATAAGCATATACTTTTGATCGTAATCCTACAAACTCAGTCATAACCTGTCCTGCTAGTTCGTCTTTCATCATTCCTATCACTTTCTTATTTAAATTAGGAAACCCATATGGATTATCTTTCGCATAATCAGATGTATCGAATCTCTCATTCAAATCTTGTTTGATATCTTGATAAAAATCTTCGGTTCTAATGTCGTATATGAAAGAATCAATATCCATATAACATAAATCAATTTGATCCCCATATTTAGGTTTCATATAATCATAATGGAATTCATACATCAATGGCTTGGATAGTTCCAATACAGCAAAACCGATGTACATTGGCTTGTCTAGTTTTATCTTTTCCTTCGACATTCTTGCCACAGAAAAGTTTTCACTGAAAATAATTTCAGATTTAAAGTTGGGTTTCTTTATTATTTTTTCTCTTGTTTTATCATCAGCTATTATTTCCATATCTGCTCATTTCCTAACATTTTCCATAGTTTTTCCAAAGCAAGCATTATTCATCAGCTTAAAAAAGTCCTTCTCGAAATTATTTGTACCTTTTGTTCTAAGTGCTGTGTTGTGATCTATGTATCCTTTTAAGTAAGCACTTTCAGTGAATCCTAGTATTCCATGTACTTTTTTCAATATCAAACCCTTTTGTAAATAGAATTCTAGATTCCTGTGGTGAACTACGTAATTGTGTTTATCTAATAATGTGGTACAAAGCTTACCATTAAAATGTTCGGGTGCTAATGGTAAATCTTTGTGTAAGTGGAAAAGTTCTTTCGGGTATTCAAAATCTACTTCATATATAGCAGCTACGTTCTGTAACTTAATCACCGACTTAATATAATTTTTTAGATGGCTGTAATACTCGAGTGATTCGTATTCATTCCTTTCTTTCAAATAATCTGGTACTGGAATGAACTGGAAATCATTCGCTGGTAAATTCTGCGACATCGCCCACCCATATAAGTTATTTTTATCTAAATACATTAAATAGTTAGATGGATTATTCTTATTATAATTACTCATATATTTATTATTTGCTTTTGCGTATCTCTTTACACATTGCGATACACCACCTCTTATCCCCTTTTCAATGAATGTATACATGTCTTCCTTCGAGAATAACGGTAATTCTACTGTTGAATGCTTTAGGAAAGCGTCCCATGTTAGTCCTGGAGCTGAGAAGTAATGAAGTGGATCCAAGTCATAATTATGTATACATACATTTCTGAAATTCTCTACAACATCCGACAATATTAACACATCACTTTTTAGGTACAACTTGGTATAATCAAGTAATGTTTCACAATTAAATTGCTTCCAAATAGACACCGCTCTTTTATAATCAGTTTTGTCAATACCTTTTCCCGTTAACCTAGAGTAAAATCTTTCTATGGGTGGTAAGTTTGTACAATTCATTTTACTGAAACTCTCTACGAGTTCATACGGATAAACCCCTTTTTTAATTATTTCTTTGAATTCTTCGTCGTTTTTGTTTCGATGTATACTTGAAATTCTCTCTCAGATGATTACAGGATTCTTTGCAATCGCATTTTGCTAAATCTTCTGATAACTTGTCCAGCGATGAAGCCATGAACCGAATGGAATCTATGAATCTGACTTCCTATTTTATTTCCTTATCCTGTCTTGGGATACTTATTGATTTCGAGAATGAGATGAAACTTTCTGCACTTGCAAATATGCCGTTATCAGGTATCAACTCTTTCACAAATAGATGAGAATCATATTTTGATAAATTATGCATCACTACAGGGATATGCTTGGGAATTCTTTATTTCATATTACATTCAGCATGAGCAAAACCTCTATTTTTTCCAGTCATGTGATCGTGATCAAAGTGGGGATTTTCAGTAATTTCAGTCTTACAGATATGGCAGGTCTTATCCATTAGTGTGTTCCATTTTTCTGCAACTTCTACATTGGTATAAGTGTGTTTTCTCTGCCTGTTTTCATATTTGTTTGCAATTTCTGTGGATAATTTTGTAACGGTTTTGACAAAATGTTCTGCAGCGTCTTCACCGAAATAATCGTAGTATTTGTTCTGGTTTGTATCAAAGGAACAGCATACCTGAAATCCGTAAGCAAAAGGTTTCTGTTCAGCTACTTGTATTGTTTTCTTTCCGTTTACCTGATTGTATTCTTCTTTATAAGACTCAAAGTCTGCTACTATACAATAAGGTACTTTCATCTGTTTCGAAATATTTTTATAGTGTATGCTTGAGTCTTCAGGAGGCGTTATAATATCAGGATCTTCGCAATTATTTTTACTTTCATGTTTTTCAAATTGTTCTTGTTTCGGAAAATACCTTCCACAAAAAGTGCAGAGGTATGTCTTTGTTTTATTTTTAGAGATTTGAGTACCGACTAATCTGCTCAGATCTTTCACAAATACATAGTGATTATCGAAATATAATAAATGAATGACATGTTTTGCTGTTTTCCCATTGAGTGTACTATTTAGTATATGACTTCTGATTATTTTCTCTTTATCAATTTGAAATAAGCAAATCTTTATGTTGTATTTATTTTCAAATTTATGGATGTCTTTTGTATCCATCGGGAAGTTGGTAACCCCTTTGAAATCAAATTCGTTCTCATATTGCTTATATTTCGAAGTTCTCTCCGCGTTGTCCTTGGCTGGGTATAAATGTGCTAAGATACACCAAAGAAAGCATTTTTGATCTAAATTTTTTATATTTATGCACGCTTTTTTATATTTTACGAAATCTGGCAGTATTTTAAACGTTCCTCCCATGTAAGATTCTATTCGTGTCATCCTATAATCAATTCCTTCATACCGACTAAATTGTAGCCCAGATCGAGGGGTATTACTTAAATAACTAAGTCTCTTGTTATTATCATCCAAATGATTATGAGTAAGTATGCTATTTTTATTTGAAATCCAAGAAGTACTGTTGTAAAATACTACTACTTCTTCATCGTTCTCCTGTCTATAGAATATAACACGAGTTACAAACTGAACTCTATATTGATTTATTTCGTTCATTCTTCGCTGTAAATCATTAAAAACAAAAGAAATAAGAGTATGTTTTTCTCTTCCATTGCTTTCAATAGAAACGTTTAAAGTATACAAATTTTCATTTTCCCTAGAAATAGTAGGCTGCTGTTCTTCTTCCGTTTCAAATAAATAATTAGGAACGGTAGTTTCTTCTTTAATCCGTTTCTTATTTATAAAGAGAGTTGATAAATCGATTACTTTGTGTTTATTCCTATCACTTCTTTCTGCTTGATCTCTTATGATATCTCTATTTTTCTTTACGAAATCTTTATGTTTTTTAATAATATTATTATAGTACCCTTTAACGCTTTGTATTACTTCATCTCGGTTTCCATGGGTGGATAGTTTTTTGTTTTTTAAGAATCTTTTAAACTCACTTGTCTCTTTTTCTTTTATCTTTTTCTTCTCTTGTTTTATTTTTGCAATAGCGATATTATTTTCTTTTATCTCATCTTCCAGAATGGTTCGTAATTTAGGTTCTGGCATGTAGTCGGATGGTCTGTTCTTATTATGGATTCTTTCGTTTCTGCGTCGAATATTAATTGTATCTTCAGCTAGCAAAATATTCTTATTAAGATGGTTTATTATACTATTTGTTATTTCATGTTTCTTAACTCCATTTGTTTTGATTTTATTAATTTTCGCATATGTCCGCAGTTCATTAATTCGGTATTGCGGTAAACTTAGTATAACCGATTCCTTGTTTGATATAATGGTTTTACAACGCTGAATAACCTCTGCAGTTTTCATCATTTAATAGGGGGATATTTTTATTAATGAATTTCTCCCGTCTGCGTTTTCTCAGCCGTAAAGAAAAGCACTGGTTTCAATATGCGTTTCACGGAGCAAGCGCCGTCTTAATTGCCTCTGACCAGTCAAGCAAGAGTCAGTAGAGTTTCCTAGATGGCGGATGTGTTTTGCGTTTCACAGAGCAAGCGCTGTCTAGATTGTCTCCGATCAATCAAGAAAGAGCAAGTAGAGTTTCGCAGGTGGTGCTTGTGTTCCGAATCGCGGAGCTTTCATTCAGTCAAATAATTTTTGAAACAATTTTATTATGTTATAAATGGAAGAATTGGAAAAAAAATTATTCGTTTACCGTAGAAGTTATAAATATTACAATACTGTTAGCAATTGTCTTCTTTTATCCAGATTCCTCTTTTCGGCAGCAGGAATGTCTGCGTTTCTAGTCCTACCTTTAGCTTCTTTAAGTTTGAGTGCTGTTATCATCGAAATAATCGAAAAACATCTAAACATTGCAGAAAGAAAAGCAGAGTATAAAACCGCTTATAATTTTTACACTGAACTGTTATCATTGTTAAAATGTGGGCAATTAACAGCTGAAGAGGTTATTCAGCGTGAAACCGAAATGCGTAAAACCTTTCGATTTTTTCCTCGCGAAAAATACATGAAACAGGTTCGCTTAAACGGTTATAAATATTGTAAGAATGAATCTATAAGAAAACAAGAAAATTTACCAAAAATATAACATTTTTGCAAAACCTCCCACCCCAGACTCTGAAGATGAAGATGTTTATTTATCGTCTTATTTTTTTTGCCCCGTGAGGGGAGGAAACCCTCTGAGTTTTTTTTGTTCGCCATCGCTCACTATCAACGGATTGCTGGTAGTGGGGTTCGATCTCACGACATCGTTGATGCAATGATTACTAAGCTTGCAATAACTTAGACCATTATGCCAACGGGGCCTGTAATCTCTCCGGGACCAACTGTTTTGTGATGTGAATGCTAATGCGCAAAGAGATTTTCTATTTTTTGCTTGCCCAAAGAGTTTTATCCGCACTAGAGATAGAACTGTTGGGTACATTGAGGTGATTTTAATTTGATGATGTAATGAATAGCGATCTGGATTTTTATTAAAGAAATTCAGCCGCTAATAAATGGAGTCCATGAAGGAAGTCTTGTCTACAATCAGAATGAATAAATACAATGAGACAATCAGGAAAGAAGAACTAGTTCTAGGATTGAAATATACCATTGTTAAAATGAGAATTGCTAAGACAAAATATGGTGATAAGTTGGTTGTCGTTATTAATCATAATAACAAAGCCTGTGATTTGTTTACTCCACAGAGATACAATGCAATTGCTAGCGAGTTGCTTCTAAAGAACAATCTGGTTTTGCAGCCTATTATGAGGGTAAATAAGAACTCTGACCAATATGTTGATATAGAACTGTTTACTCAGTAATATGGTAGTATCATATTTTGATAAAAAATGAAAAATGCAAAAATAAAAAAAAAGAAGTAGTATTTGTAGTAGTTTATATGTAGTAAAGGGTAATATTTCCTATTTCTTGGGTCCTTTATTTGGGAAGTAAGAAAATAAAAATATCTTTAAAAAGGGGGATAATTTGGAAAAAAGGATGTTAAAATTTAAGAAATTGATGTTAAAATGGGGTTTTGAAATTGGGGGGCGGGTGAGCTAGAATCCGGTTTATATAACTACTCAGGGTAGAAAAAAAGTAGGCTTTTCAGTTAAACTTCAAAACGGTTTGAAGATACGCTGTTTCTAACTGGCTATACCCTCTATTTCCCGACGTCTGTAACTTTTCCCTCCATAAGATTATGACAAAACTGCGCATTTATTCTCTCCCTTCAGTTGGTAGTTGCAGTCATTGCAGAGTCTCTAATCTCTTTGCTCATCGCCTGTCACTCTTTTTGCCCAATTCGGCGATGGCGGAATCCCTAAATCTCTCCCACGAGCGGGATAAATCATCTGTGATTTATTAGAAATTTGGGTTTTAGACACCTTTAAGACACTATTATTACTAATTACACGAATAAGATAGCCATAATATTGTGAATGTCTTTTTTCATTTTTGTTTCTACCTTATTCGAAATGTGTAGCTATTGAGGACAGGAGCCTGAGATCTTGTCTAGCCCAGATAAGATTTAAGTGCTCAAAACAGCCAAAATTCCATGGCAACAAAATAAACATAAACAAAAAACAAATCAGTTAAAACCTGCTGTATTCCTAACTTTCGGTGGTGCAGGGCGACCCTGAGGAATCTTGCTAGCCTCGTCACATCTTCAGATTGACGACTCCCAATCATACTACTCAGCCGTTTGTCATCGAACACCCTCACACACTTTCCGAACACTTCATTCCTCAACTTTCTTAATTCTTCAGATTTACACATGACATGCACCACACTTTCATTCTTATCTCCGCACATTGGACAGGGGAAATACTGACCAGAACCTTCGGATTAACATCCATCGGGGGGAGGGGAAAACTTCCTTGGGACTAAGAAATCCATGTTTGTTGACGGGCTCTTAACCTCTTGATTTCTGAATGTATGTTACAATTATTCGTTATGATTATTCCGAGGCGAAAGCATTTTTATAATTCATACAAAATATTCTTCCAGCCCTAGTAGATTTTATTTCGGCCCTTATTGGCATGGGTTCTCTTCAGGCCATCTTAAAGGACCTGTTGTACCCATAATGCCAATGCAACCTACTTCCGTAACATTTGTTCTTAAACCTGGAGACCCAAATTTCAAACGTTACATTCTCAACCTCTCTGATCTTCGAACTTGTCTTTGCCGCGATTCACCAGTTTCCATGCTGATATGCTCCCAGCGAGTGTTTACGCCTCATGCTATTATGCGTAAAACCAGTTATACGAATTTTGCCCAGATTTTGCTAGAAGTCAATGGGTCTAGGAAAGGGCTTAAAATAGCAAAGGCCATGGATAATTTTTTAAAACCAGTGCCTAGCTTTACAGTGTTTAGATAGTTCTGGATATTGGAACATAGCAGAGCAAAATAAAACTAGGAAGTAGCGCCAAGACCTATGCTTTCCATGCTTCGCAAACGGGCGATACTCGTAGCGCCGCCCCCTACGCTTGCGACACTTCAGGTGAGACAAACTTGCGGGCGTAGAAATTTCTAGTAAAGCAAAGGTGCGGTCTGAACACACAAAGGAAACAATGGAGGAACTGTATAAATGTTTTGCTGTGTTCAGCATATGAAGTTATCGGAGCAAGCGCTGGTGAACGACTGAATGAGTTTCAGTAGGGACGTTCTGTATCGCTCGTGGTGCTAGTATCGCTGCTGTTCGAGTGTGTGTAACTTTTTCAAGTGTTGGCGCTACTCCCTAGTGTTGTTTTGCTCTGGTTATGTTATGGCACTTGCAGCTTCGCTCAAGTGCCATATACCGATCACTTTTCGGTCGGTCGGTCTGTCCACTCTTCTCGAGTTGGGGTACTTCCAGATGTGCTAGGATAATGAAACCTGGCAGGCATACTAGGGACCCGATCAAACTAGCTTGAAAATAGTCACTTCCCCGATCCGACCACCGTGGGGGGAGTGGAGGGAGGGGGAATCCGGAATATTGAGGCATGCATAACCCCCGAACGGGTGATCGGATCTAAATGAAACTAGATATGTGGAACGAAAACATGCCTCAAACGTCCCATTTTACGTCCGAACCGGATCCGACAACAGCTCTGGTTTTCCTCTACTTGTAAACGCTGCAAGTTATGCTCTATTTTTATCTCTGCTATTTTTTACAGGCCATGGAGGTGGTTCGGAATATTGAACTTCGCCTCCAGGGAGCAATGGTCTCCCGTTTCCGGTCGCGAGGCTCCTCGCAGAAGTTGAGCATTGACGGTCAAGTGAACCAACTAATCCTCGAAGCCACATCTAAAGAAAATCTGTCTCTGATGTATTTTGGATGGGCCGCCTACTTTTGAAAGGCAGGTACAATTTTCGTTTCCTTTTTCCTGGGTTTTGTTTTGAAAATTGGTTCTGTTTTTTAGTACTAAACGTTTACAGGAACATTATTTGTTTGTAACTAGAATCTCCGCAGAATGCTGGAGGAATTCTCTCTGGCAGAGTCGTTGTGTAAAGGAGGGTGATCTCGACCTGGAAAGTGAAGCCGAGACCGCTTTTTATTACCTGAAAGGTCCCCTCTTGCTTCTCAATGTTTTCACATACCCGCACTGTCAGAAGTCGCAAAACAGATAACATAGGGATCCTCAGTTTCAACAGACAGCACTTCAGATGTTGTCTGTGAGGATTTCGTAAACGATATGCAGGTTATGCATAACAAGCATCGTCAGGGAGAGCTGAAAAAATGTCGGAAAAATATCTGTCGACTTTTCCGATATCATGGTGACAAAAAAAAAGTCAGAAGATATTTTTTCGACGATGTTTTGATCCTTCTTGTATGCAGGGGCGTCACGACTAGGGGAGGGGCGCCCCCCCCCCCCCGAATCTTGTCGGCCAGTCGGTAAAAAATAGCCGAGTCGGCGCGAAGCGCTGCGATTTTTCATAAGAACAGTCAACTTTTTTCTTGGAAACAGTCGATTTTTTTTAAAATCAGCCGATTTTTCATCAACACAGTCGTTTTTTCTCAGTAATAGTCGCTTTTATCTGCAAAAACAGTCGGTAAGAATGACCAACCGGTCGGTAAATACCTTGCCCCCCCCCCCCCCCCCAAACATTTTGGCTAGTAACGCCTCTGCTTGTATGCATAACGTTTGAATGCATAACAGAACAGACAACACCCTAAGTTTATCTGTTGAAACTCGCGCATCCTTGTTTTATCTGTTATGAAACTTCTGACAGTGCAGTGACGATGTACGTGGTCTACTAACCTCTGGACTCTCACTCTTGAGAAAATCCTTTGAATCACTTGATTTGTATTTGACGGTACAAAACGGATAAGTCAGCCAGGGGCGTCACGACCTGGGGGGAGGGGGGGACGCTCCCCTCCCCCAATGTTGTCGGCGAGTCGGTAAAAAATAACCGAGTGGGCGCGAAGTGCCGCGATTTTTCGCCAAAACAGTTGATTTTCAGTAAAGCATTCGATTTTTCTGAAATCAGTCGATTTTTCGTCAAAACAGTCGTTTTTTTCTGAAAAACAGTCAATTTTTCGAAACTGCTTGAAAACAGTCGTTTTTTTCTGCAAAAACAGTCGGAATTACCAGCCAGTCGGTAAATTCCTTGCCCCCCCCCCCCCCAACATTTTGGCTAGTAACGCCTCTGAAGTCAGCTACATTTTATTTGAGCTATATTTCGGCCCTTCTTGGCAAGGGTCCTCTTCAGATTCGCAGTCAGCTTGGGCAGAAGCAATATCTATCACTGATTGTTTAGCTCTAGCCGAGATTTTCCAGGGTTGCAGTCACTACGTTTTTTTGTCCTGAGAAGTCACTTGAAAGGCGAGGCCAAACCTCATTTCTCTGTATTTGCTCTCACTCGCCAACAGTTAACCAGCGCATTTGTTATAAATTTTTCGCGAGAAAACCAAGTATTTTTGCCGAGGCCTGGACAACCCGATGAAAAATTTGTCTCAAAATAGTAGTATGAAATTGTACAAAAAAGTAGCATGCAGTACGAACTGATGCTACTACGTGCTTCTATGTCAGGGCTACCGTGTTACTGCATTCTATTGCATGCTACTATTAGCAAGACTGCATGCTACTATAGCAAGACAGGATGCTACTGGATACTACTGCTTAAGATTGGCCCAGTCTGAGGCGCATTAAATGAAAGTATTCTTTACTGTTACATATCAATACATGCAACTTTTTCTTAAAACTATCATACAACTACGCAGGCTACAAATTCTTCATCGGGAAAGTCGACAAGAAGTAAAAGGAAAATCCCTGATTTCACAAGACAACGGTGAGTATTTTTGAAAAACAATATTTTTTGGACCATTTTATCTCGAAAAGCCATTGGTAGTAAGACCAGTGCTTTAATTAATCCTTATTCACATTTCGGAGCGAATTAGGTCCTTCTTGATCTGTTGAGTCGCTCCTTCGATCCGTTGATGATTTGATGCGTGATGTGTTGTTAGGCTACATATCAGATGTATCCCAGCGGTACTTCCAGGACACTCATTCCACTCTCTGTCTAATGACTTCTTGAAAGTTTCCTTGTCCGGTGCAGATACTCTTTCGTTGGTGAAACTATTCCAAGAGTTGACTGCACAACAGCGTTCTGACTGATGACTGACGTCGCCTTCTGCTGATTAAGCGCCACCACCTCGTTTCGATTTTCTTTCACAGTTGTTTTCATGCTTTTGATCTCTTATCAAATCCAATCTTCCCATGAAATGAAGCCTCTCGCGTCGTATGTGATTGGTTCAGTCAGAGGAATGGATTCTGCAGACCAATCAGAGACAACTTTTGTTTGGAATATCGATCAAGATTGCGCGTAGTAGGTTGTGTGCTTTCAAATGGAGGAACTGATCTTTTTTTTTCTTCCTGACTGATATGTAGCAACTGTTGCCCCTGTTGGAAAGTTAGACCGGCAAGCTGTTCGATAAACCTTTAAAAACTGTTGATTCCTAGAATCTTAACGTCCCGTGGATTGTTATGGCAGATGAAAATAGGAGCTGGATAGCGAATCCCTATGAAAGTTTCCTGCAGTTTTCCCAATGGGTTCCGACCGCTGAAAATTGTTTCCGGAAGCTCGCAATGCATTCTTAATAGACCACTTGGGTGATTCACAGGCACCGGAAAGGTGCCAACCACCACAATACCTTACCCCCCCCCCCCCCCCCCACACACCCAAAAAAAGCCATCTTCTTTCGATTGGCAGAAAAGTTTATCGGCATTTTTGGTTATTCGTGATTTTCCGATTGAGCCCCCCTGCTGGGTTCAGGGTTGCCACATAAAAAATATTTAGAGAGTGACTTTTGGCCCAAAACAGAGAGTAAACTGAGAGTGAAATTTGTTTTCATGAAATGTTCACTTTTGGTCCGAATCGCCTCTGTAAAAATGACACATCTTAATTTTACTTTCATGGCAATCCATGCTGCAAAAATGACACATTTGGACATTTTCTGAAACAGAGTGATTTTTATGTCCTACGTAGGACAAGAGTGACAAAAACAAAATAGAGTGACAATTCACACTATCGTGCGACATGTGACTGGGTGGGTTAAGTACAGTTGGAAACTTAACTCCGAATTGACTTAACAGATTTGCTGACAGCTTGCTCGCCATTTGTCATTGGCTCTTTGAGCCTTGCATTATTTCCCTTTACAATTCTGCGCTAGTCTGTGATGAAACGTAAAATTGATCACCAAATTACGATTGGGAACTCGGTTACGGTTACTATCTGCCGAGATGACCTGTAAGTAGAAAGAAAACAATGGCAAACTATTAGTAATAATCGTCGATAAATAAAAATCGTACTTAAATCCGGCAGGAGCGCTCAAATGGAAAATCGTGATCGATACATTTTCCCTTTTTTTTTTGGGGGGGGAGGGGGGTTAAGGTACTCTGGCGAAGCCTTACCGAGGTTCCTATCGCGCCCCCGTTAGAATATATGATCCTTTTCAGTATACTAAAAATGTATATTGGTTATATGATGTTTCTCATAATACTGCTCTAGCTAAAAGCTACTCGAAAAGAGCTAATGCCCTTGGTTGGAAGTTTGGTGCAGTAGAAGAGCCTGTAAATATCCGCCTTTGCAAGACCTGTTGTTTCGAATTTTTTGCTGTTCGCCTGGTTTCCTCTGCACATGGTCGATCGTTGTCAACTTTGCAAGTTGTTTACAACGCGGGTTTTCGGAAATTTTTCCGGTTAGCTAGGCGATGTGAGTATCCTTTGCGTTAAACTACAGGTCAGGTTCAATGATGGGCCCCATAGCTGTATATTTCAGGGGTTTAATCAACTTCAGATTAAACTTTTATTTTTCACAAGTTTTCCGGTTTTTGCCGGATTCCGGGTGAACTACTTGTCCAGCGAAAATAATTATCATATTCGGATTCAGCGTGTCTCCTTACGTTTAAACGGACTATCTCATTAGCTTTTCAAAATAGTTTTGTTACCCCTTAATTTGAAACCCCTCCTCCACCCGTAAAGTAGCGCTACAGCGGCATTGAATGGGTGCAATGGTTGGTAAAAGAAATGCTACCTTGAAGGAGCAATGTTTTACCGATACAAATTTTGAGAATGATTTGGTAGCTTTTGCTTGCCTTACCTATTTTCTATGCGCTACCCGTATGGAAGGGTATCCTCCTGGCTGTTTTTTCATGGGGTAGATTTCTCTTGTGTTGTTGTTTAGCGTCTGTTTTAGTGTATGTTCATTTTTTATTTATTTTTTTACTGGTATAATCTTCTGGACTGAAATAAAGCAATAAGAAATAACAGTAATAATAAAGATAATTTCGTAAACCACATTGGCCTGACATATCACAAAAAATCAAAGCAGGTATTGGTGCGTGGCTCGCTGTCGTTTGCCCTACCTATTTTCTATGCGCTACCCGTATGGAAGGGTATCCTCCTGGCTGTTTTTTCATGGGGTAGATTTCTCTTGTGTTGTTGTTTAGCGTCTGTTTTAGTGTATGTTCATTTTTTATTTATTTTTTTACTGGTATAATCTTCTGGACTGAAATAAAGCAATAAGAAATAACAGTAATAATAAAGATAATTTCGTAAACCACATTGGCCTGACATATCACAAAAAATCAAAGCAGGTATTGGTGCGTGGCTCGCTGTCGTTTGCCCTACCTATTTTCTATGCGCTACCCGTATGGAAGGGTATCCTCCTGGCTGTTTTTTCATGGGGTAGATTTCTCTTGTGTTGTTGTTTAGCGTCTGTTTTAGTGTATGTTCATTTTTTATTTATTTTTTTACTGGTATAATCTTCTGGACTGAAATAAAGCAATAAGAAATAACAGTAATAATAAAGATAATTTCGTAAACCACATTGGCCTGACATATCACAAAAAATCAACGCAGGTATTGGTGCGTGGCTCGCTGTCGTTATTTTAGGCTTTCACTGCTTCCAATTTTGGTTTTAGTTTTCGGTTTATTGTTGGTTTTCTGGTTTGTTTGGTTTTTCTTGGTTGTTGATCTTCATCCTCGTTTTGGCATTTTTCCTCGAAACTTTCTGTCTGCGCTAAAGAAGGGAGGCGGTTGTCCTTCCTTAATATTCGCCTTTTATTCCAGTACATTCGTTGGCCCCTACAAACCCTTTTTTCGTTGGTTTCTTCGTTGATTTTTTGTGGTAATAGTAATACATCTCCACCTGTTTACGTACACATGTTTAAGACGCCCTTATACATATGCACACATTTATGTAGAAAAATGTATATGAATATACACAGGTATAACAGGGCATGCATGAAATTATCAACAAGATTAAACTTTGGCTTCACAGTATAACTCTTTGACCATTTGTGGTTCCACTTTACGGATAAAGCTAGTACTTTGTCCTCCCTTCGCTTTGCCGGATTTGATCGGAAAATTTCCGTTTTCCACATCACTTACAATAGTGTTCTTCCACACGTTCTGTACACACCTTACAGGTTACATTGCAGCACCAGTGGAACTTGCACTCACACTGTCGCTTTACAACTGACACTACGGTGTTGTAGCCGCGACCACAGCACAGAATCCCACAGCCGTCTCCATCTGAATCAAGAAAAGACAGTAGTAAAACAAGGGGTACGAGCTCATGATGCACTTACAGGAAAGCTGTAGAAGAAAGTAAATGGTTCGTAAATGGAACATCCAGAATTTTCGGTCGAGTTGGATCACCCATTCGTACTGAAATTCCATTTCCGGGAAATGTCGGGTACGCCCTCCAGCTCCCCCGCCCCCTCTCCCAAGGGCGGATCCATCCCGAGATCCACAACGTCATATCTAGGGTATGTAACGTTTTTAACGCCCAAGTTTCATCCAACCGCTCTACGCGTTTTGTTTCTACGCGCGCAACAAAATTTTCGGGACTCCCTTCCAACTCCCCCAACCATGATGGATGTGGATGCGGTTGCAAGTACCATACAAAATGAACTCTGCTTTCCCGGAACCGATGGCTCTAGATCAGTGGTTCCCAACCGGTTGCACGCGTACTCAAAGGGGTACGCGAGACCCTTGCAAGGTACGCGAAGGTACCAAAATCCCAAACCATCCTTTTCCTGTCCTTAATGGTGTAAGGCAAGGTGGTGTTCTCTCTCCATTATTATATACTTTGTATGTTGATGAGTTGAATGAGCGGTTGGCTAGCCTTGGAGTGGGTTGTTTCGTACAAGTTGCGTGTTTCAACAACTTACGTTACGCTGATGACCTAGCCATACTAGCCCCCACAATATTCGCGCTAAATAAGCTTCTTCAAGTGTGTGATGACTTTGCGATAGCAAATGATATTCTTTTCAACACGAAAAAGACGGTTCGTATGGCGTTTATCCAAAAAAAGCCTTCAACTACGTTACATCCCCGATGTTGTTTTGTCTGGTGAGGTACTAGTTTTCGAGCAAACTTACAAGTATTTGGGCTTTACTTTTATACCTTCTATGTCCGATGAGCCTCACGTTGCTGCGCTCTCCAGTCCAGATCACTGTCTGTGAGGGCTAATATGTTAATTCGGAGGTTTTGCAAGGCTTCTGTTAAGACTTTTCTTTTCAGAGCTTACTGTACTCCGATGTACTGTATGCCACTGGTGTGTATACGAGAGTTAAGTGTCTAGATACGTTTCGGGTCCTATATAACAAATCGTTCCGATGGCTACACGGACTTGCATGAAACTGTAGTGCGTCTGGCATGTTTGTGGGTGAGGGCCTTCCTTCTTTCGGGGAACTTCGGCGTCCGACTTTCGGCGTATTTTTATATGAAATTATTTAATACGTATTTAACCGAAGCTGGTCTCACCTACAGGTGGTTTATACTGGTAAGGAAATACTGCCTTGATATGTTGATACACATTTATCAACTTAGATAATTCCTAAAACTGTGCAGCCTACTTTGGACATGAGACGTGGGTCTAACGAGGCTTAAAGCCCATATCGAAGCAGATACGAGTTATGTGGGGGTGAATTACCTGTAGACAACTTGCTGCACCGTCTTCCTGCTGTTCCAGCGATACCCAGATCGGGGTTGTAGTCACAATAATTAGGCGATTCACCGAGGTGAACGAGGTCAGTGGGCCTTAGCTTGGTTTTCCTCGACTGGTGCCGCGTCCGGGTTCGGAGGACCAGTTTTTTTCGATCCTTGGCTCGGATGAGCTTCACAGGTTTGGCTTCTTCGAACCTAAAATTAAGGCAGTCTTCATCCCGAACTGAAAATGTCAGGTGGACAGTAAAACAGCGTCAGCGGCTGCAGGTTGCATGCCCGCGCGAAAGACCGCCAAGGGATAGGACCCCTGTTCTAGCAAGTATTTACTATTAGGCACTCGACTTTCAGCTATCAGGCCGTGTTCATCTTTTACTGAACTTGCAAAATTGCAGTTGCGATACAATTTGTGACTCACAATTCGACGATGAACCAGTGATTCGGAAATCCCGCTCAAAATATTTATTTTCTTTGTCGTTCTCTGAAATAGTTCTAATTTTCTACACCAACGGCTGATACACCGCTTTCAGGCTACTGCCAATTTTACGCCCGGAAAAGTTCAACAAGTCTAAACAAGAGCTACGAGCTCATATGGCACTTGTTACGAGTAGGCACGTAGGCAAGAAAGAAGATGAAAACGTCACAAAATACCCCCTTCAGCCTCCGAGGATAGGACCTAGAAATAGGATATCTAGTTACACATAAAATGATCACCTAAGGCATCTTCTCTTACCGGCTATCACGTTTCGCTTGAGTCTGAGCATTTTTCGCGAAAATACGGCACCCCCCCCCCCCCCCTCCACCTTGTTCAGATCCAGCCCGGACCCTAAACTATGTCATCTAGAGAACATCGTATCTCTACTCTTCAAGTTTCATTCAAATCCCTCCACTCGTTTGACCCCTATGCGAGCTACAGAATTTCCGGGACTCCCCTCCAACTCCCCACACTGTGGCCAAATACGACTAGGACACATAGACGTCGTATCCCTGACATCTCCTCTTTTCACTCTTCAAGTCTGAGTCCAATCAAAGCATATCTGCAAATTTCCGGTTTCCGGTTCATCCTCCTCCTACCCAGGCCGGATCCAGTCTGAACCGTAAAAAACAACCTAGGTCTCATAATATCGGTATTGTCAAAGTTCGATTCCGTTCGGTCCAATCGTTTGGTTTTTGTGCATGTCACAAAGTTTTCAGACCCCCTCCCCCTCCAACTCCTACAACCATTGCCGCATGTGGTTCGGAGACATGTCTTGCCTGTCTAGGTCATCAGTTCTTATCACCAGAAAAGTTTTACTCGAGTCGGACCACCCGTTCGCAACCTACAGAAATCGGTAATTTCCGAATTCCCCTCCCTCGAAAATGGTGAAAAAAAAAACGAAAGTTTTTCTAACGGCATTGTGTTAGGGCCTTAATTCTACTTGGTTGGGTCACTAATATGCCTGCCAAGTTTGATTTTCCTTAGCACATCTGGAAGTATCCTTCTTCGCGATCACTGGAATTCCGGGAAACCCCCTCCAACTCCCCCCAAAGAGCCCCGATATGGTCTAGTTCTGTCAAGAACGTATCTAGGGCTTATGTTTGTTCTTCCCACCAGATTCCATCCCGATCCCTCGACGCTAAGCCTTTCACGAAAATTTTCGGTGCCCCCTTCGACTCCCCCCACAGGTATCGGATCCGGTCCGGACTTGACATGGATCATCTGAGACCACACCTCTTTTCACTTGCGAAGTTCCAAGTTAATCTGGACGGTTCCCTGATATTCATGCCAGGTTTCATTGTCCCAGCTTATGTGGACGCGTTTCACGTGGTCTTACTTTAATAAACCATATCTACTCCCGTATTCGCTCCCGAATATGCCGAGTCTTGGCGCAGTGGTAGAGCACTGGCTTCACGACGCAGAGGTACGTGGTTCGATCCCGCATTTGGGCATCGCTCTTTTTGCTACGTTTCGCTCCGCTTTTGCTTTATAGTCTCCGGACTCCCGGATCCGGGGAAAGTCGGATTGGGGAAATGATTATTTTTAAGTTGATCTGGTCGGGTCCCTGATATGCCTGCCAAGTTTCATCGTCCTAGCTGATCTGGAAGTGCCCGAACCAGCAAAACCGGGACCGACAGACCGACTGACGGACAGAAATTACAATCGGTATATGGCACTTAGCCGAAGGGCAAGTGCCATAAAAATGTACGAGAGAGAAGGATGTGGATAACTTGTGTGGCTCTAATTAATTTACTTCTCCTAGCTTCTTTTTACCCTAAACGTTCCAGCTTCTTGCTGGATCGTGCCATTTAGGGTCAAAAGAAACTTGGTCTGTGCTTAAAATGCCATTGTTTTCACCACTGGGCTGTGATATTATGTTTAAAAGCAGCGAAATTTGATTTATGCTTAAAATGCCATTGTTTTTACAGCTGGGCTGTGATATTATGTTTAAAAGTAGCGAAGGTAAATTCTCTAACCGACATATCAGCAATAGTAGTTACAGTAACCAATTTATTTATCATTTGAACTCTTTCGTATCCTCTTTTACTGACACAATTCAAAAGTTTTGATATATTCCAAGTGAGGTTTTTGTATAATTGTATATAACTTTTGTGAACAGATATGCAATGCATATCTTCAATGCATATCTTCTATGTCCCAAAGGAAATTCTATTATGACAATTACTTTTGTGGAGGTTGTTACGACCTCATATCATCCTCCAGAGAGGCTGATACGAAGCCGTATCAGCCTCCGCAGATGTTCATCGAGCACTTTTTCTCAAAACTGAATTCATCGAGCACTTTTCCTCAAAACTGAATTCATCGAGCACTTTTCCTCAAATACTGAAAAGTAGAAGCTGACCTCCAAAAGATAAATTAAGAACAATACTTTCATTATAAAAACACAAAAATACTTAAAAATAAAAAAATAAAATAAATATTGAAAAATGACAGAACATCTTACTCTCTTAGATAACCAGCCCATGTCCTAGGGCATACCTTGTCACAATCAGATTTCCACTGAAAATACAGTTTGTCAACTGAAACAACATCCTACTCTCCCTTACTTTCCAAGAGCTAGTTATTCAGCGTTGAAAAAACAGAACATCTTACTCTCTTAGACAGCCAGCCTATGGCCTAGGTCATACCTTGTCACAATCAAATTTCCACTGAAAATACAGCTCGTCGACTGAAACAACATCCTACCATCCCTTGCTTTCCAAAAAGCTAGTTATTCAGCATTGATCACTGTCTTTGATCTCGAATTTTTCTGGTTTTCTCAAGAGCCAAAACGTGGTTTTGTTATTCTTTACTTTTTACTTCCACGACCCCTAGGGTAGTCATTTTAGTAGATCTGTAGTAGGCTTTCACGACCGCTAGATGAATCGCCAAAAAAGTAAAAGACTGTATTGGTAGAGACTAAAGTGCTTGGATCCCAATAGTAGTCATTTTAGTAGGTCTACAGTAGGCTTGGGTTGCCAATCTACTAAAATAAAATTCCCTACCCGATTAGCAAAAATCTACAACAAAAGAAGAAGAAGTCCTACCTATAAAATTATTCTGTTCGAAAAAGTTATAAAAGGTAACATACCTCCATCTCGGTTCATATCAGTATAACAACCTCGACGGCCATTTAAAAATATCAACCTCACCTTCGCCTCGCCTTTTCAATGACCGCCTCGGTGTTATTTTCCGATGCCAACCTCGATGTCTGAAGTTAACCTTTAATATTCAGTTAATCCATTTAAAACATTCGACATATTCCCGATGAAAAATTTGTCTCAAAATAGTAGTACGAAGTTGTACGAAAAAGTAGCGTGCAGTACTAACTGATGCTACATGCTTCTACTTCGAGGCTACCGTGTTACTGCATGCTACTATTAGCAAGACTGGATGCTTCTATGGGAAGACAGGATGCTACATGAATGAATGAATGAATGAATGAACTTTATTACCCGTAAAAGTGCAAAACACAAAATACGGAGTATTATGAAAGAAGCAAAACGATAAATAACGAAAAAAAAACAAACAAAGAAGACAAACAACAACAAACAAACTAACACACTAACGAAACAACATGACTA
Organism: Branchinecta sandiegonensis; assembly: GCA_030848855.1. Lineage (NCBI taxonomy): Eukaryota > Metazoa > Arthropoda > Branchiopoda > Anostraca > Branchinectidae > Branchinecta > Branchinecta sandiegonensis. The sequence continues at coordinate 4,121,101 of JAUPMV010000012.1, forward strand.
CTGGATACTAGTAATTTAGATTGGACCAGTCTGAGGCACATTAACTGATAGTATTCTTTGCTATTACATAGTATTATATGCAACTTTTTCATACAACTACCAAACAACTACGCAGGCGACAAATTTTTCATCGGGTTTAGGTGCCAGTTCGATACTATGAGTTGTATCAGTACAACTTTTCTATCTATTTTCTCTCTCCGTCGCTGATTCTCTGGCATGAATCCAAAACTTGTAATTACTCGCATCTAACGGTTATATCTAATCAATCGCACCAGACGTTCGATTCAGGACTGAGTTGTCCCAGTCAAAGTGCCGATCAAATCTTGGCGACATCCAATTTTGGTCTGTGTTACACCGAATAGCTAATATATCAGCCGAGTTGTTTGAGCGAACTAATTGCACTATTTGACGCTTTTGAAACCACCAAACATCTAAATGGTTTTAATCCAGACTTTGACTAATCAAGTGACGGTCTTATTGCTAGATCAAGCAATCAATCGATGCGATGTCGTAGAGATTGACAAAGGCTTAAAATATTTAGTTAGAGCGCTATTGGATCGCCCTAGTCCCCATGTAAGGCAGTTACGCCATATCTGTTATGTATGCTAAAGACTTGGCTAGTCTTTTTGGCAAAATAATGCCTTCCTCATCACATTTTTTAAATACTGAATGTTTTGTACATATTCTTCAACTAGGAATCAAAGACGCCCATGATCTAGAGCTATTATTTGTAATGGCGAAAGTACTAGAAATGAAAAGTTTCAGTTTCAGTTTTCAAATAGTGGAATTTCCCTGTGAGCTTTGTAGTACTACTTGTGTCGCATGCTTGACGAAAAAGACTTATGATTTTCTCTGTTCAGGCACTAAGCAGTGTTCACCAAGCTTATCACCGCCCACTGAAAAGCCGCGTTTGTGTTCAGATTCAAATATTCCGCGTCATTGTAGAATTTGCGCTGTGGGGACAGCCGCAGATATTCTGATCCTCACTACGAGAGCAGATAGTGGAAAATCAAAAAATCTCTTAGCAGAATCCAAGTAACTCAGTGCGTTCAACTAAATGATACTAAGATAAGTTTGCTTTTCAGTTAAACTTTAACAAGTCACATTTCGATTCAACAAAACCTGACATCACTTCCAACAAAATTACTACGTCATCAGATCGTTTATTCATTAAGAATCTTGCACACGGCGTATGCCGACTAACTGATTCCAACGTCAACACATCAATCAATATATATAAACAAAAAAAGGCAAGCGTAACTGCCGAGTCAACTGCTATTTTCGGTTTGCATCGAAACAACAGAAAAAAAACACACTATACTAATCGGTCAGACATCTGTGCTTAAAAAATATCATAAAATCATGTGGGCTCTTTAATGGTGGATGAAGCGTTAAACAGTTTAACAAATGCCGGAATAAAGCTGTTACTGTATCTTACGTGGGTGAATTGGACAGGTTGCGGTTGGAATTGGGTTCCTAAAAAGGCGATCGGATTTCCGGCGCTGAACGGGAAACGAAACCGTTTACGGATACTCAGAACCCGATCAAGTGTCAGGTTCTAGTGAAAAGTAACCAGGATGGTGAGACCAAAAAACTCCTTAGATAGGAAACATCAGATATCATCAGGAAACATTCTCAGATACTAATCAGGAAAAAACGACGAACGAACACGGTCTATAGACAGACGCAGTTTGGATTCACCGTAAAAAGTCTCTCCTTTATCGGACTTTAGTAGTTGTGCGTCATCGATTTCGGACATTTTTATTCCTAATTCGGAGAATTAAAATCCGAATTCGGAGAGTTATAATCCAATTCGTGATTAAAACGCTAGAATGCAAAATACTGCAGATACTACTAGATACTACCGCAGTATTTTGCATTCTAGCGTTTTAATCCTGCATCGGATTATAACTCTCCGAATTAGGAGTAAAAATGTCCGAAATCGGTGACGCACAACTAATAAAGTCCGATAAAGAAGAGAATTTTTACAGTGTAATGTTGCCAAACAACTGAAGAAAAAAATGCACTATTGTTTGAAGAAGGAGAAAATGTTATGTGGGAAAATTACTGGCAATTTTGTAAAACCGAACCAAGTTTCTTCAAAAGTGTCGTCAGTCAAATCTTTGAAAACCAAGGAGAAAGTGTTTTATTTAAAGTACACAACTTGTAAGAAGCGTGAATACATTTTTCCCAAGAATCTGTATATTTTATGTATGAATATAAAGCGTAAAAATTTTTTGAACCGAAGTAAACATGCCACATTTCGATTCAACGAAATGTGATATCACTTCCATTATGTGATATACTCATTAAAAGTCGATCGGATTTCCTGCGCTGAACGAGAAACGAAACCGTTTTCGGACTCACCAGAACCCGATCGGGAGGCAAGTTCTATTGAAAAATCATCAGTATTTGCTACTGGGATTAATCTTATCTCTACGGAGATAAGGTTAATCCGAATTAGAGATACGATTATCTTTTTAGAGACAAGATTAATCCCAGTTGCAAATACGGTAAGATTTTTGTTTACAGTGATAGTGAGACCTTCTTACAGAAGATGCATCACAAACTAGTGAGGAAAAAACAGAAACTACTAGGAGTTCGACGAAGACGGTGTAGATATACTCACAAGTTGATGGGCAAACTAGATGTTGCGTGTTCTCACAAGTTATTATGAGAGAAGGAGGAGCCAACTCTTTATTGAGGTATTTACCTCGGTAGTTACACTGTAAAAAGTATCTCTTTTATCGGACTTTAGTAGTTGTACGTCACCGATTTTGGACATTTTTATTCACTGCAGTATTTTGCATTCTAGCGTTTAATCCTGAATCGGATTATAACTCTCCGAATTCGGATTTGAATTCTCCGAATTAGGAATAAAAATGTCGGTGACACATACCTACTAAAGTCCGATAAATTAGAGACTTTTTACAGTGTACTGCACTTTCTGGAACGAAAATAATAACAGCACGGACAGACGTAACTATTCTGACGGGAATTCCTGCTTAACGGAGAGTTATTATCACACTATTATCACTATAATCTCCGACCAGTAAATTGCGACGGTTCGTAACTCTTGTGGAACATAATGATTAGAGGGAGGAGCTAATACTCTTGATGACTAATTCTCCTTGCCGGTGCAAAATCGCCGTGTACCTAGCGGAAGAGCCGGAAGCGGCACCACAGCTGTCCTCAGCGATCGCCGTGATTGACTTACACAGGATTTGATTTGTTGTGTTTGAGTCGTTAGTGAGACGTTTTCTCGTTCTTCCCGAGGGTCATTGGCGTGTTTTGGACTTAGTCATATAGAGTATTTTCTTTTTACGCCGGGCGGTGGAAACGAAATAACATAATCGGAACGATCATAACTGATAATTACTTGGTTGAACGCAATGAGAGATTCGTTGTCTCCTCAGGTGTATTCTCGCCGTTCCCTCGGGAAATCGAGGGGAACGGCGAGGATAGATGGAGTCACACCGCACGGACTCCGCGTACGGAAAACAACGAGAACACGAATGCCTCCAAAATGGATTTTATTCAAAAAAAAAAAACTATGGGTCTGGTCCACTTTATTTTCTTTTTTGTTTATTCCCAAGATCGATTCCCCACTGAATCTGAAAGAGAGTCCTTTAGGATGATGGTGCTGAAAGTCGGAGTATTCCCTATCCGTGGAGACCCGCGAGAATACGGAGAGTGAGTGCCTAGGACAAACAATAACGCGGGAAAAGGGGTGGTCGGGGAACGGCGAGAAAACGCCTCTCATTGGAACAGGGGCTCAAGAGTTTGTGTGCGAGGGAGGTTGTAGAGAAAGGCGTATTACCTGGCTTTCAAGAAGTTCCCAATTTCTCGGAAGGGTGGTAGTGTTTGCCAGCACGTCCGCAGCGTACAACTGCCGGACACTCCGTGACATTTGCATGTTGTGATTACGTTACTCTCAGTAGCCTGAAAACGACAACTCTACTCATTAAATGGGTTGTTACGTGACAGAAAAACTATCGCGAGTATGCGAGCCGTAATTGGATAAAGCGTATGAAGGCGCAAAAAGCGCATACTAGTATTTGTGTTGTGGATAGACCATCAGGTTTTACCGTCCGGATTATCTGCTATTTCATTTTAAAGACAAAATATCCGTGTTGGTCATGATGTCGAAAATACTGGCAGGACTTCCATTCCACGACAGCCCGACCCTCATCGGCTGACCGCGCCATTTAAGTACTTAATAAATCTTACGTACTTCGGCTTCTTTAAATTTTAACCGAACAAGACTGAGATAACCGGCAATCTAGTTACCCATCACTTATTCACTTAAAGTTTAACTGAAAAGAGAAGTTTTTTTTGTGTCATTTAACTGAATACACTGAATTATTTGGATTCTGCTAAAGGATGTTTTTATTTTCCACTATCTGCTCTAGTTAAGACGTTTCATATCTGCGGCCGTCCCCACAGCGTAAATTCTACTATGACGCGGGAAATCTTAATCTCAACACAAACGTGGTTTTTCAGTAGGCAGTGGTGAGCTTGGTGAAGACTGCTACAGAGGTACCGCAAATCACACTGAAATTCCACTATTTGAAAATCGATTATTCGTTAATAGCGGAACAACAAAGTAACGCATTTCCAGAGGGTCTTCAAGCTAATTTAAATGAATAAGTGATCGGTAACTAGATTGTCCTATCCCAGCCCTTTTCAGTTAAACTTCGAATAGGCTTCAAGACCCGATGAAAATGCGTTACTCCGTGGCTCCGCTATTCATATAGAGCGTGTTCCACCCTACTTACCGTAGTTACTACGCATGACGTCACGAATTCTGGCTTTTGCCGTCAAGACTGCAAGACGGGCGAATCCGACCAATAACCTTACAGGGATGCGTAGTTACCACGCTAACTACGCTCCCGGTTATGGTAAGCAAATAGTTACTATTAGTTACTATTTCGAGAAGGTTGGAACGGTCAGCTATAATCGACGACCAGCAAAGGCCATATAAACCTTCACCAACAAATCGAAAATGAAGAACAGCACACTAATAAAAACTACTCAAACACAACGGTTCCACACTATCATACAGACACTTGAAGACCAAAGCCTAGGCGGAACAGCGTACGCTTACAGAATTTTTACCTTTCTCCCAGCTCGATTATTGTGCAAATTCATCAAACTTCTCGCATCTCCTTCTACCTCTCTTGCGTCTAGAAATTTCTTTGCAAAATTTCCTCCGAAATCCACGTTGGCAGAGCAACCACCCCATTTCCACCCATGGGTTTGTGATCCGCCTTTCTTGGTGATGTCACAGCTACAGTTTGGAATATTTCCTTTGCTACATTCCTGGGTAATTGTGTACGTAACGCCTGCGCTCCATACGCCATAGGCAAACGCAGCTTCTCGGCTTCCTGGAAATAGAATATGATGATTAGTCTTTCTAAGGACAATCGGGTCTTTGCCCAATTCCGTAAGCATTCAATAACAATGACTTTTGTGAAGGTTGATACCAACCCGTATCAACCTCCGCAAGAGGTGCTTTGAGCAGTTTACCTCAAATACTGAAAGGTATAGGCTGGCATGGGAAAAACAAATAAAAAATAATTACTCTCAGAAAGACAAATATAAAAAATATTACAGAAAAAATGTTTAAAAAGTACTGCTTTCTTTTCGAAAAAGTTGTAACAATTTTCTCAATCGGGACACAACTAGGGCACTTAGGTCATAGCCTAACTTGCTACAATCACATTTCCAGTCACAATACAGCTTGTCAACTGAAACAGCATCTTACTTTCCCTGCTCCTAAAGATATTGTTCTCATGGGTCTGGGCATGACAGTATTTATTAAAGTTTAACTGAAAAAGCCAACGTATTTTTGTATCATTTAACTGAATACACTGCATTTTTTGGATTGTGTTAAGGTATTTTTTTATTTTTTACTATTTGCTCTGAATGATGTTCAGAATATCTACGGTCGTCCACACAACGCAAATTTCTACTATGACGCAGAAAAACGAATCTCAATACATACGCGGCGTTTCAGTGGCCGGTGATCAGACAAGGACATTCCATTATTCGAAAATCGATTATTCGTGAATAGCGGAGCAACGAAGGAAGGCATTTTCGCCGGGTTTTCAAGTTTCTTTAAGTGAATAAGTGATGTGTAATTAGATTGTCCTATCTAAGCCATTTTCATTTAAACTTTAACGCACGTCCTCATTTCTCGCGTGAATTGCGATCAATCGAATTGCGGATTGCGATCAAATACAGGTTGCACCAGGGTTTCACTTCTATAAAACGCAAAACGGAGTATAAAGTCCGACAAGATAAAAAATTCAACCGCTAGATAGCATCTGGTTCCTAGGCTCTTCTCATGAATTAATTTTGTAGGAGTTCTTTTTGTGTTAGCAAATAAACCCACATTGTTTCTTTTACTCTGATTGCTTTTGACACATGGTCAATCAGTTCAGTCCCAGTGTACTCAATAGTGCATCAAATAGAACCCCCAAGTTCGAAAAAGTTATAACAGTTAACATACCTTCATCTCGGTTGATATCGGAATAACACCCTCGACGGCAATTTAAAAATAACCTACCGCCTCGATGTCAATTGCCTACCTTCCATCTAGAGCGATGACCCATGGGATTTATTGGGAATAGATTCATTCATTTATTCATAGCAACACGTTTCGAGCAAGAACAGAAATGAAAGGAGAGATTTAAAAACATTGACAAGGATGAACTTCGTACACGCTGTTATTTAAAAATCACAGATATTACATTGCTAATTATTCAGTGGTGATCAGTAATGGAAGTAAATTAAGAATCTCGGCGTCGCCGAACCATATCTAGGCCGTGAGCAATGAGGTCAACCACTCGCGAGTAGCAACCAGATTAAATATCACTTTCATGGAAGGAGAAGGTTGCTATAGGATCACGATATACAGAGAGGAGTTGGTTTTAACAGAAACAGCGTATTAAGTCCACTTTAAAGTTTAACTGAAAAGCCAGCTTATTTCATATCTTGGATCTGAATGCACTGAAAGATTTTGCTAAGGGAATTTTTATTTTTCAATTTAGTGGCGTTTGAATATGCACTGCTGGCCCGACAAGACAAAGTTCATCCAGACACGGAAAATGTGAATTTCAACAAAAGTATAAATTTCAATAGTTGCGTTTTTGATCCGAATTCTCCTTGCGATTCTCCTCTTAATTCTCCTATTTCGCGTTTTTGGACTATTCAGATGAAGCGAATTCTCCTTTTCTTGTGTTTTTTGTCAGAATTGAGAACAGGGAAAGCCTCGCGATTCTGCAGAAGTTGCTCCGATGGTGAATTCTCGATTCTCCTCTCTCCGTTCTCCTCCCTGATTGGTTAACAGAGTGCGGGTGTTTGTAGGGTAATTTGTACGAGAATCAAGAATTCAGAAGCGAGAACGGAGAACTGAGAATTCAGATAAAAAACGCAACTAATGGCTAATGAAGCGAAGCTCAGGAAATGTTCAATTCCAGATTTTACGGTCACTTCTGAAGATACAGATTTGTGTTTTGACAATAGTTTACCGCTGCAGTTGCTAGCTATTGCGAGTATAGATGTACAAGGACACAGAGGTACCACAAATCCGAAAGTAAACTAATTCGATGTAAATCGATTATATGAATAGCAGAGCAACGAAGTGACGCACTTCATTGGGTGTTCAAGCGTAATGAGTGAATAAGTGACGGGTATTAGACTGTCGTATATCAGTCCTGTTTGCTTAACCTTTAAAGGACCCCTCTTGCATATTCTGCCTTTTATAATATACTTAGCGCCCATATGGAATTATAAGCTTCTAAAATCCCCACCTTTATCCATTGTTACGTTTCGTAACTACGAAATTTTACCGCTTTTTCAGCCTTGCCGAATTTTCCCGTCACTCAACGAAAAGTTTGCCGGAATATTCAACATCCGCTGTGACAACTCTTTCACACATGAGGATCTGAATCTTCTGTTTATTACTTCTTTTATTTGCTTCGTTTTCCCACTGTTTAACCAAGGCACGTTCAGTTTTCAAATGTTTTGCGCCCAGCCGCCGCGTCGGAGAGCTGGAAGGCTGGATATAGTCGACAAGTGCTAACAAGAGAATCGCTAGTTTTAGGTAGAAAGTAATGGCATTTTCAAAAATACTTTTTCTTATTCATTTCATAGGGAAAAGATCATTTCTAGTAAGAGTTGTGCTTTATGCTCCTACAAGCAGAGGCGTTACTAGCCAAAATGGTTGGGGGGGGCAAGGCATTTACCGACTTGCCGGTAATTTTTACCGGCTGTTTTCAAGAAAAAATTACTGTTTTCAAGAAAAAAAATGACAGTTTTGAAAAAAAGTCGACTGATTTTCAGAACAAGAGCTGTAAGCTCATATGGCACTTGCAAGAATATGTAGTAGGTAGGCATATCAGCTAAGATTTGCGCTTCAAGCAAGTCTGGGGTCAGAGGATGGATGTGATGGTCAAATTTTTTTGTCACTTTTCGGTTAAGATGCGCAGTTTAAGGGTGCTAAAAATTAATTTCTAAGCAAAACCCTTGAGAAGCCTAGTTCTTTAAGGAATGGTCGGATCGGAGAAGTGAGGATGTCGAACCCAATGATGTCAAGTTTCTAATGCTCCAGTAAAGTTGTACTTCTTAGCACATGGGAGTACCTTAACTCACGATCGCCGGAATTCCGGACACCCCCCCCCCCTACAGCCCCCCCCCCCCTCGGTACCTGAATCCGGTCCGATTCTGGCACTGATGCACCTAGGACTTGTGCCTGTACTTCCCACTAAACATCCTGATCGCTCCACTCTATGCGTGTCACAAGATTTCCGGTTCTCCCCTCCAACCCCCCCCCCCCCTCCCAAGTTCATCGGATCCGGTCCGGACTTGAAATGGGACATCTGAGACATGAGGCCTATCAAGATATCAAGTTTCATTAAGATCCGATAACCCGTTGGAAAGTTACGCGTGCCACTAATTTCCGGATTCCGCCGTCTCCCCCTCCCCCCACGATGGTCGGATCGGGCGTTTGACTGTTTCCAAGTTAATCTGGTCGGGTCATATGCCTACCAAGTTTTATCGTCTTAGCCCACCTGGAAGTACATCAACTACGGATCGCCGGAATTCCGCAACCCCCCTCCAACTCCCCCCATAGTGTCAGAATCCGGTCCAGTTCTTTCAGTTATTTATCTAGAGCTTGTGCTTGTTCTTCCCACCAAGTTTCATCGCGATCGCTTCATTCTGAGAGTTTCACTCTATTTCCGGTTCCCCCTCCGACTCCCCCCCAGATTCGTCGGATCCGGTCCGGACTTGAGATGAGACATCTGAGGCATGAGTTAAGGATCAAGTTTCAATAAGATCCGATCACCCGTTCGAAAGTTATGCATGCCCCTATTTTCTGGATTCCGCAACCTCCCCCTCCCCCCACGATGGTCGGATCGGGAAAGTGACAATTTCCAAGTTAGTTTGGTCGGGTCCCTAATATGCCTGCCAAGTTTCATCGTCCTAGGACTTCTGAAAGTATCCTAACTCGAGAAGAGTGGACCGACAGACCGAAAAGTGATCGGTATATGGCACTTGAGCGAAGCTGAAGCGAAGCCCCCCCCCCCCCTCAGTTGTGACGCCCCTGCCTACAAGTGCCCCGATGTCTGTTGTGCTCGCTGCTTTTCCGGTTCCTGACTTCATCATTCCACGTTCTGACTGGCACAGTAGCAAGACGTAACTCATTCGAGTTCCTGTCATCATCATTGGGTTATCTGATCGTTTCGTGACTAGATTTTCGTCTCGCTGAAAAATCGCTACCGTCAGAACTCGGGTGGTGAAATGCTGAAATGGGCATTTGTTTGCGTCTTCCGACTTCGCTGCTTGAGCGAAAGTAATTGGTCTGAGAGACACGGCAATCTTCGATTTAAACTAATTAATTTCGATTCGAGGAGGAGGTAGAACATCGCTATCATGATCATGTCGACTGAGCCCGAATTTTTTTTTTCATTCAAACTAACCATGTTCCATTTTTTGCTCACAAGCCAAGGTTACATTGGGACTTAAAGTTTAACTGAAAAGCCAACTTATTTGTGTGTCATTTAATTGAATACACTGGATTATTTGGATTCTGCAAAGGGATTTTTTTGTTTTACACCATCTGCTCTAGTTATGACGTTCAGATATCTGCGGCCGTCCCCACAACGTAAATTCTACTATGACGCGGGGAATTTTAATCTCAACACACACGCGGCTTTTGAGTGGGCAGTGGTGAGATTGGTGAGATTGCTTAGTGCCTGAACAAACATAAATCTTTCTCGTGAGGCATACAACAAAAATTCAAGTGCATAGACGTACCACAAATAACACTGAAATTCCACTATTTGAAAATCGATGATCCGTGAATAGCGGAATAACGAAGTAACACATTTTCAGCGGGTCTACAAGCCAATTTAAGTGAATAAGTGATGGGTAACCTATCCCAGCCCTTTTCGGTTAAACTTTAAAGGATCCATCGTACCTACAATGCCAACTACTTCCGTAACCACATCCATTAATTCTTAAAGACACCTGAACAATGCAACCATACTTGAACACACCATGGAGAATGCATTTACAGACATGGCCACGGAGAGCATTCTTCTCCTGAGCGTGACGTTTTCAAAATAAGGATGTTCGTTTCTGGAGGTTTGCACATGCAGACTCCAAGACAAAAAGCGCAATCCATTCAAATCTTGTACAGCGCTGCCTGGATCGTATTGGAATTTCTTCTAGATATACCTTTGGGCTTAACTGGTTAAAAAAAAATTCAGAAGAAGGGTTGATTGGAGACATTTGTTCATTTCTAAAAATTTTCGGTACTGAAATAAGGACAGATGCAAAATGGAGCAAAAATCATAGCTTGGAAACATTATTTCGTATTTGGATTGGGTTTTCTGCAGGCAATGTTAACGGAAGTCATACAGATAGGGATGATACTTGGTTCTCTTCATTCAGTTGTGCTTTAAACCCGGAGACCCGGATTTCATAGGTTACATCCTAATCTTGCTAACAACACCTTACTGATCATCGCACTTGCCACGTTTCACTATTTTCCATGCGTATTATGTCCCCGCCCAGTGTTCGCGTATCATGCTATTGATGCGTTAAGCCGGTTATCCGAATTTTGCCATGTTCTTGCTAGACGTTTATGGGCGTGGAAAAAGGCTTAAAACCTTAAAAGAAGAGCCTACTTTTCAAGTCTAACTGAAAAGGTCTTAGATGGGACAATCTAGTTACCCATCACTAAAAAGAAGCTTCAAAACCCGGCGAAAATGCGTTACTCCGTTGCTCCGCTATTCACGAATAATCGATTTTCAAATAGTGGAATTTCCTTGTCTGATTTGTATCCTCTGTGCGCTTGTATCTGTGTAGTATGCTCGACGAAAACGATTTACGAAAAATAATTGTTCACGCAGTGAGCTGATCACTGGCCACTGAAACGCCGCGTATGTATTGAGATTCAGTTTTTCTGCGGCATAGTAGAAATTTGCGTTGTGAGGACGACCATAGAAATTCTAAACGACATTCTAGAGCAAATAGTGAAAAAAGAAAAATACATTAACATAATAAAAAAAAATGCAGTGTATTCAGTTAAATGATACAAAATAAGCTGGCTTTTCAGTTAAACTTTAAAGTATTCAACTATTACAAAATACTGGACAATCAACAGTAAATAATGCGAGGGGTGCTTTAACCCTCAAAGGTATCGATGAAAGTATCATCTAAAAGACTACACATTTTTGTAGGGGTTTTGATTTGGCCTGCGGGTCGGAAATGCAAGCTATGGAGGAAGTGGCTTCATTCGACATAAATCATACGGCTAGGCTTTTTACCTTGTTTATGTACATTCTTACCATTCTTACCTAAACTACTGTCCTCTGATTTTCTCAAACACTTTTAAAGTTCACATATCTCCACTACAGAGGCAACAGAATAAAGCACTTCGGATTCTGAAAAATATGCTACCTTCCCCTTTATCTTATCCCGGTAAATCCCCAACTAAAAGCTTGTATTTATTTTTAAATATTTTACCATTAGATCATTTTGTTACATTTCACGCATTTTTGTTCATGGTCAGGTATCGCCAGGGTACATTACCTAGTTATTTCACATCTATTAATTTATTCCCGGATGATGTGGTATTGCCTGCTTATGAGACCCGATCGACTTCGAAAATACACCAGCCTCTAATCATCACAGAGAGGTCTCGTTTTTCGATAAGGAATAAAGTTATTGGAGTTTGGAACAAGTTTAAAGACCTTTTTGAACAGGACCGATCATTGATCACTTTGAAAAAGAAAATCAAAACTCATCTGTTGGCAGAATATTGATATTAAATATGATACGTTCACATTTATGTTATCCCGGTAAATCCCCAACCCTTAATTATTAATTTTGTTTTAGAAAAAGCTAGCGTTCCTTCAGCTTAGGCCACGACTTTGTTATTATTATTTTTTATTTTATCGTGTGGAGAGTTTGGTATGGCGTGTGTAAGTATACGGAATGGAACGAGTCTTTCTTTCTTTTGTGTGTGTATTTACAGAGGAACGACTCATTAATACTATGTTCATATAGTGAGTGTTTAAAACGGGGCCGAGCTAACGAGCTCGTATCCCTGCCGGCCCCCAGTGATCAAAATATATTGTCACGAAGTATTTTCGAAATAAAAGAACCTGAACCTGAACCTGAACATATATACCTCCATCATGTACGGGCTACCGGTAATTTTGTAACAAACCTGAAAACGCTCACTTTGATGAAGCTGGTGAATTTAAAAATTACATATTTGAATTGATGAATTTTATTATGCATTTTTGTTAATTATCAAAAGAAACATTCATTCTTGACACGGTTTTTAGACAAATGTTTTCTTTTCGGCAGACTTTCCGAGAGGCACATACTACCTACAGCCTAAATACCGCAGCGTACACTAATTATCATCCGTCACATTTAAAGATTCGCAGTGTGTAAATTATTAATACAATTTTCCATTAATTCGTTCAGAACAGTATTTAGGAACGGGGATGGGAATCTGTCAACGTAGCCAACACTATCATCACTCATAGGCCCATTTGTACGTTCCCTGCGAATACTTAACCCTTAAGACCTTTGAAAGATTAACGCCAACCCACGAGAACTGTAAGCATATTCATAAAATTCATATCCGACTGATAGAATAAACAGACCTTCTGCTTGGCTATAAAACAACACACCCGCCAAATTATTGTTCTACGAGACCTATCGCTGATACATTTTTGCATAAGTGATTCCATTCATGGCTGTAGAGGCCGATCAGTCAGCGAGTGAGTGAGAGGACAAGCATTTAATCAGCATGGTACTGGCTAAAAGCAATACTCAAGTGTGGGATATCAGCTTGAGTAGCTGGTGACGTCGATGTTGGAGACATGCTGATATTAAGCTGGGTACTTCCCAGTTTTGGGATCCCAAAACGTAAAGGACGGATAAGAAGACTGCTCTGTAATATACCGTGGTATTCTTGCGTATAAAAAGAACACGAGGTGCCGACGAGTCAACGACGCCCGACAAAAGCATACAAGTTAGATTTTTTTTTCTGTATTCCTTATGTACAAAAAGAACCCGATATGCCGTAGGTAGAGAATACCGAAGGCCCGACAGAAAGCTTGCAGAATTCGATTTCTTTCTTGTTTTGCCCGACAAATGTTTGCCGAATTTTATTTCTTGCGTATAAAAAGAACTGGACGAGTCGACCGACGCGACTATTTCTTCTGTGTTTGCCGGTACGATCGCGTTCTGATGGTACCTGATGCCACGGTAACTGGATCTTCATTTTGTCGTTTTTGCAGTTACCGTACGTATCTGATACTACGGGCGGTTTGAAGAAAACAACAATTGCCGATGCGCTTTTAGAAGTTATCTTAAAAGGAGTATTAGTTGCGTTTTTCCAGATACTATGGTATCTGTTACCACGGTAACTGGATCTGTAACTAGTCTGTAATTAGTCGTTTTTGCAGTTACCGTAGTATCTGATACCACGGTTGCTCTGCAAAAACGACAACTGCTGGATTTGCGCTTTTAGAAAATCATCCCAAAAGAAATACTGATATCCATTGCTATCTGGAGTGCCATAACTTCTTTCTAACCTATTTGACACAAAAATAGACTCTTGTGTTAGTGATGATGAAAGCGAGATAAATTTTACAAATACCACGATCAGTTACCACGGCCCGACAGTGGTATCTGAATATCAGTACCACGATACCTGGCCAGAATCCACGGTAACTGCAAAAACGCCTTTTGACCGTGGTATCAGATGTGGTATCCAACTGGTAACTGCGAAAACGACTTTACGCTGTGGTTTCAGATACCATGGTAACTGCCAGAACCGAACTATTGATATCCACTCACACCACAAGTGCCAAACTGCTTTCCCACCAATTTCACAGAATCATAGGCTCTTGACCTACCACGTTCAGTTACCATGGTAGCTGCAAAAACGTCTTTTTGACCGTGGTATCAGATACCACGATAACTGCGAAATCAACTTTAGACCGTTAGTTGCGTTTTTGAAGATACCATGGCATCCGATACCCCGGTAACTGGATCAGCATTTTGTCGTTTTTGTCAGTTACCGTGGTATCTGATACTACGGCTGCTTTGCAAAAACTACAATTACCGAATTAGCGCTGTTAGAAGCCATCCCAAAAGAACAAGACCAAAGGTTTCGAAAAGGTTTCGATTCAAACAATTGGGGCATATCTTCGCCATTCAATCTACGTCAGATTCCTTGAATATTTTTACTGTTAAAATAAAGTTCAAAAATGGATTCAGCATGTCTCCTTGCCCCGATACCGAATCTATAATCGATTCCAGAAACAACTTTGAGCTTCAACCAAATTTCCAGTTTCTGCCGAATTCGTGATGAACCATTTGTCAAGCAAGAAAACTAAGTTCAGATATGGATTATATGTATATGGATTATATATAACATATATATATAACATTATATATCTATATCCCTTCGACCGCCGATTACACTAGATCTCTCCGACGTCCATAGAATAAACTAATGAATTGTCGGCATCCACGCGCAGAGCTATACTAGTTTGAGAATAAAGGGGTAGGGACTGCTATAGCCGAAAATTGGTCGACAAATTTTTGTGTCCGGTTTTCGCCGGATTCCTGGTGAACTACTCTCATATTAACTCTCAATATAAAATAATATAAATCAATATAAATAACTCTCATATTCGGATTCAGCATTTCTCCTGACCCCTAAATCAACTATCTCAATAGCTTTTAAAAATATTTTTTTGCCCCTTAATCTGAAAACCCTCCCCCACCCCCAAATATAGAGCTACAGAGCCCATCTTTGAACTTGATCTGTACTTTGACCCAAAGAGTCATCGTGCCAAATTTGAACAAAATATCTCAACCCCTTCGAGAGTTATCGTGCTAACAGACGGACGGACGGAGAGACAGACGGACAACTTTTGCGATGTCATAGGTATCCCTCCACTTACGTTTTGGGATCCCAAAAACAGATATCCACTTACATCACAAGTGACAAACTCCTTTCCCACCAGTTTGACAAAATCATAGGCTCTTATGTTTGTGATGATGAAAAGTGAGATGACTTTTTCAGACATCACGATCATTTGTGGCATGAAGATTATGTGAAGTAATATAATATCATGTTCTTGTATGCTAGTGTTTTTTCACATTTTCCTATGCTATTTTTCGCATTGAAGAATTTTTGGATGAATAAAGTGAATCTGAATTTACCACGGCAATAGATACCGTAATAGAGATAGTATCTATTACCGCGATAAATGATCGTGGTGGCTGAAAAAGACCGTGGTATCAGATACCATAGTATCTGCAAAAACGCAACTAATGACTCACCAAGGCAAGTATTGGTTCCTGCTCAGAGTACCAAGACGTATCACGAAAGTGTACAATTTGCATCATTACAACTCACCAGTGGGAAAAACATAACCGAAGGCTTTCTTTCCCGGAGTTTCCGAGCAGTTCCACCGTTGGTTCCTGAACTGTTCTCGACATTCCTTAATTGCCGTTTGGGCCCCTCCACCCACGGCGAACATGACTTCTGGATTTCGAGTACACATCTGTTGCTGCTTACGTGTTAGACCCAGAAAACGTTGACACAGGGTTTGAGCACCGATGGCAACGATGGTAGGGAAACACCTGCAAATCCAAAGTGTCTAATAAGATATCCTAGAAGGGCTTAGGAATAAAAACTATAAGGTCATTTAAAACACGTCACAAATGATTGATATTCCTTTAGCCCAAGCTGACTGCGAATCAATTTGACGGTGCAAAAAGGATAAGTCAGCTAATTTTATTAGAGCTAGATTTCGGCCCTTCTTCGCAAGGATCCTCGTCAGGATCAAGCCGCTCAAGCTGGAAAATGATCTTGTGGAAAAGCAATTAAAGATTCTTCCTTAAATATCTGATTTTGTGAACTTCTTCTCTAAAAATTGGTTGGAGTTAAAGGTGATTTCATTCTGGACACGGCTGCTGTTTTTTGCTGTTGATTCGTGTGGATTCATCGTATATCCTTCTACCCGTATCAACGTGCTACGATGTCAGAATTAACTTTCACTTCTACAAAATTTTCGAGTTTTGCCAGATTCCGGGCTAACTACTTTGTCCAGAGAGAAAATGTGTTTATACGCGGATACGCGTACTCCGACCCCAATATCGATGCTCTAGTTGACTTCAGAAAAAATCTTTTACTTCTACAACATTTGTCGGGTTCCGGCAGAACTACTTATCCGATGAGAAATATAAAGTTCAGATCTGGATTCAGCATGTCGGCTTCTTCCCAAGTAGAATGTCACATTAGCTTGAAATATTTTTTTTTCTGAAATCTGTTTTTTCCTGGAACTCCACCCCCAGAAATAAGTATAAGAGATATAAGTATAAGACTACGGGGTCCATCGACGACCTTGACCTGTACTTGGACCCAAAGGATCTTCACAACATTCCCAAAACCATTTCCGGAATGGTTTTAAAAATCTCCATAGGTTCATAAAACATATACGAATAATCTCGTCTACCACTTGTGTTTTAATAAGTACATTCCACCGTCGCCAAACAAAATGTTCAGCAAGACAAAAATGAACCTGTGTTATTGTTAATATTTGGTTATATGTAATTATATGTGATACAGAAGAGATACAACAACATTTTGTGCGCATGGTTTGTAACTGTAACTGTTTGCATCGTCGCAATGTATCATCACTGGGGAGGCGGCAAGGGCCTTCTAATCAGATTAAGATAAACACTGAGCGAATTAATTTGAACACCAAAAAGGTACAAATTTGGACGTGCGGAGGAGCAGAAAAACTTAACTGGAACTCCTTGTCCATACCGCAGTTTCAAGGGAAGAGCTCGCTACAGCAACAACTATAAGAAAGAAGCAAACTAGCATATATCTAAAAACAAATTAGTTGAGACTTAAAATTCCTGTGCCGTGATTAAAAGTTCACCTATTTCTTTGAGGCAAATTAGCAGGAAGCTCAGTATTATTTAGTGATAGGACCTTAGAGGAGGTGAAAGTTGATAAGGTAGGTACTGGCAAGGTAGTTAGCACGTATACCGGCCAGGGGCGTCATTTTGCAAAGTCAGTATCGTTCCGGGTCATTAGCTGGGCTTAGAAAGGTCAAAGTTTGGTGAGATACCTCCTTAAGATCAACTTTTCATAACTGCATGTCACAATTTTGTCAAATCACTCACTGATGGGTATAGGGTGTACCTGCTGCCCCCCCCCCCCCCCTCCTGGGGGATGCCTTGTAGATTTGGGCATTACGGCATGTACCACCCACCAAGTTTTGACCCTCCCTTTTTATTCAGGATGTTTCTTTAAAGGACCCGTTGTGTCCATAGTGCCAAGGAACCTACTTCCGTAATTGCATTCATTAATTCTTAAGCCCGGCAACCCGAATTTCATATATGACGTTCTAAAACTTTGCACTCACTAACCTTTGCTGTTGCCACGATTCACTATTTTCCGTGCGCATTATGCTCCCGGCGAGTATTCGACGCAAAACCGGCTATCTGAATTTTGCCTAGTTTTTGCTACAAATAAATGAGCCTGGGAAAAGGCCTAAAAAAGCCGAAGCCGTGGGTAATTTTTTACAAGCAGAGCCTAGTTTTACAGTATTCAAATAGTTTTGAATATTGGAACACAACAATAAACAGTGCGAGGTGTGCTTTAAGCTAGGTGCACAAAGTCCAACAAGATTTCGCGTCTGAAAATCCGCATGCCAATATTTGACAGTGCAAAACGGATACATCAGCTGCATTTTATTGGAGCTATATTTCGACCCTTCTCGGCAAGGGTCCTCTTCAGGCTCAAGCTAGAAAATTATACCCGTTTTATAAAAGTTTACTTTCCGCCCGTTTCCAGATTTCGTTGAAGACAAGTTCATTTTCCAGCTTGAGTCCTTGGCCCTTGCCAAGAAGGGCCGAAATATATATCTAATAAATACAGCTGACGTATCCGTTTTGCACTGTCAAATACATAGGACATTTTCGCATCTGACACCAGTCAGATGGGATAATAAATTAAGAACTTAATATCTGATAAGAGTCAAGTGTTTCAGCTTAGGCTGAAGGAATATTTATCAACGAAAAATAGCTCTTATAAAATGCAGCTGACGTATCTGTTTTGCACTGTCAAATATGATTCGCAGTCACTCTGGGCTAAAGGAATATTTTTCCGCATGCCAAGTTCGCGATTTGCCGAGCGACATTCCAAAATTTCGGAGCGAAGGAGGAAATTCGCATCCGACTGCGAAATTCGACTGTATGTGAATGCGCATTTTCTAAGGCTTTTTTCTGCTGCACACGTGTGTGCCGCACACTTATGAGTATTTGTTGCGGAAACACAGGTGTGTCCCACACACTGGACCCACAAGTTGAACCTCGTGGAAACGCCGTTTTGTCTGTTTTTGGCGGTAATTTCAAATGTCGGAAAATTAAAATGAAATTTGGATAGAATCTCAATAAATTTAACTTCAAGCTTACGTCCTTACCGTTCTGTACCACACGGATCCTCGATGTGTATCTCTCTCTATATATATACGGTAGAGGTACGCTTATTTGAACGTTTGTTGACTTTGAACTTCGACATTTCCATGCACCTGCTGTGACTAAAGTTAACTACCAGTTAGCCAAAGTAGGTAATTAAGGGCCTCTAAAAACACCTGAATAGGTATTTTGGATCTTCATTCTACCACCTAGCCCAAAGCTGCGATGTCCACATTAAGTAACTGTTCAAATAAGCATACATCTACTGTATATATATATTTAAATACATATGTATTATATATTTAATTTATGACCCACCAAATGCTCAAGGCGACAGTGGAGTGAAAGGAAACAAGACCAAAGGTTTCGATGGGATCCCAAAAATTTAATATTTGATCCAACCGATTGGGTCTTGTAGATATCCGGTCTTCGCCTGGCTCCTTGAACATTTTTACTATTAAAATTTAGAAACAGATTAAGGCCAATGGCAATGACTAATCACCTGAGAAAAGTTCAGATATGGATTCAGCATGTGTGCCTACCCCTATACGTCATATCTACTTTGACGAAATTTCAGGTTTTAGCCGGATTCCGGGCGAACTACTTGTCCGGCGAGACGATGAATTTCATATACTTGTTCAGCATGTCTTATTAGCTATTACAAAATATTTTTATTGTAGGGCTACAGAGCCCATCTACGAAGTCGACCTGTCTCTTGACCCAAACAATTCTCACACTATGTTTCATCAAAATATATCATTCCTTCGAGAGTTATCGTACTGACAGACGGACAACTTTTTCGATGTCATAGGTATCCCTCCACTTACGTTTTGGGATCCAAAACGGAAAAACAACACAAGTAGAAATCAACACAAAGCACGACAATTTACATTCTACGCTTCTCTCCTCTACCTTCTTCTCTATCTTCTCGATTGACGTTCCTAAATTAACTGACAGCAGAAATACTCTTTCAACAAAAATTGGAGCAAAGATAAGGTGTTATCCCCAGATGGCCCATCTATTCCCCCCTCCCCTTCCGTCTTCCGTGCGTCGGTCCGAGAGGAATACTGGCAATCAGTTTTCTCCATATCCTGCTGATTCTTCTGCCCAATTTTTACGTAGCTTCGTCCCATCATTTATTTCTGGTCATATCTTGTAAGTGTATTAGTTAATTTGTTTCGTGTCTGTTTATTTCGTAAATATTTTATTCCTCTTCTAGCTTTAAGCTATTTGGATATTAAACATGATTGATTGATTGATAACGTAGCTAATTTATTTTGCAGTTAAATCTGGGTTTCCCGCCAAATACGAACCACAAAATCGTCTACAGTTGTTTATGATATTCGAGCCACAAAAGCCTTATTGGTCTCGGAAACACAAATGTGGGCCACACAGACGAACACACTCTTTTCCAGCCAAAATTGAGACACAGACACTATAGTCTCTTGAAAATTAAAATTACGGTCGAAACTCTGAAAATGACACAAAAGACACGAGAAAGACAGCGTGATGTCATCCTACACGTCAGCATCCCAATTAATTTTTCCTTTCCAAAAAGTTCTGATTTCATACCTGTGAAACAACAATGCAAAGGTGACCAAAGCTAACGCATTCATCTGACTATCAACACACTATCCCAGTAACTGGACATTTTTTGAACAATTTCATCTTTATATAAATTAGAATCCGGGTAGGAACCCTTGGAGATAATGTTTACACACTCACGACGCAATTAGATTGTTTTTTTAAGCACCATATCCGTATTGGATCAGCAGGCCGGGTGATCAGATCTTAACCTTTACTTCATCAACTCTTTGCCGGGTTGTTTAGTAGTGACAATCATTGCTTTCTGATAATGAATGAAAAAATTTATTTCCCATCAAAATTGGCACGAGGGGACCTAGACGGAGTAAACAAAATAGAAAAGAAGAGAAAAAACAACAACAACACGCAATACAACATTTTAACATTAGCACGTAAATGAGTTGTAGAAACCGTAATGTTTGGTATGTAAATAATTAAGTGTAGAAACAAATGAATTGGCTTTAGTATGTCAGCAGTATGATTACTGGTATGACTGATTCCCCATCATAGTACAGAACTGTACAAAAACATGTAATGTTTGTGTTTGAATAAGAAAAAGAAAGAAGAGTTTGCTTGAGCATATTAGCAGTACCCGATGAGAAATTTATCTCAAAATAGTACTATGAAGTAGTACGAAAAAGTTGCATGCAGTACTAACGATGCTACTACATGTTTCTACTTCGAGGCTACCGTGTTACTACATACTACTATATGGTACTATTAGCAAGACTGGATATTACTATGGCAAGGCATGATGCTACTGGATACTACTACATAACATTGGACCAGTCTGAGGCACATTAAATGATGCATTCTTTGTTATTACATAGTATTACATGCAACGTTTTCGTACTACTACCATACTACTACGTAGGCTACAAATTTTTCATCGGGAATGATATATTACTATTATAGTTACTGATTTATGCCCCTTCATATTACAGAACTGTAGGCCTACCATGATCGGGAATGAGAAAAATGAATCGTAAGATAAATCAAATTAAAATTTGCTGAATAGACTATTATTTTTTATCGGGCCCACAACAAACACTCTACGCCTTCTATAAAAATAATTCTGAGTTTTATTTATATTTAAACTACTGTTGTTGTTCTTAAAACTTCTTTGGCTGTAGGCTTATGTGTGTCTATCAGGGGCGTCACGACTGGGGGGGGGGGGGGGCGGGGCGGGGTGATTGAAACAGTTGATTTTTTTTTCGTTAAAACAGTAGTTTTTTCCTGAAAACCAGTCGACTTTTTTTTTCAAAACTGTAATTTTTTCTCGAAAACAGGCGTTTTTTCTGCAAAAACAGTCGTTAAATATTACCAGCCAGTCAATACATGCCTCCCCCCCCCTAAACATTTTGGCTAGTAACGCCTCTGGCGGCTATCTGACATCGACGAGCATCACCGCCTTGTGCATTTGATTGATTGAACTTTTTCAGTTAATTGTCCTTTTTACGCGATATCTGTCGTACTCCTAATTTAGACATATTTCAAGTGTTCTTGACGATTTATTTTCCTCTTGGCAGGTGAATGGTTTTCCTGTGTCTTTGGTGACAGAGGGGCTAATTTACACCCCTTTCGGACTCTGGGTCTAATGTTAAAACGCGCGAAATTAACTAGCTTGGTGGGCAAAACGTTATGGTCTTTTAACATTCCATTGTTAAATATGCTGCTGGGTCGGCTCTCTGTCTGATCCTAATGTCCGGTAATCTGTTGTCGGGTCGGTTGATACTTGGTGCGTCACTGACACAAAATTATGCCAAGCTAGTGAAGTCAGAAAAGAAGACGAAGATTAAGACAGCCTTCACAGGTCTGGGTAGCGTTCCAGCAACTTATTATTAGTTACGATCGTTACTATTCTTGTTGTTATTGCAGTTCCAGAGCCCGACGTACTAAGTAAATTGGCTCCTCCCATTTATTATTTTCGTCCCACGACTGTTACGATCGTTGCAATTTACTTATGATGGTCGCGAGCATCATTATGAAGGTCAAAAGGGGGTCAATGGAAAAATATTTGTATTATGGTTCAAGTGAAAAAATTCGTATTTAAAAACTCAAATTTTTTGTGAAAAGTCTGTGAAATTTTTTTTAATTTAGTTGAAAATTCGAAAGAAATGTAGTATTTTTTAGAAAATCTTACATTTTGAAAAACAGATAAGCGAAATAAGTGAAATATTCAGTTAGAATCCAAACTTTTTGAAGTCTCAACATATTCAAAATTCCAAAACCAAGATTTTTGCATTGATGGTCAAAAGCAGCCCAATGGAAGTGTAAAAACGCACCCTCAGACGAAGGTCAAAAGGGGGTCAATGGAATAATATTTGTATTATGGTTCAAGTTAAAAAAATTCGTACTCTTATCATCGTAACTTGTAATAACTTCACTGGAACGCTACCCTGGTCAACGGCTAGAGCAGACGATCGGGGTCCGGTGATCGCTGACCAGAATTCCTGGGATTTTCGGCACCATCATCAATTTCATATGGAAAGTTGAGTTCAAGTTCAGGTCCAGTTTGATAATAAAGTATATACATAATAATGAGCAAATTTGACAGAGACAGGGCCCGAGATCACGGCGGAGATTTTTCAACTTGGATGAAAATGCAGTAAGTCCGGCTGGGAAATCCTGACCATGTTTACGCACTATAAAAAAGTTGCGGGCGATTGGAAAGACTAATTTTTGCTGCTATAACCAAAATAAGAAATAATTATAGATTTTAAAGTATAAAAGGAAAATGAAGATTAAGTAGCGACGAATAGTTAAAGGACCCCTCGCACTATTTACTCTTCAACTTACAGTATTTTAAAATATTTGA
Source organism: Branchinecta sandiegonensis (assembly GCA_030848855.1). Classification (NCBI taxonomy): domain Eukaryota; kingdom Metazoa; phylum Arthropoda; class Branchiopoda; order Anostraca; family Branchinectidae; genus Branchinecta; species Branchinecta sandiegonensis. The sequence continues at coordinate 4,144,547 of JAUPMV010000012.1, forward strand.
ATACTTTAAAACTAAGCTGTGCTTTCAACAAACAACACACGGTTTTGGCCGTTTTAAACCTTTTCCGAGACCCGTCGACTTATAGCGAAAACAGGGAAACAATTTACATAACCGGTTTTTCTGATGGAAAAAAAATTCTCGCAGACAACCGTCAACAGCGTGATTCACATCGAAGGTAGTAAAACACGGCAAGTGAGAAAATCAGCGTGGTTTTGTTTGAGGGGTTAGTATGTACCGTGCGTAATTGGGGTCTCCGGGTTTAGAAATATCTGGAGTGATTATGGAAGTATATTGCGTTAGTATTATAGGTTAGACAGGTCCTTTAAGAGATAGCTGTTATTTAAAGACTTTAATTAAATTAAACTTGATAATATTTTTTTTTGATATAAATTACTGTAGGCCTAAGTGACATCAAGTAAGGAATTTTAATGTTTTATACTAGTCCTTAAAGGACATGTCGGACTAGGCTACATAGTGTTTCTTCTAAGATGTTCTGAGTAAGTTGAGTACTTTAAAAGCCTATTTTCATGTCCCTGGCCTTGGATGAAAAACTTGGCAAAATCTGCATAACCGGTCTCCGGACCAGTGCAAGCTTCTCCGAAACGATGATTGGGAGCCTAATATGTGACGTAAAGATAACAAACTGGTAAGCGTGACAATCAGTGGAACACTAAAAGAGGAGATAGATACACGTATGGAGTGCAGAATCTCGTGAATGAGAGGGGATGGAAGTACTAATGGAGTAGAATAAATTGCTATCATAAGTACTAAGTGTCCTTTAACGTTACTGGCTGGTTGGGACGGAGCCATTCGCATTGGTTCACTCCATCGCGAGGGAGAAAGAAACAAGAGCTACGAGCTCGTATGGCACTTGTTACGAGTAGGTGGCACAAGAAAGTAGATGGAACGCCATAAAAATACCACCTCCCCCCCCCCCCCCCCCCCCCGTATAGAAAAATGCGGTTCGGATCGAGAAATAGGATATCTAGCTTTATTCGAGTCTGAGCATTTCCGGGAAACTTGCCGGCATCGCCTCTGATCATCTAGGGCAAATTACTTTTTTACCTTCCAAGTTTCAGCCCACTAGATCCGTTCGTTTGATCCCTAAGCGTGCCATGCGATTTCCGGTGCCCCCCCCCCCCCCCATCCATTCCCCCTACCGTGGCCAAATGTGGTTCTGACACATAAATGGATCATCTAAAGCATTTTCTCTTAACGGCCTATCAAGTTTCACTCGAATCTGAGCATTGTCCTAGCTTATGTGGAAGTCCCCGAATTAGCAAAAGCTGGACCGACAGACAGACCGTCGGACGGACAGAACTATGGACGGACGGACCGTTAAAAGCTATGGGGTATACAAAAAGAAAGAGTTGATCTGGTGGAAGTATTCTCGCATTTGTAGCGGGCGCGCGTGCAACCGCGGATGATCTAGTAGCGCGATCCGGAGGTAAGGGGTTGGGCGCTATAAAAAGGCTCCCAACAGAAAAATTCAAACTGAAAAACAAATATTAACTAAAATAACGAACAGATATGTAATGTAAGTCATTTATATTACGGCAATCTTCACACAGAAAGTTGGCAGTGGATATGACTTTACATCAACCTCCACAACCTCCTTAGAGGTTGATATGAAGTCATACATATCCACAGCTAACTTTCTGTGTGACGATTATCACAATATAGCATGTGGGATGATATGGATGGATAACGGTTAGTTATTAATGGCTGTGTTAGAAAAAGTTATAACAGTTAACATACCTCCATCTCGTCTGATATCAGGATAACAAATTCGACGGTCTTTCAAAAATATCAACCTCTCTGCTGGATCGATAATTTTCGTAACCTACCTCAATTCGGCTCGGATAGTTTATTTTTTATGGCTGTCACGATGTTATTTTCCGATCCGAGGTTTAACCTTTAGCATATGAATAAAAACAAGAGCTGTAAGCTCATATGGCACTTGCATGTGTCAAGATGATTTGATTGATCAAAAGTAAGTTTCGACTTTGCGGTTGAGATGCGCGCTCTAAGGGAGCTGGAACTTCATTTGTAAGCAAAACCCTTTAGGCAAAACTGCTAATGGGCTGATGGGCATCACGAAAATGCATATATTGGTTAAAAGTATTTTTTTTCTTTCTGTCAAGATTGGTACTTTAAGGAATAATCGGATTTGGGAAGTAGCAATTTCTAAGCAAATTTTGTTGAGTCTCCAATATTCCAGCGAAGTTTCATCGTCCTAGCACATCTGGAAGTACCTTAACGCGCGATCACCGGAATCCCAGACCCCCCTCCCCCTCCTCCAACACCACCCACAATAACCGGAGCCAATCCGGTTCTGTAAATGATTAATCAGAGCATCTGTTTGTCATTCCCACCAAGTTCGATCCAGATCACACCAGTCTAAGCGGGTCAAGTATTTTCCGCCCTCCCCCCAATAATTGCCGGATTCGGTCCGGAAATGAAAAAGGTCACAAGAGAAAAATGTCCTCTGTTTAATTATTAAATTTCACTCGAATCCGATCACCCGTTCCAAAGTTACGCATGACTCAATATTCCGGATTCCCCTCCCTCAACTCCCCCCCCAAGATTATCATATCGAGTATTTTTTTTTATTCCAAGTCAGTTTGACCGGGTCCCTGATATGCCTTCCAAGTTTCGTCGTGAAAATCCCCCAAAAAACGGAATTCCGGGATACCCCCTCCTCCCCCCCCCCTCAAGTGTCCGGATCCAGTCAAATTGTGTAAAAGATTTACATGGACCAGATGTTTGTTCTTCCCAGCAAGTTTCACTCCGATACCATCATTCTAACCGTTTCTCGAGATTTCCGGTCCACCCCCCCCCCCCCATCCCCCCCCAGCTCCCCCGCGGTGCACGTAGCCAATCCGATTCAGCAAATGACTTACCTAGAGAATCTGTTTGTTCTTCCCACAAAGTTCCATCCCGATCCCTCCATTCTAAACGGGTCACGTATTTCCCCCCCCCCCCAATAGTTGCCGGATCCGGTCCGGATATGAAAAAAATCATCGGAGAAATGTCCTCTGTTGAATTCTTAAATTTCACTCGAATCCGATCAACCATTCCAAAATAACGCATGACTGAAAATTTCGGATTCCCCTCCCTCCACTCCCCCCACCATTATCTGATCGACAAAATTTTTATTTTGAAGTCAGTTTGATTGGGTCCCTGATATGCCTGCCAAGTTTCATCGTGAAAATCCCCAAAACCTCCATCACCGGAATTCCGGGACCCCCCCCCCCATAAGTTTTCGGATCCAGTACAATGGTCTAAAGGACTTATCTAGAGCAGATGCTTGTTCTTCCCAGCAAGTTTCACTCCGATCCCTCCATTCTAACCGTTTCCTGAAATTTCCGGTCTCCCCCCCCCCCCCCAACTCCCCCCTGGCTACCGAATCCGGTCAAGACTTTAAACGGGACATTACAGATATATATTCTGTTCAGTTATGAAGTTTCATTACAATCCGATCATCCGTTCGAAAGTTACACACTTCTCAATTTCCCGGATTCCCCTGCGGATTCCCCTCCCTCCACTCCCCCACCATTCTCTGATCGACAAAATTTTTATTTTGAAGTCAGTTTGATTGGGTCCCTGATATGCCTGCCAAGTTTCATCTTGAAAATCCCCAAAACCACCATCACCGGAATTCCGGCACCCCTCCCCCCCCCCCATAAGTGTCCGGATCCAGTACAATGGTCTAAAGGACTTATCTAGAGCAGATGCTTGTTATTCCCAGCAAGTTTCACTCCGATCCCTCCATTCTAACCGTTTCTTGAAATTTTCGGTCTCCCCCCCCCCCAACTCCCCCCTCGCTACCGAATCCGGTCAAGACTTTAAACGGGACATTACAGATATATATTTTCTTCAGTTCTGAAGTTTCATTACAATCCGATCATCCGTTCGAAAGTTACACACTTCTCAGTTTCCCGGATTCCCCTGCCCTCCACCCCCCCCCCCCCAAAAAATGGTCGGATCAGAAAACTGATTATTCCTGATTTTGTTTGGTCGGGTCTCTGATATGCCTGCCAAGTTTCATGGTCCTAGCACAACTGGAAGTACCCTAACTCGAAAAAGTGTGACAAAATGCCCTAAATTTTCAAGTTTCCAGCGCCCCGCACTCCCCCCCCATATGGTCGGATCGGGAAACTGATTATTTCCAGGTTAGTTTGGTCGGGTCCGTGATATTCCTTCCAAGTTTCATTGTCCTAGCTCATCTGGAAGTACCCTCACTCGAAAAAGTGTGACAAAATGCCCTAAATTTTCAAGTTTCCAGCGCCCCAACTCCCCCGCATATGGTCGGATCGGGGAACTTATTATTTCCAGGTTACTTTGTCAGGTCCCTGATATTCCTGCCAAGTTTCATTGTCCTAGCTCATCTGGAAGTACCCTAAATCGAAAAAGTGTGACAAAATGCCCTAAATTTTCAAGTTTCGAGCGCCCCCACTCCCCCGCATATGGTCGGATCGGGAAACTGATTATTTCCAGGTTCGTTTGGTTGGGTCCCTGATATTCCTGCCAAGTTTCATTGTCCTAGCTCATCTAGAAGTACCCTAACTCAGAAAAAAGTGACAAAATGCCCTAAATTTTCAAGTTTCCAGCGCCCCGCACTCCCTCCCATATGGTCGGATCGGGAAACTGATTATTTCCAGGTTAGTTTTGTCGGGTCCCTGATATGCCTGCCAAGTTTCATTGTCCTAGCACATCTGGAAGTACCCTAACTCGGATATGTGGGACAAAAAACTCGGACCGACCGACAGACCGACAGACCGACAGACGGAATTGTGATCGGTATATGGCACTTGAGCCAGAGGCTGCAAGTGCCATAAAAAGTACCAGCTAAATATTTGGAAACGTCTTTGTCTAAAACTCAATCAACCAATTTGTTTTTTAGTTTTTTGGAACATCTCGGCTTAATAATATTTGGCTAAATATTTGGGAGTGTATGTCTTTCAGCAATTATTCATTGTTTTCTTGTTTCTTGTCCTTTAGCCACAGGCGTTACTAGCCAAAATGTTTGGGGGGGGGGCAAGGAATTTAGCAACTGGCTGGTAATTTTTACCGACCGTTTTTGCAGACGAAACGACTGTTTTCAAGAAAAAAACGACTGTTTTGATGGAAAATCGACAGATTTTTAGAAAAATCCAGTGTTTTAATGAAAAAATCAACTGTTTTGACGTAAAATCGCGGCGCTTCGCGCCGACTCGGTTATTTTTACCGACTGGCCGACAATTTTTTTTTTGGGGGGGGGGGTCACCCCTCCCCCCCGGCCGTGACGCCCCTGCCTTTAGCACATGAATAAAAAAAAATTACCTGCTGAATATTTGGAAATTTCTTCGTCTAAAACTCAATTAAACAAGTTTGTTTTTTAGTTTTTTGGAACATCTCTGCCTAATAATGTTTGGTTAAATATTTGGGATTGCATTTCTTTCAGCAATTTTCATTGTTTTCTTGTTTCTTGTCCTTTAGCACATGAATAAAAAAGTGTCAGCTAAATATTTTGAAATGTCTTCGTCTAAAACTCAATCAAACAAATTTGTTTTTTAGTTTTTTGGAAAATCTCTGCTTAATAATATTTGGCTAAATATTTGGGAGTGTATTTCTTTCAACAATTTTCGTTGTTTTCTTGTAAGATCTCTGCTTAATAATCCGCTATAGTTTTGAGAAGAAAGGGTGTGTTCATTACGCTCAATTAGTTCAGTCAACGCCGTTCATCTTGTTGCGCGAAAAAGATATCTGTTATATCTGACCAATGTTGTCTAGAAATAACAGCTTTTGTAACTCCGAAGAACCACCGCAGGCATTATCAGAAACAATTCAGCCAGAGTTCTTCGTGGAGGATGATGGCAACCTCTACCAACCACCAATCGGTACCAGGCTCCCGCCCGAACTGATCGGAAGATTGGTGATTCGTCCACCGACCACCGACAAAAGAACTCAGGTGTCTAGGGGGAGGAATGTTGTGGACCGAACTCTTAGAATAGTATTATAGTTTGTAGAGTGTTCATTACGTCATTACGTCTCCGGCACCTTGTAAATCATTCTGTATATTTCATTTACGCGCTTGTAGATAAAAGGGGTCGGACTCAGTACTTTTTGTTCAGTTGTTACGAGAGTTTGGATAAAGCAGTTCCTATAGCCAACATGATACATAACAAAAAAAGGCCATTGACCTCTACAAAGTTCACCTAAAACACTTCATCATATTTTCGAAGGTATTTCTAAAGGGATAGTTGTGTTCAAAATCATTCCTGTCGACTGGTAATGCTTCCTTCTGATTTCCAGTTAGTCTACTCTTTTAGAGCGTCATTCCAGAACGTCTTTATTTCTTTTTTTTCACCCATTTGGAGGCTTCCCCCAAAGACGTATCCCTGATCGGCGGTAATCACACCCTCCAATTGAATAGGAACCAGACAAGGATATAGCCTGATTGTTCACACATGATTTGGAGCACGCACGCAATTTTCAAATCCCAAATTGCTCGTCAACTCCAATTATAAAAGCAGGTTCTTTTCCACAATCTCGCCGGTTCTGAAGTGCGCCTTGCTCGTTCAGTCATAAATTGAGAGCGCTGTTAATACCCTCTTAGCCGATCAGTGACAAGAATTTTTTGCACTTCTAAGTGGTTTAAGTAAACGTCGAGTGGAGACCGTCCTTTAAAAGTACAAATGACAATAAAAAGGATGTTGTGGACAACCCTGCCGCACGTCTGACATGATAGGTGGTCGTTCAACCATGGGCGCAACCAGCGTCGTGGAAGGATATGTTCCACTACACTTTACAAAAAAATCTTGCAATATTTTCTACTGGGATTAATCTTGTCTCTACTGAGATAAGATTATGTCTAATTCGGATTAATCTTATCCCAGCAGAGATAAGGTTAATCCCAGTTACAAATACTGCAGTTAACTTTAATCCTTACTCGGAGAAACTTTTTACAGTTTAAGATGCGCACTGACGATTTTCATATACGCCCTCTTAATTAAAGCGAACCTGTTGTTTTTTCGACCCCCCCCCCGCCAGTTGAACGTGCGAGTCAACATTTCAAGTCTTCTACTTAATTCCGACTTCGTTCTTAACCTGATGAGTTGATACACAAACCCTCATCAAATATCTCATTTTTTTTTTTGGCAGTTATCGAGTTCACAGGCAGACGGACGGACTGATTTATGATGACCAAGGAGATTCAACTGTGGAATAGCGGAGTCCGAGATCTAACATTTCTTTGAAGTGGTAGGTCTCTTGGCTACAGTCGCATGGGGGAATTGTTTTTCTAAAGCGGGGCTTGGGCCAGAGGAACTGAAATGGATGGTAAATTTGCGGGTTAATTCTCCCCATGTAGGGAAAGAAGAAGATATATAGCTAAAGGTAAGTTGCTTTCTGGTCCTTACTTTTGCCCTAGGGGTGGTTTACAGTGGGGACGTATTTTTCATTTTCTGGGTCGCTGCGTGGAGTTACAAGGTTTGAGAGAGAAATGATGGAGAGATTCTGTAGGAAATATAGGAAATAAAAGGTTTGGCGATCTTCGTCGTTTCGGGAACTTTATCAAGCAGGATATGGAACATCGGCAGTTTTTTTCGGGGGGGGGGGGGGGGGTAAGAAGCGGAGCGGGGATGTAATGGGTTTTTTTGGTGTTCTAATCTGTGAGTGTTGTTTGTCATTCTATTTTTTCCGCCATGGATCCTCGGGCGTCTGAATGAAATTCATTCATTCAGTCATATACACCACACACTTTCGTATAAGATACGAAATATTAGCAGACACCGCTCCAACGATGTTACGGGACGCTCTATCTTGGGTACAGACAGACGGATGGATTTACAATGTCACCTTGGTTCTTGATCCAAAAATCCAGCGAACGATGATACGTCAATGTCACCCAGAGGCGTTAACTAACCAAAATGTTAGGGAGGGAGGCAAGGTAATTTTACTGACGTTTTTAAGAAAAACTGACTTTAAAAAAAAAAAAATCTTCTGTTTTTTAAGAAATATCGACTGTTTTTATGATTCGTTTTTTTAACCGACTGTCTGACAACATTTGGGGGGGGGGGCTTCCCTCCCTCTCCCCCCCCCCCATAAGCGAGGCCCCTGATGTTACCAGCCCACAATTCCGTGCGTACAAATGTGCCCAGCTTCAACACTAGCAAATGAAACCACTTACACAGCAATGCCCCTAGCGGTGGCTGCAAACCCGGCGTGCTAAAAGCGGTGGGGAACTCGGAGGTTCGTGGCGATAATGAGCCATCGCAGGGGGTCAGTACTGATAGCCCCCGTAATTAAACTAGAAAATTATGGTTTATGGGTACCTCATTTCCTCATTAAATAACTGATGGGCTGAAACCTGTCCGCGCTCTTAGACCTGTACCGACGGTAGACTTGATGCAAACCATTAACGGTGGTAACAAGTATTTACAGCTGATATTGCACATCCTGTATGTTATTGATCGAGCATTAAAGAAGGTTTTCGGGAACTGGAAGTCGGAATCGCTTTCCGTTGGCTTTCGAGCTGCTGCGGAATGCGGAGTACCAGGTTCGTATTCAGGAATTTATTTCGGGGCGGGGGGGGGGGGGGGGGGGCTCACATCAGATTGCCCGGGGGGCTGAACCCCCTACCCCTCCCCCCTGGATACGGCCCTGCGAAGTACATATGTATGTTTTCGTATTTATTCCTAGAACGACGAGAAACCAACTATCGGTTGCGTCCGGCTACGTTTCTGGGATCCCAAAACGTTAAGTGGAGGAAAGTTGTCCGACAATCAATCAATCAATCTTTATTATTCGAGAAACATTCCTTACGGTATTAACAAAAAACCGAATATTTGTTCTCTCGTCAAACATAACAATATAGAATTGCGCTTTTACATAGTCAAATGTTCAATAATTACACAAAAATAAGAATTGCAACAAATTAAAGCGCTAAACCTCAATAATTAACATAAAAATAGGAAAAGAATTTAAAATTTCGCGTTGAAAAAACTCACAGAGGAGGGGACAAAACTTCTTTCGTACCGCGCATGAATTGCCCGAATGGGTTGTATCTTAGGAATTGGTTGTGCTGCCATTCTCTGTGGCCTTATGCGGTCGGGAATGTGGGGAGGGGGAAGGATGTGCCGATGGTTGGGGTCTTCCAGTAGTTGATCACCAAACTTGGTAGAAAGTTGGTGCCTATGGTTTGACAAAGATGCGAGACCAAACTCGTTTAGAAGGGAAATGCACGGGATTTTGGGGGATTTTGATACTATTAGTAAAGATCGGTACTGGATCCTCTCGAGGCGTTCCGACTGCTCCCGTGTTAAACCAAAATGCCATACCGGACAGCAGTATTCAAGGGAAGGGCGAATGAACACAAGGTAAATGCGAAGGAGGTGGTGTGTCGGGGTGCCATGGCGGGAGAGCATTTTGAGAGATCTTATTCCCATATTTGCTCTTTTCAGCATCGATTGTACTTGCTTATCCCACTTAAGATCTGAAGTTAGATGAACACCTAAAAGTTTGAGCTCCTCCACTCTGCTGTGATCAGGTAGGTCAGGTTGGAAAGTTGGATTAGACTTAAGAAAGGATACAGTTAGGACTGCTGATTTTTCTTGGTTGACGGTCATTTGGTTGACTGAAGCTTCTTCACTAATATCATTCATTATGGTGGCTGCACTGCTCCGGATATTTTTGTAACAGCGCTCTAAGACCGAAAGATCATCGACGAATTTCCAACGGTCGTCACAGGAGCCTGCGAGGTCATTGATCATGACCAGGAAAAGTAGTGGTCCGAGGATAGTGCCTTGGGGCACACCACAGTAAATTGGTAGTAGTGAGTCGGAAAAAATATTTCCGTACTTTGTTCTCTGGGACCTGTCAGAAAGGAAAGCTGCGATTAGTCGGACAAGGAAAGGATGGACACTAAAGTCATTTAAAAGCTTCTTTAGCAGAGTAGAATGGCAGATGAGGTCAAAAGCTTTTTTCATATCAATGGCGATAAGGTAGATCCAGTGATCTGGTTCATCCAGGTGTTTAAGGATGTTGTCAAGTAGACTGACCAGATAATGCGTGGTAGACGTCTTGCGCATGTTGCCATATTGTCTCGGATCAATCTGGGTCAAAATGAAATCCTTGAGCCACGATGAAATAAAACTCTCGTAAACTTTGCTAAACATGGGAGTTAGTGTTATTGGGCGTACTCCTGAAAAGTCTTTTGGAGTATCCTTCTTGGGAATTGGTGTTACAAACCCATTTTTCCAGACCGTTGGGTATTCCCCAGATTGTGTAATGGCGTTAAAGAGTGTCGTTAGCGGTCCACTCAAAAATTCCGGGAACGCACGAATAAGGTCAACGGGGATGTCTATTGGGGTAATGCTTGTTCTTTTGAGGTTTTTTAACTTCTTAAGTACTTCTTCTTCAGTTATTTCGGGGAATTCTCTGAAATTCACAGGGTTTGTTGGTATTCCATCTTTTCTGAGGGGAGATAAAGTTTGTACAATGTCAGCAAGATGGGCGTTGAGCTTGTTTGCTGTGGCCAGGGGCTCTTCATCAAGACAAAAATCCAGATTGGCCTGTTGTTTGCCCATCATGCGTTTGATATTTTGGTACCACTTTTTCGGATGAGATCTGAAAAGGCTATTGACTTCTTTTTCATAATGCTTTGCAGCAGCTTTACGGGTCAGGTTTCGTATTTTGTTCTTTAGGCGGTTACCTTCCTCCCTTTTGCCTTCTCTGAAGAGTCGCCTTTTTTCTTTTACAAACTTTTTTATTTTGTCGGTGATGTAATGCCGGTCAGAAGAAAAACGTTTGGTAGTCCTTTCTGGGAAACAAGAAGTGTACTGTGTTAAAAGGGATTCCTGGAGTATGTAGGAGTCCCGTCTGTCTGTGAGCACGATAACTCTCGAAGGAAATGAGATATTTTGATGAAACTTGGTGCAAGTGTTCTTTGGGTCAAGGGTAAGGTCAAGTTAAATTAAGGTGTGATTAGCAAATTAATGTGATAGCCGATTATGGAGTAAAAAGACATGCTGAACATGATGGTGAAAACCATTTTCTCGCCGGACAAGTAGTTCGTCCGGAATCCGGCCAAAACCGGAAAGTTGGTTAAAAGTAAAAATTTCATTTGAAGTTAATTAAATGTTTGATTTAGGGGTAAGAAGACACGCTGAACACTTATGCGAAAAGCATTTTCTACCCAGACAACCAGTTCGCCCGGAATCCGGCCAAAACCGGAAAATTTGTTAAAAGCAAAAGTTTTATTTCAAGTTGATTAGGTGACAGACTTAGGGGTAAGAAGATACCCGGACATACAATTCGTCCGGGATCCGGTTGTAACCGAATTTTTTTTAGTTAAAAGTTTTATTTGAAGTTGATTAGATGTTCTTAATAGAGATAAGGATATGTTTTCGGCCGAAACCGGGAATTTGGCAGAAGTAAAGCAGGAAGTTTCGGTCAGTGTCGTCAAAATAGATATGACTTATAGAGGTATTTCTGAACTTGGTTTTCTCTGATGATTAGCCTGGCGAAGACAAGACCCAACTGTCTCGATCAAATATTAGATTTCTGGGATCCCATCGAAACCTTTGGTCTTCTTTATAAACAGAACGGTTGACTGACTGATGATGCCGAGCATTCTGCTATGGCTTGCTGTCGCACTCTGGAAAACACTGTAGCTTTCCTTGAAAGGGTAAGTGTTTCCAGAAAGTAGTGCAAACCTCCGCGGAGCGTTGAGTGTTCTAGCAAAAAACCAAAACTAAACTAAGAAACATGGCAGACTGGAAATAAGAGTTACTTTGTTGGAATCTGCGGGATTCTATGATAAGATACTAGTGTAACGCTTGAAGAACCTGTTGTACCTACATTACTGATTTTATCTATTGCGACTCTTGCTTTAAGCCTAAACTGTTTACTTTAGGCTTAAAGCACTTTTTTCACGAAGTGCGTTTTGTGGCAGATGAAAATGGAAAGCGATTCCCAGTAATGGTTTCCTGCGTTTTTCCTTATGTGGTTCATATGACAGTGATCCCGCGATTCCCCAAAAAACATTCTTTAGACGCTGTAACATTAAGCCATTATTTTTAGCGAGGCTGACACATTAAGAATTTAAACGGAAGGTTGAAAAAAAGTAAGCTTATAGTAATCGGGGATGAGAGTGAGGTGGCTGGTAATATTTGTTTTGTCTGGGGGTCGAATTTTAGAATGAGCGATTCCTCGCGCTCAGCGGTTGAATGTTTTTTTTTGTGGTTTGTTCTTTTCTTTTTTTTCTTTTTTATTAGTTATTTATTATTATGTTGTCTGTTGGTGTGTTTAGAAAATAGTTAACCTTTACTACTGCACGCCAGCAAAACCAAGAATAAATATCCCTTATCCCTTATTTATTCTTGCAAAAACGTAGGTTTTCCATTAGTATCCCTTATTTATTCTTGCAAAAAAGTAGGTTTTTCCATTAGTGCAGTAGATGTAAATAGTAAAGAGTTAAATTGTGTTTATCAATAAAATAAGTATCAAAGTATCCCTTGCCATACTTCGTTTGGGTTCCAATTCTTGTTTTAGTGGTATTAGAAAGCGTTTGGTGGATAGCTGATTTCATTGCTTGCTCTGTAGTTATATCCCTAAATCCCATTTATTGCGAAATGAACAGTGAATTAGTTCACTTTGAAATTTGATCCTAAATTTTTGGGCATGGTGGTCCAACGTCAGGGCATGCCCCAACGTTTGGGCATGGTGCTCATCGTTGGGGCACAAGGGCATGACCCAGTACAAATCTGTTTGAAAAGCAGATTTCCGATTCTCAGTTCCATAGATTTTTATGGGTTTTATTTTTTATTTTTTATGGGTCTATATTTTTATAGATTTATACGTTGGGGCCCTATGCCCAAAATTTGAGGTTTTGTGTATGACTGTTCCTACCTGCGCAACGTCTGTCTGGTTATGGTGGGTTTAAACACTGCGTAAAATCCGAGCGTATTTTGATATCCGAGCGTATTTTACCCACGCATTTGAGCTTGAAAAAGATTTCTAGCAATACGGACGTATTTAGATACAAAACGGACTGATTTCTCAAATACGTCCGTCCGTACTGCTAGAGATCTTTTCAAGCCCAAATAAGTGCGTAAAATACGCTCGGATTTTACGCAGTGTCTAAATGCACCATTAGTATGTACACTGATTAACAGTTACGGGTCGGTACACAGTTTTCCGCGCATTCTCCCTTACCAACTACCAGCTGGTCATAGGTTTTGACATTCGGGATTTGACCATTCTTTCGGGAGAAGGGGAACAGCGAATCTGGAAGTTTGAAGAATGAGGTGAGACCTGCCAATTACTCGGCTGACTCAAATACAAAACGTATGTCGGCATGTCCTGCAGAGAAATGTCATCGTAGATGTCATGCTAAACAGATCGTTAAATATGTTCTTTAACAGTCATGTACAATTCATATTATCGACCACTTTATCGATTCTTGCTTCAGATATATTACTGTAAACCACGACATTATTTATATCAGAATTTAATATTGTATGTTACGGCAAATATGTTATATGTTACCTTGAGCGGTACCGAAGAATACGATGAAATTCAAACCAAGCATATATTTATCCATAGAACTACTAAACGCAGAATTAGTTTAAGTAAAATAAAGCCAAATTAAGAGCGTGTTCCACCCTCGTACCAATAGTAACTATTAGTTACTAAATTCCGTTCCAACCTCACGAAAAGTTACTACGCTGACCGTTCCAGCCTTCTCGAAATAGTAACTAATAGTAACTATTTGCTTACCACGCTCGGGAGTGTGGTAAGCGTAGTAACCACGAATCTCTGTCACGTGATTGGTCGGATTCACCCGTGGCATGATCTTCCGCTGGAAAATAGAAAAATCGTTCCAGCCTTGACGACAAAAAGGCAGAATTTGTGACGTCATGCGTGGTAGCTACGGTAAGTAGGATGGAACACGCTCTAAAGCTAAACTGTCCCACTAAAAAGTGGCGAAATCGGCTATTTGGAACGCGTCCGCTTGGGTGTGAGCGCTGGGTGTTCCGTTGATCGTAAAAAATAAATCAGATCAGCTAACAACCGATAGCGTTTAAACTTACCTCACCCTGTCTGGTTATGTCTCGATTTACTGCCATTTGACCGATAAACATAGCTATTCCATTACCGAAGCCCGGCCATACGAAACTAGTGAGTCTTTTGTCTTTCGGCCGAGAATAAAAAGTTAGTTTTACGGCGATTTTTAATGTGTACTTTCGGAAAAGTTCCGATGTCAATCGACACATACTCACGACACACGAGCCGCCCCGCTCATCATTAAATGGTGATGGTTGTGAGACCTCCATAAAGTTCTTCAAAAGACCGTCACAGAGAAAATGAATCAGACTAAAGTTGCGTTTTTTTTATGTAGTTTCGCTTAGCAGCATTTTTTTTTAAAAATGTTTTGCTTCACGCCGTTTTATTTGTCCATTCCACTAGTAGTTTGAGTTTCAAATATAAGGTTTGAAGCCAAGCTGACCATTGAGTTCTGTGGAAGGTTTTACTCAAAGTGGTCAAACATATTATGGATTTTTGGAGTGGGCCGTTTTCTGGGTGAAAGCTTCTGCGCTTTCCCAGACGGATGGTAAATTGTAATTATCCACAGAATTGAGAATTGTAGATAATCACAGATTTGTACATATACACTTCGAACACGCACATTTTTTCATTCGTATTTTATTTTTATCTGCATGTCGTTCGGTCCGCATCGTTCTGCTGGTTTTTAGTTCCATGTCGTCTTATTGTCTGCTGGTCCCGCATCGTTTTCCTGTTGTGATTGTGTTGGATTTTATGATTTAGTTTTGTTTCTTTCGCTGAGGACGGTTTGCCGGAAGTGCAACCGAAATATCCGAAATTTTATTTATCCCTCGCACATCATCTTGGAGGGGTAACTAGCTGATCAAGAAAAAACCCCGAAAATCTCGTTTTTTTCTATGTTTGAGTTTCAGAAACAAGAACTAAAAAAACGCAAGTAAGACAAAAAAGAGCCAAACTACACTCTGTTACGAAACAGAAGTGAATCCAAAAAACGCAACTTAAAATTGCTCGTACACTGTCAGAAGTTTCATAACAGATTGCGCATAACACTTTCAAGAATAACACCTTTTCACTTAGAAATAAAGTGTTATGACCAATTAAGTTTACACTATTTCGTGCCTAGATCTCCAACAACACCTTCAATTGGTAAAAATACTAACGGGAACGAAAGAAACATAACATATAACATCCCAAAGTGTTATCTGTTGAAACCGCGCATCCTGCTGTTGTCGTTATGTAACTTCTGACAGTGTAGTATTTTTACCTATTGAAGGTGTTGTTGGAGATCTGGGCACGAAATAGTATAAACTTAATTGGTCATAACACTTTTTTTCTAAGTGAAAAGGTGTTATTCTTGAAAGTGTTATGCGCAAATTGTTATGAAACTTCTGACAGTGTAGTGACATGAACGCAATAGAGGTATACTTCTTGAACACTTAAATATTTTAAGGCACCTTGGCAACTAAAACAGCCAAACAGAAATACAAAATGAAGCATTAAGGCGAAGATTGAAGTTACCGAATTTAGACTTATAAATTAGAAACTGGTTTCTGGTTTATTTGTCACGTTAAAAGTCGCGTGTATAAGTTCCATCTTCACGTAAATATTTAATTATCGAGTGACATGGGGCTGCGAACCGTTTAGACAAGTTTGCCTCGAGATCACTGTTCTCGTTGCCCGTTACTAACAGGCGATTGTAGTGGCTTGTGAACTTTCACAAGCCCATCGATAGCTCATTTGTTAGAGCGCCGGTAAGTGAAGCCGAAAGTCGTGGGTTCAAATCTCGCTTGAGGAGCATTTTTGTTTTTCAGTTATTTACTATTATAATAAACTAAGAAGAATGTAAGCTAAGAACCAAGTGTTCCAGAATCGATTTTCTTTACTATGATTTGTAATTCCTTTTTGAAGGCTATTTTTCTTCTGTTGCTATTCTTCGGATGGTCGTGAAAGTATTTAAGACTGTCGCAATACTTCGGACGCCACAGCCTGGCTGTTAAAAGGCGTAAAAGCAACTGATCAATCTAAAGAAAAAAAATTAGAGAAATTGTAATGTTTGTATATTAATATTCGTAGGCTGTTAAATGTCTGTAAAACTTGTTTGGCAGCATCGTCCATATGTTCGGTGAAAGACATAGGCGAATAAGGGTAGTAGTAAATGAATTTTGTCTAAAAAAGTGTGATAGTGTATAAGGCCGTAAATGTACATGTGTATGAGGTAAAATGGGATACATATGTATAGTGTGTTTTGAATAAAAGATTGTATTATGAAAAAAAGTAACACTCTCTCTTCAACGAGGGAAATGACTTCCTACAGGAGCTTTCAGATTTAAGGGTATCTTTACTTGGGTGGAGTTTGCGGCTTCCATTCATCTGTTATACTTAGGCTCAGTTAATATGCACACTCTGCAGATATGTTGATAATAATAATGTAGTATAATGCAAAAGTAGTCCATTGGCCTCAAGTGTACACCTAAAACACTTTAGATTTTTTCAGCGTACAATATGTCCAGGAAATTACTGAAGGCTGAATGCAGGTGTAGGGCAAGATTCGCTGAAACATATATGTTGTCTGTTTAGTTGAATGCTGCGAGAGTTAGAATAGTGTGTATAAAGAAATTTTTTTGTTGTATATTGCCATCGGGACATTATTATTATGGTAAAAAATAACTTACCAGAATAAAATAAGCAAAATAGGCCACACAAGCTTAATCGGACTGAGACCACATCTCATTCTGATCCCAATAGCTCACATATCCCACTCCTCATCTCCAATTCGGACTACACCATTCAACCCGGGTAGCGAAAGACTGATCTCTACCGGCCTCGCCATATATCATATACCACCGAAGGTGGGTATATCGGCTCTTACGCGAGGCGAAGGGGCCATAAAACAACTTAAGCGCTGATGAATTAAGAGTACGCCCATTTTATGAGAATTAGACCGTCGGAATTACTTTCGGAACATCTCACCTGCGAAAACATCAGCCTCGCAAAATCGAATATGATGAAGCTTACACTTGGCACGCGAAAGTTCCAGCAATATGTTTCTGAAAAGTTTCCGCACGGAGGAAATATTTTTAACAGGAAATAATAAAGGCATGAAAATTGGTGGACGAATTTTATGTTGCGCCGTTAAAATGCGAATGTCAACGCGCGACATTTCTTAATTACCGAACTTAGCCAATTCTTAATTACTGAAGCAAGCGGTATCACCATTCAAAATTTCGGTTTTTCCTATCACGCCCAATGAAATAGCAGCATCGAACACATCTCTGTAACAGTTTCAAGCAAGTATCTCTTCTTCCCCCCACCCACAGAAAAATACTTTCCCTTGAGTGAAAACTTCGCCAAACTTTGTCAGAGAGACTACGTACGCGAAAGTTCCAGTACACTTTTTGAAAGGTTTCCGCATGGAATTTAGTTATCCATCACTCATTCACTTAATTAGGCTGGAAGACCCGATGAAAATGCGTTACTTTGTTGTTCCGCTTTTCATAATTGATTTTCAAATAGTGGAATTTCCGTGTGATTTGTGGCGCCTCTATGCGCTCGTATTTTGTTGTATGCCTTACGTGAAACATTTATGATTTTTTTTTTTTTCAGTCAATCTACCAATCTCACCGCTGGCCACTGGAAAGCCGCGTTTGTGTTGAGATTAAAATTTCCCGCGTCATAGTAGAATTTACGTTGTGGGGACGGCCGCAGATATTCTGAATGTCGTAACTAGAGTAGATAGTGGTAAATAAAAAATCGCTTTGCAGAATCCAAATTATTCAGTGTATTCAATTAAATGACACAAAAATAAGTTGGCTCTTCCATTAAACTTTAAAGTTTAACTGGAAAGTCCACTTATTTTTGTGTCATTTAATTGAATTCACTGAATTACTTGGATTGTGTTAGGGATTTTTTTTTTTTCCTGTATGCTCCAGTATGACGGTCATAGAGCGTGTTCCACCCTACTTACCGTAGTTACTACGCATGATTTCACGAATATTCTTGATGACTAACTTTTCTTGCCGATGCAAAATCGCCCTATACCTAGCGGAAGAGCCGGAAGCGGTGTCACAGCTGCTCCCAAACATCGCCGTGATTGGTTAACACAGGATTGAGTTGTTGAGTTTGAGTCGTTAGTGCTACGTTTTCTCGTTCTTCCGGGGATCACTGGCGTGTTTTGGACTTAGTCATATAGAGTATTCTGGCTTTTTGCCGACAAGGCTGGAACGATTTTTCTATTTTCCAGCAGAATATCATGCCACGGGCGAATCCAACCAATCACGTTACAGAGATGCGTAGTTACCATAATTACTACGCTCCCGAGCATGGTAAGCAAATAGTATTACAAATATAAGTATAAGTATAAGTATAGCAAATAATATTACGACAAGGTTGGAACGGTCAGCGTAGTAACTTTTTACGAGGCTGGAACGAAAATAGTAACTAATAGTTACTATTGTTTTTTAGATGGTTGGAACACGCTCCTAATATCTACGGCTGCGACGCGGAAAATTTGAATCTAGTCGTGGCAATCAATAATTTTTTTCGATACCGACTAATTCAGACCCTCTTTAAAGATGGAAGCTATATAACAAAGCAAAGACACATGGCGCCATTGAGATGGAAACGTTGTAATTTTTATGTATTTTTTTTTAATTCTAAGTGAAGGACAAAAATGCTCATCGGGTGGGATTTGAAGCCATGCCCTTCGGACGCCCTACTAACTGAGCCACCGAGCGCTTACAAACATAGTTCTTATCCCGGCCGGAGACTTTCAGTTCACTGGAGTAGAGGTATGCTTATGTGAACGTTACCGAACACTGAACGGTCGTCGAAGGAACAACTAAAACGCAAACCAGGCATTTTTTTTACTATAAAATACTTACCAAAATCATTTCAGTATTTCAAAAAAAATTAGTATTTCAAAAATATTTCATTCACGTTTTTACAACTTTTTGAATATTTTGCTGATAGCACAGCTGATAGTGACTCAAATGCCACCTGGTTTTCCTTTCACAATTTGAATACTTTGCCACGAGTAACGGATCTTTTGCCGAGAAGATGGCGGCTCTAACCAACAGACGCCTCAAACAAAAGGAGCACAAGAAGCACATTATAAAATCAGAATAAAATAATGTTCAACTGAATTTCTAAAGAAAGTTTATGCAAGGATAATCCTGAAATAGTTGGCTTATTAGCTGAAATCAAGTTTGTTATTTTTCCTTTCCATTTGACTGTTTTATAAGCAAGTAACAAAGCCAGGGTAATGAAACAGTTATAGAAGTGTTCAAATAAGCATACCTCTACTGTACTTAAAACACTTCAGATAGGCTATCAACCAGTACATTATACTTTAGCATCTCCAGCCAAGAAGATGGCGGTTCGTACCGACACACGCCTCAAATAGAAGGAGAAGCATCCTATAAATTCATAGTAAAATAATATTCAACTGAATTTCTAAGAAAATTTATGCCAGGATAATCCTGAAATAGTTGGCAAGTAACAATACGCAAGTAACAAAGCCAGGGTAATGAAACAATTATACAAGTGTTCAAATATCATACCTCTACTGTACTTCAAACACTTCAGATAGACTGTCAACCAGTAGCCGAACACTAATAACAACGGTGATTAACAGAGACCAGTGGAATATTTAAGTACGATTTTTTAATTAAACCCTTATTTCAAACAAATTCTCTTATTTTCTATGCGGAAGCCCATCTCTTCCAACACTTGCGACTGTACGGGGGCCTCCTCGGTTAGAAGGGCGATGAACTTCTGATTTTCTGGGTTATTTTCGCAGAGATTTCGGATTGCCAGAATACACCATTGCGACATGACTGAAATAACACACAGGCTATAGCTATCAGAAACGGCACGACAGAAAAAAAAAATGTGGACTACGTGAGGCCATGTATCAATGGTATAAGTAGCCTAGTAAGCTGAAATACAGAAGTGCTCCTCAGGCGGGGTTAGAACCCAGGACTTTTAGATTTTATGGCCGATGCTTTACTATTGAGCTGCAGAGGGGCTTGTAAAACATAAGGGCGATTCTGGTGGTCTGGAAAGCTCCGCAAGCTTATACGCCGGCTGTTTTTGCGACTTCGGCTAAAAGTCGCTTCACTTTCCAAAGCTGTTCTCGCGCTCCGCTAGTTTCCGCCAGTAGGAAAGCGAATCCACTTCGCGAGTGGAAAGCGATTTCGGCAAGTCAGCGAGAAGTTGTAAAGGTGCAACTGAGGCGCAACTACGTTCCATTTGTTCTTGCGCTCGGCGGATTCTCGCTTTGCTTTTCGGAAAGCGAATCCAAGAGATCGCCAGAATCGCCCTATAGTTCACAAACAACTACAATAGTCAGATTGGGCTATAGGAAAAGTTATCTCGCCGAAGGTAAATTCTTCTAAGCAGCCCATGTTACGGGACTGGATAATATTACGTAAAGATGGAATTTATAAAAGCGACTTTTACCGTGACAATTCACCAGCGGTAAACTGGATCAAATTTATAAATCTAGGACTCCGTAGACATTAGCCATAGTTTATATCTTTGTATGTTGTAATTTAGTTCTTTTGTTTTATGTATTTATTAGGTAATGATGATGACGATGATGAAGGAATTTTATTTACGCACTTAAGAAGAGGAAAATAGCGCAGTACAGACAAATAAAATGCAAAAATACTCTGAGCTTTAAATAATGTAGTAAATGCACAAGATAAAAAAATAAACATTAAAAAAAAAAAAAATGGGACTAATCGGATCTAAAAAATCTTCTTCCTACATGGAACGCGGAGAGATGGCCAAGGGCAGAAACGTGAAGGTCCTGGGCAATTGAAGATAACTTTGCACAAGGATTATCCTATAACTTCGAGGAAGGTACAAGAGAAATTTACAATATTTGAAATAATAAGTCCTGATACATTTGAAATCTTTTCGTCTCAGAATACCAAAAATTACGGAAAGGTTGCAGACCTTTCTGATGAATGTAGATTCTAATAATGTAGATCTATTGTTGATGATTGTTTTTTCTTTCCTTTTTCTTCTTTTCTACTCCATTTAAGACGATTTTTCTGTGATACAAATGGGTAATAAATGTATCATCGTCATCATCAATGTCGGAGCCCAGGACCAAGTGATATCCTGACAGACCGAACATCTAGAAGAATCCATGGAAAAAAAGCCCTACTCATTCGCCGAGGAAGAGGCATGTTCAGTAAAGAAACAGAGGCGTGTTCAGTAAAGAGACAGAGGCATGTTCAGTAAAGAAATGCATGTTCAGTCTTAAATCTTAGAAGTCTACTACTTAAAGTCTTTGATTCATGTGGGCCGAGAAGGTGGGAGACACCATCATTTTTCGATGGGTCGGATTTTTACGAACACACTGTTACCTTTGTTTTCCCCAAAATCCTCACGGTAGTCAACGTTATCCACAAATTACTTGAACACAATTCACTCCTGAACGCCAATCCGCCATTTTTAATTCACTATTCATCGATCTCCTGTCGCTGGTCAAACGATTACGAGAACCTTCGAGAAGATCGAGTGGTGTGTAAGAGGATTAAAACAACTAAGTATATCACCCTGCCGACGTTTAGATATGTCGGAAGAAGAAATCATCGGCCAGTTTGACGTTTTTTGGTCTCGGAAGCTGAATATTATTTAGCCCAATTGCAGAATCTTCAAGAAATCACTATAAAGAATTTAGTATAATTTGCGGCATTTCTTTATTTAGTTTACATCATTAATTCTTTGGACTTTTTTTGGAATTAGCAAGAAAAATCAGAAAACACAATACTTAAAGAAATCGATAATGCAAAAAATTAGTTTAATTTTTCTACACATTTTCCATACGCCTGCTACAATAAAAACATTTTGTTAGATCCAAAGTCAAACTATGATTCAATCCTCCCCATATCGGGCGCTTCCGACCCGCACCGCTAGATGACCCAGCGGTCGGATCGAGTCGTGGCTTCATATTGGGTCTTGGGTGGGGGGGGGGGGGGGGTTCTAGACGTTGCAAGTGCTAGAATGCTTATGATATAACTCCTTTAAAGTTTAACCGAATAGGGCTGAGATACGACATTTTAATTACCAGTCCCTTTTTCATTTAAATAGGCTTGAAGACCTGGCGAAAACGCATTAATTCGTTGCTCCGCTATTAATATAATCAATTTCACGAAAGAAACGTTTTCTTTCTATTTGTGATACTTCTATGTGCTTGTACCTCTATGCTTGAAATATTAGCAACTACAACGTGAAACGACTGCCGAAAATGAAATACTTGTTAGGTCACTCACAATAACGGGTTTGCAATAACGGGCTTCCTCGGGAAGTGACCTAACAATCTTAAACTGAATATTTCCGGAATTTTGTATTAGCCACTGAAATGCAAGCTTTTGTTGAAGTTCAGATTTTCGGCGTCGTGGTGAACTTTGTCTTGAAGGTCTTGTTTGGACAGATAGATAGATATTTATTAACAGTGAAAGCCCTAAAGGGCCATAACTTCAATGACAAAAATTTCCAAATTATTCCAACAAATAAATTTCACATAATATAATCCAATACACACCCCTTTCTTCCTAACTCACCTTAAAAAAATGTTCTCTATGTGCCATGCTCAAACTAACCAACCTTCCCAAATTCTTTATCCCCACAAAATTTCTATCCTCCAAAATAATCTCCACCCATTCCTCCCTTTCAAAACTCCCCGGATAAATTTCCTGCCTCAACTCTTTTAACTCTTTACAAAAACACAGAAAATGCAGTAAATCCTCATTTCTATCTCCACACATCGGACAAAAACAGGGACCAACATTCGACCTCACCCTCCCTAAATACCTCCTCCTACCTCCAAGTGGTAAAAAATTTGTAAAAAAAATGTCACTACTACAGCCAACCATGAACCAAGTAAAAAATCACATAGACTCCGCGTGACATAGTAGGCCACAAAGGAATCCAGATAACATAAAGTTGCGTTTTTTTGGATGTAGTTTCGGCGTAGTTTCGCTTAAAAGCCGTTTTATTTGTCCATTCCATTTGCTGTAGTTTCAAACCTGAAACTACGGAGCTCAAACTACAAACTACCTCGCAGACGTAGTTTGGTGTAGTTTGGCTTTTCGGAAACAAGAACTCAATAAAACGCAAGTAAGACAAAACAAGAGCCAAACTACAAACTTTGACGAAACAGAAGTTAATCCAAAAAAACGCAACTTAAGATTCATAATTATTGTTATCTACTGTGTTTTATTATTTAGCCTATGTATTATTATATTTACAAGATTCAGCACCACATGGGTTTTCGGTCACGGCTCTTTAAACACAAGTCCCGCGGGGCAGCCGTGGTTGCGTGAATCTTGGAACACTGACAGGACAATCCACCTGAAACAGCCAATCACACTGTGAGAAACAGCGCATCTAGGGACTGGGGCTGAAATCATGTCATCTGCGGATATTATCTATATCAGCAGAAGACTTGTACCTACATCTGAAACTATGGCAAACCTTTCAATTGAAAGGTATACTGCTGTCCAACATATTATTTCATTTTCTACCGAAGCGAGTGAATAAGAAACCAGTATTAGTAAGAGGCTACTACTTACATGGATTCCTAGCATCCAGACAGCAGCATTCCAGGATTACTGGTATTGCTTCCATCGTCCGAATCTTAAAATAAAATAATGTTCTTAAATCGGCATGCGGGAGTCACAGGTTTTTACTGCTACCAAAGCTAAAACCTTACTGAAACTTGGCCAAACACTTTCACGAAAGTCAGGACTTATTCTCCTCAAAAAATGAGTACTCAAAATACACTGCTTCTGCTTTAAACCAGATTCTCTCTGTGTTTCATAACATCTCCAGCTTGGTACGCAACAAGACCAAAGATAGGATCCCAAAGGGTAATATTTGCTGATCTTCCTAATACAAGCAATTGGGGCTAGAAGATGTTCGATCTTTGCCGGATCCCGTAAACATTCAGTATAATCCTAACATACCCCTAAACCAGACAGTGCCGTATTTTACTATTCGTGGTCTCGTGGACCCTAGGCCACCCATGGATTATTTGCCCTTTTTCACGAGTAAAAAAACGTAAAAACGACCTTAGCACAGACGATTCTCGGTCGAGCCACACTACGGTCACATATGAGCACACTTCCGGTAACGTAAACAACGAAGGTCCAATGTAGCTGGTCACACCTGGATCGTAATGAACAAGGCAATGCGGCTGGCAACCGTAGCCTGATTTCTCAGCAATTTATACCGGCAGTTGGGCCTCTCGATTCCCCTGGCCCCCAAGCACCGGCCTCACCGGCTTAAGGGAAAAGACGGTACTGAATGCAGATCCATTAGGTAATACTTTCCAGCTAAAAGCGAATCAGACAATCAGGTTCATTCGTTTACATCCTGTTTTGATCAAACTCCGACCGGATTATCTATCCGAGACGTGAACAAATACCATTTCCGGATTCATCGCGTCTTTTTTGGGTACCACTACCTTTTCCAACCAACTAGGAGGATTGGTCCTAGTTGGACCTACATTTCTAAGCCTCTCAAGATGAAAATTCTTACCTCTGTATCAACATATTAACTGTCACTTCTACCAAATCCCCGTTTTTTGCTGGATCCCGGGCGAAATACCTGCCTAGCAAGAAAATAAAGTTCATGTGAGGATTCAGCCTGTATCGACGCTCCAATCGACACAAGGATTTTGGATTTTGTTTTACTTCTACCAAATTTTCGGTTTTGGCTGGACAAACTACTTGTCGGGCGAGAAAATAAAGTTTAGATCATGATTTAGCATGTATTCTTACTGCTATATCGATACTCTAACTGAATTCCGAATAAACTTTTACTTCTAACAAATTTCTATTTTTCCCGAATTCTGAACTTGCTACTTGCCCGCTGAGAAAAACAAGTTCAGATCTAGCTCCAGCATGTCCCTTTTCCCCTAATCCAATTGACAAATTGGCTATATATTTGTTCCATCGCTTAATCCTAAACCCCTCCCTGGCCCCTAAATATAGAGTGAGTTAGTTGCGAGGCCCGGAACAAGAAGAAATTTGAGCATCAATTCCCCTCAACGAACCTGGCTCCGACCCTCCGCTACGGGGCCCATTTACGATCATGACCTGTACTTTAACCCTGACAGCCCCCACACCAAGTTTAGGACAGAATATCTGAACCCCTTCGGGATTTATCGTGCTAATCGACGGAAACACCTTACGAATTCATAGGTCACTAGTGTTTTGGGATCCCAAAGTTGGACTTGAATCTCATTCTTGCTTTGGATAGATTTTATATACGCAACGCCTGTGTTGCGTCCCAGCAAACGCTCAGTGTAAAAGCCTCACACTTCAATGCGTAAGCAGTACTACGTTTCAGTATAAAAGTAGTCGTACAAGAGTGAAAACGATTCTCACTCTTATAGACCTTGAAATGAGTCAAAAAATCAAATCAGGAAAAACTTACCTCGTCCTGGTTCGTTTTATGTTTCCAAGATAAATTGGCTATGAGTCGCACCAGATCTCTTTTGAAGCAATAGGTTGGATTCTGCTCAAGTGTGGCTTTTGTTTTTGGCATTAAGGCTGATATATCTTCCAGTGGTTTGAAGCCCTCTTCACTTGACTGCCCACACTGATGGAAACAGATGAGGAGAACTAAAACAGAAAGTAGCTGACTTATCCTAGTAGGAGTCAACTAAAAAAAATGAAAATATTCGTCTAGCGGGTAAGAACCCACAACACTCGGCTAGACGCTCTAACCAGCTGACCAAACGAGGGGTTTGCACCACAATCGCTAGTTCAAGTTCAAGTTCAAGTTCTGTTTATTTCAAACTAAATTCAACATAAAGAGCCAATTTGGCAGAGAGAAGGCTCGAGGCCAAATGGCGGTTAGTAACGGGCTACGGGAACAGGGATGTCGCTCGAGGTAAATTTATCTAAACAGCTGTAACGCATTATTTCGGTCCTTCTTGGCGAGAGTCCTAATCAGGCTAGAATAAAAAATGCTCAGGCGGGATTTAGACCCGCGACCTTCGGTTTCCCGAGACTGCAAGTTCCGATTTCTTCTACGGGCTGAAGAGGCCCCACCTAAGAAGGGCCGAAATATTGTGGGATAAAAATTTCAGCCAACTAATGAGTCTAATGGAATAATGACTAAGTGAGCTAACCGTTCATAAAAAACCTCACGTGATTCTTTAACCCTATCGAGGTGATAAACAAATTAAGTGCTGTGTTTTTAAGGCACTTGCAGCCTCTGGATCAAGTGCCACATACCGACCGCAATTCCGTCTGTAGGTCTGTCACACTTTTGCGAGTTAGGGTACTTCCAGATATGCTAGGCAAAAACCTCACGTGATTCTTTAACCCTATCGAGTTGATAAACGAATAAGTGCTGTATTTTTGCGGCACTTGCAGCCTCTGGCTCAAGTGCCATATACAGACCGCAATTCCGTCTGTCGGGCGGTCTGTCACACTTTTGCGAGTTAGGGTACTTCCAGATGTGCTAGGACGATGAAACTTGGCAAGCATATCAAGGGCCCGATCAAAACTAACTTGAAAATAATCAGTTTCCCGATCCGACCATCTCGTGGGAAGTGGAGGAACCCGGGGGAACCCGGGGTTCCGGGTTCCCCGGAACACTTTCTCCACTTCTCCACAAGTGGGGGAACCCGGAAAACTTAGTGGTGCGTAACTTTCGAAAGGGTTATCGGGTTGGAATGATATCTGATGTCCCATTTGTGTCCCAGTCCGGAACGAATTGGAGAGCTATGGGGGAGTTGGGGGGGGGGGGGGTGAAGACCGGAAATCTCTAGAAACGGTTAGAATGTAGGGATCGGAGTGAAACTTGCTGGGAAAAACAAGCATCTGCTCTAGATAAATCGTTGATACAACTGGACTGGATCCGGACGCTTGGAGGGGGGGGGGGGGCATGGACCATGGATGGTCTAAGGTCCACCAAAAGTAAAAGACGACACTGCTGACGAGGAACCTTGCCAAGAAGGGCCGAAATATCGCTGCCGAAGCATCGTAGCTGACGCATCCGTTTTATGCATTATTTGAATATATGTTTCCTAGTCCGCTTGGGTATCCAATATAATTAAAGTGTGCCAATGTTTAAATAAAGGCACTCAGAATACAAATACATCAATCAACAATGACAGGTCAGAATTAAACAGCTAAGAACTATTAAATTTTGTGAACAAAAATAGCTTTGAATCTGTCAATGTTTAAAAAAGCTGCCAATCCACAAATAAAATGCACCAACCAAAACAAAGGGAGGTCAAAATTACATAGCTAAGAACAGTTAACATTTTTGAACAAAGTATGGTATAAAAGACGAGTTCAGGTAGCTCGGATGAATGTAGCCAAATGGAGGAGGAATTAGTTGTATCCTTTCTGATGGAAGTACTGGATAAATAGGGGAGGGGACTCGAGAAAACTGGTTGGCGAAGAGAGTTGTTTGGTGTGAACAGCGTAGTGGAACTGAGTCCATATTAGTTTCGAGTTTTTTTTTTTCAAATATGCCGCCTTCTTAACGTGACTAATTTCACTTTTAACGGAGGAAGGGACGTTTCTCGGAATGTTCCCGAGTTATCTCAACGCTGAAAACATAAATGAATAAATCAATTTTTACTTCACCAAAAAACTTTTCTTCGGTACTACAAACAACAGAAAGTTTCGTCAGATAACACTAGAGCAATCTGCCAGCTACAGAGACGGTTTATTTTAGCAGCCATGGCACGCTCGTCACTCAGCTCTACAAAAAGATTGATTTTCGTACATGGCCGAGAGTTTTTGAATTTCCGCGCCTTGCAATACCATGCTCTGAGATCTTCTCCGCCGATACGCCGAAGAGTCAATGACAAGCGATAACAAGAAAACGGCTTATTTTTGAAGCGCTATCTAGTGGAAGTAAGAAATGTATATGTGTGAAGCATGTTTTAAAAATTAAAGCATAGTTAGTGCCCATTGTGCTTTAAGAAAAATAGCATCAAAATGTCAAGCCGTGAAATACTTACAAACGGTAGAAATCAAGAGCGACTTGTCACTCTGTAGAGTCTCCCGGTAGGCATCCGAGCCGGAACAGAATCCTAGAATTTCGACAATTCTAGAATACTCCAGAGGTTCCAGCGACGCACTGTTCCTAAAGGTCTGCAGTAGAATATCTGATTTTTTCTTGAAAACTTCCTTCAACTGAGTTATAAGGCAGGGAGAGACATCTTGAGTTTGATTTTCTATCAGCATTTGATGAGCAGTTTCAAGTAGAAAAATTCTGGCCTCCAAGTTGCATTCTGCGTAGATGGCGCTTACAGTTCCGTCTTTCAAGAAGCGCTCGCAGACGAATAAGCTAGAAGATTGAAATTATACAAAAGATAAATAGACCATAATTCTCCAGAAGTTGAGAGGATAGGCTGACTACCATCCATCCTATCGCAAGTGTCGGGACCCTGACATCCGCGTCGTTCTGTTAAGGTAATAGGGATAAGGAGATACGCTGAATTCGTTCTGAACTTTATTTTTTTGCTGGACAAGTAGTTTGCTCGGAATTAAAAAGATAATTTCGTAAACCACACCGGCCTGACATATCACAAAAAATCAACGAAGAAACCAACGAAAATGGGGACAAACCCCATTTTCATCGGCCAAAACCAGAAATTTGGCAGAAGCGAAGCAGGAAGTTTCGGCAAGTGCCGTCAACATAGATATGGCTTATAGAGGTATATCTGAGCTCGGTTTTCTCTGATAATTAGCCTGGCGAAGACTGGATCTGGCGAAGACAAGACCTAATTGTCTGGATCAAATATTAGAATTTTGGGATCACATCGGATCCTATCGTCAAAATAGGTACGTTCTACTTCCTCGTCTCTGGCATGGTATTGCCTGACCTTTAGTCAAAGTTCCCGGAAGAAATTATTTGTCTGGTCTTATTTTTACTTGCTCACTCTTTGAATGCTGCAATAGAACTTCAAGTACTCAAAAGTTGCATTTTACCGGTGTATTTTCTATGTAGTTTGACGTACTTTAATGAATAGTAATGAAAGTACAGTATGCGGAATGGACAAAGAAAACGGTATATATACTTGACTTTCATCAATAAAAAATGCAACTAAAGAATTGTGAATTCTCTCCTCCTCAGCGCCCACATGCAGGATACATCATATCAGTAATAAGTAAGTAATTTTTGTAACCCGCCATTTTGAACAAGCGAGTAAATGAAAGAAAATAAACAAAACACATAAACACACAGAAAAAGAAACTTAATTTTGATCTTCGGCCAGGAAGACGTGGATAACGTCGTGCGCTGGTTGGGCCCAGTTGTCCATGATTTTTTATAGCGACGAGGAAACATCCGCAAGGGTAATATTTGCATCTTGAATTTTGAACTTCTCCGTCAATGTCACAGATTGGTAGGAAACCAAATGACGGACGCCCGGATGCGCTGCGCCGATTTTCGCCTTGAGACGATAGACCGTGGTTACATAACAAACTAAGAGCATCTATCGCGCACTCAAAACAATTAGCAAGCTGGCAATAATGGCTAATAGTGGCGCTGATTGCATGAATTTATGAAACTTTGTAGCTTTTCAGTTCCACATTATGGCAGATAAACAAAACTAGCTTCCTTACCTGAATTCTGAACCACCGCTGGCTGAAGTTACCAACAGCTCTACAATTCTTTGCAATGCATCATCCTTGAAAAGTTCTGAAGTTTCAACTTCGGATTGCAGCAGCACATTCAAAAGAACCATTGAAATGAAGTTTCTAACCTTAGGATTGACTGATTCTAAGCAGAGACGTAAAATTTTGTCCTCTACCAAGGCCCACACTGTTACCACGTTTTGCGGATGTTGCACTATCAAATTCCCAAGAAACTGAATTCCAGTACACACTAGTGTATCCGCGGCTTCACTTGACTCTTTTGTCATCACATCTTCGATCAATTTTTTAGTGAATAGCAATAAGTCTGTTTGAGTGCCAAGTAAAGACTGGTACGACGGTCCTTTAGCTGCACTGTTTCTCAAGCTTCGAAAATGACTAGTAATTTCTTCAATACCTGTGGTACTGTCCTGCTTTGTTAGACTGTGGCAAAAGGTGACAATGCCTTCAAGTTCCATTCTTTAAAGACCTGCAACAAGAACAGGTGAGCCCAGGTCTTAGATCATTTGCTAAGGCAATCTAGATTTACTAAACAAGTTTCTAGCAAAGATAATAGGCCCTTTTTACTAAAAACTGAAAAGCACTGGGAACCACCAAACAATACTTAACTCATCCACATTTGTAACTCCTTTATATTTTACAACAAAAAGACAACACTTCCCTCCCCCCCTGCCTTTTGCTAAGTCGTATCAGTCGTAGTCGTATCAGTCGTTTACTTTGGCCTTGCCGAGGTCCTGGGCATTCATTTTAGTCAAAGAGAATCAGAGTCGTTTAAAAAAAAATAAAAAATTTGGCATTGCCCAGCTTCAGTCACAAACCTGTCCCTGTCAAAGCCAAGCCGAGTCGTTTAATCCAGGCTTCATAACCCCGTTAAGTCGGAGACATGATTCATGGCGGCAGCAATTCGCCTACCTGGTTTACTCCCATGAGATTTGTAGCTGTCTCACTTTGGTCTTTCAGATTTTAGCCTCTCAAAATTACAATAGGTTAGTTGTTAAAGTGAAGTCTGACTGGATAACATGAATAGACCTTATAGACCAAAAGCGAAAAACAAGGTTATGTGAATGGATTGTGGGTCAAACTTTGACTACAAGTGGAAAAGAAGACATGGAATTTTTAAACATAATGGAAAAGCCATCAGAATTCAAATGACAGGAGACCCGGGAAACAAGTGCACCCAAAACAGTGGGAAAATGTCGATTACAAAGCGAGGTTAAGGTAGGTACAAGGCTTGAAAAGAACAAAAAGAATTTTAATATACACCCGAGATTCGTTTGCCAGGGAGCTGAGAGCTAGGATGAGAGCTAGGATGCCGGGATTTTGACAGACTTAAAGAAAATAACATGGGGAAAAACCCACTACCAGAACCCATATTTTGAGAGCTAAGGTACCGGTAGCAACAACTATTTGGTTGAAAATGACCAGCTCACAGACATAGATGGCTCTGGGCTAGGGTTCCGGTAGTGCAAAAAAAAAATTTGAGCTCACAGACAGACTAGTCAGTGCAGACTAGGAGTCCGGGAGTGAATATTTTCAACTCACGGAACCGAACTCCCATGCGCTAGGGCAGTGGTTCCCAACCGGTGGTACGCGTACCCAAAGGGGTACGCGAGACCCTTGCAAGGGGTACGCGAAGGTACCAAAATCTGTTTAATCTGTATTTTCAAAATATCACCTCACTCATTTTGGATTGCCGAAAGCCTAATATTACCAGCAGAGACATCACTATAGCCAAAAAGTTTTTGGGGGCAAGATATTTTTACCGAGTGGCTGGTAACTTTTACCTACTGTTTTTCGAAAAAAATAACTGCTTTTACGAAAAATTACGGCGCTTCGCGCCGACCAGTTTCTCTTTTCCGACCGCTTAGGGGGAGAGGTGTCCCCAGTCTATGCGTGACGCCTCTGAATGCAAACCCCAGTGAAATTCATCAAAGAATGTTGATTTGAGAACAGCCAGCCTACTGCTGTAAAATCTATTCCTGTGTCAAACAATATTGTTCAAAAAGAAGCGAAGGCGTTGCAAGTAATATTGTCATTCAGGTCTGGAACAAAATTAACGGAAATGTCTGCGATGCAGCTTGATGAAAGCATGGATTTACAGGATCACATGAAGCTCAGATGATGGTATTTGTCCGTTATCGAGATTCTGTCATAAAAGAAAATATTCCGTTTTTCGAAAACCTTCAGTGCCGAGGACAGCATGAAAAAAACATTCGTGTGCCTGTTATTTATCAGTTTCCAGTGACAGGGTAGAACTTCTGACTGGATTCAAAATCCATTTAGTAGAAAAGTGATGTCAGCTCCGGTAAAAATGGGATGACTGTAAAAAATGTTGCCGTTAATGACATCGAGCCGAGATTTGACAAAATTTTTGCTGCAACGCAGCCTCAAATGTCTCATTGATTTTTGTATATATTTCTACACGTGTATGCCTTTTCATTTATGAGATACGTATCGCCTTTTTCACGTTCTGAAAATGGGGTACGCAACCTTTTCGAACCTTGTTTAGGGGTACGCGGTACGGAAAAGGTTGGGAACCACTGCGCTAGGGTTCTGGTAGTGCAAAAAAAAAAAAACTCACGAAGACGTGTCAATATGGACTTAAGAGTCGGGTAGCAAATATTATCAACTCATGGGGTAAGAAGCATTTGTAAGTATAATCATGCACTACTCGAACCCTAGCCCATAGAAGTTGGGTTCTGTGAGCTGATAATATATGCTACCGGGCCGGAAGACTATATTGACACGTGTTTATGAGTTTGTAATTTTACTTTTTGGCACGGTACCGGAACTTTAGCCCCCGAGAATTGGTTTCCGTGAGTAAAGAATATTCACTCCCGATTTCCTAGTATGCACTGACATGGGTCCATGAGTTCAAAAATTTTAATGTTGGCACTACCGGAACCCTAGCCCATGGTCGTCTGTGTCCGTGAGCTGGTCATTTTCAACCAAATAGTTGTTGCTACCGGTACCTTAGCTCTCAATATATGGGTCCCGGTAGTTTATTTTTTCCCATGTCAGTAAAAATCCTGGCATTCTAGCTCTCATCTAAACTATTACAAGTGTTCTATATTCCATGCAGACACTACCGGAACACAAGCTCCGATTATATAGTTTCCGGTATCACCTACCGGCTCCCTAGCTTCTGAGTGCATAATTCCGTGAGACTACCGGACAAGAAGCTGGTACGATAAAGTTTTTGTGAGCTATTTAACCGGAACGGAAGCCAGCACATACAAGTTTCTGTTCATCAATGACGTCAGATACCGGAATCGTGGCTTATATGGTTTGATTTCCGTGAGAACTACCCCCCCCCCCCCCCCCAAAAAAAGGTCTTGAGAAAGTACTTTCGTTTGGCGAAGCACAGAAGAAATAGGATTTTGTATACTTTAGTCGAGCGTCGGTCGGCTCGTCGGCACATCGAATTCTTTTTATATGCAAGAAAATAAAATCCTGCATACATTTGTCGGGAAAAACAAAGAAGAAATCGAATTCTGCATGCTTTTTGTCGGGCCTCGATATTCTCTACGGCATATCTAGTTCTTTTTATAAATAAGGGATACAGAAGAAATCAAACTTGTATGCTTTTGTTGGGCGTCGGTTGACTCGTCGGCACATCGAGTTCTTTTTATACGCAAGAAATAAAATCTTGCAAACATTTGTCAGGCAAAACACAGAAGAGATCAAATTCGGAAGAAATCAAACTCGTATGCTTTTGTCGAGCGTCGGTCGACTCGTCGGCACATCGAGTTCTTTTTATACGCAAGAAATAAGATCCTGCATACATTTGTCGGGAAAAACAAAAAAGAAATCGAATTCTGCATGCTTTTTGTCGGGCCTCGCTATTCTCTACGGCATTTCGAGTTATTTTTATAAATAAGGAATACCGTACAGAAGAAATCAAACTTGCATGCTTTTGTTGGGCGTCGGTTGACTCGTCGGCACATCGAGTTCTTTTTATACGCAAGAAATAAAATCCTGCAAACATTTGTCAGGCAAAACACAGAAGAGATCAAATTCGGAAGAAATCAAACTTGTATGCTTTTGTCGAGCGTCGGTCGACTCGTCGGCACATCGAGTTCTTTTTATACGCAAGAAATAAAATCCTGCAGATATTTGTCAGGCAAAACACAGAAGAAATCGAATTCGGCATGCTTTTGTCGGGCCTCGGTATCGTTATCGGCACATCGCGTTCTTTTCACACGTTGGAAATCAAATTGTGTAAAGGTTTATCCGGCACATCCCGAAAGTTATAAGTTTCGTCGAATTAAATCGAATTCATGCTTTTGTTGGGCGTCGGTATTTTTCGGCACATCGGGTTCTTTTTATTCGTCAGTAATCAAATACTGCAAACATTTGTCGGGTGCAAATTTTTACGGAAAAAATACAAATTAAAAATTTCGCATGCGGCGCTTAGTTCAACTTACTCTGGGTATAATCGTTGGAAGCTTCGCTTTTTAGGTAACGTTGAAAAGAAACGGCGAATGTGTGAATTTATATATACGAATTTACGTTAAAGGAACAACCTCAACTGATTTTACACAAAATTTCGCCTGCGGCGTATTTTGTAGTATTCTCTATTTGGAAGGTCGGTGTTCATTTATAGTTGACGTTTTAGGATTGACATTGTTTGGGGTTTGAAACAAGTTAGAAGCTAGAATGTGTATGGTAGGTATAGCAAAATGTTTCCGGAAGAAAGGAACATAAAAAAAAAATCGCCTGCGGCGCTTACTTTAACTTGTTCTGGGTACAGTCGTTGGAAGCTTCGACTTTCAGCAAAAGCTGAAATAAAAAGCCGAATATGTGAACTTTAATAGACGAAATTACATCAAAGGATCTCAACTGATGCATTACAATTAGTTTTACAAAAAATTCCACCTGCAGCGCATTTTGCAGAATTCTCTGTAGTGTGTCGTATTAGTAGTTTTGCAGTATTATCTGTAGTATCGGTGTTCGATTTATTTGGCGTTTTAGAATTGACATTCTTGGGGGTTTGAAACACGTTAAAAGCTAGAACTTGTATAGAAGGTATAGAAAAATGTTTCAGGAAAAAAGGCAGATTAAAAAATTTAGCCTGCGCTGCTTACTTTTAACTTGTTCTGGGTACAGACGTTGGAAGCTTCGCTTTTTAGCAAAAGCTGAAAGAAAAGCCGAATATGTGAACTTTAATATACAAAATTACATTAAAGGAATAATCTCAACTGAGTTAGTTTTACAACCGTTGTATTCTATGCTAGTGGGAAATGTATGGTGCATTCCTTAGTCCGTCGCCACAAACCGGACGTCCTCCCCCCCAAAGGTAAGTAAGTAAGTAAGTAGGCTAAGTAAGTAAGGTTTATTAGACAAAAACTTGCCAGCTAGCTAATTTGGTTGTCTTTACAAAAATTTCCTTCTTTTAAACACCAACGAGTTACATAAAGCCTACAGCCTACGTGTCTGACGAGATCGAACGTGTACAGAAGAGAGCAGTCTCAGTTATACTGGGTCAGCAAGTGACTTCCGGCTCATATGGGTCTCTTCTAACTGAATTATCCCTCCCCTCACTGCATGAACGTCGTAACATACTAATTCTTAAGTTTGGGTGTAAAATCCTTGCATCTGTCCAACACCGAACTATCCTCCCACCTGATGCACCAATGAACAATCGTACGCGTTCGCAGCCGAAACTAAAAACGGTAAAAACCAAAACAAGGAGACAGAGTAACACATTTGTGCCATTTTTCGTCAACATGTTCAATAAAATGTCAGTGTGACTTTAATATTTGTAGTACCGTATTTAGTATTTATGTTACTCGTATTTAGTATTTATGTTGCTCGTGAGTGTTTAAAAGAATGTAATTTTTGTAAAGACAACCAAATTAGCTAGCTAGCAAGTTTTTTCTAATAAACCTTACTTACTTACCTTACTTACTTAAATACTAAATACTACAAATATTAATCTTACAATGAAATTTTATTCCACATGTTAACGAAAAATGGCACAAATGTGTTACTGTGCCTCTTTGTTTTGGTTTTAACCGTTTGCGAACGCGTACGATTGTTTATCGGTGCATCAGGTGGGAGGATAGTACGATGTTGGACAGATGCAAGGATTTTACACCCAAACTTAAGAATTAGTATGTTACAACGTTCGTGCAGTGAGGGGAGGGATAATTCTGTTAGAAGAGATTCATACGAACTGGAAGTTACTTGCTGGCCTAGTATAACTGAGACTGCTCTCTTCTATACGCGCTCTATTTCGTCAGACACGTATGCTGTATTTTGGGCGAAAGGGCCCCATAAGGGACATGCGTACTCGATTACAGGTCTTACGTAACACAAGTAAGCAGCCTTCAGACTATCACGGTCGCAACCAAACTGCCTCATCTGTATGAGCGTTTGAAGTGATGCATTTCCCGATTTTATTACAGTCTGAATGTGATCAATAAATGAACAGCCACTCGACAGGGTGACCACTAGAATTTTTGCTGACGTTACTACAGGGAAAGGTACATCGGGACCAGTGTTGGGAAGTACTTCAAGTACTACTTAAGTACAAAGTAGTTCGATTTCAGGATTGGCAAAGAAATGCCAAAAGCAGATTCTCAGTACCAGCATCTCCACCAGAAGACAAATCATTAGTCTTAAGCAAGGCACACTTCTTTGAATGTTTCTTGACCTAGAACAGTGCAGTTCGGACTAAATGGAAAAAGAACAGAACACCCGTGGAGGAATTCCTAGAAGCCTGTAATTAATTAATTTGTTAGACTGGTAGATGACTTTCGTCAAGTGCATACACGTGGCATTGTTCAAAACTAACTAACGTTCAAAGAAGCGTAGCTCTAATGTCTTTTGTGGTATTTAATTCTTTTTTTAAACTGCCAAATGCCTTTATTTATATGACTTTCTTTTATTTTCCATTATACAACTGAATATGACTGAGCTAGATAGGGCTAGTAGAGTTGTACCTAAGTAGTACTTGAAGTACTACTTAAGTACAAGTTCTGTACTTAAAACTCAAGTACTACTTAAGTACAATTGTGGTCTGGTACTTAATACTTGATACTTAAGTACAAAATTTGGAAGTACTTAATACTTAATACTTAAGTACAAATTTGAAGTACTTGTTACAACACTGATCGGGACATATGAAGTCTCTTTTCAGCTGGTTGAACCGTAGGACCTGTGACTTTTTTACATTTAAACTAAGATCGTACTCTGTGCACTGATAAAAAAAAACTGAAATAGGTCGTCGGCGAATTGTGCTTCAGCGACTCCATTCACAACAAGGTATTTAAAATAAATGACAGGTCATCAACAAACTTAAATCGCTCTTCAAATGCTGAAAGCAGAAAGTTGATCAGGCATATGAAAATAAAGCCTGCAAGCTTCGTACCCTGGGGGCCACCACAAGTGAGCTTAGTCCACTCAGAGCATACATCACCATTGAAAAGGGTGAAAATGCACTGCATTCGGTCCTTCAGAAAGTCCATGACAAGCGTGAGCACTCGCTTTTGGGCTCCCATTAGCTTCGCAATTTTTAAAAGGCTAGCGACGCCCCTGACTACCGGTTCCTAGCCCGTAGGATGTAAAGTATGGCTCCCGGTTCCCTAGACAACAGGCCTTTTTCTGCGACACAGTTGTGGGCCACACACTTCTGAGTGTTTGTCGCAGAAACAGGATTGTTTGCCACACAGTCGGGCCACTAGTTGAAACTCGCGGAAACGCGTTTTGTCTATTTTTTTGCCGGTAATTTCAAATATCTAAAAATAAAATAAATTCATGCAAAATCTCAATAAATAGAACTCCAGGCTTATTTCCTTACCATTCTCTACAAAAAAGTACCCTCAGTTTTAAGTCTATTTGATTGAAAAAGTAGTTAGCTTTATTGTTTAGACACTATGAGCGTGTTCCACTCTCGTACCAATAGTAACTATTAGTTACTAAATCCGTTCCAACCTCACGAAAAGTTACTACGCTGACCGTTCCAGCCTTCCCGAAATAGTAACTAATAGTAACTATTTGCTTACCACGCTCGGGAGTGTGGTAAGCGTAGTAACCACGAATCTCTGTCACGTGATTGGTCAGATTCACACGTGGCATGATATTCCGCTGGAAAATAGAAAAATCGTTCCAGCCTTGACGACAAAAAGGCAGAATTTGTGATGTCATGCATGGTAACTACGGTAAGTAGGATGGAACACGCTCTATTTTGCTGCTTGATTTGAATTTCCCGCCAGAACCGAGCAACAAAATCGACAATCACCCGCCAGTTATTTGTTGAGTTTGAGAAAGAGTCAGAAAGCAGAAAGAAAGTCTTTTCAAGCCACAGTCGACCTACAAACTGTTTGTGGGACCATGGAAAAATGCCTAAGGCCTTATTCTGAAGGAAAGACTTCTCTGGAAATTTGAAAATCTTGTCTGGGGTTGGATAGCCTACCCCTCCTGTAGGCCAGTTAACATGGGATATCTCACAGGTCGGTTAACTGGATGACCATAAAAGACGCAGCTTCGGCGGAAGGAATGTAACAGTTAAACCGATATTACTTTGAGGAATTTGTACAGTAGCTTCTTGCAGTAGCTAGCCACGTTCTGATTTTTTGATTTTTAGGGAGTTCTTCGATACCGCAGAGGTACAAGTTTTTTAACATGAGATAACGTAAGCAGTAAGAAAACGGTTAAAGTGAAGAGGCAAAATTGAAAGTTTAGTTGTCAAAGTAAGTAAGGCTAGACAGAGGCTTCGTAAGTAATTAGTACATCTACTAGCACAAGAAAGCTGTGTAACAGCGTCTGTACATAGGGTCCACGAAATGCTACAGTAGAGGTATGCTTATGTGAACATTTGTTGACATTGGACTTTGCCATTTTCATGCACTTACTGTGACTAAAGTCAACTATCAGTTAACGAAAGTAGGTAATTCAGGGCATCTGAAAATACCTGAATAGGTATTTTGGATCTTCATTCTACCATTTAACCCAAAATTGCACTATTCACATTAATAATAATGTTGATAAAGTAACTGTTCAGACATAAACATACAGCAGAGGTATTTTTATTTGGTATGTATACTGTTCACATTAAAGTAACTATCCACCTAAACGTACAGCAGAGGTACAGGTGGGGTACCTGACCTCTTTTTTACATTACCTCAATTTTTGCCCCGAAAATGTTAAAATGAAATGTACATGCTGTCCTCACCAGTCAACCACAAACCCCTGATTTTTGGATACCCTATGCCAAATGCTGGATATGTCTAGCGTTTGGCATACCCTATGCCTAACGCTGGATACATTATGCCATGTGCTGGATACTGTCAGATACTGTAACCCAGTTAAATATTGATGATTTGAGTGAAGCTAAAAATCAACCAATCAGAACTCCTTTGTATTGAGGTAGGTCAAGGTTAGGTTACCAACAGGTATCCAGCGTTTGGCATAGGGTGTACAGCATTAAGCATAGGCTATGCCAAATGCTAGATATAGCCAGCGTTTGTCATAGGGTATCCAAAAATCAGGGATTTGTGGTAGACTGGTCCTGACAGTCAAGAGGCAAAATATGACTTGATGAAAAATGTTTTATGCGTGTGTTGCACTGTGTGTGGGTTTAGTTATGATAGTAGCATGTGGCGTTTGAGCATGGTAATATTGGCGACTGGTTTGTGGTGCGGATACACCGGATACACCGAGTCTTTTCGAAGGCGATACTCAGTTCGTAGGTCAATAACTAAAGCATATATATTTCGCATTTACTTACATTGGAGTTAGGTCAATAGCACTAGTTGACTGGGACTGTGCCCAGCTCGAACTGTGGCTCAAGTCGAACCGAGCTGAGAACTGACTTCCCAACTGCGAACTCGGTCCTTTTAAACTGCCTTAGAAATGTCAACTGAGTGCCTTAGCGAATAGGGTTGCTTGTCGAACGCCCTAGCAAATCTCTATCTAGTATGAAAGGGTTGGTGACCAATGGAGTAAATTTGTCTAGGTTCCTTTTTTTTTTAATTGGGGAAAGGAGTTCCTTGATTGGAGAAAAGGAAATAAACTCTTTCAGTCGGAGAAAAGCGTGGGCGTTATCGCTAGTCGGAAATAGAGAGAGTTGAGGATAGAGCTTGTTGAATAAGTTTTGATCAAGATATTTGTTTATACTAAATGTATCCTCACAACTTTTTCAAAGTTACGTGTCAAAAATATTCAAATTCTGTGCCTTTTCTTTGTTTTGAAGCTGCTTTTAAAAGGAATTTTCTGGCTATTGACTTTGGTAACTACCTTTTTCATCATTTTGTAAGGCAATCGAGGTAAGGTTATTATGAAGGAATCTTGTTTGAAAAGAAAAATATGTTTAACTAGAAATATTGAAGCAATATTTATTTATCCAATATGTAAACCATTCAATTAGCTCCAGTCTAGTATGTTTGTCATATTTGTTGGTTCCTTTTTAAAGTTTAACCAAAAAGGACTGGGATAGGACAATCTAGTTGCCCTCACTTATTCACTTAAATTGGCTTCAAGACCAGCTGAAAAATGCATTACCTCGTTGTTCCACTATTCACGAATAAACAATTTTCAAATAGTGGAATTTCCTTGTGATTTGTGGTAACTCTATGCATTTGTATTTTTGTTGTCTGCCTTGTGAGAGATTTATGATTTTTCTTTGTTCAGGAATTAAGCAATCATCACCACTCCTCACCATTGCCCACTGAAATGCGGCGTTTGCGTTGAGATTAAAATTTCCCGCATCATAGTAGAAATTACGCTGTGGGGACGGCTGCAGATGTTCTGAACGTCATAACTAGAGCAGATGGTGGAAAATAAACAAAAACTTTGCACAATCCAAATAATTCAGTGTATTTAGTTAAATGACACAAAAATAAGTTGGCTTTTTAGTTAAACTTTAAGCCAGATAGATTATTCTGAAGTAAAGACTTCTCTGGAAATTTGAGATCTTGTCTGAGGTTGGATACCCCTCCTATATGTTTATTTGGACAGTTACTTGAATGGGAACAGTGGAGTTTTGGGCTAAATGGTAGAATGAAGATCCAAAATACCTATTCAGGTTTTTTCAGAGGCGCCTCATTCACAAGCATGCCTAGCCAAGCACAGATGTCTAGGCATGTGCGTAGCATCACTGTCACACCAGTGCCTAGGCGCAGATTTTGGGCCAGGCATGGAGTTCCAGGCTCTAGAACTGGGTGCCTGGCTACGCCTGAGCATGTGCCTTGGCATCTGTGCTTGGCTAGGCATGCATGTGAACCTGGCTTTACCTACTTTGGCTAACTGACAGTTAACTTTACTCACAGCAAGTGCATGAAAATGACAGCAAACCTTCAAATAAAGAAGCCTCTACTGTACATTACTGCATCTAAGCTCAGTTTGAAATGGGCTAAAGATTTTAGCAAGTCTGCAAAAAACTCTGTGTCAAACATCATATTATTGACCTTCCTTCTTAAACCGCCTAAAGATTTTAGCAAGTCTGCACAAAAGTCTATGTTAAACAGCATTTTATTATGTTTGTTATGTTTATTTTTGTTATGTTTATTTTACATAGATATTATGAGAGTTAAGTTTATTTGAATGTTTGTTGGCTTAAAGCAATGCCAATCTTGTGTGCTTGCTGTTATATTATAAAAGTAGACTATGTTTCTGTGAACACCTCTCTCTTTCTCTCAATTTTCCTGTAAGGTAAAACATTGAAATTTGAGCACATCAAAATTCAAACACATTGATTGAACAATTCTAATTGGAAACTTTATTTTGATTTTTCATTTCACTTGCAAATAAATTAGAATAGCCTAGAGTTATGAGAAACCAAAACTCGATTGCCACTAGCTTTTGGCAATACTGTAACCTTTAACAAGAGGATATTATAATTAAAGGTCAGCCAATTTTTTTTATTGTTTAGAAATAGATATGTTTATTGTTTGCAATTAATTGCAGAGACAAGGACAGTGTTTCTGTTCAAGAGGGGTAACATATCAAAGTTGCTAAAATTAGTACTAAACAGGGAGCTGTCATATCGAGAAAACCTACTTGGGCAGCAGTGTCATTACGAGTCATTAGCTTGGCTTATAAAGGTGAAAGTTTGGTGAGTGACCTTCTGAAGATTAACTTTTCACAACTACCTGTCATAATTTTGCCAAATCACTTTCTTCCTTGCAAGTTTAATTTTTTTCTGGTGAAGATGTTACCCTTAGAGG
Organism: Branchinecta sandiegonensis; assembly: GCA_030848855.1. Classification (NCBI taxonomy): domain Eukaryota; kingdom Metazoa; phylum Arthropoda; class Branchiopoda; order Anostraca; family Branchinectidae; genus Branchinecta; species Branchinecta sandiegonensis. Next base: position 4,186,413 of record JAUPMV010000012.1, read on the forward strand.
GATGGCATCTGGTATCTAAGTTGCCAAATTAGCAACTTTATTGTTAAATATTCAGCATTCTTTATTCTTTTGTGTTATAGAAAAAAAAATGAAGTTTGCCATTCTTTTCCTTATTTGTGACCTTTTTTCAAGGACATGTGCAGTAGGTGTCGTGCAAAATAGTCTTCATATCTCGTCTAGAAATGGTAAAGGTGCATCATTCAAAGTTTAAGTTCATTATGTAAAGAAGTAACACAGTAAGTTGAAGGAATGAATGGACATTATAGCATTATGAAATAGGATTGAAATCTTCTATTCATTCAGATGAGTGTCACTAAATAATACAAGACTTTAGTACAAGATTATATAATAATATATAATATTATATATAATACAAGGTTATATCATAAAAGGAACAAAAGGAAATAATTTACAAGCGATTTTCACTGTGATTATATTCTAGGTTTGGTTGAGAGCAAGCTCATCAAATGTTCCTAACGAGGTCTGAGTATGACAGAGGTGTCAACACATTTTCCCCAGAAGGAAGGTTATTCCAGGTAAGCAAAAATCTTTAAATTCTAATGATGATGATGATGATGATGAAATTTTATTTACGCACTTAAAAAGAGGAAAATAGTGCAGTATAGATAAATAAAAGGAAAAAATACACTGAGCTTTCAATAATGTAGTAAATGCACGAAATAAAAAAATAAACTTTTAAAAAAAGAAAGAAAAGGGACTAATCGGGTCTAAAAAATCTTCTTCCTAGATGGAGTGCGGAGAAATGGCCAAGGGCAGAAACGTGAAGGTCCTGGGCAACTGAAGATAACTTCGCACAATGGTCAGAGGGCAAAAAAGTTGCAGTTATACGGGAATTCCTATAACGTCGAGGAAGGTACAAGAGAAATTTACAATATTTGAAATAATAAGTCCTGATACGTTTTAAATCTTTTAGCCTCAGAATACCAAAAATCCCGGTATAATCAACGCTCGGGCGAGTGCAGTTTAGTATATCTAGTGCGATATTAGAAGTAATTATGAAGTTTTTTGTTTTGTTGTATGTAAATGGCCCTAAGACTTTAAATACAATATTATTATTATTATCAAGCAGCCAAAGAACAATTCCCCCAAATAGCTATGCAGACCAACCTCCCTCGTCATAACCAAGGCTTAAGGATGCAAGCTTCGAACAGCAAAGGACGTGGGTGCTAGGTTAGACACCCTGTTTAGAAACGGCAGTGGTGTGGTTTTGCAAGAATGTACTGTTGCTTTTATTCATTTCCCTCAGAGCTGAAGAGATGAATAATATAGTAAATGAACAGAACTCTACAGAAAGTCTACCTGGAGGAATCTGGAAAAGTTAGTCAGATACCTAGGTCCAACGACATTGTACACATAGTGGAGATAACGGAGGAAAAATTTGTAGCCTGTGTAGTTGTATGGTAGTTCTACGAAAAAGTTGCATGTATTGATATGCAGTAGTACAGAATACTTTAATTTAATGTGGCTCACACTGAGCTAATCTTCAGCAGTAGTAATCAGTAGTATCCCGACTTGCTCTCCAGTAGCATCCAGTCTTGCTATAGTAGCATGTAGTAGCATCAGTTGGTACTGCATGCTACTTTTTCGTACAACTTCATATTTTGAGATAATTTTTCATCGGGTAGGTTACTGAAGTCTACCGACAGTACCGTAGTGTATTTTCCTACCAACTTACACTTAATAATTTGCATCAGTTTAGACTGTATTCGTGTTTGGTCATTATTTATGGTTAATAAGTGGCAGGAAAACAAAAAATTTAATTTGTTGGCATCCTCCAAAACTGGTGGGTAGAAATAAGAATTATAAGAAATCTGATATCAAATTTTCAAACTCGTATTTGATTCACAGCATGATATGCTATAGTAAATCCGAATCTGAACAAAGGGCTATAGGCTACACCGAAAATCAGAATGTAAGCCTATACTGGACTTTACACCAACCACTTCGAAATGCTGTAGAGGCTAGACAAGCGTAATGTAAATGTGCTTAGCTTTTTCTCGGTCAAACTTCATCTGGCTCTTTAGTCTTTTAAGACATGAACATGATTGAAGTCTGCACAGAATATTTGCGATCTTTGGAAAAAGTAGACTAATACTCCTTCAGCCCAAACTGACTGTGAAACATCCATGAACAATGAAGCTAAACGGATACGTCAGCTAAGATTGCTCCAGCGATATTTCATCATCAGTCTGTGGCTGAAACAAACGGACATGCAGATATCACCGTAGCAATATTAGCTGACGGATCAGTTTGGCTTCATTTCTTAAAGTTTAACTGAAAAGCCAACTTATTTTGTATCATTTAACTCAATACAGTGGATTTTTTGGACTGCGTTAAGGGATTTTTTAATGTTTCACTAGTTGCTCTTGAATGACGTTCAGAATATCTACAGTCGTCCTCACAGCGCAAATTTCTACTATGACGCAGAAAAATTGAATCTCAATACATCCGCGGCGTTTCAGTGAACAGTGATCAGCTTACGGAAGGTAGCTCACTGCGTGAACACTTATTTTTCGTAAATTATTTTCGTCAAGCATACAACACAGATACAAGCGCATAGAGCATATGAATAAGACAAGGAACTTCCACTATTTGAAAATCGGTTATTTGTGAATAGCGGAGCAACGAAGTAACGCATTTTCGTCGGGTTTTCAAGCTTCTTTAAGTGAATAAGTGATGGGTAATTAGATTGTCCTACCGAAGCCCTTTTCAGTTAAACTTTAAGCAGACCATTGTTTAATGAACAGTAAATTGAATTTAGTGAAATAGTGGCGTGGGGGCTAAAAGTATTTGAGGCAGGACAACCGATTCTTGTACAGAGTGATCCTGCCCCATTCGCCTTCCAAAAAGCAAAGCGAGAATCCGCCGAGCGCAAGCTACTGACGAAAATTCGTTGCGCCGTTACAGCTTTCCGCTTACTTGCTGATATTACTTTCCATGTCACTTTCCAAAACTAGCGGAGCGCAAAAACAGCTAGCGCGCATAGAGTAGCTTTCCAGATCGCCAGAATCGCCTTTGTAGTTAGATGAAATTTTGAGAGTATGTTAATTGATGGTAGTGTAGCGGGCCAGCATGATATTGCGGCAACTGGTTTCTGGTGTTACGCACCTAGTCTTTTCGAAGACGATACTCAGTTCATGGGTCAATGACCAAAACACATTTATTGAAGCTCTTACTTACCTTGCAAGTCAGTTTTATCTGGGACTGTGCCGAGAGTCAAACTGAACTGGACTGACCTCCCAACAGGGGAATCTGTTCTTTTTTCCGGTCTTCGCTTCGCGTACAGTGCATCAGCCAATATTGTTGCCTCCTCTTCCGTTTTAGCGAATGTCTGTCTAGTCTATGTTTGGTGACCTGGTGACCAAGGGGGTCAGTTTGTCTTGGGTCCTATTTCCTCAAATGGGGGAAAGATAATAATCTTTTTGGGATCCCAAAACGTAAGTGGAGGGATACCTATGACATCGCAAAAGTTGTTCGTCTGTCCGTCCGTCTGTAAGCACGATAACTCTCGAAGGGAATGAGATATTTTGATGAAACTTGGTGTGAGGATTCGTTGGGTCGGCGGACCAGTCAGGTTCGTAAATGGGCTTTGTAGCCCTACATTTAGGGGTGGGGGAGGGGGTTCAGATTAAGGGGGAAACAAAATATTTTGAAACAGCTAATGTGATAGTCGATTATGGTGTAAGAAGACATGCTAAACACGACGGTGAAAACCATTTTGTAATCGGACAAGTAGTTCGCCCGGAATCCGGCCAAAACCGGAAAGTTTGTTAAAAGTAAAAGTTTTATTTGAAGTTGATTAGATGTTAGATTTAGAGGTAGGAAGACATGCTGAAGACGATGGTGAAATTCATTTTCTCGACGGACAAGTAGTTCGCCCGGAATCCGGCCCAAACCGGAAAGTTTATTAAAATTAAAATTTTTATTTGGAGTTGATTAGATGTCCGATTTAGGGCAAGAAGACGTGCTGAACTTTTATGTGAAAAAAAATTTCTACCCGGACATGTAGTTCGCCCGGAATCCGGCAAAAACCGGAAAATTGTTAGAAGTTAAAGTTTTATTTCTAGCTGATTAGATAACCGATTTAGGGGTAAGAAGAGACGCTGAATCCGTGTGTGACATCATATTTTACCCGGACATATAGTTCGACCGGAATCCGGCTGGAGTCAGAAAATTTGTTATAAGTTAAATTTTTATTTGAAGTTGATTAGATGTTCATTATTGGGGAAAGAAGATACCCTGAGTTCGTTTTTTAGAAACCGGGAAATTGGCTGAAGTGGCAGGAACTTTTCGTATAAACAGATATGACTTATACGGGTTAACACACATGCTGAATCCATATCTGAACTTGTTTTTCTCAGATGATTAGCTATTTGGCCTTAATCTGTTTCTGAATTTTAATTGTAAGAATGTTCAAGGATTCTGGCGATGACTGGATCTGGCTAAGACAAGACCCAGTTGTCTGGATCAGATATTGAATTTTTGGGATCCCAACGAAAACTTTGGTCTTGTTCTGTCTGGAGAATAGCGTGGGCGTTAGGGCGAGTGGAATATAGAGGGAGAGTTGAAGAGAGAACTTGTTTAGGAACATTTGTAAAAAAACATTGATTATCCTAACTTTATTTTCACAAAATATTCATAGCCCTATTCCTTTCCTAGGTCGAATACGCCATTGAAGCTATCAAACTAGGTTCTACTGCCATTGGGATCCAGACATCAGAAGGCGTTGTTCTGGCAGCTGAGAAGAGGGTAACATCGTCTTTAATGATTGCCAATTCGATTGAGAAAATAGTGCAAGTTGATAAGTTCATAGGTAAGTTATTGAACGTAAGTGTGAACTCTAAATTTAGATAAAATAATATGGAAAAAATCTTTAATGGTATATGCTCCCCCCCCCCTTCGGGGGGGGGGGGGGGAGAGAAGCGTCGGCTTAACCTTTTTTCCTATTAATGAATAAATAAATTGTTCTACGTTTTGTTTGTTTATGTTTCCTGTTTCAAACCTTCAGTTAGAATTATGCCAACTGTTTCGGACCATTAGTTAGAATTACGTTTCAAGTCTTTAGTTGAACTATCGCCATGACTTTTACTTCGTCCAGTCCAAAGGAGTCTCAAATTCCACAACTTTTCACGACTTTTACCAAGTCATAGGTATCCCTCCGTTTGCGTTTTGGGATCCCAAAAGCAGGGTTAAAAGAGAAGTGAAAGGTCTAACGAGAAAACACAACAACACCAAAGGTTTCGATGGGATCTTAATTTTTGACGTCCGGAATGTCACACTCACAGGCACACGAGTTGTCTTCAAAGGCTCGAGTCCGAAAGTCGAATGTTCGTAACTGTAGCATATCCGAAAACCCCATTCCGGTCTGTACTATAGGCGTTTCTCCGCGACATAGTCATGTGCCACACGCTTCCGAGTGTTTGTCGCGGAAACACAATTGTGTGCCACACAGTCGAGCTACAAGTTGAGACTTGTGGAAACGCCGTTATGTCTATTTTTGTGCGGTAATTTCAATTGTCTGAAAATAAAAATAAAAATTGAGATAGAATCTCGATAAATAGATTTTCAGGCTTTCGTCCTTACCATCCTGTGCAAAAAGGATCCTCAGGTTTATCCCTACAAGCTTGTGAAAGTAGTTAGTTTTATTGTTTTGACATTATTTTGCTTCTAAATTCGAATTTCCCGCCAGAATCGAGCCACAAAATCGACAACCACCTGTCGAATTTGAGCCACAAAGCGAGCCACAAGAATTAGTCGCGGAAAACGCTTGTGGGCCGTGCAAAAGACCGCGGAAACACTCTTTTTGACCCGCAAAATGTTTGTGGGAGCACGGGGAAACGTCTTATAGCATGATAAATCTCTTTAGGATATGCGTATCCGAATCTCGCACCGGAAGTGGGAAAAAAAGTGTTTGAAGAAAATTCTGTGTTCAGTTGGGCGCCGGAACTAGACGGACTGTTCCAGCGGCCCAAAGCCTGTGTGTGCGATTTGCCGTTGGGTACTTCTTGTGGTGCTGCAAATTTCCTGTCCGATTGCAACATTTCTGATTCGAAGATGCTCTGCGTTGGTCGGACAAGTACGGTTTTCTTTTTTCGGCTTCCGAGTTTCCGGTCCGGTCACTCATGTGGCTTCGAATTTCCGGTCTGGTCACGAAATTCAGACTCGTGTTGTGCACGTCATGTATGCGGGCCAGTTACGACAATCCTGTGGTCCAACTGTGAAGTTTGGATGTAAATGGTCAGACGAGCGGAAAAACTTCAGCGCTGGTCGGACCGATCCTGTTTTCCCAGTGTGACTTTGGATTTCCGGTCCGGTCGCAATAATAGATGCATGTAAAAACAACTACTTATTTCTAGGCTTCGTCATCGTATGATCATTTGTGTATGATGATAAGCGTAGTTCTGAGCTAAAGACGTTATCTAAGTCACTTTCCTCTGTGCGTTGTTGGATGTTCTTCTCTCCAGATTTGTGGTGAACCTGATTTGTACAGTACTAAAGTCGTATTCTCGCCGTTCCCCGAGGACTCTACTTGAGGAGTCCCCTCTTTTTTGTTTGTCCCGGGGACTCACTCCCCGTATTCTCGCGAGTCCCACGGACGGGGAATGCTCTGATTATCATCACCTTCATCAAAAAGGACTCCCTTTCAGATTCGGAGGGGAATCGATTTTTGTTGATATTGGTGCAATGTAAGAATCAGAATAAACAAAAAAGTGGATCCAGACTAATTTCGTCAACTGCATATTTTGTTTTTAACTTTGGAAGCATTTCCCGTGTTCTCGTTGTTTTCCGTACGCGGAGTCCGCGTGGAGTGACTCCCTCTATTCTCGCCGTTCCCTTCGAATCCCCGAGGAGTCCTCGGGGAACGGCGAGGATACGCCTTAAAGGACCCCTGTTGCTTATTCGGCCTTTTATAATATACTTAGCTCCCATATGGAATTATAAGCTTCTAAAATCACCACCTTTCTCCATTGTTTCGTTTCGTAACTACGAATTTTTAGCACTTTTTCGGTCTTGCCGAGTTTTCCCGTCACCGAACGAAAAGTTTGCCGGAATCTTCAATGTCCACTGACAACTCTTTCACAGATAAGGATGTGATAATCTTCTGTTTATTACTTCTTTTATTTGCTTAGTTTTCCCACTTTTTAACCAAGGCACGTTCAGTTTTCAAATGTTTTGCCCCCAGCCGCCGCGTCGGAGAGCAGGAAGGCTAGAGCGCTAATAAGAGAATCGCTATAGTTTCAGGTGGAAAGTAATGGTATTTTCGAAAACATTTTTTCTGATCCATTTCATAGGCAAAAGATCATTTCTACTAAGAGTTGTGCTTTAAGAGTTGCAGCAGTTCTTTCTCTTCATGCATTTATTTCTGTCTCCTTTTTCAGGTTGTGCAGTAAGCGGCCTTATGGCTGACAGTCGAACCCTGATCGACAAGGCACGGGTAGAGGCAGCTTACCACTGGTTCAACTACAACGAACGGATGGCTGTCGAGTCAGTAGCGCAGGCAGTGTCGAATTTGGCCATCAGGTTCGGCGACTCAGATGCCGATGAGGGACCGGCAATGGTAGGTGCCCGCTTACTTGAGCGCAGAAAAAAAAATAAGAGTAAAATATAAGTAATAAAATCAAGATATATCAATCAATCAATCAATTATTTATTAGTACCAAAATATCCATTGGATAGCATAGGCCGACGACAAAGTTATCGTACACTACATGACAAAAGAGACAATTAGAATACGTATATACAATTGGTTTGTCAAATTAATTAAAATACAACACTAGATATACGGTAAAACACTAAAATACATTGTCGAACTTTAATAATTGTCTGTAGGCCTCTCGGTTATTTCTTTATGTTTTTGTAGCGTCGTTATAGTGTTGAATAAAATAAGGTACAAACGAGTGGAGATATCTGGTTGATGCCTTGACGGGTGGTTGTTTTAGCTTTTGCTTCCCAGCTTCTAGATTTGAGCGTGTCCTCGGACGGTTCTCGGTGGATTTCTTCGTATTCTGGGAGAATATGCCTGTGCATTTCAGAATGGAGGCATTCGTACCCGAATTTCATCAGCGAATTATGTCGTCGTTCGGTTGAAGTTTCCAGTTTTAACAATGAAAGACTTTCATTATACGACGTATGTGCACTGCTGAGTGTTATTTTACAAGCACGCTTCTGGAGTCTTTCAATCTTCGTTTCTTGGTCCTGAGTGAGTCCAGCGTGCCATACTTCGCTGCAGTATTCGAGTACTGGTCTTAAATATCTTTTGTATAGTGTGCAGAGCACTTCATGTGAAAAACCAAAACGCTTTAGGTAAGCAAAAGATCTGAGGTGGATCACACCATTTTTTATGATCTTCTGTACATGAGGTCCCCATTTGACATCGCTAGAGATTATAAATATTATTATTTTTTTTATATGATGGGGTGGTTTCCCTGGGGTAAGGTGCAGGAAGGTAAAAAGGAAATTGGTTAGTTATTTTATAATTGAGAGGTAAGGTTGTGTCTGAGAGTAGGAACAGAGAAAAAGGATGAATAACAAACATGACATTGAATATCGTAGGTCGACGCAAATTCTTTATTTTAGCTTTGTGTTCCCATTTGGTTACTTTTCTTGAACAAATTACAATTTTGGTTATTGCAGGGTTTTTTTTCTGAATATCCTGGATCCCGTCGCTCCAAGTTCTTAACCTACCCGATTTCCTAATTCTGACGCGGGGATATTTTAATTTTGTTAATTATTAAGTGATGAGTCCGTGCCAACCAAGCCTTCGCGACAGAGAAAGTAAAGTAAACAAAACATGTCAAAAACTTACATTGCAAAACTAAGGTTTTTATTTGTATGATGGGATGGTTTCCCCTGGGGGGGTGCAGGAAGGTAAAAAGGAAATTGGTTAGTTATTTTGTAAATTGAGAGGTAAGGTTGTGTCTGAGAGTAGGAGCAGCGAACACACTGCGTATTATGTTTAAAATGTAAAGATTGTGGTTCTCGGCGTCCAGGAATTGACTGAGTGTTTTGATTATGTGTGATTTATCTTATTTGTTAATAAACCCATTGAACTTGAAAAAAACTTGCAATTCTAAATCTAGCCTATACTCAGATCTGTTTTTACAAATCTGACTAACTAATAATGGTAATAATTTTGTCTCTATAATTTATCTTTCTCTCTTTTTATTATTTTTTCTTTATTATTGTGTTATGTAGGTTAAATCATCAAGGGGGGTTCGTTAGACCTCTTAACAAGTGTACACTTCTGGAGGGTGTTGTAGTTACTAGGTTTTGTTTTGTAATAAACCCCATATAATCGAAATCTAATCTGATTTAATTCAATGCAAAAAGGTAGCCTCTACAAAGTTCGTCCTATACACGGTCCATTGCACATTCTTCTGACTGTAGATCGTCCAAAATTTGTTTTAAAGAATTAATGCTTATTACAACGTCAGACGAAAGTCGTTCCTACAGCCCAATCCTCTCTTTTGGAAAGACGATCTGCCAACGTCACTTCGGAATCGTCAAAATCTCAAATTAAAGCTCCACTTGAAATTGTACATGAGTAAAAACATATGCTTAAATGGAAAAGCTGTCAGGCTTTCCCTTACTGGATTGGGCTGCTTTAAAAGTTGAACGAACGATCCAGATCTCTTATGATTCAAGCTAATTAGACTGTAAAAACTCATACAGTCTGGAATGCCCCGTAGTAGCTCTAACGAGTCTAACAGTCCATATTCACGTGCCCAAGACTGTATAAAAGAACTTATCATTGTGGTGGTAAGCTTGCTTAAAGGCACAAAAAACTTGACTACGCAACTTTCGGCCATCAAATCGACCTGGGGGGCTTAGATAAAGATACAGGGACTTATTGTCGAGAGGACCCCCCTTCTTTGATCTCGAACCCCCTCCTTAGTGTTCCCTAAGCTAGCTGGCAGGCCCTTGCCCCTTATGCACTGTAATTATTCACTTATGCACTGTAAAAGTTCGCCTTTGGCTGTGCTGACCAACACATCGGGATAGTAGTCAAGAGGTCGTGCGTTCGACTCCTACTCCCGGCACACAAACCTTTTGATTTTTTTTCTACTAACTCGAATTCTCGGAAACTGCCCGGAAACTGCAATGGTCGTAACGAGAATTTTTCTTACTCTCAATATCTACTCAGGGTACATTCTTGATATGTCAGCTAGCTCCGCGAGTCAAGTTTTCTGTTCCTTTAAGTGCCGAACGGGAGGAAGGCTGAGGACGAGATTTGATGGGCAGAATCGACAGAACGCTCATAAGCATCCGATCACAATGGGTGGTTCGATACCACAGCCGCGTTCGATTTAGCCTTGTCTCGGTCCTGTCTCAGTCCTGTCAGCCAAATGCCGTTTTATTTGTCCTGTCAGCTGACAACTGTCAGTGCCCTGTCTGAGAGGACACCGTGAACGATGACATGCGCTCGGAGCAAGTGTCCTGTCTCGGGTATATTTCGCGACTGCGTTTTATTTGCGATGCTTGTCCGTTGAGTCATTCACCTGACAAGGCAGTAACAAGTAGACAAGACCGAGACATGGAGGACTCAAATCGAACGCAGCTCACGTTATAATAATAATAATTTATTTGTAACCCACTATACAAGAAAAAAAGCGGAGTAACTTAAGAAAAAAGAAAAGGAGCGTAAATTACAAAACAATAACAAACACAAAATCAAACAACTCAAAACTCAGCGCGCAGTTGCTACCCGGATGAGCGGATGGTTAACACCCAACGTGGCAAAAATGTTCTCCTGAAGGCGGCTACTTTGTTTTATAAAACAACTAATAATATCAGGGGCACCAAAAGCTCTCATGATCTTTCGGTTGCTATATCTGCGAGGTTGATACAGTAAAAACTTACAGTACCGAAAATACATAACTCGTATATCACTGATATCACCTGGGCCTAACAGAATATAAAGGCCGGCTGCAAACAAAACAGAATGATCACAAAAACAAGAATATAGCTTTGCCAAAGCTTTTCTGTTGTACCTTCCTCTGTTAGCAACAATTTTCACATACCCTAATTTTAGCTTCTCTTTAATATCCTTCAGCACCCGTAAAGTAAAACTTATACTACAACTTGCATAAATAAGACTCTCCACTTATTCGGCCATTTTCTTTTGCAGTCCAGACCTTTTGGCGTAGCCATGCTCTTCGCTGGTATTGACGATGATGTCGGACCAGTCCTCTACCACATGGATCCCTCCGGTACCTACGTTCAGTATCTCGCCAAGGCGATCGGTTCAGGTAGCGAAGGAGCTCAGCAGTCTTTGGAAGAAGCTTATAATAAGGTATGAATAGAACGCCGTGATTTGTCTGCCATGTCTCGAAAAGCCACGACTCGAATCGGACGAAATGAGGTCACCATCCTAAATCTGGACGATAGAGTTGACGCATTTCCAAAGGGTTACCTCCACCAGGGGCTAAGAAAAAACTTGAGCGTGTTTCACCCTTCTAACAATATCAGCTATTAGTTACTATTTTTGTCTTAACCTATTGAAAAGTCACCACGCTGACCGTTCCAACCTTCTCGAAACAGTAACCAATAGCTTAGGGGTTGCCCACTCTCGATCTTAGTCTATAGCAAGTGCCGCGGTTCCAGGCCGGTTTTAGCACCGGCCAACACCTGACACACTCAGCAGGTTTAGAAGGGTTTGAAATATGAATCGCCTAATTATATGGCCGGTAGCGCTGGTTTCGGCCGGTGCCAGTATAGCAATAGATATTTGGGTGTAAAAGGGTATAGCGCGGAGGCGGTGTATTTGGGCTCTTTACCTTCAACACAGGTTGATATATAACTGAATCTCTATTTTACCTTAAACGGCGTCACACTTCCACTCCTAGATGCATACGACTTAACAACAATCCTCTAGGTACATGAATGCTACTCTTCAGTTGTGCTTTAAATCTGTAAACCGGAGCTGCACTGACACTGAATACTGGAACTCACTAAATACGGATATTGAAGACTAACGAAGACTCAAAACTAATACAGACGAAAAACTCAAACTCAAACTCACTCCGCGAGTCCCAACTCTCGATTTATATAACTTTCCTTGATCCCGGTTGTGCTTACCTTAATTGTGTACAAACATTTACCAATCTTGCACTTACGTGAACCCAGTATTGCTACCTTAATTGTGTAGGAACATTTAGCAATCTTGCACTTACGCGAAACCATAGCTCGTCGTCAAAAGCTTAATCATGGTGACGTATGCCTGGGGTCTGTGACTTGCGGATCATTACATACTAGTGTTATGGTCATCCGCAGGAAAGGGTGTGCAAGAGGTATCGGGAGTGGGCAACTCCTCGGAAGTGGACTTGCTGGAGCGGATGAAGACTAACGAAGAAAATGCGTGCAACAGAAGCGAAGTCCGCGGGTTCAAATCCCACTGAAGAACATTTTGCCCTTTAGCTCAAACGAATGCTCCCCGCTAGAGTTGGCCTAGTATACATCTTTGATCCCAGCAAGAACTTATAATACTGCTGTGCAGTAGAACATGCGTCTACCCTTTCTTGCAAAGCATCCTTGCCCTGGCGATGCAGTTGCCGACCGGACTGAGCGGAGTACAGTAGAGCTATGCTTCTTGAAACCTGAACTTTGGACTTATCTTGGTTTTGCTTTAATGTGGGAATAATTGAAGAAATTGATATCTGCTGAGAGCGAAGTGTTTTAGGTTCTTTTACAAAACAAAAAGAATCAGATTCGTTTAAAGTTTAACTGAAAAGCCAACTTATTTTTGTGTCTTTTAATTGAACACACTGAATAATTTGGATTCTACAAAGGGATTTTATTATTTTCCACTATCTGCTCTAATTATGACGATCAGAATATCTGCGGCCTATGACGCGGGGGATTTTAATGTCAAAACAAACGCGGCTTGTCAAAACAAACGCGGCTTTTCAGTGGGTAGTGGTGAGCTTGGTGAAGACTGCTAAGTGCCTGAAAAAAAAAAAATCATAAATTTTTGTGGTAAGGCATAGAACACAGATACAAGCGCATAGAGTACCACAAATCACACTGAAATTCCACTATTTGAAAATCGATTATTTGTGACTAGCGGAACAACGAAGTAACGCATTTTCAATGCGCATTTCAAATCTCGGGTATGAGCACCCGCTATATATTTGAATCGCAGAATTCTGCTTGGCACAGTAGAGGAGAGACAGGGGCCATCATCCGTCCTTAGTTCGAAATGGGTTTTTGTGCTCAGTAGGTCGTTTCTTTTTTTTAGTCTCTAACGTTGAAAGAAGCCTTAAAATCCAGCCTAACCATTCTCAAGCAAGTGATGGAAGAGCGCCTTGACTCGACAAACGTCGAGGTCGCTGCCGTGACGCCTGATAAGGGATATCATTTCTATTCCAAGGAAGAAGTAGAAGAAATTCTCAAGGACGTGCAGTGAGTGATATCCTGTGATGAGCAATGTGCACCACCTTTCTTTTTATAATATTCCTGATTTCCAAAAAGTTTCTTCATTTTGCGCTTGTTTTTTCGAATCCCAGTCGTACCATCGAAATGATGGTTCTTTAGAGAGGCTGCAGCCTACCCGACGAAAATTGAAAAAGGAGAATATGTTGTGAAGTATAGGATTTTCGACTTTGAGACTGAATTGCCGACGTTTGGCAATTATTTCAAACGTGAAACGTATTGAAAACAGTATTCCGGCCCTTTCTTGAATATTTAACAATTGTTTTGTAGCAAACTCTTATCGGAAATTTGATCTTTGGGTTTTGGAACTTCGGCCATAATCCCATTGGTTGCTCTTTGTATCTTCAGGTAAGGACCGACCAATAGATTCGATACTCCGTTTTGGAGTAAGTTTGAAATATTCTGGTCCTCATTTCCGATTAACCTTTGCACCAAAAACAGTTATTGAACAAACAAGAAAAAGTCAGAATAACGTTTTGAGTAATTGAAAGGCTCATGGTCATTACCAAACGCCGATAATTCAGTCTTAAATTTGGGAAATGCTATACCTCGCAATGTTGAATTCTTTAAGTACCCTTTTTCTGTTTTCGTCGGGTTGGCTGCAATCTCTATGTTATCATGTTTAATGATGGGTGTGTAAGAAATAAGTATAAGTATTCCCCTGCGAATTTTATTTAAACGGAAACGTTAGTTGCCACTATTCTAGCGACATATCGGCTCTTCTTGGAAAGGGTCCTCTTCAGGCTCAAGCTATAATAACGAAACTGTGATAGTTTCATACCGATTTTAGCGACTGCAAGTATCCGACCTTGGTGGGTTGCTTCTTGGGAATTGCTGAGAGTCAAAGCTACTTCCATGAGATTGAAAGGGAACTGATTTCCTCAGTTAGGCCGACCGCCGTCTTAACTGTTTTCTTTTAATATCTTTCTCTTCCCTTTAACTTTTTCTCTTCTCTTTTTAGGGATCCCAAAACGTAAGTGGAGGGATACCTATGACATCGCAAAAGTTGTCCGTCCGTCCGTCCGTCTGTCAGCACGATAACTCTCGAAGGGAATAAGATATTTTGATGAAACTTGGTGTGAGGACTCATCGGTTCAAGGGAAAGGTCGAGTTCGTAGATGGGCCCGATAGCGCCATATTTAGGGGAGTGGGAGGGGTTTCAAATTAAGGGGCGAAAAAAATATTTTTTAAAATCTAATTCGATAGTTGATTACGGGGTAAGACGACATGCTGAACACGAATATGAAAACCACTCGCCAGACAAGTAATTCACCCGGAATCCGGCTAAAACCGGAAAGTTTGTTAAAAGTAAAAGTTTTATCTGAAGTTGATTAGATATCCGATTTATGGGTAAGGAGACATGCTGAATCCGAATATGAAAATGATTTTCTCGTCGAACAAGTAGATCGGCCGGAATCCGGCCAGAACCGGAAAGTTGTCAAAAATAAAAGATTAATCTGAAGTTGATTAGAGGTTCGATTTAAGGATAGTGAAACATGCTGAATCCGAATATGAAAATTATTTTGTCGCCGGACAAGTAGATCGCCCGGAATCCGGCCGTAACCGGAAAATTTGTTAAGAGGAAAAGTTTTATATGAATTTCATTAGGTGTTCGATTTACGGGTAAGAAGGCATGCTGAATTCGTGTATGACAATCATTTTATACCTGGACACATTTCACCACGAATCCTGCTGAAATCGAAAAATTTGTTAAAAGTTTAAGTTTTATGTGAAGTTGATTATGGAGATATGGATGTTATGGAGATACGATGAATCTGTTTTTGAACTTCAATTTTTTGCAAGACAAGTAGTTCGCCCGGAATCCGGCTGAAACCGGAAATTTGGCAGAAGTAAGGCAGGAACTTTCGTCGAAGTAGACATGACGCAGGCTATAGGGGTAAACTCACATGCCGAATCCATATTTAAACTTCGTCTTCTCCGATGACTAACATTGGACCGCTACAAGACCCAATTGTCTGTAAATTTTAAATTTTTGGGATCCCATCGAAACCTTTGGTCTTGTTTTTGAAAGACCAGACCTCTCACACTTCCTAATGCCGTTCCGCGATCTCTACCTCCCCCGTCTCATGTCGTGAAGCAACTGATCTTTTTGGGTCTAACCGCGCGTCAGAATAGTCGTATTATTCTGACACATGGTCAAACCAACCAAAGGGTTAAAGGCCTTTTTCCGCGACAGAGTTGTGAGCCACAGTGTCTGTCGCAGAAACACGATTGTGTGCCACACGGTCGAGCCACTAGTTGAAACTCGCGGAAACGCCGTTTTGTCTATTTTTTGGCGGTAATTTCAAATATCTAAAAATAAAAAGAAAATTCATGTAAAATCTCAACAAATAGAGCTCCAGGCTTATTTCCTTACCATTCTGTACAAAAAGCATCCTCAGTTTTAAGTCTACATGCTTGAAAAAGTAGTTAGCTTTATTGTTTAGACACTATTTTGCTGTTTAATTTAAATTTCCCGCCAGAATCGAGCCACAAAATCGAAAATCATCTCGCCAGTTGTTTGTCGAATTTGAGCCACAAAGCGAGCCACGAAAATCTTGTTGGTCGCGGAAACACACTTGTGGGCCGCACGAAAGACCGCGGAAACACTCTTTTCGAGCCACAGTCGACCCACAAACTGTTTGTGGGAGCACGGAAAAACGCCTAAAGTATCGGGGGTAGTCCACGAGGATATCATCTCCCTAATCCTCTTGTCCGAGACTTCCCCCTCCTTGCCAACTACCTGAAACCTCCCAACCCATTTCCAAAACCATTAGGCTAGGGAGAGTCATTCCAACCCTCCCACCTGTATTGAGTTATGGTGAGATTTCATTTTTGACACGGCCACTTTTTTTTTATCGAGCTAGAATATAACAAGACTCTGCTGATGTATCCGTTTAACGCAGTCAGATACGACCTATATACTCTACATGATTAACTCGAAAACACGCCAGTGGACCTCGTGAAGAACAAGAAACGTCACCCAAACGAATCCTCAAAACTGAATCCTATGTAAACCAATCAAAACGTTTGTTGTGGTCAGGTTGTCGTGACGTTTCTGGCTCTTCGCTTGGCACACAGCGATTCGTAGTCAAGAGTGAGTATTTGCTAGAAAGCCGATATCGTCGTTCACCTACAACATGGTTAATATGAAAACTGTTTCGCAGATCTCCTTGATTAGACTGTCAGGTTTTCGCAGCCGGAATTTTGTATTTTCATAGTAAAGTCGAAAAATCTCAACTTTTTCGTATGGAATTGATGACGGTGCTGAAATCCATTTCATTCGTACCGCGAGTACCCGACCCTGATTGTTTGCCCCAGCATTAAGTCGCTTTCACACTGACGCGTTGAGACTTTCACACTGAGCTATGCAACCTCTGCGTCGTGTTTGCGGTGGCGCAACGCACAGACAAATAAAACGCAACGCACCAGATTTTTCATTGGAAAATGGAAGTTTTTGGAGAAAAACATATTAAGGAAAAAAAACATACGGAAGAACAGCATTGGCGTCAGATACATTATTGACAGAACCAGATCGTATTGGGGCTCTGTGGGGGGTAACTGGAAAGGATACGCGAGTTAGGATATGCTAAGGACGATGAAACTTGGCAGGCATATTAGTGACCCGACCAAATTGACCTTAAGACCCGACACAATGCCCTAAAACTTCAGTTCCTGGATCCGATCATTTTTGGGGGAGTTGAGGGAAGGGGAATCCGGGAATTACTCACTTGCGTATGTTGCGGACTGGTGGTCCGATTCGAGCGAAACTTTGTGGATGATAAGAACTGATGGGCCTAGATATGCAAAGCGTACATCCCAACCACATGCGGCCACGGTTGGGGGAGGGGGAGACACTTTTTGACACACAGAAAAACCAAATGGATGGACCGAATGGGATGCAAGTTGGACAGTGCCGGGTTTATGCGGCCTAGATTTGTTATTTGGGGTCCGGGACGGATCCGGTTACGATGGGGGGTGGGGTGAAACTTGAAATTTGCAGATATGCTCCGATTCCAGTCAAACTGGAAAGAGCACATGTCATAGATTCGACGTTTATGTTTCCGAGTCGTATTCGGCCACAGTGGGAACACTTTACCACATTGGGGATTTGAATGAAACTTGGAATGTAGAGAGATCATATTTCCTAGATGACATATTTTAGGGCCCGACCTGAATCCGACTACTGATTCAGGGGGGGGGGGGTCGGAGAATCCTCAAAAAATGCTCATATTCTAGTGAAACTTGTAGGCGGTAAGTTTAGATGCTCCATTTACGTGTACGAACCAGATTCGGCCGCGGTAGGAGAGTTGGAGGGGGTACCGGAAATCGTGTAGCTCGTCTAGGGATCAAATGAGTGGATCGGTTGGGCTGAAACTTGGAAGATAGAAAAGCCCCTTGCTGGAAATATTGCGAGGTGTTGTCGGAAATGCTCACGGGCTAGTGTAGAGTTGTGGAGTCGGAACCACTTTCCGTGAACTTGTTTTCTGAAAGCGAATTCTTGAATCTTCGGGAGACTAACATTTTCTTTCTAAGCTAAATTCATTTTATTCGTTTTCTTCATCTTGATTGTATTTAGATCTAGGTTTCAAAAATACCAAAACTAGGTCGTGCGCAATAGTCGATTGACTGAGTTTTTGAGGTAGGAAATACAACTTAAACAGTTACCGGCGGGTGTATTTAACACTAAAACAAACAAAAATTCGAAACTTAACGATCCGTAAAACCACTCGAGTGTTTGTTGCGGCAGTGCCAAGCAAACAGATGTGAAAACTGGAATGCGAACGAAAACAACACAATTTCTCACCAACCAAGTAAGAGCAGCATGTCTAGAAAGCGGGAAACAAGGAGCGTGTTCCACCCTTCTTACTATATAGTAAATATTAGTTTGTATTTTCGTCCCAGCCTCTTGTAAGTTACTACGCTGACCGTCTCGAAATAGTAAAGCATTGTCCAAATCCAAATAGGTGCAACAAGCTGAATAGCGCTATACGCGATGTTTACGTCTTAATACACACGCCTGTTCGAATAGGAACCCGAGAGGTTCTTATGAATGCAGCGTTCTGTGTTGCCACGCTGATACAGTTTTTCGAGGTTCTAAAGATCAGAAAAAGTGTACTGAGAAGTACTTGAAGTACACCAGTACAATTTGACGCCCAGTACATTGTAAAAAGCTATTAAATTTACGGATTGACAGCATTGGTCCTCGAACTAGCAGTAAGCAGTCCTAACAGAACAAAACGTGTTCTTTTGAAGAAAAGTTGTTTCTTTAGCTTCCAACAAAGTAGAACTTAAGTGCTTCCCGTGGCAACACTGACGGCGCTCTTCCTTTCCTCGGCCCGCTGGCGCAACCAACCAAGCAATCTGATTGGCTCTGCATAAGGGAGAATAGAGCCGAGCTCCATTTTCCTTATTCGCCTTATTACAGCGCGCACCGAGGAGAAGAGGAATCTGTAGTAAGCCTTATACGCCGTAATACACCTTACAACGCTTATTTGGACAATGCCTAACTATTTGCTTACCACGCTAGGGAGCGCAGTAACCTTGGTAAATACAATCTCTATGACGCGATTGGCGGGACCAAGGGCATGGTGCGAAATTTTGCCGGTAGTAGAAACATTCGTTCCAGCCTTGACGCCAAGAAGCCGTGCGTCATGTGTAATTCCCGTGGTAAGTAGGGTGGAGCACGACCAATGACAAAATTCCATTATGCAGACATTTTGGAAGGTAGGGCTTTTTAAATATTTCTTCTGGTGCACTTTGGTGCAGAAACTTATGAACACTTTGTGCAGAAACTTGCACTGTCATTTCATTTCCGCGTGCAGGAAATCACAGCCGTGTTCTGATAGTGACGAATGTGTGACCGAACTCCCGTGCAGTATGCACGTATGGCAGCATATGAATCTGCAAAGCGCGTATGTGAGAGTTCTTTCTAGGTGTATTATGGTCGCTCAAAAAAGAGCATTTCCCAGCTTCCGTTGGGTAAGCATGCATGACAGTGCGGTGTTTACAGTTCGGGGTATATTCTGGCCGGGCATAAAATCATAGGTGATTCTGGGATCTCACGAATTCGCTTTCCAAAAACGAAAGCGAAAACCCGCCGAGCGCAAAAACTAACGGAAAGTCGTTGCGCCTTTACACTTCTCGCTGATTTGCCGAGTTCGTTTTCAACCCAGATAGTGGATCCACTTTCCGTGTCACTGGCTGAATCTAGCGGAGCGCAAAAACGGTTCTGGAAAGCCAAGAGGGTTGCAAGAACAGCCGGCACATACTAGCGAAGCTTTCCAGATCGCCAGAATCGCAACAATTTTTCAACGAGTTATACCAAGGATATACTCTTGATGACTAACTCCTTGCTGATGCAAAATCGCCGGGTACCTAGTCGAAGAGCCAGAAGTGGTATCACAGCTGCTCCCGAAGATCGCCGTTACGGAGACGTTTTCTCCTTCTTCCTGAGGAGCACTGGCATGTTTTGGACTTAGTCATGTAGAGTATTGCAGTTTTTGTAGTGTCTATTGCGTAGCCTACATACTGCCGAAGACAGCGAAAGCTGACATTTGTCAACACACAACATGTTGACGCAAAACGCATGCGTTTCAACGCATTGAGGAACATTTTTAGAGCATTGTAGTGTTTAGTATAGTTCTTGAAGTCCGGCAAAGACACCGCGCGGTTGGTTAGTAGGGCTTTGCAAAATTTTGGAACATCGCCCCCACAGATAACGTCGGCTGTTTTTAGGAATCACGTCTCTATTGTCGATGAACTGGCTTGCAACGATGTCTAATACGAGAACAGTGGTAGGGTCTAGTACTTTAGCTACGGTACCCGTTTAAATCAGTCTACGCCCAATACCTTGTGATTAGCGAGCGAAATAAAAATCGGCGCGAAACGTCTCTTCTAATCTTCCGAAGTAGAAAGGGCCGCGGTAGCGCCGACAGACCCAGATACAGCTCCGTGCCACTGAGTGACCTATGCACTCGCTTCAAACTGTTCACTATGTGGATGAGGTTTCTGAAAAGCTCAGGCGTAAACACTACTTTCTTATCTTGTTGAGAGAAAAGCCCTTTACTGACTGAGGTAGAGCCGGCGATCCCAGAAATAGCTCACTGCCACAGATTGAGCTGTACACTCATTTTTTCTTCATACCTTTTGCTTTGCTGTTCAGTAAACTGATGTGTTTCAGAAAATTTGACTGATTGTGCTCAGGCATAAACACTACTGGGTGCATATGACGTTCTTAGAACGTGATCTGGGTGAGGTGGTAGCGTCCGTCGTGAGTAATCCGACTGCTGGTCTCTATTTCTGTGGAGGGAACTGCTCCTCTGAACGTCGCCGTAGGTTAGTAATATTCCCGGCGGTGTTTGACTAGATGGGTGGTTGAAGGCTGGCTGGAACCCTCGATTTGAGTGTCCTGAAATAAAAGTGTTTAAATGTCAATCGTTGCATTCTAAAGGTCTTTAGGGCCCACCTTGGTATTTAAAGTTTAACTGAAGAGCCACTTGTTTTTGTGTCACTTAATTGAATACACTGGATTATGGATTCAGCTGAGGGAATTTCTTTATTTTCCACTATCTGCTCTACTAGTGCCGTTCAGAACATCTACGGCCGTCCCAACAACGCAAATTCTACTATGACGCGAGAAGTTTGAATCTAAAAACAAACACGGCTTTTCAGTGGGCAGTGGTGAGCTCAGTGCCTAACACAAAGTTTTCCGAATTCTTTTTCGTCAAGCATACAACAGAGGTACCACAAATCCGACAGGGAAAGTCTACTATTTGAAAATCGATTATTCATGAATAGCGGAGAAACGAAGTAACGCATTTTCATCAGGTCTTCAAGCCTATTTATGTGAATAAAGGCGTATCCTCGCCGTTCCCCCAGGACTCCTGGGGGAATTAAAGGAACGGCGAGAATAGAGGGAGTCACTCCACGCGGACTCCGCCTAGGAAAAGAACGAGAACACGGGAATGCTTCTAAAATGGATTTTGTCCGAAAAGAAAATATGCAGTTGACGAAATTGGTCTGGATCCACTTTATTTCTGTTTTGTTTATAATTTTACATTGCACCAACACCAGCAAAAATAGATTCTTTTTGATAGTGCAAAACGGATACGTCAGCTGAATTTTATTTCGGCCCTTCTTGGCAATGGTCGAAATGTAGCTCCAATAAAATTCAGCTGACGTATCCGTTTTTCACTATCAAACATGATTCGCAGTCAGCTTGGGCTGAAGGAATATTTAAAAACTGATTCCCCTCCAAATCTGAAAGGGAGTCCTTTTTAATGATGGTGATGATAATCGGAGCATTCCCCATCCGTGGGGACCATCAAGAATACGGGAAGTGAGTCCCCGAGACAAACAAAAACGCGGGGACTCCTCAATTGGAGTCCTCGGGGAACGGCGATAATACGGCTTAAGCGATGGTTAAATAGATTGTCCTGTCTCAGCCCTTTTCGGTTAAACTCTGAGAAAATTATATTATCAACCCCGATTTCTGCATGATACACGAGCGAGTCGCTACGGCAGCTTTATGTTCGCTAAAGTCGAGGCTAAAATTACCAATTTGAGGAAACGTTACAAATAGGCTAATGTTAAATCACGGGGAACGAACATCTCTTAGGGCTTGAATAAGAAATACTTTTTCCTATTAAACTACATGACACCAGTTTTGGTTACTTCGAAAACCTTTCCATTTTGGAAGCCTTGTCTGTTGGTTCGCCCACCCGTCAACTGCCGGAATCTTCGAAACTGACTGAAAAGTCTGCATTTCTGCTGTTATAATTAAAATATAATGTGTACAAGAGTCTTCAAAACGTGAGGTAAATATAAGATGTAACATAGAAAAACAGCTAATAGAAATCTGTGATTTAATGAAATAAGGTTTCCGTATAACGTTTTTAAGGTAGGAATATTAGGGTAAGTAGGGTTAATAATATAATAATAACAACAATGTAACTGCAGCAAAAAGGCTTCGGCCTCTATAAGGAAAGTTTCAATAATAGTTTTTAACGTTACTTACTGAAGGTGGAGACGTAGCCACTTGCATACGCCCCTCATAAAATTCCTCTCAGATTAGTTCTTTTTTGGCCGCTAGGTGCGCTATAGTAACGAAAACAATGCACGTTACTTCTTGGTGTACGTTTATCCAGGTTTGTTTTACTATTTTCAATTCCTCTTAGGCCTAACGATGTTTAAAACTGGTTAAAATGCCTCTTCCCCTTCCCCCCCCCCCCAACTCTAATCTGTCAAGCGTCATCAAGTTTGTCATTTCTGGC
The DNA here is from genome assembly GCA_030848855.1 of Branchinecta sandiegonensis. NCBI lineage: Eukaryota > Metazoa > Arthropoda > Branchiopoda > Anostraca > Branchinectidae > Branchinecta > Branchinecta sandiegonensis. The sequence goes on from JAUPMV010000012.1 coordinate 4,209,140, forward strand.
TTCCGACTTCAGTGCCGAGTGCTGGCTGACTTTTCAACGGGGCTAATGCGCGACTCGATATGAAGCGAAAGCCTAATCGCTTATTCACCCGTCAGATAACTTATCCCCCGATCTCACGTGTGATTGTTATTGTTCCTCTAGCGCGTCTGGCGGCAATTCGTAATCGGATTTTATGAAGGACGTATTGCTCCACTACATTGTGCAGGAAGAAAAAAGAACCATTTCCGAAATAAATGAAATAAAAAAAAAAATAATCATAAAGCTCCAGCGACGCACTAATCGAAAGCTACTGTGTCGCGTTGTATATCAATCGTCATCAGGGGATCAGCAACCCTTCGAATTGACCTCACACTATAAAAAAAAAAATCTTGCAGTCTTTGCTACTGGGATTAATCTTGTCTCTAAAAAGATAATCTTATCTCTAATTCGGATTAATCTCATCTCTACTGAGATGTAAATACTGCAGTTAACTTTAATCCTTACCCCTTCCAGGCAGGGGACCTGGCTCAACCCGTGTCCGGTATAAAAATTCATCTTCGACGACAACAAATCGATCAGCCATGGTGAAGGCCAGAATAGCCATTATTATGCAGCCAAGAGTATTGATACAGGCCAGGAAGAGTGGCCATTTGGGTTGACATAGGCCGAGGTTGAAGGACTTGGCCTCGGGGCCGCAAATAACGATTATGGCAGCGTCGTCCCAAGCAGATGGGAAGACTGCTAGGGAACTTCCTGAGAGAACACCTGTAAACAAGAAGAAAAGCATTAAGTATCCGTGACTATAAACCTGATTTCCTGCTAGTTTTCTATCCACCGTTATACTCACAGTAATCGAGCCAAGCAACATTTCTGTCATATTTATTCTCAAGGCCTTGCCACACAAACAGTAATTTGGGAGTTAGTGTGCAGGTTTACACGGCAAATGCCCCTTGTTGCCCCTTGTTGACCGTTTTCCAGGCTCGTGTAGTGGCGACGCCTCGACTGAACGTGATCACACTGTCAGAAGTTTCATAACAGATAACACGAGAATGCGCAGTTTCAACAGATAGTGCGTGACAGATAACACTTCGGATGCTATCTATTGTGTTTCAGAAAATTTTAAACATAATAAGCGTTAACATCAGGAAGAACCGAAAAACCGCCAAAAAGTATCTGCTGAGTTTTCCGACATCATGAAGATAGGGAATAAAGTCAGTAGATGCTTTTTGGCTCTTTCCTAACAAAGCTTGTTATGCACAATATTTCATCCATAACGTTTTCAAACACAAACAGATAACATCCGTAGTGTTATCTGTTACGCATTATCTGTTGAAACCGCGCATCCTCGTGTTTTTTGTTATGAAACTTCTGACAGTGCAGACGAAGGGCTTTCTCGAACAATTTACCGTATCGCGACCACGAAAAGATTAAAGAAGAAACAGAATTAGTGCATAGACGGTCAGCAGCAGCACAATAATGAGAAACTAGAAACATATAAATGCTTGGACCTTCACATCTGCTTTGATGACAGGTAATTTCTTGCACAGGTTATTATCTATTTATGACTCACTTCTTAAGTACAGTGGGGTAAAAAAAAATCAAAAGTAAAATGCACGAATGAAAACAACTAAACATAACAGAATAATTAAACATGTTTACGTTATTTTTTCGCATTTTTTCAAGCATTTCTGTACGAAGTGTGGTAAATTGATGTCTTGTAGCTGAAAAATCACGAAAAAGATGTTCAAAAGACACCTCTTATACTTATTCTGCCTTTTATTTTAATATTAGCTCCCCTATAGAACTACGAACTTGAGAAATTTCCGCTTTCCAACATTGTTTCGTTTTGCAACTACGACTTTTTAGCTCCTATTCGGCCAAACAGAGTTTTCTAGTCAAGCAGCGCAAATTAGTTCCTCCCTCTCATTATTTTTGTTCCACAAGAGTTACGATCGTTACAGTTAATGCCCGGGCCCTACTATAGTCACACCTGGTAAAACGCCGGTAATAAGACTGTTTACCGTCGAAAATGGGAAGAAAAGATACTGAAGACGTAAAATGGTTGGGATGGAAAAATCCGACACGCCACCTGCCGAAAGGTCGCCCCGTCTGTCTCAAATGAACTCGAATGGAGCCAGTGCTCCGGGAGGTATAACCAAATTAACAAACGAAATTGCGTACGGGCATTACTTTTGATGATTCCCGTTGGCGACGTCTGTCCACGATGTTATTACAATTACAATTCGGCTTGTTTATCCACAAATATCTTTAAAAAAAAAAATAGTGCTGGACATGTCAGTACAGTTAAAAAGATCAACCAAGGGATATATTACAATTACAACCTATGATTTATATATATAATACACGGTTTAAAGTACAATCCATCAAAATACGAACGCAAATTAAAATGACAAGTTGAAAAACAATTACACAAATAATTCGTCATAAGTGTCATTACTATATTAATATTTATAAAAAAATGATTGAGATAGAAAAAGTTAATCAAACATGAAATGGTCAAACTATTTAACAACAAAAATAAAGCAACGGCTGAAAAGAAATAGAGTACAACAACTTTTGAAATGTTCGGTAAAATGTGGCACGAACGAGTTCGAAAAAAAGTTCCAGAGAGATTGCCACACAAAAGCTGCACTAACCTCTATGGAACACGCACATGGGTGGCCCGAAGCACTCAGGCAATGGGAGGGTTGAGACACCTGATTTCAGCGACTTTTGGATCACAATAAACGACTCGCACATACCGACAAAATGAACCGTTTTCACTGTAGTCTTGACGTACCGCTAATTTTATTAAATTATGAAAGTACCCTGTTATTGTCCATTCGACATACTGTAGGCTACTTTCATAACTAAAACAAAAGTACGTTGAACTACAGTGAATCTGCATCCGAAGAACTGCAACTTTAAACTGGTTTGTAGAATTTGATTCCTTCTGTGTAAAAACAAAACCCAATTCATTGACGAAACAAACTTTCGGCTTTCGCCCGACAGAAAAATTGTATCTTCCCCCAATGCAGCATATTAAAGCACATCTGAAAGGTTTCTATCTCCTTCAATCTTCACCTGCGGACTTACCACCAAAAGCAATTGAAGAAAGAGATGTTCGCTTTCAGAATATCTTAAAATAAAAAGATATCATTTTCGAGATGTAGGAGAGTCCTTATATTTTCATATGAGAGACAGTGGAATTTTTCGAAGGCTTTTCCATAATTCCATGCCTTATTTTCCACTTGTAGTCAAGGTTTTATCCAAGATACATGCACATAACCTTGTCTCTCGCTTTTGGTATATAAAGTTTATTATTGTTATCCAGTCAGACTTCACTTCAGCAACTAACCTATTGAAATTTTGACAGGCTAAAATCTGATGCCACAGGCCCCACTATAGTCACACCTGGTAATAACGCCGGTAATAAGACCGTCGTACGGTCGAAATTGGGAAGAAAGACGCTGCAAACGTAAAGATAGTCGAGATGGAAAAATCCGTCTCCGCCATTTTGAAACGTAGCTCCGGAGCGTTTGGACCAATCACAGACCAGAATCACTGACTGTAGCCAGTTTTGTTTACCTTTGAGTGATGATGCCGATGATGGTGGTTCTTGAATTTCTTCGTTCCAGGTGTGACCAGGATGAGCCGTAAGAGTGGGTAATAACCAAATTAACGAACCAAATCACGTACAGATGTGACTTAATGTGGCCCGGGCATGAAAGACTTAATTGAGACAGATACAAACCACATGGGAAAAAAGGCAAATTGCTGCCATCACAAGTCATGTCTCTGACCAGACGTGGTTATGAAACCTGGTTAAAATGACTCGGCTTCCCCTTGACACGGACGGGCTTACGACTGAAGCTGGGTAGTATGTCTTTGACAAAATTGAGTGCCCGGGACCTCGGCGAGGCCAAAATAAACGACTGATACGCCTTATCAAAAGAAGGGGGGGGGGGTGAATGAGCTCCCCCTCACCAGGGGCGTAATTTGCTATGGGGTAGGGGGCAACTGCCCGCCCCCCCCCCCAGCTTGATGTTTGCCCCCCCCCCCCAGCTGAAATTTAGCGTCTTTGAAACTCTCGTCGAAACTAAGATAGGCTTACAGAATTCAAGCATCCACAGAAACAGATCAGTTTTCTTCAGGTTTTCTTTAGTATACCTTTGTCTTTATGGTAAGATTGAAACAAGGAAGCCTTGAAACTTTTATAGCGATATGCATGCGCTATGCAGGGTTAAACACGTCCATGTCAGACGCAGAGGCGTTACTAGCCAAAATGTTTGGAGGGGGGGGGGGGCAAGGAATTTACCGACCGGCTGGTAATTTCTACCGACTGTTTTTGCAGATAAACAACTGTTTTCAAGAAAAAAACGAGTATTTTGACGAAAAATCTACTGATTTTCAGAAAAATCGACTTTTTTAATGGAAGAATTAACTGTTTTGGCGAAAAATCGCGGCGCATCGCGCCGCGACTCGGTTATTTTTTACCAACTGGCCGACAACATTGGGGGGGGGGGGGGGGGCTTCCCCCCACCTCCCGCCCAGCCGTGACACCCCAGGTCAGACGACCGACTAAGTGATCTTGTGGTCATTGGTACCCAACCTGAAAAAGCGAAGAAGCTTGACGTCAATCGCGCAGTGGACACTGGACAGTTTCGCGAATTTGAAGAAGCGTCGTTTCGCCTTGGTCGATTAGTAAAATATCTCTTTGTTTTTTTTGTTTTTATTAAGTTTTTCTTCTTGAAATAAAACTGCTCATTTTCCCCTGACTTGGGGAAATCGGCTCCAACTTTGCCCCCCCCCCCCCCAGGATTTTGACGAAATTACGCCCCTGCCCCTCATCCCCTTTCGGGCCACCCCTGGGAACGCAACTGAAGTGGTTTGCGCCACCGTTCTCCCGAAGGAGTTTTCGGCTCAAAAAATCTCAACTTTTTCCTAATATTGCAGCAAAAAACGTAGATCCGTAAATTCTCTCAGCAATAGAGAACGAGGCTCCAAGAGCATCCTGGGAGGAATAATTCTAATCTAAGATCGTCCGACCTCGACCGTCTGTCAGAACCACAAGTATAGCTTTTGGCCTTAAAGCATAGCCTAACTCTTACTAGAAATGATCTTGTCACGATAAAATGGTTCAGAAATACAGTTTTTAGAAAATACCAATCACTTGCCCCCTGAAATCAGCGATTTTCTTGTTAAAGCTTGTCGACTCTGTCTTGGCATCCCGCTGTCAAAAGTAGATGCCGGGCGCAAATTATACTTGGAAACTATGCACGCCGCGATTAAAAGTAGGGAAAGCCAAACAAAAAAAAGGGAGTCCGAAACACAAGACAGACCTTTAGCCTGCCACGTATGATCAAATGTAAACTGTCTCGATCTAGTAGAACCAAGGTGGAACGAAAGTAATTAGGGGGAGTAAATTTCTTACTACGCCGTGCGCTCGAACGAAAATAATAATATAAGAGAATCATAACGATTGTAATTGATAATAACCCGATCGAACGCAACCTTAACCTTGTTGGTGAATAAAATTTTCGGCTTGGAAAATTGGCGCGACGCCGTTTTTGTGGTCTGGCCTGACGACACGGGCTTTTTCCGCTTGCGATGCCGAATTTTCCTGGCGAACGCGAAGTCGTGTTCTGTGGCCACATATCTTTAAAGTATCACGGCTTGTCGACAAACATAGAAAACGTAAGGGACTCACCTGCTAAAGTTAACATCCATCCACAAATTCTAAGAACCTTGCTCCCACGAAAGAAAACAAATAAACCCGTAAGAAAAATTGTCGCAAAGAGTATCAGTATACTCAAGGCATAAATTGCCGTCGCAGCCCTGGTAGAGGGGTTGAGAAAGGTTGCGCTATCGTCAAGTCTACCCCTGCACACAAAATCGCTATTCAACAGTCTGCAGTATTTCCATAGTCCAAAATATCCAATCGCTGGCCCGCTCGTGTTTACCACCCAATACGGGCTGGCGAAACACATACACTGTATACCGATAATTACGAGGATCGAGACTCCCCATATTAAGCGTATCACTCGAATTTTGCTAACATACTCCTTTGTAATCAAATACCAAGATGCTTTTTCACTTTCTGGTAAAGACATGTTACGTTGTCGACCACATTACTAAAATGTTACTACTGATGATCTTCCTCTTAGCCTGAAACACATGCCCATGGGCATGGTCCGTATCAGTGCGACGCGGATGTTGGTGTTGGATTGTTTGTTTCAGATGTATCTGGCTCGGTCTTTTTGTGATAGGTGTGGCCGGCCGTGTGGCGTGAATATTGGATCATCTACCCTTTATCCAGTTTCGGTCTTGATTTCGAATGAGAGTCTTTGGGACCCGAAACAGGGTTGCCAAGAGCTCGACGCATAAAAGTGTCACAATTACTGACAAAAAGATGCTTTTTGGCACCTCGATTTTGTTTTGTATTCCGCTGCACAGCTTGCAAAACTGGTAATAACTAAATTTGTAACAACCTTTTTTAAAACATTTCTTAACTGTTACGTCACAGTTTTGTAACAAAATTTAATCAGAAACGAGCTTTATTTAAGGCTCCAAACTGTTTTTGTGTACAAAACCCAAGTAAAGTACATGTTTCGGCAGTGTTTTGGGGGGGGGGGGGCGGTAATCCGTCACTTTAGCAAAGCAAATGAAAAAGTGCTTTTCTGACCTAAAAAGTGTCATTCGTAAAAAGAGGTGTCACTTTCAGAGAAAAAGTGTCACGGTGTCCCCCAGAGAAAAAAAGTGTCAAAAAGCAACAGAAGTGTCACACTTGGCAACCCTGATCCCAAAACGTCAGTGACGAATACCTATGATGGTAAAACTTGAACGTGTGTCTGTTAGCACGATAATTCCCGAAGAGGTTCATAGTTTGTATGAACACCCCGAAGAAAACCCTTTGGTTCATTAGAAGGTTAGATTCGCAGGCTCTACACCCCGATTAAAGAAAGAGACCCTCATTACGAGGGGCACACCTGAGCCCCCCCCCCCCCCAACATGGTCTGTGAAGGAAATCTGTCAACCCTGCTTGGATAAAAATAAGGTTTTTGATCATTTTCATTTTTTTTCTACAAAAATCAGCCCTAATGTAGCCAACAGGAATGCTTCTGTAGCAGTTCGTCGTCATAATTTCACCCCAAATAGCTTCAGTCGGGCACGAAGCCCCGACAAAAGCATGCAGACATTTTCGTTTTTGGACAAAAACCTTTTTCTTGTTAACGTAATCTTATTCGAAAACAAATTGTCGCAAAAATAAATGGAACTAATATCACAGTAAGCTTAAAGTTTTATTTCAACTTTCTAGTCAAACCGGTAGAAAGACGTCTAAACAAATTCATCAGCACATGTTGTCCAAAAAGCTTTCGTCGCGCACAAAGCGCCGACAAAACTGTACTTCTGTCCCGAGTGACTTTCGGTGTAAAAATTTCTGTCGGACAGAACCCTGTTCCGTCAACTCCATTTTAGTCAGCATATTCTGCTCGGAATTCAAATGATCAGCAACATAGAAGTCCTATCTCATCATACCAAGAATTCCAACTTCAATCATCTAATCAAACGGACAGGAACACTTCTGAGGAAATCGGTCGGCACAGTTTGTCCAAAGTAAGTTTTTGTTCGCAAGCGAGGCGCCAGAACAAATCTTACCCAGATTTTTTTTTTTCGGCAAGCTTTAGTACAACAAGACCAAAGGTTTCCATGGGATCCCAAAATATAATGTTTGATCCAGACAATTGGGTCTTGTCTTCGCCAGATCCAGTCTTCGCCAGCTTAATCATCAGAGAAAACCAAGTTCAGATATACCTCTATAAGCCATATCTATCTTGACGACACTGACCGAAACTTCCTGCTTTACTTCTGCCAAATTTCCGGTTCGGACGAATTCCGAGCGAACTACTTGTAGCAAAAAAAAGAAAATTCAGAAACGAATTCAATGTATATCCTTATCGCCATGAAGAAGTTTTAATCAACTTCAAATAAAACTTTAACTTCCAAAAAGGTCCGATTACAACCGGATTCCGGCAGGAATTATATGTCCGGGTAAAAATGATTGTCATATACAGTCAGCGTCTCTTCTTACCCCTAAATCTGTCATCTAATCAATTTCAAAATAAAACTTTTGCTTTTAACAAATTTTCCGGTTTTTGCCGGATTCCAGACATACTGCTTATCCGGCGAGAAAATAGTTTTCACCATCGTGTCCAGAATGTCTTCTTACCCCATAATCGACTATCACATTAGCTGTTTAAAAATATTTTGTTTGCCCCCTAATTTGAACCCCCACCCCTAAATATAGGGCTACAAAGCCCATCTAAGAACTTGACCTTACCCTTGACCCAAAGAATCCTCGCACCAAGTTTCATCAAAATATCTCATTCCCTCGAGAGTTATCGTGCTAACAGACGGACAGACGGACAACTTTTGCGATGTCATAGGTATCCCTCTACTTACGTTTTGGGATCTCAAAAACAGATTCTGACTGCTTGTTAGTCTTGTTACTTAAACTCGTTTTTAGTTGGCATATTCTGCTTCAAATAACTAAGTAATTGCGGATTGTGCATACAATTTTAGCTTCTAATTTTCAACCAAATCTGAGGGTTTCCAAGGAAAGCTTTTGGCACAATTTCGCCTTTCCTGAACTTTCCTGAAATTTTTGCTGGAAGTAGTTGAACTTTGAGGTTGAAGAGCTGAAAAGAACAAGAACAAGAGCTGAAAGCTCATATGGCACATGTAAGAACAGTTAGCATGTTTGTCAGATAGGTTTGCAGTTTTCAAGGCTGGATCTATTCTCTCTCCCGGTATGCCTTTCATCAAAAGACGAGCTTGATCTGCTAAATCTGAAATGGATATTCCAATCATTGACAACTGTTTCAGAATATAAATTTGTCGTACTCTGGTTCCGATTCGCGTATAACCAATCGATGGTAGAAGCAAATACTCTAGTCGTGATAATTCTGTGCCCGAACTGGATCCGATCAAAGTAGTTAGAAGGGGTTCCACAAGATCTCTGGTGGCCCCCTTAGAGCTCCGCACATCGTTATCGGAATTGGTCCGGAGTTGAAACGGAAGATCTGAGACATTAGCTCTTGCCACTTGTCAAGTTATACTCACATCCGATAACCCATTCGAAAGTTATTCTTGCCACTAGATTCCGGATTCCATATCCCTCCATCTCCTACGATGATCAAATCGGGGAAGTGACTATTTCCAAATCAATGTGGTCCGGTCCCTAATACGACTGCAAAGTTTCCTCGTCATAGATAATCTGGAAGTACCCCAAGTCGTGATCACCGGCATTGCAGGAAACCCCTCCAGCTCCGCCAACAATGCCCCGGCCCGGTCCTGTTCTATCAATAATGTATCTAGGGTTTATGCTTCCTTTCCACACCAAGTTCCATCCCGATCCATCGGCTCTAAATGTTTCACAAGATTTCCGGTGCCCGCCTCCAGCTCCCCCCCTGCCGGTTCTCGATCCGGTCTGGACTTGAAACTGAATTTTTTCTTGAGTCTTGTCAAGTTTCATTCATAGACGATTACCCGTTCCAAAGTTATGAATGTCACTAGGTTCGGGATTCCCCATCCCTCCACTTCCTCCACGATGAATGAGCCAGGGTAGGAACTATTTCAAAGTCAGTCTGATCGGATCCCTAATATGGGTGCCAAGTTTCGTCATCTTAGCACATCTGAATGAGAGTACCTTAACTCGCGAGCACCAGAATTCCGGGAAACCCGCTCCAGTTCCCCCCACTGTGGCAGAATCCGGTCCTGCTTTGTCAATAACGTATCTAGGGTTTTTTCATGTTCTTCCATCCAAATCCCGTTCCGATCCCTCGACTCTAAGTGTTTCCCGAGATTTCCGGTGCTCCCCTCCAGCTCCCCCCAGTTATCAGATCCGGCCCGGACGTGAAACTGAATATCTGAGACATTTGTTCTTTACAGCTGTCAAGTAGTCAATCACCCGTTCTAAAGTTATGCATGTCACTAGATTCCGGATTCCCCGTCCCTCCACTGCCTCTAGTGATGGTGGGATGAAGTTTTAAGCTAATCTGACAGAGTCCCTAACATGCCTGCCAAGTTTCATGGTCATAGCACATCTTGAAGTACCCTAACTCGTCATCACCGGAATTCCGAGAAACCGCATCCAACTCCCCCACTGTGACACGATCCGGTCCTGTTCTGTTAATAATGTATGTAGGGTTTATGCTTGTTCTTCCCTCCAAGTTCTATCCCGATCCCTCGTCTCTTAGCGTTTCACGAGATTTCCGTTGCCCTCCCTCCAGCCCCCCCCCCCCCCCCCCAGCCATCGGATCCAGTCCGGATTTGAAACTGAATATCTGAGACACTTGTTCTTCCCACTCGTCAAGTTTCATGCATGTCCGATTATCCGTTCCAAAGGTATGCATGTTACTAGTTTCCCGTTTTCCCATCCCTCCATTCGCCCCAGGATGGTCGGATCGGGGAAGTGATAATTTCCAACTTAAACGGCGATTCTGGCGATCTCTTGTATTCGCTTTCCGAAAAGCAAAGCGAGAATCCGCCGAGCGCAAGAACAAGCAAAAAGTCGCTGCGCCTCAGTTGCACCTTTACAACTTCTCGCTGACTTGCCAAAACCACCTTCCACTCGCGAAGTGAATTCGCTTTCCAAGTGCTGGCGGAAACTAGCGGAGCGCGAGAATAGCTCTGGAAAGCGAAGCGACTTTTAGCCGAAGTCGCAAGAACAGCCGGCGCATAAGCTCGCAAGCTTTCCAGACCGCCAGAATCGCCCTTCTGGTCAGGTCCCAGATATGCCTGCCAAGTTTCATCGTCCTAGCTTCTGTTAAAGTGCCCAAACTAGCAAAACCGGTTCGTTTTTTAAACTAACCAAACCATAAAAACTGACGAAAAACTTAACAGCAGATCTAGAATCTCGGTAACCATAATGGATGGAAATATTATAGAAGGAGAACGAAAACGCTCCTCATAAAGCCGCCAGATGCGCTAGAGAAAAAATAACAATCACACGTGAGATCTTGGTATAAGTTATCTGAAGGGTGAATAAGCGATTAGGCTTTCGCTTCATACCGAGTTGCGTATTATATATATATATATATATGTATGTATTAGCCGCGTGGAAAAGTCAACTAGCGCTCAGCACTGAAGTCAGAAGCCAGAATTGACAAATTTGATGTAGTTTGACAGAACATACTTGGGTAGAGCACGAACAGAGGCAGAATCATTTTAAAAAGTTTTAAACAGGCTAGGACTAAGAGGAGCTGAAAATAGCCAAACAAACCTGGATAAACCTATACTAAGAAGTAACGTGTCATTGTTTGCATTTAGCGGCCAAAAATGAACTAATCTAGAAGAAATTTTATGAAGAGCGTATTATTATCATAAGTGCGACGTGTCCTTAGAATATCCGACAACAAGCCAAAAATTAATCGTCTCTTCTCAGTATGTGATATTCCGTCGGCACCCTCACACCTGGTAGGCACAATGGGGGTTGCCCCCCCCCCCAATCCTGGGATACTAAATACGCCTAACGCCCGTGCTCACTACCATGTTTATGGTTATGAGTATACTAACGGAAAATTGAGTTTTGCAATGAGATTTTGATGAGGAGGTGGACGAATACGAACAGATGCGACGGATACGAAGCCGTACCAGCCTCCACGAAAGTTCATAGATCCCTTTTCCTAAACTACCGAAAAGCCGAACCTGACCTGAAAAGTAAATAAAAGACACTAAAAATTTACACAGAAAAAATGTTCAAAACGTAAAGAAAATCTTGCTTTCCTATATAGCCAACCATCCTGGGTCATGCCTTGATACAATCACATTCCCACTGAAAATGCAAAGAAACAACATTACTTTCAACTTACTTCAATCAGGGACCCATAAATTTCCTGTGATGACTCGCCATTCAGGGGGCTTGTCAGTAAGAGATTTCTGATGCGCTCTTGACCAAGCGTCAGATAGTTCGAGAAATACCCACGGGGATAAAATACCCGACTATCCAGATAGACAAAATTTTTCGCAGCTGTTGTGCTGAGCTAGGAATATTTCTCTGTAATGGAAGAATATCCGGGATCTTTTGCCCTGGCTTAGATACCTGGTGGCATGCTGAATAGTCCCAACAAATTTTGTCTATCTGAGCAAGAACGCCGATTCGACCCAAGTGGAATTTCGGAAACTAGGTGAGTCTCGGGCAACATAGCAACATAGAAGCATAGGAAATGACAAGCCCCCTGAATGGCGAGTCATTACAGGAAATTTATGGGTCTCTGCTTCAACCTGTTTTCCTCCTACTGAGCAATTACCAGTCTTTTTTCTTGATTTTGATCTGATTAAGCAGTCCATTAATAAAAACTAATAATTTGAGCTGATTTATAGGCGTATTCTCGCCGTTCCCCGGGGACTCCTTTTGAGGAGTCCCTGCGTTTTGTTTTGTCCCAGGGACTCACTTCCCGTATTCCCACGAACAGGGAAAGCTATCTGGAATACTCTACCTGACGAAGTCCAAAACACGCCAGTGATCCTCAAGAAGAAGGAGTAAGCGTATCCGTTACGACTCAAACTCAACGACTCAAATCCTGTGTCAACCAATCACGGCGATCTTTGGGAGGAGACGTGACACCACTTCTGCCTTTCCTCCGCTAGGTACCCGGAGAGGCCGGAGATTTTGCATCGGCAAGGAGAGATAGTCATCAAGAGTATTCGCAAAGGCATTGCTACATGACTTTACCTTTACTGTTGAAGTGCGCAGTAATTATTAATTTTTAAAGCGAACATCCTCCTGTCTGCTTTGTTTCTTTTCAGTTAGTCTGTCTTTGACCTCGGTGTGTCTGTCTGATTCTCTGAGCGTTGACCAGGGCGGTACGGTACTTCTAATCAAATATAATTAACTGTATTCTCGTTGTCGGTACAAACGAGTTGAATTGGAGCCGAAAGGCTTTCGAAGTTCAATCGCTGCAAAAGGGAGTTTGACGCTGGGTTGATATATGATGGACCCATTTTTTCAGCATACCAGACTTGACGCCTGACCTTTTGGTATAGACCGCTGGTAACTTAGATGATCCCACCCAGCCGAGACCAGCCGCAGCCCAGCCCATCTGCCGACCACGACCACGACCACCCCACCCCAGCCCTTCCCCAGCCCCCAAAACCTCGGAGGAATACGTCCTTCATCAGTCCTTCATAAAATCCGATGACGAATTGCCGCCAGACGTGCTAGAGGAACAATAACAATCACACCTGAGATCGGGGATAAGTTATCTGAAGGGCGAATAAGCGATTAGGCTTTCGCTTCATACCGAGTCGCGCATTGGCCCAGTTGAAAAGTCAGCCAGCACTCGGCACTGAAGTCGGAAGAAACTTGATGACGCTTGACAGAACAGCGTTGGGAAAGAGGGAAACAGGCATTTTAAACACGGTTAGGCCTAAGAGGAATCGAAAATAGCAAAACAGACCTGAATAAACGCACACCAAGAAGTAACGTGCATAATCTGAGAGGAATTTTATGAGGGGCGTATCGGAGGGAAGAAGAGTTCTTCGTATCAATAAATACAAATAATGTGCAAGCTCGCGTCATCCCTGGTCACAGTTGATGCTGTTAGCTTCCCTCTTCTCAGCCCTCAATCTGATTTTTTTCTGGGTTAAGAAATCTAGGAATTTAAACCCACAAATCAGAAATGGCTGACTATGATAACGTTTCCGGTAAGTTCATGTGATGTCTAAATATTCTAGGATATTGGCTGTGGTATTTGAGAACCGAGTGGCCATCCGAAATAGAACTCCCTACCTGACAATAGAGTAGAGATATTGTTTGTAGCCTAGCCTACCCAACAGAAATGGATAGGACTCAAATAGAGGAAGTAACCCTATAGATGTGTCTGACCGTCATAACGCATCAGGCCAGGTCAACAAAACCGAAGTTGCGCAGCTCTTGGTGAAGAAGAATCCCGCCGACTACGAGAAAAAGAGTAATTTAACATGAAGGCTTTAAACTTTCACTAGAAGAATGAATCCTGCTTCCTGTTGGTTGTTTTTTGAATGAAAATTCATGACCAACCAATAAGATTTGAGACTCTGTCTTTATTTTCAAACTATGAAGTCTTCAAGCTCTTATTTCCATGGAAACTCTTTTGCAAAATGAAATTATATGATCAAGGAACAGTCCAATTAATATTTCTAGTAAGTCCCTGGCTCAGAATGATGACCAAACTCCGATAATTTAGTTTCAAAGTCGAAAGTCCTGTAGGATACCTCCCAGTGTTAAATTAATTTATTCTGGATCTGGATATTCTGGAAATGGATACCTCAGCTGAATTTTATTAGAGCTATATTTTGGCCCTTCTTGGTAATGGTCCTCTTCAGGCTTAAAGCTGTTTTGGACCATAAGACATGATTTGCAGTCAGCTTGGGCTGAAGGATTATTTATTGACTCATTGTGGAGTTGTGTGACTGTGGAGATTGTGTGAAAAGGTTTGAAGTCAGGACCCTCGCCAAGAAGAGCCTAAATATCGCTGCAAAAGCATTGTAGCTGACATATCCGTTTTCTGCATAATTTTCTGACTTACAAATCAGCACTGGCGGAACACATTTTCGAAAACCCATCCCATGTTGTACATTTTCGAAAAGCCCAGATTCTTGCAACATGCACCGGACTTCATCAAACTATAAGAGAAGCCGTTGAAATTATGAAAAACCGTTCGGGGATCAACAGAGACACCAGCGAATACTCACTACCAGAAACATGGAAATGCATCATCAGGGAAAGGAAATTCAGACCCCAAGCTCTTCTCTACAACAAAACAAAATTCAACCCAAATTCAGAAAAATCTCTACCCGACCAGCAACCCAATCGAGCAGCAAAAACAGCAACCTTGTCCAAAATGAAATTACAGCAACCTTTTTAACGCCAAGCAAGACTCACAGAGGAATTTACGAAGTTAAATATTTAACGCTAGGCTAGAATCTTTAGTTTTGTGTTTCCCACAAGTTTGTTTTTCCAACTTGAGCGGTTTTGAGCCTGAAGAGGACCCTTGCCAAGAAGGACTGAAATATACCTACAATAAAATTCAGCTGACGTATCCGTTTTGCACCATCAAATATGATTAGCAGTCAGCTTGGGCTGAAGGAATATTTAGCCTCAGTTAATCGGCTGAGATCTAGTCAACACTTTTTGAAATACTATTGAAACACTTGTTTCTATGCCATTTTGAACACTCGTCTAATTTTTTTTTTACCACAGGATACATCACTGACCAAAAATCCCATAACATCTAAAAAAATTTGTGAAGAAACTTCTCTACAGTCCCAACTGGCAAGGCTACGTCCTAACCTAGGTCATTCAGATTTTGCTTCTTGCCAGGGGATTGCACACAAATTTTTTTGAGACAAATCTTGAGGTTGTGTGATTCGTGGTGGGGTGCCACTCCTGTAGGCTACCTTGGTTTTATTCATTGCCTTTAAATCTATCTGGCAGAAATGGTAAAGCAAGAGCTGAATGCCCTCAAAGAGCCAAGTGGTTAGTTCTCTTTTGACAAAGGACAAAGTCAGATTCATTTAGTTTTGTCTGCTCTTTGTTTTTTCATATTCTTTTTCTTATCTTAGATAGTCTACTTCAGATAGTCATGAAAGCTAAATAAAACAGTTGCAGTTCTTTGGTTCCGGCTATTTCATCCTATTATTTGGAGCCATTAAAAGTTAGGTGAAGTCTGTGAGTAACATCCTTCTGTTGTAGTCAGTATAGTTCTGGAAAACCACCTTTTCCTGCTGATTGCAAGTTCCTTTTTGACCTTCGGATCTGCAAAAAAAATCTGCCACTTAAAGTGAACAGTGTTCATATAGTAGGGTTGGCACTTCTTGTATCACAACAATATAGTAATTTGGAAGCTAAGAAATGGATGTTGACCTAGGAGGTGTTGGGTGGCTGTATCTGATCCACTCCTTTTCAAGAATGTGTGACCCTATTTTTTTATATCTTTGTTATCCTAACATTCGCACACATACAGATATTGCTCTCAGCAGATCGAAACAAAAACATTATTTCCACCGACTCTAAGCAGTTTAGGTGACATATCAGTTGATTGAGGATTGGAAGACATGCATATATAACATTCTAAATTCTGAAGTGGTTTATAAATTGAATGTTTTTTTTCCCATTTCACTTGGGGCTTTAAACTTAGCCTATTGTGTGTGTTTGCTTGTCTGTGCTCTTGAAATAAAATGCTTGAAAACTGTATATATTGCAATTTTGCTAAGTTTACAATGAAAGATTCTGGAGGGGCTGACAATTAAAATAGTTATTTCTTGTCTCAATGTCAGTAGGTCTCCTTAACTTATTGGCTGGACTGTGGCCTTGAATTAAATTTGTATATCGGCTCAGACTTAGTACAATTTGTAGATACAGTTTTTTTTCAATTTCAGTTTATGGAACAAACCGAGGAAAGTCCTCTTCAATTTCACCCTACCTTAATTTCGATCCAAGCTACCTTCAGACGCAACAGCCAGAGTTCATCTTCCCCGAAGGGGCATCAAGACACCGAGGGAGATTCGAACTTGCTTTTTCACAGATCGGAGCATCTTGCATGATTGGAGCTACTGTTGGGGGTGTGACAGGACTTTACAATGGAGTTAAACAGACAAATATTGCTGGCCATGCGGGAAAATTAAGGAGGACCCAGTAAGATTTTTATTTTCTTGCGATTGCCAAAATCGATAAGTCAAGAACAAAGATCAACAAAACTAACCACTTATGAAATAAACACTTGAAAGATTTCACAGCAGAATATAGACTAACGGGTCTACCTTAAAGTGGAACTGAGTATCTACAGTGAGTAGCTGGCCTTTTCCGACCTGTGGTACAATAGTTTTTTGCAGATACCATGGTAGCTGATACCACCGTTTAAAGTCTGATACCACTGGCAAAAGGTGTTTTTGTTTCTGAACTGATATTCAGATACCACGGTCCCGATTTTTGTCAAATTGTGCGAAAGAAGTTTGTCACTTTTGATGTGAGTGGGTATTGGTATTTCTTTAGGGATAACTTCTAAAAGCGCAAATTAGCTATTGTCATTTTTGCAAAGCAACCATAGTATCAGATACCACAGTAACTGCAAATATGACAAAATGCACATCCAGTAACCGTGGTGTCAGATACCATGGTATCTGCAAAAAGGCAACTAATGATCAACCACTTTAGTTTCCGAATTCCAAGTAGAACACACATTTTGTCGTCACACTGACATCTTCAATATTTGGCGGCATTACAAATTGCCGCCGGTCTTCGTTCACCAATAGCAATATGGACTCCCAAGGGCAATGCTGTGATCAGCAGCTTTATTTCGATTTAGTAGGGGACAACTACTCAGTGTAGCCTACTGGAAAAGCATGCATGCAGAGTTGCGCCGGAAAATTGGACTAGGGACATTTTTATTACGGAACAACTTTAAAGCTGGAGAATTAACAAATGGTTGGATTTGTTGGTTAATTTCGTCCTTCATTCTCTTGTTTCTCTTCAAGGCGGATCTCACTTGGGATTCCTATTATTTTTTTATACGGGTGTTATTTGGACGGCCATGCATACTTGTTTAATGGGGGCCGTATGTAGAGGACTATTGCAGAGCAAAGTGCTATTGGATGTCTCCATAACACATGTGGTTCGTAAATATAAACATGCATGGCAGGTGCCAGACCATCGGCACCAGCGTATGAATCATCAGTAAACATCGGTATTTGTATAATCGAACGAAGAAGGACATTCTTGACAAGTGTTGCGTCCCATCAACATGATGGGTGTTTTCGCGTCCATGCCATCCAGCTCGATCGTCATTTTCGCGTGAATAGCTCGACGGGTGATGTCATCATCCAGCTGGATGGGTCGATCCTGTTTAACGACGCTCCTCGAGCTCTTTTGAACGGGTAGAGGCGTCATCCAGTGGCATTTTCCCGTGGATGGCATCTTCCGTAGAGCCTCGCAAGAATGTCCCCTAAATCCGTGTTGTGGGAGAGATTTAAATTTCCTTGGCTGATCACAGTTGAAATAGTTTTCTACAGAAGATTGTTTATGAGTAAACCTTTAATTGCTCAGTTTTTTAGAATCCTCAACTACACAATGAAACAAGGCTCATCCGTGGCCAATTCTGTTGGTGTGATGGCAGTAATGTACAGTGGACTCGGTGTCATACTTTCCTGGGCAAGGGGCTCCGATGACGAGTTCAACACGCTGGCATCAGGAGCGATTACTGGCCTATTGTATAAATCCTCAGGTAATTTTTATCTCCTTAAAGGACCTGTCTTACCTATAATACTAATGCAACCTACTTCCATAATCACTCCGTATATTTCTAAACCCGGAGACCCCGATTTCGTACGCTACATTCTAACCCCTCTAACAAAACCACGCTGATTTTCTCACTTGCCGTGTTTTGATACCTTCGATGTGCATCACGCTGTCGACGGTTGTCTGCGAGAAGCTTTTCGATCAGAAAAACTGGTTATGCAAATTGTTTCCCTGTTTTCGCTACAAGTCAGCGGGTCTCGGAAAAGACTTAAAACAGCCCGCCGACATCGTGGATTATTTGTTGAAAGCACAGCATAGTTTTAAAGTATTCAAATATTTTAAAACACTGTAAGTTGAAGAGTGAATAGTGCGAGGGGTCCTTTAAAGCCAGAGATGCGCGAATCCGTCCATGAAAGGATTCGAATCCGAATCCAGGGCTATTCATCCGATTCCGAATCCACCATTTCATTAGAGGATTTGGATCTGGGATCGAATCCGACCTTAACAAAAAGCAAAGGCTATAAAAAAAAAATTAGAGTTGACAAAAAAGCACTGATATTTAAAGGACCTGTCTTACCTATACTACTAACGCAACCTACTTCCATAATCACTCCATATATTTCTAAACCCTGAGACCCTAATTTCGTACGGTACATTCTAACCCCTCTAACAAAACCACTCTGATTTTCTCACTTGCCGTGTTTTGCTACCTTCGATGTGTATCAGACTGTCGACAGTTGTCTGCTAGAAGTTTTTCCATCAGAAAAATTGGTTATGTAAATTGTTTCCCTATTTTCGCTACAAGTCAATGGGTCTCGGAAAAGGCTTAAAACAGCCAAAACCGTGGGTTATTTGTTGAAAGCACAGCATAGTTTTAAAGTATTCAAATATTGTAAAATACTGTAAGTTGTAGAGTAAATAGTGCGAGAAGTCCTTTAAAGCTAGAGATGGGCGAATCCGACCATGAATGGATTCGAATCCGAATCCAGGGCTTGTTACAAATCCGGTTCCGATTCCGAATCTACCATTTCATCTTGAGGATTTGAATCTGGAATCAAAACCGACCTTAAAAAAAAGAAAAGGTTATAGTTAAAAAATTAGAGGTGACAAAAAAGCACTGATGTATTTAAGGTAAGCTCATCAGATAACGTTATAAATTACTGATGATGGTTATTCGTGGAGACCGAAAAGTTGGATTGCCTAAGCACACTGTGTAAAAATTGGGAGAATGGAAACTGGAAGGATGAAAACTAGAAAATTTTGCGGATTCGCAAGATTGAGGGTTTGGAATCTGAGTCCGAATCCGAATTCAGCCTGACAAGTAGAAGGTTCGAATCCGGCCAGAAGGACGAATCCTGGATTCGTATCCGAATCCGGATTAAATAATATAACATATTATATAATATACGTAAATTAATATGGTGGAGAATAGGGGAGAAAACGTTAATTCCCAGTCGTGAGATTTCAAATCCTTTTAGCCGATTTCAAGGCAAGTCTTTTCGAGAAAAGGATTTATTGGTAGTACGAACATTAGCTCGCCTCATAAGAGCAAACTGGAAGTTTATTTTTGCAACCTATTGATTAGTATTTTTGATCACATGAAGTATTTCGTTCTTATTCTCGGATTTTCACTCGTTTTCGAAAGAATCAAAAACCGATCAGATTTATGTTATTAAAAACGTAAATTATAAAAGTGCTACCAGTTTAGCTGTAAAAAATAGTCGTTAAAACCCTCCTCAGAAATCTATGGGGGTTTTCGTTGAAACAGAAAAAAAGTACAAATGTCGCAAGCGGCAGAATGTCACAGGATTTTGCGGCCAGATTTCACAGGTGACGTCAAAGAAAAGTAGCAACACTGATCCGCGACCCCAAGTTTGCGGGAGTAACGTTTGAAGAAGATGGCGCGGACCTATACTCGCAGGGTAGAAACGACCCAAACCGTTCTTTGCTCCGTGAAAGATGCGAACGGGTGTTTTATAGTTTTGCTTTCTCAGTAAATTATTATTATTACGAATGTAAGATGGGGAGAGGGAGCCTAGCCAGTTCGTCAAAAGAGCAGACTCAATCGAACACCCTCATTTGTGTAAAAATTCTTGATTTTTCCTTCTTTTAGTTTCTTATGCTGCTTACGACTAAAATAAATATTCTTTGAGCCCAAGCTGACTTTGAAACATTTATCAAACAATGTTTACAACGGGTCCGTCAGCTACGATTTTTCATCAGCGATATTCCGGCCCTTTTTGGCAAGGGTCCTCGTCAACCTGTAAATTACAGACCTGTACCTGTTACCTGTTACCTGTAGATTACAGGTTTGTTTCCTTCCCCGAAGTTGAACCAGAGGATTGACAGCCTGACGAGGACCCTTGCCAAAAAGGGCCGAAATATCGCTGATGAAAAATCGTAGCTGACGGACCCGTTGTAAACATTGTTTGAATAAACTGCTTACGACTGTCAACAAGATGGGAGTGGTAGATTTCCCTCAATTTGTTTTCTTGTCTGGAGTAATTTTCCACTTTGTCAGAGATCTCGCTAGATATGTCAAGTGGGATAAACCGGAACTCTCTTGCAACGGGAGTGCTACGGTTCTTTTATTCTCCCCCTACAAAAGTTAAAAATAAGTATATAACCAAAGCAATTACGTCGCAGTCAATAATCCACGACTTGCCCATATCTTTAGACTGTCAAATCGCCTGTAGAAAACTACCGTTTGTCTGTAGGGGCTGGTTACAGAGAACTGTGTCGGCCACGGTGCCAATGATGTACAAACTGTAGGCCAAGGGTAGAAATGCTCCCCCCCCCCCCAGTAAAACTCGGGAGTTTACACCATGACGCATGGTGTAATTAACATTGAGGGAAGAATGCTGCTCTTCTTCGTGGCTTCTTGAAGGTATTTTAGAGCTTTAGGAGAATTTGCTGTTAAACAACGTTCATTTTGAAACGTTTCTCTTTTTTTAGCTGGACTGAAAAAATGTGCAATGGGTGGCGCCGTAGGTCTGGGCCTAGCGACAGCGTACGTTCTCTTTACGAATTCTGACAAATTCAAAGACTCGCTAAGATGAAGGTCTTTAATTGAGTTAGATTATTTTGCAATGTTTCGTAATAAAGCGTACCTGTAACCAATAAGAAAAGTTTATCTTCGTCGGAACTGCCGGATTTGGTAGGTAAAGTGTCGGGAGGGTCAGTCGAGGAGCGAGCGGAAAGAGTGATGCCGGGATTTTGCTGTATAATCACTGCTCAACCGAAGCTAATACTTTGTTAAAGCACATGTCGCCACCTGACAGGATGCGTATTTAATCACATGAATCTAGAATTCAAACGAGATGAATTATTAGCCCGCAAAGAGTGCTGCCGTGTGCTTCATTTGACACAAATGACGCCGCGAAATTCGAAACAGCGTCGTAGCGTGGTCAGTCGAAGTGTTATTTGTGTCAAATGAGCGCGGCCGCACTCTTTGCGAGCTAACATGTCGCGCTCGATTCTATGCAGTGAAACATCGGATCTCCTATAACCAATCAAACATTCTAAATCTTAACTTATTTTGTCATTTTATTTCTATATTCAAGTGGTTACAGATGTAACCTTCTAGGGGCTGATACGCGCTTTAAAGTTTAAAAGCTAAATTATTTTTGCATCATTTAACTGACTGCGTTGCATTATTTGGATTGTGTTACTGGATTTCGTTATTTTTCACTATTCGCCGTAGTATGACATTCAAAATATCTACGGCCGTCCTCACAACGCAAAATTCTACTATGACGCGCAAAATTGAATGCCAATACAAACGCGGCTTTTGAGTGACCCGTTATTAGCTTGCGGAAGCTAGCTTACTGCGTGAACACTTATTTTTCGTAAATAATTTTCGTCAAACATACAACACAGGTACAACCACATAGAGATACCTCAAATCCGACAGGAAAATTCCACTATATAAAAATTGATTATTCGTGAACAGCGTAGCAGCGAAGTAACGCATTTTCGTCGTGTCTTCAAGCCTCTTTAAGTGAACACGTGATGGGTAACTAGACTGTCCTATTGCAGCCCTTTTCGGTTGAACTTTACCGTAGGTACAGGTATACTGTGGAAACCCTCCGGAAAGAGTTCCCCTTTTACTGAACAGATGGTGCAATCGACGCTCACGATATTTAGCTCAGAGACTTCTTTGGACCTGAAATTGTGGGATTTTTTTGCTCTAGAATGCACGCACTTTCTGCATAATCCTAAGGGCAATAACCTAATGGATATTGATTATTTTTCTGCAACGCTGCTTTGAGTTTAAATATTTACTTCAAAAATATACTTCGCACGTATAAATAACAGAGAAGAACAAAAGGATCACCCGAAAGATCGTACGGGGTACACCTCCCCTGGAATGTACGTACATACACCATTGCAGCATTTCTCACTTCCGGGACATTCGCCGTCTAATCGGCAGTATCTTCCATTTCCGTAGCTAAACTCGAAGTCGACATTGAAAGCCCGTTTTAGGGGTTTGTTCCTGGGAACGTAGACCCCACCGAAATCCTCACTGGTCTCACGAATGGGTATAGGAAGAATAGGGCACACACCTGGTTTGGGTGGGGTGACAACTAGAAAGATAAATGGGTGATATCAGAGTCTCACGATTCTTAGAAATTAACCGGCGATTCCGATGGGATGGCTCCTGAATTCGGCTGAAAAATTCAGACGGTTGCCACCAAAAACACATAAGCCTCAGAGAATATCCAATTCGTGCCGCAGCTTGGTGACCATAATTTTGTATGCGACGGGCATAATGGCAGTATATGAATAGCCGTGGACATCCTTCCTGTCGTAAAAATACGATCTCGCTGTACGACGCGTGATTGATTGGTTCTCTACGCGCATGCGCGCTAAGCTACAAGGGTTGTTAAAACAAGCGCGCGGCGCTCAAACCTGCAAGTGTCGCGAAAAGAAATGTTTGACCCAAGTTAACAGTTACCTTTCGAGTCGGGTAGTCTTACCACGAACTTCCAACAGAGATGGTGATAAAAACTGAAAAACACCATTCATTGCCGTTATGCCGTTATTGCCCGGGTTTGCGGGAGGCAATCCCGCCATCTTGAGCGTGTTCCAACCTACTTAACGTAATTACTACGCATGTCCTCGCGGATTCTGGTGTCTTGGCGTCAAAGCTGGAACGAATTTTTGGGATCCCAAAACGTAAGTGGAGGGATACCTATGACATTGCAAAAGTTTCCCGTCTGTCCGGCGTCTGTCTGTCCGTCTGTAAGCACAATAACTCTCGAAGGGAATGAGATATTTTGATGAAACTTGTTCTGAGGATTCTTTGGGTCAACAGTAAGGTCGAGTTCGTAGATAGGCTTTGTAGCCCTATATTTAGGGGTGGGGGAGGGGGTTTCAAATTAAGGGGCAAACAAAATATTTTTTAAAAGCTATTGAGATAGTTGGTTTGGGGGTAAGGAGACATGCTGAATCTGAATATGAAAGTTATTTTTTTTCCGGACAAGTAGATCACCCGGAATCCGGCGAAAACCGGACACAAAATTTGTCGACCAGTTGCTATAGCAGTCTCTACCCCTTTATTCTCAAACCAATATAGCTCTGCGCGTGGATGACGACATTCCTTTGTGTATTCTATGGACGTCAGAGAGATCTAGTGGGATCGAAGGTCGAAGGGGTTGATATATAATGTTCAAACGAGGAAATATGTTGTTCAAGCGAGGATGTTGTTTAATGAGGATTCACTGGTAAAGTACAGGTCAAGTTCGTAGATGGGTCCTTTAGTCCCATCTTTAGAGGCAGGGAGGGGTTTCGAATTTACGGTAAAAACATGTATGTCTTATAAGCTAATAAGATATTCACTGAGGGGGCAAGGAGGTCCGCTGAATCCATATCTGAACTTAATTTTCTTGCTGGACAAATGGTTCATCACGAATTTGGCTGATACTGGAAATTTGGTTGAAGCTCAAAGTTGTTTCTGAAATCGATAGAGATTCAGTATCGGGGTAAGACGACATGATGAATCCATTTTTGAACTTTATTTTAACAGGAATCTGACAAAGACTGAATGGCGAAGACATGACCCAATTCTTTGAATCAAATGCTAAAACCTTTGGTCTTGTTCTATTTTCGGCTGAAATGTCGTGTCACGCCCTGCCAAGGGCTAATCGGTCCAGTCCCGCCACAGAAATTCGTAGTTACCACGCTCCCGAGCGTGGTATGCAAATAGCTACTATTTCGAGAGAAGGTTGGAAGCGTAGTAACTTTTCACGAGATTGGAACAAAAATAGTAACTAGTCGTGATTATTGTTAGAAGGATGGAACACGCTCCTTGCTTGCATGCTACCTTACATCGTTTCGACAGAGGACGTTAAAACGGTAAGCAGTACTTACCAGTCCCTTCTGGGCGTATGCAGGAGTAGCTGCATCCGAGCGAGCAGCACTTGAAGTCGTAAGGGCAGTCATTGTCAGTGGTGCACTGAGCAGTACACTGCCGGCCATTGTTTGGGAAGTAGGTGTTGTAAGGTTGTTGTGGGCAGTAGCCGGGCTTACCCCCTCCGGCTAGAAGGATTGAATTTTGAGAAGTAATTTCTTGGGGGGGGATTTACTTTGCACACATGGATCTGCTAACAGTAACGCTAACCGCTAACGTCGTAGTACTTGGCAAGGATCCTGGTTCGACAACCCTGACCAAAACCCTTGCCAAGAAGGGACAACAAATAGCTGCCAAAGCATCATAGCTGACATCCTTTGGAGATTTTGATAGTAAGGTATACAAAAACTTAAAAAACAAAAACAAAATGCTGACAATATCTTTATTTGCCATTACCTTTTCCGCTTTTTGTTTGGGGGGGAGGGGGGGGGCTGTAGCCACGAGGAAGTTCTACCTTACCTATCCTATCATAGATTAACTTTTCGCAAACCCTTCAAATGACCGTTGAAGGGTCCAGTGGTCCACGACCTTAATATCGTTTCCCATCCAGATTTTATATAGTACCCCCAGCATCTTCAGTATTGCCGCAAACAGTTCTGTGCCCCATGCAGCGATCAAAGCCAATAAGGCCTTTTCAAGATGCTCCTGATCGATTCGCCAGATGTGTTTCTCAGTCATGGCAGTCTGCAAAGCTTACACGGTTCTGCTTTACTGGATGACATGACACTCAGTTGTTTCATTTGCGAAAATTTTCTTTGAGAAGCCTACAGGGGCATCACGTATGGGGGGAGGGGGGACGCCCCCCCCCCCTCAGTGTTGTCGACCAGTCGGTAGAAAATAACCGAGTCGGCGCGAAGCACCGCGATTTTCCGTAAATACAGTCGATTTTTTTCTTGGAAACAGTAAAGTTTTCTCAAATATAATACATTTTCTCTTAAAAAGAGTCATTTTTTTAAAAATCTGTCGATTTTTTGTCAAAACAGTTGTTTTTTTCTTAAAAAGAGCCGTTTTTTCTGCATTTGGCTAGTAACGCCTCTGCCTACAATCTGTTTCTTTGTAAAAATAAAAGCGAGTGCGGTGTAAATTTGTGCAACTTGGCCTCACGGTCTGCAACCTTTTGTCAGTATTGTTACAAATATTCTAATTTGGTACCTAGGCCATTTTGGTCATAAATTTTTGTTTGTCGTCGACGCTTGGAAACGATCGCTAATACATTTATTTTTTTAAGTGACATGTTGTAGCAGCACCGCGGATCTTGCAAACTGGTACATGTGAGCCTTTTGGACAAACATTTTTTCATGGTGGACCAACCAACCAACCTTTCCCGTACCGCGTACCCCTAATCAAGGTTCGAAAAGATTGCGTACCCCCTTTTTCAGAACGTGAAAAAGACGATACTTATTTTCATAAATGATAAGGCATGCATATGTACAAATATACACAAAATCAATGAGGCAATCACTAGAGGCTGCTTTGTAGCTAAATTTTTGTCGGATCTCAGCTCGACGTCATTAATTTTTACAGTCAGCCTGTTTCTGTGTTTGGTTTTGTTATTCTCCATGCTTTCATCAAGCTGCATCGCGAACTTTTTCGTGACAATATCACTTGCAATGTCTTCGATTCTTCTTGAAACAATATTGTTTGACACAGGAACAGATTGTACGGTAGTAGGCTAGCTGTTTTGGAATCAACATTATTTCACTGACTTTCACTAGGGCTTGTAATCAGAGGCGTCGCGCACAGGTCGACAACACCCATCCCCCAAAAATGGTCAGCCAGACGATTAAAAAGAAAAGAGTGTGCGCGAAGCGCCGCGATTTTTCGTAAAAGCAGTTATTTAAAAAAAAAATATTCGGTCAGTAAAAATACCTTGCCCCTTTAAGTTACATTTTGGCTGGTGATACCCTGCTGGTAATATTATGCTTTCGGCAATCATAAATGAGTGAGACAAGATTTTGAAACTACAGACTAAATCAATTTGGTTCCTTCGCGTACCCCTTGCAAGGGTCTCGCGTACCCCTTGGGGACCTTGGGGTACGCGTACCACCGGTTGGGAACTACTGCCCTAGATCAAGATAAAGTGAAAAACGAAATTAATTTCTAGTGTCCTTGGTGCTTTAAGGTTTACTTACTTAAAGGGGGCCTGTTGTAGCAGCACCGTGAATACCCAGCCTGGCAACACTGGTATGCATAACTGCTATGACAGCTGTTACAATAAGTAGCCCACGACGCGCCGCCGGAGCCTGAATACGAATATCCATAACCCCCTCCGTGGCCAGTAACGTGCGATTTCGGCTTCTTCTTCCAGAAGAATCTTGCAGAGACTTCTTCATTCGCGCTGGAGGAAGGATTGCGAGGGCTTAGGCCAACGGAAGCCGGGAGGTCGGTATTAGCATCTAAAAATAATATAACTGAAATGCTACATAAATTATGACTGCTGACCTAGAATAGAAGAAAAATATCCAGACTGGAAGACTGAAAAGCCAACTTATTTTTTTGTCATTTAATTGAAAACACTGAATTATTTGTATTCTGCAAAGGGTTTTCTTTTATTTTCCATTATCTGCTCTGGTTATGACGTTCAGAATATCTGTGGCCGTCCCCACAGCGTAAACTCTACTGTGACGCGGGAATTTTAATCTCAACACAAACGTAACTTTTCAGTGGGCAGTGTGAGACCGGTGAAGATTGCTTAGTACCTGCACAAAAGAAAAAGTACAAATCTTTCTCATAAGGCATACAACAAAAATACAAGCGCATAGAGGTATCACAAATCACACGGAAATTCCACTATTTCGAAATCGATTATTCGTGAATAGTGGATCAACGTGGATCATTTTCATCGGGTCTTCGAGCCTCTTTAAGTGAATAAGTGATGGGTAACTAGATTGTCCTATCCCAGCCCTTTTCGGTTAAACCTTAAGCTTCTGACCCTTAATGTAACGGTATTCCCCCTTATTATTTCTCAGACTCTAATAGGGCGATTCTGGCAGTTTGGATAGCTCCTCGGGGGAGGGCAATGGGGCCGAGCTAAGGAGCTTGTCTCCCTTCCCGACCCAGTGATCAGTTTATATTGTTATAAGTGTTTTAAATTAAAGAACCTCTGTCGTATCCACCGTGTGTTCTTGCTACTGCGGCTGAATACTCAGTTCGCTTTTCGAAGCTGTTCTGACACTCGTTTAGTCTCGGGAAGTGAATCCGCTCCGTACGTCAAAAGCGAATTCGGCAAGTGAGCGAGAAGTTATGAAGGCGCAACGACACTTTTATCACGCTAAGCGGATTCTCGCTTCGCTTTTCGGAAAGCCAATCCGTGAGTTCGCCAGGAATCGCCGTAATACCAACCAACAATACAGTTGTTCCCGCTTTGAGTCCCGTTGGTCGTTGTAGGTTGATGGCGCTGCAGTCGGACCCTGCCCTTATACCGGTGGTAAAACGAATTCAAGAGCGTGTTCCACCCTACTTACCCGTAGTTACTAGGTAGATAGATAAATCTGTTTCTTCACCAAAAACTTATCATGGCTCACGCCCAATTTGTTTGGTATAGTCATACTATGCATGACGTCACGAATTCTGGCTTCTTGGCGTCAAGGCTGGAAGCATTTTCTATTTTCAGCAAAATGCCGTGCCACGGGCTAATCCGGTCAATCATTTTACATAGAGGCGTAGTTACTACGCTCCCGAGCGTGGTAAGCAAATAGTTACTATTTCGAGAAGGTTGGAACGGTCATCGTAGTAACTTTTCAGGAGGTTGGAACGAAAATAGTTACTATTGTTAGAAGGGTGCAACACGTTCCAAGTCTGTTTGATTATTTTTCCTTTTAATGGTTTTAAATGCCACCACAGTAATGAAAAAAGACCAATAATCTTGCCTGAGGATTCAAAGAACTGTCACCGATTGCAACGTAGTAGACCAAGTATTAGGCTACTTGACCATGAGTGATCTACACAAAACTCCATCTCGGGTTCGTTTAACTACATAATTCGAATGAGAAGGCCACTAATTTACCGTTCGCTAATACACCTTCAAACAAAACTTTAATCAGAAAATCGACATACCTTCAGTTATATTAGCACTCTGCAGCTCACTCCCATACACTCCGGCTGCCAACGCAGCAGCAAGAACGAAGAACCGGAACATGTTTACACCTCAACTCCTTCGTCTGTACTGAACCCATGACCGTGAAGATTCAGTCTCTTAAACCCTGTACCGAAAATACCCACAAATTCTTCTCCTGATGCTATCAATTACCAATATTTGTTTTACACCCATCCGGTAAAATAACATGCAACTTCCTTCAAAGACTAAGGACATTGTTGGATTTCCGTATTTTCTTCAAGCCTATAAGGCTATAGGAAAATTGGCTAGATCATTGTACCAAGGACAGTGGCTAGCATTAGTTGCGTTTTTGCTGATACCATGGTATCTGTTACCACGGTCTAAAGTCGTTTTTGCAGTTATCGTGGTATCTGATACCACGGTCAAAAGGCGTTTTTGCAGTTATCGTGGTATCTGGCCAGTTATCGTGGTATCAGATATTCAGATACTACGGTCCGACCGTGGTAACTGGTCGTGGTATCTGAGAAGTCACCTCACTTTCATCAAATTTTGTCAGATTGGTGAGGAAGAAGTTTAGCACTTAGTGATGTAACTGGATATCTGTTTTTATTTTGGGATGACTTCGAAAAGTGCAATTTCGGCAATAGTCGTTTTTGCAGAGCACCGTATATCAGATACCACGATAACTGCAAAAACGACTAATTGCAGATCCAGTTACCGTGGTAACAGATACCGTGGTATCAGCAAAAACGCAACTATTGATGAGGGTCGAATGGTTGGTTGATCGGGCGGTTTTCCGGTTCAGGAAACTGAGGACACAAAGGGACGTGCACACATATATTTCGATTTTTGCAGTCGCATGCGAATTTCCTGTTTCGCTCCGAAATTTTGACGAATCGCATGTAGTTTTCCCAGAGTGATGCGAATTTCGCATGCGAAATCGTATCGGACTGTGTGTGCGCCTTGTGAAATTTCAATAAATATTCCTTCAGCCCAAGCTGACTGCGAATCATATTTGATAGTGCAAACCGGATACGTCATCTGAATTTTATTAGAGAAATTTTGACGAATCGCATGTAGTTTTCCCAGAGTGATGCGAATTTCGCATGCGAAATCGTATCGGACTGTGTGTGCGCCTAGCCTAAGCAGAGACAGTGAAATTTCAATAAATATTCCTTCAGCCTAAGCTGACTGCGAATCATATTTGATAGTGCAAACCGGATACGTCATCTGAATTTTATTAGAGATTTTTTTTATTAGAGAAATTTTGACGAATCGCATGTAGTTTTCCCAGAGTGATGCGAATTTCGCATGAGAAATCGTATCGGACTGTGTGTGCGCCTAGCCTAAGCAGAGACAGTGAAATTTCAATAAATATTCCTTCAGCCCAAGCTGACTGCGAATCATATTTGATAGTGCAAACCGGATACGTCATCTGAATTTAATTAGAGCTATATTTCGGCCCTTCTTGGCAAGCTCCTCTTCAGGCTCAAAGCCGCTCAAGTTGTAAAAACTTGTGATTTTCTCACAAGTTCGTTTATGATGTTATCTGCCATGATTTTGCAAACTTATGCAGAGCCGAAAAACCACCGAAAAAAGTCAGCAAATGTTTTTTCGGCGGTGTTTCGGCTCTTCTTGTAGGCGTAAGGTTTGAAAAACATAACAGCAACATCTTAAGTGGTATCTGCTGAAATCGCGCATCCTTCTGTTATCTGTTATGAAACTTCTTACACTGTAGTGGAGC
Source organism: Branchinecta sandiegonensis (assembly GCA_030848855.1). Lineage (NCBI taxonomy): Eukaryota > Metazoa > Arthropoda > Branchiopoda > Anostraca > Branchinectidae > Branchinecta > Branchinecta sandiegonensis. Next base: position 4,239,609 of record JAUPMV010000012.1, read on the forward strand.
TTTCCCGACTGTCAGCATCGCCTTAATGACATTTCTATCGGAAACAGTTCGTTCGGATCACAGTTTTAAATGCTTACGAAGGTTACTGTACTATAAAAAAAATAAAATAATGAACAACAAAAATCAAGATTGCGCCGATTCCAGCAGAGAATTCAGGGACGCCGGAATCCACCTGCTTTCATAGTCCTTAATAAAAATCACATTCTTGTCAAAATACATTAACACATTGCCACACTTGAACACCTGTTTCCCTTCCTGCCATCTATCGATTGGCATCATCAAAATCCCACTCTCTTCACACCTCCTAATAACCAAATCTTTGAACCCAGACGGCATTGACATTTCAAGACGGACGTGGCTTCTTTGAGGTGGTGGTGGTGGTGGGGGAGGAGCCGGGGTTGCCAAAAGAGGCGCGGAGGGGGTAGGTAAAAGCGGGGCGGAGGGGTAGTGAGCATAGGGAACCCCGGGTATCCTCGGGCTCGGGGATTCGTTTGCCAGCTGTACGGCACGGTTCATGATATCGAGTGCGTTTGTGAGCTGTTCTTTCACGTTAGGATTTTTGGCCAGGTTTTCGGGGAAGAGGGCTTTCCACCCCCTATACCAGTTCGTTACTTCATCATAGTTGGGGTTGTGGTTTAGCCATGTGGCTAGAACCTGAAGCCACTTAGGGAAGAAGAATTTGTTAAGCAAGTTCGTTAGCTGCACAGCGGGCAGCAAATCCTCCCAGGACATTACCCAATTCCACTGATCTAGAATCTGGGCTTGGGGATTGATCACTAAGTCATTAAGCGCCGTTCCAAGCTTCGGGACGATATGTTTGATCAAGAACGCGTCTGTGTGGGCCTTAGGAAAAATCGTGATCCAGGGTTCGAGCACTAAACGCGCGGACTTGTCAGATGGGTGCCAGTTAATCAGGGCGAATCCAAGTTTCTGCCGGATCGTTGGGTAAACCAAATCCAGACCCAGTCCTAGAAGTGGGATCCAGGGTTGGATCCAGGTGTGGATCGGCACGGTGTCCGTTAGTGGGTTCCAACCTTCAACTTCTGCCTGGAGTTTGGGTAGGATGAAATGGTGAAGAATGTTCTCGAAAACATTCGGAGGCAGAAGAGTAAGCCACACTTCAAGAAGGTCAATCATAGGATCACATGCGCGACAATTCCAGCTACTGACTGCGATTCGGAACAGGGGCATCCAGGCGTTCCAGATTAGGTTATAGTAGGGGTTGATCTGGCTCGGTCGCATATTCCCCTCTAATATATCCTTCCATTGTCTAAACAAACCCACATGTTCAGCTGGTTTTGAAAGGGGCTGCCACAGACTGAGCCTTTCGCGCATGAGCGGGACAACATATGCGTCCGCGAGGCTCCCCAAGTCGTACATAAAGAACTCCTCGTAAAAGTCCCCCTGTAATTTAGTAAACGCGACAGCGAGCTCACTTAGAGTTAGAGGGCTCTCCGAGTCGGTGAATTTTTGGTCCAAGGTCTCCAGCACGGTTAGAAGCTCGTTCATAGACGCTAGCTGGCCTTTCTCCCGTTCAACCAAAGTTTCCAACGTCTTTTCTTCCTGTTCAAGCCCGACTATGCGGTCGTGCGCGTGATTCAGTTCCCTCGCGTTTCTGATAATCTCATGCTCACACATATCAACGAATAACTTCACGTTATGTCTAAGTTCGGGAACGTCAAAATGCGCAAACTCTCTCGACAAATCCACCGTTGCTGCCTGACTTGAAATGGCATGGTATCCGCTTAGAACTCGCTGTTCTGGTCCTGTCATATCAATCACTTTAACTTTCGATTCAGCTTGTGCTTTAACATATTTTCTCCCACCTTTTCCTTCTTCTTGTATTACTTGCTCCACCGTTTTGTACGCATAGTTCACCTTAGTTTTCTTTTTTCCCTCGGACCGCCACTGGTGCGGTTTGGCCTCTGATTCCACCTCCACTGTAACCGGTTCCGGGGCCACGGGGATTTCGGCACCATAGGCACCGATTGCCCCTCGTCCCTTACGAAGCACGGCCTCGACAGGTTTGGCAATGCCCTGAAGGCTTTTTCCGAGACCTTTGCCTGGTTGAAAGCCCATCTGAAGAAGGAGTTTTGCACCGATGCCTTTTGTATGGGTCTCCCAATTACCCATGCCCGCTTTCTGTCCTTGGCCACCGACTCGACGAGCAGCGTTAGGCTGCCTTTTCCTAGAAAACAATGACGGTTAAGCCCTTGGTTCAAATCAAGTCTAACTGCACTTCCCTTTGGTCTTTAATAATCCGAAAACCAGGCTAAGGGAAAATTCCGAGAGTAATTTCGGGACGTGAAGTTTTAAAGCACAACTCTTACTAGAAATGATCTTTTCCCTATGAAATGAATCAGAAAAAAAGTTTTTGGAAATAACATTACTTTCCACCTAAAACTGGCGATTCTCTTGTTAGCGCTTGTCGACTATATCCAGCCTTCCTGCTCTCCGACGCGGCGGCTGGGCGCAAAACATTTGAAAACTGAACGTGCCTTGGTTAAAAAGTGAGAAAACTAAGCAAATAAAAGAAGTAACAAACAGAAGATTATCACATCCTTATGTGTGAAAGAGTTGTCAGCGGACGTTGAAGATTCCGGCAAACTTTTCGTTGGGTGACGGGAAAACTCGGCAAGGCCGAAAAAGCGCTAAAAATTGTAGTTACGAAACGAAACAATGGAGAATGGTGGGGATTGTAGAAGCTTATAATTCCATATGGGAGCTAAGTATATTATAAAAGGCAGAATAAGCAAGAGGGGTACTTTAAAACAAGATTGCGATGGATTGTGACTGTTCATGAGGGGATGAGCAGGATCACCACTACATATTTACGGGGGCATGTCACTATTAATGCTCCAGTAACGCACTATTCTCATCCCCATTAGCTTTCCGGTTTTCCTATCGTTCTCCTATTGCGCTGTCGGTGTTCCTAACTACTAAGATTTGACCGTCAATCAACTGAGATCCGGGACGTCAGTGAATATGGAACAGAGCAGTGACTTGCACTCAGAAACTGAAATCAGTGAAAAAGAAATTAGTCTATCCACGGTTTGATGTTCATGCCTCTTAACCAAATTGAACACGAAAAAAAGGTAGTCGGATCTACTGGAGGCTCCTTGCAGTTCCTGCTGAGCTCTTTAACAGAACCAAATTCGAAATAGTAGAAAGCTCAGGACAGTTGCGTTGTGAATTAGTTCAATTTCAAAAGATAGCCAAAGTGTGCTACTAGAATTAAAAATAAACACAAAACTGTTGGTGAGAGGCACAAAGCCTCGAACATAATAGCCTCAATCAGAAAGAAGGGTCAAACCCACAACATGCATATCTCATAAACAAATATACCCAACAACATACCCCTAGCTTGTCACAGAAGACAGAACCAACTGAGGGCTGGACCTGACAAACAGCAGATGATTGCTGGACTCGAGCATCCGCGATTAAAGAGAACTAACTTTATGTGGAGATTCCTTTACTAACAAGAGCTGTAAGCTCATATGTCACTTGCATGGAATGTTCTGATTGAGCACCTGGGGCTATTTAAAAATAAATTGAAAAAGTATTTGTTAGGCCAAGGTTCATAGTTGTTTTTTTTCCTATTTTGCTTATTGTTTTCTTTTTTCTCATTATTACTAATCAATGAGTTGATGAGAGATTGGTTATTATTTCTTATTTTAGTGCTCTTTTCTGTTATGTTTTGTTTTTAGTTAATTATTAGTTAGGAAATTAGTTTTATGTACCCGCCCAATTGCAAGTGCTTTTTTGTACCTTTCTTGGGGCGGGTACTGGCATCATAGTTAAATGTATTTCGGTCGTAAAAAATAAACTAACTGAACTGAATTGATCGAAAGTAAGTTTCGACTTTGCGGTTGAGATGCGCACTCTAAGGGAGCTAGAACTTCATTTGTAAGGAAAACCCTTAAGGCAAGAATGATAATGGGCTGATGGGCATCATGAAAATGCATAAATTGCTTAAAAGTATTTTTCTTACTTTGCAGTCGAGATTGGTACTTTAAGGAATAATCGGATTTGGGAAGTAGCAATTTCTAAGCAAATGTTATCGAATCTCTAATATTCCAGCGAAGTTTCATCGTCCTAGCACATCTGGAAGTACCTTAACTCGCGATCACTGGAATCCCAGACCCCCCCCCACCCCTTCAAACTCCACCCACAATACCCGGAGCCAATCCGGTTCTGTAAATGATTAATCCAGAGCATCTGTTTGTCATTCCCACAAAGTTCGATCCCGATTACACCAGTCTAAGCGGGTCAAGTATCCCCCCCCCCCAATAATTGTCGGATTTGGTCCGGAAATGAAAAAGATCACCAGAGAGAAATGTCCTCTGTTCAATTATTAAATTTCACTCGAATCCGATCACCCGTTCCAAAGTTACGCATGACTCAACATTCCGGGTTCCCCTCCCTCAACCCCCCCCCCCAAGATTATCATATCGAGGATTTTTTTTTATTCCAAGTCAGTTTGACCGGGTCCCTGATATGCCTGCTAAGTGTCGTCGTGAAAATCCCAAATACCGGAATTCTGGGAAACCCCCTCCCCCCCCCTCAAGTGTCCGGATCCAGTCAAATTGTGTAAAAGATTTACATGGAGCAGATGTTTGTTCTTCCCAGCGAGTTTCGCTCCGATCCCTCCATTCTAACCGTTTCTTGAGATTTCCGGTCCACCCTCCCCCAACTCCCCATGGTGGCCGTAGCCAATCCGACTCAGTAAATGATTTACCTAGAGCATCTGTTTGTTCTTCCCACAAATTTCCATCCCGATCCCTCCATTCTAAGCGGGTCACGTATTTTCCCCCCCCCCCCAATAGTTGCCGGATCCGGTCCGGATATGAAAAAGATCACCAGAGAAATGTCCTCTGTTCTATTCTTAAATTTCACTCGAATCCGATCACCCGTTCCAAAGTTCCGCACGACTGAATATTCCGGATTCCCCTCCCTCAACTCCCCCCACCATTATCAGATCGGCAAAATTTTTATTTTGAAGTCAGTTTGGTCGGGTCCCTGATATGCCTGCCAAGTTTCATCGTGAAAATCCCCAAAACCGCCATCACCGGAATTCCGGGACCCCCCCCCCCCCCCTAAGTGTCCGGATCCAGTACAATGGTCTAAAGGACTTATCTAGAGCCGATGCTTGTTCTTCCCAGCAAGTTTCACTCCGATCCCTCCATTCTAACCGTTTCTTGAAATTTCCGGTCTCCCCTACCCAACTCCCCTTTGGCTACCGAATCCGGTCAAGACTTTATACGGGACATCACAGATATATAATCTATTCAGTTATTAAGTTTCATTACAATCCGATCACCCGTTCGAAAGTTACATTTTACTCAATTTCCCGGATTCCCCTGCCCTCCACTCCCCCCCCCCCCCCAAATGGTCGGATCGGAAAACTGATTATTTCTCAGTTTGTTTGGTCGGGTCTCTGATGCGCCTGCCAAGTTTCATGGTCCTAGCACATCTGGAAGTATCCTAACTCGAAAAAGTGCGACAAAATGCCCTAAATTTTCAAGTTTCCAGCGCCCTCCACTCCCCCGCATTTGGTCGGATCGGGAAACTGATTATTTCCAGGTTAGTTTGGTGGGAATATGCCTGCCAAGTTTCATTGTCCTAGCACATCTGGAAGTACCCTAACTCGAAAAAGTATGACAAAAAACTCGGACCGACCGACAGAGCGACAGACGGAACTGTGATCGGTACATACATACCCAAAGCACTACAGTTCCGTCTGTAGACATTATGGGCTTAAGTAAGGGGGAAGTAGCCCCCCTTCCCCTTAGGGAAGGAAATTAGTTTCGTAGTGTCGGTGCTTCGCGAAATATCTGCCGGCTAAATAAATGTATGTCGGGGTATTTCTGTATGACAATGAACTCCTGACAAAAGCTTGTTTCGTCCAGACTGTTCCAGTAAGTGAATTCTGCTTCGAAATCCCCACTGACAGGTAAAATAAATTGAAAATAGAATAGCCACTAGTTGCGGTTTTGATCCGAATTATCCTCACGATTCTCCTCCGAATTCTCCTATTTCGCGTTTTTTTTGTCAGAATCGAGAACGGGGAAAGCCTCGCGATTCTGCAGAATCGAGAAGTTGTTGCGATGGTGAATTCTCGATTCTCCTCTCTGCATTCTCCTCCCTGATTGGTCAGCAGAGTGTGGGTGTTCATTATGCATAAACACGTATATCAGGTTGCGGACGAGCTGCAAAATTAGTATTTTTGTCAAAAGCGAAAATGGAGTAGTCAGAGGAGCAAAAACGACGAGAATCGAGAATTCAGAAGCGTTAATTCGGAATGGAGAGTTCGGATCAAAAACGCAACTACTGAATGATCAGAAAAATAGAAAAACCATCAAACGAACAAAGCTCTAAGGTAGCGTTCCAGCAACTTATTATTAGTTACGATCGTTACTATTCTTGTTATTATTACCGTTCCAGAGCCCGCCGTAATAAGTAAACTGGCTCCTCCCACTTATTGTTTTCGTTCCACGACTGTTACGCTCGTTACAATTTACTTATGATGGTCGCGAGCATCATAAGTGATAATAACTATCGGTTCTGCAGGAACTCCCGTAAGAGCGATGACGTATGTTCGCGTTGTTATTATTTTCGTTCCAGAGAGCGTGATAACTACCACAATACGGCACTCGCCCCTCCTCTTATCATCGTAGCTTATAATAACTTCACTGGAACGCTACCTAAGCTACTTACTGGCTGAATGCTGGCTTGACTTCTTCTTCTTCAGACTCTGGCTCCTCCTCTTTTACTGCCTCTTCAACTTTCTTCTTTCCAGCCTGAACGATACCCCCAGACACAAATGCCAGTGGTGCTGTGTATGACTTTTTCTGCTTCTTTGGTGCTTTAACGTCTTCATCACTTTCTGAATCACCAAAGACACCATAAATCTGTTCATCTTTTGTGAATCTCCTTCTTCCAAATCCACTAGTACCACTAAAAGCATGTTCAAGGTCCCTGTCTGAGACCTCGAAGGATTCACGGTATTCATCACCCATCTCGAATTTTTCTCAGAATAGTCGTCTCAAGCTACATAGAAAAATTAATAGTTAGGCAACTTTTGGTACCTAAGGCGTATTCTCGCCGTTCCCCGAGGAATCAAGGGGAACGGCGAGAATAGAGGGAGTCACTCCACGCGGACTCCGCGTACGGAAAACGACGAGAACACGCGCAATGCTTCCAACATGAATTTTGTTTGACAAAAAAATTTGCAGTTGACGAAATTATAGAATAGAATAGAATCGTTTTAATTCTCCACAATAGCATACAGCTAGCCTCGGATTGTCAACATTACAGCGGATTACAATCATAATACAATACATTCAAAGATTTGTCGAGTTAAAATGCTTACTAAAATAAGGGACAAATGAATTCAGGTACCTCTCGGATGATTTCGTTGGCGGGGGCTTAAGTTTTTGAAGGCCCAAGGACTTTGTCTGCCCTCTTGTACCGGGTCGCACACACTTCCCATTTTCGAACTCCGGTAAAATATCCCGATGTTTTACTGAGCAGAGGCATTTCAAACCAAAATCCATGGTCAGCTTATGCCTTCGCTCCTTCAGGGTCGTCAGAGATGAAGTCCTTAGGCCTTCTTCATAAGACGTATAGCAATTCCCAAGGATAATTCGAATAGCCCTTTTCTGGATCACTTCCAACTTATCAGATTGCGATGCTGATAGTCCGGGATGCCAAACTGGACATGCGTAGCCTATTCTGCACTAGGTCTGATATAAGTACAATAAATAGACCTCATTATTTTTTTAGGCAACGCAAACCGTCGGAGAACTGAAAACGAACGAAGGAGTAAAGAACACTTGTAAATGATCTGGTCAACATGAGAGTGCCATCTTAGGTTATCATCGATCGTAACGCCAAGTATTTTCGCTACGTTCCGTTCACAAAGACCAACACCTTCAAGGTCTGGCAATTTCCTCTTCAGAAACGACATTCCCATAATAAAACTCTTTGGGCGGCTGACAGCTAATTTAACCTCATTAAGGTCATAAAATACTGAAAATTTGTGAAATAGATAAATCAACAGAATAGGATCCAGATTAATCTGGATCCACTTTATTTTTGGTTTTGTTTATATTCAGATTGTTTTTAACTGATTTTACACTGCACCAACACCAGCAAAAATTGATTCCCCTCCGAATCTGAAACGGAGTCCTTTTTGATGATGGTGATGATAATCGGAGCACTCCCAGTTCGTGGGGACTCGCGAGAATATGGGGAGTGAGTCCCTGGGACAAACAAAAACGTAGGGACTCCTCAAAAGGAGTCCTTGCCTCTACAATCTTTTTTTTTAGCTTGCTGATGGAACACAAATCCTATATATCACAATGAAGGCTGAGTTGTTTGATTGATCCCAGACTTCAGCCTTAAGAGAACTTAAACTTGAAGTTGCCTGACAAAGTAAATGAGACAAAGAGATTTTCCTGTCTGAAGAAACAGGGGAAAAGGTTGTTAGAATTAAATATACAGAGATTGTTTAATATCTTATTTGATATAACTGTATCCTCACAGAAGGGAGAGAAGAAAGAAAAAAAGTGCAAAAAGTTAAGATTCAAACTTTAAAGACAAAAATTTAAGATTAAATCATAATGGTTTTCGAAGTTTTCTGCAAACAGTGAAGGAAGGGGATTGTGGAGCACTCAAAAGGATGGAAAGTATGGCAAAAAATTGTTCTTATTTACTGTAATCTAACCCCCTTCCTAATTTTTTTTATAAACAATCGTGTCTAGTCTTTTTTTTTTTTACTTGAGAAAGGGCTTCTCCTGCTCAGAATGGCATTCAGATTGCCATTTGTTAAGTCGTATCAGTCGTTTACTTTGGCCTTTTGCCAAGTCGTATCAGTCGTTTATTTTGGCCTCGCCAGTCTCTGCACAGTCGTAAGCCAGTCCCAAAAGACAAGTCGAGTCGTTTAAACCAGGTTTTGTAGGTTTTTTGTAGATAGGTTGGAGACATGATTCATGGGGGCAGCAATGCGGCTACCTGGTCTACTCCCATGGGATTTGGAGCTGCCTCACTTAAGCTGCGTTTTTTTGGATGTAGTTTCGGCGTAGTTTCGCTTAAAAGCCGTTTTATTTGTCCATTCCATTTGCTGTAGTTTCGAACCTGAAACTACGGAGCTCAAACTACAAACTACCTCGCAGACGTAGTTTGGTGTAGTTTGGCTTTTCCGAAACAAGAACTCAATAAAACGCAAGTAAGACAAAACAAGAGCCAAACTACAAACTTTGACGAAACAGTAGTTAATCCAAAAAAACGCAACTTTATGCTAAGAAAAAAATGCCCGCGTTTACCTTCCGTACGTCCGCGGAGTAGCCGAAAAATCGCTACGATAAGCCTGTCCAGCAAATTGCCAACAGCACAAGAAACAATGATTTATAGGGATGTCCTCGATCTACTAGCGAAAGCAGACATTAAAGTCTAGCAGCGACTCCGTAGACCATCCAACCACCGTCATTGACCAGGCAAGAGGACCGTCCCTTGAGCCCAGCTTCTCAAGTTTAGCCAAGCTTCAGAAAGAAAAAGTCTAGAAGGGTCAGTGGATCCCAAAGACTATACCATAGAAGGAAGGAAGGACATCCAAGTTTTTCACAGAACTAAAAATACTTTGCTGTCTTGCCTAAACTCCGGAAAAGATAAAGTCCCAAATCAGTACCAAAGAGGCATTTATTCAATACCTTGTGATTGCAGCAAACGTTACATAGGAAGGAGAGAGAGAACTTTCGGAAAACTGACCACGCCCTCTCCAACGGACACCGTCATAACTATACTTTCAAATCTGCTCTTGCAGAACATATTTTCGAAAACCCATCCTATTCAGTTCATTTTGAAAAAGCCCAAATTCTTGCAACGTGCACCCGACTCCATCAAACCATTCGAGAAGCCGTTGAGATAAAGAAAAACCGAGCAGGCATTAACCGAGATACAGGCGAGTACTCCCTACCGGAAACGTGGAACAGGGTTATTAAGGGAAGAAAAATGTTTCCTGTCGTCGCACCAATCGTGCAGCAAAAACAGCAGCCGTGTCAAAAATTAAATCTCAGCACCAGTTTTTCCGTGCAGTAATTATTCAAAGTAATAGATACAGCCGAGTACTCCATAATAGAAACGTAGAATGAGGTTATTAATGAAATAATATTTAAGTTTTCAGCCTCTTATTAACAACAAAACCGAAGTTGATCAAAATACAGAAAAAATCCTTTCCTGTCATCGCCCCAATCGTGCAGCAAAAACAGCATCCGTGTCAAAAATTAAACCTCAGGACTAGTTTTTCCACTACAGTGGTATTTGAAGGTAATTTACTTTAACAGGATTTTTATAGTCGGTAGAAGCTTCAGTTATTTATTACAGGTTTGTTTCCTTCCCCAACGTTGACCCAGAAATATTTCAAAGTCAACTTGGGCTCAAAGAATATTTATTATTTAAGCAACTTGGGACCAGAAAATGAAAATTCCAATAATAATAGCAGATGAAATTAAACAATCTAATTTTATTCTTTATGACAAACACTTGGATCTTAGTAGATATTAAGTTCTTAATTTTTATTTTCATCTAAACGATGTCTAAGCCCTTTGGTTCTAATTGTCAGTCATGTTTATTCGGACAAGGACAGGAAAGGGAAAATATCAAACGTCACATCAGTCAACAGCTAGGCTAACTGTTTCACTTTCAGCCATCTCTTGAAACCGAAAAAGATATTTGTCACAACGAAGTCACCACACTTCTAATCAAAGGTTGTGCAAATTTAAGTTTTTGATTGTTAAAAACGGTTCTATAGAGCAATAAATTGCCAGGAAAAGGCCAATGTTTCTGTTGAAGAGGGCTAACATACCGAAGTCACTAAAATTAGTAATGTGGCACTGGTTCCAAAGTATCCTGCACTTTTGTTTGAATACCGTACTAGCGAAAAAAATATTTAATTGGACATAGTATTTCATCCATGTTCAACAACATAAACCTATTCGGACAACTGGATTGCATTTTTCAGGAATAAAAGCATATTGAATAAAGTATTTTACCATTGCTTTGTCACTGCATTGGTGAATGTCCGATAGCTCTCTGAGATGGTTATTGCATGCTCAAACATAAAAACAGAGGGGTGCCACTTCCAAGCCAAAACTTTTTATTTATGTAGAAAAAAAAACTCCAGGACAGGCAAAAAAATTATGCTCTGTTGTGCTCTTTCACCTGACCGTGCCAATACACGAAGCTGTACTGTGATGCAGCTGCAATGTTCTCCCCACAAATGGAAAAGAAGAAAAAGAACATTAATATCTGTTAGAACGTGGATATTTTACTTTGTAGAGAGTTACTTAATTTAAACAGTGCAGTTTGGGTTAAATAGTAGAACTGTAGAATAAAGATCAAAAATTCATGTTCACGTGTTTACAGGGACCCTTAATTCTACCTAAATTAGCAACAATCTCTGACTGATAGTTGACATTTTGACAAAGCACATGAAAATGGCACCGTTCAAAGTCAACAAACATTCAAATAAGCATATCTGTACTGTAGGCCAGAGTCGTCTAGGCTAATTCTTCAGTCTTGTTCTAGTCTTGTTTGATTTCTAACAGCTCAAAGCGTAGCCTACAGTAGAGGTATGCTTATTTGAACACTTTTTAAAATGTTCCACTACCTTGGCTTTCTTACTTGCATATAATAATGTAAAACAGAAAAGAAAAATAACAGACTGGATATCAGCTAACAGCCAACTATTTCAGAAATCAGGGTTATCCTGGCACAAGCTTGAAGTAGAAATTCAATTAACTTCCTTTGATTTCAAATATATTAAAAAGGTCCTTCCTCTTTAGAAGGCAAAAAGTTGCAAAAGCATGAGCAGTCTAGTACACTAGCCCCATTTCAGGTATGGTGCTCAAACGTCTAGCACCATGCCTGGGTGCTAGACGTTCAAGCACTGTACCTTGGATTTCATGTATGGTGCATGGATTTCAGTATACAGTGCATACAGGAAAACACAGTTTCTGTCATCACAACTGAGCACCGGCTCGGACAGGGCTGAAATTACTACTATGAATTGGAGAAATCAAAGACAATCCTTTATATTTTTTCACAACAAAAACAAAAGGGCTCTACTGATGATGGAGATGAAAAACCTAACAGCACCCTATCCATTTTCCATGTATTTTCCCTATCTATTCCCCAAGAGCCAATATTCTGGTTGGCTGCTAGGTAGAAAAAGCTGAGGCACAGGAAACTTTGCATGCAAAACCCTTGACTATGTAGAAAAGGAAATGAGGTTTTTCACATCTGTCATCAGCCGAGCCCTTTTGTTGTTGTTGTGAAAAATATGTAAAGGATTGTCTTTGATTTCTCTAATTCATTGTAGTAATTTCAGCCCTGTCCGAGCTGGTGCTCAGTTATTATGACAGAAACTGTGTTTTTGATGTATGCACTGTATACTGAAATCCATGCACCATACATGAAATCCAAGGTACAGTGCTTGACCGTCTAGCACCCAGGCATGGTGCTAGACGTTTGAGCACCGTGCCTGAAAAGGGGCTAGTGTACTAGACTGAGAGTGAGTGATTGTTTTGTTACTAGTATACGGGAAAAAATGACTAGTTTGGGTTTTAGTTTTTTCTTTGTCAATCATTCTCTGTAATCAGATGTTCCTATAATAAGCATACCTCTACTGTAGAGTAATCTCGAACTTAGCTATGTGATACTAATAAGGATAAAATGGCCAGTGAGCCAGTGAGCCGAAGTTACAACAACGATCTGACAATCAAGACGCCAGCCAGCGAGAGACTCTACAGGAGGATAACACCACCTTATCTCGCTGGAAGTGCGATTTAAGGTTAAGGTAATAAAGAAAAGCAGCCACAGTCCTGGGGAACAGAATGTCAAACAGAATAGCCTAGGAATTGCAATGCCTACCGTACATTCTTTCACAGCATAAATATAAATCTATCCAAATTCTGTCAACAAGCAACAGTTTATGGTTTCAATGCCATCTGTGCTGGTGTTTACTGAGCAGTATTATTACTAACTGGTAAAGGGATACCGGAAGATGGCGCTTCCAGTTCCTTTTCATGTTTAGAGAAGAAGTAGATCACCTACTAAGCACGTGGGTACTCAGCCGAATTCCCGAATTTTCAGTTTCCATCCATTTTTGATAAGATCCATCAGAATGGCGACTGACCTTGATGCAAAAATCATCAGGCAAGTAGAATACTACTTCAGTGATGCAAACCTTACGCGAGACAAATTTCTGCAAGAAGAAATCAAGAAGGATGATGGTAAGGAACTCTTTTCTTTTCTGTTGATAGGACGGGTGCCAAAAAAGTTACCAGTATTTACTGGTGACACATCAAAACTACCCAGCCATGGTAAATCCTGAATTTTGGGTGCAGTAACCTGGATTAGTGACATTGTTGCATCTTGTCATAGACTGCTTACATAATTCTGCTGTTTGTCACAGGTTTTTTACTTCTCCGCAGATTGACAGTTGTGAGCCTGTGAAAAAATTTGCCAAAGGAATTGAAATCCTGTCAAAATATCTCAGAAGTCAGTGGTTGAAGAGTATCAAGGAGACTTCTCATCAAAACAGTTCATACTGTATATTTGCTGAATATTACCTCGTCTTGTTTTTAAACTGAAAGTATCATAAATATCAGCAAGTATCAATTCAAGCCCACCCAAAAAAAACCCTCAAAAAACGCTCTTAGTTCGTCCTGGTTGGATCAGGGCTATGCAGATGGATTTTGCAAACTTGCTTATGACCTTATGTAGATTTGAATTTTGAGGCAAAGTAAGAGAGCCTTCCAAGTTTCAGTGTGTAGGCTAATTTAACTGCTGGTTTAAAGCCAGCTCAGTTTATAAAGCAGGCTTTCAAAATCAAATAACATAATGTGTAAAGTAAAAACTACAGTAGAGACTAGAGGCAGACTAGAGGGATGCTTATTTGAATGTTAGTTGACTTTGAACTTTGCCATTTTTAGGAACTTGCTCTGACTAAAGTTAACTGTCAGTTAGCCAAAGTACATAATTAACAGCCTCGGCACCTGAATACACACTTTGAATCTTCATTTACCATTTATCCCAAAACAACTGTTCAAAAAAGCATACCTCTACTGTACAAGGATCTCTCCAGGGTTGGTGCCATAACTTACTAACTGGGCAGAAAAAGGGGATAATGCCACAATATGTGCATTTTTAAAATTCATTGCAATCAGTACTGTGCAGAAGTATTTTTTAGGTTTAGTCTGAGACATCCACATACCCCTTGTCTGAAATATGCCTACTCCTTGTCAAAAAAAATAATGCTGGGGCTAAAGTCAACTACCATTCAGACAAACTAGCTAATTAAGAGCCGCTAAGAATACCTGTTGGGTCTTCCTTTTACAATTAGCCCGAACCCGCACTGTTAAAGTTAATTGAGATTCTAAGAAGCATATCTCTACTGTACCAGACAGTGGCGAAACTAAGGGGGGGGGCCTGAAAGGGGCAGAGCTGCCCCTCTACGGAAAAGCCTATTGGTAAATCTGCAGTGTTTGTTGGTGTGAAGCAAGACACACGCTTTTATTATTCTGTTTCGGATACCGACAAAAGCTCTGTCGGCAAATCTGGCAACTTCCTTTTGGGGAATCGGCAGCGTTTTCCGTGCGGAGATGGTGCTCAGATTCGGTTTGCTGTACCTAATAGAGCTCCAACAAACACTTTCCTCGTTCTGTTTCTGACACCGACAAAAACTCTGTCAGAGTGTTAGTAGATCATGAAACTTGTCCTTCCTTCCTTCCTTCCAGTGTATAGTCCTCGGGATCCACGAACCCTTTCCAACTTCTTCTTCTTCTGAAACTATGGGTTTCGAATGCACATCGTTCTTGGGGCTGGGGAGATTTCGAATGCATTCTGCAAGGAAGTCGAGGACTTCCTTAAAGACTGGTGACTCCTTGGTTTTCTCCAGTTTCGTTGTGTATTTTAGAGTCTGGACTTTCAGATCTAGGCCGTATAATCTGAAAGTTGAAATCACTTTCTTCCTCTTGGTTGATAGCTCTCTGCATTCAAAGAGGACATGCTGTATAGATTCTTCCCATATATGACAGAATCTACATAATGATGATGATGACTGCTTCCATCTGAATAGTTCCTTATTCAGAGATACCACTTGGCTTTTTAGGCGGAAGAACGTAATACTTGCTTTGTGTGATCTGAAGGGTGATTCCAGCTTTTTTGGGAGGGGTTGCAGTGTCTGAAGTAGTCTGTTTCTTATGACATCTCTGACAGTGGATAATGTGTTGGCAGAAGGGGTTTCTTTATCAGTGGCTTCTTGGGCTGTCTTGTCTGCAACTTCATTTCCGCTGATACCGCAGTGACTCGGTATATGCTGGAAAGATGTTTTTACTCCTATTCCTTCTAGGCTCCGGATCTTTTTTCTGATGGATATCAGATTGGTGTGACCTGTCTCCCACTTGATGTTTTGGATCAGTTGCAGTGAAGATTTTGAGTCGCTGAAGACTACGACCTTCTTGGATGTTGAGATGATCTGTATGGGGACATTGAGGGCTAAATCAATGGCTTTCAGTTCTGCTGATAGGATTGACGACTTGTCAGGCAGCCCATGTTGTATCTTCATGTTGTACGGTGGAATGTAGACCCCAGCTGCGCTTTTCTGGTTTCTGACGGAGCCGTCCGTATAGATCTCCAGGTGATAACAATATTGCTGGTATTTGAGGAGTAGGAATTCTTGGGCAACAGATTGTTGGGGAATTTGGTCCTTCAGTCTATCATGCTGTCTTCTACATAGATTTTGTTCATAATCCAGAGTGTTGATTCTGGGTAAGGTGTGCAGTCTGGTAAGCTGTCTTCTTTCCAGGAGGTTATGTTTTCTTCGAAGATTCCAAAGGAAGAATTGGGGCGTCTGTTTTTGCTAGGGACTTTTGGAGTTGACGTTTAGTAGCTTCATTCTTTCTTCGATTTTTGGGATGCCTTTTGTTTCAGGCAGTCCACTGGGGTGTGGGGGTGTAAGCCGTATGCAATTCTTATTGCCCTATTTTGGATGGTCTCTAAGACACCATTATTACGACGACTGTATTTGTATGTGAAGAAGCAGTCTCAACCTGATGTTATGGCGAGGGGTGTAGTAGGCCGGACATAGATGGTAAATGTCCTTAGATACAGTCATCGGAGTCAGGACAGCCTAGCCTAGGGCGTCGGGTGGCCTACTACACATGCAGACTTCACGGGTTCATTGTGGATTCCCGCGGTCGATTCACACTAAGGTCTGCGTACCGTAACACAATAGGTTATAAACCACCCATCATACAAAGAGAAATCGGCAGCGTTTTTTGGTGCGCGGATTCCGTTTCAATACCAACATGACCTCTGACAAACACTTGCCTGACCGTTTTTGATAACAACAAAATCTCTTTAGGTAAATCAGGAAACTTCTTTCTTGTTCGAAAACCGTTGTGGAGACGGTGCGCGGATTCCAGTTTCAGTATCTGTAACAGCTCTGACAAACAATTTCCTCATTCCGTTTCTGATACCGGCAAAGGCTCTATGAGGGATCAAGAAACTTCTCGTCTGGGGATCGGAATCTTTTGTCGGTGCGTAGATGAAACCAACAAATATTTTGTCGGGAATTCAAGCAGATGATCGGATCGAGATCCTGATTTCTGTTTGTTTTTTTTTCGATATGGTGACCAGTCAAAGTTTGTAGGTAAAATGGGAACTCTTTTTCGTTCCGTTTACATCTGGAGTGGATAAAAATCATGTCGTTAAATTTAGTAATTCCGAACTGATGTCGGTGCGAGGAGTTCTGGTTTGGTGACTATAAAAATTCTCGTCGGTAAATCAGAAAATGTTTAGGGTAAAAGCACTTTTTCGTTCCGTGCTGTTCCATGGCGGTTCTTGAGTGATTTCTCTGTTCCCACCAACAAACTGCCGTTTCAGGTTTATCCGGCTGTACATGGTAAAATCAATCGGGGAAATGGTCCACTTTATTCGGTGACTTTTGACTTTCAGATTCCGACCATTGATACCCCCACCAACTCTGTCCACCGAGGTTGGATTAGGCCAGGATATCTGAATAACAACTAGGTTACATGACCGCATTATTGCATGTTTTCATCTTAACCGCTCAACCCATTCCATCCTTCAGTGTTTCAGAAAATGTCCAGGACCCACCTTTATTCCCCCACACCACAGCCACCATGGCAAGAAGAGGTTCGGAGGCAGAAATGGCACACATTTGGCTCTGTGCCTACCACCCTTCAAGTATCACCCGAATCGGAGTTTTCAGAAAACCGGTTCGGCACCCCCAGTCTCACCTTCACCCCACAGACGTCAGATCCGGTTCGGGCCTCAAAGCCTGTCTAGGTCCCATGAATTTTGTACCTTCCAAGTTTCATCCCAATCACTTCGTTTGTTCGGTCCCTACGTATACTACAGCATTTCTGAGACCTCCCTGCCATACCGTTCTCGGTTGCGGATTATTGAAACAGTTTGGGCAAGTTTCATTTGAATCCGAGCATTTTCTAGGGCCCATGAACCCGTTTGATTTGTGAGGCGGATCTCAGTATTTCCGTGACCTCCACCTTCCGCAGTTGTAGTTGTCGGATTCGGTTCAGACACGGAAGGAGCAAATTTAAGGCATCTGCTCCTACCAGGCATCAGGTTTCCATGAAATCGGATTGCCCGTTTACTTCACCTGTACTTTGATCCAATGCACCTCTAACCAAGTTTCAACAAAATGTCTCATCCCCTTTGAGAGTTATCATCACAATCGACGGACAGACAAACTTAGTAGATGACGTCACTAACGTTTTGGGATCCCAAAAAGCCGTGAAATTTGTCCCCGTCACTAACGTCTTGGGATCCCAAGATGCCGCTAAGTTTGCAAACGAAAAAGACAGCCGCATAAATCTTCAAGCAGTGTCGTAATCTGGTGCAGTATCAGAACTACTCTTTTGGTTTACAGGACTATTGACTGCATAGTATGTTCTTGGTTCCATGTGGTGACAATTGTGTGCCAGGGAGTGAAAGGCAAAATTTAGTAACTTTCATTAGAAAACCATCTCAACTGATTTTTTACAATTTATTACTTCAACGGTGTGTAAGATGCATTCACGTGGAACGTGCGCCGTTGCTGCCGCGGCTACGGCGTTTTGTCTCGGTTAATTGTTAAATCATCTCGGCAAATTCTGGGATTGCCCCTCCCCCCCCCCCCCCCCGCGACAATAGGCTAGTTTCGCCAATGGACTAGATGAAAATCACCTTTTATTATTCACGATGGGTTCACTAGAAAAACAATGAGCTTTGAAGAGTAGTAGGGTTTGTAATGCCTTGGCCAAAGAAAGTTCACTACTCCTTTTTCAGGCTGGGTTACCCTTGAGACCATGCTGAAGTTCAAGCGTCTTGCTGCTTTGTCTCCTGATGCTGCTGTTATCGTTGACGCCCTGAAGAAGTCTGAAAGCGGTCTTCTTGAGATTGCCGAAGATGGTCTGAAAATTCGTAGAAACCCTACCAAGCCTATTCCTGAGGTTACAGATGATCTGAAGAAAGAGTTGTCCCTCAGAACTGTTTACTGCAAGGGATTTGACAAGAGCTCCACTTTAGATGAGCTTTTGGACTACTTCAAGGATCATGTAACTGTCACGCATGTTCAAATGCGCTATTTTGGCGTGAAACCAACACAGAACTTCAAGGGCACAGCTTTGGTTCAGTTTGAAAACCGAGAGCAGGCTGAGACGTTCATGGCGCTTGAGTCAGTCAAGTACAAGGACGTCACACTGTTCCGACAGTGGCATGAGGACTGGCGCAAGGAGAAAGACGAAGCCTTCCAGAAGAAGGATGAAGTGAAAAAGGCCAAGCTGGAGAAAAATGAGCAAGATAAGAAAGACTTGATCAAGGAAATGACGGAAAATATTGAGCATGGCTCAGTTATCCTCGTCACAGACCTTGACAGCAAGTGTGACTGGAAGGCGATTAAAGACGCCTTTGCCAAGTTCATCGAAAGCGGGCAGGGTGAGATCAAGTTTGTTGAGATCGAAAACGAGAATGATAAAGTCACAGCCTTTGTTCGCCTGCCGACTGCTGAGCTTGCTAAGACAATTAAAGAAAAGGTTGGGGACACAATTAAGGTGAATGACGTTGATGCCAAAGTGTCAATCCTTGAAGGCGATGCTGAGCAGGAGTTCATTAAGAAGACAGCCGCCCGTCGGGTTGAGGCAAGGGGTCAGAAGCGACCAGCTGGTCGAGGGGGAAGAGGCGGCCGCGGGGGTGGTCGTGGAGGCTTCAGGGGCCGTGGGGGAAGGGGAAATAAGCGTCCAAGAAGGGACTGATAGGTATTATGTTTCGTGTTTCATACTTTGATAACGACCTTGAATAAAGAGAAGTCACCCATTTTTTGTGCTTCTTAGGCGTGTTCGTTGTAATTTCCGGCTTTTACTCGCCTGTGTCTAGTGTTTCTTCTATAAGGAGTTTTTTGGTCTCACCATCTACAGGTGATTTCTTCTTAGTAAAACCTGCCTCCCAAAAGGTTCTGGTTAGTCTGCAATGGCGACGAAAACGAGACATTAGTTGCGTTTTTGCTGACACCATGGTATCTGTTACCACGGTCTAAAGTCGTTTTTGCAGTTATCGTGGTATCTGGACAGTTATCGTGGTATCAGATATTCAGATACTACGGTCCGACCGTAGTAACTGGCCGTGGTATCTGAAAAGTCATCTCACTTTCATCAAATTTTGTCAGATTGGTGAGAAAGAAGTTTAGCACTTAGTGATGTAACTGGATATCTGTTTTTCTTTCGGGATGACTTCGAAAAGTGCAATTTCGGCAATAGTCGTTTTTGCAGAGCACCGTGTATCAGATACCACGATAACTGCAAAAACGACTAATTGCAGATCCAGTTACCGTGGTAACAGATACCATGGTATCAGCGAAAATGCAACTATTGGTGAGTAAGAACTGGATGTAGCTCTGCGGAGTAGTCACCACTCACCGTGAATCCAAAAACGCGTTAAAGCACACCTCGCACTGTTAATGTTCCAATATTAAAAAGCGTCTGAATACTGTAAGACTAAGCTCTGTTTTGAACTCGTTATCACGGCTTTTGACTCTTTTAAGCTTTTCCCCAGATCGATTGGCTTCTAGCAAAAACTTTGGCAAAATTCAGAAAACCGGTTTTACGCACCAGTAGCATGATACTCGAAGACTTGCCGGGAGCGTACTGCGCAGGGGAACTAGTGAATCGTGGCAAGTGCAAAGATTAGCGAGGTCTCGTTATCGGATGTAGAATGTGACATACGCAATATAGGTCACCGGGTCTGGGAACGAATGAACGCAATTAGGGAAATAGGATGCAATTTCATTATAGGTAAGACGAGTCCTTTAAAGGATCCCTCTTGCTTATTCTGCCTTTTATAATATACTTAGCTCCCATATGATATTATACGCTTCTCAAATCCCCACCTTTCTCCATTGTTTCGTTTCGTGACTACGAATTTTAGGCGCTTTTTCTGACTTGCCGTAACCCAACGAAAAGTTTGCCGGAATCTTCAACGTCCACTGACAACTCTTTCACACATAAGGATGTGATAATCTTCTGTTTATTACTTCTTTTATTTCCTCAGTTTTTCCACGTTTTAACCAAGGCCCGTTCAGTTTTCAAATGTTTTGCGCCCAGCCGCCGCGTCAAAGAGCAGGAAGGTTGGATATTGTCGACAAGCGCTAACAAGAGAATCGCTAGTTTTAGGTGGAAAGTAATGTTATTTCCAAAAAAGTTTTTTCTGAATAGTTGTGCTTTAAGAGACCACCGAAGAGTAGCCCACTCAGGGAATAAAGAACGCAGCTATCGTTTGGGCCAATTTGGCGAAGCTACATGGCTAGTTTTATGGAAGCACCCATAACTTTCTTTTACTGCTCCAGTCACTTACCTTCACGTATCGACACTAAAGAAAGACAACCCCTTTTGTATGTCGTGTGAGCCCATTAGCAAGAGCTGCTCGATTCCAGCCTGCCCGGGTACGGGACTCGGTCATGCTCGCGAGTCCTGGACAAAATCCCTCGAGACTTAAGTTGCGTTTTTTTGGATGTAGTTTCGGCGTAGTTTCGCTCAAAAGCCGTTTTATTTGTCCATTCCACTTGCTCTAGTTTCAAACCTGAAACTACGGAGCTCAAACTACAAACTACTTCGCAGGCCTAGTTTGGTGTAGTTTGACTTTTCGGAAACAAGAACTCAATAAAACGCGAGTAAGACAAAACAAGAGCCAAACTACAAACTTTGACGAAACAGAAGTGAATCCAAAAAAACGCAACTTGAAACAATGTTCTCGTCCCAGCAAGATTTGTACTTTTTCTTTGAAGTTTAACTGAAAAGCCAACTTATTTGTGTGTAATTAAACTTGAATACGCTGAATCATTTGGATTCTGCTAAGGATTTTCTGGTTTTCCACTATCCGCTCTAGTAGTGACGTTCAAAATAACTACGGCCGTCTACGAAGGGGCAAAAGTGGACAATACACCTTCCCAAAAGTTATATTGGGTTCCCAAAATTTATATTGAATTCCCAAAAGTTATATTGGGTTCCCAAATTGTATCGAACTCCCAGAAGTTGTATTGAATTCCCAAGACTTATGTTGAATTGACAGAGCTTTCATTGAAGTTCCAAAAATTACATTGAATTCGCAGACGTTTCATTGAATTTTCAAATTTCCCGTTGAAATGACACGACAGAAATTAAATTTTGCGAAAGTTTCATTGAAAAATCACAGTTTGTAAACACCAAGCGAAAAATTTCCGAGTTCAATAGAACGTCTGGGAAGTTCAATATCTCGTTTGCGAAACACCGGGGTAAAACAGGACAATGCAATGATACGATACATCAGATGTGTCGAATATCGCGGTATCGAAACTGTCGCACCTAGGCTGATAGAAAAAATCAGCAAGGGACACATGTCTGTTTTCAGGAGTATGCCTGACTTCAGGCGTAGCCTACGCCTGTTTTCAGGTGTTGTTTTAAAATGCTCTAAGGGGAATAAGCTAATAAACGAAGTTACCAGCAGAAAGCAAAGGCTTTGAGCTTCCATTCCAGATAGGCTACTGTACTGAATTTTAACTCAACTTGTACCTAGTTTCCATAAGTCATTTCCCGAGAATAGTTTTTTGGGTGGCAGCTTCATGCAGCACTCCTGTAGTAGAGAACATATTTGCAAAAATAAAAGTCAAAATCAACCTAGAAAGGCCTTAACTTGAGGTTGAGAAAGGTTCAAGGTTTTAATTACACTTATGTATAGCTAGGCTACTATACTGAATAATTATCAAAAGAATCCACAAGACCGACCTAGAAATGCCAGTACTTGACCTGACCTGGACTGCACCAGCTGTGCACCACAGCTATAGGCTAGTCAAACCAGACATGAAGTTTCTTGCTTTTTTTCTATCAGACTATAGTCTGATAGGTGCGATAATTTCGATACCGCGATATTCGACACATCTGTTGTATCGTATCGTTGCATTGTCCTGTTTTACCCCGGTGTTTCGCAAACGAGATATTGAACTTCCCAAACGTTCTATTGAACTCGGAAATTTTTCGCTTGGCGTGTACAAACTGTGGTTTTTCAATGAAAGTTTCTCAAAATAAAATAACTGTCGTGTCATTTCAAATGGGATTTCAACGGGAAATTTGAAAATTCAATGAAACGTCTGCGAATTCAGTTCATTCAATTCAATTCATTTATTTGTATCCGCCAAAGCTGGCGAGTAAAAAAAATATAATAAAATTCACACAATTGGTCTACAGACTAATAACTAGACCATATACTTTCATACAAACTACTTCATTTAAAAAAAAAAGAAAAAAAACAATTAGCCTACGCTATCCTCAATGAAGTCTACCTAAACTTTAACCAAAATACAATCACCGCAACGCATCGGTCAAAGTGTGCTTTATGGAATAAATTTTTGAAAAAAAATGTTTCCCGTTTCTTTTTCAGAATATCAGTGGGGTTTTTTAAACCATAATTTTCCATCATAAAAGAACTGGATTGGTATTTCGAAAACCGGCATAAAAATTTCCCAAAATTTAAAAAAGTAGTTTTAATATGAGATAAATTTGTCAACGTTAAAAAAGGTAAAAAAGAAGATGCAAGCAAAGCCTGTGGAAGAGCAACAGTGTTAAAAATCTTTGCAAGATTGCGTCTAGATAGGAAATCCCTGAGACAAATCACCGCCCCGAAACTAGAAGAAATACGCGACTCCACATCTTTTACTATTAGAGCCCTCGTTAATGACAAAGTCGGGCCATAAGGGATTCCCAGATATCTTAAAGACTCACATGGTTTTAGGACTGAATTATATATACGGACAGATACTGAAAGAGAAATTTTTTCAAGGGGTTTTGGACCAAAAACCATAAACTGGCATTTTTCAGGTCGAAAAATCAGGCCATATTCTTTAAAAGACTTAACTAGATAATTTACATTATTCTGAAGGCCCGATAGAGAACGGCTAATAAGGAGTATGTCGTCAGCATACGCTATAAGAGAAGCTAGGATACCTTTACCATAAATAAAAGAAGACTGTACACCATCAAGACATGCAGCGATAGTTATATTGAAAATCACTGGAGAAAGAATACCACCCTGACGAAGACCGGTTTAGAACAACATCAAAATCAGTGTAAGAACCCTTCCAAAGAACTCTAATTCGAGAAGCTCCAAACCACCGACGCAACAATATAATTTCTGGGAACTTCGATGAAAGCTCTGTCAATTCAGCATAAGTCTTGGGAATTAAATATAAATTTGGGAACCCAAGATAACTTTTGGATATTCAATATAAATTTTGGGAACCCAATATAACTTTCGGGAAGTGTATTGTCCACTTTTGCCCCTTCGTAGCCGTCCCCACAAAGCAAATTCTACTATGACGCGGAAGATTTGAATCTCTACTGAACGCGGCTTTTCAGTGGACAGTGATGAACTTGGTAAAGATTGCTTGGTGCCTGAACACAAATTTTTCGTAAATCTTTTTCGTCAAGCATACATCACAGGTACAAGTTCATACAGGGACCACGAATCTGACAGGGAAACTCACTTATTCGAAAATCGATTATTCGTGGATAGCGGAGCAACGAAGAAACGCATTCTCATCGGGTCTTCAAGCCAATTTAAGTGAACGAGGGATGGGTAGCTAGATTGTCCTATCTCAGCCCTTTTCAGTTAAACTTTTAATAAATAACTAGCATAATAACATGGTATAATAATAAAAAATAACATAATCCTCGCTTGACCAATCTCTTTCCCCGAAGACGTCAGTATCATTTCCGGCCTCTCAGCCCCTCAGGGTCACGGTTATAAGCGCTATTCTGGCCTCCCTTCCTTTGATGACTGGGATTTGGGTTCTACCAGGGACCCATAAATTTCCTGTAATGACTCGCCATTCAGGGGGCTTGTCAATAAGAGATTTCTCATGCGCTCTTGACCGAGCGTCAGATAGTTCGAGAAATACCCGCGGGGATAAAAAATACCCGACTATCCAGATAGACAAAATTTTTCGCAGCTGTTGTGCTGAACTAGGAATATTTCTCTGTAATGGAAGAGTATCCTGGAACTTTTGTTCTAGCTTAGGTACCTGGTGGCATGCTGAATAGTCCCATTAAATTTTGTCTATCTGAGCAAGAGCGCCGATTCGACCCAAGCGGAATTTTTGGAAACTAGGTGAGGCTCGGGCAACATAGCAACATAGAAGCATAGGAAATGACAAGCCCCCTGAATCATTACAGGAAATTTATGGGTCCCTGGTTCTACTCTGGATCCCTGTTCTCACGGATTCCGTTTCACAATAGCAAAACGAGAAACCGCCGAGCGCAAGAACTACACTGTAAAAAGTTTCTCCGAGTAAGGATTAAAGTTAACTGCGGTATTTGCTACTGGGATTAATCTTATCCCTACTGAGATAAGATTAATCCGAATTAGAGCTAAGATTATCTTTTTAGAGACAAGATTAATCCCAGTAGCAAATACTGCAAGATTATGTTTTACAGTGTAGCGGAAAATATTGCGCCTTTTCAATTCGCCATATTCCTGTTCAGCGCTTCCAAGCGGGCTAGTTTCTGTTAATCCCCCTATGCCTCACCATCAGCACTTGGATCAGACATAGTAAAGTAGATCCACAGGTTAGTTAGTGGAAAACCTGTCATCCGTGTCCCAGGTAATGGAAGTTTTGCATATGTTTCAGCAGCAAAAAGTGAGAGTGACCCATTCCCCTATGCGATTAGACTTTTTACTATGTCTACACAAGTGTTGGTTATGAGGCTCATAGACATCAAAAAGTCGGATCCATAGGGTAGTTGGTCACTTTCACTTTCTGCTGCTGAAACACATGCAAAACCCCATTACTTGGGACACAGATGACAGGTTTTCCAATCGCTAACCTGTAGGTCTATTTTACTATATCTGATCCAAGTGCTGACGGTGAGGCATAGGAGGATTAACCGAAACTAGTCCGCTTGGAAGCGCTGAACAGGAATATGGCCAATTTCTCCCTTGCTCGCCAAAATCCACTTTCCACGTACGTGATAAATCACGTAACTTTCAAAAAGTAGCGCAGCGCAAGAACACCTCGGAAAGCAAAGTGGATTTTAGCCGCAGTCGCAAGAACAAACGGTGTTTAACGAACTGTCTCTTAGAATACTCTATACGACCAAGTCCAAAACACGCCAGTGATTCTCAGGAAGACGGAGTAAACGTGTCCATAGCGACTCAAATCCTGAGTCAGCGCAGCTGTGACACCGTTTCTTCCGCAGGTACCCGGAGATTCTGCATCGGCAGGGAGAGATAGTGATTGAGAGTATTTCAACGAAATATTCGACATATTCCGAAAAATTTAAAATTACAGCATGCTTCAACGAATGCCTTTTCGCAAGACACTTTGAAACCAGAACACATTTGAACGAATACAATGAAAATCGAATAAGTTTCTCTAGACTACTGGAAAGTAATTTGAAAGTTTTAAGTCCAAAGACAAATCTGAAAGAGATCATTTCAGTTTCGATCTGAAAACTAGCTTCAATTCCGCACGAAATTTAGTCAAGTTTCAAAGTTTCGTTCCGAAGTTTCAAACAGTTTCGTGAAGGTTTAAACGCCTCCAACGAAAAGTGGGAAATCGTGAACTTGTAGTGTCTGATCTTTAATGTTACTTTGGAAATGTCAGATACTCGAAAGATCAGTCAACTGCACCAAGACAACAACAACGAATGCGAGCGTTTTTTTTTGGCCCCAAAGTCTACCAGACGGCGGACAAGCCAGCGGAACTTTCCAGACCGCCAGAATCGCCCTGCAGATTACGAATCCGAGACCTTCGAGTTTTACACGAGGCAAAGGTCAGCTAATTCCGAGGAACGGGATTGGCCATTCCAAGACATAGCTCCTTTCTGGGATCCCAAAACGTAAGTGGAGGGATACCTATGACATCACAAAAGTTGTCCGCGCGATAACTCTGGAATGGATTGGGATATTTTGTTGAAACTTGGTGGGAGGATCCTTTGGGTCAAAGTACAAGTCACGTTCGAAGATGGGCTCTGTAGGCCTATATTTGAGTGTGGGGAGGAATTTCAAATTAAGGGGCAACAAATTTTTCTGGAAAGCTATTTAGATAGTTGATTTAGAGGTAAGGAGACATGCAGAATTCGGATATGAAATTTGTTTTCTCGCCGGACAAACAGTTCACCCGGAATCCGGAAAAAAACGGAAAATTTGAGAAAAGTAAAAGTTTAGTATGAAGTTGATTAGAGGCTCGATTTAGGGGCAAGGAGATGTGCTGATTCCGAATAAAAAAGTTATTTCTCGCTGGACAGTTGGTTCGGCCGGAATCCGGGCAAAACCGGAGAATTTGTTAAAAGTAAAAGTTTTATTTAAATTTGATAAGATGTTCGATTGGCGGATAAGAAAACATGCTGAATTCGTATATGACAATCATCTTCTGATCGGACGTATAGATCGCTCGGAATCCGGCTGAAACCGGAAAATTTGTTAAAAGTAAAAGTTTAATCTGAAGTTGATTAGAGGTTGGATATAGGGGCAAAGAGACATGCTGAATTCGTTTTTAAACTTTAGTTTTTTGTCAGACAAGTAGTTTGTCTGGAATCCGGCCGAAACCGGAAGTTTGGCAGAAGCCTTTGAAGGAAGGAGATACGACGTAGGCTATAGGGTAAATCATATGCTGAATCCATATCTGAATATTTGACAGCGCAAAACGGGTATCTGAATAGATCTGAACTGAAAATTTCGGGATCCCATCGAAACCTTTGGTCTTGTTAGGGGAGGAGTCAAACAGTGACAGCTTCCCCGCCTTAGGGGGCAAGCTGTCATAATCGCCCTATAGAGGGCGATCTCACAGATTCACTATACAGAAAGGAAAGCGAGGACAAATGGGATGATGTCGCTGCGCCTTTACAACTTCTCACTGGCTTGCCCAGTCAACTTTCCACGTATGGAGTGGATTCCTTTCCACGTAACTTTCCAAGACTAGCAGAGCACAAGGACAGCCTCGGAAAGCGAAGCTTCAATTCCGCACGAAATTTAGTCAAGTTTCAAAGTTTCGTTCCGAAGTTTCAAACTGTTTCATGAAGGTTTAAACGTTTCCAAAGAAAAGTGAGAAATCGTCAACTTCTAATCTCGGATCTTTAATGTTATCCTTGGGAATGTCAAATACTTGAAAGATCCGTCAACTGTACCAAGACAACAACAACGAAGGCGAGCGGTTTTTTGGCCCCAAAGGCTATCATACGGCGGATAAGCC
The DNA here is from genome assembly GCA_030848855.1 of Branchinecta sandiegonensis. NCBI lineage: Eukaryota > Metazoa > Arthropoda > Branchiopoda > Anostraca > Branchinectidae > Branchinecta > Branchinecta sandiegonensis. The sequence goes on from JAUPMV010000012.1 coordinate 4,267,405, forward strand.
AGGGGAGCTTTCCAGACCGCCAGAATAGCCCTATCGACTACGAAACCAAATACTTTCACATCAGCATTGACACTGAGCGTTAGAAACAGCGGCACCTAGAGAGTATGTGGGCTGTTCTACCGAAACACAAAAGAAAAATCCGGCTCAGTAACAGATGAAAGTGAACAGACGCCATTCATAAAATCCACTGATGAATTGCCGCTAGATGCACTAGAGAAATGATAACAGTGACACGCTAGATCTCTTGGTATAAGTTATCTGAACGGGGAGTAAGCGATTAGGCTTTCGATTCGTACCGAGTCGCGCACAAGCCTTGTGGAAAAATCAGCCAGCAGTCATCACGGAAGTCGGAAGCCAGAATTGACTTAATAAAGTTTAATAGAACAGAGTTGGGAAACTGGTAGAGCACACATCTAGTCATAGCCATTTTAACAGTTTTAAACATGGCTAGGCCTAAGAGGTACTGAAAATAGCCAAATATACCAGGTTAAACGTAGACCAACAAGTAACGTGTCGTTAACGATATACTAGCGCATCTAGCGGCAAAAAATAACTAATCCGGAAGAATCACACAAAGGGCGTATTTAGAGAATGGGTCCACATTGATTCATAAGTTTTAGCTCGTATTGCGGATTGACGATAAGGTGGCATCGACTGGATTTTCTGCACTTTCATTATGAAGTTGAAATGCTTCAACTTTTCCGTTTGGAACTAATAATGGTCCCGAAAATCCTTCGGCATAATGCTTTTGACCGACGACCAGGATCAGGTGCCCGCGGACAGGAATTCCCGGATTTCCGGTATCATTATCAGCTCCATACGGAAAAGTTGAGATTTTTCAACATGACGATAAAAGTGCAGAAAACCTGGCCAGGATACCTTGATCGTTGATCTGCACCACAACATCTGAGGAAGATAAGATAGGCTGGGCCGACACAGACTAAATTTAGTGAACAAAACCCTTCACGAGATGCGTTGTTGATCGAAATCTGAGGTTACCTTCAAATTCAAAGGTCTCCGCTTAATTATAGCAGACCTCGCACTATTCCTCTTTACGTTCCAATATTCAAAAGTATTCGAATACTGTAAATCTAGCCTCCCAGAATAATCAAAAAGGGTCCTTTAAGAAAACTCATGGCTCAGTGAAGTATCGAATTATGCCCCCAAAAGACACCGTATCCCTGTGTGTTTTATGCTAAATGACCACTTGTAAAAGGTCTTAAAGTAAACTATTTACTGTTTGAGTTCCAAGATTCGAAACTATTTGAATACTATAAAACTAAGCTCTACTTTTGACTAATTATCCACGGCTTTGGCTGTTTTAAGCTTTTTCCAGACCCATTGACTTCTAGCAAAAACTTAGCAAAACTCAGATAACCGGTTTTAAGCATTAATAGAATGATACGTGAACACTCGTCGGCAGCCTAAGTCATATGGTGATTAGCAAGTTCAACGATTGGTGAGGTGTCATTAGCGTGTTCGGAATGTAACATGAAATTTGGGTCTCTAAGTTTAAAGGACATGTCTTACCTATAATACTAATGCAACCTACTTCCATAATCACTGCATATATTTCTAAACCCGGAGACTCCAATTTCGTACGGTACATTCTAACCCGTCTAACAAAACCACGCTGATTTTCTCACTTGCCGTGTTTTGCTACCTTCGATGTTTATCACGCTATCGACAGTTGTCTGCGAGAAGTTGTCCATTAGAAAAACCGGTTATGTAAATTGTTTCCCTGTTTTCGCTACAAGTCAGCGGGTCTCGGAAAAGGCTTAAAACAGCCAAAATGGTGGGTTATTTGTTGAAGGCACAGCGTAGTTGTAAAGGATTCAAATATTTGAAAATAATGTAAGTTGAAGAGTAAATAATGCGAGGGGTCCTTTAAGAATTAACTAATGTAGTTTGGGAAGTAGGTTTCCTTGGCTTACAGGTTCGACAGGTCCTACCAGTTATGACTGCCAGTGTCCGTTCCCTTGTCGCCGTAGCTGGTCAACGTTAACTTTTAGCAAAAACGAAATTTAATGTTTTGGCACAAAATCCTATCTTGTAATCTTTTCACCCATCTTTTTTCGTCTAGTGGATAAATTCAAGATATGAAATTTTATCGTCTACTGTAATTTTTTTTATCCTTCTTCAAACTTTGAACGTCGAACTTGGTGAGTTACCAAGTTCAAAGTTTAACCGCAAATTGAATGAAAAGGCGACAAGGAAGGGTTAAATCCATTATTTGAGTTAACTTCAAGTATTTAAAGTAAATCCATCTAAGTATTTCCAGTAAAACCCATTATTTAAGTTAACTTCAAGTGTTAAAGTTGACTTCAAACTCCAAAGTTTGAAGTTAACTTACATACCTTTTTGGGTGGCCGGTCACAGTTTCTTTGTCCTTCAAACTCTGACCGACGAACTATGTGAGCTAGCAAGTTTGAAGTTTGCTTGAAACGTTGAAGAAACGGCGACCCGCAAGGATCGACGGAGAATAAAAACACTAATTAAGCAAACGACGAACTTCGACAGTACTTGAAAACGGAAATTAAGCAACCGGCTAAGCCAACGGCGAACAAGACTTTGTTCAAAAACGCGAATAATGAGACGGCGACAACCCGATGAAAAATCTGTAGCCTGTGGAGTTGTATGGTAGTTGTACGAAAAGGTTGCATGTAATTCTATGTAATAGCAAAGAATACTGTCATTTAATGTGCCTCGGACTGGTCCAATCTTACGTAGTAGTATCCAGTAGCATCCTGTCTTGCCATAGTAGCAAGTCTTGCTAATAGTAGCATGCACTAGTATGCAGTAACACGGTAGCCTTGAAGTAGAAGCATGTAGTAGCATCAGTTAGTACTGCATGCTACTTTTTCGTGCAACTTCGTACTACTATTTTTAGATAAAATTTTCATCAGGAATGAAGGATAGCCGAAGTAGACGATAATTAAGCAAACGGTGAACTTTGGCGGCGTTTGAAAACGGAAATTAAGAAACCGGCCAAGCCAACCGCCGACGAATCTTCGATCAAAAACGCTACTATTGTACGATTCCAGAGACCAGGGTGTCGCCCGACGCTACACCACGGCTCTCTCATCTCAGGAATGTTTCCAATCCAGCAAGTTGCACTAAAGGCGCGTTCTCGCCGTTCCCCGAGGACTCCTCGGGGAATCGAAGAGGGCGATCGAATCCAAAGTGGGGCCAGGATCCGGGTTCGTTGACTGAAAATTGACTAATTGTGCATTTACACACTGTGAAAAATCCGAGCGTATTTTACGCACGTATTTGGGCTTGAAAAGATCTCTAGCAGTACGGACGTAGTTGAGAAATCGGTCCGTTTTGTATCTAAAGACGTCTGTATTGCTAGAAATCTTTTCAAGCTCAAATACGTTCGTAAAATACGCTCGGATTTCCAAATACGCTGGGATTTTACGCAGTGTGTAAACCCACCATAAGTCCAAAGTGGGGTCCGGATCCGGGTTCGTTGACTGAAAATTAGCCAAGTCCAAGGAGACCGCTGATTGGCTGCTGGCTTCGAATCGACTCCTCCCATGGAGGTTGACAAGTGACAGGTTTACTTAGGCCACGCCCTGTGGGAGGAGCCAAATCATGAAAAAGTGATGCTAGCGGCCTGCGGCCGAGATCCTGACCCCACTTTGGACTTAGTCAATTTTCAGTCAACGAACCTAAATGACTAAATCCAAAACACGCCAGTGATCCTCAGGAAGAAGGAGCAAACGTCTCCGTAGCGACTCAAACTCAGCGACTCAAATCCTGTGTCAAACAATCACGGCGATCTTTGGGAGCTGCTGTGACACCGCTCCTTGCTTTCTTCCGCAGGTACCCGGAGATTCTGCATCGGCAGGGAGAGATAGTCATCAAGAGTATAGAAGGAGTCACTCCACGCGGACTCCGTGTACAGAAACAGCGAGAACACGGGAAATGCTTCCAAAATGGATTTTGTTCGAAAAAAGAATATGCAGTTGACGAAATTAGTCTGGATCCACTTTATTTTTGGTTTTGTCTATTCTGATTGTTTTTAATTAATTTTACATTGTACCAACACCAGCAAAAATTGATTCCCCTCCGAATCTGAAAGGGAGTCTTTTGATGATGGTGATGATAATCTGAGTATTCCCCGAGACAAACAAAAACGGGGGGGACTCAAGTGGAGTCCTCGGGGAACGGCGAGAATACGCCATAAGATGTACTGGGTTCTCCCAAGTCTGGTTTACCTATGTACTCGACCTAGCAGTAGTCTTATAGTTGACCCAACAACTTTTAGTACGGTAGCATACAACAGAACTTTCCACTCAAGGATCCCCTTGAACGGACTAGTTCATCCAGACGCTATTTTAAACTAAGCACTTTTCAACCGAACTCCGGTCCTGATTTGTTCCCTTTCACGTTTCTACAATCATTTTTGCTGCTTCGTCGTTGCTGCTTGGTCGCATCATTGACGACTTCGTGTTGAGACTCGTCATTCCTGACGATGTCGTCGCTGGATGACGATAGAGAGAGCGGCCCAAAATCCGACGGAAAATGGAGTAACGAGTGGCGAGCATTTCAAATACCTAAAAAAAGGGACGAGCGTGAATCTCGCTCCAAGGATAGAAGAAGTTATACCCCGCCCAAATAATATTATATTGTGACGCAGATACTGTGGTTCGTGCAACTGGGATAGGGTTGGGATATCAGCGCAGATGAACCACACCAATTGGACAACCTCCAACGACTGGACACCCCAAATAGGACACCCTATTTCAGTATAAGTGATTCTATTTTTAAGAATTCTTTAGCAAACTGTTTGCCGAAAGAGTCTATAGTATATATTCTTTTAGACGAGTTTTGCAGAGGCCAATTGCATACTTTACAGATTGTGTTTTGATTATTATTGAAATAACGAACTGTTGAGCGTATACATATTTATATTTTGGTACGCATGTTTGACGCAGAGGCCAAATTCGGCGCTTGCGCTGCGAAAGATACTTTTTCTGAATAAAACTGTACTCTACTCTACAATTATTGTCTCCCACTGTTCGCATGGTTTACTTTTCGCTCCCTTTCTGTACTTAAAGCCCTTTCCCCACTAGTTCCTTGTCCATCTTCTTTCTTCGCTTGATGTTTGATCGATAACTGAACTGATGGGTGCACTAAGTTTCATAATAGATAACACATGGATGCGCAGGTTTAACAGACAACACTTGGGACGTAATCAGTTGTGATATTGAAAACGTTATGCAAAACGTTACCTGTTATGAAACTTCTGACAGTGTGGACTTGCCATAATAAAACATAATAAAACACAACTTATAAATGCTTGTAAGTTCTTGGTGAGAATGAAGACTACATGCAGTCGAGAATGAACTACGCGGCATGCTACATCTTTGCTACCTTTGTTTCACAAAAGCTTGAGCCCCAGTTGGAGAGCCTTTTAATGAGAGCAGACCCCCCCCCCCCCTCCCGGATCCACCCAAGCTGGGATAAAAAAAGGACAGAAACATTTTTCTTTTCCACGAAGAAGACGAGAGTCGCGAAAATTATGCGGCCTGTAATAAATAGAATTAATAAAAATCATCACAAAGCTATAAAAGGTGAAATAATGAGAATCCCACGGGTAATTGAAAAGAGCGGGAGCCTAGCCGAGAGTAAATTAAAAAACTTAGATAGAAAAGACCCGTGAGCCAATATTATTACTAAAGAACCATTATTCCCATAAAGATCTACTTGCTCTTCTTGAAAACAAGAGCTAGAAGCTCATATAGCACTTGCAAACTTGGGTCAGAGGATGGCTGTGGGATTTTTCAACTCCCATATTCAGGTAATATTATATTAAGGGGTTATTAAGGGAAGAAAATTTAAGCCTCAGTCCCTTATTAACAACAAAACTGAAGTCGATCAATATGCAGAAAAAAATGTTTCCTGCCGTCGCCCCAATCGTGCAGCAAAAACAGCAGCCGTGTCAAAAATTAAATCTCAGCACTAGTTTTTCGGTGCAGTAATTATTCAAAGTAATAGATACATGCGAGTACTCCATAACAGAAACGCAGAACGAGGTTATTAATGAAATAATAGTTAAGTTTCAGCCCCTTATTAATAACAAAACCGAAGTTCATGAAAATGCAGAAAAAAACCTTTCCTGTCATTGCCCCAATCGTGCAGCAAAAACAGCGTCCGTGTCAAAAATTAAATCTCAGGACTAGTTTTTTCATTACAGTGGTATTTGAAGGTAATTTACTTTAATAAGATATTTATAGTCGGTAGAAGCTTCAGTTATTTATTACAGGTTTGTTTCCTTCCCCGACGTTGACCTAGAGGATTGACAGCAGTGCTTCCGCTTCTCCTGATTTATCAGGAGATCTACGTTTTTTTTAGGTCTCCTACTGATTTATTTTTGAGTCTCCTGATCTACTGATTTTCTACTAATATTTCGCTATTCTACCTAATTTTCTCCTGATTTTTCCGAACGGCTATATATTCCTAATTATTTTTTAGTCGAGCATGGCTTGGAGGCTAGAACTCATCACCGAAGCAAGAATCTGGATGGCAGGAAAAAGCTAATTTATCTCGCCTGCGGCGCTCACTTTCTGTGATCATGGATAGTATTGACTAGAGTACAGTAGCTGCTGCTGCCGGAACGTCGCTCCATCCGGTTTCTGAAACTTTTTATAGTCTTGTATTTAATCCACGGTAAATGATAGAATTTGTAAGAGCAGGAGTTAAATTTTAGCCTACAGGAGAAAAAAAAATGGATTTCGAAAATTTTCGCCTGCGGCGCTCGATTTAATTTTCTCTTGGGTATAATAGATAAAGGCTGTTACTGCAATCGTGATCGGCAATATATTCTCCAAGTGAGCTTCGCCAAAACGCCGCCTAATAGTAGGCTTATCGTCTTTCATGTTGCCCTTTAAATGTTACTCTTCCTTCGTAATCCTTTCTGTTCCATAATTTAAAGCTCGAATTCTCGGTTTCTAGGATCCGGTAAAAGCTTTGAGAGATTTGGTAAAATTTGGATCTGCACCCCCCCCCCCCCCCCACACACACACACACACAACGACAATGCACTTGCGACGCCCCTGCACGCCACACCTATCCTTTGAATATTCCCCTCTTTGACAAATAACCAAACCATAAATACAAATTTCTTCCTAATATCTCCTTATAAAATTCTGATTTCTAGAACTTCTCCTTATAAATCTCTTGATTTTTTGGATTACTGAATCTCCTGATTTCCCCTGATTTTTCAACAATGTCTACGTTTTTTCAAAATTCTGGAGTGGAAGCACTGATTGACAGCCTGACGAGGACCCTTGCCAAGAAGGGCCGAAATATCGCTGATGAAGAACCGTAGCTGAAGTATCCGTTGTAAACACTGTTTGAATAAATTCATAGGCCCTTGGGGATCATGAAAACGTGTCTTACAGTCGAAAGTTTTGTTTTGCACTTTGCGGTAATGATGCGCACTTTAAGGAGGCTGGAAATTCTCTTGTGAGCATGACCCTTGAGGCGCAAATGATCATGGGCCCTTACGGATCATTAAAATGTAATGTTTGCTCAAAAGAATATTTTGCACTTTTCGGTTACTTTAAGGAATTCATTCGTAATCATAACCCTTGAGGCAAATATGATCATGGGCCCTTGGGGATCCCGAAAACGTATCTTTCGGTCAACAAATTTTTCGTACTTTGCGTTTCCGAAGATGAATATTCCTTCAGTCCAAGCTGAGTGCGAATCATATTGATAGTGCAAATCGGATACGTCAGCTGAATTTTATTAGAGATATATTTCGGCCCTTCTTGTTTCGGCTTTGTCGTTCTGTGTTTTGCCCGACAAGCCTGTAAAGATATTTATTTCTTCATGTAAACAGAAGCCGATGTGCCGACGAAACTTGAAACTTTCGGAATGCGCCCGATAACCCTTTACAGAATTTGATTTCTTACGTGTAAAAAGAACCCGATGTGCCGACGCAAATACCAACGCCGGAAAAAAACCATACAGCATTTGATTTCTTATGTGTTTTGCCCGACTGGACTGTACAGAACTTCATCTCTGTGCGTGTAAAAATAACCCGTTGTGCCGACTAGACTTGAACACTAGACTTGAACTTCCCGGATGCGCCCGGCAAAGGTTACGGAATTTGATTTCTTACGTATAAATAGAACTCGATGTGCCGACCGACGCCCGACAAAAGCATTCAATTTTTTTTCTTCTGTATTCCTTGCGTATAAAAAGAACCCGATATGCCATATAGAATACTTAGGCCCGACAAAAAGCATGCAGAATTCGATTTCTTCTGTGTTTTGAACGACAGATGTTTGCAGAATTTTATTTCTTGCGTATAAAAAGAAGTCCGTGTGCCAACGAGTCGACCCACGCTCGACGAAAGCATACAACATTATATTTCTTCTGTGAATCTTTGAACCAAAAACCTCTGGTTTCCCACAAGTTCGTATTTCCAACTTAAGTGGCTTTGAGCCTGAAGAGGACCCTTGCCAAGAAGGCCCGAAATATAGCTCAAATAGAATTCAGCTGACGTATCCGTTTTGTCCTGTCAAATACGGTTAAGATGAGTACTCCCAGGAATTCATTTGCAAGCAAAACCCATGAGGTAAAGACGATAGTAAATCCCCTGAGGCAAAGATGATAATGGGTCCTTGTAGATCATGAAAATGTATCTTTTGGTCAAAGGTATTTTTTAATCACTTTGCGATTAAGATACTCACTTTAAGGGGACCTGGGATTCTTTTGTATGTAAAACCCTTGAGGCGTCAGACATGTACTCTTCCCAATTATCTAGTTTCATTCAGATTAAGGTCTGATCACCGGTTTGAAAGTTATGTATGCCTCAAATCTCTCCATCCCCCCTAGAATGGTCGATCTGGGAAGTGAATATTTCCAAGCCAATCTTGTCGGGTCTATAATGTGCCAGCAAAGTTTCATCGTCCTAGCACATCTGGAAGTACTTTAACTAGCGATCACCGGAATTCCCCCCCCCCCCTCCAACTCCCCTCATAGTGCACAGACCTGGTCCGTGCCTGTCAACGCTGTATCTAGGGCTCGTCCTTGTTCTTCCCGCCAAGTTTAATCCCGATCTCTCCGCTCTGAGCCTGTCACAAGATTTCCGGCTACCCCCCTGAAACTCCCCCAAAGTCACCGGATCCGGTCCGAACTTGAAGTAAGACTTCTGTGACACGAGGTCTTCCCAAATATCAAGTTTCGTAAAGATCCGATCACCCATTCGACAGGTATTTTCCGTATTTCCCCTCCCTCCACTGCCCCCATGACTATCGGATCGGGGAAGCGACTAATCGTAAGTGAAAATGGTCGAGTCCCTGCTATGCCTGCCAAGTTTCGTCACCCTAGCACATCTGGAAGTACCTTAACTCGGGCCGGAATTCCGGCCCCCCCATTCCAACTCCACCCATAGCGCACGGATCCTGTCCGGCCCTGTCAGCTATGTACCTAATGCTTGAGTTTGTTCTTCTTACCAAGTTTCATCCCAATCCCTCCCCTCTGAGCGTGTCACACAGTTTCCGCTTCCTCCCCTCCAACTCCCTCCAAAGTCACCGGATCCGGTCCGGACTTGAAGTGTGACATCTGAGACACGAGGCCTTTCCAAATATCAAGTTTCATTAAAGGACCCCTCTTGCTAATTCTGTTTTTTATAATATACCTAGCTCCCATTCAGAATTATAAGCTTTTAAAATCCCCACCTTTTTCCACTGTCTCATTTTGTGCCTAGAAATTTTAGCGCTTTTTTGGCCTTGCCGAGTTTTGCCCGTCACACAACGAAACTTTTGCCGGAATCTTCAACGCCCGCTGACAACTCTTTCAAACATAAGAATCTCAGAAGTATCGTTTGTTATTTATTTTATTTGCTTAGTTTTCCCACTTTTTAACCACGGCGCGCTCAGTTTTCAAATGTTTTGCGCCCAGCCGCCTCGTCGGAGAGCAGGAAGGCTGGAGGTAATCGAAAAGCGCTAACAAGAAAATCGCTAATTTCAGGGGGAAAGGAATGGTATATTCGAAAACGTTTTTTCTGATCCGTTTTATTGGGAAAAGATCATTTCTAGTAAGAGTTGTGCTTTAAGATCCGATCTCCCGCTCAAAAGTTATACATACATCAAGGTTCCGGATTCCCCCGTCCTTCCACTCCCCCCACGATGGTGGAGTCGGGGAAGTAAGACTGCAGAGACATGAGGTCTTCCCAAATATCAAGCTTCGTAAAGATCAGATCACCCATTCAACAGTTTCAAATACGTCAAGATTCCGGGTTTCCCCTCCCTCCATTGCTCCAATGACGATCGGATCAGGGACTTGAAGTGTGACATCTGAGACACGAGGCCTTTCCAAATATCAAGTTTCGTTAAGATCCGATCTCCCGCTCAAAAGTTATACATACATCAAGATTCCGGATTCCCCTCCTTCCACTTCCCCCACGATGGTCATATCGGGGAAGTGACTGTTTTCAAGTTTGTTTGGTCGGGTCTCTAATAGGCCTGTCAAGTTTCATCGTCCTAGCAAATCTGGAAGTACCCTAACTCGGGAACCGGAGTGACAGACCGACGGACAGACCGAACGACGGAAAAGTGATCGGTATACGGCACTTGTCCGGAAGGCAAGTGCAATAAAAAGCTTGGGTCCCACCAAGAGATCGGTTTCATTTGGGAGACCCCCCCCCCCCCCATCCCCCAACCGGGATCCGCCAGTTCCGGGTTAAAATAAAGAGGCAGAAACCTTTTTCTTCCACACGAACAAGAAGAAGATGAAGATCGGCATACAAATGTTTATGACGTCAGACACAATCCAATAGTAGGCCTCTCCGCCAATAGCAAACGAGATGGCTTCAGTTATCCAAGTCAGGCCCATCAGAAGGAAGAGTTTGACAATGGCATGTAGCCTGCAAAGAAAGGAGACGTAAAGAATAATTAAAGGAATAAAGGTGAAGACTTCTTATTTAAATCTTCACCTTTTAACTATATTATTTATCAGGGATTCCCGACAGGGATTTTCGGCACCATCCTCAATTCCATACGTAAAAGTTGAGATTTTTTCGAATTTGTGATGGATGAGAAACTCCGCTCGGAAAATCTTGATTGTAAGAGATGACTCGAGTCGCGATTTTTTGCGGGATTGTATGCGGCGCGTAACCCACAAAATTCGCTACTATTTATGAAATAAGACATATGAGGATTTGGTTAATATTATGGGAAAGATAAATCTGGATGGCCTTTGTCGGCTCGGGACGCTGTTCAGGCAGGCTACGCAGCATCCGGAGCGTTTCTGGATTAAGGATTTCGTTTATATTTTGATTCACACTGAGTTTTTATGGCACTTGCCTTCCGGCCAAGTGGCATATAACGATCACTTTTCCGTCGGTCTGTCGGTCGGTCAGTCCGGTGTTTGCGAGTTAGGGTACTTCCAGATGTGCTAGGACAATGAAACTTGGCAGGCATATTAGGGACCCGACCAAACTAACTTGGAAATAGTCACTTACCCGATCCGACCATCGTGGGGGGAGGGAGGGGAGCCGGAATCCGAAATTTAGTGACATGCATAACTTTCAAACGGGTGATCGGATCTTAATCAAACTTGATATTTGGAAAGACGTCATGTGTCAGATGTCCCATTTCAAGTCTGGACCGAATCCGATGAATGCGGGTGGGGGGGGGGGGGGAGTCGGAGGGTGGAACCGAAAATCATGTGGCACACTCAGAGTGAAGTGATCGGGATGAAACTTGGTGGGAAGAACAAGCACAAGCCCCAGATACATCATTGACAGAACCGGACCGGATTCGTGCACTGTGGGGGGAGATGGAGGGGGTTTGCGGAATTCCGGTGACACGGAGTTAAGTTACTTCAGCTGGGCTAGGACAATGAAACTTGGCAGCCAAGTCAGGGATCCGACATAATTACCCTTGAAATAGTCAACTTCCCGATCCGACCACCGTGGGGGAAGTAGAGGGAGGGGGAGTCCGGAATCTTGAGGAGAGGATAACTTTTGAACGGGTGATCGGATCTTCACAAAACTTGATATTTGGAAAGACCTCGTGTCTCGGATGACCTATCTAAAGTCCGGACCGGATCCGATGAATGTGGGGGGGGGGGAGTCGGAGGGGGGTAACCAGAGATCTTGTGACACGCTTAGAGTGGAGCGATTGGGATGAAACTTGGTGGGAAGGACAAGCAGAAGACCTAGATACGTCAGTGATAGAACCGGATTGGATTTGGCACTATGGGGGGAGTTATGGGGGGAGTCCGGAATTCCGGTTATCGCGAATTAAGGTATTTCCAGATGTGCTAGGACGATGAAACTTAGCTTGGACATTAGAGACTTGACACGATTGGCTTAGAAATAGTCACTTTCCCGACTCAATCATCGTGGGGGAGTGGAGGAAGAGGGGATTCTTGAATCTTGAGGTATGTATAACTTTCGAACGAGTGGTCGGATCTTAACGAAACTTGATATTTGGAAATACCTCGTGTCTCGGATTTCCCATTTTAAGTCCGGACCGAATCCGATCAATGTGTGTGTGTCTGGGGGGGGGGGGAATCTTGTGATACGCTTAGAGTGGAGTGACTGGGATAAAACTTGTTGGGAAGAACAAGGACAAGAACTATATACATCAGTGACAAAACCGGACCCGGTTCGGGCACTGTGAGGGGAGTTGGTCGTGTGGGGGAATTCCTGTGATCGCGTATTAAAGTACTTCCAGATGTGCTTGGGCGATGAAACTTTGCTTGAACATAAGATACAAGATTGGCTTACAAATTTTCACTTCTCAGTAAGTACTAAGGTACTTAAAGTACTAATCCTAACCACAAAGTACAAAAAAAAAATAGACAAGTATACATTTTAACTCAAGGGTTTTGCTCAAAACTTGATTTTTAGCAACCTCAAAGTGGGTTTGTTCACCGAAAAGTCAAAAAAGTACTTTAGCCAAACGATATTTATTCATGATCCCCAAGGGCCCGCGATCATTTTTGCCTCAAGGGTTTTGCTTACAAGTGAATTTCTGTACAAATAATAATTTGAACAAAATATACATTTTTACCAATGAGCTTATCATCATTTGTGCTTCAAGAGTGTTCATTACAGATGCATCTCTAGCGCCCTTAAAGTGCGCATCATCACGCAAATGACGGGGCGGGGGAAGGGGTCCGGAACTCCGGTAATCGGAGTTAAGGTACTTCCAGATGTGCTAGGACGATGAAACTTGGCTGAAACAGTGCAGACTTGACAAGATTGGCTTAGAAATTGTCACTTCCCGAATCCGACCATCCCTTAAAGTACTGATCCTAACTGGAAAGTATAAAAAAAACTTTTAAGTACAGTTTACATTTTCGTAATCGCCATGAGCCCGTTATCATTTTTGCCTAAAGGGTTTTGCTTAGAAATCAATTTCTAACTCCCTCAAAGTACGCATCTTAACCGCACAGTAAAAAAAATACTTTTAACCAAACGATATATTTCCTGATCCCCCCAGGACCCATGATGTTTGTGCCACATTTTTTGTTTGATTAAACTGAATTTCTATTACCCTAGTGCGCATCTTAACCGAAAAGTGAAAAAAAAACTTTTGACCAAACGACATATATTCGTGATCCCCAAGGGCCCATGACCATTTTTGCCTCAAGGGTTTTGCTTACAAGTGAATCCCTTAATACAGTTTACCAAACGATAAATTCTCGTGATTTCCAAGGGCCCATGATCATTCTTATCTTATCGGGTTTTACTTACAAATGATCACAGCAAACACACAAATTGGCAAATTCCTACTTTCATCGTTTGACCCAGCCTTGCAAGGGCCACATGAGCTTCTAGTTCTTGTTTATTTCACGTTTGTTTTCCCGCCATGGGCCGACGGGCTTTTTGGGAATAAATTGATTCATGGTGTCCGTCCTTATTTTTTCTTTTCTGAATTTATATTCCCTGCTACCAGGTTATCATGTCTTAATCACTCGCATCCGACTTTACATCATAGCCGACCAATACGATGCGAGATAAAAACTTGGTAATAAAATAAAATGGTAATAAAATAAAACATCGTAGCTTTTAGCCATTATTTAAAATGTTTCCCAGTCAGCTTGGGCTCAAGGAGTTTTTATCGGTAGGAAGTTGGAACAAAGCCAAGGCAAGAACAAATAATTAGATAGAACCTCCGTCTTTGGTCCTATGCAGCAACTATGGATACCTCGACGAAACTGAGCGAAGCTAGAGGTACTAGCTCTAGCTTTGAGTTGATACCCGTCTACTGACTGACCCGCTCTGGAGCGTGTCTCGAGAACCGATCAGCTTTGACTTTGAAAGTTTCTTCACGCGGCTTCACAGCGATAGAGCTATTTGCAGAGGTAACCAAACGTGACGTGCCGCGTAGCTCCTAACCTCCGCTCGTTTGCATCGGACAGGGTACGGGGAAATATTCGACTCCGCATGGTCATCTTACAGAGCGAAGGAGACGGAGGTGCTATCTGATTATTTGTTCTTGGCCAAAGTAAGGTGTATTCATGTCTCTCGGGTGCCTATGTTGCGTCGGTCTCTGTGTCAAGCCTTTAACTAACTCTATGTGCATAGGAAAGTGAACACGAACCTTCGGTACTTCCTAGAATTTAATCGCACAAGTGAAGGTTCAGAACTAAGTCACATCTCGCTAAACATTAGTCGACGTCAGATTGCTTCCAGCTAATCGATGTCAGTTGGACCTTCACTTGTGCAGTTAGGAGTATAGAGGCTCGTCCTTCATTATTGTATTCGTCTTTCGTCTCTGGTCTTTCATCTTTAGTCAGTCGTTGTACTGTGTTCATATTTACCCGGATTGGGGTTAAGATCATACAGAGTAAGTTTGTGAATAAAACTATTCATTTGTTAACGTAAAACCTAGTCTACTACCATCCTCGTTTACCCTAAGCCGACAGAGTAAGGTCCATCTTCAGATACAACACCTACCTCTCTCTGGCTAGCGCAGCATCTCCCGGTGAAAGCCTCGCCACGTTCTTGCTTGCTTCGTAGATCTTTGGAGCAGTTAGGCCAAACATTACCATGTTGAAAGCCAGCATCGCCGTGAGGGGTCCGTAGAGGTATGTCCAGAGACCAGTGCTGGCTTAAATAAAACAAAATTTGAAACAGGTTTTAACGCTTAGAGCGTGTTCCACCCTTCTAACAATAGCAACTATTAGTTACTATTTTCGTTCCAACCTTGGGAAAGTTACTACGCTCATCAGGCATGTGTTTTATTATTTACTGCCTATTTTTCCCATGTTTTAACCACGACACATTCCGTTTTCAAATATTTTGCGTCCAGCCGTTAGTCCTACAACGCGAAGGCTGAATAGAGAGCGTGATCCACCCCTCTATCAATGGTAACTGTTAGTTACTATTTTCGTTTAAACCTCGGTAAAAGTTACTACGCTGACCGTTCCAACCTTCTCGAAATAGTAACTAATCGTTACTATTTGCTTACCATGCTCGAGAGCGTAGTAAGCGTGGTAACTACGAATATCTGGGACGTGACTGGCCGGATCAGCCCGTGGCGCGATATTTTGCTGAAAATAGAAAAATGCGTTCCAACCTTGACGCCAAGAAGCCAGAATTCGTGAGGTCATGCGTAGTAACTACGACAAGTTGGGTGAACACGCTCTTAAAGCACCCGTCTCACCATTTAGATCTTCCGAGCTTCAAGCTTTTCTAGCCTCAGCCTTAAGAGGACTCCTGCCGAGAAGAGCCGAAATATTGCTAGAATAAACATCAGCTGACTTATTCGTTTAACGCCATCAAATGTTGTTAAAGGACCTGTCTTACTCTTAGTACTAATTCAACCTACTTCCGCAATAGCCGCATCCATGCTTCCACCGGAAACCCGATTTTTAAACGGTACATACTAACCCCTCTAACAAAACTTTATTGATTTTCTCACTTGCCGGGTTTAGCTACATTCGACGCGTATCATGCTGTCGATAGTGGTTTAGGAGAGGTTTTTCCATCAGAAAAAACGGTCAACGGGCCTAGAAAAGGGCTTAAAACAGTCAAAACCATGGCCAATATGTTGAAAGCAGAGCCTAGTCTTAAAGTATTCAACTATTTTAAAATACTGGACTTTTAAGAGTAAATAGTGCTAGGGTCCTTTAGTCTGTAATTAAGCAAGCTAATAAGCCTTATGCCCGGGTCCCACTACGGACACACCTGTTCATAATTCGGTTTTTAGACGTTTTTAAGAAGTTTTGGACGCTCCTCTCTCATTGGTTGTTCATAACAAACTGAAAACGGGAGATTTAATGAATGGGTTGAGAGAGGAACGTCAATAAAACCGCTAAAGTCGTTCAAACATCTAACAAGAGCTGTAAGCTCATATGGCACTTGCATGGGTTAAGATGATTTGATTGATCACAAGTAAGTTTCGACTTTGCGGTTGAGATGCGCACTCAAGGGAGCTGGAACTTCATTTGTAAGCAAAACCCTTAAGGCAAAAATGCTAATGGGCTGATGGGCATCATGAAAATGCATAATATATATTGCTTAAAAGTTTTTTTTTTTACTTTGCGGTCAAGATTGGTACTTTAAGGAATAATCGGATTTGGGAAGTAGCAATTTCTAAGCAAATGTTGTTGAGTCTCCAATATTCCAGCGGAGTTTCATCGTCCTAGCACATCTGGAAGTACCTTAACGCGCGATCACCAGAATCCCAGACCCCCCCCCCCCCCCACCCTCCTCCAACTCCACCCACAATACCCGGAGCCAATCCGGTTCTGTAAATGATTAATCCAGAGCATCTGTTTGTCATTCCCAAGTTCGATCCAGATCACACCAGTCTAAGCGGGTCAATCATATTCCGCCCTCCCCCCAATAATTGCCGGAATCGGTCCGGAAATGAAAAAGATCACCAGAGAAAAATGTCCTCTGTTTAATTATTAAATTTCACTCGAATCCGATCACCCGTTCCAAAGTTACGCATGACTCAATATTCCGGATTCCCCTCCCTCAACTTCCCCCCCCCCCAAGATTATCATATCGAGGATTTTTTTTTTATTCCAAGTCAGTTTGACCGGGTCCCTGATATGCCTTCCAAGTTTCGTCGTGAAAATCCCCCAAAAAACAGAAGTCCGGGAAACCCCCTCCTCTCCCCCCCTCAAGTGTCCGGATTCAGTCAAATTATGTAAAAGATTTACATGGACCAGATGTTTGTTCTTCCCAGCAAGTTTCACTCCGATACCATCATTCTAACCGTTTCTCGAGATTTCCGGTCCACCCACCCCCCCAGCTCCCCCGCGGTGCACGTAGCCAATCCGATTCAGCAAATGACTTACCTAGAGCATCTGTTTGTTCTTCCAACAAAGTTCCATCCCGATCCCTCCATTCTAAACGGGTCACGTATTTTCCGCCCCCCCCCCCCCCAATAGTTGCCGGATCCGGTCCAGATATGAAAAAGATCATCGGAGAAATGTCCTCTGTTCAATTCTTAAATTTCACTCGAATCCGGTCACCCATTCCAAAATTACGCATGACTGAAAATTTCGGATTCCCCTCCCTCCACTCCCCCCACCATTATCTGATCGACAAAATTTTTATTTTGAAGTCAGTTTGATTGGGTCCCTGATATGCCTGCCAAGTTTCATCGTGAAAATCCCCGAAACCACCATCACCGGAATTCCGGGACCCCCCCCATAAGTGTCCGGATCCAGTACAATGGTCTAAAGGACTTATCTAGAGCAGATGCTTGTTCTTCCCAGCAAGTTTCACTCCGATCCCTCCATTCTAACCGTTTCTTGAAATTTCCGGTCTCCCTCACCTCCCCCCAACTCCCCCCTGGCCACCGAATCCGGTCAAGACTTTAAACGGGGCATTACAGATATATATTCTATTCAGTTATGAAGTTTCATTACAATCCGATCATCCGTTCGAAAGTTACACACTTCTCAATTTCCCGGATTCCCCTGCCCTCCACCCCCCCCCCCCCAAAAAAAAAAATGGTCGGATCAGAAAACTGATTATTTCCAAGTTTGTTTGGTCGGGTCTATGATATGCCTGCCAAGTTTCATGGTCCTAGCACAACTGGAAGTACCCTAACTCGAAAAAGTGTGACAAAATGCCCTAAATTTTCAAGTTTCCAGCGCCCCCACTTCCCCGCATATGGTCGGATCGGGAAACTGATTATTTCCAGGTTAGTTTGGTCGGGTCCCTGATATTCCTGCCAAGTTTCATTGTCCTAGCTCATCTGGAAGTACCCTCACTCGAAAAAGTGTGACAAAATGCCCTAAATTTTCAAGTTTCCAGCGCCCCAACTCCCCTGCATATGGTCGGATCGGGAAACTTATTATTTCCAGGTTAATTTGGTCAGGTCCCTGATATTCCTGCCAAGTTTCATTGTCCTAGCTCATCTGGAAATACCCTAACTCGAAAAAGTGTGACAAAATGCCCTAAATTTTCAAGTTTCGAGCGCCCCCACTCCCCCGCATATGGTCGGATCGGGAAACTGATTATTTCCAGGTTCGTTTGGTCGGGTCCCTGATATTCCTGCCAAGTTTCATTGTCCTAGCTCATCTAGAAGTACCCTAACTCGGAAAAAAGTGACAAAATGCCCTAAATTTTCAAGTTTCCAGCGCCCCGCACTCCCCCGCATATGGTCGGATCGGGGAACTGATTATTTCCAGGTTAGTTGGTCGGGTCCCTGATATGCCTGCCAAGTTTCATTGCCCTAGCACATCTGGAAGTACCCTAACTCGGATATGTGGGACAAAAAACTCGGACGACCGACAGACCGACATCCGGAATCCGGGCGACCAGGATTTCAGACTTGTCTTGTTCGCTATTTTCGATGCGTCGGCTTGGCGGCCTACCTTGCTCCCGAGTTCAAGTTCAAGTTTTTTAATTTATTCAAATAATGTATACAATGGATACGTCAGCTGCGATGCTTCATCAGAGATATTTCGGCCCTTCTTGGATTTATTACAGGTTTGTTTCCTTCCCCGACGTTGGACCTGAAGATTGACAGCCTGACGAGGACCCTTGCCAAGAAGGGCCGAAATATCGTTGACGAAGCATCGTAGCTGACTTACCCGTTGTATACATTATTTGAATAAATGTTTCAAAGTCAGCTTGGGCTCAAGGAATATTTAGTATTTTAATTCATAACGCTAAAATACAAATACACATATAAAAGTTCGAACGTGCAATGCTTTTGTTAATAATGTCACCTTAAACACAACAACAGTTTCGTGCCCTATAAATCTATAATATCTAACAAAATATCATCTGATCTGTTTGATATAACCTGCCATCTACCAAATACCCCCTTCCTCCTCCGACGACTGTTTGCGAGAAGTTACATCGTCAGGAAAACCAGTTGCGTAAATTGTTCTCTATTTCTGTTAGAAGCCAACGGGGCTTGGACAAAGGCTTATTATAGCAAATTTGTGGGGAATTTGTTAGCCTAGTTTTAAAGTACGCAACTGCTATAAAATACTGGAACATAAACGGTGAACAGAGCGAGGGGTCCTTGAAGAGCTTAAACGGAAGTATCAGCTTGGAATCTCCGGACCAATCTTTGTTCGATTTCGAATCGCTCTCCATTTCAAATCCAAATATTATTCGGAAGTGTTTTGCTAGGAGCCAGAACAAACAAACAGCTCTTTCGGGAGGAAAAAATTCGGCAAAAAAGGTTATTTTTCTGTCCTAGAAGATTTGCCTGGATTCCAAAGAATTCCAGCTTTAGGTGCGCCTATGCGGTATTCATTATCATTATTTCCATTTTAGAAGTAGTGAGTTTATTAATTATTGGTCACGGTACAAGTCCCTTGTGTACAGGGCTATCTATGTATTATCATTAGTTCCGATTTTGAAAGACGGCGTTCTTCACAAAGCAAGTGGATGGAAGGAGAGATGAAGAAGTAAGTAATTAACTCAAAAGCAAAACTGCTGCTCAGGCTGGCTCATGTGGGATTTGAATCTACAAACTACGACTTCAAGTACCGACGACCAAGCCAGCTGAGCTATCAATATCACTACAATCGCCAGTGCTTGTCTCGTTGGTATTTGTTGTATCTTTTTTGTTTCGTTCGTGACTGTATTTTTATCAGGATTAGGAAAAGTCAGGATTTTGACTATAAGTTATTCGTTTGTCTCGTCGTTTTGGAGGATTAAAAGTCTTTAGTTTAATTAATTCGTTAACGGGATTCAGGAACACCGATCTGTCTCGACGCAATTTTCTAACAGCTCACAGCGCCATGTAACGGGATGGCTAAATATATATGTGAAGATGGACCTTACAGAAGGGAATTTTACCGTGAGAAAGCAGACTTCGAAACGTTTTCAAAATTGTAGGTTTCAAGCCATTAGATAATATAAGTTCCCTGCTTAAGTTCCATGTTCAAATATATCTTCTAGTTGTTCAAAGTCCTCCAAAACTGTTTATTGGTTGCCCCAAGTTGAAAACAGTTTTTGCACCCGAAATGAAACGATGATTTTTCTCTGATTGGTTTGTACAGTCCGTGCTTCTGACTGAACTATTCATAAAAGACGCGAGATGCAGGGCTTAACTGTGATAATTCTCTCCATGGAAAAATTGGATTTGGGTACAAAGCAAAAGCGTGAAAAAAACATTGAATGAAAATTAATAGGCGGACTGGTGAGGGCACTTGTTATTGAGAAGGAAAATAACGGAACACGAATCTGTTTCAGTTCTACTTTAAGACATTATTTAACAGACATAACTGCCCTAAACTTGTTAGAAAATATTCAGGAAAAATTCTTTGTATTTCTCCACAAAAATGCGAGCTTTCGTTATTTTGTGCGATTATCTATATACGATCATATATACGATCATCTCTACTAAAAAAACTTACTGTGGAACCAGCAAGACCAGGTACCAAAACCAGGGCGAATGAACCACTTTGGCAGTATTCCAGGGTTGCCATTTTCGGCCAAATCAGCGGATATCCCAGTAGCAGCAATGACGAACGCAGAGCCCCACGCTATGAGTGAGTAAATGAAGAACTTCTTCGAGTCCTTATCTCGGTTACGGGTTCCTCCTACTGAACTGAAACGCAAAAACAGTTAAGGTGCATTCATAGTTGATATAGTTGGCATCGGTCTTTCTCACTGATGCTCTTTTTTACGTAACTTACGCAAAACTCGAAAGTATTCTATTTACTCTGGAGATGGAAGAGATAACACACGTTTACGCATTCACGCGTTAAATGTTATGAGAACTGTCACGACCCTTTTAAGCGATATCCTTTCTTATCTGTTATCAAACTTTTGATTTATTCAAACAATGTTTACAACGGATACGTCAGCTACGATTCTTCATCAGCGATATTTCGGCCCTTCTTGGCAAGGGTCCTCGTCAGGCTATGAATCCTCTGAGTCAACGTCGGGGAAGGAAACAAACCTGAAATATCGCTGATGAAGAATCGTAGCTGACGTATCCGTTGTCAACATTGTTTGAATAAATGTTTCGAAGTCAGCTTGAGCTCAAAGAATATTTAACTTTTGATATTTTACAGATCATGTGAAACGCGCGATAAAGTTTTCGCTCGGCTAATGAAATGCTAATTAGACTTCTTTCACTTGGCAATTTCAGAGCCATACACCAGGCTCGTGTTTATCTGGGTTTTGCCGATTTTCAAAACAAAGGTGACTGTTTTTTCCAATTTTTCGTATTAAAATATGTCAGCGACCTTAGATCCTGATAGGAATATGATAGTATTCAGGGCGCCGCAACTTTAAACAACTAGATTTGTATGTCAAAAGGAAGACTACGTGGCCCGCGAAATTTAGACCCTTAAAGGACCCCTCTTGCTTATTCTGCCTTTTATAATATACCTAGCTCCCTCATGGAACGATAGGCTTTTGAAATCTCCATCTTTCTCCATCGTTTCGTTCTGTGCCTACGAATTTTAGTGCCTTTTCGGCCGTGCCGAGTTTTGCCCGTTACAGAAAGCAAAGTTTGCCAGAATCTTCAACGTCCGGTAACAACTCTTTCACACACAAGGATATCAGAATCTTCTGTTTTTGACTAATTTTATTTGCTTTTTTCGTACTTTTTATCCACGGCGCCTTCAGCTTTCAAAAGTTTTGCGCCCAGCCGCCGCGTCGGAGAGCAGGAAGGCTGTGCAGAGTCGTCAAGCGCTAACAAGAGTTTCGCTAAATTCAGATGGAAAGTAATGGCATTTTCGAAAAAGTTTTTTTCTGACCCATTCACAGTGAAAAGATCATTTCTAGTAGGAGTTGTGCTTTAACCTTACCTCCGAACGTTAGATCCTGATTGAAATAAGATGGTATTCAGAGCCTCTCAATTCTATACGGCTAGACTTGTAAGTTATAAGGAACACCACGTGGCAGGCGAAAGTAAACGTCTCTTGACCGTGAGCTTAAGATAATCTGTCAACATAGGCGCACTAGCCCCAGGTCCAATCAGGATACTGGGAAGACAGAGGGGAAAGGGGACAATGGAGTGCAACTCCAGCCACAGGCGTTACTAGCCAAAATGTTTTTTTTTTTTTTGGGGGGGGGGCAAGGAATTTACCGACTGGCTGGTAATTTTTACCGACTGTTTTTGTAGAGAAAACGATTGTTTTCAAGAAAAAATCGACAGTTTCGAAAAAATCGACTGATTTTCAGAAAAAACAACTGTTTTGACGAAAAATCGACTGATTTTCAGAAAAAACGACTGTTTTAATGAAAAAATCAACTGTTTTGGCGAAAAAACGCGGCGCTTCGCGCCGACTAGGTTAGTTTTGACCGACAACATTGGGGGGGGGGCGTCCCCCCTCCCCCCGGTCGTGACGCCCCTGACTCCAGCCACAGTCAATCCAGAGATCCCTCGACAGCCTGGTTCACAAATCCTAGCGCGGCGGGATTCACAAATTCAGCCGAGCTGGTCGTCACTGTCCTCACCACATGAACAATTCGAGGATATTATTCTACGACAATCAGCCTGGGTCTAATACACAGCTTATCAACCTAGGTTCACAAGATTCCGGATTTCCAATCCGTCCACTTCGTCCATGATGAACGAGTCAGGCAAGGGACTATTTCCAAGTCATCCGATCGGGTCCCTAATATGCGAAAAGGTGTGGTCTAACACTACTAGCTGCAGGGCAGTCTACACTACGTATGCAGACGCTCACAATTATTAGTATTATTTCTACTCATAAACTTCATGCGTCAAGCAAGGCGATCCATGCCACATTCCCAAGAAAATAAAAAGCAGTTAAGCAGTGTAAATCAGTATCTCTACACTGTCAGAAGTTTCATAAAAGGCGCGGTTTCAACAGATAATGCGTAGCAGATAACACACTTCGGATGTTGTCTGTTGTGTTTCAGAATGTTATGCATAATAAGCGTTACCATCATGGAGAGCCGAAAAATCGCCAAAAAGCATCTGCTGAGTTTTCCGACATCATGTCGATAAACCAGGAAGATGCTTTTTTGGCTGTTTTTTTGCTCTTCCTAGCAAAGCTTGTTATGTTGAAACCGCGCATCCTTGTGTTATCTGTTATGAAACTTCTGACAGTGTAGCCCTTCACCTGTATTTCCCCATTTAACCAGACCAACAATAATTAAGAAAAGGCAAGAGTTTTTGAGAAATGGGCCGCTGTTTGGCATTTTACCTTGTGTTTTTTTATCATATCATAATTAATGTTAGACGGGTTCTACATAAGGAATTGCCCAAAAGCTCCAACAAAATTTTTGGCCCAACGCATCCTTTGCAAGAGTCAATCTTCACACGTAATTTTAGTTGGGACACGTCAACGAAACACAAGTATCGCAGTAGACCCGCGGCATTCTGATTTTCTTCTGGATTCTGGATTCACTGGCACAGAGGGCGTTATTGGCTGATTCTGTTTGTTCACCTCGAATACAACAAACGGACAGAAAGGAGTCGAATGAGCTGGTGCTGTGTTTAAAAGCGTACTTTCTCGTCAATAAAGCCTACAACACCTGCTTTTATGCAGTACCCTCCCTTCAGACTTGGACCTTGTGATAGTTGTGAGAACACGGAATCAAGAGCCTTATTATAGCTGAAACTCTTGTCGCCCATACACCCAAACTTCAGAATAAGCAACACCCAAATTGTTAGGTTCACGTTCAAAGAAGATAGATCTCCACTTCCTCGGTCCCCATTCTTACCGGTTGCAAGATTCCACACTTGGCACGGAGATGAATATCCGATTTCACCGTAAAGTTTCTGACATCTTTCGGCCACGAAAAAAAAAATCCCAGCACATTGCTGTTTCATTTTTGTGATTTGTTCCTATCACTCTGTCCAGGTCCTCAGAGGTGTATTCAAAAATCTTAGTCTCATAAATCGAACAGCTACCTTAATAGCCAAAAACTATTTTAAAATGTTTTTGGTGCTGGAATAATTTCTATTATTGATCACTTTTAATGGTTAGGGTGTATAAATACTAAAAGCCAAGAATATCCAGATTCTATCATTGATTTAAAAAAAAAACCCGCATAGCATATTTTCTTATATTCACTTCTTACTCGTCTTCTCAGTGACGTTAATGTTTTTAATCAACTACTCTTTCTAGCAAAACAAATTCTGGTTAAAAAAAACAGATCTAGACCTCTCAAATCTTATTAAATCATTTCTATTCTTCTGCTTTTTTCAAATCTCACATATACTTTTAGAAAACAAACAACACTGATAATTTTTAATGATAATATAAACAATAAAATCCAAGAATATCAAAGATTAAGGGTAAGGAGTGCTACATCCATTTAATATTATTGTAACGCCCATTCCATAGAATTAAATCAAAGGTGCCACCACCGTCTTTTGAGTTATTCCATTCCACCAGGGTTGCAAAAGCTATCTCCAAGCACTTGCGGGCAGTGGACTCACCGAGATTGTATTTCCTCTGTTTCTCTTGTAAAAGAAAAAGCTTGTCCGAAAAGAATGTCATGCCAAAATGTGTCGGATTCGTCCATGTGCCTGACAGTATAAAAATACTAGATGAAATTCCAGTCTACCGGTCTTATTTTTCTTATTGGGTTGTGTGTGTGTGTGTTGGGGGGGGGGGGGGTATTAAAGGTTAACTTCCGACATCGAGGTTGATATCAGAAAATAGCAAGAAACGGTATATTCAGCTATTTGCGGGTCAGGTACCCGACAGCGAAAACGAGGAGAAACCACGAAAGTGATTACAATATACTGCAACCAAAAAATTTCGCATTTACATAACTCGAAAAAATCCGGGGTGGTCAAGCAGAGCAGAGTTACTTTAACCTAAATCGATCCAATATTATGCATGTTCGGTATGGTGTAAGACACATGAAATCAGACAACACCTGTATTCAATTTTTTTTATCCCAGCCTGCTAAGTTTCTGTCGAGTAAATCAAAAGAAATGGGACTTCAAAAGATCTAAAGGAACGGAACTGCGACTGCTACCGTCAGAACGAGAAATAAAAAGGTGAATTACAAATTTTGATAAGTTTCCGACCCATCACTGAACTTGATGCCTACCCATGTCAGGATACTAAAATGAGGAAGGGACGGTGAACTTTGAGTTTGAAAAGTTGCCGACCCCTCAAAGAATACTAAACAGAGGAAGGGAACCTTGCAGCTTTCCAGTTTTTCGCAGCCTTGAATTCTGGTGACATCCTTCCTCGTTTTAGTATGCCCTTCCTGGTTTTAGTATGCCTTCCTGCTTTTCTCGTGTTCCCTTCCCTTCCTGATTTTAGTCGATCCCCATCTAGTTGAGACAAAAATGTTGTGCCATACGGCAACCTTCCGGCTGAGAACGAAATAACGAAAATAAGCAGCTAAGGCGCCATCTCAAAATTCTTCATTCAATTTTTGACAAGGAGGCGACGGTTGGGCATTTGGGAACAGAGTGGCCGTCCCGTGAAACTCCCTACCAGACGACGCAGTTGATGCATAGGCGGCCAATGAATTAGAAAAGGCAGCATTCATCTGGATGCACATGTTTTCGGTCTCAAATTCCGTAGAGAGTTTTGATTCATTTAGATTTCTGGTACCTAAATTTGTCTCTAAATGAGTTTTAGTGGAGCAAGAGGCGTCTTAGCCTTTATCAGCATTATATTTATTTATTTTTAGGTACTAGAGATAGTATACCTACTGCAAGGTGTGCTTATCTGTCTAGTCATTGTCCGAGGTGTTACAAAAACCATGGCTATTAAACCATTCACGGGTCATATACTGCAGTAATTCACGCATGACCTGACATACGCTCCCCCGCCCGCCCTCTACTCCTGTGGCGAAGATTGAGAGAACCTTGATCCGGAAACATGAAAATATGCGATTCCCATGTCAGGCCAATTTTTCTAATAGAGCTAGAAGATGGGAAGCGGGTGTTTTCTGTCGATTTCAATAAATCAGAACGTCCCCAAAGAGAGAGGAAACAGAGAGGTCCGAAGGAAAAAATACAGGAGATAATTCAGCGATTGCTGCAGGACGAAGAACAGATTCTGGAAAACGGATGCAGCGGAATTATCGCGAGTTCCGGTGCTCACAGGCAAAAAAAACAAGAGCTGTAAGCTCATATAGCACTTGCATGGGTTAAGATGATTTGATTGATCAAAAGTAAGTTTCGACTTTGCGGTTGAGATACGCACTCTAAGGGAGCTGGAACTTCATTTGTAAGCAAAACCCTCGAGGCAAAAATGCTAATGGGCTGATGGGCATCATGAAAATGCATATATTGCTTAAAAGTATTTTTTTTACTTTGCGGTCAAGATTGGTACTTTAAGGAATAATCGGATCTGGGAAGTAGCGATTTCTAAGCAAGTGTTGTTGAGCCTCCAATATTCCAGCGAAGTTTCATCGTCCTAGCACATCTGGAAGTACCTTAACGCGCGATCACCGGAATCCCAGACCCCCCCCCCCCCATCCTCCAACTCCACCCACAATACCCGGAACATCCGGTTTTGTAAATGATTAATCCAGAACATCTGTTTGTCATTTCCACGAAGTTCGATCGAGATCACACCAGTCTAAGCGGGTCAAGTATTTTCCACCCTCCCCCCAATAATTGCCGGATTCGGTCCGGAAATGAAAAAGATCACCAGAGAAAAATGTCCTCTGTTTAATTATTAAATTTCACTCGAATCCGATCACCCGTTCCAAAGTTACGCATGACTCAATATTCCGGATTCCCCTCCCACAACCCCCCCCCCCCCAAGATTATCATATCGAGGATTTTTTTTATTCCAAGTCAGTTTGACCGGGTCCCTGATATGCCTTCCAAGTTTCGTCGTGAATCCCTCAAAAAACGGAATTTGGGGAAACCCCTCCCCCCCCCCTTAAGTGTCCGGACCAGTCAAATTATGTAGAAGATTTACATGGATCAGATGTTTGTTCTTCCCAGCAAGTTTCACTCCGATACCATCATTCTAAACGTTTCTCGAGATTTCCGGTCCACCCCCCCCCCCCCACCCCAGCTCCCCCACGGTGCCCGTAGCCAATCCGATTCAGTGAATGACTTACCTAGAGCATCTGTTTGTTCTTCCCACAAAGTTCCATCCCGATCCCTCCATTCTAAACGGGTCACGTATTCCCCCCCCCCCCAATAGTTGCCGGATCCGGTCCGGATATGAAAAAGATCATCGGAGAAATGTCCTCTGTTCGATTCTTAAATTTTACTCAAATCCGATCACCCATTCCAAAATTACGCATGACTGAAAATTTCGGATTCCCCTCCGTCCACTCCCCCCACCATTATCAGATCGACAAAATTTGTATTTTGAAGTCAGTTTGATCGGGTCCCTGATATGCCTGCCAAGTTTCATCGTGAAAATCCCCAAAAGCACCATCACCGGAATTCCGAGAAACAGCCCCCCCCCCCCATAAGTGTCCGGATCCAGTACAATGGTCTAAAGGACTTATCTAGAGCAGATGCTTGTTCTTCCCAGCAAGTTTCACTCCGATCCCTCCATTCTAACCGTTTCTTGAAATTTCCGGTCTCCCCCCCAACTCCCCCCTGGCTACCGAATCCGGTCAAGACTTTAAACGAGACATTACAGGTATATATCCTATTCAGTTGTGAAGTTTTATTACAATCCGATCACCCGTTCGAAAGTTACACACTTCTCATTTTCCCGGATTCCCCTGCCCTCATCTCCCCCCCAAAATGGTCGGATCAGATAACTGATTATTTCTGGTCGGGTCTCTGATATGCCTGCCAAGTTTCATGGTCCTAGCACAACTGGAAGTACCCTAACTCGAAAAAGTGTGAAAAAATGCCCTAAATTTTCAAGTTTCCAGCGCCCCCACTCCCCCGCATATGGTCAGATCGGGAAACTGATTATTTCCAGGCTAGTTTGGTCGGGTCCCTGATATTCCTGCCAAGTTTCATTGTCCTAGCTCATCTGGAAGTACCCTAACTCGAAAAAGTGTGACAAAATGCCCTAAATTTTCAAGTTTCCAGCGCCCCCACTCCCCCGCATATGGTCGGATCGGGAAACTTATTATTTCCAGGTTATTTTGGTCAGGTCCCTGATATTCCTGCCAAGTTTCATTGTCCTAGCTCATCTGGAAGTACCCTAACTCGAAAAAGTGTGACAAAATGCCCTAAATTTTCAAGTTTCCAGCGCCCCGCACTCCCCCGCATATGGTCGGATCGGGAAACTGATTATTTCCAGATTAGTTTGGTCGGGTCCCTGATATGCCTGCCAAGTTTCATTGTCCTAGCACATCTGGAAGTACCCTAACTCGAAAAAGTGTGACAAAAAACTCGGACCGACCGACAGACCGACAGACGGAATTGTGATCGGTGTATGGCACTTGAGCCAGAGGCTGCAAGTGCCATAAAAACAAACTCTACCTTCAATTGTTATTTATTTATCGTACTTTGATTGGAAAGTAGACAGGCAAACATGGAATGAACTAATTTCTGTGTACACTCCCACTCATCAGGACCATTTTATTTGTCGTACTTTGACTGGAAAACTGGAATGAACTCATTTTTGTGTAAACTCCACTTATCAGGTTCAGCTATTTTATCCGAAGTTTTATAGCCAATACCTGATTAGCTTTATTCTAGTCCTGGATTATCAAATAGGACACCGTCTGTGAGTCCATTCCTTTAAGGGCTCCCGCAACAATCGAATGTTTAAAGTTTTTTGGTTTTCTTTAAACTAAAACAAGAGCTGAAAGCTGATATGGCACTTGTAAGAACAGTTAGCATGTTTGTCGGATACGGTTTGCAGTTGTCAAGGCTGCATCTCTCTCCCGTTATTCATTTCATCAGGAAATCGGCTTGATCAACTAAATCTGAAATGGTTATTCCACTCAATGATAACTGTTTCTCCCACAACGATGATCGGATCGGGGGAGGGACTATTTTTAAGCCAATGTGATAAGAGTCCCGAACTGCCAAGTTTCATGGTCATAGCACAGCCTGCCAAGTTTCATGGTCATAGCATATTGGGAAGTACCCCAGATCGTGATGACCAGAATTGTGGAAAACCCTCTCAAACTCCCCCAACTGTGACAAGATCCGGCCGTGTTTTGTCAGTATTGTCTCGTATTGTCTCTACGGCTTATGCTTGTTCTTTCCTGCAAGTCCCATCCCGATCTCTCGACTCTATAAGCCGAGCTCTAAGCGTTTCACAAGATTTCTTGCACCCAACTCCAGCCCCCCCCCCCCCCCCAGTTATTGGATTAGTTCCGAACTTGAAATTCATCATCTGAGATACTTGTTCTTGACACTTGTCAAGTTTCATTCACGTCCGATCACCCGTTCTTAAGTTATGCATGTCACTAGATGCTGGATTCCACATCCCTCCACTCCCCCCAATATCACCGTATCGCGGAAGGAACTATTTTCAAGTCGACCTGATAGAGTACCTAATACATATGCCAAATTTCATGGTCATAGTACATCTGGAAGTACCCTAATTCGTGATCACCGCGGAAATCCAAGAAACCCCCTACGACACCCTCCACTGCGACACGATCCGGTCCTATTTTGTCAATTAAATATCTAAGGTTAATGCTCGTTCTTCCCTTCAAATTCCATCCCGATCCCTCGACCCTAAGCGTTCGAAAGATTTCCGTTCCCCCTCTACCTCCCACCCCATCACATCATTTATCGGATTCGGGCCAGATTTGAAATTGAAAATCTGGGACACTTGTTCTTCACACTTGTTTCATGCATGTCCGATTACCCGTTCCGAAGTTATGTATGTTTCTAGTTTCCGGATTCCCCATCCCTCCACTCCCCCGCGGTGGCTGGATCGGGGAAGGGATTATTTCCAAGTTAATATGGTCGGTTCCCTCATATGCCTTCCAAGTTTTATTGTCCTATCTGATGTGGGAACGTTTCAGGAGATTTCCGGTGCCACCCTCCAGCCCCCCCCCCCCCCGCCCCAGGTATCGAATCTGGTCCGCATTTGAAACTGAATATCCGTAACACTTGTTGTTGACGCATGTCAAGTTTCACGCATGTCCGATTACCCTTTCCAAATCTATGCATGTTAATAGTTTCCGGATATCCATCCCTCCACTCCCCCCACTATGATCGGATCTGGAAAGTGATTATTTCCAAGTTAATCTTGTCGGTTCCCTGATATGCCTGCTAAGTTTCATTGTCCTAGCTTATGTGGAAGCGTTTCACGAGGTTTGTTTAGTTTAAGTCTAGTTACCAGTCTAGTTGCTCTGGTTATAATTTAGCATTCGTTCTGACCACTTGGTCTTACTTTAATCTTTAAACCGTATCTAGTCCCGCATTCGCTTCTGAAAACATCAAAGAGTAGCCAAGTGGTAGAGCGCAGGACCTAAGCCACAGAGGTCGTTGGATCGATACCGCATTTGGACATCCGCTCTTTTGCTCCCCTTTTGCTACCGTTGTTCCTAGTTTCCGGACTCCCGGATCTGGGGAAAGTCGGATTGAGGAAGTGATTATTTGTAAGTTAATCTGGTCGGGTCATTGATACGCCTGCGAAGTTTCATCGTCCTAGCTTATGTGGAAGTGCCCAAACTAGCAAAACCCGGACCGACCGCCCGCCCGACAGACCGACGGACGGACAGAAATTGCAATCGCTATATGGCACTTGGCCGAAGGGCAAGTGCCATAAAAAGGGTATTTACCTAAGTTACTAGCCGATCTGTTAATGCATAGCTCTGGGTAATAAATTTGTTGATGAAATACTCTGTCTTCGTGTCATGTAAGTTACTTTAAAGGACACCTGAACAATGAAACCATACTTGAACACACCATGGAGAATGCATTCACAGACGTGGCCACGGAGAGCATTCTCCTCCTGAGCGTGACGTTTTAAAAATAGGGATGTTCGTTTCTGGAGGTTTGCACATGCAGACTCCAAGACAAAAAGCGCAATTCGATTCAAATCTTGTACAGCGCTGCCCGGATCGTACTGGAATTTCTTCTAAATATACCTTTGGGCTTAACTGGTTAAAAAATATTCCAGAAGAAGGGTTGATGGGAGACATTTGTTCATTTCTAAAATTGTTCGGTACTGAAATAAGGACAGATGCAAAATGGAGCAAAAACCATAGCTTGGAAACACTATTTCGTATTTGAATTGGGTTTTCTGCAGGCAATGTTAACGGAAGTCATACAGGTAGGGATGATACTTGGTACTCTTTATTCAGGTGTCCTTTAATAACGCATCAGGAAATCATAATTTACATCGTTACGACAGTGTGCTCGCATCCGCAGGTCAAATCCGGTACTATTTTGTTGATAAATTTAGAGAATCTAAAAAAAATGAATTACAGATCTACTCCTAAACTGATGCATTTTCCACGATCTGAATCGGGATCGACTAAAAAGAGGCAGGTCACAGCACGACATGGCGCAGGGGGCACGAGTAATAACAAGACTATAGGTTTCGATGGGATCCCGAAAATCTAATATCTGATCCAGACAATTGGTTCCTGTCTTCGCCAGATCCAGTCTTCGCCTGGCTAATCATCAGAGAAGACCAAGTTCAGATATACCTCTATAAGACATATCTATTTTGACGACACTGACCGAAACTTCCTGCTTTACTTCTGCCAAATTTCCGGTTTCGGCCGAATTCCGAACGAACTAATTGTCCAGCAAAAAAAGAAAATTCAGAAACGAATTCAGGGTATATCCTTATCTATAAACAACATCTGAACAACTTCAAATAAAACTTTAACTTATAAAAAATATCTGGTTACAACCGGATTCCGGACGAACTATATGTCCGTTAGCACGATAACTCTCGAACGGAATGAGATATTTCGATGAAACTTGGTGTGCGGATTCTTTGGGTCAAGGGTAAGGTCAAGTTCGTAAATCAGGTTTGTAGCCCTATATTTAGGGGTGGGGGAGGGCGTTCAAATTAAGGAACAAACAGAATATTTTTAAACAGCTAATGTGATTGTCGATTATGTAGTAAGAAGACAGGCTGAACACGATGGTGAAAACCATTTTCTTGCCGGACAACTAGCTCGCCCGAAATCCGGCCAAAACCGGAAATTTGTTAAAAGCAAAAGGAAGGTGCTCAGATGACAGATTTAGGGGTAAAAAGAGACGCTGAATCTGTATATGACATTTTTTACCCGGGCATATAATTCGTCCGGAATCCGGTTGTAACCGGATTTTTAAATTCGTTTCTGAATTTTCTTGTTTTTGCTGAACAATTAGTTCGCTCGGAATTCGGCCGAAACCGGATATTTGGCAGAAGTAAAGCAGGAAGTTTCGGTCAGTATCGTCAAAAGAGCTATGGCGTATAGAGGTATACTCCAAGCTTGGTTTTCTCTGGTGGTTAGCCTGGCGAAGACTGGATCTGGCGAAGACAAGACCAAATTGTCTGGATCAATTATTCGATTTTTGGGATCCCGTCGATACCTTTGGTCTTGTCATTATTCGATGCCATCTGAATTGGAGCAAACCGTCTGAACCGGAACGTTCCCTAACAAGTTTCGGCAATTAAATAAAAAAACGGCTCGGGATGCAAGACTCACGCTTCCAGAACCTGACTCTCATAAACAACACCTGGGACCTTCTGGAATGTATCTTTCGACTTCAGAAGAGAAAACAACGCTCAAGTCAAGAGGTCTTTAATAAACTTTTGGTTCGTTAAGAGCCCTCGAAAGATATCTTTCATCACCTCGGTTCTCTAAGGCAAATGTTTACAGGGACAGGATAAACAAACCGCCGTTTTCGAGCGACCACAGAGAATTAAACGGAAGAACGAAAATAAGTATGTCAAGTGCCGAGAATGCGGATCAAAAGTTGTGTTATTGCAGAAACCAAGGGATCTGATAGGACGGTCTAAAGTCGTTTTCCCAGCTATCATAATATATGATACCACGGCCTAAAGTCGTTTTCGCAGTTACCATGGTATCTGATTCGACGGTCTAACTTCGCTTTCGCAGTTACCATGAAGCATCGTAGCTGACGTATCCGTTGTACACATTATTTGAATAAAAGTTACCATGGTCTCAGCGAGGTATCTGATACTACGGTCAAAAGGCATTTTTGCAGTTACCGTGGTATCTATTCAGTTACCACGGTCCCGAGCGTGGTAACTGACCGTGGTTTCTGAAAATTCATCTCACTTTCATCATCACCAACACAGGAGCCTGGGTTTCTGTCAAATTGCATGCAGCCGTTTGAAGAAAGAGAATGTCTTAGCGGCTTATGATATTTTCGGAAAGTGACTGGTATCGTCACAATTGAAGTCGTACGCGAAATACAAACATGAGTTCGGTTTTAGCAGAAACATCGTTTTTTTACTTGTTCATTTAGCTTTTTAAGCTTTACCCGTTAAGCTTTTAGCTTGTTGGCCCTCTTTGACGGAGTATACGATCGATAAAACCTCCCCGAACCCTAACTTAGAGTCGTATGAATAAGAAATTCGGGGCTTCCGAGTGTTCTGATCTCAAAATATTTCCGCAGAAATGATGTCGAATTTCGATTACAACGGAAACCGGATATCCGTCCGAATTTTTTCACGGTGGCGAAGATACACAAACCGTAGGCAAGCTTACATCTTAAGTCTTATTTTCGGGCGAACGACGGGTGGAGGGGTTCTTTCTAGCAAAAGACGGTTCGGTCTCATAAAGATAGAGCCAGAGATTCAGGGAGCTGGGGCTTTCTAGCGTGCTGGCGTGTCGTTACAAATAATGTCAAAATTCTTTTCCGAAATCCGGCCAGAATATTTTGCCATTGCGACGACACCTGTATAGAGGCAAGGAGATGTAGACATGCTTACGTCTGTACTGTTTTCGATAGGAAATTAATATCCGACTCATTCTGGAAGAAGTCATTCTTTTTACTACAGCCAGAAAATTCATCAGAATCTTCGTTTTTCTATCTTTGACCATCCAAGAGTATTAACGTTAGTTTTTGTATACTTTGAACATATAGTCGGCAAAGAAATCGAGCGACGAGCAATAACAACTCATACAGGAAGCCAAATATTTGTTTTTTACACCATCCTCTCGGAAAAGAAATCCCAAAAATGGAATCTTCAGATCACAGCTATTTTTCCTTTCTCTCTGTTTGAGAGCTTTCAACAAAACAATGCCGCAACCAAGCAGTAATGGAAATAAACACAGATCAAACATGAAAAATGGAAATAAAAAATAAATTTGCAAACAGATGCTCACTTACTCGCGAGGTGTAAGGACGCTGAAAAAATGTAGGGAAAAGATAAAGTTCAGAATACAAGCTTTAGAGCGTGTTCCACCCTTCTTACAATAGTAACTATTAGTTTACCTCGCGAAAAGTTACAACGCTGACCGTTCCAACGTCCTCGAAATAGTAACTAATAGTAACTATTTGTATACAACACGGAGCGTAGTAAGCTACGACCTGTTTGGCACGACTGGCGCGATATTTGGCCGAGAGTAGAAACATGCGTTCCAGCCTTGATGCCTAGAAGCCAAAAGCAGAGACGCCGTTCGTAGTTACTAAAGTAAGTAGGGTGGAATTAGAAATTCAGAAACTGCAACCGAAGTCGCTGTAAGACTAGCAAAAAGTTTTAGAATTCAAGGTTCTAGAGGTCTGCGGCCAGACAATCCAAAGGGTATGTTCCAACCTCCTACGGTTTGGCGTAGTTTAATTGGAGCATTTCCCGTTTGTAGAGCTAATCTTATCTCTTCTTAGATAAGAACCGAATTAGAGAAAATCTTATCTTAGTAGAGACAAGATTAATCTCAGCAGCAAATACTGCAAGATTTTTTTTTACAGTGTAGGGGTTGCTTCTAGTAACTATTAGGCAGCCATCGTAAGCGGTCGAAAAAAAATACTTCCATCCCCTACTGGGGCAAGTATTTCTTATTTTTAATGGATTATTAAGCATCAAGTCCTTACACATTTTGTACTTAAGTATCAAGTATTAAGTATTACTATCCGTATTAATATCCGTATGGATTTTTTTGTATAGTTTTCATTCGCACTGTTATGTTATTTTTAAACTGACTTCCTAAAATAAAGTCCAATAAGGTATTCTTTATCGTTAGCTTTCTAACTTTTTGCAGGTCTGGACACAAAAGTGGAGAGAAAGTATAAGTAATCAGAAACCTAGAAACATTCTGAATCGGAAAAGAAAAACTTTAGCAGGAGAAAATGAAAATGGAAAGGTATCAAAAATGAAATTACTTACCGGAAAGTCCAGCAGATGTCGAACCCCATGACCCCCAGCCAGCCGAAAGCCGACATGAATGCAAAATGGGTAACAACAGCTATAAAAAAGAAAATATTCAGAAACAAATACACATATAAACATAAATAATACACACATATATATATATATATATATATATATACATCCTACATGGGTTGATTTCAAATACGTATATATTGATTACAAACGTCGTAAATGTCGTGTCTGTAATAGGGAATGTCAAACATTTAGTTCTCGCTTTTAATCCACCGTTTATGCTATTTGCACTGTGTGGGTGGGTTGTAGATAAATACTTTTCTCATTCTCTGTTCGTGAACCATGTTTCAACCTCTTACAGCCTATCCAGAGGAAGGGGGGAACTAACGACATTAGAGATAGTCATATAGGCACCAGTCATCATCAAGAGTCCAACGAACTTCCTATTTGTATTACTGGTAACCAGAGGCGTTACCAGCCACTGCAGTATTTGCTACTGGGATTAATCTTATCTCTTCTGAGATAAGATTAATCTGAATTAGAGAAAATCTTATCTTAGTAGAGACAAGATCAATCCCAGCAGCAAATACTGCAAGATTTCTTTTTACAGTGTAGGGGTTGCTTCTCGTAACTATTAGGCAGCCATCGTAAGCGGTAGAAAAAAATACTTCCATCCCCTACTGGGCAAGTATTTCTTATTTTTAACGGATTATTAAGCATCAAGTCCTCACACATTTTGTACTTAAGTATCAAGTATCAAGTATTACTACGTATTAATATCCGCATGGATTTTTTTTGTATAGTTTTTATTCGCACTGTTATGTTATTTTGAAACTGACTTCCTAAAATACACCGCAGTTGGGGGTCACACACTCCTGACTGTTTGTCCCGGAAACACAACTGTGTCCAACACAATCAAGGCACAAGTTGAAACTTGCAGAAACACCGTTTTGTCGGGTCTAGGCGAGAACCCCCCCGGCGACCCCCCCCCCCCCCCCGGTACCAACCCCCCCCCCCGGCGAAAACCCCCCGAATCCTTTACATTTAAACATTTAAATTGACTTCCCGTGATCTTAGTCTATCAAAGGGACTTCTGGTACAACAAGAACAAGACCAAAGGTTTCGATGGGATCACAAAATATTTCATTTGCCCCTTAACTTAAACCCCCTCCCCCACCCCTACATATAGGGCTACAGAGCTACGAGCTCGACCTTACTCTTGACCCCAGGAATCCTCACACCAAGTTTCATCAAAATATCTCATTCCTTTCGAGAGTTACAGAGCGCACAGACGGACAACTTTTGCGATGTCATAGGTATCCCGCCACCTACGTTTTGGGATCCCGAAAAACTAACGGCAACTAACTGTAGCTTCCTCGGCAAGAAGGGGAAATAATTGGGAAAGGATTTGTTGGGGGGGGGGGGGTCGTTACACTGAGTCGTACAGGTTTTGATCTTTCACTTTTAACACCTCACTGACCACAGCTTCAGGTGAATGCGTGTGTTAGTTCACTTCAGCAATTATTATGTCACCGTCAACCGTCACCTTCGCTTTACACTCCCCTCCCTTGGATATATTTGTTCTGCCTACGCTTACATTCAAAACTAAGAACACATCCAGCCAGCACTTTTTCTTCACATATACAACATACCCTTTGTGCACGCACAAGCTCATTCTTACACGTGTTACTGGATATCTACTGTACTTCAGACATTATTGTACAGTCAAGTCTGCGAATGAAGTTGCGTCCAGTTATTACTCTTATATATCCGTCAGAAGGTACATGAGCTAATCCGGGTACCCAGCTAATCCCTTGTACTATACGCAGCGTAGGGATTATTTGGGACTAGGAGATTCTTTTAGGATTGTCTTTTTTTTTATTAGGATTCCACTTTTTTAAGGATTCGGGGGGGGGGGGGGGGGGGTTTGGTACCTGGAGGGTTTTGGTCGGGGGGGGGGGTTGGCCGGGGGGAGGGGGTAGCCGGAACCCCGTTTTGTCTACTCTTTGGGCGGTAATTTTAATTGTCCGAAATAAAAACAAAATTCAGACAAAATCTCAATAAATAGACCTATGGCCTTTCGCCCTTACTACCCTGTGCAAAAATTACCCTCAGTTTTATGTCTACAAGCTTGTGAAAGTAGTACATTTTTACTGTTTTGACATTATTTTGCAGCTAAATTATAATTTCCCGCCAGAATCGAGCCACAAAATGGACAATCACCTGGGCAGTTGTTTGTCGAATTCGAGCCACAAAACGAGCCACAGAAATCTTGTTGGTCGCGAGAACACGCTCGCGGGCCGCACAGAAGACCGCGGAAACTTTTTTCGAGCCACAATCGACCACAGACTTTTCGCGGGAGCACGGAAAAACGCCTCATGTGTGACTATAGTGGGGCTCGGGCATAACAATAAAAAAAATGCCAACATTTCAACCGTTCAGAATCAAAATAACTTTGGTCCCAATTGTCCATTGTCTCTTCTGACTAAGTTCGAAACACGCAGGTGATCCTAGGGAAGAACAAGAAGCGTCACCCAGACAAATATCAAATATAAATCCTTAGAAACAAATCCTCTCAACAACATTTGTTGTGGTGACGTTTCTGTTTTTTTGCTAGGCACACGACAACTGTTCGTCGGCATCATGAGTTAGTCATCAAGAGTACTTGCCGCTGTCGTCCGTTCCTTCGTCGAAGTTTCTACGCTGCGAACATCCTAGGCGTTCTGTACTTGAAAGATTCTCAGTTTATCTGCTTGAAAAGTGGATACGGTAATTTTCTTTTTGAACTACTGCCAAATTTGAACTTCTCACCGATTTCGAGCCACCAAATTGAAAATAACCTAAGGTATTTTTCCGTGCTCCCACAAATAGTTTGTGGGTCGATTGTGGCTCGAAAAGTGTGTTTCCGCGGCCTTTTGGTCGGCCCACAAGTGTGTTTCCGCGACTAACAAGATTTTCGTCGCTCGCTTTGTGGCTCAAATTTGACAAACAATTGACGAGGTGATTGTCAATTTTGTGGCTCGATTCTGGCGAGAAATTCAAATTAGGCAGTAAAATAGTGTCTAAACAATAAAACTAACTACTTTTTCAAGCATGTAGACTTAAAACTGAAGATGCTTTTTGTACAGAATGGTAAGGAAATAAGCCTGGAGATCTATTTATTGAGATTTTACATGAATTTTGTTTTTATTTTTAAATATATGAAACTACCGCCAAAAAATAGACAAAACGGCGTTTCCGCGAGTTTCAACTAGTGGCTCGACTGTGTGGCGCACAATCGTGTTTCCGCGACAAACACTCAGAAGTGTGTGGCCCACAGCTGTGTCGCGGAAAAAGGCCTCTAGAGACACAGAAACTTTGAGACACAGAAACTTTGTTGGTCGCGGAAACGCACTTGCGGGTCCCACGATACGACCGCAGAAACACTCTTTCCGAGCCAAGTCGAGCCACAACGTGTTTGTGGGCCGAAAATACGCCTCTAGCAACAATCCTCGACAATTTTCGATTTTTTTAATCATCTGCTGTTAAAGTCGTATTACAAATTCTCAAAAAATTCTCTGGAGTTCCTCCCCGTTTAGTTTCTTATTTTGCGCAAAAGACCTACTTTCAACTCTAAGAGAAAGATGACGAAATCTTACAACAAGACCAAAGGTGTCGACGGGGTCCCGAAAATTCAATATTTGATCCAGACAATTGGGTTTTGTCTACGCCAGATCCAGTCTTCGCCAGACTCCAGAACATTTTTACTATTAAAATTCAGAAACAGATTAAGGCCAAAAAGCTAAATCATCTGAGAAAACCAAGTTCAGATATGGATTCAGCATGTTTGTTTTTAAATATTCTTTGAGCCCAAGCTGACTTTGAAACGTTTATTCAAACAATGTTTACAACGGGTACGTCAGCTACGATTCTTCATCAGCGATATTTCGGCCCTTTTTGGCAAGGGTCCTCGTCAGGCTGGCAATCCTCTGGTTCAACTTCGGGGAAGGAAACAAACCTGTAATCGTAATAGTTTTGTAATAATTTTATTTGATTACAGGATTTGATTACTTTTTTCAGAAGTTGCTGAAACTTTGTAATTAGTTGTTTAAATCTTGTGTATTTTACTCTCCTCTTATAGTATTTATGGAGTTGTTGAAAGTACACACTGACTTGGGTATAGTTTTTGTTTCTTTATTATATTACTCTACTACTTTTTGCGCCTACCTGGCCTCTACACTGGAACTCCCAAAAGTATGTAACCGTGCCCAAACGGAATCGCCACTAAGCTTACTATTATTGTTATTATTATTATTATTTTTTTTGTATTATTTTTTCTTTCACAGTTGTTCGGGGTGGGGGGCTGAAACTGGTAAGGAGTAAATATTAAGGATTTTTGTTGGGTAGTGTTCATGTTTCTTTGTTTCTTATTTAGGTCATAGGCTAAATGGATAATTGTAAGTTGTTGTGTTTAGTTATTTATTTATTAGATACAAGTAGTATTAGTAAATTGCAGCACAAGTCCTTAGGACTTTCTTTTCGCTGCAATAGGATATTCATCATTTTACTTTATTTTATTTCCAATGTTCTGGTTAAAAATAAACAAGACCAAAGGTTTCGATGGGATCCAAAAAATCTAATATTTGATCCAGACAATTGGGTCTTGTCTTCGCCAGGCTAATCGTCAGAGAAAAACAAGTTCAGATATACCTTCTATAAGCCATATCTATTTTGACGACACTGGCCGAAACTTCCTGCTTTACTTCTGGCAAATTTCCGGTTTCGGCCGAATTCCGAGCAAAGTAATTGTCAGCATCTATCCTTCGATATATCCTTATCTCCATAAAGAACCTTTAATCAAGTTGAAATAAATCTTTAACTTATACAAAAATTCCGGATACAACCGGATTCCGGACGAATTATATCTGGACAGACGGACAACTTTTGCGATGTCATAAGCATCCCTCCACTTACGTTTTGGGATTCCGAAAACCTACTTACCTACCTACCTATACACGCTATGCTTCCAGTTCAACTCTTAATTCCCCTAATGATCGCTAAACAGTTTCAAGTGGATTTCTAAGGGTAAACATTCTGGCCCTGCAGAGCTAAGACCACCTGTTCTTTTGTTGACATGTTTCCTTTTTTTTGCTCGTTTCTTTCGATGTTCACGGTTCCATGTTTATTTTTTTCAGAGATAAATTAGCATTGGCTCGGGGCTCAACTTCGTATATTTAGAAGCCTGATGATAAATGAAGCACCTTTAAAGTTTTCGTAGGGCCGGAACAGCGCACTTGTTCCAAGCTTTAAT
Organism: Branchinecta sandiegonensis; assembly: GCA_030848855.1. NCBI lineage: Eukaryota > Metazoa > Arthropoda > Branchiopoda > Anostraca > Branchinectidae > Branchinecta > Branchinecta sandiegonensis. Next base: position 4,308,254 of record JAUPMV010000012.1, read on the forward strand.
TTCCTCGCTAGAGCTGCGCGGAAGAGTACCTCGTTGTCAACTGCGATGGTTCCAAATGCCTATAGCACAGACGTTCGGGGTAGGGGGGGCTATCCAAAGGTGATGAGCAAGTATGAACAGCATGTCTCTATCCGAGGCTAACGAACCGAGATAAAGGGTAAATTATTTCTAATATTTTGACTCGCTTTTCAGGTTACAGTAACGTTTTGAATGCCTTATAAAGGACATCAGAACGATGAAACCATACTTGAACACACCATGGAGAATGCATTTACAGACATGGCCACGGAGAGCATTCTTCTCCTGAGCGTGACTTTTTCAAAATAGGGATGTTCGTTTCTGGAGGTTTGCACATGCAGACTCCAAGACAAAAAGCGCAATTCGGTTCAAATCTTGTACAGCGCTGGCCGGATCGTATTGGAATTTCTTCTAGATGTATGTTTGGGCTTAATCGGTTAAAACATATTCCAGAAGAAGGGTTGAGACATTTGTTCATTTCTAAAATTGTTCGGTACTGAAATAAGTTCAGATGCAAAATGGAGCAAAAATCATAGCTTGGATATACTATTTCGTATTTGGATTGGGTCTTCTGCAGGCAATGTTAACGGAAGTCATACAGATACGGATGATTGGTACTCTTCATTCAGGTGTCCTTTAATGCTTTTGACTTTAAATAGTTTTCGTTACTACAAGAAGTGAAGGAGAAAATTTTCAATGACGAAGTCAAAGCAAGATTAGAAGTAGGCTAGTATGCTACAGAGATTAAGATTTTTTCTTAAAGGACCCCACTTGCTTATTCTGGTTTTTGTAATATACCTAGCTCCCATACACAGGGGCGTCACGACTGGGGGGGGGGGGGGAGGGGGGGACGCCCCCCCCAAAATGCTGCCGGCGAGTCGGTAAAAAAATACGAATCGGCGCGAAGCGCCGCGATTTTTCGTCAAAACAGTCGATTTTTTTTCATGAAAAAAGTCGTTTTTTCTGAAAAATGGTCGATTTTTCGTCAAAATAGTCGGTTTTTCCGAAAATCAGTCGATTTTTTTCAAAAATGTCATTTTTGTTGCTGAAAACAGTCGTTTTTTCTGTAGAAAAAGTCGGTAAAAATTACCAGCCAGTCGGTAAATGCCTCGTCCCCCCCCCAAGCATTTTGGCTAGTAACGCCTCTGCCCATACAGAAATATAAGCTTCTAAAATCCCCACATTTCTCCACCGTCTCGTTTTGTGCCTATGAATTTTTGAGCTTTTTTTGCCTTGCCGAGTTTTGACCGTCAAACGAAACTTTTGCCGGAATCTTCAGTGCCCGCTGCCAACTCTTTCACACATAAGGATCTCAGAAGCATATGTTTATTACTTCTTTTATTTGCTTAGTTTTCCCACTTTTTAACCACGGCACGTTCGGTTTTCAAATGTTTTGCGCCCAGCCGCCGCGTCGGAGAGCAGGAAGGCTGGAGGTAATCGACAAGCGCTAAGAAGAAAATCGCTAATTTCAGGTGGAAAGTAATGGTATATTCGAAAACGATTTTTCTGATCCATTTCATTGGGAAAAGATCATTCTAGTAAGAGTTGTGCTTGAAAGGCAAAATGGCCACACACTTGCGTCACTGAGATAAGGAGGAGAGAAAAAAAGAGTAAATTAATACTAGGGAATTAGACTTCTTTAACCCCTTCCGTCACCGTGACCAGTTAGTTAGACAAAATTAAAAACACCGTTTGTTCCCTACCTATGGGAAATTTTGTGAATCTGATTGAACTGGCGTGTTCTCCTGTTTACGCGCTACAACATAGAGGCTTCAAATATTCCATAGTTCGACTAATTTTCATGTTAGGAGACCTTGAAATCGACAAAGTTGAAAAATACTGATTCGGAGGAAACGCCTAAAATATATATTTTTTTTTCTGTACTTTCAAAAGAGAAACGGCGGTTGAAAAAATTATAGCGTCAAAATATGAATCATTGAGAATATTTTTTTCTATATATATGTATATATAGGTATTTTTTTCTATGCCAAAATCACTTTGGGTATGTGTTTTTTTCTCTTCTGAAATTTTGTCCAGTTAACTGGACTACGCGACTGGTTTAGACAAATAAATGAAGCGTTGCTGAATTTCTTATACGATTTGATGCCATCTAAGGTCTTGAAGAACGTTGTTTTTATCAGAATATTGTACCAGATGTCACTGCTGCATGTCCTTCTTACACGCGCTCTTTCCACGCAAGTCCACACTTTCCTAAAACGTTCCAAACAACGTTTCGACAGACGAGTAACAACGTTCTAGACAACGTTCTGACAGACGAGTAACAACGTTCTTGACAACGATTTGACAGACGAGCAAATGCGACCGTTCACTAGACAGAAAGCATTACAAAGAGAAAAGCACTGTCCATGGGACTTCAAGCTTAATGTACTCCCAAATTCTGACAGAAGGCCATCAACTGTCAAACAGGGGTCTTTGGGACTTGGATGTTGCGTTGTCATGAAGCTAATGACAGATGGAAGTATCCCAAAGGAGGGAGATTTCTTCAGTTTGACCCAGAGACAGATGGCACCGTCTGTGCCAAGCGCATAGCTTGGACCCTCTGTGAAGGAAAAAGAGATGAAGAAATACGGACGAGGAGCATTCGAAAGGCTTCTCTTAGGTGTAGAGAAGCTAGTTGTACTTCAGGTAGCTTGACAAAAACACCATTTCTGTGGCTTCGGGCTTGGTTGGCAATCAGGGCATTGTAAATGCGCGAAGGTGGTCTATAGCTAAATTCAAATTTGACAACCTGAGGTCACCAGAAGACGCAATGTCAGTGTTTGCGGAGTTGATACAATCTCAAAGCTTGTGAGATTTTACAGTATTTCGATCCGGTCTCGAGTGGCAACTGTGATTCACATTTGTCATGGTTGATATTGCTGAATCACACACTGCAACTTCTATCACTGGCCAGGAACGAGCAGCTGGATCTCGTTGCATGCCCAAAGGAGATTGCCACTGCCCTTTACCAAGCTAACTCGTCTACCTCACGAGTAGCAAGTCAACCTAGGGAGTCGACCATATGGAGGCATGGAGGATCAATTGACGCCAGGAAGAAAGAATAGCCCCAAACACGTACTGACGTACGATGTGATGGCTATCACCACTGGCCAGTGAAAACGGGCGAAAAGATTTGAGCGAGACGCTAGATGAGGGTCTGCAAGCTCAAAGCCACGACGATTTGTAAAAAATAAGAATTTGAGATGTATTTCAGGGGTCAACGAACTTGTTCCAAACATTTTCATGTCAGGTCTAGTGACTGAAATGCTGTTTTTTTATGCTAACCTGGTCACATTATCCAGTTAACGGGACATCCGTTTTCTTCCACTTAATAAACGATTCCAAGCGAATCACTTATACACTAGCTTACTTATGCCCTAACTAGTAAGTTTCAGTGAAAAAATAATTTTTTGTCGGTTAAAAATAATTGGTGACGGAATGGGTTAAGCGAGGAGTCAAGCGAAAAAGCTTGCTTGCTGATACCTGGTTCTTGCCGTCTACCAGGTTTAATCAGAATCAGATCCTCCGTTCGGGAAGTAACCAGACCACAAGGTTACACCGCTTCACGGGGGTCAACCACGGGAAATGACGATTCCTAGGTTAGTTTGGACAGTTCGCTGGTAGACATGGCAAGCTTCACAACCTGCTGTCAATTCGCCGGTTTCTAGTTCAGTGCTTCCAAGCCGACTAGTTTGCAAAAGTCCACGTGTGAGAGGCATAGAGCGTGTTCCTCCCTTCTAACAAGTGTAACTATTAGTTGCTACTTCTGTTCCAGCCTCACCAAAAGTTACTACGCTGACCATTCGAACCTTCTCGAAATAGTAACTAATAGTAATTATGTGCTTGCCAGGCTCGTGAGCGTAGTAAGCATGGTAACTACGGATCTCTGTAACATGATTGGCTGGATTACCCCGTGGAGTGATATTTCTGCGGAAAAATTAAAATTATGTTCCAGCCTTGACGCCAAGAACCCGAAATTCACGACGTCATGCGTAGTAAAGTAAAGATAAACGGTAAAGTAACGATGGGACACGCTCATGGTGAAAGAGATCCACAAGTTCCTGAGTCGTAAATGCTTCCCAAACAATGGAAGTTCTGAACTACTTTTGGGGTAGAAAGTTGCTAGTTACATTGTTGATCCATACTTTACTATCTTTCTTTAAAAACTGTTGAAAGTGAGTCAATGGAGGACTTCAGAAACCAGTCAGCTTGGAGCGCGAGCGCTATAAAGCGAATTGCAAACTGCCTGGCCTCATGATCACCGGACCGCCCGCTTGCCCGCCTGTATCACCGACTGAGGGGAAAGCGGCGAGGATACGACACTTGGGCAGAAGACAGTGCTGCCACGGGTAGTGATTTACCACCGAATTTGGTGATTTTTCTCTGTACTTTTCACGAAATTATTCACTTTTGGTGAGTTTCATATCAAAAATGTCACAAAAACCAAAAATTTCCCATAATTTCAGCGCGATTCCTTCTTTTGGTGAATTATTTTTGAGAAAGAGTAACTTATTTTGATCTGGTGTGGCAACCCTGGCCGAAGGCTGCAAGCAAGGCCGTATCCACGGGGGTTTGACCCCCCCCCCAAGAAACATGCAAAAATGAACTTTTTTTATGGGCTTCAATCATGATTTACGTTCTTGTTTGTTTTTGTTATGTAGGAATAAGGCCCGTCCCACAGGCAGATTCTCCCCGAAGTACATTCCTGGAAACGGTCCTGGCTGCAAGTGCTATAGAAACAGAAATCAAACTTACCCACCGCAATGCACCAGTTCTTATTCTCATGATCCGTCCCAATCGGGGAAAGGTTCAGGACCCCCATCAGAACAAAGTGAACCCACATTGCCCCCACATGGCACATGACGGTTTTCCCATGCAAACTCTGAAGTTCCGGAAGAATAGCGTAGACAACAAAGGTGAGCAAGAGGAATACAGATGATATCTGCATAAGTATCGGAAGAATACGGTGGCTAATGATGGTCTTCTCCGGAGGAACGTGGTACATAGTGGTACAGATGATAGCACCGCGCTAGAAATAAGAATTTCAGTTCAGTTCAATTTTTCTCAGTTCAGTTCAGTTTTAACAGTTCAGTTTTATTCATAAAATAGTGAATCTCTTCGTGACCCCACCGAGGGGCGTCACGTATAGGGGGAGGGGGCATCCCCCTCCAATGTTGCCGCCCAGTCGGTGAAAAATTATCAGTTCTTGGCCGATATTTTCTTAAAAACAGTCGGTTTTTCTTAAAAACAGTCGGTAAATACCTTGCCCCCCCCCCCCATTTTTTTTCTCTGCTAGTAACGCCTCCGAACCCACCATAAGGCCTAACACAAGGCCTGGCAATGGGCGGGAATTATTGGAGAAGATAAAACAATTAAGAGGGTTCTATTTCATGTTGCTAAACGGTAAGTCAGCTGCAATTTACTTCGGCCCCCCATCTTCACACATTTATAATTATTTGCAATAAGGCCCGCCATCTATGTTGATTTGGTTGATCTGATGATCCAGAAAAGAAGAAAAGTAAATTCCTAAAACAGGTGTTGAGGCATCCGGATGGGTGAGTTTATTTATGATATGAAGTTGGAATCCGGGTACTGTACAACTGAATATAAACGGAACAGTTATATAAAGAAGTAGTCAAACCGAGAGAGCTCTGTCGGTCCACCCTTCTCGAGTTAGGGTACTTCCAGAAGTGCTAGGACGATGAAACTTGGCAGGCATATTAGGTACCCGACCACACTAATTTGGAAAAAGTCACTTACCCGATCCGACCATCGTGCGGGCAGGGGGAGGTGGCGGAATCCGGAAATAGGGACATGCAGAACTCTCGAATAGGTGTTCGGATCTTAATGAAACTTAATATCTGGGAAGACCTCGTGTATCAGATCAAGTCCGGACCGGATCCGATGAATCTGAGGTGGGGAGTAAGAGGGGGGGGGGGGACCGGAAATCGTGTGAAACTCTCAGAGTGGAGCGATCGGGATGAAACTTGGTCGAAAGAACAAGCACGGGCTCTAGATAAATAACTGACAGAACTGGACCAGATTTGGACACTGTGGGGGGGGGGGGGGGTTGGAGGGGGGGTCCGGAATTCCGGCAATCCGCGTAGTTAATGTACTTCCAGGTGGGCTAGGACGATAAAACTTGGCAGGCATATCAGGGACCCGACCAGATTAACTTGGAAACAGTCGCTCGCCCGATCCGACCATCGTGTGGGGGGGGGGGGGGCGGCGGAATCCGGAAATTAGTGGCATGCATAGCTTTCGAATGGGCTATCGGATCTTAATGAAACTTGATATCTTGAAAGACTAATGTCTCAGACATCCCGTTTCAAGTCCGGACCGGATCCGATGAACTGGGGGGGGGGCGCAGAGGAGAACCGGAAATCTTGTGACACGCATAGAGTGGAGGTGCATCAGTGACAGAATGGGACCGAGTGACAGAACGTGACCGAGGGGGGGGGGGGGCTATAGGGGGGTGTCCGGAATTCCGCTGATCTTGAGTTAAGGTACTTCCAGATGTGCTAGGACGATAAAACTTTGCTGGAGCATTAAAAATTTGACATCACTGGGTTAGACATCGTCACTTCTCCGATCCGACCAGTCAGCCACAAATCTTTGATTTTCGGATACCCCATGCCAAACGCTGGCATAGCTTATGCCTTTGGCATAGCTTATGCCTAACGCTGCCCGATGAAAAATTTGCAGCCTGCGTAGTTGTATGGTAGTTGTACGAAAAGGTTGCACGTAATACTATGTAGCAGCAAAGAATACTATCATTTATTGTGCCTCAGACTAGTCCAATCTTATGTGGTAGTACCCAGTAGCATCCTGTATTGCCATAGTAGCATCCAGTCTAGCTAATAGTAGCATGCAGTAGTATGCAGTAACACGGTGGCCTTGAAGTAGAAGCATGTAGTAGCATCAGTTAGTACTGTTTGCTACTTTTTCGTAAAACTTCGTACTACTATTTTGAGATAAATTTTTCATCGGGTGGATACCCTACGCCAAACGCTGGATAGCTGTGGATACTCTAACCCTGCTCTAACCCTGACCTACCCCTCTATAGGTGAATTCTGATTGGTTAATTTCTGACCTTCACACAAATCATCAATATTTTATTGGGTTCAAGTATCCAGCATTTGGCATAGTGTATCCAGCGTTAGGCATAGGCTTTCCCAAAATCAGGGGTTTGTGGTAGACTGGATCCGACCATCCCTTAAAGAACTCATCTTAACCGCAAAATACAAAAATAATTTTAAGCAATATTTACTTTTTCCCGATCGCCATGAGTACATGATCCATTTTGCCTCAAGGGTTTTACTTGAAATTAATTTTTAGGACCCTTAAAGTACGCATCTGAACCGAAAAGTAAAAAAAAAACTTTTGACCATCACCTCCATCCTCTGACCCAGCCTTGCAAGTTTAGCGCATCTTCACCGAAAAGTGAAAAAAATACTTTTGACCATCACTTCCATCTGACCCAGCCTTGCAAGTGCCATATGAGCTCCAGCTCTTGTTATGTTTGGGTTTGGTTCAGTAAAGCCATTCTACTAGACTGGTCGACGAACACTAGGTTATTTTACTCTGGGTCAATGTCGCAACCAACAAAAATCAGAACAAGACTCAGGCTAGAAAAAACAAACTGTGATCCTAGCTTGAACCTGAAGAGGACCCTTGCCAAGAGGGGCCGAAATAACCGCTAGAATAATTCTCAGCTTAATCACCAGTTTAGCGCCACCAAATATGATTAAACGTCAGCTTGGACTCAAGGAATAATTGCCTTGTCGGGTAAAAACTACATCGCAATTGCCCTCATTCGACTGAAAATGGGCTATGCCGGAAACCGAAAAATCGTTATTTCAAAACTAATTGGAGGGTGGGCAGGAGGATAAAAGCATATATTCAAACAACGCATAAAACGTCGGCTACGATGCTTTGGCAGCGATATTTCGGCCCTCCTTGGCAAGGGTCCTCATCAGGCTGTCGAACTTCTGGGACAACGTTGGAGAAGGAACGAACTTGCAATCAATCGATTGCAGGTTCGTAACATCGGCCGAAATACCGCTGTCAAAGTATCGTAGCTGACGTATCCGTTTTATGCATTGTTTGAATATTCCCAGTCAGCTTGGGCTCAAAAAAGCATGTTGAGTGAGAATATCAAACATACCAAATAACTGGGGTATTTGCGATTTTTCTTTTTTTTGAAATTTGTCTTCGATCCTGAATATTTTAACTGATTACGGTATTTGAGTATCGTATTATTTTTATGGCACTTGCCCTCCGGCCAAGTGCCATATAGCGATCGCAATTTCTGTCCGTCCGTCGGTCGGTCCAGGTTTTTCTAGTTTGGGCTTTTCCACATAAGCTAGGACGATGAAACTTGGCAGGCATATCAGTGACCCCAAAAGATTAAGTTGGAAACAGTCACTTCCCCGATCCGAGCATCGTGGTGGGAGTAGGGGGAGGGGGAATCCGGAATATAGAGGTATTTATAACTTTTGAACGGGTGATCGGATCTTAATGAAACTTGATATTTGGAAGGACCCGTGTCTCAGTCGACCCAATTTAAATCCGAACCGGATCCGGTGACTTAGGGGGTGAGCTAGAGGAGAGGAACCGGAAATCTTGGGAAACGCTTAGAGTGGAGGGATCGGGATGAAACTTGGTGGGAAGAACAAGCACAAGTCCTAGACACGTCGTTGACATAACCGGACCAGATTCGGGCACTGTGGGGGTCGAGGGGGGGGGGGTCCGGAATTTCGGCGATCCTGCTAGTTCGGTACTTCCGGATGTCGAACACAACGAATCCGAACAGATTGACTTGATAATACTCGTTTCCTGGATCCAACCACTGTGGGGGGAGTGGAGGGATGAGGAGCCCGGAATCTGGTGGCATGCATAACTTTTGAACGGGTGATCGGACTTGAAGGAAACTTGGCAAGTGGAAAAAACTATCGTCTCAGATGTTCCATGTCAAGTCTTGGTCGAATCAGATATTTGTGGGGGGGGGGGGATTGAAGGGTGGACCGAAAATCTCGTTAAAACGCTTAGAGTTGAGGAATTGGGATGGAACTTGGTGAGAAGAACAAGCATTAGCCTGAGATACGTAATTGACAGAACCAGATCGTATCGGGGCTCTGTGAGGGGAGTTGGAGAGTGTTTCCCGAATTGCGGTGATCGCCTATTACGATAGTTCCAGCTATTCTAAGAACAATGAAGCTTTGCAGCCCTATTAATGACTTAAGGACCTGACATAATGCCCTAGGAAAACTTGTGTTCCTGGATCCGACCATCTTTGGGGAGTTGAGGGAAGGGGAATCCGGAAATCAATGGCTTCCGTAAGTTGCGAACGGGTGGTCCGATTCGACTGAAATTTTATGGGTGATAAGAACTGATGACCTAGACAAGCAAAACATGCGTCCGAACCCCATGCGGGCACGTTTAGGAGAGTTGGACGAGGAGGGGGGGTACAGAATGGGATGCAAGTTGGACAGAATGCGGCCTTGATTTGTTAACTGGTGTTTGGATCGGATCTGGTCACGGTAGGGGAGGGGTGTGAAATGGGAATTGGAAATTTGCAGATATGCTATGTCAGAGATGGGACGTTTATGTTTCCGATTCGTATTCAGCCACAGTGGGGGGAGCTGGACGGGGATTCCCGGAAACGTTTTGGCTCGCATACGGGTCAAACAAGTGGAGCGATTTTAGTGAAACTTGGAATGTAGAGAGCTCACATGCCCGAGATGACATATTTTAGAGTCCGAACAGGATCCGATCACGCTTGGGGAGGGGGATTCGAGTACCACCTACTCGAACTACCGGAAGTTCCCAAAAAACCCTCAGATTTGAGTGAAACTTGATAGATGGTAAAAGAGAATGCTTCAGGTGATCCATTTAGTAGTCCGAAGTCCGAACCAGATTCGGACTCGGTAGGGGACGTTGGAGGGGGGTACCGAAAACCGTGTGCCATGTGCAGGGACCAAACGAATGGATCTTTAGGGTTGAAACTTGGAAGGTAGAAAAGTTATTTGCCTCGGTGATCCGAGACGACGGAAAAGCTAAGACTTTAGTGAAACTAGATATCGTATTTCTAGGTCTGAACCGCATTTTTAGATGGCGGGGTATTTTGGTTTCTTGTCTACTTTTTAGGTACCAGCTACTCGAATCAAGTGCCATATGAGCTCGTAGCTCTTGTTATTTCTGCATTCGCCATTTTAGTGTGCAGACTAGATCAGACCATAGTTCGGAGTTCGTTAGAGTTGTACTTGTTTTGCGTATTGGTTCTTAATTATTTTTTTGCTATCATCGATTCCGGTGGAAAATAAATATTCATTCACATTGATTTAATGTAAATATCAGATGAGCCGAATTCCGGAATTTGGGGCAGAACTGATGCCTAATAAATACGTTTCGAGTGTCATTGTAGGCACAAGAATAAACGGTATTTTCTGTTCTTAGTATAGGCAAGGAAAGAAATGGTCAACCATAAATGTTGCTACTTTCTTATTACAATTCATTCTCGGTCTTGAATTTCGGATTCGTCCGGAATCCGAAGAAAATTTGCGCCCGAAATCGCACTGTGTGTGCATGTAGCCTACCTTAAAAGGATACTTTGCAAGAAAAGCTGAATGATAAACCATTGAGGCTTTTTCTTTTGCCTTTTATACTTTTTTTTTCCTTCGCCATTTTGTGTGCAGATTCGTCGGTCCGATAGATCAGAGTTTTGGAGTTCGTGTTAGTGTTGTATTTGTTTTTGCTTATTCGTTCTTAATTATTTTTATTAACATTAATTTTGGCGAAAAATAAAACATTCATTCAATAGAGCTACCGGCCTCTTTATCTTGAACGCTATGAAGAACGCCTTTACGACGTATACTAAACAATGGCTAAAAACGGAAGTCCACTACGATGTTCATCAGCGATATTTCGGCCCTTCTTGGCAAGGGTCCGCATCAGGCTGTTGCTAAACTGGAAGAGTCGAACCTGCAACGATATTTACACGATATCTCTGACTATACGGTTTCATTCAAGCGGAGTTTTGAAAACAGAACTGTCAGTCCCTGGAACAGCCTTACCGAAGATGCGGCCAAATGCTGAATCGATTAGTAGTTCAAGTGTGTTAAAGTTTAGCTGAAAACCCAACTGATCTTTGTATCATCTAACTGGATACGCTGCATTATTAGGATTGTATAAACGTATTTTTTTTATTTTTTTTACTATTTGCTTCATACGACGTTCAGAATATCTACAGCGTCTTCACAACGCAAAATTCTTCTATGACGCGGAAAATTACAATCTCAACATAAACGCGGGTTTTCAGTGGAGAGCGGTGAAGTAGGTGATCACTGCTCACTGCACGAACACTTGTTTCTGGTAAATATTTTGTGTCCGCCAGACCACAGGAACAAGCAAATGGGCGTACCACAGATCCGACAGGGAAATTCCACTATTTGAAACTCGATTATTCGTGAATAGTGAAGCAACGGAGTAACGAATTTTTATCTGGTTTTCACGCCTCTTTAACTGAACGAGTAACGGGTAACTAGATCGTCCTTCCCCAGCCTTTCAGTTAGACTTTAAAGATCAGAGTTTTAGGTATGGCTATTCCCAGTTTCTTTGAGTGTTGTAGAGGCAAAGCCTTTTTCTGGTGCAATATACTGTAACAGTGTCAATGTGTTAAAGGACACCTGAATTAAGAGTACCAAGTATCATCCCTATTTGTATGACTTCCGTTGACATTGCCTACAGAAAATCCAATCCAAATACGAAATAGTGTTTCCAAGCTATAATTTTTGCTCCATTTTGCATCTGTCCTTATTTCAGTACCGAACACTTTTAGAAATGAACAAATGTTTCCAATCAACCCTTCTTCTGGAATATTTTTTAACCAGTTAAGCCCAAAACGTATTTCTAGAAGAAATTCCAATACGATCCGGCAAACGCTGTACCAGATTTGAATGAATTACGCTTTTTTCTTGGAGCCTGCATGTGCAAACCTCCAGAAACGAACATCCCTATTTTGAAAACGTCACGCTCAGGAGAAGAATGCTCTCCGTGGCTATGTCTGTAAATGCATTCTCCATGGTGCGTTCAAGCATGATTTCATTGTTCAGGTGTCCTTTAAGTGATGTGATTTTGCTTTTCGAATTACTAACCTCTACAAGTGCATCAATTATAAAGGTATCAACGCAGTAAGATTTGAACACGTTTTGAACCGGGTCGTTTGGAATGTAGATGCCACCACCAGCCAGGAAACTGAACGATCCCTCCCCATCGTAGACACCGAAGGTTTCACCCTGGAAGAGATAAATATTTTAGAGATATTAGTTAACACAACAAGACCTAATGGGCCGTGACAAAATAGCTAACTTAAAATAAATGAATTCCAAAGAAATCCACTAAAAATGTCTAATGATCTAATTCAAAATCAACCGCAATATAAAAAATACTTAATATATATATATATATATAACTATTCTCGAACAGGTATGCAATGCATATCTTCCAATGTCCCACAGGAAGTTGTATTATGACAATTACTTTTGTGGAGGCTGATACGACCTCGGTATCTTCCCCCAGAGAGGCTGATACGAAGCCGTATCAGCCTCCACAGATGTTCATCGAACACTTTTCCTCAAATACTGAATTCATCGAGCACTTTTCCTCAAATACTGAAAAGCAGAAGCTCTGACATCCCAAAACTAAATTAAAAACAATACTTTTAAAAAAACACTTAAAAACTTGACAGAACATCTTACTCTCTTGGACAACCAGCCTATGCCCTAGGCTAGGTCATACCTTGTCACAACCAGATTCCCACTGAAAATACAGCTTGTCAACTGAAACAACACCCCACTGTCCCTTGCTTTTCAAAAGCTAGTTGTTCTGCACTGCTCACTGTCTCTGTTCTGGAATTTTCTTGTTTTCTCAAGAGCCAACACGTCATTTTAGTAGACTGAGTAGAAACATTTAGTAGTCATTCACGACCGCTAGATGGCATCTGAATCGCCAAAAAAGTCAAAGACAGTATCGGTAGAAACTGAAGTTCTTTGATCCCAACAGTAGTAATTTTAGTAGGTCTACAGTAGGCTTACTTCCCTAGACTACTTCAATAAAATAGAATTCCCTACCCAATTAGCATAAAAGTACAACAAAGAAGAATAAGTCCTGCCTATACAAAATATTCTGTTCGAAAAATTCATAATAGTTAACATACCTCCATCTCGGTTCATATCAGAATCACAACCTCGACGGCCATTTAAAAGTATCAACCTCGCCTTCGGCTCGGTAGATATTTTTATAATCTACCTCCCCTTCGGCTCGGATAGGTTATTTTCAATGGCCGTCTCAATGCCATTGTCCGATACCGACCTCGATATAGGAAGTTAACCTTTAGTATATATTTCAATGTTATTGTTCTCTACATGCCATATCCAAACTGACTAACCTACCTAAATTCCCCCCAAAAAATAAAAATAAAAAAATATATCCCTCAAAACAGTCTCCGCCCACTCCTGTCTTTCCAAAAACCCCGAATAAAATTCCTGCCTCAAGTCTTTTAGCTCTGCAAAAAAAGAAGAAATTTAGATGACACTGGTAAGGAGACAATTTACCACATCCAACACTCTTGATGACTAACTCTTCTTGCCGATGCACAATCGTACTATACCCAAAGACGTTACTAGCCAAAATGTTTGGGGGTGGGGGGGTGGGGGGGGGGGGTAGACAAGGCATTTACCGACTGGCTGGTAATTTTTAACGACTGTTTTGGCAGAAAACGACTGTTTTCAAGAAAAAAACGACAGTTTTGAAAAAAATCGTCTGATTTTCGGAAAAGAAGACTGTTTTCAAGAAAAATAGCTGATTTTCAGAAAAAAACGTCTGTTTTTCAGAAACACCGACTGTTTTCATGAAAAAAAATCAACTGTTTTGACGAAAAATCGTGGCGCTTCGCGCCGAATCGGCTATTTTTTTGTCCCCCCTCCCCCCAGTCGTGACGCCCCTGCCTGTACCTATCGGAAGAGCCGGAAGCGGTATCACAGCTGCTCCAAAAATCGCCGTGATTGGTTAACACAGGATTGAGTTGTTCAGTTTGAGTCGTTAGTGCTACGTTTTCTCGTTCTTCCTGAGGATCACTGGCGTGTTTTGGACTTGTGGAGTATTGGGTCGATTAAGAACTCGAGTGTAGAGTCAAACATAAAGCGGGAAAGTATTTTGGATTAAAGAACTTTACTTAGTTCCCAAGAAGCTTATACCTGACCTAGCCATCTCAGAAAGCACCTCAGCTTAAAAAGCTGAACAGCCTCGACAAAAATAAGGAGGCTAATAAGCCACTTGAAAGAGCCATCGGAATGCAAATTACCGGACAGACATATTTTTTATTAGTATAAAGCAGCGATAAGCCTGCGCCTAAAAAACAAATCAGAATAATAATTGATCTGAATTATACTGTATCTGGGGTGGAGACAGCCACTTCTGGATTCTTTGTGCCATGCTTTGTCCATCACGAGCAGTCTGGGATCACATTCGACTCTGGGATCCCACACCCACCTTGTCAAACAAATGGACCCGGTCTCTTTACACTGAGCGTGTTCCACCAACAATAGTAACTATAAGTTACTATTTTAGTTTCAACCGAGAGAAAAGTTACTACGCTGACCGTCCCAACCTTCTCGAAATAGTAACTAATAACTATTTGCTTACCATGCTCGGGAGCGTAGTAAGCGTGGTAACTACGCATCTCGGTAACGTGATTGGCCGGATTAGCTCGTGGCATTATATTTTGCTGAAAATAGAAAAAATCGTTCCAGCCTTGACGCCGAGAAGCCAAACTTCGTGACGTCATGCGCAGTAACTACGGTAAGTAGGGTGGAACACGCTCACTAACAGCCATAAGGAAAATGTCTGCCCAAAGGTTATTCACGGACCCTTCAGGGTGCAAATTAACGGACGAACATAAGGATAGACAAATGGTACCGTGCCATATTTCAACAATGAATAGCATTTTGGGGCCCCTCGTCCACCTCGTAAAATAAATGGTCACGGTCTCTTTACTAAATAGCTTTAACGCCATGATGAAAATAAGCGTCTAGTCGTCCAGAGACTATTTATCATAGCATGGAGCCAGCAGGGTGTGAATAGTTCGATTAATTTGTAGTCTACACTATAGGCCAATTTCCGATTAATCAAGATGGGATGTTGACATCGCGGGTGGCAAAAAGCTTTTTCATGTATTTGATGAAAGTGACACTTTCCGTTCTCAGCCGGGAGACATACGCCCGCTCTGTTGGATGAATTTAGAGTTTTTGGAAAGACGTCGACCTTCAATTTATCAGAGATTACGGAACAAATTTCCGACTCTCGATATTGCAAAACGAGGTGTAGATCAAGAATTGTAACCTTTCGTGGAATCTTCCACTGATGATTTGTTAGACATTTTAATTGTACATTTTATATCCAATTTTCCAATTCAATTAACAATTTAAAAGGACGTGTTTTTTTTCTGTATGATCAATCGCGGCTCCGAAGGCTGGTCTATGCAATGGCAATGGTCTGTGAACGAAAAGATATTTTTATTACTCACCTGAAGCGAAAATAGTGAAGTAATAAAAAAAAAGTAAATAAACCATTCTAAGCTTCGTGATCCGGCTACCAATTTCGGTTTCTATTGCGCCGTTCCAAGATTTATTACTGAATTATTTCTGGATTTATTCAAAGATGGCTACATCGTAAATGCACATGATGAACTATTATCTTTTTTCAGAAAATCTAGCCAATTTTTCCATCAACGCCACGATTTCCTGGTAAACAAACTAGTAAACAAACCTTCTACACAAATGGATAAGATGAATTTCCGTACATATTTTTCTAGCCCCTTCCCTCACTACCCAAACTAAATCACGAGGTAAAAAGCTCATCGATGATCTCGACCTCATTCTTGACCTGAAGATACAGCAAGTTTTATGGTCGAACGGACAAACAGACTGATGGATTGATTATGGAATACGGTAAGCCTCACTTTCGCTTGGGGTCGCAACAAGATCCAAGTAGTGAGGGGAGACGAGGTTCAGGGTTAATGTCGTATCAAATATTCATACTCGAGTTCATACTAAATGAAACTCTATTCATACTAAATGAGATCAACAGATAGACTAATAATTGTGGACGGCTTTGAAGCACTTCCAGCCAGGAAGCTGCAAAACCTTTTCCGCCATATCAATCGCTACAATCAGTTCCGAAATTTACCTTAGTAGCCCATGCAGGTGTATCTCATTAGTAATAGTATTGGTATGTGATCTACAAGTATTCAATTATCGGATGAAAGCCGCATCTGATGAGATCTTATTATAGATAGTATTAACACAGGTCAGACGTATTCAGATCCTTGCCAGACTTCCATATACATTAGAACTTCAAGGAATGCCGACCAGCTTCTGTACTTTTTGTAACGTAAAACTGTCAGTTCACACGCTCGTCATACTTATATTTCAACAGGACCAACCGTTCATGAGTTCTCGAGGGTGGTAGTAACGTTTGTTTATTAGCCAAAAGGCCATACAAGATTAAATACATAATTCGCTAAACAAATAAACTGTTACACGCATTTACTTCTAGTAACTATACTATGCTATATAAACTAGGCTAAACTTTCTTTCATAAGTCTAAACGCCTTAGTCACATATTTACATACTTCTACGATGAAGGTGGGGTTCATAGATTTCAGGACACCGAGAAGCGATACCAACCCACCCCCAACAAATTTCGCCCTCAAATACGAAAGCGCTTGGCACTCTAAGGGAAAGTGGTTCAAACCCTCATCCTGCAACTTGCAAAGGTAAGTCCCTCCCGTGCCAGCTTTCCTACTTGTTGAAGCCTTGGAGGTAGTTTGGTCCACCTCTCAATGGACATTTCATGGCAACATTCGATTTAATCAAATTGCAATAAGCAGCCTGTCCCAAGCCAGGAAAAAGGAGGCGGGACCGTCAGTCTGGGGTAATGCCGTGAAATGTCCATGACAGGTGGACCAAACTACGTACAACCTTGCTACATCATTAGGGTCGTCTGTGTGTTGTTTTGTTTGTTTTGAGTAGTATGTGGTTTCTTTTTTTTGTTTATGGCGTAAGCTGAAATAAAATTGATTGATTGATTGACAACTACCAACCCGAGAACTTATGGACGTCTGGTGAGGCGGCCCTCGTCTTGTCCTGTCACAAGTGCAAGTATGACAAGAGCCAGTCTATTGTCACAAAATGCACATTGTATTTACCCCATGGGCAAATTTTATTTATTTACCCGCATAAACATAGTTGGAACAAAACAACGAACAAAAATATACAAAAAAATGAATAATTTCTACTCATAAACGGCTAATGTGGTAATGTAAATAGACCTCTGAAGCTAAGAGCGAATAAAGTACGTAGTGAGGCTCCATTGCCGCTTGTAGCATTCTATTTTGAATGTTTTTTTTTGTGTAAACGACCCATGGGCTTGGAACTAGAAATACAGATATTATCATTGTTTCGAATCATAAATAACTCAAGCCTGTTTGAAAAATACAGATTGGCTAACCTCTGCGACAGAGGCAACCTTCTCTTTGGCTAAATATTCCTTGAGCCCAAGCTGACTTTGAAACATTTTATTCATATAAAGTAGACATCGTCATCGGAGCTGACGTATCCGTTGTATACTTTATTATGGCACTTGCCCTTCGGCCAAGTGCCATATAGCGATCGCAATTTCTGTCCGTCAGTCGGTCGTTCGGTCTGTCTGTCCCGGTTTTGCTAGTTCGGGTACTTCCAGACAAGCTAGGAAGATGAAACTTGGCAGGCATATCAGGGACCGGACTAGATTAAATTAAAAATAGTCACTTCCTCGATCCGACCATCTGGAGGGGAGTGGAGGGAGGGGGAATCCGGAAAAATAAGGAAAAACGAGATATTTTTAGCTTACGAACGGGTGATCGGATCTTAATGAAACTTGATATGTGGAAGGACCTCGTATCTCAGACGCTCCATTTCAAATCCAGACCGGATCCGGTGACGCTGGGGGAGTTGGAGGGGGAAACCGGAAATCTTAGAAAACGCTTAGAGTGGAGAGATCCGGATGAAACTTGGTGGAAAGAACAAGCACAAGTCCTAGATACGTGACTGACATACAGGAACGGATCCGGTGACTTTGGGGGAGTTGCGGGGGGGGGGGTCCAAATTTCTAGCGATCCCGCGAGCTCGGTGCTTCCTGATGAACTAGGATGATGGAAATTGGCAGGCATGTCAGGGACCAGACGAGATTAAATAGGAAATAGTCACTTCCCCGATCTGACCATCCGGGGGGGGGGAGTGGAGGGAGGGGGAAGCCAAAAACTTAAGGATTCTTAACTTGCGAACGGGTGATCAGATCTTGATGAAATTTGATGTTTAGGATGACCTCGTGTCTCAAACTTCCCACTTTAAATCCGAACCGGATCCGATGACACTGGGGGGAGTTGCAGGAGGGAACCGGAAATCCTGAGAAACGCTTAGAGTGGAGGGATCGGGATGAAACTTGGTTGGAAGAACAAGAAAAAGTCCTAGATACGTCATTGACATAAACGGACCGGATCCGGGCACTGTGGGGGGGGGGGCGGATTTCTAGCGATCCCGCGAGTTCGGCATACTTCCTGATGTGCTAGTACGATGAAACTTTGCAGGTATGTCAGGGATCCGAACAGATTGACTTGAGAATAATCGTTTCCCCGATGCGACAATCGTGGGGGGGAGTGGATGGATGGGGAGTCCGGAACCTAGTTGCATGCATAACTTCTGAACCGGTGATCGGGTTTGAATGAAACTTGTCAGGTGGAAACAGCTATCGCCTCAGACGTTCAGTGCCAAGTCCGGATTGGGTCCGATACATGTGGGGGGATGGGGGGGGGAGGGGAACTTAAGAAAAGCTTAAAGCAGAGGGATTGGGACGGAACTGAATGGAGAACAAGCATTAGGCCTAGATACGAAATTGACAGAGCCAGATGGTTTCGGGGCTCTGTGAGGGGAGCTGGAGGGGGTTTCCTGGAATTCCGGTAGTCGCGAGTTGGAATAGTTTCTGATGTACTAAGACAACGAAAGGCATATTAATGACCCGACGTGATTGACCTGACACAACATACCCTCGAAAACTTCCGTTCCTAGATCCGAGCATTTGGGGGGAGCGAGGGAAGGGAAATATGGAAATTGACTTCTGCAAATTGCGAACGAGTGGTCTGATTTGAGTGGGTGATAAGAATCGATGACCTAGACATTTAAAACATGCGTTCGTACTAAATGCGACCACGGTTGGGGGAATTGGGTGGGGTGGGGGGTTAACTTTTTACATGCACAAGAACCGAACGGATGGACCAAATGAGATCCGATTTCAGTGAAACTTGATGGACTGGGAGAGGTGATTAAGAGATACGACGTTTATGTTTCCCAGTCCTCTTCGGCCCCAGTGGGGGGAGTGGGAGGGAGAACGCCGGAAACTTTGAGGCTCGTAAAGGGGTCGAACGAGTGCATCAATTTAAATGAAGCTTGGACTGTAGAAATAGCATATACCCTAGATGATATATTTTAGGGTCCGAGCCGGATCCGACAACGGTGTGGGGGGGGGGCGGAATTTTCCAAAAATGCTCACATTCCAGTGAAACTTGAGAGATGGTATGAAAAGAAGGTGCTTTAGATGATCCGTTTCTGAGTCCGAACCAGATTCGGCCACGGTAGGTGGAGATGGAGGGTGTACAGGAAATCGTGTATCACGTCTAGGGATCAAACGAGTGGATTTATTGGGCTGAAACTTGTAAGTTTGAAAAAGCCATGCGCATTTCCTACGGATAATCCGAAACGATGCCGGAATTGCTCAGAGTGAAACTAAATATCCTATTTCTATTTCCGAACCGCATTTTTGAATGGCGGGTGTTTATGCGAAGTTCTCATCGACTTTCTTGTACCGCCTATCCGTAACAAGTGCCATATGAGCTCGTAGCTCTTGTTTGAATAAGTTCTCTTTGGCTCATCGTTTACCTGTGGATTATCACGTATTGTTGTTCAGATCAAAGTTGCACCTTCTTTCTTTTTTCTTCGCAGACGCTCCAAATTTCTTTATGATCGAATTTTCATTAAACTAATTATTACGAAATTTTATTAAATATATGAACAAGATTCGTTTCGGACCACCCAAAACGGAACAACAAACGCACTGATGGTTCCCTAACGCGTCGACAAAATTCACCCTCCCATAGTTCGCTGAGTGGCAATGAGCCTATGCTAGGTACTGTCGGCTGGACCCAGCTCTCAAAGGGCTCGCTCTTTCGTGTAAGGTGGCTAACTTTGTAAAGCTGCGGTCCAAAAAACTTTGTTTTTGTAATTGACCCGTTTTATTTTTTTCGTCATTATAGTTTTAATATTTTTCTTTTCAATGTTACGGACTATATCGGGAAATATCGAGACTTGAATTGTACGTGAATGACCTTTGTATCCTTGTCTCGTCGTTTCAGCGGAATAAAAGCCTTTAATTAAGAACTGACGGGACCAAGTGAGCGACAGACTTTACGATAATTATATGGCATTCTCGATGGCGTTTACAGCTTTCTGCTCAAGTGCAGCGACCGAAATGACTGTCATTTACCAAATCTTAAACTCAATGTACCTTCAAGCCCTGCAATAAACCTCTTTCAATTTGATTGATGTAAAGCGAGCCATCGCCAAAAACCAGTGTCTGATACCATCTACTGACCACAAGCCAGCACAACCTGCCACCTGAAACAATCAGAATCATGCGAAGACATATCTGAACAAGGTAGACAGGGTGTGGAGAAGATGAGTTTCTTTTTTTGGCCTACGTAGGTTTGCTCTCAACATCCTTTGCTTCGGAACAGCAACGTTTGTTCATCTTTGAAATATATACTTTGTAAGTCTATTTACGTGTTTTTTTTAAACTATATGAAAACAAAGTAGTCATGTTGATTTGTTCAGTGTTTCAACATGTGTATTTTATTTTGTGTATTTTACTCATTCTCCGCTGTTATACAAAAAGCGGGTTACAAATAAATAAATAAATACTCATTTGTCCTAATGTTATCGGCACTAAAAAGCAGCCGCTTGAAGGCCCTGTCGTGTCTATAATGTGTGTTTATGTGTTTTGTTTATTTTCTTTATTTTCTTCATTTACTCCGCCTTTTAAAAATGGCGGGTCATAAATAAATTACTTACTTACTTACTTACTTAATGCCAATGTTAACTACTTTTTTAATTGTATTCATTAATTCTTAAGCCTGGAGACCCAAATTTTGTATTACATTCTAAGCCCGCTAACGATCACCTCATTAATCTTTGCACTTGCCACGATTCAATATTGTCCATGCAATCCTCAAATAAGCACTATTTTGACTACCCGACTTTTCTGACTTCATCATCACCGTTGCTAAGTTAACACTTGAAGAAGCGATACGTAGCACCACCAAGGCTCCATCCCCGGAGCCCAAAGGGTTATCCCTCTGGGATACACCTTCGGGGGGGGGGGATAACCCTCAAACCCCTGGGATAACCGTTTGGGATAAACTCTTCGGACTTTCATCTTGTCAGACAAGGCTAGAAATTTGTTAGGTTTCTTTTACGATCGGTGTTCCCAACGCCTCGAAAGAAAAGGTACCAGAAAACGGCAGAAAAATGTACCACTAACCCAAGAAATTGTACCGTATCCCGAATTTTGTCCGAAGAGTGTTCGCGCAGCTATTGATGCGTAAACAAGTTATCTGAGTTTTGCCTAGTTTTTGCTAGAATACGATGGACCCGGGGAAAGGCTTGAAACAACCAAAGCCGTGGATAATTTGTTAAAAACTGGGTCCAGTTTTACCATATTCAAATAGTTTTGAACTGGAACACAAACAGTAAAAAGTGCGAGGTGTGCTTTAAGTTTTCGTTCGACAAATGATTTAGCGGCAAATAAGTGGACGAAGACGAGACGAAATTATAACGAGATTTCACTTTGTCCCTGTCTTTCGATTAAGGCGAAGCCAACCCCCTTGAGCATTGTTATTTGTATGTTAGTTTGTTAGCTGAATTAAAAAGTTAATAAATAAATGAAATTATCTCCTCTCTCGCTTTCCACCCACTACCCCTTTAATGAACTTATTGTGCAAACTAAATAAGTTTTATTGTGCGAATGAGATTTACGGCATTGCGCAAGTAGCAAACGAACAAAACTAAAACATCTAAAAGAAACTATAAATCTCAAATGTTTGTACACGCAATCTCAATAGCAAAAAGAAGACCTAGCAAAATTAGACGAAATAATACACATTACCTAACATAAATTAGAGTAAATAATCACACGGTAAATTGCATCTATAAAAAGTCAAAGGATTATTGATACTCCACTTCGATTCTTTTGTAGCGGGTCAAAAATTCAATTCAATTCATTCATTTGTATCCGCCAAAGCTGGCGAGTAAAAAAAATATAATAAAATTCACACAATTGGTCTACAGACTAATAACTAGACCATATACTTTCATACAAACTCTACTTCATTTAAAAAAAAAACAAGAAAAAAAAAAAAACAATTAGCCTACGCTATCCTCAATGAAGTCTACCTAAACTTTAACCAAAATACAATCAACGCAACGCATCGGTCAAAGTGTGCTTTATGGAATAAATTTTTGAAAAAAATGTTTCCCGTTTCTTTTTCAGAATATCAGTGGGGTTTTTTAAACCATAATTTTCGATCATAAAAGAACCGGATTGGTATTTCGAAAACCGGCATAAAAATTTCCCAAAATTAAAAAAGTAGTTTTAATAGGAGATAAATTTGTCAACGTTAAAAAAGGTAAAAAAGAAGATGCAAGCAAAGCCTGTGGAAGAGCAACAGTGTTAAAAATCTTTGCAAGATTGCGTCTAGATAGGAAATCCCTGAGACAAATCACCGCCCCGAAACTAGAAGAAATACGCGACTCCACATCTTTTACTATTAGAGCCCTCGTTAATGACAAAGTCGGGCCATAAGGGATTCCCAGATATCTTAAAGACTCGCATGGTTTTAGGACTGAATTATATATACGGACAGATACTGAAAGAGAAATTTTTTCAAGGGGTTTTGGACCAAAAACCATAAACTGGCATTTTTCAGGTCGAAAAATCAGGCCATATTCTTTAAAAGACTTAACTAGATAATTTACATTATTCTGAAGGCCCGATAGAGAACGGCTAATAAGGAGTATGTCGTCAGCATACGCTATAAGAGAAGCTAGGATACCTTTACCATAAATAAAAGAAGACTGTACACCATCAAGACATGCAGCGATAGTTATATTGAAAATCACTGGAGAAAGAATCCCACCCTGACGAAGACCCCGGTTTAGAACAACATCAAAATCAGTGTAAGAACCCTTCCAAAGAACTCTAATTCGAGAAGCTCCAAACCACCGACGCAACATGAGTACTATCCTAACTGGTACACCATTCTTCAACAAAGATCTAAGGGCCCAAGCGTGGATGATACTATCGTATGCTGAAGCAATGTCTAGGGCTAATACATATACTCTATTACTATAACTACAAGAACTCAAAATACGAGACAGAAGAGTGTGAGCCACATCAATATTCAATCCTTTCCTGAAACCAATTTGATTCAAACCTTGATTAGAACTACCAAAATACGGGAGGAGTGTTAGTTCAAAAAGTTTACTCATTTGACAGGAAGTAGTTATTGGACGGAAAGATTTACAATCATTTGGGTTACCTTCTTTCTTTAATAGGGGGGTACTTGTTGATTTTAAAAAACTCGACGGAACCAAACCTGACTTGAGTATATAAGTAAACAGGGATGCAATCATAATAATGTATTATTGTTATTATTATTATAATTTTAAGATAAAACTACAAATAACTTCTGTAAAAAAAATTCGCCAAATTTTTACGAAAACAATTTTTCTTTCTGTTAAAACTACAATACAATAACATCTTCAGGCTAGGCCTGAATCATACGACTTTCTAGGAAATCGATCTCTAGAAGGCCATTTAGATAGAAGGCCATTAAAAAAAGGAGACAAAATTTATTCTTACGAACAAGACTTTCTAAAAACAACCAAGCAAAACCAAAGATTTAATTTGATGAGGAATACGCCCTTGAGATGGAAACATTAGTTGCGTTTTTGATCGAAGTTTTGTTTGCCATTCGCCGCCGAAGTTTGCTGCGTCGAACCGTTTGCTTAATTCGTATTCCAGCGATCCTTGCCCGGTCGCCGTTTCTTCAACGTTTCAAGCAAACTTCTAACTTGGTAGCTCACAAATTTCGTTTGGAGGACAGTGCGTCCGGCTTGAGTGCCTCTCGTAATGTTATGTCATTTTACGAGATTAAGCGAAAATCCGTTTTTCACTAAAATGTCGGGCTCCTTATCTTTCCTGTTTTTCTTTATTTTCGTCGAAGTTTTCGTTGCTCTTGATGTTTTGTTTTAAGGGTAATTAGTCCCTTACAGCTTCGCCTCTGGGCATTGAAGATTCTAGTTTTTAGATCCAAAACGTAAGTGGAGGGATACCTTTGACATCGAAAAAGTTTTCCGTCTGTCCCTCTGTCAGCACGATAACTCTCAAAAGGAATGATATATTTTGATGAAACTGTGAGGATTCTTTGGGTCAAGGGTAAGGTCAAGTTCGTAGATGGGCTCTGTAGCCCTACATTTAGGGGTGGGGTAGAGGGTTCAAATAAAGGGGCAAACAGAATAGTGATAGTCAAATATGGGGTAAGAAGACATGCTGAATACGATGATGAAAACCAATTTCTCGTCGGACAAGTAGTTCGTCCGGAATCCGGCAAAAATGAGAAAGTTGGTTAAAATGAAAAGTTTTATTTGAAGTTGATTGGATGTTCGATTTAAGAGTAAGAAGACATGCTGAACCCGATGATGAAAACCATTTTCTCGCCGGATAAGTAGTTCGTCCGGAATCCGGCAAAAAACGAAAAGTTGGTTAAAAGTAAAAGTTTTGTTTGAAGTTTATTAGATGTTTAATTTTGAGTAAGAAGACATGGTGAACACTTATATAAAAAGCATTTTCTACCCGAACAACTAATTCGCCCGGAATCCGGCCAAAAGCGGAAAATTTGTTAAAAGCAAAAGTTTTATTTGAAGTTGATTAGATGACAGACTTAGGAATAAGAAGAGACGCTGAGTCTGTATATGACAATCATTTTTTACCCGGACATATAATTCGTCCGGAATCCGGTTGAAAACGGAAACTTTCTTAAAAGTTAAAGTTTTATTTGAAGCTGATTAGATCTTCTTTCTAGGGATAAGGAGATACGCTGAATTCGTTTTTGAGTTTTCTTTTTTTGCTGGACAAGTAGTTCGCTCGGGATTCGGTCGAAACCGGAAATGTGGCAGAAGTAAAGCAGGAAGTTTCGGTCAGTATCGTCAAAATAGGTATGGCTGATAGAGGTATATCTGAACTTGGTTTTCTCAGATGATTAGCCCGGCGAAGATAAGACCCAATTGTCTGGATCAAATATTAGATTTTTGGGATCCCATCGAAACCTTAGGTCTTGTTTTGAATAAACCCTTCTTTCAATCATTCGGATCCGAGAATAGTCCCATCAAAGTTTTACGTTTGCCCATTTTTCAGCTGAGCCTGCAACTCTGGCAGGATTGTCGTGCTAAAATGAGTATTCGCTAATGTTCCAGTTGTGTGTTATATGTTATGTTTGGTTGTTATTGTATTTTCTGACAGTATATGATTATGGCTTTTGGCTGAAATAAAGGTATCATAATAATGACAATATACCATTTAAATACAGTTTCGGTTTTATAAAACTTAATCGAAACAAAACAGTACTAACACATAACTGCACCAGGTGCAATTCAATCCGATCTGTTTTATTTCTCCTGAGGATTCATCGCGAAAAAAAACAACACTGGAACTGTCAAAAACCAGCGCTAGGATTGTCAACCATAAATTAAAGAAATGCATGGGTTAAAAAATAATATAGTAATGTAAGGTCAAACAGATTTAAAATGGATAATACTTAGATGGCGCTTCATGTAAGGGATTTATTCATACCGTGCCAAAAAAAACAAAAAAAACTGAACTGAGTTTAGGAGTCTAGGAATCCAGTGTTGGAGCTTCATAGACAGCCAGGACCCATGTGGCGGGTCTTCATGGTAACAACCAAGCAAAACCAAAGATTGAATCTGATGAGGAATACGCCTTTGAGATGGAAACATTAGTTGCGTTCTTGATCGAAGTTTTGTTTGCCATTCGCCACCGAAGTTGGCTGCGTCGAACCGTTTGCTTAATTCGTATTTCCGGCGATCCTTGCCCGGTCACCGTTTCGTCAATGTTTCAAGCAAACTTCTAACTTGCTAGCTCACAAATTTCGACGGTCAAGTTTGGAGGACATAGAAACCGTGACCAGCGACCAAAAACGGTATTTAAACAGAGACCTTTGAGTTTGAAGGTAACTTCAAACTTCGATAAAAAAAAACAACACGCAACTATTCATAAGAAGTGAACCTGGTAAGCGAGGTTCCTGCGTACAAATCCCGACTGAGGAGCGTTTTTATCTTTCCGGCCACTACTTACAAAAGAGTTAAAATGATGGTTAACATTGCAAATCTGGGTTGCGTTCCGACACTTAACGATTGTTAACAAATTATTAACAATCGTCCACTTTTTACGTTCCACGTTTCTGATTTCGAAATTTAAGCTCCGCCCACCTACAATTTCCGTTCCAGAGCTTAACGATTGTTAACTATTTTGTAACGATGGTCGCTGAGCATCGTTACAAAATAGTTAACAACTGTAGAACTGGGAAAAGTTAACGATCGTTAAAACTGCAGATAGCTCCACCTGGAAGTAAAGTTAACGATTGCTAACAATTGTTAAGTTGGGTGAACGCAACCTTGGTTCCAGCTCCAATCTTACAGTCTGCCGATACTCGGTAAATAATAAACATTACAATAAAAGAAAGCTGGCCTGGTGGAGACTTGCCTTTGCCCTTTTTGGGACACATTAGCCCCCGCAGGTGGAGGATTTGGCCCACTTTCTCTTAGCGTGCCAAGCGCTTTCGCATTTGAGGGTAAAATTTGTTCGGGGTGGGTTGGTTTCACTTCTCGGTACTGTGAAATCTACGAACCCCAACCAGGGGCGTCCCGAGGGGGGGGGGGCGGGGGGGGGCGCAGCGCCCCCTCTACGTTTTGGGCATTCGGTCAAATTTTCGCCGAAGGCGAAAATTCGGTCAAAACGGGCATCGCGGCGAAGCCGTGATGCCTGTTTTATAAAATCTTTTGTGCCGACATTTCCGAATTAGGCGATTTAACCTGTTTATTGGTTTCCATTCTTTATCGAATTTGGTAATTAATCCAACTTTTGTTCAGTCCGAGTCGATTTCACCGCATTCAGTTTATCCCTACGTAAATTCGCTGATTTAACGTATTTATTTGGTCACATTTGTTAGCGAATTCGATTGTTCACCGGACTAAGTCCGTATCTGTTCTATCGCATTCGGTCAGTCCACTTCATAGTTCGGTCATTAATCAGATTCATTTGGTTCGGATTCGTGACCGAATTCGACAATTCATCCAACTTTTGTTTAGTCCGAGTCGATTTCACCTTATTCGGTACGTCCCCACGTAAATTCGGTGATTTAAGTATTTATTTGGTCTCTTTCGTTAGCTAATTCGGTTGTTCACCGGACTTTTCTCAAGTTCGTTCTGTTCCATCGCATTCGGTCAGTCAACTTCATAATTCTGTTATTAATCAGATTCATTTGGTTCTGATTTGTGACCGAATTCGACAATCCATCCAACTTTTGTTCAGTCCGAGTCGATTTCACCGCATTCGGTACGTCCCCACGTAAATTCAGTGATTTAACGTATTTATTTGGTCTCTTTCGTTAGCAAATTCGGTTGTTCACTGGACTTTTCTCAAGTCCGTATCTGTTCTATCGCATTAATCAGATTCATTTGGTTCGTTACCGAATTCGGTAATTCACCAGATTTTTGTTTGGTCCGCATCTGTTACCAGACTTACCACGTTCGGTTGTTTTAGGTGGTTCTCATTTATTCCATTCCCAAATTCGGTCGTAATACCGCTCCCGATCTGCTCCTTATTTTTTTAGTTAATTTTTCGGTAGTACGAATTCATTATTTGGTTGACCCCAGTTACTGTAACTGTGCCCAGTTATTGTGCTAAGTGGCATTTATTTAGCTCTTGTTCTTTGCCATTTAACGGTAGATTCAACTGGTTTCCGTCCATTACTTAACTTATACTTAACTTTTAGGAATAAGCACTTCTCCTGACTTGAAAACTAGCCTATTTTTGTTTGAGGTAAATTCAGAATAAACGGACTTTACACCTATTTAACAATGGATGGACCCTTTTTTCGCCAGGCAGCTCTGTGGTTTAATAGGTAGCCTTGGGATCGCAAAAAGGCACTTTGATCATGAGTGTTTCCAAAAAATTTCGCCTGCGGCACATTTAGCAGTCTTCACTATTTAGAAGAAGGGTACGTCATTTTCTTGGCGTCTGAGGCTTGGAATTTTGAGTGCTTGAACCACGTTAAAAGCTAGAATTTGCCAGAAAAGAGGCAGATTCAACAAATTTTGCCTGCGGCGCTTTAATTTTTCGGGGTTACAGCAGTTCACGACGTTGTCGCTTGGCAGCAACTGCATTTTTTGTCGACACATTTTCAGGTCCTGTTGGCAAAACCGGACTTCCCAAAGATAAAAGGCTAGTGACGGCGTATCCCTGAAAAACAAAGAAGTGGGAGAGCGTGAAAACACGCCAAATTTTCTCTTTAGACTTGATTTTGTACATACTATGCAACTTTTTACATTATGAAAAAGGACCGAAATATCGCTGATGAAGAATCGTAGCTGACGTACCCGTTGTAAACATTGTTTGAATAAATGTTTCAAAGTCAGCTTGGGCTCAAAGAATATTTATTTTTTTACATTATAGCTTCTTGAAGGCAACTCGCGGTGTTTTAGAAAAAAAATATAAATTCGGTCAATATCAGGTACCGATTCGGTCAATTTTTACCAGGTTCGCCCCCCCCCCCCCCCCAATGAAGAAAGGCTCGGGACGCCCCTGACCCCAACTTCATCGTAGAAGTTTGCGAATATGTAGTTAAAGCGTTTAGACTTGGGAAAGACAGTTTAGCTTAGTTTATGTAACATTTTACTGACAGGTGTAACAGTTTTTGTGTGGTTACACTGTAGAAGGTTTCTCCGAGTAAGGATTAAAGTCAACTGCAGTATTTGCTACTGGGATTAATCTTATCTCTACTGAGATAAGATTAATCCGAATCAGAGATCTTTTTAGAGACAAGATTAATCCCAGTAGCACATACTGCAAGTTTTTCTTTTTACAGTGTATACATTTATTCAATCTTGCATGGCCTTTTGTCTGAACAGACAAACGTTAGCTTTATTATCAAAAACAAAGAAAGAACAAAAATAAGAACCTCCGTCTCCGTATCTCTGTAATACGTTCATGCAGAACCTAATAGATTCCCGATACCCTGCCCGATGCAAACGAGCGGAGGGTAGGAGGTACGCCGAACATCACATTTCGTTACCTCTACAAACAGCTATATCGCAGTAGAGCCCCAGAGAAGAAATTTCCAGAATGGCAGCTGATTGGTTACCGCTCCAGAGCGGGTCAGCACGCTTGCTGCACTTTTTCCTCTGATATGCGCAGCGACGAAGAGGGAAGTATACGGGCACCAACTGAGAGGTCAGTAGCCTACGTCTAGCTCTGCTCAGTTTTGTCGGGGTATCCATAGTCGATGCATTATACCAAAGACGGAGGTTCTATTTCTATATATAATAAATTCTATAAAGACGGAGGCTTATTTGTTCTTGTTATTATGGACTGAATGATT
This sequence comes from Branchinecta sandiegonensis, assembly GCA_030848855.1. Classification (NCBI taxonomy): domain Eukaryota; kingdom Metazoa; phylum Arthropoda; class Branchiopoda; order Anostraca; family Branchinectidae; genus Branchinecta; species Branchinecta sandiegonensis. Next base: position 4,338,153 of record JAUPMV010000012.1, read on the forward strand.
TCAAATACCGCTCGTATGCGTGAGTCCGAGAGAGCTTCAGTTGTTGTTTGCCGTTGCCGATTTAACCTTTTGGTTTCGGCCTGCGAAGCGTCACAAATAAACAATAATATTTACCTTTTCAATATCGCACCGTGGTAGATAGCCTGCGTTTATCCGTGGAGTGCTCCTGCTAATGTTCAGCTGGACCTGATTTTCTTCGTTGACATATTGAGAAGGAAGCACAAAGGTCTGATTATCGTTCTGAATGCAACCGATAGCAAGATCTAATACGAATCCTTCCTAAAATGGAAAAGAGTAGTACACAACCACAAAAGTGTCAATAAATAGTTGGCTTTCTAAGCCCAAAGGCCATATACAGAACAAATCCAAAATACCATACTTCCGAGCGGCTACGGAACCTAACTACGTAACTTGGTGGCTCTAAACTTACGCGCTCTATCGATAGAATCATACATACTGATTATGGTATAACCCTTTCGGTGGTGCTTTTCAGCCAGAACAAATAAGCCAATAGAACCTCCGTCTTTGGATGCAGCGACTATAGATACCCCGACGAACTGAGCTGAGCTCGAAGGACTTGGTGAGCTTTGAGTTGATGCTCGTCTACTTCCCTCTTCGCCACTGCGCATATCAGAGGAAAAAGTGCAGCAAGCGTGCTGACCCGCTCTGGAGCGCGTCGCATGTGACGTCACAGGAAAAATTTGTAGCCTGTGTAGTTGCATGGTAGTTGTACGAAAAAGTTGCATGTAATACTATTTAATAGCAAAGAATACTATCATTTAATGTGCCTCAGACTGTTCCAATCTTATGTAGTAGTATCCAGTAGCATCATGTCTTGCCATAGTAGCTTCCAGCCTTGCTAATAGCAGCATGTAGTAGTATGCAGGAACACGGTAGCCTTGAAGTAGAAGCATGTAGCAGCATCACAGTGTAATTAAACATTCAAAACAAAATATATAATTAATAATGAGCGGGCAAGTGCTTTATTAACCTCAATGTCCGTTTAAGACAGTTTAAGTTGCCCATTCGACCGTTACTTGTGCAATTGCTCGTTACACGAGGTCATTAGTACTGCATGCTACTTTTTCGTACAACTTCGTACTACTATTTTTAGATAAATTTTTCATCGGGTAGACAACCAATCGGCTTTCACTTTCAAAATCTCTTCTCCGGGGCTTTACTGCGATATACCTGTTTGTAGAGGTAACGAACTGGTATGTTCCGCGTAGCTCCTACCCTCCGCTCGTTTGCGTCGGGCAGGGTCTAGTGAATCTTTTCGACCCCGCATGGTCGTATTACAAAGACAGGGAGACGGAGATTCTGGTGCTTATTTGTTCTTAGAAATTCAGTAATAACAAGAGCTGTAAGCTCATATGGCACTTGCATGTGTCAAGATGATTTGATTGATCAAGAGTAAGTTTCGACTTTGCGGTTGAGATGTGCGCTATAAGGGAGCTGGAACTTCATTTGTAAGCAAAGCCCTTGAGGCAAAACTGCTAATGGGCTGATGGGCATCACGAAAATGCATATATTGCTTAAAAGTATTTTTTTTACTTTGCGGTCAAGATTGGTACTTTAAGGAATAATCGGATTTGGGAAGTAGCAATTTCTAAGCAAATGTTGTTGAGTCTTCAATATTCCAGCGAAGTTTCATCGTCCTAGCACATCTGGAAGTACCTTAACGCGCGATCACCGGAATCCCAGACCCCCCTCCCCCTCCTCCAACTCCACCCACAATAACCGGAGCCAATCCTGTTCTGTAAATGATTAATCCAGAGCATCTGTTTGTCATTCCCACGAAGTTCGATCCAGATCACACCAGTCTAAGCGGGTCAAGTATTTTCCGCCCTCCCCCCGATAATTGCCGGATTCGGTCCGGAAATGAAAAAGGTCACAAGAGAAAAATGTCCTCTGTTTAATTATTAAATTTCACTCGAATCCGATCACCCGTTCCAAAGTTACGCATGACTCAATATTCCGGATTCCCCTCCCTCAACTCCCCCCCCCAAGATTTTCATATCGAGGATTTTTTTTTTATTCCAAGTCAGTTTGACCGGGTCCCTGATATGCCTTCCAAGTTTCGTCGTGAAAATCCCCCAAAAACGGAATTCCGGGATACCCCTCCCCCCCCCCCTAAAGTGTCCGGATCCAGTCAAATTATGTAAAAGATTTATATGGACCAGATGTTAGTTCTTCCCAGCAAGTTTCACTCCGATACCATCATTCTAACCGTTTCTCTAGATTTCCGGTCCACCCCCCCCCCCCCCCCCCACCCCACCCAGCTCCCCCACGGTGCACGTAGCCAATCCGATTCAGCAAATGACTTACCTAGAGCATCTGTTTGTTCTTCCCACAAAGTTCCATCCCGATCCCTCCATTCTAAACGGGGCACGTATTTCCCCCCCCCCCCAATAGTTGCCGGATCCGGTCCGGATATGAAAAAAATCATCGGAGAAATGTCCTCTGTTGAATTCTTAAATTTCACTCGAATCCGATCAACCATTCTAAAATTACGCATGACTGAAAATTTCGGATTCCCCTCCCTCCACTCCCCCCACCATTATCTGATCGACAAAATTTTTATTTTGAAGTCAGTTTGATTGGGTCCCTGATATGCCTGCCAAGTTTCATCGTGAAAGTCCCCAAAACCACCATCACCGGAATTTCGGGACCCCCCCCCCCCCCCATAAGTGTCCGGATCAAGTACAATGGCCTAAAGGACTTATCTAGAGCAGATGCTTGTTCTTCCCAGCAAGTTTCACTCCGATCCCTCCATTCTAACCGTTTCTTGAAATTTCCGGTCTCCCCCCCCCCCCAACTCCCCCCTGGCTACCGAATCCGGTCAAGACTTTAAACGGGACATTACAGATATATATTCTGTTCAGTTATGAAGTTTCATTACAATCCGATCATCCGTTCGAAAGTTACACACTTCTCAATTTCCCGGATTCCCCTGCGGATTCCCCTCCCTCCACTCCCCCACCATTATCTGATCAACAATATTTTTATTTTGAAGTCAGTTTGATTGGGTCCCTGATATGCCTGCCAAGTTTCATCGTGAAAATCCAAAAAACCACCATCACCGGAATTCCGGGCCCCCCCCCATAAGTGTCCGGATCCAGTACAATGGTCTAAAGGACTTATCTAGAGCAGATGCTTGTTCTTCCCAGCAAGTTTCACTCCGATCCCTCCATTCTAACCGTTTCTTGAAATTTCCGGTCTCCCCCCCCCCCAACTCCCCCCTGGCTACCGAATCCGGTCAAGACTTTAAACGGGACATTACAGATATATATTCTCTTCAGTTATGAAGTTTCATTACAATCCGATCATCCGTTCGAAAGTTACACACTTCTCAGTTTCCCGGATTCCCCTGCCCTCCACCCCCCCCCCCCCAAAATGGTCGGATCAGAAAACTGATTATTCCTAATTTTGTTTGGTCGGGTCTCTGATATGCCTGCCAAGTTTCATGGTCCTAGCACAACTGGAAGTACCCTAACTCGAAAAAGTGTGACAAAAGGCCCTAAATTTTCAAGTTTCCAGCGCCCCGCACTCCCCCCCATATGGTCGGATCGGGAAACTGATTATTTCCAGGTTAGTTTGGTCGGGTCCGTGATATTCCTGCCAAGTTTCATTGTCCTAGCTCATCTGGAAGTACCCTCACTCGAAAAAGTGTGACAAAATGCCCTAAATTTTCAAGTTTCCAGAGCCCCAACTCCCCCGCATATGGTCGGATCGGGAAACTTATTATTTCCAGGTTACTTTGGTCAGGTCCCTGATATTCCTGCCAAGTTTCATTGTCCTAGCTCATCTGGAAGTACCCTAACTCGAAAAAGTGTGACAAAATGCCCTAAATTTTCAAGTTTCGAGCGCCCCCACTCCCCCGCATATGGTCGGATCGGGAAACTGATTATTTCCAGGTTCGTTTGGTCGGGTCCCTGATATTCCTGCCAAGTTTCATTGTCCTAGCTCATCTAGAAGTACCCTAACTCAGAAAAAAGTGACAAAATGCCCTAAATTTGCAAGTTTCCAGCGCCCCGCACTCCCCCCCATATGGTCGGATCGGGAAACTGATTATTTCCAGGTTAGTTTGGTCGGGTCCCTGATATGCCTGCCAAGTTTCATTGTCCTAGCACATCTGGAAGTACCCTAACTCGGATATGTGGGACAAAAAAACTCGGACCGACCGACAGACCGACAGACGGAATTGTGATCGGTATATGGCACTTGAGCCAGAGGCTGCAAGTGCCATAAAAATATGGAATCAATACAAGCATCTTTTTTATTCCAGTTTCCAATAAAGTAAAATCTCATCTCCTGGAACATAATTAATTGGTAGTTTTCAAATTTTTAGTTAGTTGATTCGGTTGTGGTGCGTTGGTCGACCAGGTCTCCCTGTATTCCCTTCTTCTTTTTTATGGCACTTGCAGCCTCTGGCTCAAGTGCCATATACCGATCACAATTCCGTCTGTCGGTCTGTCGGTCTGTCGGTCGGTCCGAGTTTTTTTGTCCCACATATCCGAGTTAGGGTACTTCCAGATGTGCTAGGACAATGAAACTTGGCAGGCATATCAGGGACCCGACCAAACTAACCTGGAAATAATCAGTTTCCCGATCCGACCATATGGGGGGGAGTGCGGGGCGCTGGAAACTTGCAAATTTAGGGCATTTTGTCACTTTTTTCTGAGTTAGGGTACTTCTAGATGAGCTAGGACAATGAAACTTGGCAGGAATATCAGGGACCCGACCAAACGAACCTGGAAATAATCAGTTTCCCGATCCGACCATATGCGGGGGAGTGGGGGCGCTCGAAACTTGAAAATTTAGGGCATTTTGTCACACTTTTTCGAGTTAGGGTACTTCCAGATGAGCTAGGACAATGAAACTTGGCAGGAATATCAGGGACCTGACCAAAGTAACCTGGAAATAATAAGTTTCCCGATCCGACCATATGCGGGGGAGTTGGGGCGCTGGAAACTTGAAAATTTAGGGCGTTTTGTCACACTTTTTCGAGTGAGGGTACTTCCAGATGAGCTAGGACAATGAAACTTGGCAGGAATATCACGGACCCGACCAAACTAACCTGGAAATAATCAGTTTCCCGATCCGACCATATGGGGGGGAGTGCGGGGCGCTGGAAACTTGAAAATTTAGGGCATTTTGTCACACTTTTTCGAGTTAGGGTACTTCCAGTTGTGCTAGGACCATGAAACTTGGCAGGCATATCAGAGACCCGACCAAACAAAATTAGGAATAATCAGTTTTCTGATCCGACCATTTTGGGGGGGGGGGGGGGGTGGAGGGCAGGGGAATCCGGGAAACTGAGAAGTGTGTAACTTTCGAACGGATGATCGGATTGTAATGAAACTTCATAACTGAAGAGAATATATATCTGTAATGTCCCGTTTAAAGTCTTGACCGGATTCGGTAGCCAGGGGGGAGTTGGGGGGGGGGAGACCGGAAATTTCAAGAAACGGTTAGAATGGAGGGATCGGAGTGAAACTTGCTGGGAAGAACAAGCATCTGCTCTAGATAAGTCCTTTAGACCATTGTACTGGATCCGGACACTTATGGGGGGGGGGGGGGGGGGGCCGGAATTCCGGTGATGGTGGTTTTTTGGATTTTCACGATGAAACTTGGCAGGCATATCAGGGACCCAATCAAACTGACTTCAAAATAAAAATATTGTCGATCAGATAATGGTGGGGGAGTGGAGGGAGGGGAATCCGCAGGGGAATCCGGGAAATTGAGAAGTGTGTAACTTTCGAACGGATGATCGGATTGTAATGAAACTTCATAACTGAACAGAATATATATCTGTAATGTCCCGTTTAAAGTCTTGACCGGATTCGGTAGCCAGGGGGGAGTTGGGGGGGGGGGAGACCGGAAATTTCAAGAAACGGTTAGAATGGAGGGATCGGAGTGAAACTTGCTGGGAAGAACAAGCATCTGCTCTAGGTAAGTCCTTTAGGCCATTGTACTTGATCCGGACACTTATGGGGGGGGGGGGGGGGGTCCCGGAATTCCGGTGATGGTGGTTTTGGGGATTTTCACGATGAAACTTGGCAGGCATATCAGGGACCCAATCAAACTGACTTCAAAATAAAAATTTTGTCGATCAGATAATGGTGGGGGGAGTGGAGGGAGGGGAATCCGAAATTTTCAGTCATGCGTAATTTTGGAATGGTTGATCGGATTCGAGTGAAATTTAAGAATTCAACAGAGGACATTTCTCCGATGATTTTTTTCATATCCGGACCGGATCCGGCAACTATTGGGGGGGGGGGGGGAAATACGTGCCCCGTTTAGAATGGAGGGATCGGGATGGAACTTTGTGGGAAGAACAAACAGATGCTCTAGGTAAGTCATTTGCTGAATCGGATTGGCTACGTGCACCGCGGGGGAGCTGGGTGGGGTGGGGTGGGGGGGTGGACCGGAAATCTCGAGAAACGGTTAGAATGATGGTATCGGAGTGAAACTTGCTGGGAAGAACAAACATCTGGTCCATATAAATCTTTTACATAATTTGACTGGATCCGGACACTTAAGGGGGGGGGAGGAGGGGTATCCCGGAATTCCGTTTTTGGGGGATTTTCACGACGAAACTTGGAAGGCATATCAGGGACCCGGTCAAACTGACTTGGAATAAAAAAAAAAAATCCTCGATATGATAATCTTGGGGGGGGGGGGAGTTGAGGGAGGGGAATCCGGAATATTGAGTCATGCGTAACTTTGGAACGGGTGATCGGATTCGAGTGAAATTTAATAATTAAACAGAGGACATTTTTCTCTTGTGACCTTTTTCATTTCCGGACCGAATCCGGCAATTATTGGGGGGAGGGCGGAAAATACTTGACCCGCTTAGACTGGTGTGATCTGGATCGAACTTCGTGGGAATGACAAACAGATGCTCTGGATTAATCATTTACAGAACAGGATTGGCTCCGGTTATTGTGGGTGGAGTTGGAGGAGGGGGAGGGGGGTCTGGGATTCCGGTGATGCGCGTTAAGGTACTTCCAGATGTGCTAGGACGATGAAACTTCGCTGGAATATTGGAGACTCAACAACATTTGCTTAGAAATTGCTACTTCCCAAATCCGATTATTCCTTAAAGTACCAATCTTGACCGCAAAGTAAAAAAAATACTTTTAAGCAATATATGCATTTTCGTGATGCCCATCAGCCCATTAGCAGTTTTGCCTCAAGGGTTTTGCTTACAAATGAAGTTCCAGCTCCCTTATAGCGCGCATCTCAACCGCAAAGTCGAAACTTACTCTTGATCAATCAAATCATCTTGACACATGCAAGTGCCATATGAGCTTACAGCTCTTGTTATTATTTAGGGTGGAGTTTTATTGGTTGGTGGGTATGGCGGCGTGCATACGTCGTATCTTTATTATTTTTTTTTTTTTGCATTTGTAGTTAGATCAGTTATTAGTTAACCTATAAGGTCCGGCCTTTTCGTGCTTTGCGCCCTGCCGAATTTGTGTAAATTTCTATTTTTATAGAAGTAAGTATATCAATAAATGAGCCTGAACCTTGTTTTCAGGATATCGGAAAGTAGCTTATAAACACTAGCAGGAGCCCTCAACTGACAAAGCTTTATAGCTCACCGTTAGAAATGGGTCTTACATACCCACGCCAAATTTCAGCGAAAGGCATAGGCCTATAGATGCTAAGGGCGCTTTCATGTGCACGATTAGAACACATGTCATATTGAAATTAACCGGGATTGAAAACGGATGCTTAGGCCGCGTTTTATTTTATTCTCGACTTGTCATACTTTCCGGCCTTGTCACAGCCAAATGCTGTTTTATTTAGGCCTTGTCAGGTGAATGACTCTTCCGACAAGTGTAACAAAGAAAACACAATTTAATAGTTATCTATGACAAGACCACTGACAAGAACCAAAATCGAGGCACGAAACAGGACCTTCTTGACAATTGTCAATTCACAATAGACAACTGTCCCACTTTGTCACAAAGAAAACGACATTTGCGAGACAATACCTTGACATGATTCAAATCGTCCCAAATAAAACGCGGCTTTAGATTTTAAATACTTGGTATGCAAAGAAAGAAAAAATGATGGTGCCCTTCGCGCTAGAAGGGTTTCTATCTGTTGTCCTACTGATTCTGGCTTCCTTAGAAAAACCCGCTGTTCCAGTGACACGCCCGTAATCGAGATGGCACTTTTCATTTCCGAAAAAGCAACAGCGAGAGAATAAAACACTAATTAATAAAGTCAATTAGAAAGTCCAGGGGTTAATTGGAAGGGAGGAAATTAAGAAATTGCGTAGCAATTAATCTAAAGGTCAGGAATTAGAAATTAATAGAACTGTCAGAGCTTTTAAGTCGATTGACTTCAGAACGGAACTCATGAAAAGACGGCTAAGGAAGTGAGAAGGGGAGATAAAATGTGTTGAACTCACACTGTCAGAAGTTTCATAACAGATAACACTCCGGATGTTATCTGTTGTGTTTCAAAATGTTATGCAGAATTTTATGCATTTGAGACAGGATTAAGTAGGCAAGAGCTGGATTTGATAATAAGTATGAGGGCTGTAGCTTGCAGCTCGGTGCAAGAAGAAAGTACACGAGAAAGAAAGAGGAAAGGTAAAGGTCCATAAATTTTCGTTTATGTGTAGAGATATGTACTCTGTACTGCGCTATTTCCATTTTTTTTTTTTTTTTTTTTTTAAATAAACTGAACGGATACATTTCTTATCAATCGCTGTAAATATGGGCCAAAAACGGGATGAGAAGATAGGGGTTTACAAAAATGGCTAGGACCTGGCGGCCATACTTCGATTTGTACGGTACAAGTGCTCCATATGCTTTACGTGTTCTAAGTAAAAACTGGCTTAAAAGTCCATCTCGAGTGGACTTCATGTCTCTACCAGTAGGAAGTCCAAGATATGTGAGAGACATCGAAGACTTCGCCTCATGATCGCAAAACTTAAATTTAAGCTTAAATTTTGGCCCTTTTCTTGTGTAGGCCCTTAAACAAATTTCCACAGTCATTTTAATGAGGATGTAAACACCTTCAGTTACAGGGACTAAGGGAGGAGATTTTTGGGTCAGGGGTATGGATAAAAAATGGATTACAAAAGATTTAAAAAAATAGGAAATTCTGTTAAGTTTTCAAACACTGGAGAAGTTTCTTCTGATGGAGAGGTTATGTGGACGTGAAGCGATTTAATAATTAGGCTACGTAATATTGTGTTGGTACTGTTTTTGTTGCACGATGGCCTTTAATGTGTAAATATATCATTCACTATTTCAATAAATTCGGCTCTTGAAAAGTAGTTCACGGTCCCCCAGGTACCGTTACCTCTAATGATTCGTCCAACGTCAACTACGAAAAGGTACCTAACCGACCGGTAAATTTCCAACTGTAGCATGGCTGTTTTCAACTTACAGTGAAGTAAAAACCGCAACAGCCTTACTTGAGCAAACGAGGAATGGCTTCTCCCAGTTCTCATTGTTTTACCCCTATACAGAGCGTGTTCCACCCTACTTACCGTAGTTACTACGCATGACGTCACGAACTTTGGCTTCTATGGCGCCCAGGGCTGGAACGAGTTTTTTCATTTCCGGCAAAATATCATGCCGCGGGCAAATCGGACCTATGACGTCACAGAGATCGTATTTACCACGCTTACGCTCCTGAACAAAATTCTTGCCATTAGTTACTATTTCGGAGAAGGTCGGAACGGGCAGCGTATTAATTCACCAGGTTGGAACCAATAGTTACTATTTTTGAAGGTTGGAACGGTCGGAATTTTACTGCCGGGACTGACAAAAAATCAGGCCGGTGTGCATGATAATCATTAAAGCAAAACCGAAACTCCCCCGTTGAGTTCCTTCTAAATAACAAGCGGCACCGTTAGTCCGGCTATTTCCTATTTTCATTTCGATATCCTGATTGTCTGAACGCAGCATAAAAACTATAAATGCTGAAAGGTTGCCAAATTTTTTTAGCCAACATTTATCGTGCTCCAGCGAAACTCATGTTGTCCAGCAAATCATGCCATGATTTCAGTTCCAAAATTTAGGCAACTCGGTTTCAAAGGACGATTACCTAGGACCCGGTATTTTTTTTCTGACACTAAAATACTGGAGTTAAACTAAACGGGAGAATATACATTCTGGTGAAAGTCTGACAACGGGTCTGGGACTAACCGACCTAGTTTTGTTTCTTTACTTTCTTTCTGGAGATGGGGGGGGGGGAGGGGTACGGGAGATTTAGGGTATTAGCTGATCGTTTTACTCGGACAAGGGGGACTCCGGATAATTGGTTCATGACGAAACTGTGTCTGTTTATGTTACACTGTCAGAAATTTCATAAAAGATAACACAAGGATGCGCGGTTTCGACAGACAACACTTGAGTGTTGTCTTTTGTGATTTTGAAAACGTTATACAGTAAATGTTATGCTTACAAGCATTTTCAGGAAGAGCCAAAAAACCGTCGAAAAAGCATCAGCTGAAATTTTCCGATATCACGAAGATAAACAAAAAAGTCAGTGGATGCTTTTTCGGCAGTTTTTCGGCTCTTCCTGGAGATGCTTGTTATACAAAAATAGAAAACATTTAATGCATAACGTTTCAAAACCACAGCAGATAACATCCCAAGTGTTGTCTGTTGAAACCGCACATCCTTGTGTTACCAGTTATGAAACTGACTGTATGGTGGACTTGAATAAATATTTGTGCCGAGTTTCCTGTTTTTTAACGTTTTCACCGCTGTTCACTTTGACTGCTTCCACTTTGAAGGGCTGAATGGGCTTACGTTTAGCACGCTCGTGTTGTATCCGGCATCTAAGAGGAATATTTCAACCAAATAAATTGGCATTCTCCAGACATTAGTGCTTAGTGATATTACAATTTCCACAGAATTCCCAGATAAAACTCGTCTGAAGATTCGAGTTTTATCCTATCCCTCACCCCCAAAACTTCCCTTCACGAACAAAGAAATGAATCTCGTCAAGTCCATTTGAAGTTTAGAATTTTGCCCCATAGCTAGCGCCCCTTCCGACACATGACAAAAAATAAAATAGAAACATCACGAACAAGAAGTCTCACCCGACAGCATTTGTGAATACAGAGCTCTTCTTTGCAGACATTTTTGTAGCAAATCTTCGCGACGACCTCATCTGCACTTTTCTGATCAAGACAGAATTCGCCTGATTCAAAAACAGGAGCATATAGCTCCGGCACTCCATGCACCCACAAGTATCCATTCTGAAACACATCAAACGTCCGATTCCCTGATAGATTTATCACTGTCATCACCTCAGTGTTACACTCAAGTGGGCCTGCACTGAGCTCAAACTCTGCGTCTATTTCGATAGTAACCTCTTCTACACCATGTCTCACTGTAACCAACTCTTTGAGCACTTTGAGGTCAGCTGAGCAGTCCTCACCCCCACAACAGATTCGTAGGGGAACGGTAGCTTTCGAGGGGGTACCCAGAGGGTCACCAGAACACAGGCTGCACAGCACAGTAACCAAAATCCATTTTACCATAGTTACCATTTCAGCTAGCAGGTCTTTCTCACTTCACTTTCCCATAATAGCTGAAAAGGTTGCGTTTCCGGACACTGAACGGCATGCAATGAGCTTAGACTGAGTGCGTTTCTGGTCTTTAAGGTTAGAACCGTCAAAAGCCGTGCGCACTGGCATATGAAGGTTTCGTTCTCGAGTGGCGAACTAAAACAGACGTCAGCTTCGAACACTAAAACTCGTCCCATAAAGTCATCGATAAACGTCTGGAATATATTTAAAACGAGTTTAGATCGTCTAATGAGTGGTCAGCAACTTCGACAAGTAGTGTACATTAGCAAGATCTCAGTATTCGTACCAAAGAACAACTTTGGAAATATTGTAAGAAAGAGCTTGCATGTAACAACTACAACTATAGCATTGAACACTTAATATTTGTATTTTGATTTAGGATAGTGAATATTTTTTATTAACCTTTCAAGTCTTCAAGTGCACCAGGTCGGGGGGGGGGGGGGGGGTCGGGGGAGGGGGGTCGAACCCCTGGAACCGCCTGGATACGACCCTGGTGGCCACTACCAGACAACCGTAACACCATTACTGATTATATTTCTGAAACCACGTAAAGGGGTGAGTATCAGTGCTAGTGAACAACGTTCGAACAGTTAACCAGTGGAAGTAGGCTAATTCAATGGTTCCCAACGTACCCACAGGGGTACGTGACACCCTCGTAAGGGGTACATGAAGGTCCGAAAATCTCTGAATTCGAAAATGTCTGCTTTCATCAAGATATTAAGAGTTTTGCCTGAAGAAGGTTCAGTTCAGAGAACAAGCGAGTGTCTTTCCGAACTTGATCAGTTTGCGGAAGATAATGAAATCGACAACATTAAGGTTGCGTTCCGTAACTAAATGATCGTTAACAAATTGTTAACAGTTGTTAACTTTTTGCGTTCCACGTTTCTCATTTCGAAATTTAAGCTCAGCCCACCTACAATTCCCGTTCCAGAGCTTAACAATTGTTAACTATTTTGTAACGATGGTCGGTGAGCATCGTTACAAAATAGTTACCAATTGTAGAACTGGGAAAAGTTAACGATCGTTAAAGCTGCAGTTAGCTCCGCCCCAAAGTAAAGTTAACGACTGTTAACAATTGTTTAGTTGGTGGAACGCAACCTAAGGGACACCTCGAACTAAATAGTGTTTCGGCTCAGATGTTCCGATATAGTTGACCACTTTACAACTAAGCTATGCTTACAGAAAATTACACGCGGCTTCGGCTGCTTTTAGCCTCTTTCCATGTCCCTTGCCTCGGATGAAAAAATCTTGGCAAAATTTGCATACAACCGGTCTCCCGACGAATAAGCTCCTCGGAAACAATAATCGGGCGCATAGAGCGTCATGTAAAGAGAACAAACGTGACAAGCGTGATAATCGGTGTATTGGGAATAGAGGAGATAGGATACATTAATGACAAAGAGATGAACTTGTTTAATATTCCCCACCAGTCACGACCAAAGATAGACCTCAGGACTGTATCCAATATCCATTTAGTGGAACGTGACCTTTCAGTGACAAGCTTACAGAAAATCTTACTGAGCTTGCAACTAATCGTACATTAGTACTGAAATTTACTGTTTCCTAATTTTGTTTGGAGGTGCATATAAAGAACCAAGTGGAAACGCCATTCTCTCTGCCATTCCTCTGCCTTTAAGAAGTCTTGTTTCCGGCAATGTGTTTGATCAACAACAAACAGAGAAATATCTTATTATTGACGTTAGTGACATCGAGCCGAAATTTGACAAAATTTCAGCAACAAAGCAGCCTCAAATGTTTGATTGATTTGTATATATTTTTACACTTCGTGCCTTACCGTTTATGACAATTTATGTCGTCTTTTTGATGCTGTGGTCTTGGTAAAAAAAAATTAGTAGAACAATGATTCTCCAAAAGGGGTACGCAACCTTTTTGAACCTTGATTAGGGGTACGCGGTACAGAATAGGTTGGGAACCACTGGGCTAGTTGAACGAGGTAGGGTACAGATGTTTAAGCGTGCTATTATAGTAGACACTCTATTTTGGAATCGGGGAACGTCAGTGACGGGATACGTAAGACTTCGTTAGGTTCGTCCGTCCGTCTGACCGTCTGTCCTTCCGTCCATCTTTTAGCACGAAAACTCTCGAAAGGGGTTGAGATATCTTATTCAAACTCGGTGTGAGGATCCGTTGGGTCAAAGTACATGTCAAGTCCAGTAGCTTTATATTTAGGGGTTGGAGATGGGATTTCTGATTAAGGGGTGAAATAAATATACTTCAAGCCAATACTACTGTCGATTTAGAGGTGAGTTTCGTTATCTCACCAGAGACTGGCAAAAAGTGGAAACTTAGTAGGTGTAAAAATCTATTCTGAAGCGGATTAGAGCGTCGATACAAAGGTAAGAACCGATCCTGATCTCTATTCACATCGGAACTTGCCGGGAGCCGGCGTAAACCCGAAATTGATTAGGTGTAAAAGTATGTTTACAAGCAGATCGGATCATTCATATAGGGGCGAAAATACATGCTGAATCCGCAGATGAATTTTATTTTCTTGCTGATAAAGTAGTTCGCCCGGAATCCGGCAGAAACCGAAAATTTGTTTTTCTGCGGGGTAAGCAATAAATACTGAATAACATCACCCATTGCTCTTGTTAAGATGGATTAAAAACAAATGACTACTATTTTCAATGTTTTAATTACTACACTGTCAGAAGTTTCATAACAGATTGCGCATAACACTTTCAAGAATAACACCTTTTCACTTAGAAATAAAGTGTTATGACCAATTAAGTTTACACTATTTCGTGCCTAGATCTACAACAACACCTTCAATTGGTAAAAATACTAACGGGAACGAAAGAAACATAACATATAACATCCCAAAGTGTTATCTGTTGAAACCGCGCATCCTGCTGTTGTCGTTATGTAACTTCTGACAGTGTAGTATTTTTTTACCTATTGAAGGTGCTGTTGGAGATCTGGGCACGAAATAGTATAAACTTAATTTGTCAAAACACTTTTTTTCTAAGTGAAAAGGTGTTATTCTTGAAAGTGTTATGCGCAATCTGTTATGAAACTTCTGACAGTGTAGTCCGTGATATTTTACTCTGATGCGTTTCCGCTTATGGAGGTTAAAAAGGCCTACTATATTCATAGATTATGAGAATATACCCGTCAAAGATGCAGTTAAGAAAAATAGAAAAAGGACACAATGATTCACTAACAGCCTATAGACGGAAATAGACGGGTTACCATTTACTCTGCCAAGTGCTCGAGTGCCGGCGATGCGGTTTGGTTGTCAATCACCTCAGACTACGTCCGAAGTCTTCGTCGCATTTTGAATACTATGGTGGTAGTATTTCGCCAACTTATGATGAGCGTGTTCCACCCTACTTACCGTAGTTACTACGCATGACGTCACGAGTTCTGGCTTTTTGCCGTCAAGGCTGGAACGATTTTTCTATTTTCCAGCAGGATATCATGCCACAGGCGAATCCGACCAATCACGTTACAGAGATGCGTAGTTACTACGCTTACCACGCTCCCGAGGTTGGAACGGTCAGCGTAGTAACTTTTCGTGAGGATGGAACGGAAATGGTAACTAATAGTAACTATTGATAGAAGGGTGGAACACGCTCATTGACTTGTCCTCATCTTACTTCTGTTTGCTGCTATTTGATTCTCCTAGTAGCTACGAAACTGTCTGGAAGGTTCCTCCGGATAGGACTAGCACGCAGAAACAACTATAAATCTCTGCGTTTTTCTTCTGTTTTTTGTTTATTTGTTTTTCTTTGCTTTGTTGCGATGGTGCTATCTATTTATAATCTATGGTGAAATATAGAAAAGTGAGGTGCTAACATTATTATTGGTAACCAATATTTGTACTTCATTCTTCTAAATTACAATGATTGTCCACAGCCCCTGATTTGACAATTAAAAGGGAATCATAGTCCCCTCGCCGAAGTTCGCCGGCAGTAAGCACTGTCCATCAATTTTTTGACAGCTTTACATACATTTTTTTTTCGTAATCATATGGTAATCCATGCGGTTAATGCAATGGAGCACTCAAGTATGGAACCGGGCAGGCTAATTGCGCATCTGGACAGCCTCGTTGCCCCACGTACATGTAGAGGCGACAGCCGTATTTGAAACAATTAATTATTTTTATTATTGTTATGTATAACCGACGATTGGATGGAAGCGGAAACCCTAATTCGTCTGCTGCTCTGCATTTTTTTTTTGTTTTACAAGCGTAATTTTTTCACGGAATTTTGATCATTGGTTAAAGAAACGACTTCAGAGAAAACAAGTTGCAGTAGACACAATTTTTGTTCCAATTTTCTAACGGACTGGACTCCTTTGAATCTGTGATGTAAAATGGTGGACGCGGCTCGTATTTCGCCCCCTCTGATGAGAAACACGGTCGAAACTGCACAACCCGTCCCTCGACCAATGAGCGCGAGCCTGATTCAATTTGATGAGCCAAACACGACAGATGCGAAAATTAGGGTAGACAAAAATGGCATTGGAGGTTCGCAATCGGAAGAAACGAAAATGGATGGAACGGTTTTGGGACGTAAATGAATCGGTTATATAGGCACAAGACATAGGTGTCATTAAAGTTTAGCCGAATAGGCTGAGATACCACAGTCTAAATGCCCTTTACTTATTCACTTAAATATACTTGAAGACCAGTCGAAAATACGTTACTTCATTGTTTTTTTTTTAGTTAGTTCAATACTCTTTATTACATAAACCCACTTTTACCAATTAAACTACATGAACACATGTAGTCGATACCCCTGACTGCAGGAGAGCCCGAGTGGAACTGTGAGGGGACAAAATTGCTCCGCCCTTTTCTGTCGGATTTGTGGTGTCTCTGTGCGCTAGTACCTCTATGCTTGAAATTTTTGCGACTACAACGATAATCTTCTTAGCGGCTTTCTTCGTCTTTCTGTCGGTAATTAAACGTTTACCGAGTTTCGATTCATTATAGCACATTCAAAATCTCCGCGTTGGGATGAACTTTCACTGAAAAAAAAATTTTGCAGTATTTTCTGCTGGGATTAATCTTGTCTCTAAAAAGATAATCTTATCGATTTTTATCTCTAATTTGGATGAATCTTATCTTAGTACAGATAAGACTAATCCCAGTAGCAAATACTGCAGTTAAGTTTAATCCTTAACTCGGAGAGACTTTTTACAGTGTTGTCCTGTCGGGCCAGCGGTGCATCTTCTGAACGTCAATACTAGAGCCAAAGGTGAAAAGATACCTTAGCCGAGTCGAAATAATTCAGTGTATTAAGACCCAAGATAGAAGCTGGCTTGTCAGTTCAACTTTAATTTCACGCATTCTTTGTTCAAGTTTAACGGAGCAGGGTTGAGATCCGACAGTATAGTTGCACATCACATCACCTATCCACTGAAATAGACCTAAATGCCTGATAAAAATGCGTCCGTTATCCACAGATAATCGATTGTGGCTTGTTCTTTGGGATTTGTGGTACCTCTATGTGCTTGCCCCTCTACACTTGAAATGTTTACCAACTACAATGTAAGTCATTACCGAAAAATAAAACACAAAGTGTCAGGTTCCTTGCAAGACATATCTTAACATCATTTTCTTACTTTCTCAGGCGTAACTGTTCCGTGCCTAGTATTTTTAGCCCTAGAAATGCAAACCTTTGTTGAAATTCGAATTCTCCCTGTCTGGATGAATTTTTGGATTGTCGTGCAAGCAGCGCACATTCTGAACGTTATTACTACAGCCCGGGTAAAAAATGTCAGATGTAAAACAAAACGCTACCTTTTTAGTTAAACTTTAAAAGTCAGCGACCCTTCAAAATCCAAATAATTCAGAGCGGAAGGTAACGAGGAAAGATACAATCGCCATCTTCACTAAATCCACGTTTAAGACTGACCTGTCTAACTTTTCCAAACTACATTCCAAACTACAGTACACATTTCTCGATATCTTAGACACATCTGTATTAAAACTGGTCATTCGCCGATTTGATGTATGAGTTTGCTTCTCGGAATCGGTCATAAAAATCAGCACTGGAATCTGACACGAAATCCTGTGGCGCAAAGAAAAGATTCCTAGGCATTTTGTTTTCCTTCTAAAACGTCGTCAGATCGGAAATAACAAATGGCTGACCATTTGTGGGCAGCCAACATCTATGATGACGATGATGATGAAATTTTATTCATGCACTTAAAGAGGAAAATAGCGCAGAACAGACAAATAAAAGGAAAAAAATACACTGAGCTTTCAATAACAATACAAGGGCTTTTAATACTTTAAATAAATGAGATGTAATGTTGTCTCTCAATGAATTTGTTTATTATTTTTATTTTTTTGTTGTTGTGTGGCGATGTGGAGGTCGGTTGTATTCGCGAGAACACTTTGTGAGTTATTTTATTTTATTATAAACTGTTTCCCAACCAACGGGCCAGAGAGCCCTTGGGATTTTGTTTAAATAAACAGATTTTGTTTTTTGTCTATGTTAGTATTAGTATTGGTATTATGTTAGTTGTGTATAAGTTTGTCAATGAAAAGAACTTGAACTTGAAATTGACAGGGTCTCTGAAATGTAACTTATTTTGACCTTGTATTTGACCCTTACTCGTGGCTGACGGCGCTGTAAGGGTGGGGCGGTAATTCGGCCCTTTTGGCAAGGGTCATTTTCTGACTACAACTTGATATTCGGCTATTCTTGGCAAGAGTCCTCTCGGGCTGTGGCTAGAAGAATGAATCAGTTCAACTCACCTCATCTGCATATCCGAGAATAACCGGTTTTTAATGCAGACATGCAGACATGACATATTGCTGGTACCTGAAGAGAACCCTTGCCATGAAGGGTCGAAATATCGCTGACTTATCCGCTATCAGTCATTTTTTCCAAAACTTTGGTGACGGAAAACCTTTGACCTTAAAATTTATCCTTCCGCCCGTCTGTTAGCACGTTGTTGTTTTATTCTGACTAAGATGTAAAAAGAACTCTCCACTTTCGGATTACTTAATCTGCAGTATTTTACATTCTAGCGTTTTAATACTCGATCGGATTTTAACACTCCGAAATCGGTCTAAATACCCCCGATTTTGGTGATGCACCATTACCTACAGTCCGATGTAGGAGAGACTTTTTACAGTGTAGGTATGAGGATTCTTTGGGTCAAAGTACAGGTCAAGATCGAAGGTGAGCCGTGTCGCTTTGTATTTGGGATGGGAAGGGGGGGTTTAAGTTAAGGGGCAAAACAAATATTTTTGAAAGCTAATCAGATAGTCGATTTAGGGGTAAAGAGGCAAGTTGAATCCAAATTTGAATTTGTTTCCTTCCCTGACAAGCAGCTCGCCCGGAATCCAACTAAAACCGAAAATTTGGTAAAAATTATTTTAACAATAAATTACTCGGTAGGCATCGTGTTCTGTCTTTGATGGGTGTTTGGGAGTTCCAGTCTAGTGGCGATACACATAATGATGATAAACAGGAAATAAAGTCGATATTTCTACTTTATTTTCTTACGAAGCAGCTACGAAATCTACAAGAACCGAATCCGGAAAAGAGAGAAATCTATTCTCCGGATTCCGAAGAAATGGAGAAAATCACAAGTTCGGATAATATATTCTCCGTTGGTATTCCACCGATACCTCCGGTCTTTTATAATAACAATAACAATAATGTGTTGAAAAAGCCAAATACGGCCATACAACAGACGCCTAAGGCGCCAACAAAATTCAGACCACGAAAATAAAAACACAAAGTATTTTCTCCTTTTCGGTGCATTTAAAGAAAAGAAAGTGATTCCCAGTCAGCTTGGGCTGAAGGAGTCCCTAGGTCAACTGACGCACGCTCAAATTTATGCACTACAACTCATCCCGAGGCTCATCCTTTAAACGATTAAAAATTTAAACAGGATTCAGGATTCAACAACTTCCAAAAAGAAATTCATTCCGGCTTGCCGACCGGTTCCAAACAAAGCACATGCGTGCTTGAAAAACACAACCAGTAAACACGTACCACCATATTATATAACTAATCAAACCTTCACTAAAATAAACTAAAAATTAATTAATTAACTAGTCAATTTGTCCTCTCTCGTCTTCCAAACCCTCCACTCACTAACTACCCTCAAGGAGATGATTCTTTAACCGATTACCAAAAAATAAGCTAGAATTCAATACTCCGTATTCCCTGAATAAAGACGAGGATTCGAACACTTGTTCTCCGCCCCAACAGCTCGCCCATCAAGCTCATATTACGGACCCGCTAAGCCTTTCCCGTCGTCAAGTTCTGATTACAGTCATCCGATAAGCACTTCCCGGCAGGCCAGAATATAAAGATCCATGGATTTTCCTGGGTCCTGTTTTCGTTTGTCAGAAGGGTCCGGTGATAAGGGGTCTTGGGTCCCGTTACTAAATAGGACTATACGATTATACCTTACACTATACGCGAAAAAGGGAGAAATAAAATAAAATTGTTAAGTCTAGTGCGGTAGCAATTCGTGGGGAGAACCTCCGGTGCTCGAGTAGGCCATGGCCGCTAAGCAGTTAGCAGTCGGGGCCCATTTTTAGTAATTTAGAAAAATTTACAAAAAGTTTAGAGATTATTTTATTTCTAAAATTTAATTTTTATTTACCACTTCGGGCTCTGTTCGATAGAGATCCACGACCCTAAGAGTTAGCGTTCGGAGCAGTTTGAGCTTGCGGCAAGTTTGCGTTGCGCGACTACAGAACTCGGCTCGGACAAAAAAGCGCTAAAAAGTCGTAGGTAAAAACAAAGATTGGTGGAAGGGGGGGGGGGGGATTTCAGAAGCTTAAAATTCCAGAAGAAAGCTAGGGATATTTTTAAAGGCAGAATAAGATAGTGTCCTTAAAGTTTATGGAATATACAAGCAGACTCAGAAATGAAATAAACAAGTACCAACACATTATTAGTTTTATAAGATATACATTAATAATTTTACATTTACCTCTTCGGCCCCTGGCACTTACGAGCCTGGTACCCTTATGCCTAGGCTCGCCACTGCTTCCCAATCCAAACGAAGGAGGCCTGGGAAGAATAGCTCACATTCAGAAATCGTGATTTTTCCAGTTCCCTGGAAGATTCCCCCGCAAGAAACTGTTTGATCAAGAGGAGTACCAACATTGAATGCAAATACGAGAGGATCATTTTCGATTTCTAAGGAAATGTCATGACGATTTCCTGTAATCCCCAGCTGACGCACAGAACTTCTTGTGTCAAAGGACACGTGTTACTTATGATAGTAATTCATTCTACTTCAGTAGTATTTCCGTCCGTTTTCACTCCCGAGATTCTACACCTGACAAGTGTATCCTATCTTCTATATTAGCAATACACTGATTATCACGCTTGCTACGTTTGTTCTCGGTCGACTAAAAAGGGGAAAGGAATGCTCGGTGCATTAGGGACGAGTACTAACGAGAGAACAAGTTATTAGAAAGAGGAAAGCTGCACCGTGCAGGGGACAAGCATACTAAAATGAGGATGCACCGCGAGAAAAGGTTATAGAAACGGGGTCGAACCCGAGTGACCCCATTTTTTCAGTTCTGCGTTTATTTCCTTCTTTTAGGTTCTGAAGGTGGGTACAAGCTCTCGCGTAGGCCCTCTAGATGATCCTTTCCTTTTTATGGCACTTGAGCTTACTCAAGTACAATATAGCGATCGTAATGTCTGTCTGTCTGTCGATCTGTCCGCATTTTGCTAGTTTGGGCACTTCCACATGACCTAGGACGATAAAACTTAGCATGCATATCACGGACCCAACCGGATTACCTTGGAAATAATCACTTCCTCGATCCGACCATCAATGGGGGAGTGGCAACATGGGGAATCCGGAAATTAGTAACATTCATAGCTTTGGAACGGATAATCGGGCGTGCATTAAACTTGACAGGTATCAAGAACAAATGTCTTGGATGTTCATTGTCAAAGTCGGATCGATCCGGTAACTGGGGGGGGGGGGCTGGAGGGGAACACCCGAAATGCTTTTTCTAGTTTTCGTCAAACCCCTACCCCTTTCATCGCACTAGTATAGCTCTGCGCACGGATGAGTCATTCTTTCATCACACTGGTATACCTCTGCTCGTGGATTTGTCACGCTTTGCTAGAATTCGCTCGGATAGAGCTAGATCAATCGAGGGTCGAAGGGGTTGGCAAAATATGTTGATGAACCTTAGTAGGGGTTGATATAGCGGATAATCGGGCGTGCATTAAACTTGACAGGTATCAAGAAGAAATGTCTTGGATGTTCATTGCCAAATTCGGATCGGATCCGATGACTGGGGGGGGGGGGGCTGGAGGGGGACACCCGAAATCTCTTGACACGTTTTCTAGTTTTCGTCAAACCCCTACCCCTTTCTTCGCACTAGTATAGCTCTGCGCATGGATGAGTCATTCTTTCATCACACTAGTATAGCTCTGCTCGTGGCTGAGTCAGTTTTTATGGCACTTGCAGCCTCTGGCTCAAGTGCCATATACCGATCACAATTCCGTCTGTCGGTCTGTCGGTCTGTCGGTCTGTCGGTCGGTCCGAGTTTTTTTGTCCCACATATCCGAGTTAGGGTACTTCCAGATGTGCTAGGACAATGAAACTTGGCAGGCATATCAGGGACCCGACCAAACTAACCTGGAAATAATCAGTTTCCCGATCCGACCATATGGGGGGGAGTGCGGGGCGCTGGAAACTTGCAAATTTAGGGCATTTTGTCACTTTTTTTCTGAGTTAGGGTACTTCTAGATGAGCTAGGACAATGAAACTTGGCAGGAATATCAGGGACCCGACCAAACGAACCTGGAAATAATCAGTTTCCCGATCCGACCATATGCGGGGGAGTGGGGGCGCTCGAAACTTGAAAATTTAGGGCATTTTGTCACACTTTTTCGAGTTAGGGTACTTCCAGATGAGCTAGGACAATGAAACTTGGCAGGAATATCAGGGACCTGACCAAAGTAACCTGGAAATAATAAGTTTCCCGATCCGACCATATGCGGGGGAGCTGGGGCGCTGGAAACTTGAAAATTTAGGGCATTTTGTCACACTTTTTCGAGTGAGGGTACTTCCAGATGAGCTAGGACAATGAAACTTGGCAGGAATATCACGGACCCGACCAAACTAACCTGGAAATAATCAGTTTCCCGATCCGACCATATGGGGGGGAGTGCGGGGCGCTGGAAACTTGAAAATTTAGGGCATTTTGTCACACTTTTTCGAGTTAGGGTACTTCCAGTTGTGCTAGGACCATGAAACTTGGCAGGCATATCAGAGACCCGACCAAACAAAATTAGGAATAATCAGTTTTCTGATCCGACCATTTTGGGGGGGGGGAGGGCAGGGGAATCCGGGAAACTGAGAAGTGTGTAACTTTCGAACGGATGATCGGATTGTAATGAAACTTCATAACTGAAGAGAATATATATCTGTAATGTCCCGTTTAAAGTCTTGACCGGATTCGGTAGCCAGGGGGGAGTTGGGGGGGGGAGACCGGAAATTTCAAGAAACGGTTAGAATGGAGGGATCGGAGTGAAACTTGCTGGGAAGAACAAGCATCTGCTCTAGATAAGTCCTTTAGACCATTGTACTGGATCCGGACACTTATGGGGGGGGGGGGGGCCGGAATTCCGGTGATGGTGGTTTTTTGGATTTTCACGATGAAACTTGGCAGGCATATCAGGGACCCAATCAAACTGACTTCAAAATAAAAATATTGTCGATCAGATAATGGTGGGGGGAGTGGAGGGAGGGGAATCCGAAATTTTCAGTCATGCGTAATTTTAGAATGGTTGATCGGATTCGAGTGAAATTTAAGAATTCAACAGAGGACATTTCTCCGATGATTTTTTTCATATCCGGACCGGATCCGGCAACTATTGGGGGGGGGGGGGGGGGAATACGTGCCCCGTTTAGAATGGAGGGATCGGGATGGAACTTTGTGGGAAGAACAAACAGATGCTCTAGGTAAGTCATTTGCTGAATCGGATTGGCTACGTGCACCGCGGGGGAGCTGGGTGGGGTGGGGGGGGGGTGGACCGGAAATCTCGAGAAACGGTTAGAATGATGGTATCGGAGTGAAACTTGCTGGGAAGAACGAACATCTGGTCCATATAAATCTTTTACATAATTTGACTGGATCCGGACACTTGAGGGGGGGGGAGGGGTCTCCCGGAATTCCGTTTTTGGGGGATTTTCACGACGAAACTTGGAAGGCATATCAGGGACCCGGTCAAACTGACTTGGAAGAAAAAAAAAATCCTCGATATGATAATCTTGGGGGGGGGGGGAGTTGAGAGAGGGGAATCCGGAATATTGAGTCATGCGTAACTTTGGAACGGGTGATCGGATTCGAGTGAAATTTAATAATTAAACAGAGGACATTTTTCTCTTGTGACCTTTTTCATTTCCGGACCGAATCCGGCAATTATCGGGGGGAGGGCGGAAAATACTTGACCCGCTTAGACTGGTGTGATCTGGATCGAACTTCGTGGGAATGACAAACAGATGCTCTGGATTAATCATTTACAGAACAGGATTGGCTCCGGTTATTGTGGGTGGAGTTGGAGGAGGGGGAGGGGGGTCTGGGATTCCGGTGATCGCGCGTTAAGGTACTTCCTGATGTGCTAGGACGATGAAACTTCGCTGGAATATTGGAGACTCAACAACATTTGCTTAGAAATTGCTACTTCCCAAATCCGATTATTCCTTAAAGTACCAATCTTGACCGCAAAGTAAAAAAAATACTTTTAAGCAATATATGCATTTTCGTGATGCCCATCAGCCCATTAGCAGTTTTGCCTCAAGGGTTTTGCTTACAAATGAAGTTCCAGCTCCCTTATAGCGCGCATCTCAACCGCAAAGTCGAAACTTACTCTTGATCAATCAAATCATCTTGACACATGCAAGTGCCATATGAGCTTACAGCTCTTTTTTTTTAACGGTAAACAGTTTACCGTAGTCAAATAAGATTCGCAGTCACTTTCGAAGGAATACTATTTCCCGATGCATGTGTTTTTACGGCACTTGCAGCCTCTGGCTCAAGTGCCATATACCGATCACAATTCCGTCTGTCGGTCTGTCGGTCTGTCGGTCGGTCCGAGTTTTTTGTCCCACATATCCGAGTTAGGGTACTTCCAGATGTGCTAGGACAATGAAACTTGGCAGGCATATCAGGGACCCGACCAAACTAACCTGGAAATAATCAGTTTCCCGATCCGACCATATGGGGGGGAGTGCGGGGCACTGGAAACTTGCAAATTTAGGGCATTTTGTCACTTTTTCTGAGTTAGGGTACTTCTAGATGAGCTAGGACAATGAAACTTGGCAGGAACATCAGGGACCCGACCAAACGAACCTGGAAATAATCAGTTTCCCGATCCGACCATATGCGGGGGAGTGGGGGCGCTCGAAACTTGAAAATTTAGGGCATTTTGTCACACTTTTTCGAGTTAGGGTACTTCCAGATGAGCTAGGACAATGAAACTTGGCAGGAATATCAGGGACCTGACCAAAGTAACCTGGAAATAATAAGTTTCCCGATCCGACCATATGAGGGGGAGTTGGGGCGCTGGAAACTTGAAAATTTAGGGCTTTTTGTCACACTTTTTCGAGTGAGGGTACTTCCAGATGAGCTAGGACAATGAAACTTGGCAGGAATATCAGGGACCCGACCAAACTAACCTGGAAATAATCAGTTTCTCGATCCGACCATGTGCGGGGAAGTGGGGGCGCTGGAAACTTGAAAATTTAGGGCATTTTGTCACACTTTTTCGAGTTAGGGTACTTCCAGTTGTGCTAGGACCATGAAACTTGGCAGGCATATCAGAGACCCGACCAAACAAAATTAGGAATAACCATTTTTCTGATCCGACCATTTTGGGGGGGGGGGGGTGGAGGGCAGGGGAATCCGGGAAACTGAGAAGTGTGTAACTTTCGAACGGATGATCGGATTGTAATGAAACTTCATAACTGAAGAGAATATATATCTGTAATGTCCCGTTTAAAGTCTTGACCGGATTCGGTAGCCAGGGGGGAGTTGGGGGGGGAGACCGGAAATTTCAAGAAACGGTTAGAATGGAGGGATCGGAGTGAAACTTGCTGGGAAGAACAAGCATCTGCTCTAGATAAGTCCTTTAGACCATTGTACTGGATCCGGACACTTATGGGGGGGGGGGGTCCCGGAATTCCGGTGATGGTGGTTTTTGGATTTTCACGGTGAAACTTGGCAGGCATATCAGGGACCCAATCAAACTGACTTCAAAATAAAAATATTGTCGATCAGATAATGGTGGGGGAGTGGAGGGAGGGGAATCCGCAGGGGAATCCGGGAAATTGAGAAGTGTGTAACTTTCGAACGGATGATCGGATTGTAATGAAACTTCATAACTGAACAGAATATATATCTGTAATGTCCCGTTTAAAGTCTTGACCGGATTCGGTAGCCAGGGGGGAGTTGGGGGGGGGAGACCGGAAATTTCAAGAAACGGTTAGAATGGAGGGATCGGAGTGAAACTTGCTGGGAAGAACAAGCATCTGCTCTAGATAAGTCCTTTAGACCATTGTACTTGATCCGGACACTTATGGGGGGGGGGGGTCCCGGAATTCCGGTGATGGTGGTTTTGGGGATTTTCACGATGAAACTTGGCAGGCATATCAGGGACCCAATCAAACTGACTTCAAAATAAAAATTTTGTCGATCAGATAATGGTGGGGGGAGTGGAGGGAGGGGAATCCGAAATTTTCAGTCATGCGTAATTTTGGAATGGGTGATCGGATTCGAGTGAAATTTGAGAATTCAACAGAGGACATTTCTCCGATGATTTTTTTCATATCCGGACCGGATCCGGCAACTATTGGGGGGGGGGGGCCGAAAATACGTGCCCCGTTTAGAATGGAGGGATCGGGATGGAACTTTGTGGGAAGAACAAACAGATGCTCTAGGTAAGTTATTTGCTGAATCGGATTGGCTACGTGCACCGCGGGGGAGCTGGGTGGGGGGGTGGGGGGGGGGTGGTGGACCGGAAATCTCGAGAAACGGTTAGAATGATGGTATCGGAGTGAAACTTGCTGGGAAGAACAAACATCTGGTCCATGTAAATCTTTTACATAATTTGACTGGATCCGGACACTTGAGGGGGGGGAGGAGGGGTATCCCGGAATTCCGTTTTTTGGGGGATTTTTACGACGAAACTTGGAAGGCATATCAGGGACCCGGTCAAACTGACTTGGAAGAAAAAAAAATCCTCGATATGATAATCTTGGGGGGGGGGGAAGTTGAAGGAAGGGAAACCCGGAATATTGAGTCATGCGTAACTTTGGAACGGGTGATCGGATTCGAATGAAATTTAATAATTAAACAGAGGACATTTTTCTCTTGTGACCTTTTTCATTTCCGGACCGAATCCGGCAATTATCGGGGGGAGGGCGGAAAATACTTGACCCGCTTAGACTGGTGTGATCTGGATCGAACTTCGTGGGAATGACAAACAGATGCTCTGGATTAATCATTTACAGAACCGGATTGGCTCCGGTTATTGTGGGTGGAGTTGGAGGAGGGGGAGGGGGTCTGGGATTCCGGTGATCGCGCGTTAAGGTACTTCCAGATGTGCTAGGACGATGAAACTTCGCTGGAATATTGGAGACTCAACAACATTTGCTTAGAAATTGCTACTTCCAAAATCCGATTATTCCTTAAAGTACCAATCTTGACCGCAAAGTAAAAAAAATACTTTTAAGCAATATATGCATTTTCGTGATGCCCATCAGCCCATTAGCAGTTTTGCCTCAAGGGTTTTGCTTACAAATGAAGTTCCAGCTCCCTTATAGCGCGCATCTCAACCGCAAAGTCGAAACTTACTTTTGATCAATCAAATCATCTTGACACATGCAAGTGCCATATGAGCTTACAGCTCTTGTTGATTAAATTCATTCGGAGACAGCTAGAGCAATCGAAGGTCGAAGGGGTTTGGAACAATATGGCAAGTGTCAGCGGCTTCTCTGGCCAAACAAAGCTACCAGGGTATATGC
Organism: Branchinecta sandiegonensis; assembly: GCA_030848855.1. Lineage (NCBI taxonomy): Eukaryota > Metazoa > Arthropoda > Branchiopoda > Anostraca > Branchinectidae > Branchinecta > Branchinecta sandiegonensis. Next base: position 4,365,730 of record JAUPMV010000012.1, read on the forward strand.
ATTGCTGAAACGCCAGATGGCCTCTATGCGATCTTACGCGCAGTTCTGACACGCCAGAACTCTTCCCTATTCCTTACAACGCAATTACCGTACTACGTTTTCTTGCGACGAAATACTGGTGTAGTGTACGTCTATTGTGTTATTTGTGTTCGATGGCAAAGCCTTTGCTCGAACAAGCAAGCAGTTAAAGCAAGTAGCCTAGTAATCAATCATTGTAGAGAGATTGTGAATAATTGTGATATTGTCAAGCTGAAATACAGTGGAGTTGTAAATTCGACAAGATTGGCTTGGAAATCGCCACTTTCCCAATCCGACCATTCCTTAAAGTACCAATCATGACCGCAAATTAAGAAAAAAATACCTTTAAGCAAAATATGCATTTTCATGATCCCCATGAGCTCATTACCATTTTTGCCTCAAGGGTTTTGCTTACAAATGAGGTTCTAGCTCCCTTAAAGTGCGCATCTTCACCGCAAGGTCGAAAAGTGCTTTTTATCAAACGATACATCTCAACCCATGATCATTTTTGCCACAAGGGTTCTACTTTTGACCAAACTGTATATATCAATGATCCCTAAGAGCCTGCTATCGTTTTTGCCTCAAGGGTTTTGCTTACAGATACATTTCTAGAGCCTTTAAAGCGGGAAATTACGCAGCAACAATTCAAAGAAGAAACGTACTTGATATAAATGTCGAAACCATATCGGAGACCACTGAACCGACCAACGAAGAAGAGGAGTTCTAGAAATGCCTTTTTACTTTCTAGTGGATGAGTCATTCTTTCATCACACTGGTATAGCTCTGCTCGTGGATTTGTCACGCTTTGCTAGAATTCGTTCGGATAGAGCTAGATCAATCGAAGGTCGAAGGGGTTGGCAAAATATGTTGATGAACCTTAGTAGGGGTTGATATAGCGGATAATCGGGCGTGCATTAAACTTGACAGGTATCAAGAAGAAATGTCTTGGATGTTCATTGTCAAATTCGGATCGGATCCGATTACTGGGGGGGGGGGGGGGCTGGAGTGGGACACCCGAAATCTCTTGACACGTTTTCTAGTTTTCGTCAAACCCCTACCCCTTTCTTCGCACTAGTATAGCTCTGCGCATGGATGAGTCATTCTTTCATCACACTAGTATAGCTCTGCTCGTGGCTGAGTCATTCTTTGCTTAGATTCATTCGGAGAGAGCTAGAGCAATCGAAGGTCGAAGGGGTTTGGAACAATATGGCAAGTGTCAGCGGCTTCTCTGGCCAAACAAAGCTACCAGGGTATATGCATTTCTGAAACGCCAGATGGCCTCTATGCGATCTTACGCGCAGTTCTGACACGCCAGAACTCTTCCCTATTCCTTACAACGCAATTACCGTACTACGTTTTCTTTTTTTCTTCTTTCATAAGCGACTTTAGAACGTCTGAGGCTTTTGATCGAAACCCTATCGAGTTTTGTCGCGATCTCGAGAAGTATATCTGGATTCATGAATATGAACTACATTAGTCAGACAGAAGCGGGCTGCAGGAAGAGTGACCCTGCCGAAGGCAAATTCATCCATCAATCAGACTCGTCTTCTCGGACATCGCTCCACTTAATATCGTTCTTATCAACTGAATGTCAGGTTTTTTCAGATTGTGCTTGCAACCTATCCTGGGCCCAATCATTCTCCCAGTTCTATTGCCCCTAAGGCGTTTATTCTATGCTATTTGAAAATACGGAGCAATGATTCGCTAGTGCTCTAAGGATATTAATTAGATCATCTGCTTTCGTACCTATATGTGTTGACTTCTTTCCTAGAATGGATGTTTCTAGTTGTATTCTAGTTTACTGCGATGGTTCCCAAAACTATGAGATAGTGCAGAGGTAGTGTCATGGTCATTTAAATTAAGATATTATACAGGTTAGATAAATAGCCGCTTCAATAAAAATAGCCGCTTCAACTAAGCAGGTTTACTTCCCTAATCACGGGATTATTTGGTTTAATGTCACGGCGCAAATCCCTTATATAACATTTTATCACGTAATTTCTAATTTGACCTACTGATAATTAATGAATAGACAAGAATGACTAACTTGTTGCTGTAAAAGGCGATTTTTTTGTGAACGATGTTGGACACATTTAGGATGGACACAATAAGTACAGTCCCAAACATACCTATCATTCCTACCAAGTGATGTTGGTTTCTCCTGGCGAGGATTAAACGCGGCTTTTAGACCAATCCGACTCACGGCTTAAAAGAGTAGGAATTTGTGGTTTCAAAGTTATAGCGCTTCATTACATATTCGGAATCTGGCAAGGATTAAACCACTGCTTTAAGCTAAAAATGAACTTGAAAACAGTACAAATAACCAGAAATCACTCACCACATTTTGCACTTGCAGTTTTGCTTTTTGTACTGAATTCCTCGGCGTCACCGTCATCTGCCAAAAGTTGAAAGAACACCGAAAGACGATCCGACCAAAACAAACGATGAACGTCACTTCCTGAGCAAAAGAATTTCTTAAAGGACCTGTCGCACCTATTTTACTGATTCACTCCACGTCCCCTAATGTTCTGTTCATTCTCATTTATAAGATTTCGAACTTTCGTCAAGGAGCCCATTGGTCGGTTTTCCTCATTAACGCCAAGGGAGTGGCGCGCTGCTAAAACCCCGGGATGGGCCTGTATTTTTTTTTATTTTTTTTTAAACAGCACAGCTTTAAAGGGGTATCTCAAACTCAAGTTCAAGTATTTTAATTTGTGACACTAAACTACAAATACATAAAACAAGCACTGCGGAGAATACAAATTCGCACATTTAATGTTTGTTAATAATTTTACCTCAACGACAACAACTACGTACCCTTTAAATCTATAAAAAATGAAACAAAATATAATCTACAATCTACCGCGTATATAATCTACTATCGCGTATAAATCTACCACAAAATAATCTATATCTACTATAACAAGCATTATCCCTAGATACGTAATTGACAGAACCAGATCGCTGGGGGGCTGGAGGGGAACACCCGAAATTCTTTTTCTAGTTTTCGTCAAACCCCTACCCCTTTCATCGCACTAGTATAGCTCTGCGCATCGATGAGTCATTCTTTCATCACACTGGTATACCTCTGCTCGTGGATTTGTCACGCTTTGCTAGAATTCGCTCGGATAGAGCTAGATCAATCGAGGGTCGAAGGGGTTGGCAAAATATGTTGATGAACCTTAGTAGGGGTTGATATAGCGGATAATCGGGCGTGCATTAAACTTGACAGGTATCAAGAAGAAATGTCTTGGATGTTCATTGTCAAATTCGGATCGGATCCGATTACTGGGGGGGGGGGGGGCTGGAGTGGGACACCCGAAATCTCTTGACACGTTTTCTAGTTTTCGTCAAACCCCTACCCCTTTCTTCGCACTAGTATAGCTCTGCGCATGGATGAGTCATTCTTTCATCACACTAGTATAGCTCTGCTCGTGGCTGAGTCATTCTTTGCTTAGATTCATTCGGAGAGAGCTAGAGCAATCGAAGGTCGAAGGGGTTTGGAACAATATGGCAAGTGTCAGCGGCTTCTCTGGCCAAACAAAGCTACCAGGGTATATGCATTTCTGAAACGCCAGATGGCCTCTATGCGATCTTACGCGCAGTTCTGACACGCCAGAACTCTTCCCTATTCCTTACAACGCAATTACCGTACTACGTTTTCTTTTTTTCTTCTTTCATAAGCGACTTTAGAACGTCTGAGGCTTTTGATCGAAACCCTATCGAGTTTTGTCGCGATCTCGAGAAGTATATCTGGATTCATGAAATCTTTTGAGTTCGGATATGGGATTAACATCTTGAAACATCTCACAAACACCAAATTCTACTGAAAATGAGTGTCACAGGCAAAAGTTAAAAAAATCAGCCTGTTTTCTGCTAAAATACAAAGATTTGGGTTCAAAGCCAGATTACTAACTGTGCGATGCATTGTGTCAGTAACAAGGAATATAGACAAAAAAGCCTCGGATTTTGGGCCCCTTTCAAATTCAAGGGTGAAACATGGCCTCCTCCCCTGCCCCCCCCCCCCCCCAAATAGCGCCACTGAATTGCGCCTTCTTGATATCCGGCGTTCGCCAGACTCCTTGAACAGTTTACTATTAAAATTTAAAAACAGATTAATGCCAATGGCTAGTCATCTGAGTAAACCAAGGTCACTTATGAATTCAGCATGTGTGTTTAGCCTTATACATGTCTACTTTGATGCATCTGATCAAAAGTGCCTGCCTTACTTCTGCCGAATATCCGGTTTCGGCCGGATTCCGGGTGAACTACTTGTCCAGCACAACAGCTCAAACGAATCCAGTATATCTATTTACCCCTATATCGAACCTCTAATTAACTTCAGATAAAGTTTATTTTTTTAACAAATTCTCCGGTTTCGGCCGGATTCCGGGCAAACTATATGTCCGGGTAGAGAATGACAGTTATACATGGATTCAGCATGTCACCTTTCCTGTACATCGAACATTTAATCAACTTCCAATAAAACTTTTACTTTTAAGAAATTTTCTGGTTTTGGCCGGATTCCGGGCAAACTAATTGTCCGGGTAGAAAACGATTGTCATACACGGATTCAACATGTCTTCTTACCCCTAAATCTAACATTTAATCAACTTCAAATGAAACTTTATTTTTACAAAAATTGCCGGTTTTGGCCGGATTCCGGACGAACTAATTGTCCGGCGAGAAAATAGGTTTCAGATATGGATTCACCATGTCTCTGTAGCCCTAGATCAACTATCTCGTTGGCTTTAAAAAAAAAAAAAAATCGTTCCTTAATTTGGAACCTCTCCCCCACCCCTAAATATCGCGCTACAGGGCTCATCTACGAACTTGACCCGTACTTTGATCCAACGGATCCCCATACCAAGTTTGAAGATAATATACCTACCCCTTCGAGAGCTATCGTGCTAAGAGACGGACAGACAGACAGACTGACAACTTTTACGAAGTCATCGGTATCCCTCCACTTACGTTTTAGGATCCCAAAAACTCTGACATGAAACCTGATACAAGACTGGCTCCTGTCCTACTTGCATCTCCAAAAGTCACGAGGTAACCGATAACATGGCTCTATTACACATGTCAAGATAAGCTAAGTCGGTGTTCAAAGGGTTTATCTGTCCGCTACATCTGTTTCGCAGATTTTATAACTGGCGTGGGCAAAATATCTAATTCGCAATGAGAGGTGAGCAGACCAGAGGTTCTACTTACCGGGCGCTCCGTTTTTGTCAACACAGACATTGCGGATGTTTTATTGCCCTTTATTACCCCTGCAAAATACATAATGAGCAAAGGGTAATAAGAGATGAACAGTTCCGTTTAGAGAACGCTGCGGTTTTCATCAAGACAGACACTGCGGGTGTTTTTATTACATTTTTCACACCTTTTGCGATGGAATGGGCACTCCAGTACACCAAGGGTCCATGATATGTACGTATTTGGCAACAGCTTCCGGCTTACATATTTTATTGCCGATGCCCTATGAGTGCCTTCAGTTTCCACTTGGTTTCCATTAGATACTGCGCGCATACACAAAATTGTCTGCCGTTTTTGGGATCCCAAAACGTAAGCGGAGGGATACCTATGACATCGCAAAAGTTGTCCATCTGTCCGTCTGTCTATCTGTCTGTCTGTGAGCACGATAACTCTCGAAGGGAATGAGATATTTTGATGAAACTTGGTGTAAGGGTTCTTTGGGTCAAGAGTAAGGTCGAGTTCGTACTGCGGCTCTGTAGCCCTACATTTAGGGGTGGGGAGGGGTTTCAAATTAAGGGGCAAAAAAAAATAATTTTTAAAAGCTATTGAGATAGTTGATTTAGGGGTAAGGAAACATGCTGAACCCGAATATGAAAGTTATTTTCTCGTCGGACAAGTAGTTCACCCCATCCAGCGACACCGGACAAAAAATTTGTCGACCAATTTTTGGCTATAGCAGTTCCTACCCCTTTATTCTCAAACTAGTATAGCTCTGCGCGTGGATTACGACATTCATTTGTTTATTCTATGGGCGTCGGAGAGATCTAGTGTAATCGAAGGTCGAAGGGGTTAATATATAATGTTCAAACGAGGAAATATGTTGTTCAAGCGAGGATGTTGTTCAATGAGGATTCACTGGTAAAGTACAGGTCAAGTTCGTAGATGGATCCTTTAGTCCTATCTTTAGAGGCAGAGGAGGGGTTTCGAATTTACGGTAAAAATATGTATGCCTTTATAAGCTAATAAGATACTCATTGAGGGGGTAAGGAGGTCCGCTGAAGCCATGTCTGAACTTAGTTTTCTTGCTGGGCAATGGTTATCACGAGTTCGGATGAAACTGGAAATGTGGTTGAAGCTCAAACTTGTTTCTGAAATCGATTAGAGACTCGGTATCGGGGCAAGGAGACATGCTGAATCCATTTTTGAACTTTATTTTAACAGTAAAAATCGTCAAGGAATCTGACAAAGACTGAATGGCGAAGACATGATCCAATTGTTAATCAATTACAGGTTTGTTTCCTTCCCCGAAGTTGAACCAGAGGATTGACAGCCTGACGAGGACCCTTGCCAAAAAGGGCCGAAATATCGCTGATGAAAAATCGTAGCTGACGTACCCGTTTTAAACATTGTTTGAATAAACTTTGGTCTTGTTTTTATGCGCAAGTCAGTAGCAAGTCAGATAAGAAGGGCCGAAAGTTTCTGCTCAGTAAATTCTCTGAAACCGTTAAAAAATAATGGACAATCACTAGCCCAAAAGAAATACTTGGAGCTCCGAGCGTTCTGTTATCGGCTCTGCTTGGGACATCTAGCGAAGACGGGAAATCTATAATACCAGGATAAAGTAGAGGATCCCAGTCCCTCTTTTTGCATCCCATTGAGACCTCCCTTGCCGGGATTTGAATCAAGGACCTTTGGCTTTCTAGGCGAGTGCTCTGCCACTCAGCTAATGAGAGTCTTGTGAACATAGTTGGCAAACAACTACATTAGTCAGACAGAAGCGGGCTGCAGGAAGAGTGACCCTGCCGAAGGCAAATTCATCCATCAATCAGACTCGTCTTCTCGGACACCGCTCCACTTAATATCGTTCTAATCAACTGAATGTCAGGTTTTTTCAGATTGTGCTTGCAACCTATCCTGGGCCCAATCATTCTCCCAGTTCTATTGCCCCTAAGGCGTTTATTCTATGCTATTTGAAAATACGGAGCAATGATTCGCTAGTGCTCTAAGGATATTAATTAGATCATCTGCTTTCGTACCTATATGTGTTGACTTCTTTCCTAGAATGGATGTTTCTAGTTGTATTCTAGTTTATTGCGATGGTTCCCAAAACTATGAGATAGTGCAGAGGTAGTGTCATGGTCATTTAAATTAAGATATTATACAGGTTAGATAAATAGCCGCTTCAATAAAAATGGCCGCTTCAACTAAGCAGGTTTACTTCCCTAATCACGGGATTATTTGGTTTAATGTCACGGCGCAAATCCCTTATATAACATTTTATCCCGTAATTTCTAATTTGACCTACTGATTATTAATGAATAGACAAGAATGACTAACTTGTTGCTGTAAAAGGCAATTTTTTGTGAACGATGTTGGACACATTTAGGATGGACACAATAGGTACAGTCCCAAACATACCTATCATTCCTTCCAAGTGATATTGGTTTCTCCTGGCGAGGATTAAACGCGGCTTTTAGACCAATCCGACTCACGGCTTAAAAGAGTAGGAATTTGTGGTTTCAAAGTTATAGCGCTTCATTACATATTCGGAATCTGGCAAGGATTAAACCACTGCTTTAAGCTAAAAATAAACTTGAAAACAGTACAAATAACCAGAAATCACTCACCACATTTTGCACTTGCAGTTTTGCTTTTTGTACTGAATTCCTCGGCGTCACCGTCATCTGCCAAAAGTTGAAAGAACACCGAAAGACGATCCGACCAAAACAAACGATGAACGTCACTTCCTGAGCAAAAGAATTTCTTAAAGGACCTGTCGCACTTATTTTACTGATTCACTCCACGTCCCCTAATGTTCTGTTCATTCTCATTTATAAGATTTCGAACTTTCGTCAAGGAGCCCATTGGTCGGTTTTCCTCATTAACGCCAAGGGAGTGGCGCGCTGCTAAAACCCCGGGATGGGCCTGTATTTTTTTTTTTTTTTTTTAAACAGCACAGCTTTAAAGGGGTATCTCAAACTCAAGTTCAAGTATTTTAATTTGTGACACTAAACTACAAATACATAAAACAAGCACTGCGGAGATTACAAATTCGCACATTTAATGTTTGTTAATAATTTTACCTCAACGACAACAACTACGTACCCTTTAAATCTATAAAAAATGAAACAAAATATAATCTACAATCTACCGCGTATATAATCTACTATCGCGTATAAATCTACCACAAAATAATCTAAATCTACTATAACAAGCATTATCCCTAGATACGTAATTGACAGAACCAGATCGTATCGGGGCTCTGTGGGGCGATTTTGAGGGCGTTTCTCGGAATCCAAAATATGACCGTTATGTTTCTTGGCTTAAAATTTGTCCGAGTGGTAGTGACGGCGCGTGTTCTAAAATTGGCGACTCGAATGGTCAGAATTATTTCGCACTTGTTTCTTTTTCGTTTTTCAGTGAAGTGTTCCATGGACAATCCACTATTGCGACCGCTGCGGCAGCTTTCGGTTTCGGTTTCCTGTTTTCACCGTTTTTTGTGGAGCTCTCCGATTACGTTTTGGGATCCCAAATCGAACATAGAAAATTTTCGCCTGCGGCCCTCGGTTTCATTTAGTCTCGGGCAGAGCAAAATAACACTACAGAGTAGCGCAAAGACTTGAAAAAAGTGACACACCGTCGAATAACAGCGACACTAGCACCACTAGCGACAATGAACAAAGGTTTCGACGGGATCCCAAAAATTTTAATGTTTATCAGACTTCTTGATCCAGTCAATCGAATCTTGTACATTTCCCAAGTCTTCGCTAGACCCCTTTAACATTTTTGCCATTTATCCATAATCAACCGCTTGAATATGTAGCCTACAACAAAAATGTTACCATTTTGAAGTTTTTTGCTTACGGGCAAACAACTAATCAAATGAGGAAACCAAGTCCAGATACGGGTTCAACAATTGCATGTTTACTCCAATGTCTCATATCTAATCGACCTCAAAAGGGTATTTTAGAATTGTATTGTTGTTTTTCTACCAAATTCCTCGTATTTTAGCAGCATTCCCGGCGAACTGCATGCAGAGCAAAAGATCTGGTGACACTGGGGCCGAACCGTCAAGGAAATAAACTTCAAAATTCGATGATTCCCCCGGGGAATCCCCCTCAAGACCCAGTTCCTAGCCCCTGATTTTTTTTGCAAGTGAGTAACCCCTCGCGTAGCCTGGGATTGGTTCACCGAGCACCTAGGACTGGCTCACACAGACCTAGCACCTGAGATTTGCTCACCCAAGTGTCTAACCCCTCGAGTACTCCTTTAACGGGTACACCCAATTCCTAACCCCTCGCGGGCACCTGGGACTGGTTCACGAGTACCTGGGAACGCCTCACCCCACCCCCTCCCCAAACAACTTTAGTACACCCACTGGGTAACCCCTCACTTATCCAGTACATCTTTTTCCAGTGAGTAGCCCCTCCATTTTGCACCATCAAATATGAGTAACCCCTCCCTTACCAAGTACACCTTTTTTCAGTGAAAGACCCCTCGCTCACCCAGTTCACCCTTCTTTCAGTGAGTAGCCCCTCGCGTACCCTAGCAGTTCCCTCTTTGGTACACCATGAATCAACCCCTCGCTTGGCTGACCCAAGTGTCTAACCCCTCGAGTACTCTTTTAAGTGGTACACCCAATTCCTAACCCCTCGCGTGCACCTGGGAGTGGTTCACGAGTACCTGGGACCGGCTCACCCCACCCCCTCGCCAAACAACTTTTACAACATCTGAGCAACCCCTCACCTATCCAGTACATCTTTTTTTCAGTGAGAAACCCCTCCCTTACCAAGTACACCTTTTTCAGTGAGCAACCCCTCACTTATTCCTACGATTCCTACTACATTTCCTACAATCACACATAAGATGTCGCACACACTCATTCATATCACTACACATCGGGCAGAAGTAAGGACCAATTCTCCCAATCAGCCTACCCGTGTACCTCCTCCTATCTCCCAGCGGTAAAATATCAGCACGCATACTAATTAATAATTTCAATTCCTCCCTATCGAAACCCGCTATAGAATAAACACATTCACCCCATGTCTCTTTCGCCTCTGTATAAAACCTTAGAGACGGGAGACCCCCTTCGACCTTCGATTACGTCACTGAATAAACAACTTTAGTGATTTTCGACCACGTGCGCAGGGCTATAATCATTTTAGAATAAATAGGTAGGACTGCTATAGCCGAAAACTGGTCGACAAGTTTTGTGTCCGGTTTTCACCGGATTCCCGGTGAACTACTTGTCCGGCAACAAAATAACTTTCATATTCGGATTCATCATGTCTCCTTACCCCTAAATCAACCATCTCAATAGCTTTTATAGCTTTTTTAGCTTTTTTATAGCTTTTTTGCCCCCTTAATTTGAAACCCCCATCTAGAGCTACAGAGCCCATCTAGGAACTTGACCTTACCCTTGACCCAAAGAATCCTCACGCCAAATTTCATCAAAATATCTCACTCCCTTCGACAGTTATCGTGCTCACAGACAGACGGACATTTTAGCGATGTCATAGGTATCCCTCCACTTACGTTTTGGGATCCCAAAAACTGATACAGCATTCATTGTTTCCTTAGTGTTTGCAGACCGCACCTTTGGTTTACTAGAAATTTCTAAACCCGCAAGACTGTCTCGCTTTAAATGGCGTAAGTGTAGTGGGCTGCACTACCAGTACGGCCCGTTTGCAAAGCATGGAAAGCATATGTCTCTGGCGCTACTCTCTAGTGTTATTTTGCTCTGGTCTTGGGTATAGAAAGGTACTGGCTATTGGAATCTTGCCCCCGGCAACATACTATCCAAGTGGGCTTCGCAAAAAGTGAAGCCAAGTAGCTGTCTAACCGTCATTCATTCTGCCCTTTAGTGTTACTCTTTGTACTTTCTTTTCCATTTGATAATTTAAAATAACTTAAACCTCGGACTAAACCTAGGATTCGGTAGAATTTTTGAAAGATTCGGTTAAACTGTTGGCTCTGCTCCCCCCCCCCCCCCCCCACCAACGAAAATGCACTTGCGACGTATTTCTGTCAAGTGTCAAGTGTCGACTCGGTATTTAATCCCCGGTAAATGATAGAATTATTGGCGCTCGATTTAATTGTCTCTCGGGTACAAAAGATAGAAGCTGTTACTGCGATCATGCCCGGCAATATATAACGCTCCCTAATAGTTGGTCTATCGTGTTTCATCCTTTCTGTTCCATGATCCGAAGCTCAAATTCTCAGTTTCTAGGATTCGGTAAAAGTTTTGAGAGATTCATTAAAAATTTTGCTCTGCACCCCCCCCCCCCCCCAACGAAAATGCACTTGTGACGCCCCTGCGACTACCATTCATGCTTTAAATGAGTTGATTAAAGTGTGTGATGTGTTTGATAAGCACATGACGTGATATTCAACACGATAAAAAAACTCTATATGACATTCGTCCCACGTGGCCTGTTGCTGGTTCATCTCCCACCCGTTCTATGTAGCAGCCCGAGTTGGCTATTTTTTTACGTAAATAAAATAAAGCCTGGAGTTTAGCAATCATGATGTCTCTTCGTCGACTCGCCTGTCCCTTTGTCTCAGTTTTGCTAGTTGCGGCAATTCTATATAAGCTAGGACCATGAAATTTAACATGCATTTAAAGGTTCCGGCCCGATTTTGAACGAAACCTTCTTTCCGGATCCGACCATCCGTGGGATGGAGGCAGGTAGGATCCCTGATCCACGAACGGGATGTTCCGATGCCAGCGAAACTTTTTGGGTGATAGGAGCCCAAGATGTCCTGTACCGCATCCATTAGGGGAGATGGAGATGGAGGGGGACCCAGAAGTTTGTTATATATGCCTAGGGACCCGTCGGGACCCAGCGTCGTATTTTTTTTAAGTTCTAATTGTGTTAGCCTAGTGCTATTAGGATGTAAATAAAACTGATTGGTTTGAAATAATATTGAGGTCCTGACCGTATCCGGCTTTGGTGAGGGAGTTCGAAGGTGGGCCCTGGATATCTTGTCATCTATTACGTGTATAACTCTCGAATGCGTGATCCGATCCGAACTTGAAAGCTGGCGAGAGCACTTGTCCTAGATTTTCGATTTGCATGACTGATCTGTGTGCGACCTTTCACCAAGTTTCAATGGAAACTTCTGGAAAATGTCGGCTACATCTCTCCCACAGTAGTCCAGTAAAAGTGCGATAAAAAGAGGGTCAACCGCACAAAATTGCAACACAAAGGTTTTTTACACTAAAATGTTCACAACAACATACCCAAAATCCACCGAAATCAGTAGATGGCTAAACTTTCTAGGGCTGCTTGAAAGGGTGAAGGGGTTGAATAATTAAGGGGCGAAAAAGAAGGTTTTGTTTAGAGTGACATGACAGTCGATTAAGGGGTAAGAAGACATGCTGAGTCCATATCTCGACTCTATGTTTGGGATCCCAAAACTTAAGTAAAGGGATACCTATGATAGATTAGGCTATATACCTATGATAGATTATATACCTATAATCTATTACATCTAATTACAGGTCTGTTTCCTTCCCTGACTTTGGACTTGAAGATTGACAGCCTGACGAGGACCCTTGCCGAGAAGGGCCAAAATATCGCTGATGAAGCATCGTAGCTGACGTATCCGTTGTATACTTTATTTGAATAAATATTTCAAAGTCAGCTTGGGCTCAAGGAATATTTTCTACGAAGTACAGACTTTCACAGCCTAGACATGCAGACAATTATCCAACTTGGCCGGAAGGAAAGGACAAGTGATAAACCAACTGAAGTTTTTAGTAAGATCCAGAGACTACGGACTAAGATTACAGGTCTGATTCCTTCCCTGACGTTGGACTTGAAGGTTGACAGCCTGACGAGGGCCCTTGCAAAGAAGGGCCGAAATATCGCTGATGAGGCATCGTAGCTGACGTATCCGTTGTATACTTTATTTGAATAAAACTTTATTGAGAGAGAAGGGAAGAGTGCGTCTGAGTCCTAGGCTACCTAGGACGCCGGTCTTCAGAGGAAAATCATGCTATCCACTAGGTCCCAATGACCCTATTCAAGACCTAGCCTTATCCAACATCCTCAAAACCACATCAACCCTATATACCCGAGGTAACCATTTGGTTACCGATTGTTTGTAACAAAAGTTATGTCAGTCGATAGCTCTTGTATTGAGCTACAAAGCAAGCTAAGGAAAATCAACGCACTGTCCCTTTAATTAAAGTCTAAAACATGTGTTTTTCGTATTTTTGACATCTTCAAAATAAACCATGTTCGCACGCGAAATGTATAAACCCTATGAAATCTAGGGGAGTGAAAAACAAGACCAAAGGTTTCGATGGGATCCCAAAATTTTCAGTTCAGATCTATTCAGATATCTGTTTTGCGCCGTCAAATATTCAGATGTGGATTCAGCATATGGTTTACTCTATAGACTGCGTCGTATCTCCTTCCTTCCTTATTCTGCCCAACTTCCGTTTTCTGCCGGATTCCGGACAAACTACTTGTCTGACAAAAACTAAAGCTCAAAAACGAATTCAGCTTGTCTCCTGACCCCTACATCCACCCTCTAATCAACTTCAGATTAAACTTTTACTTTTAACAAATTTTCCGGTTTCAGCCGGATTCCGAGTGATCTATACGCCCGGTCAGAGAATGATTGTCATATACGAATTCAGCACGTTGTCTTACCCGTAAATCGAACATCTTATCAAATTTAAATAAAACTTTTGCTTTTAACAAATTTTCTGGTTTGGGCCGGATTACGGCCGAATTAACTGTCCAGAAAACAATTTTCATACTCGGACTCAGCACAAGTCCTTGCCCCTAAATCGAACCTCTAATCAACTTCACATTAAACCTATACTTTTCACAAATTTTCCGGTTTTTGCCGGATTCCGAGCGAACTACTTGTCCGGCGAGAAAATAAATTTCATATTCGGATTCAACATGTCTCCTTACCCCTAAATCAACTATCTAAATAGCTTTCAAAAAATATTTTTTTAGCCCCTTAATTTGAAACCCCTACCCCACCCTCAAATATAGGCCTATAGAGCCCATCTTCGAACTAGACCTGTACTTTGACCTAAAGGATCCTCCCACCAAGTTTCATCAAAATATCTCAATCCCCTCGAGAGATACAGACGGACAACTTTTGCGATGTCACAGGTCTCCCTCCACTTACGTTTTGGGATACGTTTTGGAAGGATAGGGTAAGTTTGGATGGTAAAGATACTGAGATAAAGGACTAATTTATTTATTTGGGGGTTGAATTAACATCGAATGGTAAGTTTGGTAAGCACGTGGCTAGTGTTTAGTGAAGGGAAAAAGATGTCTTAACGGTATTCTGCGTAGTAATTTGAAAGATATTAAAGACATGAGGTTTCAAAAGAAATTTTTAATACGAAAGTGACATCGTGTATGCATTATGGGGCCGAGTTGTGGAGTTTTAACGCAGGTGCTAGGTTAGAAGTGGTACAAAACAGATATATTAAACGAGTTCTAGGGCTATAAGAGAAGAGTTGTAATTTATTTTTAAAAGGTGATCTAGGATTATTTCTTTACGTGGTAGTAGGCTTGTCCTGGATGGTCAGATTTTGGGAAAAAATAATTAGTTCACCTAGAATAAGAGCTTTAAAAGCTGCGTATTTAGAGGCTCTTAGAGACCATTCAGGTGATTCATGGCCACTCCAGATAAAAAGTATCCTTGACCAATGCGGGATTTCTGAAAAGTGGTGCGAAGGCCAGGGTCCAGGGGCCACCCAAGGCGAGGTAAGTAAGGTGGTTCAACGGGTCCTACAAGACCAAGAAATCCAAAAATGGCACCACGAGAAGGATTCTAAACCGTCGATGTACCTTTACGCTAAGGCCAAAGAGTGTTGGGGTTTAGAAATGTTTTTTAAGGGAGGGTTATCTTCGGAGGAATTCAAATTGACTGTTAGCGCTCGTAGTGATAGCCTCCCCCTGAGGATTCGGAGAAAATATATGGGAAGTGTAAAGGGGCGTTCTAGTGGTCTTTACTTCTGCCAAATGTGTGGTTGTGTGGACGAGAATTTGTTTCATTTTATGTGCGAATGTGTGGAACTGAAGGATTGAGAGTTGAAATATTTGGGAAACAGATTTTCGGGGAAGGTTGGTTGGTGGAAAAGTTTAAGGAGAAAAGTTTGTTTGGGGTTAGGCAGCTTGGAAGGTTTTTGCGGATAGGCTGGAAGCATAGAGAAGAGATTTTGTAGATAAGATTTATTAGAAGAGCTGATGTTTGTTTTTTATTTGTTTTGTATTTTGTTTTGTATGCGATGGCTCTGGGGCTTTAAGCAAATATATCATATCATATCATTTCACATCATAAAGCAAGCCTAACAAAGATTCCTTTCTGAGATCCTGCCGAAACCTATGGTTTTGTTCCAATCGGAGCCTCTATTTCCAAGAGGAAATTTACTAGGATATCTCAAGTTTGAGTGCTTAACTGTGCTTACTTCAACTACATGATAGGTGCACCAGAATATGAATCAGTAGTTTACTATATGGTGTTCAGTGTTTCATGCGAACTACAAAATTTGTTATATGACTGAATTATAGTACTTAACTCTTAAGTAGTACTTGAAGTACTACTTGAGTACAAGTTCTGTACTTCAAACTCAAGTACTACTTAAGTACAATTGTGGTCTGGTACTTATTACTTGATACTTAAGTACAAAATTTGGAAGTACCTAATACATATTATTTAAGTACAAATCTGAAGTAGGCTACTTGTTACAACACTAACCATTGTAAGTCACAGCCTTGACCTTGTGACAGGAGGTTCACCAAATGGAAAACCATTATTTCAATCCAGTCTCTCATTTAAGTAAATGTGCTTAATTGAACTACATGATAGCTGCACTAGAATATGAACCAGTACAGTAGTTCACTATATGATGTTCAGTGTTTCATGCAAACTACAAAAAATTTGTCATATGACTGACTTATCGTAGGCTACTTAACTCTTAAGTAGTACTTGGAGTACTACTTGAGTACAAGTTCTGTACAGTAGAGGTCTGCTTATTTGAACACTTTTTTAAATGTTCCACTACCTTGGCTTTGTTACTTGCAAATAAAAAAGTAAAATGGAAAAGAAAATAACAAACTTGATATCAGCTGACAACCAACTATTTCAGGGTTATCCTGGCACAAACTTGAAGTAGAAATTCAATTAACTTTCTCTGATTTTGAAGTTACTAAAAAGGTCCTTCCTCTTTTGAGGGCATCTGCAGGTTCAGATCAATTCAGATTGCCATCTTCTCCACTGAAAGTGCATTGCTCGTGGCAAACTCTTCAAATTATAAAAAGCATACCAGGTGTCAGTTGAGTCACTTTCAGCCGTGAATTAGAAAAATATTCAAAAAGTGACAAAAGCGTGAGCGGTTATTACAAGTGATTACAAGCATTCATAGCAAAAAATGCTTGGTTTGGGTTGAAGTTTTTTCTTTGACAATAGTTCACTGTTAGCAGACGTTCACATAAACATGCCGCTACTGTACTGTACTTCAAACTCAAGTACTACTTAAGAGTTAAGTAAATTTGTGGTCTGGTACTTAATACTTGATATTTAAGTACAAAATTTCAAAGTACCTAATACCCATTAGTTAAGTACAAATCTGAAGTAGGCTACTTGTTAGTCTTGTTACAATACTGACAGTTGTAAGTCACAGCCTTGACCTTGTGACAGGAGGTCAACCAAATGGAAAACCATTATTTCAATCCATTCTCCCGTTTAAATAGATAATAGCTTGCCCAACGACTAAAAAATCACCTCTGTTGCCTTTCCATAGACACGGGAGCAAACAATTATAGCTTGTTCACACGGGGCTGAAACAGCGGCCGATTCTCGATCAGCGGCTGATTTACGCGCGTAAATAGCGGTTGAAAAAAATCCAAAAATCAGCCGCTGATTTTCCAAATAGGCGCTTATTTTCATCGCGGTCTCCGATCGGGATAAACTAAATCCTTTGGAATGTGACCTTTGATGACT
This sequence comes from Branchinecta sandiegonensis, assembly GCA_030848855.1. Lineage (NCBI taxonomy): Eukaryota > Metazoa > Arthropoda > Branchiopoda > Anostraca > Branchinectidae > Branchinecta > Branchinecta sandiegonensis. The sequence continues at coordinate 4,382,932 of JAUPMV010000012.1, forward strand.
CTAGGGACAGTAAACAGACCGTAATTATGAGAATTAGTTCAAATTTGGTTAGGTTTAGGTCAATCCAGTTTAAATTCTGTCACACTGATGTGAACATAACATGGTTTTACACTAAGCATCTCAGGATTACTAAAAGATTGCAAAGAAAAGGTAGAATAATTTTCTAATTACAACAGCGTATGTTTTGTTTATGTCTAACATTTATTTTCGATGTTTTTCTTAAAAAATAATTAATAATTGGAATAACTTTTTCATTCAACCTTCACTGAAATGTAACTGAACATCAGTAAATGATTACATACTGTTCTCATATTATTTATATCTAAAATATTAATTATATTTTAGGTTCTCCTTCAAAAATAAAAATCTTTAAATTATTTTTATTTGCTTTTTAACTTAAATTTGCTGAATCGCCTTAAATCTATCAATATTCAGTTTGTGACTTTTTCCTCGTATAAAGACTACAAGTCAACTAGATTTGACTTTGCCCGACTCACAAGATGTTTTTTTTTTAATTTTATATATTTTGTTTCAAACAAAAAGAATATTCGGAATTAGGTTTTTCTTTTTAATTCTCCCGTCAACCCCAAACAGTCGATCCGTCGTCTGAACAGATCAGCCGCTGTTTACGCGCTTCTTTCGGTCCCGTGTGAACAAGCTATTAGGTAACTTTGCTCTTCTGGCGACGCACGCATTCCCTTGATTTTAAATTACCCGGGCCAAAGTTTTTCGGCTTTGTCAACAGATGACCAGTTGACCGACGGATGCTGAGGCCATCTAGCTTGTCTAGATTAAAACTTGTGTATCTTTCATAACCGGGACCCTGGACTTGAAGTGGCTTGCTTCAGTTCATGTCATCTGAATGACGATCTTTCCTTCACATGTTTCAAATGCCTAGATTGGATACTGTCGTGACAGCTGACACCAGAGCCTCGTTTTTGTTGCAATAGCGCTGCCGCATCGCTGCTGCAGCACTTCTTTGCTTTTGCAAAATATGCGTTTTTGGATTCACTTTCTTCTTGGTTGAAGAGGCAGCGCTGCAGCATCTTGCAGGGAAGCACGGACTTGGTCGGTGAGCAAGTCCGTGATTCTTGAGAAGCGCTGCCGTCTTCTTCGGAAGCGCTGCAGTGCAAAAACGGATACAGAAAGAATCAGTCCGGAATCGGCCGAGAAGTGGATCTGCAGCATGCAACAAAAACGAGGCTCAGGGTAGTCCCGACGCCTTCCTGATAGGGGGTGCGGGTTCAGAACGTTACCGGAATTTTTCCAGGTTTTGCCGGAAATTCTTCGGAATGACCATCTCTGCAGAAACTCTAGAATAGGTCTACTGTTGTATTACATTCAAACAACAAAAAAGAGGCTCGTTAAAGTTTTACTGAAATTGCAGCTTATTTTTTATTCAGGTTTTACCGGAAACTCTTCGGAATAACTATCTCTTCAGAAACTCTAGAATAGGTCTACTGTTGTGTTACATTCAAACAACAAAAAATAGGCTCGTTAAAGTTTTACTGAAAATGCAGCTTATTTTTTATTCTGATATTTGAATGCTGAAATATTTTTACACATCTGAGGGATTTTGTATTTTTCCACCTCTGGTAATAACGTTCAGGCGCTGCTTGCATGACACACCAAAATTCATCCAGACACGGAGAATTTGAATTTAAACAAAGGCCTGCATTTCCAGGGCTAAAGATGCGATATCGGAGAAGTTACGCCTATAGATAAACAGGAAAATGATTTTAGGACATGTCTCGCACTGAATCTGATATTTTAATCTGATGTTTTATTTTGTTTTTCGGTTGTGGCTTATTTCTAGTTGGTAAATATTTCAAGCGTAGATTCCGTGAGCCAAATTCTGGTTGATTCGGTGGAGCAAAGTACGGTAGATTCCCTGATCCAGCCTCCGGTAGACTCCCCGAGACAAGTTCCGACAGATTCCTTGAGAAAGATAACGGATTCCTAATTAGATAATTAGATTCCCTGATCAAAATTCCGCTAGATTCCAAAATTCTAGTAGACTCCGTGGGGCAAAGTCCGGTAGATCTCCTGCTCCAGCCTCCAGTAAATTCCCTGAAACAAGTTCGGGTAGATTCCTTGAGCAAGATTTCGGTAGATGCCCTGAGCAAAATTCCGGTAGGTTCCCTGAGCAATAATCCGGTAGACTCCATGAAAGTCATAAAGTTCAGATGAATTTGACAAATTTTGACTGGCGCGGCTTCGCCGCACCAGGGCGGGGGGGGGGGGGGGGGGGGCGGTTGCTGCAACTGATCTCTATCGGCGAACGGTGGACTGGAATCAAAGCTGAATCATCTAGAGGGTTGCCACCAGCTCAAGAAAAAAATTCCATGGCAAGCACTGTTGCTAAAGGCACCAAAAATGGTGCGTCGCTCGCGATGCCACCTTTCGGCGAATAAGTCTTCGTTGCGCAAAAACGCACGCATTACTGTTGCTGGGAATTTTGCGGTGAAACAGCACAGCAAAATCAAGAATAGATGTGATTGAAATACCAAAGAATGCCAGTGGCAGAACGATGATGATGATGGGATTAAGACCCCCCTTGACTACTGGGTCACTTGGGTCTTCTTTCGTTAAATTCGTTTTCACTTCCTTTGTAACGAAATCACATGCTGAAACTTCTGAATTCCCCGCGCTTCTTCAGTGCGTACGTTGGTCAAAGCCACGCTGTGGCCACAGATGAAGCCATCAAGGAGTGATAAGACAGTTAGTGCACGAACCCATTTCGGACCGCACAAGAATATTTTTTGCTGTTTCAGAGCGACGGCAATTTTATCCCGTGTGAAAAAAAGTAAAACTCATGATTCCGAAGCAAAATCCACGATTTCACGAGAAATACATGTTTTTTGAAAGCAAATCCATGGAAATCCATGGCATTTCAAATGTCCAGGGCAGGGGTCGGAAAATCCATGTTTTCAAGGATGAATCCATGGCGGTGGCAACCCTGCCACTGATCTAGACAGTACTGCTAGCTCAATTTATTTGTGAGACGTAAGGCGTATTCTCGCCGTTCCCGAGGACTCCACTTGAGGAGTCCCCGCGTTTTTTTCTGTCCCGGGGACTCACTCCCCGTATTCTCGCGAGTCCCCATGGACGGGGTCTCGCGAGTCCCCATGGACGGGGTCTCGCGAGTCCCCATGGACGGGGAATGCTCCGATTATCCTCACCATCATCAGAAAGGACTCCCTTTCAAATTCAGAGGGGAATCAGTTTTTGCTGGCTTTTTGCTTAATTTAAAAAAATAAGAATAAACAAAACCAAAAATAAAGTGGATCCAGACTAAATTCGTCAACTGCATATTTATTTTAAAAGAAGATTCATTTTGGAAGCATTCCCCGTGTTCTCGCTGTTTTCCGGAAGGGGAGTACGCGTGGAGTAACTCCCTCTATTCTCGCCGTTCCCTTCGATTCCCCGAAGAGTCCTCGGGGAACGGCGAGAATACGCCTATAGTGGGTGGAGCCCGGGAGCCACAACCACCACGCGACACGCCACGGTGCAAGTTTGAACTTCGCAGTCGGAGCAAGCGGTGGGACGTATGACGTACGAATCTGTTGGCAAATCGTATTATGGCGGGGTTCTTAAAGACCTAATCCAAACATGCTGTTTACCTTCTATTACTGATCGGAAGCCACCAGTTTATTTAGATTTGAACTTGATTGCCGGGTTGCTGTTATGGCTCGAGAAAACCAGGCAGAACGTCTTCTTTTCCAGATAACGAAATTTTCCACGTTTGATTAGCAAAGAATTATAAGACTTAGTTGATCATTTTTAATATGACTTCAGGAGCACCACACTGATATTGTTTTATTTAATTTATTTGTATGTGTAATAAACAGTTGGAGCATTAGATGGAAATTATTATTTTGATCCGTGGCTCCCTACGTACCATAACGGCTGTCCCGGATAATCGGCCGAGATTTAGTCCAGACTGTCAAACCTAGGAATTTTTTTTTTTTTTTTTTTAATTTGGTCATTGTTTGACGGTGTTTTTTTTTAACATTTATAGTGGCAGTAGGGATGGTTATCATTGTGTGTGTGGTAGAAAGACCATTTCTTGTGCTCCGCTTTAAGTAGTGATTGGCTCTATTTGAGTTTTTCGATCGATCAAAATTTTAACTTTCGATAATCTATATTTCGGTACCATGATTATAAGAGTTTGATTCCTTGCGATTTTTGCAATAACTAGGAAATGTACAAAAACTGTTTTCGATATTTTAGTTTCGATATCGATATCTGGTCCGATATATCGATTTCAAACGTCGAACTTGATGAGCTATCAAGTTCAAAGTTTGCCCGCAAACTGAATGAAACGGCGACCAGGAAGGAGAGCGGGAGTACTAACAAGTGCGCAAGCGCTCAGACATGGAGTGCGAAAGTAAAATGTTTACCACATCTTATAAGCAAACAGCGTTAGAACCAAGATATTTCACATCCCCAACAACCCCAAAAAATATTGGAATAACCTAATTTGAAATCATCCCAGTATAAAAGCTTTTAATGTAAACAAACCGCATTCAGAAATGCAAAAAAAGATCTTCATGATCTTGCAAGAACGGTCTCGGTTTCAATACTGAATGTCTTGCTAGCCAGTCCGACCCTTTAAACCTCTTTCCATTAGCAAGGCAATAAAAAGTGCAACAAAACCAAATCGTTTTATTGCCTGATACCCCCTTTGTCACAACTCCATAAAGAACGGCATATCATCGATTCATATGACAAAACCGCCTACCACTCCGTATTTTTCTAAACCCGGAGATCCCAATTTCGTAAGGTATATTCAAATCCCTCTAACAAAACCACGCTTATTTTCTCACTTGCCGTGTTTTGCTTCCTTCAATGTGTACCACGCTGTCGACGGTTGTCTGCGAGAAGCTTTTCCGTCAGAATTTTTTCCCCCCCTGTTTTCGCTATAAGTGAACGGGTCTCGGAAAAGGCTTAAAACAGCCAAAACCGTGGGTTATTGTTGAAGACACAGCCTAGTTTTAAAGTATTCAAATATTTTAAAATACTGTAAGTTGAATAGTAAATAGTGCGAGGTGTCCTTTAAGGAATGAAGTACGCCAGGTGGTCTTATTTGTTGCTGTGACACCAAAATCCGCGTCTCTACATATAAATATGTATACAAGAGCTGAACTCAAGACATGTCATAGACGACCTTAACTCATGGGAAATCTGAGCCCAGTTATCCATGAACGAGAGGGTGGGGTGGGGTTGGAACCCATCAAATTGTATATCTAGACACATACATCCTCGACTTTACCAGCTTAGAGTTTGATTCCAGTCACGGGTCAAAAACAAAAACAAAAACTGGTCCCACTTGCCCATGAACGGGGAGGGTCGGGGGTGGTTCAACTCCACTTACATATTCCCAACCATATGATCCAAAAGCACAAAGGAATTCCATCGCCCTATCTCCAGTTATAGTCAAGTTAAAAACATAAAAAAATGGGCAATCTGTGCCCCATTGCCCTTGAACCAAGTAGGGTTGGAGTTTCGGGCCCGCAAAAAGAGACCCAATGCTTACAACCCTACCAAGCTTCAACTTGACAAATGTTGGATCCTGTCATGTGGAACAAACTTTACTCCTGGGCAATCTGGGCCCAGTTGCCCATGAACGGCGTGGGTGGGGAAGGTTCAAATTTGAAAGTAATTTCCCAGTCCCAGGATGCACAAGTACAAGCAATTTCATCGTCTTATTTCCTATGTAGTCAAGATACAAACATTATTCACTGGGCAATCTTGGCCCATTTGCCCCTGAATTGGGTGGGTGTGGGGGTGGGACACCCAAGAGGCACAACTACACCCCAATACCCACGAGTGTACCAAGTTCGATCTTGATACTTGCACCGGCTCACGAGTTATGAGCTCCATAAAAAAACGGTGGAAACCGAAAACCGAATGCTGCTACAGCGCTCGCAATAGTGAAAAAACGCTAAAAAAAAACAACACTAAACACTAAACACTAAAAACGCTAATTAAGCAGAAGGTAAACTTCGAAGGCGTTTCAAAACGGAAATTAAGAAACCGGCCAAGCCAACGGCCAACAAATCAACAAATTTGCAACTACTGTACGATTCGATACACCAGGGTGTCTCCGATTTTACACCACGTCTCAAGCTCACTCAGATCAGAGATGGGCGAACCCCAATCTGGATTCGGATTCGAATCTTCTGCTTCTCAGGCTGTATTCGGATTCGGACTAAGACTCCAAACCCTCAATCCTACGACTCCGCTCAAATCTCTAGTCGACATCCTTCCATTTTCCCGTTTTCCCAACTTTTACACAGTTGGCTTAGGCAGCCCAATTTTTTTGGTGTCCACCACCAACCATGTTAAGTAATCTATCACATTACCTGATTATCTGAGATACCAGTGCTTTTTATCACCTATGATTCTTAAACTATAACCTGTGTACATAAGTCCTAGACTTCTAAATTATACTCAATGGAGTCCCAGACTTCTAAATTATATTCGAAAAAACTGTTTCTGGTTTATTGGTCACGGTACATGTCCCTTGTGTAATGTGCCATCTATGTATTATTATTGATTTCCGTGACTTGGGGATGTGTGGATGTGTGATGTGTGGATGTGTGGATGTGTGTGTGGATGTGTGTGGATGTGTGGGGATGTCAATTCGCCTTCGGGCGGGGTGACTGTTCCTATGGCCGGCTTCTACCAGACTATCGTAGTGGTTTGCGAACTCTGTTCACAAGCCCTTCGGTAGCTCAAATGGTAAGAGGGCCTGCCTTGTAAGCAGAGGCGTTACTAGCCAAATGTTGGAGGGGGGAGGGGGGGGGGGGGGGCAAGGAATTTACCGACTGGCTGGTAATTTTTACCGACTGTTTTTGCAGAAAAAAACGACTGCTTTCAAGAAAAATCGACAGTTTCGAAAAAAATCGACTGATTTTCAGAAAAAACGACTGTTTTGACGAAAAATCGACTGATATACAGTAACATCGACTGATTTTTAGAAAAATCAACTGTTTTAATGAAAAAATCAACTGTTTTGGCGAATAATCGCGGCACTTCGCGCCGACTCGGTAACTTTTAGCGACTGACCAACAACATTGGGGGGGCGCCCCCTCTCCCCCCCGGTCGTGACGCCCCTGCTTGTAAGCAGAGGGTCCTGGGTTCAAATCCCGGCTAAGGAGCATTTTTGTGTTTCAGTTTACTACTTATAAAACGATAAGATCGGATTCGAATCCGGATTCGTACCTAGCCCTGGATTTCCCCTTTCATGGTCGCATTCGCCAAACTCTGACTCGGATCAAGAATTTTTCCAATCCAGCAAAGTTGCCCTAAGATGAACTGGGTTCTCCCGAGTCTGGTTTACCTATGTACTCGACCTAGCAGTAGTCTTATAGTACTCTACATCTTTCAGTACGGTAGCATAAAACAGAACTTTCCACCCAAGGATCCTCTTGAGCGGATTAGTTCATCCAGACACTATTTTAAACTAAGCAGTTTTCAACCGAACTCCGGTCCTGATTTGTTCCGTTTCACGTTTCTTCAATCATTTTTGCTGCTTCGTTGTTGCTGCTTGATTGCATCATTGACGACTTCGTGCTGAAACTCGTCATTCCTGACGATGTCGTCGTTGGTTGACGTGAGAGAGAGCGGCCGAAAATCCGACGGAAAAAGGAATAACGAGCGGCGAGCATTTTAACTACCTGAAAAAGGACGATTGTGAATCTCGCACCCACAGTGGAAGAAGTGACAACCGCCCATTACATTATGATGCGGCTATCGTGATTCGGACAACTGGGATAGGATGGATGTGTATCAACCAAGACGAACCAAGCCGATTGTGTGCTCTCACATCGTTCGAATGGTTTACCTTTGAGAGAGAGAGAGAGAGACGGGTTTAATGAAAACAACCGGAAGTGAGACACTGAAAGGGTTGTACAAAAAAGAACATACATGGGTATGTTTCTTTAAGTACTGCAAATTTCTGATGTATCTTCCTAAATCTGTCCGTAACCGTAAATTGGTTTCGAATTTTAATGTTCAAGACAAGGTTTATTCTCGCTGTTCCCCGAGGACTCCACTTGAGGAGTCCCCGCGTTTTAGTTTGTCCCGGGGACTCACTCCCCGTATTCTCGCGGGTCCCCACGGACTATCATCACCATCATCAAAAAGGACTTCCTTTCAGATTCGGATTCGTTTTTGTTTGTCAGACTCAATCCCCGTATTCTCGCGAGTCCCCACGGATTATCATCACCATCATCAAAAAGGAGATTCGGAGGGGAATCAATTTTTGCTGGTGTTGGTGCAATGTAAAATTTATGAAAAACAATCAGAATAACAAAACCAAAAATAAAGTGAATCCAGACTAATTTCGCTCAACTGCATATATTTTTTTCGAACAAATCCATTTTGGAAGCTTTCCACGTGTTCTCGTTGTTCTGTACGCGGAGTCTGCGTAGAGTGACTCCCTCTATTCTCGCCGCTCCCTTCGATTCCCCGAGGAGTTCTCGGGGAACGGCGAGAATACGCCTATAGTATCAATGCACTCCTTCGTTCGCATTGAAATCTATTTACCCTCCATAAACATCCTGCCCATCAGCCCACGAAATTATTAGCAAGTTTTTCAGTCCTGAACCCTTTTAGTGTGCTTGTCACTGTGTAAAAGTCTATTTAGTGTGTTTTTAAACTATATGAAAATAACGTAGTCATGTTTATGTACATTGTTTTGTTTAGTATTTAATATGTGTATTTTATTTTGTGTATATTCTCAAACTCCACTGTTATACAAAAAGCGGGTCACAAATAAATAAATAGGACTAAATAATTGTTCTAGCCATGAACGGCAGTGCCGAGCGACGGTAACGCTCCGTGTAACATTTCACTAGACCCAAGCCTGCCCGCTGGCGAGTTTCGTACTGATGGATTTCTTCGGAGCGTTTGGGAGTAGGGCGCGGAACCGGTCTGACCTTGCTAGACTTTGACCAAAATTCACACAGGCCAGAAGACTTCTACCGTCGAGCCGTTCCAGTTTTAGTTCCCGTAGTGCCTGCTCGTACCCACGCTAAAACGTCTCCGTTATTTTTCTTACAGCCCTTTCCTATACTAGTTCCTTGTTCACCTTCTTTCTTAGCTTGATCGATAATGTAACTTATGGGTGAGTTTGCCAGACCGGCGCCCCAAAAAATAACGTATAAATATTTGTATCAAGTTCTTGGACAAAACGAAGACTACACGCAGTCGAGAATGAACCATGAGGCATGCTATACTTTTGCTACTTTCCTTTCACAAAAGTTTGAGCCCCAATAAGAGATCAGTTTAATTTGAGAGAATTCCCCTCACCCCTAAGATCCTCAAAGGGCCAGAGACATGTTTCTTTCATAGATGATAAATATCGAGAAAAAATCTGTCGAAAAAAAAATTTAGACAATGAACGGCGAATAATGAAACTGTAGATAATAAATTGCACCTGCCATGTTTGTCATGATCCCTGTTCTTTTGGATTTCTTCTTCTTCTTCCTTAAGACAGGATCCCTGTTCTGATGCAGAAACCTTGGAAACCCCGGACCCGCAAATCCTTAACTAAAATAAAGTGCCAGAAACCTTTTTCTTCCACACGAACAGGAAGAAGATGAAGATCGGCATGCAGATGTTTATGACGTCAGTCACAATCCAGTAGTGGGCCTGCCCACCAATAGCAAAGGAGATGGCTTCAGTTATCCAAGTCAGGCCCATCAGAAGGAAGAGTTTGACAATAGCATGTAGCCTGCAAAGGAAGGAGACATAAAAAATAATTAAAGGGATAAAGTGAAGACTTCTTACTTAAAGCACAACTCTTACTAGAAACGATCTTTTCACTATGGAACGGATCAGAAAAACGTTTCGCGAGAATACCATTACCTTCCATCTGAATTTAGCGCTTGTCTTTTTAGCGCTTGTCCATTCTATCCATCCTTTCTGCTCCCCGACGCGGCTGCTGGGCGCGGAACGTTTGAAAACTGAACGTACCGTGGTTAAAAATTAGGAAAATTAAACAAATAAAGTACGTCTAATATTCTCATATCCTTGTGTGTGAAAGAGTTGTCAGCGGACGTCGAAGATTCTGGCAAACGTTGCGTTGTGTAACGGGCAGAACTTGGCACGGATGAAAAAGCCCTAAAAATTCGTAGGCACAAAACGGACCAATGGATAAAGGTGGGGATTTTAGAAGTGTACAATCCCATAAGGGAGCCAGTTATATCATAAAAGGCAGAAAAACTAATAGGGGTCCTTTAAATCTTTACCTTTTAAAGGACCCGTTGTACCTATAATAGTTGCGTTTTTGCAGATACTATGGTATCTGATAACACGGTCTAAAGTCCTTTTTACAGTTATCGTGGTATCTGATACCACGATAAAAGGCGTTTTTGCAGTTATCGTTATATCCGACCGTGGTAACTGAGTCGTAGTATGTAAAAACGTCATCTCAATTTCATCAGTTTTGTCAAATTGTGGGAAAGAAGTTAGTCACTTAGTGGTGTGACTGCAAATATCAGTTTTTCTTTGACTTCGAAAAGCGCAATTTCGGCAATTGTCGGTTTTGCAGAGCAACCGTATATCAGATACCACGGTAAGTGCAAAAACGACTAATTGCAGATCCAGTTACCGTTGTAACAGACTATCGTTTTCTTAGATCCTGGCCTGGTCTTCTTAGCCTACCCCAGAGCGGTGACACAAATGCCCTTTGCACCTCTAAGGCCAATCCTTTTCTTCCCAATGATCCTGCTCCTCGGCCTGGCCTCCCAGTTTTGCTGTTTAGGGGTTTGTTACGGCAGTTGTTGACGTTTTTCCGAAGGTTCTTCTCAAAGGACGACGGAGGTTCTGGTTTCTCCTTGCCACGGTAGTGGTGTCTTGTGGTTCATTTACACACTGCGTAAAATCCAAGCGAATTTTGAAATCCGAGCGTATTTTACGCACGTTTTGAGCTTGAAAAGATTTCTAGCAATACGGACGTATTTAGATACAAAACGTACCGATTTCTCAAATACGTCCGTATTGCTAGAAATGATTTCAAGCTCAAAACGTGCGTAAAATACGCTCGGATTTCAAAATACGCTCGGATTTTACGCAGTGTGTAAATCCACCATTACCTGATTGGACTAAGCATGGTACCTGATTGGACTAAGCATGGTCACACAAGTAGGTATTTTTGCTTTTTGGAAACCCTGGTTTACGTTCCTAAACCAGGATTAATTTTTTCAAGAGTTAAGATCCTTCTTTTTGGCATCTCGAAACGTTAGCGACGGGATACGTATGACTTCGTAAAGTTCTCCGTCGATTCAGAGACATGGAGACATGCTGAATCCGTGTCTGAGCTAAATTTCCGTTTCGGTCAAGCAGCTCGCCCGGAATTCAGCTAAAACCAGAAATCTGGTCAAAAGAAAATTCGGTATCTGCAGAAACGCAACTAACACCAACGTAACTTGCTTCCGTGATCGCTGCATCAACTCTTAAGTCCGGTCTTCACCTTCCGGAATCTGGGTTTCCAGATTTTCCGAGATTTTTTTTTAATTTCTTCTGCGATACTTGAAAAATCCGGAAATCTGGAAGTTGAAAAGCCCCTTTTTCCGGATTATTTTGATATACTTTTGGACCCGTTCATATTCCAGATCCGGTTCAGTGTCGCATTTGCCTTGTTTCGTGTTTCAATTTGTCCGTGCTTTTGTTGCAAGTCAATAGGCCTGGAGAAAGGCTTAGCCAGCCAAAACCAGAAATTTGTTGTCAAAAAGAAGGGCCTGATTTTAAAGCTGGAAATACTGGAACATAAACATTACATAGTGCGAGGTGTCCTTTAACCATATTATTTATCAAGAATTACTTCAGATGCAGCCCATAATCCGCAACATTCGCTACTTTTAAATACGTTGTGTTTGTCCCTGTTTTCTTCTTTTCTGAAGTTTAATTTACCGCTACAATATTATCATGTTTTAATTAACAAGAGTCTGTAACATCCCATCATAAGAAGAATCTCCGTAACATAAGCATGCTGGACTGAAAGTTCACCTTTCAAAAAAAAAAGTTCAACAGCCATTACGCCGGATTTCTTTGTTTTCGCCATATCCTTAAAGGACACCTGACCAATGAAACCATACTTGAACACACCATGGAGAATGCATTTACAGACGTGGCCACGGAGAGAATTCTTCTCCTAAGCGTGACGTTTTCAAAATAGGGATGTTCGTTTCTGGAGGTTTGCACATGCAGACTCCAAGACAAAAAGCACAATTCATTTAAATCTTGTACAGCGCTGGCCGGATCGTATTGGAATTTCTTCTAGATATACGTTTGGGCTTAACTGGTTAAAAAAAATTCCAGAAGAAGTGTTGATTGGAGACATTTGTTCATTTCTAAAACTGTTCGGTACTGAAATAAGGACAGATGCAAAATGGAGCAAAAATCGTAGCTTGGAAACACTATTTCGCATTTGGATTGAGTTTTCTGCAGGCAATGTTAACGGAAGCCATAAAGATAGGGATGATACTTGGTACCCTTCATTCAGGTGTCCTTTAAGCATTATATTTTCTTCCAGTTCTTTTTTTCTTTCTTCTCTTGTATTCCTTGATTTTTCCTTGTTCGCAGATTAAAGAAGTAAATAAAGGGTGTGTTCCAGCATCCTATCAGACGTTAGTAAAGCTGCCATAGTCGTTTACAACTTGTACGCGAACAGAAGATCAGGGTCGGACAGTCACAGAATGGATTCTTGTTAAAGTTTAACTGAAGAGCCAACTGAACAGCCAACACTGAATTATTTGGATTCTGGTAAGGGATTTTTAATTTTCCACTATCTGCTCCAGTTATGACGTTCAGAGTATCTGCGCCCGTCCCCACAACATAAATTCTACTGTGACTCGGGAAATTATAATCTCAACACAAACGCGGCTTTCAGTGGGCAGTGGTGAGCTTGGTGAAGACTGCTTCGTGCCTGAACAAAAAAAAAGAATCATAAATCTTTCTCGTACGGCATACAACACAGATACAAGGGCATAGAGGTACCACAAATCACACGGAAATTCCACTATTTGAAAACTGATTATTCGTGAATACCGGAACAAGGAGCATTTTCTGCGAGCCTTCAAGCCAATTTAAGTGAATAAGTGATGAGTAGCTATAGACTGTCTTATCCCAGGCCTTTTCAGTTAAACTTTAAGATTTTCCGGACAATCATCGATTCCATTCGGAAAAGTTGAGATTTTTCAACTTGTTAATGTCAGTCCAGAAAATCCGGCCGGAAAATCCTGATCGTGTCACGGTTGGATATAAAGATCGGAACGCAATTGATAGCTTTTAGTAACTATCGGCGGGGGTTGGAACACAATTCAGAATGATGTAGGTCTATTTCTTGCCTCTCGGTTGCCTACCTCTCCCTTGCTAAAGCAGCGTCCCCTGGTGAAAGCTTTGCCACGTTCTTACTTGCTTCGTAGATGCTTGGAGCAGTTAGGCCAAACATTACCATGTTGAAAACCAGCATTGCCAATAGGGGTCCGTAGAGGTATGCCCAGAGACCAGCGCTATCTAAAAAAAAGAAAAAAAAAGAAACAGGTTTGAACAGTAAACTAAGCGTCTCGCCTATTTCACTGCTTCGCTCTACGTCAGTAATCATTCCATCCATTCTCATTCCCAAGATTTTGAATTACATTTGTATCCAACCTAATGGCACTACGCTGATTTTTGGATTTGTCGTATTTGGCTCCTTTCGAGGCGGTGTAGTCTCCCGCTTATAGCCTTCAATGCTCCATTCACTGTAAAAAATCTCTCCTTTATCGGACTTTAGTAGTTCTGCGTCACTGATTTCGGACATTGTCCGAATTCAATTTCCGAAAATCCGAATTCGGAGGGTTATAACCCGATGCAAGATAAAAATGCTAGAATGCAGTATAATCTGCAGTATTTTGCATTCTAGCGTTTTAATCCTGCATCAGATTATAACTCTCCGAATTCAGATTTTAATTATCCGAATTAGGAATAAAAATGTCCGAAATCGGTGACACACAACTGGTAAATTCCGATAAAGGAGAAACTTTTTACAGTGTTGTCAGAGATACCGATATGCAAATTAGCCCCGTGTTTTCATCAAAACAGCAGCTGAACAGTCAAAACGAGTATGTAACCTTTGAGAACCCAAACATAGCTTCGAAGGAGTCATGTATGTTAGAATAGGTCTAGGCACACCCCCCCCCCCCCCGGTACCAAACTCCTCTGGCGAAAATCTAGCTGTATATGGCACTTGAGCGAAGCTGCAAATGCGTGTTTCCCCACAAGTTCTTATTCCCAACTTGAACGGCTTTTTGCCAAGAAGGGTCGAAATATGGCTCTAAGAAAATTCAGCTGACGTATCCGTTTTGCACTAACAAATATGATTTGTAGTCAGCTTGGGCAAAGGAATATTTATCAAAATGTTGCTCTCGCAACACACCTAGAGCAATAACAAACAAGATACATGACTTTCTCGGGGAGTTATCTCTTCAACTGAGAAACATCCCTAAAATTTTTGCTAGAAACATCATTTGTTCCATCGGAGTTTTAGATCCATATCTACAACCTGAAGAGGGCCCTTGCCAAAAAGGGTCGAAATGTAATTAATAAAATTAATCAGGGAAAATAGTAATCAAGCAATCAATCAATCAATAATTTTATTAACCCAGATAAAAATGGCACAGAACATGCCCATACGGAGTATATGAAAAACAATAAAGGAAAGAAAAAGGTCAGACTAAACTAAACGAAATGGCTATACAAACGCACTATAATACGGATGGCACCTGTCTACAGAAGAGTCAAACTCGACGCGGCGTTGGGCCACAGCCACAAAGGGATCAGTAACGCCGTAAAGCTGCGTAACTTTGCGGTTACGAGCCCATGGGGGAAGGCCGAGTAGGTACTTAGCAAATAATTTATAGAACAATTTACGAATTGTCCTTAAATCACTTGTGCTAAATAACTTCCAAAAAGGAGATAGGGCTAGAATGTGGGGGATTGTGTAAGCATTGTAAAGTCTAGCCAAAATATGTCTACTATAACGGGTTTTAGCACTGACATTCAGACCATAAGCTGCTCTAGCCTTCGCGCCGAAATGTCCGAGTATGTGAGTATGTAACAATGAAGTTGTTACATTTCCTAGCATGATAGAGGATCAGCTGACACCCCCTCGCCATCTTGGATTGGTTGGGGAGGTAGTACTAAAAGAACTTTTTCTGTCTCAAGCTTGCTGGGTAGCACTGAACTCAACCTACCGTTTAAAGCATCTCTTCTTCGAACATAATTTACGACCGTATTATCCTCAGAGTCCTGTTTAAATTAAATATGACAAATTGAGTTGATATTTTGTCATTAGTCTTTGTTTGTATGTCTATTACATCTTTAAACCACAACTGTTACTAGAAATGACATTTTTCCCTATGAAATGTATTAGACAAAACGTTTCCGAGAATACCGTTCCACCTGAAAAGAGCGATTCTCTTGTTAGCGCTTGTCGACTATATCCGGCCTTCCTGCTCTCCGACGCGGCGGCTGGGCGCAAAATATTTGAAAACTGAACGTGCCTTGGGTAAAAAGTGGGAAAGCTAAGCAAATAAAAGAAGTAATAAACAGAAGATTATCCCATCCTTGTGTGTGAAAGGTTGTCTGCGGATGCGGAAGATTCTGGCAAACTTCGTTGGGTGATGGGAAAACTCGGCAAGGCCGACTTTACCCTTAGGCCGGTTAGGCCTGTGCTGGGGGGCCAGGGAAGACGAGAGGCCAAGCTGCCGGTGTAAATTGTTGAGAAATCAGGCTACGGTTGCTAGCCGTGTTGCCTTGTTCATTACGATCCAGGCGACCAGCTACGTTGCAACTCATTTACGTTACCGAAATTATGCTCAGATGTGACCAGTGGAGCTGGACGAAAGAATCGTGTGTGCTTACGTGCTGGGGTTTTCACGTTTTTTACTAATGAAAAGGGGCCAAAAACCCATGATGGCCTAATGGCCAACAAAAGTAAAAGACGGCACTGTGTGTAGTAGTATCAGTTAGTACTGCATGCTACTTTTTCGTACAACTTCGTACCACTATTATGAAATAAATTTTTCATCGGGCGATCAGAAGTAGAAATAAAAAATATTTGTGTTTCACTACATCAATGCGAGTTTTAGTTCAAGGGGCCGGTACGATCCATCACGATTGCATCAACAACAACAAAAAACTTACTATGGAACCAGCAAGTCGAGATGCCAAAACCAGGGCTAATGAACCAAATTGGCAGTATACCAAGGTTGCCGCTTCCGGCCAAATCGGCGGATATTCCAATAGCGGCAATGACGAACGCAGAGCCCCACGCTATTAGTGAGTAAATGAGGAACTTCTTCGAGTCTTTATCTCGGTTGCGGGTTCCTCCTACTGAACTGAAAAACAAGAGTTACGATGCATTCATAGGGCGTTTTTCCGCGTTCCATAACAGTTTGTAGGTCGATTGTGGCTCGAAAAGAGCGTTTCCGCGATCATTTGTGCGGGTCACAAGGGTGTTTCTGCGAACAACAAAACTTTTGTGGCTCGCTTTGTGGCTCGAATTCAACAAACAACTGCCGAGATGATTATAGATTTTGTGGCTCGTTTGGCGGGAAATTCAAATTTAGCAGCAAAATATTGTCAAAACAATAAAATTAACTACTTTCTAAATCATTTAGACATAAAATTGAGGATCCCAGAATGGTAAGGAAGAAAGCCTGAAGCTATATCTGTTGAGATTTACCTGAACTTTAATTTTATTTTCGGAGATTTGAAATTACCGCCCCAAAAATAGTCAAAACGTCGTTTCCTAACCTAACCTAACCTAGCCTAACCTAACCCAGAAGTGTGTGGCCCACAACTGTGTCGCGGAAAAACGCCTGTAGTTGACATTGTCACTGCCGCTAATTTTTGAAGTGGGTGTCCTAACGCCACCGTGTGTTTTCTGCCACCCAGGAAATCTTGCATCATCAAGAGGATTAGTTGGGTCAGACGAAAGGGTCAAATATTTTGGTAGGTCCACCGCCACCGTATGTTTTCGCCAACTCATTAGTGCAGGTAGCGCAGGTAGCTGGTTCATGTAATCGGAGATCTAAAAGAGGGGTTTACCGCCACCAACGCCAAATCTACGTTAATCCTAGCTAATACAAAGACTGAGCTTAACGTTTCAAATAATTATGAAACCTTTGGTCTTGTTTAATGGGTCCTTACCATACAAACCATTACAGGTTTGTTTCCTTCCCCGAAGTTGAACCAGAAGATTGACAGCCTGACGAGGACCCTTGCCGAAAAGGGCCGAAATATCGCTGATGAAGAATCGTAGCTGACGTACCCGTTGTAAACATTGTTTGAATACATGTTTCAAAGTCAGCTTGGGCTCAAAGAATATTTACCTTACCATAGCATATGCGATCCCGGAAACTGTTTAGCCAGTTCACGAACACGATCGTACTACAAACTGGAGAAGCTGTGGAGACCAAAGACCAAATTTGAGACCTTTATAGATTAATTCTTACTAGACCGAACAGTTATCGATCTTATCCGAAGGTTCCACAGAACCTCTTTCAGACACGACCTTTGTCAATAACTTTCCGTGATTCCTCGCGAAAGATTTTTGCAACAGGAGCAGACACTTCTTCGCGAATTTGTTTCCGAATGGTAGTCCTGGCTTGGAGAATCTGGATATGGGCGCAGTCAGGCCCGTGCCCTTCATGGGGCTTAGTAACGGTGAACTCTCCGTTCCCACGTAAAACGACCCTGGCCTTACAGATTTCTTTGAGGCAAACACAGTAAATATTGTCATTCTTCGTGCTCTTGAGCCGAAACGAGAAACCGTCAACGATGTAAATGTCATTTTCTTTCACACTCTTTGTTTTAACTATTTCCGTGATTATTTCTCTTGTCACTTAGTTTGGGCTCTGCAGTTACAGTTGCTCTTTTACATACCTTTCGAGCAGTTGGTAACTGATAATCCCTTAATCGCTGCGATACTTATCCGGTTGGTGCCTGACACCCCATCAGAATATTACGTCTGACAAGATTTGACCCTACCCTCTAGAACAGTGGTTCCCAACCTTTTCCGTACCGCGTACTCCTAATCAATGGTTCGAAATGGTTGCGTACCCCCTTTTTCGGACCGTGAAAGGACGATATTTGTTATCATAAATGATAAAGCATACATGCGTAGAAATATATACAAAATCGACACTTGAGTCTACTTTGTAGCCAAAATTTTGTCAAATCTCGGCTCGATGTCATTAACGGCAATATTTTTTACAGTCAGCCTGTTTCAGTGTTTGGTTTTGATGTTCTCCATGTTTTCATCAAGCTGCATCGCAAACATTTTTGTTAGATTGATTCGCAACATGAATGACAATATCACTTGCAATGTCTTCGATTATTTTATAAGCAAAATTGTTTGACACAGGAACAGATTTTACTGCAGTGGGCTAGCTTGTTTTGCAATCAAGATTATTTCATTGACTTTCACTAGGGCTTATGATCAGAGGCGTCACGCAGGGATTGGCAACACCCCTCCCCCCTGAAAGTGGTCGCCCAGACAGGCGCGAAGCGCCGCTATTTTTAGTAAAAAAAAAAGTATTTTTTTTTTTAAAACAGTCGGTAAAAATGACCAGCCAGTCAGTAAAAATACCTTGCCCCCCAAAAAACATTTTAGCTAGTGATGCCTCTGCTGGTGATATTAAGCTTTTGGCAATCAAAAATGAGGGAGGCGAGATTTTGAAGCTACAGACTAAACCGATTTTGGTACCTTCGCGTACCCCTTGCAAGGGTCTCGCGTACCCCTTAGGGTACGCGTACCACCGGTTGGGAACCACTGCTCTAGAAGAACTAATCCTCTTGGGGACGTAAGATTTCCTGGGTGGCGGTAAACACCCTTTTCACATTTAAAGATTTAAATCTGAAACTACCTGCACAGGCTACCTGCGCTACCTGAATTAAGGTGGCGGAAAAAAAAAGGTGGCGGAAAACCGCGGTGGCGTTAGAAAACTGGTACCTAATTTTTACGTAACTTGCTTAAAGGCTATTTTTTGGCGGAAATTTCAAATATCTAAAAATAAAACAAAATTCACGTAAAATCTCAATAAATAGAACTCCAGGCTTATTTCCTTACCATGCTGTACAAAAGGCATCTTCAGTTTTAAGTCTACATGCTTGAAAAAGTAGTTAGCTTTATTGTTTAGACACTATTTTGCTGCTCAATTTCAATTTTCCGCTAGAACCGAGCCACAAAATCGACAATCACCTAGCCAGTTGTTTGTCGAATTTGAGCCACGGAAACCTCGTTGGTCGCCGAGGCACACTTGTGGGCCGCACGAAAGATCGCGGAAACACTTTTTTCGAGCCACAGTCGACCCACAAACTGTTTGTGGAAGCACGGAAAAACGCCTTAAGTTTTCATAATTAGGGCCTAGTTTTTACTTACACTAGGAATAAGCATACTTGAACACTTCTCTAAATGTTTCACTACCTTCGTTTTGTTTCTTGCTTATAAAACAGTCAAATGGAACGGAAAAATTGCAAACTTTGTATTAGCGACGAGCCAACTTTTTTCTCGAACAAATTGTTTTTCTGCAAATTTCCTTGTTTGATTTTTGTTGACTTTGTGTTTCTTCTTCCACTGGGGAATGCTGTTTAGATGCCAAGCCAAGACTACGATTCGGAAACGAGTCCTTGATGAAGTGACAACTCTTGTTGCAAAATCCACGGTAAACACTAGTTTTGGAGCCTTGAGTTGTTCAAGTTGTAAAGTTTTTAAACTGGACTTAAAATAAATATTTCTTTGAAACATTAAGCTCAGTCTTCGTATTAGCGAAGATTAACGCAGAGTTAGCGTTAGTGGCGGTAAACATCTCTTCGCATTTAAGGATTTAGATCTTTAACGTGAACCAGCTACCTGAATTAATGAGTTGGAAGAAAACATACGGCAACTAATCCTCTTCATGATGCAAGATTTCCTGGGTGGCGGTAGACTCGACTGAACACGGTGGCGGTGGGACACTGTGACGACCGAGGGTCACCAAGTACGGTAACACCATTAGACGTCACTTCGAGGTCTCTAGCCTAGCTGGCGTACTAGACGCCGTCCCGTTAGAGACTTCAAAAACACATAGGCTAAGCCTATATACCTTACAAAGTAAGCGGTAAAGAAAGAATAACTTTTAATGGCTCTAATCCATCACACATATGTAATACTTCTCAGGTAGTTTATAGTCACTTAATAATATCTCTCTCAAGAGACCGAAGTTACAGTCTCCTTAACTTAAACAATCTATTATTTAGAATAACTATTATCTGGTTAACTTTTCTAACATAATTTACTTTCCTTATTTTTATGCATAATTTAGTTATTGTTTAAAGTTAACCATTCAATAATTATTATTCACTGTGTTACATTTTCCCATATCTTACGAATACAGTCACGGCTTGTGACTCTTCACAATAAATCTGTGACATACACCCACTTCCGATTCGTGACATCTACGTCAGGATGAGATTCGGGATTTGATACGGTCTGATTGACGTTCTTAAATACCCGAGTTGCTAATCATTCTGTTATCTAGTCTTAGAATCTGGTATTGTCACGGAATAACGCCTCTAGCTGCAGGGCGGCCTATAACACTACATACTACATCTACTAGTAATTCATGCGTCAAACAAGGAGACCATGTCACGTTTCCAAGAAAATAAAAAGCAGTGAAAATTGGTATCTCTAGCCCTTGACCCTCATTTCCCATTTCACTGGACCAACAATAATTAATAACAACAGGAAAGAGTCTTTGACAATTTGGCAGTTTTTCGCACTTTCACTTATGTTTTGATCATACTATTATCATTATTAATGGTAGATGGATTTCCCACCGGTGACGATCGGTCTTTTCACACACTTAAACTGCCGAATAGCTCCAACGAAACTTGGGGCAATGCATGGAACACTGCATGTTCCAGACATCTTTGGTATTGGAGTTTTAAGGCCGGTTTTAAACAAGACCAAAGGATTCGATGGGATCCCAAAAGTTCAATATTTGATCCAGGGAATTGGGTCTTGTCTTCGCCTAATCCAGTCTTCGCCAGACTCCTTGAACATTTTTACTATTTAAAATTTAGAAACAGATTAAGGCCAAATAGCTAATCATCTGAGAAAACTAAGTTCAGATATGGATTCAGCGTGTGTCTTTACCCCTATGAGTCATATTTATTTTGACGAAACATCGAAACTTCCTTCCTTACTCTGCCAATCTTCCGGTTTCGGCGGAATTCCGGAACTACTTGTCCGGCGGAGGTAAAAACGAATTCAACGTAACTATCTCCTTACACCTATATCCAACATCTAATCAACTTCAAACAAAACTTTAACTTATACAAACAAATTCCGGTTTCAGCCGGAATACGGGCGGACTATATGTTCGGGTAAAAATTGACTGTCATGTAGCATCTTTTCTTACCCCTAAATCGGACATATAATCAACTACAAATACAACTTCTGCTTTTAACACATTTTCCGGTTTTGGCCGGATTCCGGGCGAACTACTTGTCCGGGTAGAAAATGATTTTCACATCGGTTTTCAGCATGTATTCTTACCTCTAACCCCATCTAATCAACTGCAAATAAAGTTTTTACTTTTATCAAACTTGGTTTTGGCCGGATTCCGGACGAACTACTTGTCCGGCGAGAAAATGGTTTTCATAATCGTGTTCAGCATATCTTCCTACCCCTCAATCGACTATCTCATTAGCTGTTTAAAAATATTTTGGTTGCCCCTTAATCTGAACCCCCTACCCCACCTCTAAATGTAAGGCTAAAGAGCCCATCTACGAACTCGACCTTTCTCTTGCCCCAAAGGATCCTCCGACCAAGTTTCATCAAAATATCTCATTCCCTTCGAGAGTTATCGTGCTCACAGACAGACAGACAGACGGACAACTTTTCCGATGCCCTCCACTTACGTTTTGGGATCCCAAAAAAGAGCAGATATCCAGCGCAATATGAGTCTTACCGCCCTATTACTGTATCACCTGTTTTACATAAATTAATGGAGTAGTTCTTAACTGATGAGATTAATGCCGTATACTTTCTGCCCGATACACAGTTTGAGTCCATGAGCGGCATGAGTATAGTATTTTAGCTAATGTATTAATAGATCCTGTTTAGACAGGACAAGAGAGACTGTGTATCTTGCAGGACATGATGAACGACGTGCCTTCGACTGGGGTATACATTCTCATTTATTATATCCTGCTAGTAGTAGAGGTCGAGACAAATCAATTATTGCGGTTTTTAGAAATATATATAAGAAGAAATTTGAAATTTATAAGCAAAAATTAGGCACAAATCTAATGATGATTCGACTGTTCAAATCCCGGTTAAGAAAGGTATCCGCCAGGGTGCGACCACGTCACCACCATTGTATGATAACAGTATAATTGATTCACAGACACATCTTGTGACTAGTTGTATATTTCGTGGGTTGGATCTGGCATTACTGAATTATGCTGATGACGTTTTAAATCTGACTGCTGCTTCTATAACTGAAACAAATTTTCGGATTTTAAATGATGAATACTGTCTTTGAATATAAAAAAAAGTAAAGTGTCGACATTCCGTGGCGCATTTAGATCTTACGGCGTAGACAAATTTAAGCTTTGCGATCAAGAGGTGGACTCTTCGATCTCACTCACATATCTCGAACTTCCTACTGGTAGAGACATCAAGTCCACTCGAGATGGACTTTTAAGCCAGTTTTCACTTCGAATATGCAAAGCATATGGAGTAGCCTACTTGTACCGTGCACATCGAAATATAACCGCCAGATCCTAGCCCGCCTCTATTCGGTTTTTATAAGTCCCCATCTTCTAGCACTATCCCCTTTTTGGCCCATATTTACAGCGACTGAAAATAAATCCATCCGTTCAATTTATTTTAAGTACGTTTTTACTGAAATTGCCACTTTGGATTAGAAAAAACCATGTTGCGAGAAAATACGGTATCGCAAATCCAAATCAGCAGACAAAAGACCGGCGTGATCGTTTTGGGGCGGACTTGGAAATTAGCCATAGTTTTTATCTTGCTATGTTGTAATTTAGTTTTTGTGTTTTATGTATTTAGCTGATGTAGATCTATTGCAGTTGTTGTTTTGTTTTTGCTTTCTTTTTTTCTTCTTTTCATACTCTATTTAGGACGAATGTTTTTAAATGGGTAGTAAATATATCATCATCATTTTCAGAGCCCTTGCGATTTTGTTTAAATGAATAGATTTTGTTTTTGTATGTTAGTACTATGTTAGTTGTGCGTCGTATGTATCAATAACAAGAACTTGAACCTCTTTTTTTTGAGCGCAATTTAACTGGAGCATTCCCCGTTCGTAGAGTTGCCGAATCTGGGTCCGTGAGACAACCAAAAACACGGGTACCGTACTCCCCTGGTGGAGTTCCGGCGAACAACCACAGTACGCCTATAAATATTCTATATGAAACACGCAAACACGCCATTGATCCTCAGGAAGAACGAGAAAACGTCTCCCTAACGACACAAACTCAACAACTCGCATACTATGTCAACCAATCACGGTGATCATTAGGGTCAGCTGTGGTGCCCGCTTCCGGCTCTTCCGCGAGGTACCCAGCGATTTTGCATCGGCAAGGAGAGTTAGTCATCAAGAGTATATTGCCGCGACGCCTAAGGGTTGCTTCTCGTAACTATTAGGCAGCCACCTTAGGCGGTCGACTAAAAACAGGCACGGCAGGGCAAGGCATGGCGCAGGAGGAATCATCCAGACACTCAGCAAAACATAGACAGTAATTCCACTGAAGCTGAAATTTTCAACCAATATTTTTCTTCTGTTTTTGTTAAACCACAACAGACACATTCACAACAACCTATAAACGCATGCGAAGGAACCTCTACTTCACCATCTTCATCACCGTACAATGATTCTGATTTTTTCAGCGAGTGAAGTATAATTGCATTCAAAGCCAAAGGCCATTTACAAGACAATACATATAAAACAACAAAACAAAATAACTTTACACGAACTAAACTTTGCCCTCTCGAAATTTACAACACCATCAACAAATCTGCAAATTTTACATATAACGCTTGGCGACGTGCTCTTTAAGATGTCAGGAAGTAACATAACCTCACCTCCCAATAATTCCCTTCTTAACCCAGATAGCCCTGGACACCGGCACAGAACATGGACCAAATCATCAACTCCATTACCACTTAGAGGGCAAGCACACCCGGATGGCTGGTCTTCATCTTTTCTTTAAAAAAAATAACTATGTCTATGCACTGATAGACAATTAGCCCGCAACTGGATCCAATACCGCAAAAATAAGTGGGGCAAATTTATCTTAAAATATCCCTCTTCGCCAAATACTTCTTTTACTTGTCTATAATATTTCAATGTCCCTTGCTTACTTACCATCCCCTCCAATTTTTGGATTTCTTGGTCTTTTAGCGATCTAACTGCTAGTGCCAGGAGATCTTGCGTACCTTCACCTGGGCCAAGGCCTTCATTCCATTCATACGCTAGGCCTAATTCCTATGGCATTCTGAAAAATCTTGATTTATCCGAAGCGCCAGACATTGACGGATTCCCAAATACAACGATCAAGCAAATCGCTGCAGAAAGCCCCTTACATACATATTTAATTTATCATTAGCATCCGGTTCGTGTCCTTCGGGATGGAAGAAGGCATTGGTAAAGCCTCTTCAAAAAAGCGCGTCCAGGTCAGATTTTGCAAATTATCGGCCAATCTCGATCACATCCATATTTTGCAGAGTGATGGAAAAGTTTATTGTTGCAAGAACCCAGAAATATTTTGATGCTAACAGTCTTTGGAACCCTGCTCAACATGGTTTAAGGAAAAGAAGGTCTTGCAACACTCAACTTCTTGAAGTCATTGCGGATTTCAGCGTTTTGCTGATTTGGGTATACTTTTTGATTGCATTTACATTGATTTCTGAAAGCACTTGCTAAGGTTTCAATACCGCAGCTTCTTCATCAATGTGCCCGTTATAACATAGGCCAGAAGACGCTTGCATTTATTACTGATTATTTGCGTGAGAGAACCCAACAAGTTATGGTCGGTGACGAGGTGTCTTCTTCAGTTGATGTATTAAGTGGTGTACCCCAGGGAACTGGGAAGTTGTCTATGGACCAATTTATTTTCTTTATTTATAAATGATCTGCCCTTGTCTATCAAACCTTCCTCCATTAAAATGTTCGCTGACGACGTAAAACTGTATTTACCAGTGCAAGATCATACTGATACGCAGCTTTTGCAAGAAGATCTGGATTCGCGAATCTAACTCTATGTTCATAAACCCTTCTAAATGTGTTGTCCTTCATTATGGTCGTAAATAACAGCCTGACTATAGTTATATTTTGTCTGGTTTAAGGGTCTCTTCAGAAGAAACAGTGCGCGACCTGGGTGTTCGTTTTGATACTCAGCTAAAGTTTGGAAAGCAAGTTTCGGAAATTGTGAAAAATGTAAATTATCGTCTGTTGACTTTAAAAAGAAGTTTTAGTAAGTTCAATCTCCGAAATTTTATGTTGATATTCCTGGTGCGCCCTATACACTGTCAGAGGTTTCATCACAGATAGCGTATAACACTTTCAAGAATAACACCAATTACGTTTGCACTATTTCGTGCCTAGATCTCCAACAACACCTTCAATTGGTAAAAATACTAATGGTAACGAAAGAAACATAACACATAACATCCCAAAGTGTAATCTGTTGAAACCGCGCATCCTTCTGTTGTCGTTATTTAACTTCTGACAGTGTAGTATTTTTACCTATTGAAGGTGTCGTTGGAGATCTAGGCACGAAATAGTATAAACTTAATTGGTCATAACACTTTATTTCTAAGTGAAAAGGTGTTATTCTTGAAAGTGTTATGCGCAATCTGTTATGAAACTTCTGACAGTGTATCGTTGAATACAACACTTCAGTCTGGTTTCCTTTAAATGTGACTGATGAAAACCGAGTAGAAAAAGTTCAGAGAAGGGCGACCAGGTTGATCCCATACCTTCAACACCTCCCATATCGACAGCGGCTTACTCGACTTCAGCTCCCATCATTAAAGCACAACTCTTACTAGAAATGATCTTTTCCCTATAAAATGGATCAGGAAAAACGTTTTTGAAAATACCATTACTTTCCACCTAAAACTAGCGATTCTCTTGTTAGCGCTTGCCGATTATATCCAGCCTTCCTGCTCCCCGACGCGGCGGCTGGGCGCAAAAGATTTGAAAACTGCTCGGTTAAAAAGTAGGATAACTAAGCAAATAAAAGAAGTAATAAACAGAAGATTATCCCATCCTTACGTGTGAAAGAGTTGTCAGCAGACAATGAAGATTCTGGCACTCGGCAAGGCCGAAAAAGCGCTAAAAATTCTTGGTAACGAAACAAAACAATGGAGAAAGGTGGGAATCTTAGAAGCTTCTAATTCCAGACGGGAGCTAAGTATATTGTAAAAGGCAGAATAAGCAAGAGGGGTCCTTTAAAGTTTCGAAGGCGCCGTAGTGACATAATTAACGCATTTCGGATAATTAAATCAGCAGATGATGTTGACCCCAATTCATTTTTCAAGTTCAATCACTACCCTACAACCCGCCAACACCCTTATAAACTGTACCCTCCGAAACCACATAAGAAAATTGGCCAGTGTTCATTCGTCAATAGGGTAACCGAATGCCAGCAGAAGTTGTTGATTCAGGCAGTATCCGAACGTTTAAGCGTGGTATAGTCGACACCCCGTTTTACTCAGTTGCTTTTGTAGTTTGAAAATTTGTTTACTTTTGTAGTGCATCAGTTTCTGTATGTGAAGTACATGTAATCCGTTTGTACTTGTGTAAGTAATGGCGACAAGCTAAAAGCTTAACGCTAAATGTAGTAATAAATAAAAGAGATTAGCAAGCAGTAGAGGTAGACAAGTAAGTGAGAGTTCGTAAAGCCCCGTTCACAAGCATGTCTAGCTAAGCACAGATGTCTAGACACGTGCCTAGCATCACCGTTCACACCAATGCCTAGGTACAGATTTTGGGCCAGGCACGGAGTTCCAGGCTCTAGAACTCGGTGCCTGGCTGCGCCTGAGCACGTGCCTAGGCATCTGTGCTTGGCTAGGCATGCTTGTGAACACGGCTTAACTCCAGAGCCTAAAAGAAGGCACGTTAGAACATTACTCCTGCCCCTCACTCTTAACGTCTGAAAGGGCCCTTTTAGTTTTCGTGCCTCTTTTTAGTACTCCTGCCTCCTACAGTACGTCGTGCCGTGACTTGCCTCTTTTTAGCCGATCCCAGCTACCTTAGGCGGTCGAAAAAAGAACACTTCCACCCACTGCCGGGGCAATTACTTATTATTCGTATTTGATTATTAAGCATCAAGTGCTTACACATTTTTTACTTAAGTGCCTAGTATTAATTTTACTCTTCGTATGGATGCAAATTTGTTCGTCTTCTTCTTTTTTGCAGCTTTTATTCGCACTGTGATGTTATTTTCTAAATGACTTCCTAAAATAAAGTCCAACTAAGTATTTTTGTTCTTTGTCGCTAGCTTTCTAACTTTTTGCATGTCTGGACGTAATGGTGGAAAGAAAGTAAAGATAATCAGGAATCTAGAAACATCTCAAATCGGAAAAGAGAAATTTCCAGGTGCAAAAAAAAATGAAAATAAGAAATGAAATGAAAAATAAAGTTACTTACCGGAAAGTACAGCAGATATCAAACCCCATCACTCCTAGCCAGACGAAAGCCGAAATGAATGCAAAATGACTAACAACAGCTAGAAGAAAAAAAATCATAAGCATTTATCATATATATATGGGATCGGGGAACCCCGGCGAAAACCCCCCACATAGTGTTCAAAAATAAAATATGTTTTTAATGAAAAGATAGGGGATAGGGTTACACACAGGGAAAACTGTATTTTCCTGTAGAAATATTGGCATAGTGTTCTTTTTATATACATATATTTTTTTTGGTGCGATGGCCCTTGTTGGCTTTTATGCATTAAATATCTATCTATCTATCTATAGGCTAGATAGAGGTGAGCGGCCACCGAGCCGCCGTTACGCGTTTACGTTTAGCTCGCGTTTCTAGGGAAAATCCTTAAAAACACCTAGGGAAAGTACTCGAAGTCCAAACTGCAGTTTTTATGGCACTTGCAGCTTCGCTCAATTGTCGTATACCGACCACTTTTCGGTATATCTGTCTGTCGGTCTATGGTACTTCCATAAGCGCCAGGACGATGAAACTTGGCAGGCATATCAGGGAACCGAAAAACTAACTTGGAAATAGTCACTTCCCCGATCCGACCACCGTGGGCGAGTGGAGGTAGGGGGAATCCGGAATGTTGAGGTATATAATATAGTTCTGGTGGTCACATCTTAACAAAACTTGACATGTGGAAAGATGTCGTGTCTCAGATCTCCCGTTTCAAGTCCCGGACCGCGGATCCGGTGAATGTGGGGGGAGCTGGAGGGGGAAACCCGAAATCTTGTGAGACGCTTAGAGTTTATCGATCACGTTGAAACTTGATGTGAAGAACAATCACAGGCCCTAGGTACATCACTGAGAGAAATGGACCGGATTTGAGCACGGTGGAGGGGGGGGAGCAGGAAGGGGGTACGGAATTCCGGTGACCCGAGGTTAAAGTACTTCCAGGTGCGCTAGGATGATGAAACTTGGCAGGCATATCTGAGACCCGGCCACATTAACTTAGAAATAGTCAGTTCCCCAATCCGACAATCTTGGGGGGAGTGGAGGAAGGGAGAGTCCTGAATCTTGAGGTAAGATATAACTTTCAAACGTGTGATCGGATTTTAATGAAACTTAATATTTGGAAGGATCTCGTGTCTCGGATGTCCCATTTCCGGACCTGATCCGACGAATACGGAGGGTGGGGGTGGAGGAAGAACCGGAAATCTTATGACACACTTAGAGTGGAACGGTCGGGAAAAAACTTGGTGGGAAGAACAAGCACAAGAACTAGGTACATCAGTGACGGAACAGGACCGTATTCGGGCACTGTGGGGGGAGTTGGAGGGGGTCCAGAATATCCGGTGATCGGGAGTTAAGGTACTTCCAGATGCTAGAACTATGAAAATTGGCTGGAACATTAGAGGCTCGACAAGATTGGCTTAGAAATTGTCGCTTCTCAAATGCGACCCCCATAGGTTTTGCTCAAAAATGAATTTCTAGCGTGCACATCTTAACAGAAAAGTGAAAAATAAATTACTTTTGACCAAATGATACATATTCACGATCTCAAGGACCCATGATCATTTGGCCTCAAGGGTCTTGCTTACGAGTGAATTCCTTAAAGTACAAAAATTATTTTTTTAGCAAAATACACATTTCCATGATCCCGATGAGCCCACCATCGTTTTTTAATAAGGGGTTTTGTTTACAGATAAATTTCTAGCACCCTGGAAGTGCGCATCACTAGTCGACACGACGGATATGCAGCATGGACAGGGATGGTGGCAATTCAGTACAGTCTATTCAGTATAAAACAAACTTCAGCTTAAGAGGAACAAGAAATGCAATGAGATGTAAATTCTGTACGCTTTTGTCAGGCGTCGGTCGACTCGTCGGCACATCGGGTTCTTTTCATAAGGCAAGAACGGCAAGAAATGGCTTACGAAATGGCTTCGGTTAAGCTAAGGATATTTAGAGCCGCAAGTGCTCCTGAAGAGTTGTAACACCTTCAAAGCATTTTCCGTAAATCATAGCGTATTTTAAGGCCAATGAAAGTACAAACTAGAAGCAGAGATGGAAATAAATATTTGAGTCTTCATCAATTTGTCCCTTTGAGGAGGTATGGGACATAGTGACCCAACCGTATTGACTTTGGGGCCGCGTGTCCTAATGCTTCTCACTGTACCATGTCCCAGTACTCGTCGGACGGTAAAATTCCTGTTTTTTCACAAAATGTCAGAAGATGGCAGCAGTACATTCAAAACAAAGGGGCTAGTGTGTGTAGCATTGGTCTAGCTATGAAACAAAACAACAACGAAATCCAGACTCGACAAACAAAGACGTGCCTCGGGTGTAAAGTCAGAACAATAGTGCTTATTCAGTCCAATATTCAGAATTTTACTATCAGCTGAATGCGAGAAAGTACACGTGTGCCTACCTACTTGTATCCCAGACCTCCGCCCGCTCCCCTGACTACTAGTTACCACCGTCAGTAGGGTGGAACACGCTCATGGTTCTTGATCACCCGTTCTTAAAAATGAATCGTCAAAAAAAAAGAAATTGCGGCGAAACTGTGGGGAAACCATGGACAATTTGGTGAATTTTGAGGAAATTCATTATTACACTAACCTCGGATAAAGGCATTCGGATGAAAAATCTGTAGCCTGTGTTATGGTAGTTGTGCGAAAACGTTGCATGTACAGATGTGTAGTAGTATGGAATACTTTGATTTAATGTGCCTCAGACTCGGCTAATCTTAAGCAGTAGTAATAGCATCCAGTCCTACTGTAGCAGAATGCAATTCTGCAGTAGTAGCATCCAATTCTGCCATAATAGCATGGAGTGGTAACACACTGTAAAAAGTATTTCCGTATTTTACGGAAATTTTTTTATTTCCGTATATTAAAGTTAACTGCAGTATTTGCTACTCGGATTACTCGTATCACTACGCAGATAAGATTAAAACTAAATAGAAATAAAATGAATCTGAGTAGCAAATACTGCAGTTAACTTTATTCTTTATACGGAGGGACTTTTAACAGTGCAGTTACTACTGTATGCTACTGAAACTTATAAATTCAAATAACTAATTGTCGAAAACTTTTCATCGGGATGCTGTTTATATTCGTTTAGTAACCTGGGCTAGGCCTAACCCGCCCCCCCCCCCTCCCCGAACGTCTGTCGTCACGCAGCTTTTAATTTCTTTTGTCAAATTAAAGCTTGGAACACGTGCGATGTTTCAGCCAAACGAAAACTTTAAAGGTGCTTCATTTAACAGCAGACTCTATTACAAAGCTGGGCCCCGAGACAATACTAATTTGTCTCTAAAAAAAATAAAAATAAACAGGGGACACTGAACATCGAAAGAAACGTGAAAAAAAGGAAACATGTCAGTAAAAGAACAGGTGGTCTTAGCCTGCTATAGGCGGAAGATCTACCATTTGAAATCCACTTCAAACCGTCTAGCGGCTGCGAGGGTAAATAAGCAAACATCCTTAGGAATCCAGAATTTGAAGTAGTTAAATTTGAAGTATTTTGTCCCGCGCTATCCAGGTCACCCACATGCCAGGATTCGTCACGAACGAGATGGGGATCCCAAAATCTTAGTGACGGGGTAACTTCCTATGACTTCGTAAAGTTTCGCCATCCGTCCATCGCCGTCCGTCCGTCTGTCTGTTAGTTACCACGGTAACTCAGGGGTTGAGATATTTTGTTCAAACTTGATCTGAGAATTGACTGGGTAAAAAAACAGGTCAAGTTCGTGGATGGGCTTCGTAGCTGTATATTTAGGGATGAGGGAGGGGTGTCAAATTAAGGGGCAACAAAAGTATTTTTAAAAGCTAATGAAATAGTTCGTTTAGGGGTAATGAGACATGCTGAATCCATATCTGAAACTTATTTTGTCGCCGGACAAACAGTTCGTCAGGATTCCGGCCAAAATCGGAAAACTGGAAAAAGTAAAGGTTTTCTTGGAATATGACTAGAGGCTCGATGTAGGGGCAAACAAATATGCCTCTCTTGCTCGAAAAGTAGTTTGTCCGGAATGCGGCCAAAACCGAGAATTTCATTGAAGGAATAATTCCAAAGTCGATTAGCCTATATATTGGAAGCAGGGGTGAAAATACATACTGAATCCATATCTTTTTTTTTCCTCGTCGGACACGTAGTTTGTCCGCCAGAAACCTCAAATTTGCTTAAGTAAAAGTTCTCTTCAATATCGATGCAATGTCAAAATTAGGGAAAACACTCTGGATCAGTATAAATAGTGTATATGTAGGGCTGTAGATTTAGATAAACTACATGTCAAACCAGAAAACTCTATGGGTTTCTTCTAGCATTATTCCGGTCATACCGTGGCCTAAACCGAAAAGTAAAGACAGAAAGGAATTACCTAATGGATCTGGTGAAGTGTTTAACTAAGTATGCATAAGATGCCTACGGACTCTCTCGGCAGGTCTAGTGTAGATTATACTTTGTTGGTGAATGATATTGGAGAGTCGTCAAGAAGAGGATTTTGTGTGAGGAACTCGGGTGTGAAGGTATGAAATCATCTTCCGGAGAGAATCAGGGAGTCGGAGAACTAGTTTTTATTTAAAAATAGATTGAAAAATTATTTTTTGGATAGTTAGATAAGTGTGGAATATTTAGTTGGAATTTTATTTAAGGTGAATATTTCATTATTATTATTAGTGAATGAGGGTTGGGTTGGGTAGGGGGGGGGGGTAAAGAAAAAAAAAATATAAGGTTAAGACGAGAAATGTGTGTCATCGTTTGTAATAGGTGATTAAAAGTTGTGCACTCCCGCATAGGACACGGACACGGCAGGAGCGTTCTGTTTGTTGTTTTGTTTAAGGAATGTTGGAACTGAAATGAATTGAATTGCTACAGTCGTTCTCTCGTATTCCCTGTATAACTCAGTTCATTATATCGTGGATAATGTCTTCGCATTGATGTAGCAGTCGTGTGAACCAATCAGTGACAGTGTGTTCACTAGATCTGCATCTTAAGAGCATGAAATAGCTTTCAGTCTCAAACAACGTGTGCCATGATATAAGCGGAATCATTTGAGGTGAAAGCTACGGTTGTTGAAGCTGTCAACTCCAACTTCCAGTGGAGGGATTCAGAGTTGTGCAGAACAATACTGATTCGGAAAGAATCTCTATATTTATAGTATTTGGTTGTGTTTTTCTATTTAATTCCATTTCTTTACATAAGCGAAGTCCCAGTACATTGTGTCCAAATCCACCCCACCGTTATGTCCCAGACCTCCACCGGTCCTCCAGCATTGGGACAAAACAGAGGGTAAAATTTTTTGCTAATAAAAAAATTCAGAAGGAGAAAAATTATTTTAAAAATTAAAAGTCTTAGCCGAATCCGTAAGCTAAAGTTTGGTCTATTGCACAATGTTTTAGCTCACTCAGTTTTGACGCTACTGACCGTTCCAACCATCTCGAAATAGTAACTATTTGCTTACCATGCTCGGGAGCGTAGTAAGCGTGGTAAATACGGATCTCTGTAATGTGATTGGCTGGATTACCTAGTGGAGTGATATTTTGGCGAAAACAGCAAAACACGTTCCAGTCTTGACGCCAAGAAGCCAAATTTCGTGGCGTCCTGCGTAGTAACTATTGCAAGTAGGGTGGAACACGCTCTATTTTTTTTACTTCGACTTTCACTTCCTTCTCTTTGCCTCCCAACTCTCAGCCAATCTACCAACGACTGAAGAAGAGTTATACCCCCGCCCGCTCGCTACGGGTCCGGCCTAGTAAATTATGCTCTCCGTTTACTTTCGGGTTCAAACTGGGGACGCCCGAAAATCCCTCTCTACCCTTCATCACAACCTAATTAATTCTTTATAACACAGACCCCAACCCAACACCAACCAAAAAAAGGGGGGGGGAGGGGTGTATTACAAAAATCCTGAACTCCAATACCTACGACAATAACAACGTTACTCTTAAAAAAAGGGTCATACAATGAAAACAAAGATCAAACTTACCCACTGCAACGCACCAGCTCTTATTCTCGTGTCCCGTCACAGGCGAAAGGTTGATGACCCCCATCAAAATAAAATGAACCCACATCGCCCCCACATGGCAGATGACGGTTTTTCCATGCAAATTCTGAAGTTCCGGAAGAACAGCATAAACGACAAAGGTGAGCAGGAGGAACACAGAAGATATCTGCATAAGTATCGGAATAACACGGTGGCTAATGATCTCCACGTCAATAGGAACCACGTATGTGGGGGTACAGATGATAGCACCGAGCTAAAAATAAAATTGAGAAGATAAAAGTTGCGTTTTTGCAGATACCATGGTATCTGTTACCACGGTAATTGGATCTCCAATTAGTCGTTTTTGCTGTTACCGTGGTATCTGTCGCAAAAACGACAATAGCCGAAATTGCGCTTTTCGAAGTCATCCTAAAAGAAAACCTGACATTCAGTCACATCACTAAGTGCCAAACTTCTTTCCCACCAATTTGACAAAAGTCGATGAAAGTGAGATGGCTTTTTCGGATACCAAGATCAGTTACCACGGTCGGACCGTGGTATCTGGATATCAGATACCACGATAACTGGCCAGATACCACGATAACTAAAAAAACGCCTTTTGACCGTGGTATCAGATACCAGGGTAATTGCAAAAACGACTTAGACCGTGGTATCAGATACCATGGTATCTGCAAAAACCCAACTAAAATAATTAAGTCGGGTTACATTTGATGTCGCTGAACGGTATGTCAGCTGCAAATTGTTTCGGCCCTTCCTGGGTAGTCCTCTCGACACTTGTAAAGCAGTAAACAACACAAGCTCATTATTGCTTGGCGATAAGGCCCGCCATTTACATTGATTTGGTTGACTGTGAGGTTTTAACTGATCCGACATAAGGTAGGTAGGTAGGTTTTTGTTTTTAACCAAAACACTGAAAATAAAATAAAGTAACATGACTAATATCCTATTGCAGCAAAAAGAAAGTCCTAAGGACTTGTGGTTGCAATTTACTACTTGTATCTAATAAATAAATAACTAAACGCAACAACTTGCAATTATCCACCTAGCCTATGTCTTGAATAAGAGACAATTAAACGTGAACACTATCCACAAGAAGAATCCTTAATATTTACTCCTTACCAGTTTCAGTCCCACCCGAACAACTGTGAAAAAAGAAAGAAAAAAAAGAAGAAAAAGACCACAATTCTTCTACACGTATTAATTAAGTGGAAAGTTTTCAGTTTTTTTTTAAACCCATTTAATGGGTTTAACGCATGCGATTTTTTGAGAAATCGGTTGGCAATCATTTGTCGGTGTGGAGACGGTGCAAGGATTCCGTTTTCAGTACCGGCAAGAGCTCTGACTTCGTTCCGTTTCTGATACCGACAAAAGCTCTGTCGGTAATCAGGAACTTCTTGTCTGGAAATCGGAATTATTTGTCGGTGAGGAGATGATCCACACTAAAGCCTTGTCGGGAATTCAAGCCGATGATCAGATCGAGATCCTGATTTTAGTTGTTTTTCATATTTCGATACTGCGACGGGAGAAAAGAAAAGTCTCTTTTTCGTTCCTTTTACATCTTGAATGATAATAATCGTGTCGTCAAATTCATTAATTGTGAACTGTTCCATAGTGCAAAGCCGTTTTAATGCGGGGACTGTCTTGGCCAGAAAAACACTTTTTCGTTCCTTTCTGTTCTTAAAGGAGTTATATCATAAGCATTCTAGCACTTGCAACGTCTAGAACCCCACCCCCCACCCAAGACCCAAGATGAAGCCACGACTCGATCCGACCGCTGGGTCATCTAGCGGTGCGGGTTGGAAGCGCCCGTCATGGGGAAGATGGAATCATAGTTTGACTTTGGGTATGACAAAATGTTTTTATTGTAGCAGGCATATGGAAAATGTGTAGAAAATTAAACTAATTTTTTGAATTACCGATTTCTTTAAGTTTTTTGTTTTCTGTTTTTTCTTGTTAATTCCCCTAAGTCCAAAGAATTAAGGACGTAAACTAGATCACAATAAACAAACGCCGTAAATTATACTAAATCCGTTATAGTGATTTCTTGAAGATTCTGCAACTGAGCTAAATAATATTCAGCTTCCGAGACCCAAAAATGTCAAACTAGCCGATGATTTCTTCTTCGACATATCTAAACGTCCACATGGTGATATACTTAGTAGTTTTAATCCTCTTACACGCCACTCATCTTCTCGAAGGTTCTAGTAATCTTTTAACCAGTGGCAGGAGATCAATGAATAGTAAATTAGCAATGGCGATTGGCGTTCAGGAGTGAATGGTGTTCAAGTAATTTGTGGATAACGGCTACCTTGAGGATTTTGGGGAAACGAAGGTAACACGTGTGTTCGTAAAAATCCGACCCATCGAAAAATGATGGTGTCTCCCACCTTCTCGGCCCACATGAATCAGACTTTAACGAAAAACCAACCACATCGACAAACCTGTTTCTTTGTTTTGTTCTTGAATGATTTCTCTGTCCCCACCCACAAACTGCCCTTTTGGGTTGATCTTGCTGTACATAGTACATGGTAGAATTACTCTAGGAATTGGTCCACTTTATTCGGAGCCTCATGACTTTCGAATTCACACCAGTGATACCCACCAACTGTACCAGCCAAGGTTGAACCAAGCCAGGATCTCTTAATAACACACCTAGGTCACGTGACTGCCCGCCAAGTTTCCTCTCAATCGCTCGACCCATATATTTGGTCCCGGACCCACCTCCCCCCCTACCCCACTACCACCGTGGTAAGAAGAGGTTCGGACGCATAAATGGCAACTGTTTGGCATCTGCGCCTACCACCAAGAAAGTATCACTTGAATCGGGGCATTTCCGAAAAAAATTCAGTGGGCCTACCGACCCGGTACCCCGCAGCCTCACCTTTACTTTGAGTTGTTGTGTTTGAGTCGTTAGTGAAACATTTTCTCATTCTTCCTGAGGATCACTGGCGTTTTTTGGACTTAGTCACAAAAGAGTATTGTCGGAGTTGGTCCGGACACAGAAGCAGCATATGCTCGAATCAGCCATCAAGTTTCCATGTAATCGGATTGCTCGTCCACTTCACCTGTTTTTTGATCCAACGTATCCCTATGCCAAGTTTCAACAAGACATCTCAACCCCTTTAATAGTTATCATGGTGGAAAGACAAGCTTTACGAAGTCATAGGTGGGGCACCTATGTTACCTATGTGTTAAGCCCCGCCCTGTGGGAGGAGCATACCATGAGAACGTTTTAACGTTTTGGGATCCCAAAAAGCCACCAAGTTTGGGACCGCAAAAGACAGCCGCAACCTTCAGGCAGTGTAGTAACTTGTTGCAGTGTCTATCACTACTTTTCTGGTTTGCAAGGCTATTGATTGCATAGTATGTTCTTGGTTCCATATGGTAACCGATGTTGCCAGGGAATGAATGGCAAAGTAAATAAAAAATTGTATATTTTATTTGTTGTGTTTTATTTAATTCTTTTATTTTATATTACATACTCTACTTTTCAAATGAATGGCGGGTCAGAAATAAACTACTTACTAATTTAATTGGAAACCATCTCAACTGATATGTTACAATTTATTATTACAAAGGTTGTTAGATGCGTTCGAGGGGTTAGATGCGTTCGAAGTTTTTGTTGGTAAATTTATTAATCCTCTCAAAAAATGGGCTTGCGCCCCCCCCCCCCACACGAAAATGGGCTAGTTTCGCCACTGAATACAGATACGATTTTTAGCTGGGTGCGACTAATCTCAACTTCTTAAGAGTCATTAAAGTATTATTTCGAGTAATTTAGAGTAGCTTGGAGTCCTTTCTGAAAGGATGAATTTTTACTAACCTCTGCAAGTGGATCTCCTTCAGTTGTAAATGTATAAATACAGTAAGATTTGACCACGTTTTTGACATTTGGAATGTCCGACACCGGGTCATCTGGAATGTAGATACCGCCGCCAGGGGCGAAACTGAATTTACCGTAGACACCGAAGCGTTCAC
Source organism: Branchinecta sandiegonensis (assembly GCA_030848855.1). Classification (NCBI taxonomy): domain Eukaryota; kingdom Metazoa; phylum Arthropoda; class Branchiopoda; order Anostraca; family Branchinectidae; genus Branchinecta; species Branchinecta sandiegonensis. Next base: position 4,420,651 of record JAUPMV010000012.1, read on the forward strand.
CCTGGAATAGATATTTATTTTATAGATATTTATTAACACTAAAAGCCCTAATGGACTATGGTGATTCCAAAGACACAATAAAATAACCAGCTTCAAATAAATATTTTTTGAGCCCAAGCTGACTTGGAAACATATTCAAGGAATGAATAAAACGGATACGTCAGCCATGATGCTTCGGCAGCGCTATTTCGGCCCTTCTTGGCAAGGGTCCTCGTCAGGCTGTCAAACTTTAGGGTCAACGTTGGGGAAGAAACAACTCTGCAATGATTGCAGGTCGATTGACTTATCCTTTTTATGCATTATTTGAATACAACTTCCAATAAATAAATTCCAGACAAATTCCAGAAAATTAATTTCCGATGCTCTAATCCAAATATCCAAATCAACCCTTTTTTTGCAACTGAACAAAGCCTTTTTTTTCTTTTTTTTTAAATGTCTATCTTCCATCAGTGCTTTCACTTGCTCCTCTCCTTACTAGGAACCCCAAAAATCCTGAAAAATTCTGCTCGGGAACTAAAAAAAATACTGCCAAGAAATCCTGCAAAAAAAAAAGTTTTCATACTAGTTGAAGGGATGGTCGTTAAGACTCTAGTTGGAGGGCTTGAACAACCGCAGCTGAATATGTCTTCTCCATCGTTTGGGAGAAGATTCTGTTGTTAACAGAAACAAGACCAAAGGTTTCGATGGGATCCCAAAAATTTAATATTTTGTTGGACTTCTTGATCCAGACAATCGAATCTTGCAGATTTCCGAGGCTTCGCCAGACCCCTTAACATTTTGCTATTTATTAATCAACTGCTTGAGTATGTCCAAGAAAAAGTTACCGTTCTGGAGGTATTTTATTAAACTTACGGACAAAGAACTAATCAAATCAGAAAACCATGTTCAGATACGAATGCAGCAAGCATGTTTACTCCAATATCTCATCTATAATCGACTCCAGAAAGCTCATTTACAAAGTGTTTTTAACTAAATTCCTCGTATTTTAGCAACATTCCCGGCGGACTGCATGCAGAGCAAAAGAGCTAGTAGCCGAACCTTCCGATCCAAATTTCCAGGTTTTGACAAATTTTGTTACACCAATTTGGTTCCAATGTCTATCAAGGAAAGAGACTTGTAATTAGGAATCGGTTGCTAGAGCACCGTAATCTTTATAAGGGGCTAGAAACTTGATCTGAAACTAAATCTGAGGGTAAGAAAATTCTTCTCCATGGTATATCACTGTAACTTAGAATTAAGTGTTTACGCAACGGATACAAATGATAATGTACAAAAATGACGTAGCTTCGCAACGATAAGTTAAAAATATCTATGATATTTTGATTCAGAAAAATTACGGATCGCTTTATTTATAATACCAACTAGATTATATAAGATTATGTCCCATGTTTTAATCAGTCACGATGCTTACGACTGAAATGGATAAAGTTCAACTGGACACAAAGTCAACATAAACTTTTCAATCAATTCCTCCAATATTATGTTTCTTTTCCTACGCTGAGTGACAGCCTTTGATAATAGGATTACGGACTATGTCATCAGTTTTTATGAAGAAAAAAAATCTTCTTGGGATCATATTTGACGGTGCAAAACGGATAAGTCAGCTACATTTTATTTGAGCAATATTTCGGCCCTTCTTGGCAAGGGTCCTCTTCAGGCTCAAGCCGCTCAAGCTGGAAAACAAACTTGTGGAAAAACAATTAAAAGATTCTTCATTAAATATCTGCTTTTGAGAACTTCTTCTCTGAAAGTTGGTTGGGGTTAAAGCTGGTGCTGTGATTTTATTCTGGACTCGGCGACTGTTTTTGTTGTTCGATTGGGTCGTCGAAAGGGTAGAGATTCTTCTGCATTTTGGTTTTAGAGTCACCTGTCTCTTCTTCTTCTTTCCAGCTAAGATGGATACTTGTTGGCGGCATGTATGGGCGATTAGTTCCGTACTTCGGTGACAGATGTTCCTTCTTGGGAGTTTCGATGGGTTGGCAACTTCAGCGCTTAATTACTGGCGACGAAACAAAACCAAAGTATTGGTCTTCGGGATAAAAAAATAACACTGGAATTCTCAAAACAACGACTAGGATTGTCAACCATAAATTAAACGATGCATGGGAAAAAAATAATATAGTAATGTAAGGTCAAACAGAGTTAAAATGATGGGTAAACTATGGACTGAATGATTTCAAATAACGCTTGGAGACGTGAGTCGAAGGGAGCTTCAACTGTTGTCTGCCGGTGATCTTTTATAGTTCACCTTTTGGCTTCGGCCTATAATAATATTTACCTTTTCAAGATCGCACCCTGGTAGATAGCCTGCATTTATCCGTGGATGGACTTCCAGATTTTCTTCGTTGACATATTGAGAAGAAAACAGATGGACCTGGTTCTCGTCCGGAGTGCAGCCGATGTCAAAATCTAATACGAACCCTTCCTAAAATGGAAAAGAACAACATGCAAGTGTCAATAAATGTAAAAACAATGCAATGCGCAAAAAGGTCAATTTCGTATTTAAAATTTCCTAATCATTTATAATCTTTCAATTCTCTTTTAAAACATCACTACGACGGCATGGTTTCCAATTCATTGTTGTTTTTCGTTACTTTCTTTTTTGTTCTTCCTTCTTTTCTTTTTTTGTACTTCCTCTTCTTATCTTTCAGTTTTCCTTCCTATAAAAAAAAGTAGGCTATGTACAGATTAATTTAACGTGAAGATTTTTTGGCAGCCCCCCACAGGCCCAGTCGGGCTTTCCTATAGTCGTAAGTATCGACAAAATGTGTGAAGGATAATAGACGAATTAAACGAGCCTTACCTGGTAAGGTGAAGTTTGATCCGTGTTATACCAACCTATGAGCACTGGCGAAAACCGAGGGTTCATTTGAGATAGACCCGATGCTATGCGAGGGTAGCGGTGTGAAAATCAAACCAGTTTTCAGAGACACGACTTCCTGAGTATCACCCTCAACAAGAACAAAAAACCGATAAAAACCACAGGGTGGGCGAGGTGGGAAATGAACCCTCGGTTTTCACCAGTGCTCATAGGTCCGTATTCATCCGGTTCCGGTTCATTTGAGAGTTCAGAGCACGGTGATATTCAGGAAGGAGTCCCTTTAACGTCCCAGTAAAAAAGAGTATAAAATAAGAATTCACATGAATCTGGTCACATTTACATATTCACAGTATGCAAATATCCGCCTGTTCCAGCGGTTTGTTATAATGTCTAGCTAATTGAAACACGTCATAATACAGACTTTTGGGATTTACTGCGAAATCCGACGAATCGAACGACTGTACATTCACTCTGCATTTGACTGATATACGCTTAGGCTGCTTACTACCAAACAAAATAAAAGTCACTAATACGGACGACAAAAAACAGACCGACTCGGAACGCCCAAACATATGTTTTAATAACTTCGTAACACACATATATTGTTATTATTATTATATGAACTGCCAAATGTAAATTAAATGTAAATGGCACTAAGGACAAAGATCTTCTATTTGATGATTTGCTAGGCAGCTCGGACATTCTTTGTCTTCAAGAGCATCTGCTATCCGCCCCTAGTAGCGAAAGTTTGCGCCGATCTCCTGAGCACTTTGTGTTCATTCAGCCGGCAATGAAAACTAGAGGTCGTCCTTCCGGTGGGTTAGCCATTTTTCTTCGAGCCAGCGAGTGTTCAGCACCACCAAAACTGTTCCACTCTGGGCGTTATGCTCTTGCCGTTCAGTTGGACAATATTGTTCTTGTTAATGTATATTTACCTTGCGAGCGGCGGAACATTGCATCACATAGTTCATTTGCTAAGGCTTGTCAGAAAATCAGAACACTTCTATCAGACATTTCAAGGAAAGGAATGAAATGGGCTCTTGTTGGTGATATTAACACTGATCTTCTAACTTCTTCTGTACGGACTGATTTATTTTTCGATTCTTTACCGGTAGCTCACAGTCTCATTGAGAAGTCTCTTCCCTTTTCATATAGACATAATCGCGGCGCTAATGTTTCCAACCTTGATCATTTGATTGTTTCTGAAACAAGTCTCATTGACGGTATTGTTGAGGTTGATGAGGAGAAAATTGAGGACGACCATCTGCCTCTGTCTTTCTGTTTGGTTGTCTCTGTTGCTCGAATCAGTCGTCCAAATCCCAAGAAGGCTTGGATCCAAAAGCGTAACTGGAATTGTATAGATACTGTGCTCTACATTTCTACATTAACTAATCTTCTCTCGCTTTTAAAAGTTCCTTTTCACCTTCTTCAGACTGGTATAGCAGCTACTACTTCCTCCGTTGATATTAATTGTTATTATAGCGAGCTTGTCCATTGCTTGAAATTGGCAGCCGATGTTGCTGTACCGACTGAGAGAATTCGAGTTGGTACAAGGAAACCTATTTGGAAAGTCAGTCCTGAAGTTAAGAAGGCAAAAAACACGGCAAAATTTTGGCTAAAAATTTAGATTGCTTGTGGACGCCCAGGGAATGGTAATGTTTTTAATCTAAAAGCTAAAACAAAGCGTGAATACAAATCTTCACTTAAAAATGCTCGTTTGAATGGCTTAGATGCTCCCAGTGACAAAAAAGCGTGGCAAAAGGTCCTTCGTACAGATACAGGTTCAGCTGTACCTCCTTCCGCGCTAACTATGGCTGACTGGACCAACCACTACCGTGGTCTATTCAGTGGTTGCAAAAACCAGATTCAGCAGCACTTTGAAAATTTACTTCTTAAATACCTACCAAGGAAAATATTTCAACCTTCTGTTCTTCCCGTTACTTGTTCTTCCATCGAAATTGCTTTCCGAAAACTAAGAAGAACTGGTTCTACAGATTCTGATGGCCTTAGTGCCGATTTTTTCAAAATTGAGTGTTCAGCTTTAACACAACACCTTCAGCTGCTATTTCAAATTTGTTTATGCCAGGGTTTGGTTCCGAATAGTTTCCTCCTGGGTCCTATAACATCGGTGATTAAGCGAGGGAAAAACGCGGACCTTTGCAAAAGCTATCGGCCAATTACAGTTTCTTGTACCATAAGCAAAATCCTGGAATACGTCCTTCTTCCAGAACTATTTGAAAAATGTAGCTTTGGTTCAATGCAGTTTGGATTCCGTTCGAGCGCCAGTTGTGCGCATGCTCATCACTGTGATAGCCTAGCCGGTCTACAATGGTTCTACGGAGTACAGCAAACAAGCGATGTTTATTCTTTGCGTCCCTGTTAACAACTAATACAAAAACTGATACACTGAACGGAATAGAATGCGCGGAGTCAATTGAATGGCCAGGGGTCTGCATCTTGAAAGTAATAATGACTCCGTCACAGTTCCTCTTACTTCTGTTTTTTTTTTTATGGATCTTCTCCTTGGGGATCTGAGACACTTATTCTCTTGTGGGACGTCGCTTAGGGGGCTGGGTGTTACGGCTCCGGTTGTCACGGCGACGTCTTAAAATGCACCTTAGGTCAGAATGGCGCTGTGCAGGTCCTCGGTGGGCAGCGTCATGTTCACTGCACGTCTGACACGATTTCCGGTAATCCTTGATATCGGTAAATAGCCGTGGCCAGTAGTACTCGGCAAGAATAGCATCCGCAATCTCCTTGTCTGTTCTGTGGGTACGGTCAGGCTTAATGTGCCATTCCATAATGAGCGTTTCCCTGAAAGGTCCAGATGGAACAACAATCTGTGGGAGCTGATCTTGGAAATATCTTTTCAGGATATTGTTCTCATCCCATTTGTACGTTGCCCCACTTTGGTCTTGAAGGCCGAATGCAGCAAGTTCCACAAAGTACTGTAGTCGTCGATCACAAATTTGCTGTCTGTGAACTTCTCCATAAGTCCAGCCGTATAAGTGTTCGGGGAGCTCCAAGCTTGCAGACACTTTTCTGGACATCTAGAGAAAAAGAAATATTTACATTATTTACAGAAGACACGGCGCTTCAAACTCTGGAGAGCGCATCCGCGTTCGCGTTCTCAGCGCCAGGTCTGCTACGTACTGTGAATTCGTACGATTGAAGTTGAAGGGCCCATCGAGCTAACTTCTCGTTACGGTTTGCCATGACGGAAAGCCAACGGAGCGGGTCGTGATCGGTCTCGACCAGGAAATGGCGTCCAGCCAAGTAGTAATGCCACTTCTGAATAGCCCAAAAAATGGCCATACACTCGCGTTCAACCGTTGAGTATCTTTCTTCGGCTGGAGTTAAGCGGCGACTCAGAAATGCAATGGGATGCTCCTGATCAGCAATGCGTTGGCACAATACAGCACCGATGCCCTTTGCACTAGCATCCGTCTGTACTATGAATTCGTGTTCGAAGTCAGGATTTCGTAGGATGGGCTGAGAACAAAGTGCTTCTTTCAAGACTTCCAGGGAGGCTTCTGCTTCCTCATTCCACTGGACGACCTCCGGAGAACTTTTCTTTGTCATGTCCCTGAGTGGTGACGCAATTTCAGCGAAGTTCTTGATGAATTTACCGTAGTAGCCGATTAGTCCAAGGAATGACCTGATTTCCTTTTTTGTTGTTGGCTTCGGGAAGTTCATTATCGCAGCTACTTTGCTCTCAAGTGGTCTAATTTCTCCACCGCCTACTAGATGGCCCAAGTACTCTACTTGGTTTTGACAAAAACGGCACTTTTTCGGATTAACCGTTAGCCCTGCGTTTGCCGGTCTTCTCAAAACGATGCGAAGGTGCCTCATATGTTCCTCGAATGTGTCTGAGAAGATGACAATATCGTCGAGGTATGCCTTTGCAAAGCTTAGTCCACTGAGAATCTTGTCCATGAGCTTCTGGAATCGCCCAGGTGCTCCTTGAACACCAAACGGCATGACCAAAAACTCATAGTGACCTGCTGGAGTCACGAACGCCGTCTTGTGGATGCTGTTCGGATGCATAGCAATTTGCCAGTAGCCTCTGCTCAGATCGAGAACTGACAGGTATTTTGCCTTTCCCAGGGACTCCAACATGTCGTCTATTCTTGGTAATGGATAGCTGTTCTTCTTTGATCGACTGTTTAGCGTTCGATAGTCAACACAGAATCGGAGACTTCCGTCGCGCTTGGGGACGAGGACTACCGGGGAAGAGTAATCGCTATTTGAAGGGCGGATGGTCCCATCTTTCAGCATCTTCTCGAGTTCGGCTTCCATCAGCTGCCTCTTGGCTTGGGGTATCCTGTATGGCTTTACTCTGACTGGTTCATCGTTGACAGTTTCGATCTCATGAAGAACTGCTTCTGTTCTGCCAGGCTTTTCTGTGAAAATGTGAGAGACTTCCTTTAAGGCTCGAATTAACTCTTCGGTTTCTTCAGCTGGCAGACGCTGGCCCACTGATTCCCGAATCTCTTCCAAATCGATGAGTTTGTGGGGACCCGTGTAGTATGTGGCTATCTCTTCTACTGCCTTGTCCAAAGTGACTTCTCCTTGCAGGAAAGAAATCTCTCGTATTTCTGCTCTCTTGTATTTCCTCAGGAGGTTGACATGTAGAATCCGAGTTTTCCTTCCTTTCACTGGAGAGTTTATCTCGTAGTCATGCGTGCCAATTCTGCCAATCACCTGAAAAGGGCCTTGCCACTGTACCTCTAGTTTCGACGACCCCACAGGAAGTAGTACAAGGACCTCATCGCCAGGATCAAAACTGCGTTCCTTGGTGTATGTGTCGTACCATTCCTTCTTCTTTTTCGCTGATTGCTCCATATTCTCCTTAGCTAGATCACAGTATCTTGCTAATCTTTCTCTCATTTCGACGACGTGTGCCACTATACTCTGAGACTTCGGTTTGGTATCATCCTCCCATTCTTCCTTGATGACATCTAGTGGGCCCCTCGGCATGTGTCCGTACATCAATTCGAAGGGTGAAAATCCCAGAGACGATTGCTTTGTCTCTCTGTACGCGAACAGAACGAAGGGGAGATAGAAGTCCCATTGCTTAGGCTCATCTCGTACGAATTTCTTCAGCATATGGACAATCGTACCATTTAGGCGCTCGACGAGGCCGTTCGTCTCTGGCCTGTACACGCTGGCTCTAAGATTGTTGATGCCCAAAGCAGCATAGACCTTCTTCATTGTTTCTGAAATGAGGTTACTTCCGTTGTCTGAGACAACTTCCTTCGGTAGGCCCACTCTGCTGAAAAACTTCACCAATTCTTCTGCAATTCTTGCTGAGTTTGTGCTCCTCAGTGGTATCGCCTCGGGGTACCTAGTGCTGTAATCCGTTATTACCAGAAGCCATTTGAATCCACGCTGACTCTTATAGACCGGACCAACCAGGTCTATAGCGACTCTTTCGAATGGGGTAGTAATAACTGGCATTGGCTTGAGGGGGACCTTCTCGAACCGACGTTTGCGCGCTGTCATCTGACAATCGTGGCAATGTTGGATGTATTCCTCTATGTCGCTGTAGATGTTTGGCCAGAAGAATCGCTCCAGTAGTCGATCGGTGGTGCGCTGACGTCCCATGTGTCCTCCCATAGGTTCAGTATGAGCGAGCTTCAGAATCTTGTTCCGCTTACTCTCTGGTACAACGAGTTGCCATGTTTCCTTCTCTGTCGCGTTGTCAAGTACTACTCGGTAGAGTAATCCGCTTTTAACTTTGTAACGAGCCTTGCCCGTATGTTCTGTCACCTTGGTTGCTTCCCAAGCATTAGCTAAAGTTGCATCATTTTTCTGCTCTACTTCAAACTCGTTTTTTGGACTAGAGCCAGCAACGCTGTCTGCTTGTGGATTTGACGCATGGTTCTCAAGTACGGGGGTTTGGGGCTTAGGACGTGGAACGAAGAAATCATCGTCGAAGTTGAATTCTGGCTCAGTAGGAAAACGGCTCCCGTTTTCCTCTGGTTCGATTTGACGACGTCCGTGGTCAGACTGCAGCGCCTCGCTACGCTCGGAGAGTTGCGCAGGGAAACGGCTCCCGTTTTCCTCTGGCTCTATTTGACGACACTCATGATCGCGCTGCAGCGCCTCGTTGCGCTCGGAGAGTTGCGTAGGAAAACGGCTCCCGTTTTCCTTCGCTTCAGTTTCAGTAGAACTAGAAATTTCAGTTGTCTTTTTGAGCGCTTGAGCTCTTGTTAAGACCATGATGTTTCCATTCTTCTGTTGGAGGCACTCAAATTCAGGAACGTCTCTTCCAATAAGGAACCTCTTAGGTCCTTTGTCTGTAACAGCTACTGTTAAGGCACCCTTTGCTTTAACTCCGTCGGGTCGCGTTACTTCGATTTAAACTACTCTAGTTGGGTAATGGTGAATATCGCCATGAACGCACCGGACACGCGCTGTGGTTAGCGTTTCACTGATCTGAGGTAGTAAGCTTTGATGTATCATTGACATATCAGCACCGCTATCTACCAGCATGTCGACCTCTTCATCGTCTACAAGCCCTCTAATGGTAGCACTAGCGTATGCGACTTCTCTGTCGGGACTCTCGGCCATCTCCACATTGCGAGCTGCTTTATTCTCCGATTTCATCTTCGGGCAAGCTGCAATCCTATGCTTTAAGTCGCCACAATGGAAGCATCCTCTTTTGCTAGGAGTTTCTTCGCCGTTGCTCTTGTTCTCGGAGAATTTGCTGTCCCTGCGACGTGTGCCACTTTGGCTGCCACGCGAACCTTCTTGACTGCCGCTCTCTGACGGATAATTCTTCTTGCACGGGACTTTCCCGTTTCGCTGGTCCTTGTTATGGTTACCAAAACCACCACCTTGTTGATCTCGAGCCGTTTTTCTCGCCAACGCGCATGCTTCCGCCATCTCAGTTGCCTCTTTAAGCGTCTTTACTTGCTTCTCTCTCAAGGTAACCTGAATTTCATACGGAGATGCGCTGATAAACTGCTCCAACAAAACCAGTTCTATGGTAGATTCCACCATTTCCAATGGCACAGCTTTCCAAGCCGGAATATTGTTCGCTGGATCGGCTGCGATGTCGCGTACTTGCTCGCGCAACTCTTGCAGACCGAGCCATCTCGTGAGGCTGTGTCGCAACTTCCTCCCGTACTCTGAATACGACTCGGTGTCTTCTTTCTTTAGCGAACGAAACTTCATCCTTTGTAGGATTCCTTAGTGACCGCATACTTCTCAAGTATAACGGATTTGACTTCATCGTAGTTCGTAACTACATCGCTGGGTAAGCTAGCCATAGCTTCGAGCGCACGTCCGCTCAAAATGGGATATAAATGTGACGCCCATTGATTCCGTGTCCAGCCGCAGGTCGTAGCTGTGTTCTCAAACATCGACAGGAACGCATCGATATCATCGGACTCGGTTAATTTCATCAGCTTAGGCCTAGTTACGGCTGGTTGATTTTGACTCCCTTGCGGCGGGAATCCGTGCGAAATGTTGCTCAATAAATTTGCCATTTGGTCTCCTTGCTCCCTCAATTTTTCCTGAAACTCTCTTTGCTGATCTAATACCTTCAAAAATCGATCTTCTTGCTTTTCTTGACTATTAGTGAAGTGTTCCAAAAATTTTTGAAACTGTGTCGGATCCATTGTAGCGTGTGAACGAGTAGATTCCGATTTTACTTCCGGTTTATTGGACAGAACTTTTCCGACCAATTTCGACGACTGGAGAAGGGGAACTTGCGCAGAACGACTTGTGGTAGGCTCTACTAAAACTTTTTCAGTAGAGGTTTCCTTCCTAAGTAGTCCTGTGGAAGCAGAAACTTTTCCTGCAGTTCCGGTCGGCTTTGGTTTACGAACGGGTATAGATACGGCGCCGTCCAACAACGTATCAGCTAACTTGACGAATGGTTGCGGCTTATCTGTTTCGGCGCGTTGCTTGCGTGTCTGGCGATCGGACTCGGACATACATCGACTTCACGATACCGTATACAGGCGCTTCGCCAATTACTGGATAAATTACGACGACAGAAAATTTACTCTAAATTTTCTACTCCTAACCCGACGACCACACAGCGCGAGAAACTTTGCTTTAAATTTACGTCCGAATTTACAGGTTACTTCCAACCACCCCTCTCAAACCAATTCGTAAACTCGATTCGAAACCTTCGCTAATTATTCTTGCCAAATAATCAACAATCCTTTCCTGCGGGCAAACAGGAATATTCCAATAGTCGCGACCTTGTCGGCAATCAAAGAGTAATCAGTTAATTCGTCCGGAGGAATGCAGTTATTTCGTTCGTTATTACCGTAGATTTTTGAAGAATCTTCTTAGCGTGATTTCTTGCGGGAGTTAGTTCACTTTGACCTAACTCCTAATCCACCGCTGCAGCACCAGATGTGATAGCCTAGCCGGTCTACAATGGTTCTACGGAGTACAGCAAACAAGCGATGTTTATTCTTTGCGTCCCTGTTAACAACTAATACAAAAACTGATACACTGGACGGAATAGAATGCGCGGAGTCAATTGAATGGCCAGGGGTCTGCATCTTGAAAGTAATAATGACTCCGTCACAGTTCCTCTTACTTCTGTTTTTTGACCTAACTCCTAATCCCACCGCTGTCACCAGATGTGATAGCCTAGCCGGTCTACAATGGTTCTACGGAGTACAGCAAACAAGCGATGTTTATTCTTTGTGTCCCTGTTAACAACTAATACAAAAACTGATACACTGAACGGAATAGAATGCGCGGAGTCAATTGAATGGCCAGGGGTCTGCATCTTGAAAGTAATAATGACTCCGTCACAATCACATATTGACAAAAATGATGAAACAGGCTACCCGCGACAAGTCTTCTATACATATATGTTCTATAGATATAGCTGGTGCTTTTGACAATATAACGCATTCTCAGGCCCTATTCTCTCTCATTACTTCTGGCGTGAATCTGTCTGTCGTCTATCTGTTAAAATTTTGGTATGGTCATTCTTCAGTAAGGTTCAAATGGCAAGGTAGCTTGTCAGAGATTATTTCTGTCCGAACTGGTGTTCGCCAAGGGGGAGTCTTATCTCCCTACATCTTCAAATCGGCCATATCTTCTTGTCTCGATTCTTTGCTTCCTGCTTACTTCTATAAAGACTATGCCTTCAGCTACATAGCCTATGCGGACGACTTGCTCTTAGTAAGCCGTAGCCGATCCACACTCACAAAAAATGTAAGTAAGCTGTCGTCAGAACTTCTGAAAATTGGCCTTGAAGTTAACCTTTCAAAATGTGAGTACCTGCATTTCAACCCTTCGTCAAATTGTTCGAGTGCATCTAAAGCTTCTATATCTCTTGGATCGTTCATCGTCAAATCAACAGACTCTCTACGGTGGCTCGGCATAACATTCAAATCTTCATTGTCAAAATTTTGCTCATCGGTTGTTCAAGAAGTTTATAAGTCGATCCGTAGCGCCTATGGGCGCATCGTCCCCAACCGGGGGCGCTATAATCGTAAAGCTTTGGGAAATTTGTACAGCACCTTCTGCGCTCCTTCTATACTATTTCGTTCTGGCGTCACTCATGTTCTGCGAAAGAAGGAGATTAAAAAGATGAGATCATGTTATTTTAAATATGCAAAGCACCTGCTCCACTTGTCGAAATTATGTCATAACCATACATTGACGGAGAAATTCAAAATCCAAGACGCAAGTGTTACCCTTTTGGATGTTTCGTCATCACTTTCAAAACTCATGGACAACAAGGCCCAACCAGCACACGATGTCGTCCATTGCTTCCTGACCGAAGATTAAAAATTAAGTGTCTTTTTTTGTGTGTATATATGTGTTTTGTTTATTTTCTTTACTTTTGTCATTTACTCCGCCTTTTCAAAATGGCGGGTCATAAATAAATTACTTACTTACTTACTTACTTACTAATGATGTGGCACATATGTTATGTTTCCTTTCAAATTCAAGGAAAACAAAATATTGCTTTCTTTCTGACACTGTAATCAGACTACTAAACTGAAAGAAACATAGAAGAACCATCAGCATAGTAGCTGTTCTTACATTCCATTTTAGCTGATGGTAGGCTAGGTTCAGTAATTTCATTTTTTTTTTTTTTAAACTCGCGAGTAACTTTTTGACTCTGAGGTTCTGGTTGCTCAAGCACTAACATTTAGAAAACATGTGCGCAACTCCTGTTCTAATGGTTCATTCGAACAATAATAGCTTCAAATTATTTCGAATTATTTATGTGACAAACGTTTATTTTTCACCTGTCCGTCTACTTCAAAACAGGACTTTCATCACAGTCAATTATTATTGCCATTTTGACCAACTGACAAAATACAAAACTCTTTATTATTGCCATTTTGACCAACTGACAAAATACAAAACTCTGGAGTTAAATCCCACCAGCAAGAAAGCACAAATACATCTATTGCCGGCATCAAAAATGTACATGTATCAGAGCTCTACCCAAAACCTTAAAAGTCGTCCGAATTTATAGGATTGGTTGGTTTATGGAAACACAGCCTTCATATTTCTGATCGTCTACAGCTCTGGCTTTCGCACATTCGAATAAGCTTTCTGCCTGAAGCCCGTGCTTTCTTGCGGCCTCTCCAACTGTTCCGAAAGTGTTGCGTATTTTCGTTTATCTCCCTGTACTATAGCAAAAAGCGATACTGCTTCTCGTTTATTGGCTTTGACGCCTGAGAATTGCGGAATTTAGCAAGTTTTTTGGCCCTTTCATAGGCATAAAGCCATACCGCTTCTCGATTACTGGCTTTGACGCCTGAGAATTGCGGAATTTAGCAAGCTTTTTGGCCTTTTCATAGGCATAAAGCGATACCGCCTCTAAATTATTGGCTTTGACGCCTGAGAATTGCGGAATCTAGCAAGCTTATTGGCATTTTTGCCAGCTTTTACTGTATTGTCACCAAACCATAGCATGGTAATCTTGCACTCAGGCCCTAGATGACGGCGGGGATGAGATATTGCTTTAACGCATACCACCATTTAATGCTGATTCGTTATGACAAAGATCAATGACTAATTTTCCGACTAACCAGAAAATTTTGGAAAATTGAAAATCCGATTTTAACATTCTTTGCTTACTTTATCAGCTCAAACATTTTAAATACCAGAATACCAGAGCTTAGCGGCTGGTCATAAGCTCCTCCACCATCCTGTTCTATCCGATATCCTTCCTCCTCCTTACGAAAACACAAGAAACCGACAGGAAAGGGTCGCAAGTTCGAAGGTTCCAAAGTTGTCCCCCGTACCTGCAACACATACGCGGTACCAGAAAAGCTTCGTTCCGAGTTTCACAAAAATTTATAATGATGGTGGTAGCTGTCTGTGATATTATTCCAACGTCCGTGTTCTGTTTTTGGTTTTCATTTATATACTATAACAGGTCTGTGATGACGAATTGATGATTAATTGTATAGATTTTAAAATGTGCATTATGCTTGACGTAATACCCAAATTTGGCATTGCCATGATAGTGGCTGTTTGAAATAATTCGTTACGTTAATAATAATATGCTCATCCAATTGCGCCTACACAAATGCATTAAAATACCAAAGAAATAATAGTACCAAATGCCACTAGGCAATTGCATTGCATTTGTCGGGACTCAGATTCACCCATTTCGTTTATTTATTATTACATTTAGCGTTAAGCTTTTAGCTTTTTAAAACAATACTTTGTCACGTTATCTGACAGGACTCGTACATGCTTCCCTCGTATGATGTATTTAAATTCTCCAGTCCCATCAGAACAGTTTTTAATTCGGTGATCTTAATATGCTCATCGCTTTTGCCTGGCAACCATTCCGGTGGAAAACTCCAAGTATGAAACATGGAATCCCCAATTAAACAAGCCCGAATCGCTTTCAACAACCGGCCTGTCATTTATGGGTTTTCGGCGTTCTTTCTCGAATATTACCCCCATACTGGTTCGCCCTTCATGTCCTTTAAGGTGAATATCGGCAGTCACAACAACCCTTCGCTAATTTTAGCACCCCATTCTTATATATCTCAATAGGATAATTAACTAGGCACAGCTGAACTGCGGGAAATGCCAAACACAAAAATACCGATTGTGTTGCTACCTCCGTATTTTGGGATTTTTCCCGACGTAAGGACCACGTTCACTAATTGTATAATTTCAAATTATACAAATAAATAAACAAGACCCAAAAATTACTGTGCTAGTTACAATAAACTGAAATGGGAATGGGATGATTTTTTTTTTATAAACCGTATCAATCACATTTCTTTTACAATATTAAAAATTTGCACAAATACCGAATTTTCCAGGTAGACAACTGACGTACGTTCTTAAAAACGTTCCGTATCTAAGTTTAAAAAAAAAAAAATTTAAATCGCTGAACGGTACATTATCCATTGGGTAAGAAATAAATGACTATGATAAATCTCCATAAATCCACGACTTAACAATTTCACTTAACATAAGTAAGAGAATTCATCCAAAAAATCTACCGATGTCATCCAACAATCTTGAAGCATCCATGAGATCGTAATTCGTATTTCTCCAATATCGAAATGCCTATATTCAATATGCTGAAGGCCTCGTCACATTGAAATTAAATCGATGAGCACGGTATCGTCATTGTTTGGGTAATAGATAGGCGGGAGAGCTACTGGTTAAAAACCATTGCAATAACAAATTTCTTCCATCACGAAGTAAAAGTTTAATTTCCTCTCTTATACGACCGATCTTTCTTCTTTAGATCAATAAAATAAATCTTATTACGAATTTAGTTTCCTACCATCCCGTATAGATAAACTTTCTCAGAATGGTAAGAGATCTTTAAGTCTACCACCCTGAAAATGGCAAACCCATTTTGAATGGTCCTTTCATTCATCAGAGTGATCTACCACCTCCATTCTTTTTTTAAGGGATTTTCGGTCTCTGGCCCTTGTCTTCTAGGCATGGACGCTAACCCGGGATTCTTGGTCCGGTAATAAGCAGCGATGTTCTTAGCAGCGTAAAATCCCTATTCTTAAGCATTGTCCAAACAGGTGTTGTAAGATGTATTACGGCGTATAAGACTTATTACAGATTCCTCTTTTCCTCGGTGCGCGCTATAATAACGCGAATAAGGAAAATGGAGCTCGGCTCTATTCTGCCTTATGCAGAGCCAATCAGATTGCTTGGTTGGTTCTGTCAGCGGGCCGAGGAAAGGAGCAGCGACGTCAGTGTTGCCACGAGAAGCACTAAAGTTCTACTTTGTTGGAAGCTAAAAAGAAACAACTTTTCTTCAAAAGAACACGTTTTGTTCTGTTACGACTGCTTACTGCTAGTTCGAGGACCAATGTTGTCCATCCATAAATTTAATAGCTTTTTACAATATATTGGGCGTCAAATTGTACTGGTGTACTTCAAGTAGTACTAAGAATACTTTTTCTGATCTTGAACGCTGGATTCATAAGAACCTCTCGGGTTTCCTTTTTGAACGGGCGCGCGTATTAAGACGGAAACATCGCGTATAGCGCTATTCACCTTATTACATCTATTTGGACAATGCTTTAGCAGGGTAACAATCGCTGTTCCTCGCAGCGTAACTGTTGCCGTTCTTTAGGGCATTGGGACCGGCGGACTTTTAAGTATTTCGTAATTCAGCTATTTTCGTCCGCTTACGTAACATATGTAATCCGCAAACAAGTGTTTTGTTACGCGATTTTTAGGGGCATACAGTCCAGCTGGAACGTCCGAGACTGAAGGCTTGTCTCAAATATATCGCATATTCATAGAAGCATAATAGCTGGCGGTACTTAAACATCCACCGAAAGGACTTTTTATTATTCTCTTTTAAATCAAGTCCGTAGCTCGATAATAGCATAAGATGGAGAACAGAGATTGCTACTGTGGACGAATGTCAGCTCTCTGCATCTCAGTCGAGAGGGATCGCTATTATTCCCGCTTAACCATCCTTAGACTATATTCTTGCTACTGTGGACGAATGTCAGCTCTCTGCATCTCAGTCGAGAGAGATCGCTATTATTCCCGCTTAACCATCCTTAGACTATATTCAATGTTCTTAGGTGGAAATTACTTTTCAGATATGGTCTTCTGAATGTCCGCTGGCGCTGTCATTAAAAGATTCAAAACAAAATCTATATAATTAATAATGAGCGGGCAAGTCCTTTATTAACCTCAATGTCCGTTTAAGACAGTTGAAGTTTCCGATTTGGCCGTTACATGTGCAATTGCTCGTTACACGAGGTCTGCTTTCACTCCTTCCTCCAAACGTGGCTTCTTCCTTACTTTCTCGGGGGCATGCTAATTCCATGAAGTGGAGAAGACGTAATCTCACATCAGGATTGTTCTGATCTTACCTCTTCCTCCGAATTATCCAAACCTTATTCCTTTTATAATCCAATCCCATGTTATAATCTGCATTCATCATCAACTTTATAACCACAAAACGTCAACACCTCAGCGTAGTATAAGGTCAACTGGTTTGATTTTCACACCGCTACCCTCGCATTGCATCGGGTCTATCTCAAATGAACCGGAGGTGGAGCCAGTGCTCAGGGAGGTATAGTAAGAGTACTAAAAGGTATGTTTATGCTGTTTAATTTACAAAAGTTGGTTCATATAATAAAGAGTATTAAACAAAAACAACAACATATATTTTAATCAAAATAAAAAAAAATTTAAAGCTAGTTCTAATGTTATTTTTATTTGTTCATACATACAACTTTTCCATATCTTTAATTTAACTACGTTCATATACAAACTGTACAGACTTATATACTTTTCTGGAAAGAAAAATAAATAGTACCAACTATAAAGAAAGAAGAGTTAGAAGCTCACGTGGCACTTCCAAGGCTGGGTAAGAGGATGCAAGTACGAATTTGCGTGGGTTTGTTGTGATAAAGCAAAGCAAACCCTTGAGATAAAAATGATCATGGACCCTTGGAAATCAAGAGACTTTCTCGTTTGGCAAAACGAATTGTATTTTTGGGATCCCAAAACGTAAGTGGCGGGATACCTGTGACATCGCAAAAGTTGTCCGTCTGTCCGCCTGTGCGCGCTATAACTCTCGAAGGGAATGAGACCAAAGAATGAGACCAAATAAACAGGTCAAATCACCGAATTTACGCAAGGACGGACCAAATGCTGCGAAACCGATGCGGACTGAACTAAAGTTGGATGAGTTATTGAATTCGGTCACGAATCAGAACCAAATGAATCTAATTAATGACCGAATGATGAAATGGACTGACCGAATGCGATAGAACAGATACAGACTTGAGAAAAGTCCGATCAATTACCGAATTCGCTAACGAATGAGACCAAATAAACAGGTTAAATCACCGAATTTACAAAGGGACAGACCGAATGCGGTGAAATCGACGCGGAGTGAACAAAAGTCGGAATAATTAGCAAGTTCGATAAAGAAAGGGGAACCAATAAACACGTTAATTAATCAATTTTGAATGCGGGGACGTTTTGACCGAATTTTTCGCCTTCGGCGAAAATTTGACCGAATGCCCAAAACGTAGGGGGGGGGGGCGCTGCGCCCCACCCCCCCTCGGGACACCCCTGGATGTATCACTACAGATTCTTAAATACCACAGCGACATTTTCTGACAGTTTTATTGGTCCTTCGTACAGCAGCTTTCAGTTTGAAAGCTTTTTTTCCAGCAGCTCTTGTGTTTAAAACACGTTCGGTACGATTTGGCTACTGGAAAAGTTTCGAGAAAAGAAGACACTGAAAAGGGTCACATTCATAACGATTAACAAGAAGATGCGCAAGTATGTGTTATCACTTGTAAGGATACTTCCCCTCCTTAAGGATGACCTCTCCCAAAAGCATAAGGTAAGATCAGGACACCCTCTCTAAGATTTATTTTCCCTGTCTTTTCTGACGGACCTTGGCTGACAACTCGAACCCAACCATATAAATCACCACAAAGTCCAGGTCCCTCTAACACGGTCAAAAGGCAGAAATGGCAAAAGACCGTTAGAAGAAAGCCACCACCATCATAAGGCTTCAGCCAGCCAATCAGGAGTTTTTCTTTGTAAAGGCCAAACTGGACGACGTGACCCACACCCAAAGGAAGTTCTCCCTCGAAAGATTTTGGGGCTGGATTCGGGGAGTTTTAATCTAGCCGTTCACCAGCACGCTTGTAAGTAAGTAAGTAATTTATTTATCACCTGCCATTTTGAAAAGGCGGAGTAAATGAAGAAAATGAACAAAACACATAAACACACAGAAAAAGACACTTAATTTTCAGTCTTCGGTCAGGAAGCAGTGGACGACGTCGTTCGCTGGTTGGGCCCTGTTCTCCATGATTTTTGAAAGCGATGAGGAAACATCCAAAAGGGTAACACTTGCATCTTGAATTTTGAATTTCTCCGTCAATGTATGGTTATGACATAATTTCGGCAAGTGGAGCAGGTGCTTTGCATATTTGAAATAACATGATCTCATCTTTTTAATCTCCTTCTTTCGCAGAACATGAGTGACGCCAGAACGAAAGAGTATAGAAGGAGCGCAGAAGGTGCTGTACAAATTTCCCAAAGCTTTACGATTATATCGCCCCCGGTTGGGGACGATGCGCCCATAGGCGCTACGGATTGATTTATAAACTTCTTGAACAACCGAAGAGCAAAATTTTGACAATGAATTGTTGGTACAGGAATTCAGAACGTAACTAAAGTAAGTTTGATTCTTTAGATCCATCTTCCTCCGACGCCTTCGCCAAACTCTGCCCAGCTGAACTCACCTCTACTTAATATCCAATCAACCTATGACAATCGTCTACAATACTGCTGATTCATCCTCCTAACTCGACGCCTACCTTTTACCGAACAACCGATTATATTTTATACCAGCCTCGTATGATTATAATAGCCATGTATTTGCGACTTGAGAGTTTGCGATTTAAGAGTTAGAAAGCGGGTAGATTGTTCACCACAGCAGATAGGAAAGCAAGAACCCAATAACACGCCTTGCCGAACGCTATTGTCTACGCTACCTAAACAGCCCCTCAATCCAGCGGCTTATCGCCAAGCCGCCAAGTAAGGTCGCCTTCACGTCTACCATCTCGTGCGATACAGTCGATCGTATTCGTAACCCGTACACGCGTACCTAACTCAAAAGGCCAAAGAAGTAAAGTATGGTATTGATAACCATATAGAATATATTATGCTGTTTTATCCTTAAGACGCAAATTCTGATTCACTTTCCAGATGAAGTCATCACTCAACGAGCAAATTCTTTCACGTCCTGCGACGTGCAGGATCCTCCATCCTAAACCTTCAAATACGCGGAACACAGATGTAACTTTAGACAGTATAGTTCCAACTGGACCCTCTGTCTCTAGAGCCCAACTGGTCTCGCCTAAAAAGGTTTATTGCCCTTTTCCCCAAACTTGGGTCGTCGTAGAGCCTACGCAGAGTAGTGTCTCACCCAAGGGTTTATTGCCCTTAACCCCTAACTAGGGTGCGTCGAAAAGAACCTACTGGTCACCTCTTCGGAGGTTGGGTCTTAGGGACTAACACAGGGTTAACCCCCTGTACCCAACTGGGTGTGCAACTGCAAACTAAGAACCAACTGGTCACCTCTTCGGTAGTCGGGTGTAAAAGCCCGAGGGGGTGCTGCTTGCAGACCACCCTCGCCCAACTGGGCACGAGATCCAACTGGTTCTCATTAGCTTTACTTAAGAACCAACTGGTCACCTCTTCGGAGGTCGGGTGTAAAAGCCCGAGGGGGTGCTGCTTGCAGACCACCCTCGCCCAACTGTGCACGAGATCCAACTGGTTCTCATTAGCTTTACTTAAGAACCAACTGGTCACCTTTTCGGAGGTCGGGTGTAAAAGCCCGAGGGGGTATTGCTTGTTCTCACTGATCTATTTTGGGCTGAATTCTGGGAGACGGGAAACTAATCTTGAATTGACTACTAATCTTGAATTGACTACGTTTGGTATGCGGGCCGAGCATCTCGCAGAAGAAAGAAGAAACTGGCTTGGTTGAAGATCCGGAACACTAAGAATTAATAAAGTATTTTTGGTCGTAAGTTGTGTTTATAAATAAATCAATTCGTATTCCCTAGAACCATCCGAACCAAGTCTCCGAAGGTATTGTTAAGGTCGTGTTGTGTTTAGTTGTCACGGCCGGTTGCGCCACGCTACCCTAAGGGCAACGAGTGACGACTAAAAGCAACTCCATTGTAGGGAGATACCTTCTACACACAGTAGCTGGTATAGCCGTACAAAGAAGACCAGTAGTAATCACATCTGTTGGATGAAAAGTGTAAAAGAGCAGCAGTTATTAATAAGGCATTTAATAGAAATTTTAAGGTATTGCCCAAGGATAAACCGTATTCATTTGTATCGTGTAGTAGTACGACATCAAACTTGGACCATATATTGTTTACTATGGATTGTGATTCTGTTGTTTCGGTTGGAGAGGATGGGTTTTATAATGATCACCTACCGATCTCGGTTTCTCTTCTCCCCGGAAAACTTCCCCCGCATACGCAAGGTAAACCAAAATGGCATACCCGTAAATCTTGGAAAAATATTAATACTGATCTATTTTCTTATGTTTGTGATGATTTACTGGGTAAAATTAAAGTACCATTCCATCTTCTTCAGATCAGTGCAAATAAGATTTATGCAGAGCAGGAACTTCGGGCATCACTCAATATTTATTCCGCTGAAATAACACATGCCCTAAAGTGCGCCGAAAAGTGTGCTGTGCCTTCTAGACGTGTTCGCCCTGATACCCAAAAATCTGGCTGGTCTCAAAATGAGAACTTAAAATCAGTGTGTAACGATTCAAAATTTTGGCTAAATCTTTGGCATCAGTGCGGTAAACCCCGTAGCGGTGTCGTAAACTCGGTGCGCATATATACGAAGCGTAAATTCCGCAAGTCCCTAGATGAGCATAGAGTGAAAATTAAGGAAGATCTCGCGGACAAAATTGCTGCAGATACTAATCTGCTTTGGAAGTGTCGCCCAAAACCTTTAAAAAATAGCCAACCTACCGTTGAAATTCCGCAAGATTCATGGGTATCGTACTTTTCTAGTGAATTCTCTTCCCCAGACCCGTCGGTTGAGAATGCATTTTCTGAAGAACTGGAATTATTAATGTCAAAAGGAACCCGGTGCGAGTTGTCTGTGAAAGAAGGTGATATACTCGACGCGATTAAAAACATGAAGAAAAAGTTTTCTATGGGTGCTGATGGCATTTGTGGTAAACATCTCGAACATGGAGGCCGCTTACTTGTGTCCCACCTATCGGTTCTTTTCCAAATAATTTTCAATGTTGGTTTTGTTCCGGACTCTTTTTGCGTTGGAATTATTTCTCCTATTTTAAAAAAGGGAAAACCGAGCGGTTTTTGTTCATCGTATAGACCCATCACAGTTTCAAGTGTTCTGTGTAAGTTATTCGAGTTACTTATTATTTCAAGGATAAAAGCGAAATGTAAAATGCCCGGTTTTCAATTTGGTTTCATAAAGGGCCTAGGTTGCGCACAATTACTCCGTTCGCTATGTAATGTTTTGAAAGATGCACATGAAAGCGATGAAATGCTTGCTATTGGTACTTATGATGTGCAACGTGCTTTTGACTCGATTATACATCCCCAAGCTATGCTAGAACTTATAAAATCGGGAGTTGAAATAGATGTGGTAGCCCCACTTTACGACATGTATCGTCAACTTAAAGTGCAGGTTAAATTGCCTCATTCACAAAAGCTAACTATTGATATCCCGGTAGAAAAGGGTATCAAACAAGGGTCGATAACGTCCCCTATTGTGTTTAACAATGCGCTTCTGCCTGCCCAAAGTAACATTGATACGTCTTGTATATTCCGCGGTTTAGATGTTTCGAAGTTTTGTTATGCGGATGATCTTTTTAACATAAGTCGAACTGTTGCTGGTCTTGAACGGTATTTCCGGGATCTAAGTACTAACTATGATAAGATTGGTATGTCTTTGAATCCAGATAAATCCCAAGTGCTTTTGTTTAATTGCAAAGATCCTATTGAAGCTCCGGTTAATTTGGGAGATACTGTTGCTACTCCAGTCGATCACTTCATGTACTTGGGTATCCCAATCGGTCGGACTATTGCTGCTACGCGGAAGCTTCTGGTACAGCACACTGAGAATAAAGTGCGAAATTCTTACGTTTCAGTAGTTGTATCCCAGCTAAATTTGGGTAGGAAACTACTTACTCGAATATTCAACAGCTCAGTCATGGGCCATTTTCTGTATATTGTTCCCTTCTGGGACATATTAAGTGACAGTGATAAAGTTGAACTCCGAAAAATTTATTTTAAATATGGGAAATATCTCCTTGGAATCCCGTCTTGGTCAAGAAATAGACCTCTAGTTCGAAAATACGGTCTGCGGGAACCGGTAACTGAAATGGCCGAACACTTCAAGCGGATGACTGCTGACAAGCCGTCTCACCACCCCTGGAGCGGCATTCTATTTTAGTATTTATCGAATTTGGTGTTGTTCTGTATTTGGGTATGAGTTTATTAGTTCCTTCTTTTTTTCTTTTCTTTTTCTGTACTCCGTCTCATGCTTTTGTAGCTGTTGTAGATGGGTTATAAATAAATACATACATACATACATACATAATTCCACAACACCATAAAAGTACCGAAGGGAGCCTTACACTCTTATCAAACTTCTGACAGTGTGTTGTAGTTACTTTTGTGAAACATTGATGAATCTGTTCAAACATCTTATTTAGTATTTAATAGAAGTGTACCGATCATTGCTAAAAAAAAAAAAAAAATGCGATAGACAAGGGAGTCGTAAAATGTACCCAAATTGACAAAATGAAAGTGACTTTTCATTGCAGCTTCGCTTAGAAATTGAACCAAAATACGTTTACTGTGGTACAGCTCCATTCTGTTTCTGTCAACCATGGACCTTTCCTAAGCTATTGTATTTATCATTTCCAAACGATTTTCGATGGGCCATCGTCGTCCAAAAAGTAGTTCAGTACTAAGAAGAGGCACGCGAGAAAACGGGTCATAGAAAAAGGTACAGACGGTGCATGCTTCCTCGCCCGCTAGGCAAGGGTCCTAAAAAACGCACGTTATAGAATTCCCGTTTTTAAAGCAATTAATTTTGAGTACTAAAAAGAGGCACGCCAGAAAAGGGGTCCTAAAAACTGTGAGTGTATTAGTCGCCGACCCTTGACGGGAGCCGAAAAGAAGGCCTGCTGCAATGCTGTGTATAGTATTGCGCCTCGTGTTAGTAGTCGTGCCGTGGTCACGACGACGACGATGGAAGAACGATTAACTATAACATTGTATTAGTTGCCGACCCATGACCGGACACTATATTGTTAGCCGATAACTCCGTAGCCTAAAAGGAAGCAAGTTATAGAATCCCCTTCATCAACGCAAACAAGGTCGAGTACTAAAAAGAGGCACGCTAGAAAAGGGTCCTAAAAACTGTGAGTTTATTAGTTCACGACCCCTGGCGGGAGTCAGGCTCGAGTACTAAAAGAGGCACGCCAGGAGAAGGATGCCAGATGCTGTAAGTAGAATAGTTGCTGACCCCTGAATAATTGTTTACAGATAAATCCGGAGACTAAAAGAAGGCAAGCCTTAGAATACCCTTCATTAACCGAACAAGATCAAGAGGGGCACGCTAGAAAACAGGTCCTATACAAAAATGCAAACCAGAAAAGGGTCCTAAAAAGGCACGTTATAGAATCACTTTTTATAACCCAAAGAAGTCGAGTACTAAAAAAAGGCACGCCAGAAAAGGTCCTAAGAAGACACGTTATAGAATCACTTCCTAGAACCCAAAGAAATCGAGTACTAAAAAAAGGCACGCCAGAAAAGAATACTAAAAAGGCACGTTACAGAATCACCTTTTATAACCCAAAGAAGTCGACACGCCAGAAAAGGGTCCTAAAAAGGTACGCCGGAAAAAGGTCCTAAAATCAGCTTTTACAACCCAAAGAAGTGGATTACTTAAAAAAGGCACGCCAGAAAAGGGTCCTAAAAAGGCACGCCAGAAAAGGGTCCTAAAAAGGCAGGCCAAAAAGGGTCCTAAAATCAGGTTTTATAACCCAAAGTAGTCGAGTAGTAAAAAAGGCACGCCGAAAAAGGCACGCCAGGAAAGGGTACTAAAAAGGCACGTTATACAATCAGCTTTTGTAATGCCAGAAAAGGGTCCTAAAAAGGCACGCCAGAAAAGGGTCCTAAAAGGCACGTTATAGAATCAGCTTTTTATAACCCAAAGAAGTCGAGTACTAAAAAAAGGCACGCCGGAAAAGGCCCTAAAAAGGCACGCCAAAAAAGGGTCATAAAAAGGCAAGTTATAGAATCTCCTTTTATAACCCAAAGAAGTCGAGTACTAAAAAAAGGCACGCCAGAAAAGGGTCCTAAAAGGCACGTTATAGAATCAGCTTTTTATAACCCAAAGAAGTCGAGTACTAAAAAAAGGCACGCCGGAAAAGGTCCTAAAAAGGCACGCCAAAAAAGGGTCATAAAAAGGCACGTTATAGAATCTCCTTTTATAACCCAAAGAAGTCGAGTACTAAAAAAAGGCACGCCAGAAAAGGGTCCTAAAAAGGCAGGCCAGTAAAGGGTCCTAAAATCAGATCTTATAACCCAAAGAAGTCGAGTACTAAAAAGGGCACGCCGGAAAAGGCACGCCAGAAAAGGGTCCTAAAAAGGCACGTTATACAATCAGCTTTTGTAATGCCAGAAAAGGGTCCTAAAAAGGCACGCCAGAAAAGGGTCCTAAAAGGCACGTTATAGAATCAGCTTTATTAACCCAAAGAAGTCGAGTACTAAAAAAAGGCACGCCAAAACAGGGTCCTAAAAAGGCACGCCAAAAAAGGGTCCTAAACGTCGTAAAATCTCCTTTTATAACCCAAAGACTTCGAGTACTAAAAAAAGGCACGCCAGAAAAGGGTCCTAAAAAGGCACGCCAGAAAAGGGTCCAAAAAATGGCACAGACGGTGCATGCCTCCTGGTGCAGGCGTGCCTTCTTTTAGTATGCCGTGCCTCTTTTTAGTACGTGTGCCTCTTTTTAGGAGGCATACCTCCTGCACCATGCCGTGCCGTGCCGTGCCTCTTTTTAGTCGATCCCGATTAGATGTTCTTTATAGAGATAAGGATATACGCTGAATTCGTTTCTGAATTTTCTCTTTTTGCTGGACAATTAGTTTGCTCGGAATTTGGCCGAAACCGGAAATTTGGCAGAAGTAAAGCAGGAAGTTTCGGTCAGTGTCGTCAAAATAGATATGGCTTATAGAGGTATATCTGAACTTGGTTTTCTCTGATGACTAGCCTTGCGAAGACGGGATCTGGCGAAGACAAGACCCAATTGTCTGGATCAAATATTAGATTTTTGGGATCCCAACTAAACCTTTGGTCTTGTTACAAATGTTTCGGTTTTGATGGATTTCCGGTAAACTACTTGTCCGGCGAGAAAGCAAATTTTATATTCGGTTTCAGCATGTCTCCTTACCCTTCAATCGACTATTTCGTTAGCACTTAAAAAGATATATTTGTTTCGCTCCTTAATTTGAAACCCCTCCCCTTCTCCTAAATATACAGCTATGGTGCCCATGTACGAACAAGACCTTTCCCTTGACCCAAAGAATCCTCATACCAAGTTTCATCAAAATATCTATTTCCCTTCGAGAGTTATCGTGCTGACAGACGATCGGGCAGACGGACAACTTTTATGAAGTCATAGGTATACCTCCACAAACACTTTGTGATCCCAAAAACAAGAAGACAGAAACATCATGGAAAAAGAATTCTCACCCGACAGCATGTGTGAATACAGAGCTCCTCTTTGCAGACATTTTTGTAGCAGAAATTCGCGATGACCTCTTCTGAATTCTTCAGATCAAGACAGAATTCGCCTGATTCAAAAGCAGGGGCATATAGCTCCGACACTCCATGCACCCATAAGTCTCCACTCTGAAATACGTCAAATGTCCGATTCCTTGGTAAATTTACCGCTGTCATCACCTCGCTACACTTAAGAGGGCCCGCACTGAGTTTTAACTCTGCGTCTACTAAGATAGTAGACTGCACCATACTATGTCTCACTGCAACTAACTGTTTGAGCACTTTGACGTCAGCTGGGCACTCCTCTCCCTCGCAACAGATTCGTAGGGGTACGGTAACATTCGAGGAGATATCCAGAGGGTCACCAGAACACAGGCTGCATAGCACAGTAATCAAAATCCATTTCACCACAGGTGCCATTTCGATAAACGTCTGGAATATTTTTAAAACGAGTTTAGATCGTCTATTGAGACCATGTTCCACCCTACTTATGGTAGTTACTGCGCATGACGTCACGAATACTGGCTTCTTAGCATCAAGGCTGGAACGCATTTTTATGGCACTTGTAGCCACTGGCTCAAGTGCCATATACCGATCACAATTCCGTCTGTCGGTCTGTCCGAGTTTTTTGTCACACTTTTTCGAGTTAGGGTACTTCCAGATGTGCTAGGACAATGAAACTTGGCAGGCATATTAGGGACCCGACCAAACTAACCTGGAAATAATAAGTTTCCCGATCCGACCATATGCGGGGGAGTGGAGGGCGCGGGAAACTTGAAAATTTAGGGCATTTTGTCACACTTTTTCTAGTTAGGGTGCTTCCAGATGTACCATGAAACTTGGCAGGCATATCAGAGAACCGACCAAACAAACTTAGAAATAATCAATTTTCCGATCTGACCATTTTGGGGAGGAGTCGAGGGCAGGGGAATCCGGGAAATTGAGTGGAACGTAACTTTCGAACGGGTGATCGGACCGTAATGAAACTCAATAACTGAATAGATTATATATTTGTGATGTCCCGTTTAAAGTCTTGACCGGATTCGGTAGACAGGGGGGAGTTGGGGTGGGAGACAGGAGATTTCAAGAAACGGTTAGAATGGAGGGATCGGAGTGAAACTTGCTGGGAAGAACATGCATCTGCTCTAGATAAACCGTTTAGAAAAATGTACTGGATCCGGACACTTAGGGAGGGATGGGGTTTCCCGGAATTCCGGTGATGGCGGTTTTGGGGATTTTCACGATGAAACTTGGCAGGCATATCAGGGACCCGATCAAACTGACTTCAAAATAAAAATTTTGTCGATCTGATAATGGTTGGGGGAGTTGAGGGAGGGGAATCCGGAGTATTCAGTCACGTGTAACTTTGGAACGGGTGATCGGATTCGAGTGAAATTTAAGAATTGAACAGAGGACATTTATCTGGTGATCTTTTTCATATCCGGACCGGATCCGGCAACTATTGGGGGGGGGATACGTGACCCGCATAGAATGGGGAGATCGGGATGGAAATTTGTGGGAAGAACAAACAGATGCTCTAGGTAAATCATTTATTGAATCGGATTGGCTACGGCCACCGTGGGGGAGTTGGGGGGGGGGCGGAAATCTCAAGAAACGGTTAGAATGGAGGGATCGGAGCAAAACTTGCTGGGAAGAACAAACATCTGGTCGATGTAAATCTTTTAGACAATTTGACTGGATCCGGACACTTGAGGGGGGGAGGGGAGGGGGTTTCCCAGAATTCCGGTATTCGGGATTTTCACAACGAAACTTGGCAGGCATATCAGGGACCCGGTCAAACTGACCTCAATATGATAATCTTGGGGGGGAGTTGAGGGAGGGGAATCCGGAATATTGACTCATGCGTAACTTTGGAACGGGTGATCGGATTCGAGTGAAATTTAATCATTGAACAGAGGACATTTCTCTCTGGTGATCTTCTCATTTCCGGACCGAATCCGACAATTGTTGGGGGAGGGGAGGAGGAAATACTTGACCTGCTTAGACTGGTGTGATCGGAATCGAACTTTGTGGGAATCACAAACAGAAGCTCTGGATTAATCATTTGCAGAACCGGATTAGCTCCGGGTATTGTGGGTGGAGTTGGAGGGGGGGGGGGTCTGGGATTCCAGTGATCGCGAGTTAAGGTACTTTCAGATGTGCTAGGACGATGAAACTTCGCTGGAATATTAGAGATTCAACAACATTTGCTTAGAAATTGCTACTTCACAAATCCGATTATTCCTTAAAGTACCAATCTTGACCGCAAAGTAAGAAAAAAACTTTTAAGCAATATATGCATTTCCTGTTGCCCATCAGCCCATTATCATTCTTGCCTCAAGGGTTTTCCTTACAAATGAAGTTGTAGCTCCCTTAGAGTGCGCATCTCAACCGCAAAGTCGAAACTTACTTTTGATCAATCAAAACATCTTAACCCATGCAAGTGCCATATATGACTTACAGCCAGGGGCGTCCCGAGGGGGGGCGCAGCAACCCCCCTACGGTTTGGGAATTCGGTCAAATTTTCGCCGAAGGCGAAAATTCGGTCAAAACGGGCGTCGCGGCGAAGCCGTTATGCCCTTTTCATAAAATCGCTTGTCCCCGCATTTCGAAATTGGGTGATTTAACGTGTTTATTGGTTCCCCTTTCTTTATCGAATTTGCTAATTCATCCGACTTTTGTTCACTCCGCATCGATTTCACCGCATTCGGTCCGTCCCATCTTAAATTCGGTGATTTGACTTGTTTATTTGGTCTCATCCGTTAGCGAATTCGGTAATTTACCGGACATTTCTCAAGTCCGCATCCGTTCTATTGCATTCGGTCAGTCCATTTCATAATTCGGTCATTAATCAGGTTCATTTGGTTGTGATTCGTGACCGAATTTGATAATTCATCCAACTTTTGTTCAGTCCGCATCGGTTTCGCCGCATTCGGTCCGTCCTAGCGTAAATCCGGTGATTTAACCTGTTTATTTGGTCTATACTTTACCGAATTCGGTCACATTCGGTCAGTCCATTTCATAATTCGGTCATTAATGAGATTCATTTGGTTCTGATTCGTGACCGAATACGATAATTCATCCAACTTTTGTCCAGTCCGCATCGGTTTCGCCGCATTCGGCCCGTCCCTGCGTAAATTCGGTGATTTGACCTGTTTATTTGGTCTCGTTCTCTACCTAATTCGGTAATGCGGTCGCATTCTGTCAGTCCATTTCATAATTAAATTCGGTGAGATTCATTTGGTTCTGATTCGTTACCGAATATGGTAATTCACCGGATTTTTCTTTAGTCGTTTCTATTACTAGACTTGCCGAATTTGGTTGTTTTAGGTGGTTCTAACATACGAAATTCGGTTGTAATACCGCTATCGAACTGTTCCTTATTTTTTTTAGTTAGTTTTTCGGTATAGTACGAATTCATTAGTTGCTTCAACCCAGTTACTGAGTTCGGTAATCTAAGTGGCATTTATCTAGCTCTCGTTCTTTACCATTTACGGTAGCTTCAGCTGGTTGCTGTTCATTTTTTTACTTCTTAGGATTGCAGTACTTCAGGAATAAGCACGTCTCTTGCGGGATGGATTGGTTTACAATTCTCATTTTATAGAGCCAATCACATTCCTTAAAGTACTCATCTGAACCACAAAGTACAGAAAATACTTTGGAGCAAAACATATATTTTCATGATCCCCATGAGCCCATGATCATTTGTGAAACAGGGGTTTTGCTTCAAAATGAATTTCCAGCTCTCTTAAAGGACCCCTCGCACTATTCACTCCTCAACTTACAGTATTTTAAAGTATTTGAATACTTTGACTATGCCGTGCTTTCAATAAATAACCAACGGTTTTGGCTGTTTTAAGCCTTTTCCGAGACCCGTTGACTTGTAGCGAAACAAGCAAAAGCTTTACATAACCGGTTTTCATGATGGAAAAACTTCTCGCAGACAACCGTCGACTGCGTGATACACATCGAAGGTAGCAAAACACGGCAAGTGAGAGAATCGGCGAGGTTTTGTAAGAGGGGTTAGAATGTACCGCACGAAACGTGGGTCTCCGGGTTTAGAAATATATGTAGTGGTTATGGAAGTAAGTTGCATTAGTATTATAGGTAAGACAGGTCCTTTAAAGTGTACACCTTAACGAAAAAGTGAAAAAAATACTTTTGACCAAACGATAAATATTCATGATGCCCAAGGGCCACGATAATTTTTGCTTCAAGGGTATTGCTTACAAATTAATACCTTAAAGTTCAAAAAATAGTTTGAGCAAAATATACATTTTCATGATCCCCGTGAGCCCATATTCATTTTTGCCTCAAGGGTTTTGCTTTCAGATGAATTTCTAATGCCCTTAAAGTGCAAAAATAAGATACTTTTTACCAGATCATTCTATTGATTTCCAAGGGCCCGTGATCATTCTTATTTCAAGGGTATTGCTTATAAATAAACACAAGAAACCCAAGAATTTGCAAATTCCTAAATTTCATCCTCTGTCTGACCCAGCCTTGCAAGTACCATATGAGCTTCTAGCTCTTGTATTCAACCCAAGCTCATGAACATTGTAGACTTGCCTTGGCCAATATCTGATGAAATTTGTTTACATGTACATCAGAAATCATGGTTTATCGCGATATTTTAATTTGAAAAAAAAAAACGCGGAACCGGCACGGCACCGGCATGGCACCGGCTCGGCACCGCGGCACGCGCCACTTGGTGTACATCGTTTTTGGGAGTGAGCAACCCCTCGCACAATAAGCCAGAGGAGTCCTTTAAGATTATAGAACAAACAAGCAGACTCAGGAATGAAATAAACAAGTACCAGCGCATCATTATTAAATTTTTTTATATTATAATTAATCATTATAACATTATGATTTAATTATAATTATAACATTGTAATTTAATCGTACTTATAGCATTTAAAATATTTTAACATTATAATTTTTACATTTATCCATCCCCGGTTCTGCCGAGGTTGGTGCCCTTTTGCCTTGGCAGATGTTCAAACTGCTTCCCAGTCCAAACGGAAGAGGCCTGGGAAGAGTAGCTCAAATTCAGAAATAGCGATTTTTAACCATTTTCCCGAAAGATTCCCCCACAAGAAGGTACAGTACTAACACTGAATGCAAATACGAGAGGATTGCTTTCGATTTCTAAGGAAATGTCGTGACGATTTCCTAACCGCATGCTTTTTGGGGTTTAATTACAGGCATATATAATAATATTTTATTTCAAACACACGATCATGTGGAGTAAAAAAAAATAAAAAGAAATTCGAAGCAAACATTTTTGATGGCAGGTCAAGCCATCGGCTCAAGTCAAATACGGATCAATTTTCTGTCGCCGGTCCGTCGATCGTTCCTCTGATCAAATTCGGTAGGACAAAATAGTGGTAATCAGTTGGGATAATATCGGTCGGACACAACAGCAAGAGGTCTAAAGCGTCAACCAATTCACATATTTGAGGTCATCATCTGCTTCACTGGACCTGTTGATATTCGAATTGCAACCAGCTCAGCGACAGCCAATGACTTCTGACGAAAGCGATGTGGTTCAGGATATATACAGTGTCCCCGTCACCAGTATCATACTTTTAGCTTTTAATTCCTACTTTAACTCGTTTTTAAAATAAAAAAAAAGACTTTTTAAAAAAAAATCGACTTTTTTGATAAGATTTTGTAAAATATCAGCAAAAACTCTGATTTTTTTTTAGTGAAAATCGACCTTTTCGGGTCGTTTTCGCAAAAAAAAACTGAACTGCGGTAGACCACCCAATTTCCATTGGTTCTTGGCTATTTTCCGCAGTAGACCACCCAATTCAAATCGGACTCTGGCAATTATGCGAGATAGACCACCCTTTTCAATTGGATCCTGGGTCTCAAAAAGGACCACCCCCACCGGGGTTGACTTCTCCCTTTTTTGTCTCTGTGTCCTCCTGGCCTTTCCCTGACGGATTTGTGGTACATCTATGCGCTTGTACATGTGTGGTATGCTTGACGAAATCGATCTGCAGCGATTCGCAGTGAGGGACTCACCTTTCACCACTGAAAAGCCACGTTTGTATTGTGATATAAATTTTCCGCGTCGTAGTACAACTTTGCGTCGTGAGACAACCGTAGATATTTTGAACGTAATCCTGGAGCATGCAGTGAAAAATATATAAAAAATCCCTAATACAATCCAAATAATTATAATTCAGTGAACTCGGTTAAATGACACAAAAATAAGTTGGCTTTTCAATTAAACTTTAAATGTCTATACTGCCCTTTATTATCTTTCATTTCTCTTCAGTTCCGCAGACTGCTTTTTCGTTCCTTTCCCTTTTTGAGTCGATCTCCTTTCCACTCACGTCGTGGATTCGTTTTCCAGAACGATTCGTGTCGCTTTCCAAAACTAGTGGAGCGCAAAAACAGCTCTGGAAAGCGAACCGAGTTCTCTAGGGGTTGTCCACTCTCTATTTTAGCGTACACCGAGCGCCTGGTGCCGGCACCGGCTGAATCCAGCTGGCGCCAGTTGCCACGTGTTAGAACTTTTAAGTTTAACTGAAAAAAGCAAACTGATTTTTGTGTCACTTAACTGAATACACTGAATTATTTGGATTCTTTTTTATTTTCCACTATCTTCTCTAGTTATGACGTTCAGAATATGTGCGGCCGTCCCCACACCGTAAATTCTACTATGACGCTGGCAATTTTAATCTCAACACAAACGCGGCTTTTCATTGGGCAGTGGTGAGATTGGTGAAGATTGCTTGGTGCCTGAACAAAAGAAAAATCATAAGTCTTTCTGGTAAGGCATACCAACAAAAATACAAGCGCATAGAGGTACCACCAATAACAGGGAAATTCCACTATTTGAAAATCGATTATTCGTGAATAGCGGAACAACGAAATGACGCATTTTCAGCGTGTCTTCAAGCCAATTTAAGTGAATAAGTGACGGGTAACTAGATTGCCCTATCCCAACCCTTTTCGGTTGAACTTTAAAATAAGCATATTTAAAGCGTTTCAAAGGTGAATCGCCTGATTTATGACCGGTATCGCTGATTTCGGTCGGTGCCGGGAAAGGGTGTACAGCAGGCGCCGAGGAGTGCGTAACACTTCGCGAGTCTTAGCCAAAGCTGGCGTAAAAACTAACGGAGATTTTCAGGCCACCAGAATCACCAGCTACTTAATTTCCACAAAATCAACAACAAACCTGTGAGAAAATAAATCCCTGACATGAAACTTGCCCTAAAACTGGCTTTTTTCTTACTTGTATCTCTAAAAGTCACCATTGCAGCTAACAGATAACATGGACCTATTACACATGTCAAGATAAGCCAAGTCTTTTATCGGTTCGCTACATCTGTTCTGGCGTGGGCAAAACATCTAATGAGGAAATCACAATGCGAAGTGAAAAGACGTTCTATTTCAGTGGTTCCCAACCTTTTTCGGTTCGCGTACCCCTAATCAAGGCCCAAAAATGTTGCGTACCCCTTTCTGAAGAATTGTTGTTTTACTTCTTCTTAACTAAATCTGATTGTCAAATACACAATATTTATTGTCATAAATAAATGATGGGGCATAGATGTGTAAAAGTACGTTCAAAATCAATGAGACACTTGAGGCTGCTTTTTTGCTAAGATATTATCAAATCTTGGCTCGATTTCACTGACGGCAATTATAAGATCATTTTGTACACTCAGTCTGTTTCTGTGTTTAGTTTTGATCAATGACATTGCCGAAAACGACACTTCACAAAGGTAAGTAGATCCGAATGGCAACAAAACAGACATGGCGACTCCACTTAGTTCCTCATATTCTCCTTTCACCTCCAACCAAAACTAGGAAACAGTTAAATTTTGGAATTTCAATTCCAAGGCGCGATCACTTGCAAGTTCAATCAGATTCTCTGTGAGCTTGTCACTAAGACCGGAGCATGAGGTCACGTCTCCAACAAATGGATTTTGGATCCAATCCTGAGTTCTTTCTCGGGTCGCAATCGACGGAAAATATGACACAAGTTCATCTCGCAACTTTGTCAGATGCTCCCGAATACAGTCACAGATTGTGTTGAGGTTGTCAATTTCACTATCGTCCGCAAACTTGTCAAGGGTTGGAAAGACACTAACGCTGTTTCTTTGAATCTTTTTAAGCCAGAACTACAATTTCTTGATGAAAGCAGACATCTTCGAATTCAGGGACAGTTCGTCCGTCCGGAAACCTTGCATTGAGAGATTCAGGTCATTCAGTTTTTCGAAAACATCCGCAAGATAGGTCAACCTGCAGACCCAGTCCTGGTTTTCAAAAAGTGAACTGAATGCAGACTTTTGATCCAGAAGAACTTCTTGTCGAAGCTCGAAAAGTCTGTTCAAAATCTTCCCACGAGACAACCAGCCAACTTCTGTGTGCAGGAGTAGATGTTGATGTTCCGAACCCATTTCTTGGCACAGCGACTTGAACAGTCTTGAGTTCAGTGATCAAGCTTTGATGAAGTTGATCACTTTCACAGCCTCGTTGAGGGTCTCGTGCAGATGTGCGTTCATCCTGCTTGCCTGTGAATGATGCAGTGCAACCACTTCACATTTGGATTTTTCTTCCTTATCCAGGCCATGAGCCCATTATTCTTCCCTGTTAGGGCGGCAGCCCAATCACTGCAAACTCATAGACACCAGTCCCACAAGATGCCCATTTCTACGAAGAATTTGTCAATCGCCTTGAATAGTTCTTCTCCTGTTGTTCTCGACTGTAGGTTTTGGCAAAACAGAATATTTTCTCTTATGTCAAAAGAATCTTGATATCGGACACACGTCCGTGCTTTCATCAAGCTGCATCGCAAACATCTTCGTTATCTTTACTCGTTCAACAACCTGCATGACAATATCGCTTGCAATTTCTTCGATCCTTCTTGAAACAGTGTTGTTTGACAAAGGAAAAGATTTAAGGGCAGTAGCCATTTTCGTATCAAACATTAACTCACTGGCTTTCACTAGGGCTGGTAATATTAGACTTTCGGCAATGGTATGCGGTTTTTTCTGTTTTGCAACTAAATAGGAAACAGCATATGAAGCCTGGAGAGCCTTGGAAGAAACTGATGCCACTTTTGCGATTTCCAAACAGTCACTAGCAAATGCTTCTTGTTTACACTTTAAAAACTCTGTGGGCTTTGCGATATGAGAAGGATGCACAGTGCTGAGATGTCGGCTCATATTAATTAATTAATTAATTAATTTATTTATTTTTTAACCCGCTAAATGAACAAAAGCGGAGTATAAACAAAAAAAGAAAAAATACAACAGAGACGACTAAATACACAACAAAAACACTTGATTAATTAAGGAGGCGGACAAACCCATGATGAGCTGGGAGAGCCTTCACTGTCTGGGGGAGTTTGTCAGCAAGCGCAACTAGCTTTCCGGTTATATCTGGAAACCCGAAAACTGAAACAAGGTTACGGTTCCGGTACCACGGAGGCAAATACAGTAGAAAACGCGAGAACCGAAAATAATAAGAACGTAACGACCGAATATCTTTTCGCCCGAGGATGGGATAAACACCAGAAAGAAACAAAACTGAATGATCAGTAAAAACATTATTTGTCAGAATACCTAGGACTCGGATTTACTGCGACAAAGTCTGATCCAGTGAACGCACAGTGCGTTCTTTGTGGGCAAGTCTATGCGCAGGCTTCGTGGAGCTGTTGGCCAAGACTTGCCCACAAAGAACGCAATGTGCGTTCACTGGATCAGACTTTGTCGCAGTAAATCCGAGTCCTAGGTATTCTGACAAATACCGACGCGCTTTGACCAAACATGATTCTTCACTTTTCTTCTTCTTAGATGCAGGTTCTGGATCTGGGGTTCCATCCTTCGGCTGCTTGTTATTCCTGATCAGGAATCTATCTATTCTTGTTTGCAATCACAATTCACGAACTTTGTGCTTCAACAGATGACAAGATACTGAACTTGCTCCGCAAATTGTCTCTGACCGAACTGATCTGACCTGACCTGGCTCCTGCAACGGCTGCAACACCCGATTACACTTCGCTCGAGGCGTTTCAGGCCATCCCTCTCGGTTAACCCGCAAGTGAGGCGGCTGAGGGTGGAAATACTATGAGGAATGAGCGATTTTTACGAGACATTACGGCCACGGGAAAAATTAGCGGGTTACTGAAAGCGAAAGTTTTGAAAACAAGTCTGAAATTACGTACAATGGGTATCTGATTTTGAAGAAAATGTTGAAACTGAGTCAGAAGACTCGAAACGAGTTTCAAAGCTGGAGACTAAATTGACTTTGGGACCTTCGCGTACCCCTTACGAGGGCTTCGCGTACCCCCTGGGGTACGCGTACCACCGGTTGGGAACCACTGCTATTTAGTGGGTGCTGCGCTTTTGTCAACACAGACATTGCGGATGTTTTATTGCCCTTTATTACCCCTGCAAAATACGTAATGAGCAAAGAGTAATAAGAGATGAACAGTTCCGTTTAGAGGACGCTGCGGTATTCATCAACACAGACATCGCGGGTGTTTTATTACTTTTTTCACACCTTTTGCGATGGACTGGACACTCAAATACACCAAGGGTCCACGATATGTAAGTATTTTGCAAAAGCCTCACGCTAACATGTTTTATTGCCCTTTATTACCCCTGCAAAATACGTAATGAGCAAAGAGTAATATGAGATGAACAGTTCCGTTTAGAGGACCCTGCGGTATTCATCAACACAGACATCGCGGGTGTTTTATTACTTTTTTCACACCTTTTGCGATGGACTGGACACTCAAATACACCAAGGGTCCACGATATGTAAGTATTTTGCAAAAGCCTAACGCTAACATGTTTTATTGCCGACACCCTATGTGTGCCCTCAGTTTCCATTTGGTAATAGTTGCGTTTTTTATCAATGTTTGAAGTTAACTTCAAAATCAAAGGTCTCTGTTTAAATACGCCCTGCAAACCCTGACCGTCGAACTTCGTGAGCTAGCAAGTCCGAAGTTTGCTTGAAACCTTGGAGAAACAGCGACCGGGGAAGGATACCGGAGTCGTAAAAATACTAATTAAGCAAACGGTGAACTTCGACTGTTAAAATAAAGTTCAAAAATGGATTCAGGATGTCTCCTTGCCCCGATACCGAATCTATAATCGATTTCAGAAACAACTTTGAGCTTCAACAAAATTTCCAGTTTCAGCCGAATTCGTGATGAACCATTTGACCAGCAAGAAACTAAGTTCACATATGGATTCAGCGGACCTCCTTATCCCCTCAATGAATATCTTATTAGCTTATAAAACATACATGTTTCTACCGTAAATTCGAAATCCCTCCTCTGCCTCTAAAGATAGGACTAAAGGACCCATCTACGAACTTGACCTGTACCAGTGAATCCTCATTGAACAAGACCAAAGTTTTCGATGGGATCCCAAAAATTCAATATCTGATCCAGACAACTGGGTCTTGTCTTAGCCAGATCCAGTCATCGCCAGAATCCTTGAACATTCTTACAATTAAAATTCAGAAACAGATTAAGGCCAAATAGCTAATCATCTGAGAAAACCAAGTTCAGATATGGATTCAGCATGTGTGTTTACCCGTATAAGTCATATCTGTTTTGACGAAAAGTTCCTGCCACTTCTGCCAATTTCCCGGTTTCGGCCGAACTCTAGAACTACTTGTCCGGCGAAAAAAGAAAGCTCATAAACGAACTCAGGGTATCTTCTTTTCCCAATAATGAACATCTAATCAACTTCAAATAAAAATTTAACTTATAACAAATTTTCCGACTCCAGCCGGATCCCGGTCGAACTATATGTCCGGGTAAAATATGATTGTCACACACGGATTCAGCGTCTCTTCTTACTCCTAAATCGGTTATCTAATCAGCTAGAAATAAAACTTTAACTTCTAACAATTTTCCGGTTTTGGCCGGATTCCGGGCGAACTACATGTCCGGGTAGAAAATTGTTTTCACATAAAAGGTCAGCATGTCTTCTTGCCCCAAATCGGACATCTAATCAACTCCAAATAAAACTTTTAATTTTAACAAACTTTCCGGTTTGGGCCGGATTCCGGGCGAACTACTTGTCCGTCGAGAAAATGGTTTTCACCATCGTCTTCAGCATGTGTTCCTACACATCTAATTAACTTCAAATAAAACTTTTACTTTTAACAAACTTGCCGGTTTTGGCCGGATTCCGGACGAACTACTTGTCCGATTACAAAATGGTTTTCACCATCGTGTTCAGCATGTCTTTTTACCCCATAATCGACTATCAGATTAGCTGTTTCAAAAAATTTTGTTTGCCCCTTAAACTGAACCCCCTCCCCTACCCCTAAATGTAGGGCTACAAAGCCCATTTACGAACTCGACTGGTCCGCCGACCCAACGAATCCTCACACCAAGTTTCATCAAAATATCTCATTCCCTTCGAGAGTTATTGTGCTTACAGACGGACGGACGGACGGACAGACGGACCACTTTTGCAATGTCATAGGTATCCCTCCACTTATGTTTTGGGATCCCAAAAACATTCTCGCTTGATATTTCCTCGTTTGAACATTATATATCAACCCCTTCGACCTTCGATTACACTAGATCTCTCCGACGTCACACAGAATAAACAAATGAATGTCGGCATCAACGCGCAGAGCTATACTAGTTTGAGAATAAAGGGGTAGGGACTGCTATAGCCGAAAACTGGTCGACAAATTTTGTGTCCGGTTTTCGCCGGATTCCGGGTGAACTACTTGTCCGGCAAGAAAATAACT
Source organism: Branchinecta sandiegonensis (assembly GCA_030848855.1). Taxonomy (NCBI): domain Eukaryota; kingdom Metazoa; phylum Arthropoda; class Branchiopoda; order Anostraca; family Branchinectidae; genus Branchinecta; species Branchinecta sandiegonensis. Next base: position 4,460,014 of record JAUPMV010000012.1, read on the forward strand.
TTCATATTCGGATTCAGCACGTCTGCTTACCCCTAAATCTACTGTCTCAATAGCTTTAATTCTGAACCCCCCTCCCCCAGACCCTAAATATATAGGGCTACAGAGCCCATCTACGAACTCGACTTTGCTGTTGACCCAAAGAATGCTCACACCAAGTTTCATCAAAATATCCCATTCCTTTCGAGAGTTATAGTGCGCACAGACGGACAGACGGACAACTTTTGCGATGTCATAGGTATCCCTCTACTTACGTTTTGGGATCTCAAAAACCGGAGACCACCGGTGAGAACTACCGTGACAAAGAACGCAGCTATTATGCTTGGAAATCTCCGCATTTTCAAGAAAAGCAGGTGCGTCCCCTACTGGCATTGTTACCAGATTGCGATTGCTGAAAAAAGCCCACGGCCTTTGAAAACAAGCCCGGCTTATTTTTGCCCGTATTTTTGCTATTCAAGCCAGTGTCGCCATTTCATTAAACCTCGGGGGGGGGGGGGCAAAGATAAAGATCAATTTTAGGCCCCCATTACTTCACATTTACCGGGGTAAATTTAAATTAGTTTTCGAATATACCATAGGAGCAAAAAAGACGCTTTCGAATGTAGTCTGTTAACAAACGTCAAAACAGATAACGTCTACACCCTTATGGCTTTGAGAACATCAGAATAAGCTCCTTTCAACCCTTTGAGGATTTTGAAAACATCGAAAGCATGTGATGGTTTCTGTAGAAGCTATGACACCCAAGTTGACCCACGCTATCACAGCTTGACTCTTCAAATTTACATCTTTGATTCCAGTCTTATTGAAAACGTCGCGATCTCCAGAAGTAGATCTGAATTGATCAAATCTTTGGATTCAGGGTTACAACATCTGGTACGGTAACACCTTAAGACATCTCCGATACCAATTCCAGGTTTAAATGCGGCTCGAAACCCGAAACTCCGAGCTCAGCCCCCACCTAAGTAGAGCGCATTTCGATTACATTGAAGATTGTATGAGAGGCGCCACGAGATCCCAAATGAAAGTAAGGGCTACCTATGATGTCATGGGTCGGATCCAGTTCGAGCCCTACATTTAGAGGTAGCGGAGGTCAAATTATTAGAACCCCAAACGGGATAATCTAGGGCATATGGAGTTTTTTTCCAAGTCCCATCCAAATCGCTCCACTCGATCGATCCTTAGGCGTGCAAGCACAGTTGCATGACGAGAAGATGGTCCAAACATGGATCATCCAGATTTCACTTAACACCCGTCAAGTTTCATTTGAAACTGAGTATTTCTGAGAGATACAACGTATCCCCCTTTAACTCCTCAAACAGGGTCACAGATCCAGTCGGGACCTAGAATTTGTCATCGAGGGCATATAGCCCTTATACCTTCCAAGTTTCATCCCCACAACTCCTGAATGTAGTCAGATATTTTCCCTGATCTTGGTACATAGCGCTGTCGTGGGGAACCTGCAGCTTTGTACCCATGTTTCCCGGATAACTTCGACGGAGTAGAAGAGTACCCGAATAAGAATGGGCCAAACGTGTTGCCAGCCTATACGTACAGACCACAGTAGTATCAAGGTAGTATGCAACTGTATTATGGGTTGGCTTGGAAAACAAGTTGTAACTTTGAATTAGCTATTGTTCCAGGAAAACGCCCAAAACAAGCCAAATTAAAAACAAACAAGCCCAGCTTCCCGCCCCAGGCCCATCGCAAAAATCTTTTGCCCCACAGAAACAAGCCCTTCTGGCAGCACTGCTTACGCGAGTCAACGATGTACGACACACTTTTTTGATAGTAGTGCCGGGGGGATTTGAACCAAGGACCTTTGGCTTTCTAGGTCAGTGCTCTATCACTGAGCTCCCGAGAGCCTTGGGAGCATAGTTCGCAAACCAATACATTACTCAGACAGAACGAGGCTACAGGAAGAGTGATCCCGCCGAACGCAAATTCATCTAAACAGTTTAAAGCCCAGGTCACGGGATTATTTGGTTTACTGTCACGGCGCAAGTCCCTTATCTAACATTCTATACTGTATTTGACCTACTGATAATTAATGAATAGACAAGAACGACTAACTTGTTGCTGTAAAAGGCGATTTTTTGTGCGAAAGATATTGGATGGTGCAGCGAATTCATGTACACAAAAGGTACAGTCGCATTCATAACTATCATTCCTACCTAGTGATAATGGTTTCTCTTGGCGATGATGAAAACTCAGCTTTTAGACCAATCCTACGGCCTAAAAGAGTAGGAATTTGTGGTTCCAAAGTTTATAGCGCTATATTATATATTCGGATTCTGGCAAGAATTAAACCACTGCTTTAAGCTAAAAATAAACTCGAAAACAATACAAATAACCAAGAAATCACTCACCAAATTTTGAACTTGCAGTTTTGCTTTTTGTACTGAATTCCTCGGCGTCACCGTCATCTGCCAAAAGTTGACAAAACACCGAAAGACGATCCGAACAAACAAACGATGCACGTCACTTCCTGAGCAAAAGAATTTCTTAGGACCTGTCGCACCTACTTTACTGATTCATTCCACGTCCCTAAATCTTCTGTTCTCCGACCTGTAATCGAGTACGCGTGCCCCTTATGGGGCCCTTTCGCCCAAAATACAGCATACGTGTCTGATGAGACTGAACGTGTACAGAAGAGAGCAGTCTCAGTTATACTGGGTCGGCAAGTGACTTCCGGTTCATATGGGTCTCTTCTAACTGAATTATCCCTCGCCTCACTGCATGAACGTCGTAACATGCTAATTCTTAAGTTTGGGTGTAATATCCTTGCATCTGTCCAACACCGAACTATCCTCCCACCTGATGCACCAATAAACAATCGTACGCGTTCGCAGCTGAAACTAAAAACGGTAAAAAACCAAAACAAGGAGACAGAGTAACACATTTGTGCCATTTTTCGTCAACATGTTCAATAAAATGTCAGTGTGATTTTAATATTTGTAGTACCGTATTTAGTATTTATGTAACTCCTGAGTGTTTAAAAGAATGAAATTTTTGTAAAGACAACCAAATTAGCTAGCTAGCAAGTTTCTGTCTAATGAACCTTACTTACTTACTTACTTACTTACTGTTCATTCTAATTTATTCGATTTCCATGTCTGCATTTCTCATTAAAGCTAAGGGGGTGGCGCGCTGCTAAAACCCCGGGATGGGCCTTTAATTTTTTAGAAAAACACAGAACAGCTGTAAAAGAGTATTACAACTAATCACAAGTCAAATCGTTACACGGACCTGCCAACAGGAGTCAACTACGGAGCGAATTCTACAGGAGAAATCCTTATTTTGCTCCAAGCTACAATTTAAGGCAATTTTAAGGTAGGTTAGTGGAAAGCTTGAATGCTTCGGGCGGGAATTTTTAAAATGTGAAAAAACAAGCAAGCGTCACTAACGGTTGGAAAAAACAAGGCAAGCAATAGCATCCCAGAATCCAAGGAATGTCCAGTGAACAATAGGCCATAAATCATCAAGCGAACCGTAAGCAGTAGGAGTCCTAAGGTGATCAGCAAGTTAGTCAGGCCACTCGTCAGGCCGAAGCTGGAAGTTGGAGTCTCACTAGCATATCCGCAATAAGAGATGGACAAACGCCTTATCGAAGGTGTCCAGCGACGTGCCACGAAAATGGTCAAAGGGATTCAAAGCACCCCATACCCAGAACGACTCAAAGCCGTGAACATCCCCACAATGACCTACACGAGAAATCGTGGTGATATGATTGCTGTGTAATAAATTTGAGCAACAACATCCCACCCAACATTTTTGTGCCAAACACAGGAAGAACCACCAGGGGCCACCCAAAAAAGCTGACGAAGAGGCCTGTACTGAAGCGGCATGCACAGACCTTCTTCACAAGTAGATCAGTCAACTTGTGGAACGCACTAGCAGATTCCACTGTTACCTGCCAAACAACAAATAGTTTCAAACAACATTTGGACAAGGAGTGGTCAGGCAAACAGTGGAGATTCAACTGGAAACCTGAACAAGACAGCAACAATGAAGGCGTATATTAGGAGAAATCCTATTCGCCTGCAATTGCAAATTTGCACGTAATAGCATCCCAGAATCCAAGGAATGTCCAGTGAACAATAGGCCTATTTTTTCTAAAACTTTCGGAACTCAACATTCGACCGTCGATTTCAGCTTTACATTGTTTTTTCACTATCAATCCAATGGGGGAGATGGAAAGCAATTCCAGGAGTCAAATTTTTACAGTTTTGTTCGATGTGCTTCGTTCGCTGAAAAGTAATCCGGAATCTCCGGTAAGATAGTTCTATGAGGGCCTGAGGTCAGGCACAATCCCTGTCTCTGTCCGCCAACGACAGCAATAATTCACCGCGAGCTTCCTATGAAAGTTAGTGGAGAAACGGAATACTCTTGATGACTAGCTCTTCTTTCCAGTGCAGAATCGCCCTGTACCTAGCGGAAGAGCAGGAAGCGGTTTAGAGAGAGAGAGAGAGAGCGGTTTATGCGACCAGTCTTGGAGTATGCTTGCCCTGTGTGGGGCCCTTCAGTACTACACACTACTCACCTGATGCACTACCTAGAGTCAGTGCAGAAAAGGGCAGTCAGGATTATCCTGGGTTGTAGAGATATCCCTTACCAAGAAGCACTCACTAAACTTAACATCCAGCTCCTAGAACAAAGATTGTGCGAGCTCATCATGAGGTTTGGAAAAGCATTGCTTTCATACCCAACCCATAGAGACATCCTACCCGCAGACGCCCCACCAAACAGCAGAACCAGACAGAAACTCAAACTGACCCCTATACGTGCGCGGACAAACCGTTATGCTAATTCGTTTGTGCCCTTTTTTACGTCTATGTTTAACAGTGCCTAATTTTTTTTATGTAATGTTCTGCAACTGCAAATTAGCCAAGAGCTACGAAAGTTGTACAATAAACCGCTCTCTCTCTCTCATTGTCAGTTTTTGTCGTTTATCAGAGATGACCCCACGATCGTGTCGAATCCTAGTTTGAGCTCGCAATTTGGATGTGGGTGATCTACACATTGCAGACTGCTTCCTGTTTAATACTCTATATGACTAAAGAAGGGTTTTCGCGAGATCACAGAATCACTTTCCGGCGAGCGAAGCGCATCACGAAAACTGTGGGAAAGTGATTCCTGGAACCATTTTCCACTTTCCCGCTGGACTGATCGCGAAAAAACATGGAAAGCTGATATCGCCGAGAAAATGTTGAATTACAAACTTTTTCGAACAAAAATGTGGTTCACTGAACGGTTCTTTGATTCTCATATATTCCATCGAAGTCACCTTAGTTACAATTGCCATTTTTTTTAATTTGTTAGTGACACTTGCACTTTTTTTTTCTCAACAACTCTGAAATTCCCACCGAAAGATTCAACTTTCCGCGGAGCTTTCCACTAACCTCGTGGAATCACTTTCCGGGAAAGCTGCTTCGGTTTCCAAAGCGCGAAAACCGGGTTGGAAAGTTCGGCAACTTTCCGAAGTAGCGCGAAACCCATTGGAAAGTGATTCCGACTTTGCTTTCCAGCTCGCGAAAACCCTCCTTAAGTCCAAAACACGCCAATGATCCTCGTGAAGAACGAGAAAACGTAGCACTAACGACTCAAACTCAACAACTCAATCCTGTGTTAACTAACCATGGCGATGTTTGGGAGCAGCTGTGATACCGCTTCCTGCTCTTCCGCTAGGTACAGGGCGATTCTGCACTGGCAAGAAGAGTTAGTCATCAAGAGTATTCCGTTTCTCCACTAATCTTCATAGGAAGCTCGCGGAGAATTATTGCTGTCGTTGGCGGACAGAGACAGTCTGTGGTCGGCAATCGCTGGATACTCTTGATAGCTAACTCTTCGTGCCGACGAAGAATCGCCGTGTGCCTAGTGAAGAGCCAGAAATTTGACCGCAGCTGCACTCAGAAATTAGTTGCGTTTTTTATACGAATTCTCCTTGCGATTCTCCTCGCAATTCTCCTGTTTCGCGTTTTTGGACTATTCAGATGAAGCGAATTCCCCTTTTCTTGCGTTTTTGTCAGAATCGAAAACGGAGAAAGCCTCGCGATTCTGCAGAATCGAGAAGTTGCTCCGATGGTGAATTCTCAATTCTCCTCTCTCCGTTCTCCCCCCTGATTGGTCGACAGAGTGTGGTTTTTCAATATGTATAAACACGTATACCGGGTTGCAAGCGAGCTGTCGAATTAGTGTGTATGTCAAAAGCGAGAATGGATAAGCTAGAGGAGCAGAAACGGGGAATTTGTACGAGAACCGCGAACTCAGAGGCGATAATTGAGAACGGAGAATTCGGATCAAAAACGCAACTATCGTTTTTAATTGGTTTACAGAGATTTGAATAAATTTTTAGGATTCGTTGGGTGACGTTTCTCATTCTTCCCGAGTTTCACTTGCATGCTTCGGACTTGGTCAGATAGAGTATTGCGGTGCGGAATTATACCTTTGACGGCAAGAGCTTCATATTTCCTCGATGTCACAAGCCTGGGTGAACAGCTTGCGTTTCTTCGTCTCAACCTTCCCAAAAGACTTCTTCAACTCACCAGAGGGTTTCCTGAAAGGGAGAATGGGGGTTCCGTCACAGGGCAACAAAATGATTCGTATCTTGAAGCACTCCTCGCACTGTTTACCGTTTAGTTCCAGTATTCTGAATAGTTGAATAATTCAAAACTAGGCTCTGATTTCAAAAGATTACCAACGGCTTTGGGTGTTGTAAGCTTTTGTCCAAGCCCGTTGACGTCCCAGCAGAAACAGGGACATATTTACAAAACTGTTTTTTCTTACAACGTAGCTTCTCGCAAATAAGTGTCGGAAGCACGATACGCATCGAAAATAGCAAAACAAGACAAGTGTGAAAATTTATTAGCTGTCTTTAGGAGGGGTGGGGAGGAGAGGGAGGGTTAGAGTGGACCAGTCTCCCGGTTGAACAACTGACGGACGATTACGGAACTAGGTGGACTCCTCTTGCTTATAGTCTGCGTTTTAATTTATGATTTGGACAAGAAATACCAAATGATGAAAATATATAGCATAATAGACCCTGAGCTTCTAACCTGATTAACAGGTACAATTCAAAAATCCACACTACAAAAAGTTTCTCCGAGTAAGGATTAAAGTTAACTGCAGTATTTGCTACTGAGATTAATCTTATCTCTATCGAGCTAAGATTACGAATTAGAGATAAGATTATCTCAGTAGAGACAAGATGAATCCCAGTAGCAAATACTGCAAGACTTTTTTTACGGTGCAGTCCCATCCCTGGAGCTCTGAGTTTAAGTGTATAAGTATGTCATTATATTCAGTCGCTAGCCAGAGTTTTCAGTTTGTAACTGTTGATTTTTTTTCCCTATGAAAGTGTATTGTTTCCTAGCTCCCTACTGAATTAAAAGCTTCGGAAATCAGCGCCTTCCGCCATTGCTTGGTTTTTTACCTACGAATTTTTAGCGCTTTCTCCGCCTAGCCGAGTGTTGCTAGGATCGCAAGCCTCGCCGAAAGCTTCAAGGTCCGCCGATAAGTCTTTCGCACATAAGGACACGATAAGCTTCAAAGTAAAAAGTTCGGGGTAGTTATGGACAGAGATCTAAAATTTTCAACGCATTACGAAACTGTCATCAAGGAAACTACAAGAATTGTGAATCTTATGAGAAGGACATTTACATTTAAGGACAATTCCCTCTTTCCCATTTTATTTGAGGCACTAGCTCGCCCACTAACTGAATATGGCCACGCAACAGCAAGGCCCTTCTATATCAATATTATCGCCATCGAGCAAGTACAAAGAAGAGCCACAAAAACAGTGCCAGCCATTCGCCATCTTCCTTGTAAAAAACGGCTTCAAAAATTACGATTACCTAGTTTATCTTACAGATTTCTAGAAGGTGATCTGATCGAAACTTTTAAAATTTGATTGTGATGTCCTCACTTTCAACCAAAACGGTCTTAGAGGACACAACTTGAAACTGAGTGGTAATAAATTCCGAAAAGACATTGGAAAATGGAGCTTTAGAAACAGAATAGTAGAAGATTGGAATAATCTCCCAGAAAGTGTGGTAAACGCCGAAGATATCAACCAATTCAAGTCAGGTGTCGACTCCGCTTGGCTGAAATTCAATTTAGTGTGTAAAGTGCCCCGAGAAATTTATAGAGGCGAAAGCCTTATTATTGCAATTATATTATTATTATTATTATTAAAGTGTTATTTTTCATTTTGGAAGACACTGTGGGTCTATCATCTGTTTTAGACTTCTTTTGTTTTGCCTGCGCTTTCCCACATTTCGACCAGGGCGCATTCAGTTTTCAAATATGTTGTGTCCAGCCGCGTCGGAAAGCAGAAAGGCTCGACAGAGTTGACAAGCGCTAACAACAAAATCGCTAATTTCACGTGGAAAGTAATGGTGTTTTCGAAAAAGAATATTTCTGAGCTATTTCATCATGGAAAGATCATTTCTGTGCTTTAAAGCTTCCACAGCAGAACAACGTGCCCTACACTTTCCGAACGCCCACCTCTCTCCCTAGCACTGAGGATTGTATATACAGATACCCCCATCTATGCTGATTACCGAAATCGAGTTAGGATTTTTGCCACTACGCAGAAGCCAGTAATATATGCTTGTGTACAGAACCATGTCTCTGGATCTTCATACAAAAATAATCCTTGAATAATCCTTGAATAATGTATACTACAACGGATATCTTGAAAAGGCAAACTCTTACGTAGACCTCCTGATCGCCGACCTCGTTAAAGCGTTTGACTACCTCGATCACGGAAAAGTTGTAATTGCTGCTATAGACATGGGTGCACGCAAAATCCTTGTTCGAATGATCGCTAGTTTTCTGACTGGCGGATCACACTGTGTACAGCTCAACAATGAAGCCATTTCACCGCCTGTTAGGATAACTTGTGGGGCACCGCAAGGGACTCGTCTCGGGCCCTTGGCGTTTTTGATGGTAGTCAACAAACCCATGATGAACATAGGAAACCATTTAAAGTTTGCTGATGACCTCACACTGCGTGAGATTCGAGGAAATGAAGATCGGATGCTCCATAGCATGATCGCCAATCTCCATCAGCAATGCTCGGATGTCAAATTAGAAATCAGCAATTCCAAAAGTCACGTCATGAGGATTAACTTCACTAAACAAGTATTACAAACAGTCGAGTCGGAATCGTCGATGAAACTGAAAATTCTGTAAAAATTCTTGGCATCATTCTGGATGATAACCTCCAATGGAAAAGTGAAGTGGGAATAATAGTGAAAAATAGCTGTGCTACCCTTCGTTCATTTTCATACCTGAAGCGGTTTGGGGTTCCACGCCATGAACTAGTGATAATTTATAAAAATTATGTAAGGCCCATTTCAGAGTACGGCTGCCAAATTTGGCATCCTGGCTTAAGTAAAGCTCAGGATGCCGAAATCGAACGACTGCAGTAGAGAGCCTGCAGAATAATACTTGGTCACAATTACACATCTTACAACGAAAGCCTTCAAATCCTCGATATCGAAAAACTGTCTGAAAGAAGGCATAATCTTCTCATGCGTTTTGGCCACCAAATTTTGAATTCTCAGCACCACAGGGCCATCCTTCCGGACTTCGTTACACCCTCTCATGGACACAACACGCGAAGCAAGGACGACCCAAAACCCAAGCTTGTTCCCCCACCTACAAAATCTTCAGAAAGATACCTAAATTCATTCGTTCCGTGTTTTACTAAACATTTTCACTGTTCATGATTCATGTTCGTTTCTTATTTATTGTTTGTTAGTTTGTATTTTATTTGTATTGTTAGCGAGTGTTTATTTTTCCAATTCCCACCCGTGTTAGCCTAGTGCTATTAGGGTTGAAAATAAAATTGATTGATTGATTGGTTTGATACGTCAGCTACGATGCTTCATCGGGGATATTTCGACCCTTCTTGGCAAGGGTCCTCGTCAGGCTGCAGGCTGACCCCCGGGTCACCCTGACGAGGACCCTTGCCAAGAAGGATCGAAATATCCCTGATGAAGCATCGTAGCTGACGTATCCGTTGTATACATTATTTGAATATATCTTCATACAGGTTGCACGAACAGGCAGAGGCGTCACTAGCCAAAATGTTTGGAGGGGGGGACGAGGCATTTACCGACTGTTTCTGCAGAAAAAACGACTGTTTTCAACAACAAAAAATGACAGATTTGAAAAAAATCGACTGATTTTCAGAAAAGTCCATGATTTTCAGAAAAACCGACTATTTTGACGAAAAATCGACCAATTTTCAGAAAAAACGACTCTTTTCATGAAAAAAATCAACTATTTTGACGAAAATCCCCCCCCCCCCCAGTCGTGACGCCCCTGCGAACAGGATACCCTTCTGTTACGTGAAGGCGTACAGAGCACGCCCTTTAAGGTAAGATAAGCTAGAATGTTCAAAACTTAGAGAAGGGTTCAAAGAAAAGAACCGTACTTCTACTGCACTCACCCTAGCTTCGGATCATCAATCCCCTGAAAGTCTTCCCAATCCTCATCTTGCACGTACGAGGGCAAATAAGACGGGCGACGGGGAGGGGGGCGACGGGGCTGTTCGAAAGACGGGTAAGGCCGATGTGGGTCAATCCTCCTCGGTTCGTCTGACTCCATGTCATCATCCAACAGGTTAAGCTTCGGTTTGGTTGAGCCCCGGATCATACCCCTACCCCTTCTTGCTCCAGAACGAGGACGCGTGGCACCACGTCCGCGTATGGGGGGGAGAGGGTCGGGGTCAACTGGCGCCTGGTTGACATCGACTATAAAACAAAATATAGCAGGAAACAGAGATGACATGACCACTAAAATGTGAACGGCAATTTGTCTCCAGATATTTATCTCCTTTCTACGGACTCGTTTTTCCATCACCGGACTGCCACCCACAGCTTACTAATACACAAGAGCAAAACGTACCAGCCCAGACAATCGTGCAGTTCAATAACAATCATCTTCGCGGGCACCAGCACAAAGCGAGGACGGAACATTTTTTTAAGGACATGGGCCGCTGGACTTTCGGCAACCGAGTAGTCCAGCACTGGAACAACTTATCAGAGAGAGTAATCTGCTCCACAAACCTACTGACATTCCAGAAGAATTGATGAATATTACTCAAGTGACATTTTCTCCTTGTGCAAACTTAGAAGAAATGTAAACTAAGAATTTTGTAGAGGCTTAACGGCCTGCTATCCAATTTGCGAATATATTAATACCTATCCTTTAAAGTAGGACTGAAGGTCACTAACGGATTACCTCATTTGCCATGAGCTGATAAGACGGTAACTGGATCAACATATTGTCATTTTTGCGGTTACCATGATATATGATACCAAGGTTGCTATGCAGAAACGACAGGTGCCAAATTCGCGCTTTTAGAAGTTACCACAAAAGAAATACTTACATCCACTCGCAACATAAGTAACGAACTTCTTTCGCACCAATTTAAACCCAGGCTCCTGTTTTGCGATGATAAAAGTGAGACGAGGAAGGGTTTGAACCATTGGAAGCGGTTGAACAAGTGTTAAGAATAAACAAGAGCTCGAAGCTCATATGGCACTTGCAAGGCTGGGTCAAAGGGTGAAAGTAAGAATTTGCCAATTCGATGGTTTGTTGCGAACTCCTTGAGATAAGAATGATAATGTGCCCTTCGAAATCACGAGAATGTATCGTTTGGTAAAAAGCATTTTATTTTTGCACTTGTCTGTGATGATGTGCACATTAAGGGCGCTAGAAATCCAACTGTAATCAAAATCCTTAAAGCGAAATTATGATAGGCTCACCGAGATCATGTAAATGTATATCTTGCTCAAAAGTATTGTTTCTACTTTAGGGGATTCACTTGTAAGCAAAACCTGTCAGGCAAAAATGAGTGTGAGCCCTTGGGGATCACGAATATATATCGTTTGGTAAAAAGTTTTTTTTATTTTTCGGTTAAGGTGCGTACCTTAAGGGTGCTAGAAATTCATTTTTATGGCACTTGCTATACTGATCACTTTTCGGTCTGTCGGTCGCTCACTCATCTCCAGTTAGGGTACTTCCAGAAGTACTAGGACGATACAACTTGGCAGGCATGTTAGGGACTCGACCAAACTAACTTGGAAACAGTCACTTCCCCGATTCGACCACCGTGGGGGGAGTGGAGGGAGGGGGAATCCGAAACATTGACGTATTTTTAACTTTTGAACGGGGAATCGATCTTAATGAAACTTGATATTTGGGAAGACCTCCTGCCTCACATATCACACTTCAAGTCCGGAATGGATCCTGCGAATTTGGGGGGGAGCTAGAGGGGGGAACCGGAAATCGTGTGACATGTTCAGAGTGGACGGATCGGGATGAAAATTGGTAGGAAGTACAAGCACAAGCCCCAGATACATAGTGGACAGACAAGACCGGACCGGACCCGCGCACTGTGGGGGGAGTTCGAGGGAGGGTTCTGGAATTCCAGTGATCCCGAGTTACGATGCTTACATATGTGCTAGAACGATGAAACTTGGCAGGCGTGTCAGGGACTCGACAATTTTAACTTCCGACCTGACCATCGTGAGGGGGAGTGGAGGGAGGTGGAATCCGGAATCTTGCGAAATGTCCAACTTTCGAACGGGTGATCGGATCTTAATGAAACTTGATATTCGGAAAGAACTCATGTCTCAGATGTCCCATTTCAAGTGTGGACAGGATCTGATCAATGTGGGGGAGTCTGCGGGCCGTAAATCTTGTGACACGCTTAAGAGTGTAGCGATTGGATGACACTTGGTGGGAAGAACAAACGTAAGCCCTAGATACATTAGTGACAGAACCGGACCAGATTCGGGCACTCTGGGGGGAGTTGGAGGGGGGGGGGGGGGCCTGGAATTCCAGTGATCGCGATTTAAGGTACTTCCAGATGTGCTAGGACGATGAAACGTGACTTGAACCTTAGAGACTTGACAAAACTGGCTTAGAAATTGTCACTTCCCAGATCCGACCATCCCTGAAAGTACTCAGGAACTTCAGTACTTCATATCAAAGTACAAAAAATACTTTTAAGCAAAATCTACATTTTCATGAGTCCCGTGAGCCCATGATCATTTTTGCCTCAAGGGGTTTGCTTAGAAATGACTTTCTAGCACCCTTAAAGTGCGCATCACAACCAAAAAAAAAAAAAATACTTTTGACCAAACCAGACATATTCATGATCCTAAAGGGCCCAGGATCATTTTTGCCTTAAGGGTTTTGATTAAATATGAATTTCTAGCACCCTTAAAGTGCGCATCATCACAGCCAAGTGCGAAAAAAAATACTTTTTTTTTACCAAACGATACATTCTCGTGATTTCCAAGGGTCCACCGTTATTCTTATCTCAGGGGTTTTGCTTAATAATTATCATAACAAACTCACGAACTGGCAAATTCATACTTTCATCCTTTTAGCAAGCCTTACAAGTGCCATATGAGCTTCCAGCTGTTGTTAAGTAAAACCTTGATGGCAATGGGCCCTCGGAGATTAGGAAATGTATCGTTTGGTAAAAAGTTTTTTTTTGTGCACTTTGCTGCGAAGATGCGAATTTTAAGGGAGCTAGAAGTTAACTCCCATGCAAAACCCTTGAGGCAAAAATTATCATGGGCTCATGGGGGTCATGAAAATGTTTATTTAGCTCAAAAGTACTTTTTTTTCACTTTTCGGTGCAGCTGAGTAGCCTTCTTTAAGGGATGGTCGGATCTGGGAAGGGAAAATTTCTAGGCCAATCTTGTCAAGGCTCTAATGTCAAAGCCAAGTTTCATCGTCCTAGACGATCTGGAAGTACCTTATCTCGCGATCACCGGAATTCCGGACCCCCCCCCCCCCCCCCACTTCCCCAAAGTGCCCGAATCCGGTCCGGTTCTGTCATTGATGTATCTAGGGCTTGTGTTTGTCATTCCCACCAAGTTTCATCCCGATCGCTCCACTCTAAGCGTGTCACAAGATTTACGGTTCTCCCCTTCACCCCCCCCCCCCCCATTCAGCGGATCCGGTCTGGACTTGAAATGGTACGTTTGATACACGAGGTCTTTCCAAATATCAAACTTAATTAAGTTCCAATCACCCGTTCGAAATTTATACCATACCTCAAGATTCAGGATTCCCCCTCCCTTCACGATTGTCGGCCAAGTTTCATCGTCCTAGCACATCTGGAAGTACCTTAACTCGCGATCATCGCAATTCCGGACCACCACCCCTCTAACTCCCCCCATAGTGCTTGAATCCGGCCCGGTTCAGTCACTGATGCATCTAGGGCTTGTGCTTGTTCCTTCCACCAAGTTTCATCCCAATCGCTCCACTCTAAGTGTGTCACAAGATTTCAGGTTCCTCCAGACGACCCCCCACACATTCATCGGATCCGGGCCGAACTTGAAATAGGGTTCCGAGATACGAGGTCTTTCCAAGTCGGATTTGGTTGGTTCCCTGATATACCTGCTAGTTTCATCGTCCTAGCACTTCCGGAAGTACCCTAACCTGAGAACAGTGGACCGACAGAACGACCGAAAAGTAATCGGCATATGGCACTTGAGCGAAGCGGCAAGTGCAATAAAAATCTTGAACCTCGAACTTTTTCAGATACCACGATCAGTTACCACGGAATATCAGATACCACGGTAACTGGCCAGATACTCAGTAACTGCAAAAACAACTTTTGGCCGTGGTATCACATAACATGGTATCTGCAAACCATTAAACGGCCCCCCTTGTCCATCCTTTCCCTTTTCCTCCTCCTTTCCAGTACCGGTAGCGCAGGTCAATAGAGAGATCGCATCCTACCCGACGAAAACGGATGTTTCTACACCTTCGTAAGGTTTAGCTGCGCTCGTTGCACTCCGGGCTGTCTCTGGTGTTTTGTCACCGGTGTCCAGTTCTTCTCTTGTAGCGCGTTTTTTGGTTCACCGGTGAGTGCAAAATCGGCCTAAATTCTAGGTTTTGCGCGAAACCCCGTCAATTCACGAAAATTTGCTAACTTCTCGGTAAAGCCAGGCTCCCGAGCAGGTTCTGGTTAGTCCGCACCGGTGAGATTCAAAGTTCAAAGTTAGTTCAAAAACGGGTTATAAGACTTGTGAGTAGCCACCGGTGGATGCAAAAACGCCTTATAAGAATAACCCGGAGACCACCGGTAAGAACTCCCGTGACAAAGAACGCAGCTATAGAGGAAAACAACAAATAATTCAACACTCTGAGGCATGGTATTTACGACTTCAGATCGATACAGTTCGATGCGTAGCAAGATAAAGTAATTTTTGGTAGACGATGTTTTCTCTGTATGGCTTAATGGCTTTTCAAATACAGTCCAATAAAGACAGAGTAGAATCCAGCAGAAAGCTAAGTTCGTTAGTAGGTCATTTCATGGAAGTCAGTAGCGTTTGCATGTACAAGAACATGTGCGTGGCGTCGGTCCGTCCACCCGTCGGTTTAGAGAAGATACGACAAATCGGTATCTGAACTTTATTTTCTTTATTGACAATTAGTTCGCTCAGAATCCGACCCAAACCGGAAATTCGGTAAAAGCTGACAGTTTTCAGAAGTTAAAGATTCGATACAGACATAAGAAAACATAGGCTACGGAATTTGTTTTACATTTTGGAGAAGTCGGTTGGGATTAAAATAGCAATCTTACGGCGTCCGGCGAAGAAAGGAACCTTTGTTATTTTTTTTCTATTTTGTTTCTCTACTTATATCTACTTCGGTCCTTCCTTGATAAGCATCTCACCTATCTCATCATAAAAGGCGGCAGCCGAACTCGTCTTCGTCTTGAAGTACTTCGTATACTTCTTCAGGTCACTCTCAAGAGTTTCACTCCTTTTCACGGCTGCTTGCAAGTCCACTTCAGCTAAGGTAGCTCTCGAGTTCATCAAGTCAAGCTGCCTCTTCAGCTCTTGCTTCTCTGCAAAATGAGCCTTCTGCAAAGACTGCCATTTGTGCTTGAACCTCTCGTTCTGAGCATCCCATTTCGCTCTGGCTTCATTCAACTCCGCCCGCAGCTTTGCTATCTCTTCCTCGCAAGCTAACTTTACACTCATGTAGGAGTCATGGTTTTCTGATAGAATTTCTCTCTTCTCGTCCTCTAGATCTTGGCATCTTCTCTCCACAGTTTGTAGCTTCATCATAACCTCATCTTTTTCATTATTTAACTTTTCCCACTGGTTTTTCATCGCTAGGTTATGCGCATTAGCCAGCTTTTCCTCTTTCTCATAGAACGATCTGTGAGCGACCTCTAAGGCATCGTTATTGGCAGCCATAATACCCTCCCTCTCTTCTTTCGCTTTTTTCAACTCTATGGTCAGCTTCAAGTTCTCACTTTGAAGATAGGAGATACCAGACAAGGCACTAGAAGTCTCTGTATGAGCACTGCGTAAGTTCTTCATTTCTTCCTGAAGTCGTAGGACTTGTTCACGAAGTAAACGTTCCTGGCGATGACTCCATTCGAGGTCAAAAAGGAGTTTCTGTTTCTCTGACTCGACAGAAATACTGTGTTTCTTATGGTCTTCAAGCAATAGCAGAAACTGTTTCAAATCTTGGTCTTCTTGCTCCATTTTCTCAAATGAAAACTGAAAGTGAATTAAATTAATTACAGTGGTTGCAAGCACAAAGCAAAAATTCCCCGGTCAGAAGGTATAAAAATAAAAAATCACCACCTATGAAGAATTCTAGTAAAGATGACCGATTCATGATATATTACATGCTGGGTTACTTTGTTGGTCCGTTGTAGCAACTGATGTAAAATTTCAACGTGCTAGATTACATATAGTCTTACCCCCAAAGCAAAGCTCCAATCAACTTCGGAATAAAGTTTATTCCAACAATTTCCTTTTTTTTTGTCGGATTCCAGACGAATTACTTGTCTGGTGAGAAATTAAATTTCAGATATGGAATCAATACTTATTTTTGCTCCAGTAGATGCTCCAATATAACTTCAACACACATTTCCAGTTCTGGACGGATTCTAGGTGAATTACTTGTCCGGCAAGAAGATTAGGTTCAAAAACAGATTCAACATATTTCTCTACCACAATATCCAACCTCTAATCGACCGCATTCCGGTTATAGCCCGACTTCGGGCTATGTATTGTCCGGCAAGAAAAGAAAGTTCAAATATGGCTTCAACATGTCACCTTACCCCTAGTTCGTACAATTGAATTCAGATTTTGTTTTTTGTTGGAGTCGAAAACGTGTAGGCTACTTTGGATGCTATGTTGTCAACGGACACCAAAGTCGATGGTCCTGCTGCGAGTCTTCGATTATAAAGATACTCGACATCATAGTGGCGTTTTGATCGCCGATTAGTTCGGCGATAGCGTAGCCGTCTGACTTTTTGTCGTTTTTGACGTTCGCCGGAAGCCGATTGCCGTAGCTGTATATCTTAATTTCTGTTTTTGTTCTGATCGGCTAACATCTTTCGCCTAAATTCCTGTCCATCGGCGATCGGCCAAAGACTCGCCGTTTGCCGTAGACGTTGGGATTTCGTTTGACGATTTGGCTTTTCTTTCAAAATTGGAGGGAAATGAGGATTATGTTCTTTATGTTCTGGGTTATGAGAATAGCCTCTTTGAATTCCAATGTGAGTAGACATATCCAATGTGTAGTTTATGTTACAGCAGAAGTGCCTCCTGCCAGCAAAACAAAATCCCGTTTTTGCGCACCCAAAAACAACGGCGAACGCCAAAGGCTATCGGCTATCGAAAACAGTAAATAAGCACGAATCGGTGAACTCGCTTCGTCTACTGGTGAAATTTCATGAGCGATCAAAAACGCCACTATCTAGACGGAGGTAAAGAAAGAATCTACTTCTCATGAATCATCCCTACCGTAGTTTCTTGTCTTCACCTTGGTTGTTCAGCTTCACTTTTACTGCTAATTTACTTACTGTTCAGTGCCTAGCTAATTTTGGGTGCCTGGCGGAAGGATGGCAACTTGTACCCCACCCGTGAAGTAAACAGGTTTCTATTTGGATGTTGGGAACAGATGATCACGCTTTCCTGGCTGAATTTTCTGCACTTTCCTCACAAAGTTGAAAAAGTCAACGTAAAAGATCAGCAATAAAAAAAAATCCTGGCAGGAATTCCACACCGCAACCGGCCGGCCCACAAAGTCTGTTCAAGCCGCAAATGAACGAGTCGTTTTCCCTGCCACTACCTGCCAGGTTAGACGAACTGCAACGGAATCCCAGATTCATTAGCATAAAATAAAACAGTTCTTAATCTTTCGAGAATGTATTGAATTTTGTACCAGCCTACTGAACGACATATTTCACCTAGACACACACCAGAGGAAGTTTTCGTCTAAAATTCCACTTGTTTTTGTTTTTTGTTTTTTTTAAGAGATCTGAAAATCAATCATTGACACATCTGAAGCTTTACTTTCGGTGATAGCTATTTAGGAAATCCCAGGTAACCCATTGCTTGAGTAACAAAAAATAGATATCGTTTCTTGTTAACGAAACCAAACCAAAAATCGCAAATCGCACAAAATTAAAGCTAGAAAACTTAATTTGAAAAATTTCGGGAATATATGGGCTTTAGTTTTTAAAAAACAAAAAAAAGTTTATCTTGAAATTTTTTTTAGAGTTTTTAGCAATTTTTTTCAATTTTTGCTACATTTTATAGCTCTTTTTCGAAATTTATGCTAAATAGCAAACAAATAGCCTACTTTATATAAGTCAAAATGAAATCATTTTCTTGCAGAGCCCAATCTCCTCTTTCGACTGATATAAGACCGTGTTGAACTTCGTCGACCCTAGCTCTTGAAAAAAAAAATCGAATCATTACAGGAGACTAGGGGAGAGTTTGGTAGTGCCACCAAGTATCTCAATCCCTCGACTCTAGGCCTTTTCACGAGTTTTCCGGTGCCCCGTCGACTTCCCCCCTCAAGTATCGGATCCGGTACGGACTTGACATGGAACCTCTGAGACAATAGCTCTATCCACTTGCCAAGTTTCATTCAAATCCGATCACCCGTTCAAATGTTTCCGGATTCCCTACCCCTACACTCCCCCCACGATAGTCGGATCGGGGAAACAACTATTCTCAAGTCAGTCTGTGCGGGTCCCTGACACGCCTGCCAAGTTTAATCCTCCTAACACATCAGGAAGTACCGAACTCGCAGGATCACAAAAAATCCGCCCCCCCCCTCTCAACTCCCCACAGTACCCAAATCCGGCCCGGTTATGTCAATGATGTATCTAGGACATGTCCTTGTTCTTCCCACCAAGTTTCATCCCGAGCCCTCCAATCTAAGCGTTTCCCAAGATTTCAGATCCCCCCCCCCTCAACTCTCCCCAAAGTCACCGGATCCGGTTCGAATCTGAAGTGGGACGTCTGAGACACCAGAACTTTCCAAATATCAAGTTTCATCAAGATCCGATCACCCGTTCGCAAGTTTAAAATACCTCAATTTTCCGGATTCCCCCTCCCTCACCCCCCCCCCCCAGATGGTTGGATCGGGGTAATGTTTGGGGATCGGGGTAATGTTTCCAATTTAATCTAGTCAGGTCCCTGATATGCCTACCAAGTTTCATCGTCGTAGCTTATGTGGAAGTGCCCTAACTGAGCAAAACCCGGACCAACAGACGACGGACGGACAGAAACTGAGATTGCTTTATGGAACTTGGCTGACTTGCTTTGAGGGTAAAAAAATATGTTTTTACCATAAGTTCTGAGTGAGAAACTGATTTTTTTTTTAAACTTGTCTTTTATCAGCTGCAAGCAGAGATGAATAAAACAAACAGAAGGAATGAGAGTGTGTCATACTACCCGGAATGTCATACTACCCAACTCTCCCCTATAGGCTATATTTTGTGTTTTTAGCCTATATTTTGGTAATGCCCCAACAGCTATTTATTCAAACAATGTTTACAACGGGTACGTCAGCTACGATTCTTCATCAGCGATATTTCGGCCCTTTTTGGCAAGGGGCCTCGTCAGGTTGTCAATCCTCTGGTTCAACTTCGGGGAAGGAAACAAACCTGTAATCTATGATTAAATGATAAAAATCTATAATCTATGATTACAGGTTTGTTTCCTTCCCCGAAGTTGAGCCAGAGGATTGACAGCCTGACGAGGACCCTTGCCAAAAAGGGCAGAAATATCGCTGATGAAGAATCGTAGCTGACGTACCCGTTGTAAACATTGTTTGAATAAATAGCTGTTGTGGCATTACCAAAATATAGGCTAAAAACACAAAATATAGCCTATAGGGGAGAGTTGGGTAGTATGACATTCCGGGTAGTATGACACACACTCATTCCTTCTGTTTGTTTTATTCATCTCTGCTTGCAGCTGATAAAAGACAAGTTTAAAAAAAAAATCAGTTTCTCACTCAGAACTGATGGTAAAAACATATTTTTTTACCCTCAAAGCAAGTCAGCCAAGTTCCATAAAGCAATCTCAGTTTCTGTCCGTCCGTCGTCTGTTGGTCCGGGTTTTGCTCAGTTAGGGCACTTGCACATAAGCTACGACGATGAAACTTGGTAGGCATATCAGGGACCTGACTAGATTAAATTGGAAACATTACCCCGATCCCCAAACATTACCCCGATCCAACCATCTGGGGGGGGGGGAGGGAGGCGGAATCCGGAAAATTGAGGTATTTTAAACTTGCGAACGGGTGATCGGATCTTGATGAAACTTGATATTTGGAAAGTTCTGGTGTCTCAGACGTCCCACTTCAGATTCGAACCGGATCCGGTGACTTTGGGGAGAGTTGAGGGGGGGGGATCTGAAATCTTGGGAAACTCTTAGATTGGAGGGCTCGGGATGAAACTTGGTGGGAAGAACAAGGACATGTCCTAGATACATCATTGACATAACCGGGCCGGATTTGGGTACTGTGGGGAGTTGAGGGGGGGGGGGGGGGGGCGGATTTTTGGTGATCCCGCGAGTTCGGTACTTCCTGATATGCTAGGAGGATTAAACTTGGCAGGCGTGTCAGGGACCCGCACGGACTGACTTGAGAATAGTTGTTTCCCCGATCCGACTATCGTGGGGGGAGTGTAGGGGTAGGGAATCCGGAAACATTTGAACGGGTGATCGGATTTGAATGAAACTTGGCAAGTGGATAGAGCTATTGTCTCAGAGGTTCCATGTCAAGTCCGTACCGGATCCGATACTTGAGGGGGGAAGTCGACGGGGCACCGAAAAACTCGTGAAAAGGCCGAGAGTCGAGGGATTGAGATACTATATTTTGTGTTTTTAGCCTATATTTTGGTAATGCCCCAACAGCTATTTATTCAAACAATGTTTACAACGGGTACGTCAGCTACGATTCTTCATCAGCGATATTTCGGCCCTTTTTGGCAAGGGGCCTCGTCAGGCTGTCAATCCTCTGGTTCAACTTCGGGGAAGGAAACAAACCTGTAATCTATGATTAAATGATAAAAATCTATAATCTATGATTACAGGTTTGTTTCCTTCCCCGAAGTTGAGCCAGAGGATTGACAGCCTGACGAGGACCCTTGCCAAAAAGGGCAGAAATATCGCTGATGAAGAATCGTAGCTGACGTACCCGTTGTAGACATTGTTTGGATAAATGTTTCAAAGTCAGCTTGGGCACAGAGAATATCTATGCCCCAACAGCGGAAATGCACCCTACGATATTCGTTTTCAGCAAGGTTATTACCCCAGAATTTTTACCCTTGTCATGGGTGGGGGCAAGATACAGAATCTGGTGCCCTGACTATTAGATACTGAGTGGATGGAAAAGCCTCAGAAATGTGGCTGGTGACTGGATACCCAATAATCAAGGTGTAAACTTGACCTCAGCCTCTTATCTGTGGACTGTGACGTTATGAACGAAATAGGGAAATTCAATTAAATTAATGTTGCAACATTAATTTAATTGAATTTACCTATTTGTATCTAGCCTATATACATAGAGTGAGTCTCCAATCTGTACCAAGTGCGGAGTAGATGGAGAGACAAATATCCACTTTGTCCAAGAGTGCCCAGCATGGACAAGGCAACGTCTGGAAGCTTTCCACTCTCCGAATGTTGATTTCCACGAGGTAGTGAGGAAAGCCAGATTAAAGGAACTGTCCAGGTACCTTCAGTTGACAGGGAGGCTAGACAGGTTCTAAGGTAAGAACGCGAGAAAAGGCGGTAGAATGAGTGATGTTTTTATCAATTGTTTTGGTAGAGTCATATTTTCATCAATTGTATTATAGAGTGATGTATAGCCATCAATTGTGAATTGGGGGATTGAGACAATGGGCCATTTGCGGCCTGAGTTTCGGCTGGAGTGTCTGGCCTACCCCACAGAATAAAAAAAAAAAATATATACATAGAGCCGAGAGGCCAGCGAGGCATCGGATGCATTTACGTTTCTAAACCGTCATAGGGACAATAAGTTCTCTTGATAAATGGAAAATATAGACTTCTTGTGTGATATCACAAGCCTCGGTTAATCCGATGAGGTTTAGTTGACACCACAATCAAATGGATGCACAGCAATCACTAGTAGGCTAATACTGATGATGATAGTGATTGTTGTGGCTGAGTCACACACAACAACCTGGGTCACAACATCACAACCTTGTGGGCTTGTGACAGGCAGGTGACAGGAGGTCAACCAGATGGAAAACAATTATTTCACTCCAACCTATGATTTAAGGTAGCTACAATCACCTTTCCAGAGACACAGGAATCTGTCTTGTTAGAAACAAAACAATTAGTTTTCCTTGGTCTTCTCTTCTGGCGAAGCACGCGTTCACAGGATTTTAAATTACGCGGGTCAATATTCTCCGGCTAAGACCAGTAGATGGCAAGAGTTGACAGCATGACTGCAGTGAGGCCATCTAGCTTACCTGGCTTAAAAGAAATTTCGTGAATAGGACACCTGCACCAGCTCTGGACTGGAAGTGGAATGATTCTCTTCATCTCACCTAAATTACGACCTTATCTTTTTATCTTTTACATCTCTAGATTGGACATTGCCCTGACAGTAGCTGACCTGCAGCTTTTCTACAGAATCTAGCTGCAACTGCCATCTATCGACAATTGTAGAGTGTTAGTGCTTTCATTGTTAACTCTATGCTTCGCCAGCGAATCGAAACGGCTCTAACATAAATAAGAAAAGAAGAAATTCGCCTTTATTATTTTTGTTTGTAAAGTTCATCTGTAAAAATTCAGAGCTGATAATTAAAAACTGATTTGTCTGAGACTGTTATTTCTGCAGCTGAATGATCCTGTCCAGGTTGTTGGTTCTCAGGCAAAATGTCAGAAGAAACTGAAGATAACCGTCCCGGCAATGAACAGGACGAGTCTTCTGAAGTAGACACAGAAGGTAGGCCTTTTGTGTTTTGACAGTCTTATGCAGTATGCTATATAACTCATGGATTTAAAAGGCTGCAAAAGTTGTATGTTAATTAATTTAAGGTGGTCATTTATTGTTGTTCTCACTCGACCTGAACCCTGAAGGTCAAACCAAAGAAACACCACAAATGGGCTAATAGATGTAGATACGCTATAAGACACATACCCTAGCTTGATCAGTCTACCACAAATCCCTGATTTTTGTATACCCTATGCCAAACACTGGATACCTGTTGGCAACCTAACCCTGACCTACCTCAATATAAAGGAGTTCTGATTGGTTTATTTTTTAGCTTCGCTCAAATCATCAATTTTTTAGTGGGTTGCAGTATCCTGCACCTGGTATTATCCAGCGTTAGGCATAGGGCATGCCAAACGTTAGACATAGCCAGCGTTTGGCATAGGGTACAGTGACCAGTAACCGGCCCTTGAAACTTACTCTAACTCTTTACAATTAATAAGTCAATCAATCCTTATTTGATTCTCAAGAATCGTACACGTGCAGAAGCACGTTTAAATACTGATCATGACGAACAGAAAGTTTTCTGTCATAGTGTTGCCATGTAAGATTTTATCATGAAAAATCAGCTTGATGTATGAAGACCAAAAAACCGGCCACCTTGAAAAATGCAATTTATTCAATGTGTCTAACAGTACTGGGTGTTCAAGTAAAAGAAATGATTTTCTTTCTAGTCCTTTTGTTTGTTTTGATTCATTTTGTTGAAAAACTAAATAATTGTGTAAGTTTTAAAGTCTATGGAAATATGGAGGCCAGTTTTTTCGTCATGCCCGGATACTGGTCATTGTACCCTAGGGTATCCAAAAATCAGGGGTTTGTGGTCGACTGAGCTAGACATCTGTTCAAGATGTTTACAAAGTTTCAGGTTTCTACAGTTGCCATATGCTACAAGCGTTCCCTACTCAAATAGCCTACAGCTGCAGCTATTTATTTTTATTTATTTTATTTATACATCACTCTATAATACAATTGATGAACACATCACTCTACCTGCACCTGGTATTATCCAGCGTTAGGCATAGGGCATGCCAAACGTTAGACATAGCCAGCGTTTGGCATAGGGTACAGTGACCAGTAACCGCCCCTTGAAACTTACTCTAACTCTTTACAATTAATAAGTCAATCAATCCTTATTTGATTCTCAAGAATTGTACACGTGCAGAAGCACGTTTAAATACTGATCATGACGAACAGAAAGTTTTCTGTCATAGTGTTGCCATGTAAGATTTTATCATGAAAAATCAGCTTGATGTATGAAGACCAAAAAACCGGCCACCTTGAAAAATGCAATTTATTCAATGTGTCTAACAGTGCTGGGTGTTCAAGTAAAAGAAATGATTTTCTTTCTAGTCCTTTTGTTTGTTTTGACTCATTTTGTTGAAAAACTAAATAATTGTGTAAGTTTTAAAGTCTATGGAAATATGGAGGCCAGTTTTTTCGTCATGCCCGGATACTGGTCATTGTACCCTAGGGTATCCAAAAATCAGGGGTTTGTGGTCGACTGAGCTAGACATCTGTTCAAGATGTTTACAAAGTTTCAGGTTTCTACAGTTGCCATATGCTACAAGCGTTCCCTACTCAAATAGCCTACAGCTGCAGCTATTTATTTTTATTTATTCTGTGGGGTAGGCCAGACACTCCAGCCGAAACTCAGGCCACAAATGGTCCATTGTCTCAATCCCCCAATTCACAATTGATGGCGATACATCACTCTATAATACAATTGATGAACACATCACTCTACCAAAACAATTTATAAAAAAACATCACTCATTCTACAGCTTTTTCTCGCGTTCTTACCTTAAAACCTGTCTAGCCTCCCTGTCTACTGAAGGTACCTGGACAATTCCTTTAATCTGGCTTTCCTCACTACCTCGTGGAAAGCAACATTCAGAGAGTGGAAAGCTTCCAGGCATTGCCTTGTCCATGCTGGGCACTCTTGGACTAAGTGGATATTTGTCTCTTCATCTACTACTCACATCACTAGTGCCAATCTTCTTTCCCATCAATTTGACAATAAGCTAGGTTCTTGTGTTGGTGATAATGAAAAGTGAATGAGTTTTTCAGATGTTACAGTTAGGTTGACCATGCAGGTTACCATGATTAGGTCCGTGGTATCTGACTATTAGATATCATGGTAACTGGACAGAGACTCAGACTCAGAGTACCACAGTTACTGCAAAAATGGTATCAAACTGTGGCGTCTGATACCATTGTATCTTCAAAAACACAATTATTGATTTATATATTGGAAGGTCAATTTCTTCTTCAATTTTTATTGAGCCACAGATGCCCTTAATAAGGCAGGTTTAAAAACAAGAAAAGGCAAATAATATTTGATAGTGCAAAACGGATACATCAGCTGAATTTTATTAGAGCTATATTTCGGCCCTTCTTGGTAAGGGTCCTCTTGAGGCTCAAAACTGCTCAAGTTGGAAATACAAGCTTGTGGGAAAAGTTTTCCCACTTTCGGGAAAAAGTTTTCCCACAAGTCCGTATTTCCAACTTGATAGTTTTGCAGTATCAAATATGATTTGCAGTCAGCTTGGGCTGAAGGAATATGTAGGCAAATAATGTGAGTAGACAGGACTGTTGAAAATATTAAGGGTTTGCTTCTTGTCTGTTAGGATTGCACAGAAATGTAATTTTAACACATGTTTGTGGTCAAGAGGCTACATGATTCGAGATTGCCAAACCCTACTTTACAGTTGAAGTATGTTTCATGAATGTTTGTTGACTTCCAGCAGTGCCATTTTCTTGCACTTGCTGGGACAAAAGTCAACCACCAGTCAGCAAAAGTAGCCAATTAAAGGCACCCGAGAATACCTGAGTAGGTATTTTAGAACTTCATTCTACCATCTAGCCGAAAATAGCAAAGTTCAAATAAACTTATCTCTGCTGTACTTTGATTCAGCAGTAGCCTAGTTTACTGTCTTTTTTTGGGGTCATCCTATGGCAATCAAGGGATAGGTCTTCCCAAAGTTAGAGCCAAAAAGGGAAGAGATGGGATGCTTGTTATTGTATGACCATCTAGTTATCTGCTGGTGTTCCTTCTTCTTTTTATTTCATTTTTTCTCCCGTTATGCCAGGCCATGCTTGGGTAGTAATAAGCAAGTACATTACAGATTCGTCATCAGAGGAAGATGAAGGCATTTCCAAAGATGTAGCAGACTCTGATGAAAGTGATGGAAGCTCGCCCAGATGTCCAATTTGTCTCCTAAGGCTTCAGGAACAAGAAGTTGCCACCCCTGAGTCATGTGACCATGCCTTTTGTCTTGAGTGCATTTTGGAATGGACAAAGGCAAGACATTCAAATTGTTTGTGAAGTACCTGAAACAGTTGTTTTCCATAATTTTGTTGGTTTTTCATATCCTTATTGCAACCCTGATTCAGAAATAACAACTTTTTAGAAGTAGTTTGGTGCTAACTGGGTTCATAGTCCACTCATTGATGCATATTTTTGAGAATGTTTTTTAGTTCAGAATTGTTCTGTTAATTTTGTTTATTTTTTACATTCTGGACACTTTAGACCATCTCAAGCAAATAC
Organism: Branchinecta sandiegonensis; assembly: GCA_030848855.1. NCBI lineage: Eukaryota > Metazoa > Arthropoda > Branchiopoda > Anostraca > Branchinectidae > Branchinecta > Branchinecta sandiegonensis. The sequence goes on from JAUPMV010000012.1 coordinate 4,486,886, forward strand.
AAATCCAGGATCCAAGGATACAAGCTTAAAACAGAAGTTAGGAAAAAGAAAATTCAGCAATGGGATTGAGTCTAAGATGGGTGAATTCGAATCAGGATTCGGATTCGAATCCAGGATTCTTCCTGCGAATCTTTTGCTTGTCAGGCTGGATTCGGAATCGGACTTGGATTCCTAACCCTGAATCTTACGAATCGACTCCAAATTCTATAGGTTTTACACACTGTGCTTAAGGTATTGTGCTTAATGAGCCCCAAGTTCATTCCTGATTCGCGAGAGGAAACCCATACTGTAACAAGCACACCTAAAAACTTGAAATATGGTTTACATCGTCCAATTAACCGTCATATAAGGTCGGATTCGAATCCAGATTCGATTTCGTATCCGAGTCCTCAGCATGAAATGGTGGGTTCGGAATCGGATTCGTACCTAGCCCTGGATTCGGATTAGAATCCTTTCATAATTTTAATTTCACAATTTAATTTCATAATTTATTCCTCTTCTAGCTTTTAGCTATTTGGATTAAACTTGATAGATTGGTTGATAATTGGATTCGCCCATCTCTGGTCCAAGTAAAGGGCAACTTTTTTCCTAATATATATGTGCGCAGTTTATCAATAAGCTTTCGCCATTCTCTTTCATGTTGCGAGCTGTATCTTGACATATTTGGTGGAGATACCAGATCCCTTTTCTGGCTTCTCTCCTTCTGAAGTACTTAGTTAGAAACAGAGCAGAGATTCAAAATTGCCAGTTTTTGTTGCAACTCGTACACTATGCTCTATGCTTTGTGCAACCAGTTATCGATCACTGAACAGTACCTATTATAAAAAATGTATAAAAATGAATTAAAGAAATAGTACAGAACTGAGATCATGCATGGAGAAATGCATGCGTGGTGATTGTGCCAAATATGAGGAAAAGTAAATCGTGCAAACCTCACCAGTACTTTCGTTGTATTGAAGTTGGCAATAAAAAGAAAAGAATGAAGGATTCTCACAAGTATCTCCTTCTGAAATAAGCAAAGTACAGTGACTACTGCTTTCGCTTTTTGGGATCCCAAAACGTAAGTGGAGGGATACCTATGACATCCCAAAAATGTCCGTCTGTCCGTATGTCTGTGAGCACGATAACTCGAAGGGAATGAGATATTTTGATGAAACTTGGTGTGAGGATTCGTTGAGTCAAGGGTAAGGTCAAGTTCGTAGATGGGCTATGTAGCTCTACATTTAGGAGTGGGGAAGGGGGTGCAAATTAAGGGACAAACAAAATATTTTCAAACAGCTAATGTGATAATCGATTATGGGGTAAGAAGGCATGCTGAGCACGATAGCGAAAACCATTTTCTCGCTGGACAAGTAGTTCGTCCGGAATCCGGCTAAAACCGGAAAGTTCGTTAGAAGTAAAAGTTTTATTTGAAGTTGATTAAATGGTTAGGGGTAAGAAGACATGCTGAACACGATGTCGAAAACCATTTTTTCGCCGAACAAGTAGTTCGTCCGGAATCCGGTGAAATCCGGAAAGTTGGTTAAAAGTAAAAGTTTCATCTGAAGTTGATTAAATGTTCGATTTATGGGTAAAAAGACATGCTGAATACGACGGTGAAAACCATTTTCTCGTCGGACAACTAGTTCGCCCGGAATCCGGCCGAAACCGGAAAATTTGTTAAAAGCAAAACTTCGATTTGATGACAGATTAAGGGGTAAGAAGAGAGGCTGAGTCTGTATATGGATGTCAGGCAATGAGATATTTTGGTATCTTGGATTCATTGGAATTTTAATTTGAAGTTAATTAGATGTTCGATATAGGGGAAAGAAGATACGCTGAGTTCTATTTTAGCTTCTTTTTTTTGGCCGGACAGGTAGTTCCGGAATTCGGCCGAAACTGGGAAATTCGAAGAAGTAAGGCAGGAAGTTTTCGTCCAAAACAGATATGACTTATAGGAGTAAACACAAGCATGCTGAATCCATATCTGAACTTGGTTTTCTCAGATGATTAGCTTTTTGGCCTTAATCTGTTTCTGAATTTTAATAGTGAAAATGTTCAAGGAGTCTGGCGAAGACTGGATCTGGCGTAGACAAGACCCAATTGTCTGGATCAAATATTGGATTTTTGGGATCCCATCGACACCTTTGGTCTTGTTTTGCTTGTCATTTGGATTTGTTCTTGTTACATCCTGCGGAAATCAGACAATTATTATTTTATGGCATAATTGGGCTAGAAGCTGAAGGTTCAAACAGTTATCAGTTCTGGATGAAGCGAAACAAATATGACTTATTTTCGTCATGTCGCTGGTGGACAGGTAGAAACGCGTAACTCATTTTTTCACAAAAATGAGTTATGGTCAAATCATTGAATCCGAGGCCAAGGCGCACACTTTGCTCTAATCAGCGTATCTCTAGCATGCATAGAGACCGAGATACAGTTACTGTAAAGTACAGGTTAGTGCAGGCGATGCGGCGAAATGCGTTTTTTTTAGCCTCCTGAAAAATAAAACAATTGAGTTAGGCGTTTCTGCCTGCAGCGATATTTGCATTAAGATTGTCACATCCTGAACTAAAGCTTATCCTCAGATGTAAAACCCCAAACAGTGTTAAATCTACGGAGAGCACCATCACGGGGGCAGTACCGCAGACTTAAGGAGGTACCTCAGCCTGCGAATAAATTTGGGTTCAGACCTGGTTCAGACGAATGTTTTTATTTTTAGAATGTCACTTCTTGTCCCATGGACAGACAAGTTTTCCAGAATATTTTTGTCAGAGAAGGCCAGGGCTGTGGAAGGATCGTGCGGACCATCCCTGTTTCAAACACGGTTGAAGAGCTGGAGGAGTTGCTAGATACACTAGCTGATACTTCGTGCCAGGTCTGTATTCTTGTGTTTGAATTTATTATGCTCTGATGTTTCTAACCAAAGGCGTATTCTGGCCGTTCCCCGTGGACTCCTCGGGGAATCGAAGGGAACGGCGAGAATAGAGGGAGTCACTCCACGCGGACTCCGCGTACAGAAACAGCGAGAACACGTGGAATGCTTCCAAAATGGAGTTTGTTCGAAAAAAATACATGCAGTTGACGAAATTAGACTGGATCCACTTTTTTGTTTTGTTTTGTTTATTCTGACTGTTTTTAATTGATTTTACAGCAAAAATTGATTCCCCTCTGAATCTGAAAGGGAGTCCTTTTTGATGATTTATTTTTATTTATTTATTTTATTTTATTTCAAATAAGGCCAACATGTTCCACAAAATAACAAAAACACACTCAACAAACAAACAAATGTAAATACGAGGTCACTTACGTGACTCCCGTCAAAAGCCCTGCGTACAACTCACGAGTCCACGCAAGCCATACAGGCAGAGAAAGCCGCATCTGAGGCCCACAAAGGATCCTAAGAAGTGGGCTAGGGGATCGGAGGATCCTGGTTTGAAGGGAAAGAATTGACCGCCTCCGAAGTTCACCAAAAGATGGAAGCCCTTCACCAACAAACATTCCCGATGCACTACAATTCCAAGGAAGACCGTGAAGCCACCGGAACGAATTATTATACATAACCCGAAAAGAATTCTCACATTTCACACTGACATTACACGCAAGAGGAAGGCAGTAAAGTGGCGTGCAGTAAGCCCTGAAAAGAAAACTCTTTACCGGGGCCTCGCAGCTACCAAACCTCCTTATCAGTATATTTGCTCTAATAGATAGAGACCTCATAAGCGAAGAAACATGCGCTTCAGCAGTCATCGAAGATGAAAACGTGAAACCCAAGTATTTGAAATGCTGGACAACTTGAATCTTTGAACTAGATAGTACAACATCTGGGATAATCTTCAAATGAAGACCACGTGGAATGAATGACATACACAGCGTTTTCTTCGTGTTGAAGACGACATCATGCATCAAAGCAAATTCGTCACAAACAGCCAGTAGCTTATTCAGTGCTGCTACTGTTGGGGCAAGAACGGCTAGGTCGTCAGCATAACTAAGGTTGTTGAAACACAGCCCTTGTATGAAGCAACCAACTCCAGTTCTAGCCAACAGCAAATTCAAATCATCAACATACAGGTTGTACAATAACGGAGACAGCACACCTCCTTGGCGAACCCCATTCAACACTGCGAATGGCTGGCTAATTACACCACTCCACTTCACTCGGAACTGCTGTGTCTGGAACCAAGCAGCTAGGGTTCCAGTTACCCTAGGGTCAATACCCCTCGAGACCATCTTATTCAGAAGCTTCTCGTGGTTAACCCTGTCGAACGCGGCCTTGGCGTCAATAAAACACACAAACACCGGACTAGAAAACATCCAGAAGTACTGGATCACTGCCTGTAAAATAAAAACACAAAAATCGGTTGACGATTTTTCTTTAAACCCAAACTGGTAATGTGAAGAACGAAGCTGGGGTTCAAGAATAGTATACAAACACTTCTCGAACACCTTTGACACGACTGCAGCCAGTGCAATTGGTCGGTAATTCGAAACTGCAGACATATCACCGGAGCTCGTCTTGGGTATGGGAACAAGACATACTTCAGTCAAAGCCTCCGGGACAAAATGATGATTCAGAAAACCATTAAATAGCACAGACAACATGCAAGTCACAGTCGGACCGGCAAATTTAATGTGGTTAGCTGTAACACCATCAAGCCCACCAGACTTACTACCTGCAAGCCCAGACACCACGCGAGAAATACTCTCTACGGATATCAGCTGCTCACCAGGGTTAAGCTGGGAGTCAATAAAGGCCTGACGCCTCAGACCACTCACATCCGATTCTACCGAAGAAAAAACTTCGCTGAAGTGTCCACGCCATAGCTCGGCAATCGCAACAGGGCCAATCGCTGGCCCAACTCTTTCTGCCGCTTTTGGCACCGATACACGTTGAACCTTCGCAACACACTTCCAAAACGCATTAAACCGAAGTGTCCCAAGAGCCCTTGCAAGTGCCGTAGCCCGAAGTTGCACAGTATGCTTCTTGCACCAACGAAGAGAACTACGAAATTTACAATTTAGAAGCCTTCGTATCCGATCGAACTCGTCACCAATCCGTCTACCATGAGACACCCAAGACAAAAATGCTGTTTTAGCAGCCAGGTAATGTATCTTCACATGACTACTCCAACCAGGCACGACCCCTGCCCCAGAACCAGACCTAGGGCCATGTAAGGCAGAAGTCGGTAAAGTTTCACATGCAGTTAGTAACAAAATACCAAGAATTGTTAGATACAAAGATTCTAGTTTTCTACAATGATCAGGGTTATTGCAAGGGTTTGAACTACAAGAGTATTGAGAGGAAGGCTCCAAACTCATGATTCTCCTCTCAACCCCTTTAGCATAAGACCCTTTCTGGGCCTCACTTACACTCTCCCAATTAATACGCGGAGGATTAACCACCTTTGGGGAAGAAAAACTCAAATTATCCGTACGCAGTAACGGGCCCGCAAACTCAAATGCAAGCGGGAAATGATCCGACCCAAATACATCGTAACGTATCCTTATATTTGATAACCTCAAATGCATTGCTTGTGAACATAAAATATGGTCAAGCCAAGACGTACTACCAGTATGGCTCATGAACGTAAATGACGTAGCTTCCAGCGCCACTACATCAGACAAAATAAGGTGGTTGAGCGCTGCATACTCCGCGATCTCCTTGCTGAAAACCGTATTAGAACAAGAATTAGCATTAAAATCCCCAACGAAACACACATTATCATAATCATTCGCTAAAGCCAGAAGCTTACCCAGATACATGGAAAACTCCGGGAGGTTCTCATTTGAGCATACCGGCATATATACATTAGCAAAAAGGTACCCAACTCCAGCTATAGAAACACAAAGTGACTGTAGCCTTTCATCAGACTGTATCGGGAAAGAAAGAAATGAGCAATACACTTTTCTACAAAGTACGGCAAGCCCTCCCTTCGGCCGTCCACGGAGTATGCCGTCGCCCGCTTTTGTAGCACACACACCATATGCTAAGAAATCTTGATCCACTGAGTTCAAAAGGGGAAGATCAAAATCAAACAACATAGTTTCTTGGAGAAAAACTAAATCATGATCTGTACACAGTGCCTTCACAGCAGCAATGTTCCGCTTAAATGAGTGGCAATTCAGCGATGCTAGTCTTAAATTTGAAGCCATTAGTTCGGTTCCGGAACCCGCGGTTCATAGAAAGTACGAACGATTATGCCTGCGGGCCAAAATTCCGGGTCATTCACGATGCTACGCATGGCCGCAGGCACCACTAGCTTAAACGAAGCGCAGTTTTGGCTCTTAGACTGTAATTTAATACACTCCACCCGACACTTCAGCCGCTTCCTGAGCTCATTTTCCAGAGACTTCTGATCCGTATCAGGGACAAACCGGCTAACAAACAGACGAGACACCTTTGTTTGTAGCACAGACTTTAATGCGGTGTTCTTAGTATTCGAGCCAACAGTTATCTTAGCCGATGGTGCTGATAGTCGGAGCATTCCCCGTCCGTGAGGACTTGCGAGAATACGGGGAGTGAGTCCCCGGGACAAACAAAAACGCGGGGACTCCTCAGGTGGAGTCCTCGGGGAACAGCGAGAACACGCCTCAAATGAGTGGTTTTCGGAGGTAGCGTGTGAGGTGGGAATGAGAGCCAGCTGGATAAAAGTTTAGGATGGGTAATCTAGCACATGAGTAACTTATCGTTTGCAGGGTGTATCTTGAATATTCCATATCAAGAAAGTTTCTAATCCAAAAGCTTCCACCTAGCCGAAGGCAGTGATTCAGGATATCGGCAACTAGTACTACAAGGTGTTTAGAAACAAAGATTCAGAAAAATGGTTAGTTTAAACTCAAAGGCAAACGGTGAGCAATAACAACACTTTAGTAACGTTTTATGTGTTTGTTCCAGGTCTGTGGAAGTTCGAATAGGGAAGACCGGATGCTTTTATGTGATGGATGCGATCATGGATTTCATATGGAATGTCTGGATCCACCTCTGGACGTTGTCCCGATTGAAAACTGGTTCTGCCCGGGCTGCGATCCAGATGTAAGTTGTTTGCATGCTTTGGCCAATGCTAAATTCCGTCTGACAACACTTCAGATACTATCTACAAGTGGTACAGAATATTTTCGATGTGTAATTAAGTAACATAGTAGACCATGTTTAGTTTAATGTTTTACAGAAATGTTACACTTAAAGGACCCCTCGCACTATTTACCTAGATAGGAACCTAGGAACCTAGATAGGAACCCGATGCCAAACAAGGGACACACTCTAAAAAAAAATATAAAAAAAACTAACTGTAAGAAAAATCTGAAACTTGGCAAACTTGGTCAACTAGCTAAGAACCACGTTTGGGCCAAATTTGAAGTTTCTGCGACTTTCAGAGCTGAAGTTATTCATAAAAGACACGAAAAACTGTCCCTTGCATGGGCGTTTTACGGTACTTTAGAACTATAGGCTGTGCTTGCAAGAAATAACCCACGGTTTTGTTGTTTTAATCCTTTTCCGAGGCCCGTTAACTTGTAGCGAAAACAAGGAAACAATTTACATAACCGGTTTTTCTGATGGAAAAACTTCTCGCAGACAACCGTCGACAGCGTGATACACATCGAAGGTAGCAAAACACGGCAAGTGAAAAAATCAGCGTTGTATTGTTAGAGGGGTTAGAATGTACCGTACGAAATTGGGGCCTCCGGGTTTAGAAATATATGTAGTGATTATTCAGGTAGGTTGCGTTAGTATTATAGGTAAGACAGGTCCTTTAAATGCTTGTAAGACAATTTTTCGGTAGCATTAACACATAGTGTGTTTTCTGATATCTGTGGATATCGCATATCCTTCTGTTAGATCTTATGAAATCTCGGACAGTGTTGAACATGAGAGGAAAAGTACACCCTTGTCAACGTTCCTATATGGCAACAAGCGCCTGATGTTCATAGTTTTCCATTTATATGATTTCTATGCTATATTCCCCCTTTTTAGTTTACACAGTTTCGGCGAGCTCACGCGTAACTATGACAGAAATTAGAGGGTGGTCTGCTCTTTCTACTTAGGACTACAGCAACTTAGCGAGCAGGTTCTTTGTTTCTACATGCGGCAAGGAAGGCAAATACTGTGTCCCAATGGGACAGGATAAAGCAGAAAAGGATTTAGCAGCTATTCGTGCTTCATATTTCCACTATTGTAAATTCTTTCTGTATTTGTCAAATGGTATCCAAATCACAAAATCATCAGTAAATTTCGTTCACTAAAATAAGCATCAAAATTAACGAGCTGTATAGAAAGCTGTTGCACTGTCAGAAGTTTCATAACAAATGGCACATAACACTTTCGAGAATAACACCTTTTCACTTAGAAATAAAGTGTTATGACCAATTAAGTTTACACTATTTCGTGCCTAGATCTCCAACAACACCTTCAATTGGTAAAAATACTGACGGGAACCAAAGAAACATAACATATAACATCCCAAAGTGTTATCTGTTGAAACCGCGCATCCTGCTGTTGTCGTTATGTAACTTCTGACAGTGTAGTATTTTTACCTATTGAAGGTGTTGTTGGAGATCTGGGCACGAAATAGTATAAACTTAATTGGTCATAGCACTTTTTTTCTAAGTGAAAAAGTGTTATTCTTGAAAGTGTTATGCGCAATCTGTTATGAAACTTCTGACAGTGTGGTTGTAGCGTTCTCCCCCAACCACGGTCTTTCCCGTTTGTTCAGAACCAAATGTAATTTTTTTATCGTTCAAGTTATTTCTTTTCTTTATTTTTCTTTCCGTACTTCGCTCCACTATTTCGGTTTTATAGAAGTGGCTAACAACGTTATCTTTTCATTAATTTTTTCGGTACTAACAGTATGTGCACTTTTTAGAGAATCATGGGAGATTCGCCAAGAGGAGATTTGTCGCCTAGACTTATGCCAAGAACCAGAGAAACGGAGAGGGTTCGAACCCGAGTCCAGAGACGGAGGACTGAGAGACCGGCCTCCCCACGGGTAAGTTCCACCGTAATATTTTTTCAACTTTAAAAGACCCACCGTACGTATGCTGCCTTTATATTATCGGTCGATGCCCAATGGGATTGTAAACTTCAGAACTTCCTGCCCTTTGCCATTGTTTTGTTTTGCACCAACGACTTTTTAGCGCTTTTAGTCCGAGCCGAGTTTGTCAGTCAATCAGCCGAAAGCTTCAAAGCCACTCCACAACTCTTTCAAAAGCAGTGGCATGAGAAGATTCCGTACCATCGCCGTAGGGATTTTCTGATTAATGTCTCGGTCGAGAAGTATGACAGTTGATTGTCACAGTGAACGAAATACGCCATGGCTGTCAGCTTAAGGGGGAGAATGAATGAATGAATTACTGTATTTAAAGCCATTTTTCAGGTCGTATACATACATATACAACAACAAACAACTACCAAACAAAATCATGTAACGCTCAACTTTCGAATAATAAGACCTTTCCGGACAAAATTTCCAACTGCTACTATATTTACTTTCGACGTCGACTTCAAAATTCCAAGAAGGGGCTCACAACCACCATCCCCAAGAAAACTCCCTCTTACCTCGCTTAGCCCCTGACACCTAAAAAGAAAATGGTCCAGCCCATCAAAATCACCGCAAATAGGACAAGGGGGAGAAGAAGAAACTGAATTCCAGCGGGATATAAGACTTCAGTGTCTGATCATGGTTCCATCTGTCCCGCGGGAGAAGTTTTTCAATGGTATAGTTATGTCAGTAAAGGATCTACTTAATAGTACAAACCCTAGAAGTATGTGCTGGATTGGTGCATTGATGGACCATTTAAGTAAGACAGTTAAAAGTATGTGAGGTTAGTTGGAGATTGAGGAAGTTGTTTTTTACGTTACGATACGATACGAATTTATTAGGTCAAATAACATAATAGTTAAAGAAGACACTATCAATAATTTATAAAACATACTGTCACTTACTCATTAAAATACTTTACAAAATATTGACGAAAAGAAGATCTATACCGGTTAGAATCTGATGGTTTGCAGGGCTCTAATTTATTTTGATGCCTCGTGTCATATCCGTTTCGTACCGGTTCCGGTAGCAAATTACGATGCTTACTTGATTCTAACATTATATTCCCGCATGTCATAGTAAGCTGGTGACGCCGGGCAACAAGGCTTTCCATACCAAGGAGCTGTATACCCTCTTCATAATTCGTGTACTCCTCGCCCAATATCACACGAACAGCTCGCTTCTGCACATTTTCGTGGTCATTACTTTGTTCCTTACTCAACCCTGGATGCCACACAGGACAAGCATATTCTAAAATACTTAATATACACAATTTCTAAAAATTTTAAAGTGAAGGACGACTAAAACCAAAACGCTTTGTAGTTACTAGATTCCTTAGTGCTACATTCGCCTTCTTAATAAAATTATGTACATGATCCGACCATGACATCTTTGAGTTAAAGGTCACACCTAAAATCTTCGTATTATTTACGATTGGCACATTTAGATCTCCTTGACTAGGAATCTAATTTTTTTTTAAATGAAACTCTCAAAACTGCTGACTTTTTCCTGTTGATTTTGAGCCGTTTTTCTTCGCAGTCTGATCCCAGACGACGAATTATCCCATCCGGACTGATCAGGGATTCAAGCTTTTGAAGTATCAGCAACGTCAAATAGTCTGCAAACTTGGCTAGGTTACGTTTTTAAGTTGATTAAAAGTTTGCCCGTATATTGAATGTAAAGGTTGTACTGTTTTTGTTTTGTTTTTGTTCATGGCCCAAGGGCTTCATGAACATCTATCTGTCATGGTTCCACCAATCAGTAAAGGGGGTATGTTACGATTCAGAGCCTCGTTTTTGTTGCAATAGTGTTGCCTCATCGCTGCTGCACACTTCTTTGCTTCTGCACAAGATGCGTTCTTGGATTCGCTGCCTACAATATTTCTTCTCGATTGAAGCAGCACCATGCAGGGAAGCCCGGACTTGGTCGGTGAGCAAGTTCGCGATTCTCGAGAAGCGGTGCCGTCTTCCTCGGAAGCATTGCAGTGCTAAAACGCGATTTAGCAGAAGCGGCCGAGAAGTGGACGTGCAGCGTGAAACAAAAACGAGGCTCAGATAAACTTTAGCTGTAAAAGCTAAGGGTTTGGTCTCATATTAACTTATTACAGCCCTCAACATCGCGTGCGCTTGCGACTACCCGGACTGTCAAGAAACGTCGAAAGACCACCCGAAGAAAGAAAACAACTGCAAAGGGAGAAACTCGGAAAGCTTCAAATGGTAAAGTGGGCAAGAGGAGAAAGAAGACACGAAGGATCCAGAGGAGAATCAAGGTAAGATAAAGTCACTACAGTAGGGGCTGAGCGGGGCTTAGTTCGTCGCTTTTCCTATGTCTGTCATCTGCTTTTTCACTACCTTGAGTTTTGAAGATGTCCGGAAGCTTGTGTCTCGAAATCCGGTGTCTGTTCTTGACCGGGGGGCGCGGGGGCTAAAAAGGGGAGGAACCTTGCATTTTTTTTTTAGGCTAAGATTTAGGAGGGACTGGAGATTTTTCTTCTTCAAAGTAATTCAGATTTTCTAATGAAACGAAGATGTTGGGTGAAATGAAGATAGAAACTCCAACCAGCTAGTCTTAACTTTCAGTCATCTCTTTCTCTCTGGAGCAGAGATGGGCGAATCTGAACCCGGATTCGGATTCGAATTCAGGATTCATCCTTTTGGCCGGATTCGAATGATTACCTTAGACATCAGTACTATCTGTCACCTTGACTTTAAAACTACAAACTATGTATATGATTTAATTTTGTTAAGGTCGGATTCGATTCTGGATTCAAATCCTCAGCATGAAATGGCGGATTGGATTTGGAATCGGATTGGCACCTAGTCCTGGATTCGGATTTGAATCCTTTCATGATCGGATTCGCCCATCTTTGCTCTCGAGTCTCTTAATCATCCGCCCTATTCCGACTTCGGATCGATTGCCCTTCCAGTTTCCTGTGTCATAACCAACCTTTAAAGGTCTCATTCGTCAAAACTTCAAAAATGTATACCAAGATCTAAAACCCACAAGACCCGAAAGGTCATACAAAGGTAAAAAAAAATGCACCCGTATTAAGGGACAAGAATGTCGGAGAAACCAAGCTGATAAAAGTTGTGGTGCACCAAAGCTACCCGATATATTGGTCCGCATTGCCCAACTATGAAGAAAGATAATTTTGCTATTTATTAGGCTAATATAATTATTTACATGACTCGGCGTTCGACTAATATGACTTACTATGATCTTTGGCATCAGGTCAAGTAGGCCATGGCAAGTCGGAAGCTCTTTAGAGTTATCAGGGACTTGCTGCAGTAAAGTAGGACATCCGTCTGTCCGTTCTCGCGATACGTCCTTGTTCCGACTATGCATTTCCGGATGCGAACGAGGCCTGTGGCTGTACCCAGGAATTTTCTCATTCTCACGTCTCGTTAATGTTCAATACATTTTGATTTATTTTATTAAAATATGTGTGAGATTTTGAAAAAAATAATAAGAACAGAAATGATTTTAAATTTTCTTGAAATTTAGAAGGTTTAGATGATATGATATGATATGATAATTTATTTTAAAGTGGGTCTAAATAAAATTTTAAATATAAGGGCAGATAGCTTGCCACTTGGTGAAAGACGAAAGTATTTGGGAAGTGTTAGGGAGAAATTTGGTCCTTACTTTTGTCCAATGTGCGGTGAGGGAGACGAGGATCTAATTCATTTTATGTGTAGTTGTGATGAAATTGAGGATCTGAGGGAGGAAATTTTCAAGGTAGGGATTCATGGGAGGAAGTGGTTGTTAAATATTATACGGAGTAGGGATTTTCTTAGTATAAGAAACCTAGCGAGGTTCCTCAGAGTGGCTAGTCTTCACAGGGAAAAGTGTTTGAGTGGAGTTTAGTGTGAAATAGTAGTGTGACCGTTTATTTTTGTATTTACATGTAATTATTTGTGTTTCTTTGTTATGGCCTTTGGGCTTTCAAGGCAAATAATATCATACTATATCATGTTTGCTTAAAGCCCGAGGGCCATCGCATACAGAAACAAAATAAAAAACAAACATCAACTCTTCTAATATATCTTATCTACAGAAACTCTTCTCTATGCTTCCAGCCTATCCGCAAAAACCTTCCAAGCTGCCTAACCCCGAACAAACTTTTATTCTTGAAATTTTCCACCAACCAACCTTCCCCGAAAATTTGCTCTCCAAATATTTCAACTCTCAAATCCTTCAGTTCCACACATTCGCACATAAAATGAAACAAATTCTCGTGTAGGTGTTTATAGTTGTTTTATTAGAAAGAGCTTGCGACACTAACTGGTTAAAAATATTAACGTCACCGAGTCGTAAAAACTCATCCTCATAAATCATAAATGAAGCCACGCGGGTTTAAAAGAATAAAATAAAAAATAAACTAACCCTATGGTGCCGTGCGATACGGATGGTCGACGAGCTATCAGGTATAGACATCCGCCGACGATCACCGAAGTCGATACGCGGATTTTCGCGAAGCTCTTCTCGAGGTTCAAGGTTTAACTGTAGTACTTCTTAGAAAATAGAGATAAAAGGTCGAAGCTGCAGACGGAAAGTCGGGTGACAAAAAACCGGTACAATAATACAAAAATAGTAATTTGACATAACTAAAGAAATAAAAATAAAAATGTAGACGCCGCCCAACAAATGAGCTGTTCTTGGTATCAGTAGTATCATATTTCTATGCATTTATGCCAAAAGTACCATGGGTCCTGACTTAGCCGAAGGCAAAACAGAACTATTGGTCCAGGCTAGACTAAAATTGAACTACGACAATATTGGATTACGGGTTAATTCCGTGGCTCTTTGAATGCAATGCATTAAGAGCGTGTTCCATCCTACTTACCGTAGTTACCACGCATGATGTCACAAATTCTGCCTTTTTGTCGTCAAGGCTGGAACGACTTTTCTACTTTTTGTGAGGTTGGAACGGATTTAGTAACTAATAGTTACTATTGGTACGAGGGTGGAACACGCTCTAAGACACAGCAAGAAGACATAGAAGATAAGACTCGAAGACTGCTCGAAGAGATCTGTAAATAAATAGGTGGAAGAGGGAGGAAGTAAACTAGGAAGAGTATTGCAGAGCTAAGTGCTATGGAATGTATAACAATGTATGTAATTAATAGTTGTTGTATTATTTTGTTCATGGGCCGAGATGTTTTAATAAACGTCATCATTATCATATGTATTCTAGGTAATGCTTCGCAAGGATCACGTCAAATCCGTCAAAGCTCGGCTGTCAGAACAGCTTGGACTGGTACTGCCCCGAAGAGAAGACCCGAGCAACCTGATTGTGCCTCCTCCCCGATTGAACAGAGGGGACATGTCCCTGTCTCTTCAAAGGACCTTTGCCGGGATCCCATCTCTAACAGTGTTTGGATCTAGAGACACCATAGACTACTACTCGCCACCAGGGTTAGTAAATTCAGTTAGTGGCCTCTACACTGGCAGAAGTTGTAGCATAACAGACGTATGCGCAATTTCAGCAGAGAATACTCTGGGTAGCCTATTACTTTCCAGTGCTAGCCTACATGAAACGCCCAAAGTTTTTTTTTTTTTTTTAATTGTTATAATGATAATGTACTTCCTTTCCTTAATAACTTGTGTTCTACACGCTAGCATTGGATCACCACATGACACAATTACATAAATAGACGTTGTATCTATACGTACAACTTATGAATATCGCTTAACTTAAGTAGAATTAAAATATTGGGTGGAATGGGGATAAAAGATCTCTAATAGCGATCAGTCTAGTTTATGGGTGGTCAATCTAGTCTCTGGGAACCTTGTGTTAAATATTATCAATTTCTAACAGTCTCCCGTCCCGTTAGTTTGTCCATATCTTGTATGTTCTTGGAGTAGAGCTAAAAGCGTGAAGCATTTTTATTTGTTATTTATTGAAACCCGCTTAATGACCAGCACAAAGCTGTGCGAATAAACGGAGATTTTAATTGTTTGAACTTCGAAAAAAAAAACTTTATTACCATGCACTTATAGCTGTTCATCGATTCAGCGTTAAGGTCTAATGCGATCCGCGATAGTGGTGAATGGGTCGGAATGTTTCTGTGAGCGTGTTCCACCCTTCTAACAATAGCAACTATTAGTTACTATTTTCGTTCCAACCTCGATAAAAGTTACTACGCTGATCGTTCCAGCCGTCTCGAAACAGTAACTATTTGCTTACCACGCTCGGGAGCGTAGTAATCGTGGTAACTACGAATCTCTGTGATGTGATTGGCCGGATTAGCCCGTGGCACTATCTTTTGCTGAAAATAGAAAAATACGTTCCAACCTTGACGCCAAAGAGCCAGGATTCGTGACGTCATCCGTAGTAACTACGGTAAGTAGGGTAGATCACGCTCTGTGTCATGAGAAGTAACTAATACTTCATCAGGGATACCTGCTGTCCAAGGGAGTTCTTCCACTCAGGTGACATCTACTGGCAGAGTGACTTCTGCTTAAAAGTTTTCTCCTGTCTGGAGGACTCCTTTAAAGAATAGAGGGAGTCACTCCACGCGGACTCCGCGCACAGAAACAGCGAGAATACGGGGAAGGCTTCTGAAATGGATTTTTTTCGAAAAATGAATATGCAGCTGAAAAAAGTAGTCTAGATCCACTTTATTTTTGGTTTTGTTTATTCTGATTCTTTTTAATTAATTTTACATGGCACCTACAACAGCAAAAATTGATTCCCCTCCGAATTTGAAAGGGATGATGGTGATGATAATCGGAGCATTCCCAGTCCGTGGGGACTCGCGAGAATACGGGGAGTGAGTCCCCGGGACAAACAAAAACGCGGGGACTCCTCAAGTGGAGTCCTCGGGGAACGGCGAGAATACGCCTTATTTCTCTAAAATATTATTTTCTTCTAGGTCTGATGACGAGGGAGAGGGTGGTCTCGGCCTCCTTACCCGGCGTCCCCGGATGTCCACCAGCTCCATTGCTAACATAATCCGTCAGAAGCGCCAGCTTGTCCAACCCCCACCCAAAATCCAGAATAACACCCCCGTTGACCTACTCGGTTCTCTACTTGACACCCAGTCAATGTTCTTGTCGAAAAACCCAAGCAAGCAAATTGAGATAAAGCGAGATGGGTCCCTAGTCCATAAAACCCCCAGTGCAACTGTGCAGCATAAGAGGAATGAGACACCTAGACTAGCCCCGAATCTGAACGGGCCGGACACTTCAAACGCGCTGCCTGTACCAAAGGGAGATAGTGAAAAAGTTGATGTGAATACAAGCAGTGCCCCAGTGAGAGAATCTCATGGTGGAGGCAGAGGGGGGAACATAAATGGGCCCCCTCGTGGCCCTTCCCCCAATCGTAATCCTCCTCCGCAGAATTTTTCAAATAACGGTTTTGCCAGAGATTGGAACGTTGGTGCCCGGGGGCCGTTAAGTTTCAGTGGTGGGAGAGGTAATGATCAGCCTCAATCCCTACTGGGTATGAGGATGCCCTTTGAGGGAGATGTATCAGTTAGACCTCCAGGTAGGGGTAGAGGCCGAGGGCAGCAGGATGATAGGGAAGAAAGAGGCCCGGGGTTTCAAGAGGGGCCGTCCAGCAGATCTGACCTGTATGAGCGACGTGAGCCCTGGTCAAGGCGAGACAAGGAGTCGAATGAAGGAAGTCTATGGGGACGACGGGAGGATTCAGGCCGGCCGGATTTTAGCCCTCGTGGACCTACCGGATTCCCTTCGCTTAACAGGCCACCAAGACCGGAGTTCCTTGGTAGTAGACCACCTCGGCCTGACGGGCCGAGACCACGATTTGACGGGCCAGATTTTCTTGGAGGCCGTATGCAGAGGCCGGATGGACCAAGACCGCAAGGCGAAAATTTCCGACCGCGCTTTGGCCCAGGCTCGGATAACCCGCGACCCCGCTTTGATGGGCAGCAAGATGACTCCTTCAAGCCACAATTTGGACTTGGTTCCGACGGCAATCGCCCCCGTTTTGATGGGCCAAAAGATGGCTCTTTCAGGCCACGGTTTGGACCTGGTTCAGAGGGCCCTCGACCACGTTTTGATGGACCTCAGGGTGAACCGCTTCGACCACGATTTGACGGTGCTAAAGGACTTTTGGAGAGTCCCAGACCACGATTTGTTGGCCCGGGACTAGAAAGACCTCCTGGACCAGTCAATATGTCCGAGTGCATTCGACCTAGGTCTTTACTTGGGGAACCTCCCCTAAGACTGCCGTTTGAGCCTATTAAACCCGGGACCAGTGCAAATAGGATGCCGTTTGGCGAAGAATTAGGACCGCCCCCGCGAAACCAGGAACCCGATTCCTTGGGGCTACGTCGCAGTGACTTGGAGAACAGGTCCCTACCTAGGCCTGATGCTCCTAGAATGCCTCCACCTTCACCTCAGCGACACCTAGGCCCCGTTATAATACCAACCTCGCCCGTAAGACCGACCGGTTCGAGACCTAGTGTGACCCCGAATAGGCCCCAGGGTCTTATGGACCTAGTCCTGGAAACGCCACCCGAGGGGAGTCTTGCTGCGGCTAATAGTGAATTTCCTCGGTTTTTAGATCCAAGCAAGCCCCCTGACGTGGTGAATGCCAACCCTAGTTTCGTTAGTCGCCCCCCATTCTTTGAAAGGCCCCCTGATGTAGTTCAGGCCCAGCCACCCAGTTATAATGCCGAACAAAGTGAGAGCTATGACGGGACCACCTATCCCTTCGACCCAACCGCTGCTCAGAGTTATCAGCAGAATTTCACGGGTTTGAATCCTACAGCTGGGAATTTCGCAGGCCAGAATTACGGCCAGCCTGGGTCTTTTATGGGTTACCAGGCCGCGATGGGTCAGAATCCGATGCAGTCGCCGTATGGCCTCCCTCTGCCAGCTTTACCCGCGCAGTACGATGCTGCAGCACAGCCGGATTTAATACCGCAAATGCCGCAGTTTTTTAATTCGAATCAATCCGCGCCGCCACTGTTCCCTTCCGCAGCCACGATTCAGGCGGCAGAAAACTCCCGAACAGACTATTACGACCCGGCGGAAGCTCTTGAGAATGATGATGTGATGGATATCCCTGTCCCCGCTCCTAGTATCTCCATGGATATTCCGCTGCCGAGTGCAGAAATTCCGCTTCCAGTGCGCGAGGAAATTCAGATTTCTGATGACTCCGCGGATGACGAACCCGTTCAAGTTCCGGTGGAGGATTTGACCTTATTTCCGCTTGACACCGCGGAGAAGAAGCAAAGTACTGATGCAGAAAGGCGGAGCTCCCTGAACGCTGTCGCATCCGCGCTTTCCGCAACGACGCGGCGGACAGGAATGATTCAGATTAACTTGAAGTCGCAGCAGGCCAAGCAGGAGGAGTTGGTGAATACGATTAGCCGCCTGGCGAAAGCGTCGTTGGAGAGCATCGTCGCGGAATTCAACAGTAAAGCGAATGCTAAAAGCCCGCGTGAGGAGGAATCTGAAGAGAGGGAGATAGATCAGCCTGAGGGTTAGTATTAAATCTCTTGCTGTTTTCGCGCATTCGCTCATCTTCGAATTTGGTATTTTAGTAAGCCGCGTACGCCTATTGACCTCGGGCAATTCAAGGTTGAAACAAGAAAGTATTTCATAAACCTATGCTAGAAGATGTACAACTTGTTTAAACCACGGTCTTGCACAGCTATGCCAGTCTTAGTGCTCATTCGCCGTAAACGAATGGGCTGAAGATGACCCGCTGCAATGTAATTTACTATAGTTTTGCTATTGCGCCTGATCTTTTGACAAAGGGAATCCACAACTGCCGACGTCTGGTTCTCATCCAGAAGCAGGTGAAAAACGTCGCAGCTTCAACCTAATTTTATTCTTATCTTATCCATTATTAGTTTGTAGCGAAGGGAGAGGAGGTTTATTGGGATCCCAAAACGTAAGTACCTGTGACATGGCAATGTCCGTCTGTCTGTGAGCACGATAACTCTCGAAGGGAATGAGATATTTTGATGAAACTTGGTGTAAGGGTTCTTTGAGTCAAGGGTAAGGTCAAGTTCGCAGATGGGCTTTGTACCCCTACATTTAGGGGTGGGGGAGGGGGTTCAAATTAAGGGGCAAACAATATATTTTTAAACAGCTAATTTGATAGCCGATTCTAGGGTAAGAATACATGCTGAACATGATGGTGAAAACCATTTTGTCATCGGACAAGCACCGGAAACCGGAAAGTTGGTTAAAAGTAAAAGTTTCATTTGAAGTTGATTAAATGTTCGATTTAGGGGTAAGAAGACATGCTGAACACTTATGTGAAAAGCATTTTCTACCCAGAAAACTAGTTCGCCCGGAATCCGGCCAAAATCGGAAAATTTGTTAAAAGCAAAAGTTTTATTTGAAGTTGATTAGGTGACAGATTTAGGGGTAAGAAGATACGCTGAGTCTGTATTTATAAGTTAAAGTTTCATTTGAAGTTGTTTAGATGTTCTTTATAGAGATAAGGATATACGTTGACAATTAGTTCACTCTGAATTCGGCCAAAACCGGAAATTTGGCAGAAGTAAAGCACGAAGTTTCGGTCAGTGTCGTCAAAATAGATATGGCTGATAGAGGTACATCTGAACTTGGTTTTCTCTGATGATTAGCCTGGCGAAGACTGGATCTGGCGAAGACAGGACTCAGTTGTCTGGATCAAATATTAGATTTTTGGGATCCCATTGAAACCTTTGGTCTTGTATATAACGCGCGACAGTAATCATTAAAAAGACAAACGTCGAATTAAGAGAACAAACAGAAGAAAAAAAAAACAATAACACGACGTACTATTTACAACAAAAAACGGGAACGACGAGTGCGAGCCGCCTTCTCAGGCAGGATTCGAACCCGCCCCCCTCCCTACGTTTGAGATTAGATATTTGGACGGTTCGAGAAAGACATATCCAATGCACCTTAGTCGCTCCAACAAGATAATGTGCAACCAAATTATAAAATTGCCAGTTTATTATAGTTGCGGTTTTGCCGATACCATGGTATCTGTTACCACGGTAATTGGATCTGCTATTAGTCGTTTTTGCAGTTACCGTTGCAGCTGACACTACGGTTTTGCTCTGCAAAAACGATAGTTGCAGGATCTTCGCTTTGAAATCATTCAGAAATACATAACTTCTTTCTCACCAGTTTGAAAAAAAATAGACTTTTGTGTTAGTGATGACGAAAGTGAGATGAGTTTTTTAGATACCATGATCAGTTAGCACGGTTCGACCGTGGTATCTGAATATTTGTTACCACGGTGACTGGCCAGATACCACGATACCGTGGTATCAGATACCATGGTATCTGCAAAAACGCAACTATTGTTACGATGGTTAAGAATCTGTTCATATTTTGCAGATGACGCTCTACCACCAATCGTAGATGAAGTCACTGCTGTGGAATCATCAGAGGCTTCTGAAGTTGTACCCGCTATTCCCGCGCCATCTATCCCTGAACCGGACACACCCGCGGAAAACGCCACCCAACGTGAGGATGAGGAGGAAAATCGGAGAAGAAAAATTAAAGAAAATTTGTCACTTCTAGCGGAAATGGAGAGTAAGAAACGCGCTGATAGTCCCATTTTCGACGAGGAACCTGATAAGAAGGAAAGAAGTAGGAAAAAGAAGGAGAAACAAAAGGACAAATGTAAGTGTATTGAGATATTTGATGGTGCAAACGGATACGTCAGACGTCTGACGTCTGACGTATCCGTTTGCACCATCAAATGTGATTTGCAGTCAGCTTGGGCTGAAGGAATATTTAAGTGTATTGAGGTCTCGGGGTTCCCAACATGGGAGCCTATATCATTTCTCCAAAAGATGACAGAGGATTGAAGGTATATTCACGCCATAAGTCATGTCAAGATAAACGCGTAATGATGTGTTTCAAATAAGCGTTACGAATCGTGACAGGGCCTCGCTCTGCTCGGCTGCTAAATATTTGTAAAACGCATTTATGTAAGAAAAATAATTTTCAGTTTATTTAATTAATAATGAGTTGGTGGCCTCAACGGTCACAGTTTCAATCCTATGTGTCGGACGACTAGGTCGTAGGAAAAAGTTTAACTGAAAAGGAGGCTTATTATTACATCTATATTTGGATACCCTGAAATATTCTGACCCATTTAAGAGATTTAGTATTTTTTCACCCGAGGCTCTAGTATGACATTCAGAATGTGCGCTGCTTGCACGACAACCGAAAATTCATCCAGACGCGGAGATTTTGAATTTCAAAACAAGTCTGCATTTGCAGGATTAAAGACGCCAAGCGTGGAAAGGTCAAGGTGGAAGAAGGTAGGAGAATGATGTTAAGATATGTCTTGCAAGGAATCTGCCGTTTGTAGTTTATTTTCGGCAATGGCTTACCTTTTTAGTCGGTAAATAGTTCAAGCATAGAGGGACGGGCGCATAGAGGTATCACAAATGCGAAAGAATAAATACATTCGATGAAATCCATTATCAGGATAGCGCACAAAAGGAGTAACGCATTTTTGTCGGGTTTCCAAGTTCATTTAAGTGAACGCATGATGCGTAACTAGACTGTCGGGTCTTGGCCCTTTTCAGTTAAACTTTATAGGGCACTCTTACCTATATTACTGCTTCAGTTATAGTCAACGTCCCTAATCGCTCCATTCTAACGGCACTACCCCGATTTTTGCGGAGAGCTGAGCGTATCGGAGAATCCAAGAGTCGTTTATTGCGGTGGAGGCATGCTGATTTGAACGCTGCCCAATTGCGAACGGTCGCCGAAGAAAACACTAAAACCCATATCAACCATCTTTTACTGGAAGAACTGTTTCTTTCACATTCAGTTTATCATATGCTAGCTGGAATCTAAAGTTATTTGCACTTAATTTTAAGCGGCCGTAGTTTCACGCAGCTTTGAATTCACAACAAAACTTATGTGCCACAAGAGAGCTGAAACAGTTGGTTGTTATCTGATACCAAGTTTGTTATTTTACTTTCTTATTTGACGGTTTTATAAGCAAGAAATTGAGTGAAATATTTGCAGAAGCGTTCAGATAAGCATGCTTCCATCGTAACTCAGTTATTTTCAAGCAGCTAACAACATGTTCTTTTCATTCAGCTCAAGACCAGCCAAAGACCGACTCGTCGAAAATATCTGAGAGTCTATCAACAAAACCCTCCCGAACTGGATCACCCAGTGATTCAAAAGAATCTCCCGCCGAAGAGCCGGTTGCCGTTTCATCACTAGTCGAACCGTCAGTTGAGGAGCAACGTCCTACCGACAAGAACCAGACCGACAGGCAGACAGAACGAGATCGGTCGCCGGAAAGAGACCGGCCAGAGCGTAGGGACCGATCGACAGGCCGGAGAGAACGGGCCGACCGGTCGACAGAAAGAGACCGTAGGGACCACCGCGATAAGTCCACAGACAGGACCCGCAGAGACGTTACCGACCGATCGACGGATAGAGATCGTAGAGACAAACGAGACCGTTCGAAAGACAAGGATCGCAGAGACAGGTCAAAAGAGAGAGATCGCAGGAACAAGTCAAAAGAAAGAGATCGTAGAGACAGGTCAAAAGAAAAAGATCACAGAGACAGGTCGAAAGAGAGAGATCGCAGGGAAAAGACAGACAGACCGACAGAAAATGATCGAGACAGGACCCCTGCACTGAGTGACGATTCGTGGATTGAAAGAAGTGACAAAGACAAAGGGAAAGATAAAGACAAAAAGGAAAAGGACAAAAGAGGGGGGAAAAGTAAGAGAGAAAGAAAGAATAGAAAACGAAGCCGATCTCCGAAAAAGAAAGAAAAGCACAAGAAAAAGAGCAAAGATAAGCGAAAGGAAAAACATAAGAAGAGGGAGAAGAAAGCAGAAAGTGACATAAGCCTAAGTGATGTTGAGGGAGGAGTCCCTCAGGTGGATGCAAGCCCAGTCTCATCTGATGAATTTCCAAGACCGGAGAGTCGAGGAAGTGTTGAGAATATTTCAGACAGCTCACTTAACCTCATCTCGGATGCTGAAGATGGTGAAATTCCGACTCAGCTTGAAAAGCCCGCTCCCAAACCTTTGGACAAATCAGCCGTGTCCGAGAAGAAGGACGCCGATAATACCGTCCCTACCGGGGACTTCGAGGAAGGGGAGATATCGGAGGATTCACCGGAGCGGAAAAAGCGCGCCGGGAAAATTGCGGTGGTTTTACCGCCAGCAAATAGACCTGAGTCGGATTTGCGTTTTGCGGAGAAAGTGGCGCCGCAGGGGGATCTTGTTGATGTGGAGTGGCGAAAATTCACGAAGAAAAGCAGATCTTACAGAGAAGTTACCCTCGCTGAACCCGAGCCTCAGAAACCTCAGGAAAGCTTGGCTAAAACCCGTTCCCCTTCTCCTGCTACAAGAGGACGTTCTCGCAGTCATTCACGTGAGGTCGTTCAACGAGCTGAATCCCCAGTTGAACGTGCGCCTGTACCCGAGCGTGAAGAAAGCACAGAGCGTGTCGTCTATAGGAGGAGTGAATCGCGTGAGAATGTGCGAACACGTGATAATTCACGTGCGCGCCGCAGTGTCTCGCGTGGGAAGAGACGTGCCAGCTCGCCGCATAAGCAGTTTACCCCGCCACGCGATATTGCCAAAAAGAAGAAATCTCCGGAGAGAAAACGCCGAAGCACTTCGAAAACGGCGCGAAAGCGGAGCCCAGAACGTCGCAGGCCAAGCCGATCACGCCCCAATAAGCGTGGAAAGAGCATGTCAAAGTCGCCAAAACGCCGTCGCTCTCGATCACCATTGAAGCGCGAACGCTCCAAATCGCCAATTAAGCGCGGTCGTTCCAGATCGCCAATAAAACGCGGACGCTCTCCAAGAAAGTCGCCAGTCCGCAATCGCGGACGTTCTAAATCACCAGTTTCCAAACGCGGAAGGTCGCAATCACCTGCGCGCAAATCCAGCCTGACACGACCGCAGCGATCACCACCACGCCGTCGGAGCGCGGGGCCCCTATCCCCTGCGCGAAGGGAGGAGTTAGTACCGCGATCCCGTTCGCGGTCTCTTAAAAAACGTCGTGAATCGCGAAATCGTCGGCGGCGACGAAGCCATGATAAAAAGCGGAAACAGACGAATACATCTGAGAGTGAAAGCTCGTCGCGTTCCCGTTCTCGCTCCCGCTCCTTGTCAAAAGACAAAAAGGAAAAACGCAAAAAGAAAAGCGACGGTAAGAAGAAAGGCAAGAAAAGGACGAAAGAAACGGAGACGGCGCCGCGGAAGGAAGTCGTCGCAAGCGGCGATAATATCCGTATTTCTGTCAATTTCCCGAAGACCACGCAGCCTTCCGTCGCTATTCGCGGAAGGCGGCGACGGAAAATTATGACCAGACCGCGAGTTCCTCCCGTCATGATTGACTTGATTGAAGGAACGGAAATAACGATGGACCCGCTTGCGCCGGTACTTGTCGAAATCGACTCTGAAGGAGAGCGAGCAATTTCAAACGTTGCATCCGTTGACCCGGAACCTTTAACGGATAGTCCGGCGGATTCCGCCGTGCCGGAACCTCAGTCTGTGGCAGAAGAGTTTGTTCCCGAAGAACAACTGCTTCCACCCGTAGTGGCGCAACAGAAGATACGGATCCGAATCCGGGAAGAGCCGACCCTCGTAGACAAGAGCAGGGACATATTCTTCGACGAAGATGCTCTTTCAGCTCCTAGTCGCGGTCCGGTCACACCACCGGACCCGAGCCCAAGAAAAGACGAATATGACCCCTGCGACCCGACAGAATCCCCACCAGAAGCCGAAAACCACCTGTACTCACCCCCTACCCCACGGGAGGACGCATCACCCAGCCCGCTACCTGAAGAAGAACAATCCCTCGCCTCAGAGGCTAAGAGGGATAGCTTGCCCTCAAGTCCTAAGAAGTCTACTCCAGATTTTAGGGCAAGATCCCCCGAGGGGGTCAAAGCTACGGCGGTGGTTACCCCCCTACCACCATCGAAGCCGGTACAAGCTGTGGTGCATACCCAGAAGCCGGATTTGTCGCAACCCCCTCCGAACCTGCCGCAACAGCCGATGGTGAACCCTGGCATTGGGTCGATGGTGCCCCGATCGTTTGTACCTCACCAGCTTCTGGCAGCGGCTGTGATGGCCCAAGCCCAGCAACAGGTTAGTTCATTTCGCTGTTGGCCATGCAACAAAGTCAGAGCTTGGATACACCGGGCTCATTTCCTGGCTTTTTGAGTTGCAAAAGTAGAAAAAAGAAAAAGAATAAGATACAACTAATTCCGAATGTTGTCGTTTTGAATTCAGGAGATCAATTAGGGCAAAACAACGTGTACAATTATGTTACAGGAACCCTAATTGACCCCTAGTTGCAGTCTGTTCATTATCCCCAAGCCTCCACAAAGTCCATCAAATCTCACGTCCTCTAGGGATTTTCAATTGTTTGTCGAATAGGCTGGTTTTTGAGCCCAGTGTGACCAAGCTCCCCAGTGAGAAACTCCTGGCTGGGAGCCAGGCTTTTGGTCTTCGCTCATATTCGACTTTTAGGTAGTCCGAGTTTACCCAGTATTTTGCTCTTGTAATTTAGAAGCCTACAAACTTTTCAGAATCATGTTAAAGTTAAACTGAAAAGGGCTGAGATAGGACAATCTAGTTACCCATCACTTATTCACTTAAAAGAGGCTTGAAGACCCGATGAAAATGCTTTACTTCGTTCCTCCGCTATAATCGATTTTCATATAGTGGAATTTCTCTGTCAGATTTTTGGTACCCATATGTGCTTTTACCTGTGTTGTATGCTTGACGCGATTTACAAAAAAAATAAGTGTTCACGTTACCTTCCGCAAGCTAATCACTGTCTGCTAAAAAGCCGGGTTTGTAGATTCAAATTTTCCGCGTCATAGTAGAAGTTTCCGTTGTGAGTGACGGCCTTAGATATTCTGAATGTCAT
Organism: Branchinecta sandiegonensis; assembly: GCA_030848855.1. NCBI lineage: Eukaryota > Metazoa > Arthropoda > Branchiopoda > Anostraca > Branchinectidae > Branchinecta > Branchinecta sandiegonensis. The sequence continues at coordinate 4,512,760 of JAUPMV010000012.1, forward strand.
ACTAGAGCAAATATAGTGAACAAAAAAAAACCTTACAATCCCAATAATGTTGTGTATTCAGTTAAATAATACAAAAATAAGTTGGCCTTTCAGTTAAACTTTAACATTGAACTTATCCTTTCCGAATATTTGGCGCAGGAAGCGTGGAAGCTTGGACTGAGGGGCTGACAACCAAAGACAATAACAGCTGGAAAGACCGGAAACTCCGCTAAAACCGCGTCGATGAAAATCGACTGGGCCGCTGCCTAGCGTTTGGACTTTGTCCAATTTGGAGCGGTAGATGATTCATATAATCAAAACAAGACGGCGTGAATCCTTAATGTCTGTCAATATTAGTTGACTTGGAATTAGTGATTGCCCGCCCGTGAATTCAACACTCGTCTTCCGCTAAAAAAGCGACTAATTGTATTCCTGCTTACTTTTTATTCCAATTAAAGCTATTCATAAATGATTGTTAAACGCGGAGTCTGCAATGATTGAGAGCGATATTTCGGATCTTCTTGGTAAGGGTCTACGTTTGGATGTTGAAGCCTAAACTGACTGGGAAAAATACAGTAAACGACTGACAAATTACTTATGCAGTTGCAAATATTTATCGATTTGTTTAGAATATTTCTGACATGTTTACAGTCAGTTTGGGCTAAAGGAGAATTCATATTATTACTGCAACGCCGAATATAACCAAAACGATTAGGTCCAACACAGGTAGTTGGATTTAATCTGTGTAAAGTTGAATATAAGCTTAGATAGATTACCTGCTAAATTGGTCAAAGCATGGAAATGCTTAAACAAATTCAAGGATACGGTACACAGCAACTTACAACGCAATCTCCTTCTGTAGGCTAAGAAAATAGTTTTTAATCGTAAAGATGGATTAACAATTTTTTTAGAACACCTGAACTGTTTCAGCTTGTTCATAAGGGACCGAAATAAGCTCGTAAACAGCGGCTGATCTGTTCAGACGACTGTTTGGGGTTTACGGGAGAATTAAAAAGAGAATAAAAATTAACACAAACATCTTGAGTTTGTCAAAGTCAAATATAGTTGACTTGTAGTCTTCAGACTAGATAAAATTCACAAGTTGAATATTGACAGACTTCAAGCGACTCGGCATTTTAAGTTAAAACAAATAAAATTAATTTAAATATTTGATTCTAATGAGAAAATAAAATATAATTAATAATAAGTATAAATAATAAGAACAGAATGATATCATTTAGTGTTGTTCAGTCACTTTTCAGTGAAGGTTGAACGGAAAAATTATTTCAAGTATTATTTTTTTTAAAGAAAAACAACGAAAACAAATATCAGACAGATACAGAATACACATTGTTGAGATTAGAAAATTTTTCTACATTTTTTTAAATCATTTAGTAATCCTGGGATGCTTAACGTAAAAATCCTGCTCTGTTCACACTGGTCTGACAAAATTTGAACTGGATTGGCCTAATGAAACTCGCCAAGTTTGACATAATTCCCCTAATTACTGTTTGTTTACTGTCCCAAGAGTAATCAAAGGTCACATTCCAAAGGATTTACTTTATCCCGATCGGTCACCGCGATGAAAATATGCGCCTATTTGGGAGATCATCGGCTGATTTTTTTGATATTTTTCTGAAGCTATTCAACACGTAAATCAGCCGTTGATCGAGTGTCGACCGCTGTTTCAGCCCCCTGTGAACAGGATTCACCCGATTCACGCCCTCTTGCTTTGATTATATGAATCATCTATCGCTCAAAATTTGACCAAGTCCAACCGCTAAACGGCGCTGATTGTTGCGACTCATGGGGCTTACGGGAGTTTCCGGTCTTTCCCACTTTGACTGTCTTTGCTGACAACGACTTGTTGCGGAAGTTGGTTCCCTTTCGCATTGCGATTTCCAAATTTTCATCAGCAGGTATCTTTTTGAAGCACTAAGATCTCTCTTGTCCCCCTTGAGGCTGTTTGAATCGAATGCAAGAAGTTCTACTACACTGTCATGAGTTTCATAACAGATAACACAAGGATGCGCGCTTTCAACAGACAGCAGATTTTTTTTTTAATATAATAACAACGTTTATTTCCTGAATAGCTCATATAATTACTCGCTAGCGTCGGATCGTCACACAATTATTAACACGGCTAAAGCTTAATAATCAATTAGGGGTTGCAGTGCGAAGCCTTGTTTCAGGTCGAGTCTGGTTTGGGGCTTCGCAGTCCGGTAGGAGAGATCTATGAAGATCAGAGGACAAGCATTGCCGAATAGCCGGAAACCGCCAAAAGCATGTGCTGAATTTTCCGATATCATGACGACAAAAAAAAATTTCAGCAGATGCTTTTTTGGTGTTTTTTCGGCTCTTCCTGGCAATGCTTGTTATGCATAACATTTCATGCATAAGTTTGTCGCGCATCCTTGTGTTATCTGTTATGAAACTTATGACAGTGTAGGCGTTCGTATTGGACGCTTGTGATTAATTTTTAACCCAATTATAGGTTCAAGTCCCAATGTACAGGCCCCCTGGGCTCTTCAACACCCACCAAGCTGTCCCCCCACATCTGCTGTTCAACCTCCCTGCTCTGCAGACGGGCAACGCCACCGGATTTTTCCAACCTCCACCCGTGTTACAGCAAAACATGCAAACTCAGCAGCACAATGCTGCTGCTTCAGGGTCCTCGCCGAAGTCTCCTGACAGCTCGGAGTTGAGTGACCTGTTTGAACCCCCCGTGGAGACTAAGAAGCCGAGGAAGGGCCCTAAGTCGCCCCCTCCCCTAGTGACTGGGAAGAAACAGCAGCCGAAGAAAAGTAAGTTGATTGGTACCCTACATTTCAATTTTAATTCCCTTTTTCCGAAGAAACATGCGACGGACAGAGCCGATTATTAGTTTTTGTTGTCATAAAATAAATATGTATGTCAATTCACGAGCCAAAATTAACATACACAAAAGTACACTATATACAATTAAGAATTACAATTAAGAAAACCCGAAAGCATCCAAGTGGATGGCCAAGTGGAAGCGAAAGTTAAAACAAGCACCCGTCAAGGCATCAACAAGATATCTCCACTTGTTTGTACCTTATTTTATTCAACACTATAACGACGCTCTAAAAGCATGAAGAAGTAACCGATAGGCCTATATACAATATTATGAAAATTCGACAATGTATTTTAGTGTTTTATCGTAAATCTAGCATTGTATTTTAATTAATTTGACAAACCATTTGTATATAACTATTATAATTTTTTATTTTGTCGTGTAGTGTACGATTATTTTGTCGTCAGCCTATGCTATCCAGTGGATAATTTGGTATTACTAAATGATTGATTGAAGTCATCTACAGAAAAATAATGAGTTTGAACCTTCGGGAAAGAAAATTCAAAAACGTTTTTGTAAGGTAATGTACAATTTTATATTTGTACAATTTTAATATAAATAAACCTGGAGTTTCTCAAAAGCATCAGACATGCCAGTGGCATAAAAAACGACCCTTCACTCATTCTGATGGGTTTGTAAAAATTATTAATACAATTCTAGCCTAAGGCATTGTAAAGAAAAACCAAACAAACAACCATCACACATCAACACTAAAATTTAAGGACAACACGAGAATTTACGACAACAGACATATGACTAAATAAAAAATGAAAAATAAAAAATGTTTGCGACATGGGTCTGATCTTTCTCCGAGCACAAACGAAAATGAATCAGTTAAATCAGACAGAAGAAATATAATTGCTAGATAACATAAATCTTTTTAGAGCTCTTTTAAAAACTTTCCTATCTTCGGACACTCTAACAGTTTCAGGCAATGAATTCCATACTTTTACACCTGTATGACGAATAGAAAAGCTAGACCTTGTAGAAGGATAACAAATGGTAGAAAGATTGGAGCGCCGTATAGTGTTATAGTCATGAAATTGACGGTTCAGGCAAAAAAGATTTTTAAAATCAGCAGGTAGTGAATCTTCTAGAAGATAACGGTAAACAAGTGTTGCAATATTCCAGTCTCTAATCTGACGGACATTTAAAATAAAAAGACGAGGCAGAATATGAGAAACTGATGAAGAAAATGGAAGACCATAAATTGCTCTAACTGATTTGTTCTGTAGGATTTGAATCCGATTAATATGTTTCGAAAAAGTAGAAGCCCAAGCTGAAGTACAATATGAAAGATAAGAATGGACCAGGGAGAAATAAATCAATCGAAGTATGAATTGTGGAAGACAATGTTTGAGGCAGGAGAGCATACCAACATTTTGGCTCAACTTAAGAGCCAAAGCATCGGTGTGCTGCTTGAAAGAAAGATTTTCATCAAGGATAAGGCCAAGATATTTAAAATTAGAAGATCTTAGAAGTTCAGTACCAGAAAGAAAAAGTTTACCAGAAACTGAAACTGAACCAGACCGGGAGAAAAGCATGTAGCGACATTTTTCCGCGTTTACAGCTATAGTAAATTAGATGGAAACCAGTCAGAAGCAATCGAAAGAGCTGAATTAAGAACACTAAACAACTGAATCAAATCTGAATGCGAACCAAAAATCACAGTGTCGTCCGCAAACATGATAACTTTGACAAAAGGCATATATTCTGGAAGGTCATTAATGTAAACTAAGAATAAAGTGGGTCCAAGGACAGACCCCTGTGGTACTCCAAATTCTATAGGAAATTCATCTGAAAGCTCGCCAACTTGCCTACAAGAGAGACTTCTCTTGGATAGGTAAGAGGCAAAAAAATCAAGTGTCTTTCCGTCTATACCATACTGTTTCAGTTTATCAAGCAAAATCCCATGGTCAATTGAGTCAAATGCTTTACAAATATCAATAAAAACTGCACAAGCGTGTTGACTAGTGTCAAGAGCATCATTGATCGACAAAATAAGATTATGGATAGCAAGTTCAGTTGACCGATCTTTCTGAAATCCAAACTGATTTTCATTGATTATTGAATGGTTTACCAAGTAAGAAGTTGTGAACGACTTTCTCTAATAATTTACTAAAAACAGAAAGAATCGAAATCCCTCTGTAATTATTCAGAATATCTCTCGCACCACCTTTGTGAATAGGAATTACGCGAGCTTTTTTGATAATATCAGGGAAAACACCTTGATCAAGGCAAAGATTAATTAAAAAAGCCAAAAGTTCAGACAGGTACCTACTAATGCTAAGAATAAATTTGGAAGAAAATCCAAACTCGTCTGAAGAATCGCTCGTATTAATCTCTTTGAAAATTTTCGATAAATCATCTTGGGAAATATTTTGGAAAGAAAAAGACGAATTTGGACGGTAAAAAGACGACGTGTGTGTTTGTGTGGTATAAGATTTAGCCCCCCTAGAGCGATACCTTGAAAGCACCTTTTTTATCATTTTAGTACAAGTATTTTTAAGAATTTTTGGCAAACTGTTTGCCGAAAGAGTCTATAGTATATACTGTTTTAGACGAGTTTTGCAGAGGCCGATGGCATGCTTTACAAATTGTATTATGACTATTATTGAAATGACGAACTATTATTGAAATGACGTGTTATATTGACTTACCTTTGCTAGCTATCTTTGCTATTTTGGTGAATAAACGATATATATATATTGAGTGTATACATATTTATATCATTGAGGTCAAATTCGGCGCTTGCGCTGTCAAAGATACTTCTTACGAATAAAACTCTACTCTACAAAGAAAACCGTAACACATTTACATAACACTAACAATAAACTGTTCGAAGGGAAGTGCGTATACTAAATTAATTAGCTGTATCAGTTTCAACTCGCCTAAAAATGGTAATGCATGACGCTTGAAATATAGACAGATAGGTTATTTTGCAACAGTGCTATCTTTACTGTATTTGTATTTATTTGTAGGTTATTTTACAACAGTGTTATCTTTATAAATGTTCCTTTAGCCCAAGCTGACTGCGAATCGTGTTTGATAGTGCAAAACGGATACGTCAGCTGAATTTTAATAGAGCTATATTTCGGCCCTTCTTGGCAAGGGTCCTCTTCAGGGTCAAAAGGCTTTTTTCACGCTTTTGAGCCTGAAGAGGACCCTTGCCAAGAAGGGCCGAAACATAGCTCTAATAAAATTCAGCTGACGTATCCGTTTTGCACTATCAAAAAAGTGTTATCTTTACTGTATTTATTTATTTGTGTTAAAAAAAAAAAAATCAATTGAACTGAACCAAAGGTTGGATCTTTTTAAAACCCTGCTGGCTCTCCAGATATCAATCCTACTGTCCATTTCTAAACAGAATTACTTTTCTTCTTAATTATTTCTGAGAAAACTTCGCGGATAAATTGCCTCGCTCCAGTTGTTTGGCTTTCAGTAAAGAAATTATTTACTAATGGTCGTGTGTATGTAGACTACCGTTTGTAATTCATACAGTGAGTCAGAAAGCGAAACTTTACTAAAGTTGCGTTGATAATCGTAGCCGAGTTTAAACCTGGTTTGTGAAAAGGGTGTGGGGTTTGAGGTCGAGGTTTGGAAAGGAAGGTAATCGAGGGAGTGGGTGGGGGCCATGGACTCTGCTCCGACACTAAAGCCGCGTTCGATTCAACAACAGTTACCTGTTATTGTTGATGACCAGTTCTAGATTCCGATTTATTCAACTATGGCGTAGCATTGCTGTTGTTTTACTTAAAAGGTGTAGTCGTAGTACTATAAAACCGTCGGATAATATCCGAAATTCCCGACGGAAGTTTATTTTTCGTTTTAAGATTTTTGTCGAAATTATACCGATGATGAAAATCGCTCGTCTGTTGTCATTCGATTCGCTCGATGAAAAAGAAAATTTTCGTACGCATAGCCAATCAGTCGGTGGGCGGTCCCATCTGCCATTAGGGTATGAATTGTGATTGTTTAGTTACACATTTTCGTATTAGAGATTAACCGTCACTTAAACCGTTTTATTTAATTTCAGAGCCTGGAGGACAAATGCAAGTGGACGACGTTCCTAGCTCAGCAATGGAACTTCAGGTATTGTTTATTCCCTTCTTTTTATCGTCTCGAAAAACCTTTTTTGTTTATTAAGAGCTGTAGAGAAATATTCCTTGAGCCCAAGCTGACTTTGAAACATATATTCAGATAATGCATACAACGGATACGTCAGCTACCATGCTGCATCAGCGATATTTCGGCCTTTCTTGGCAAGGGTCCTCGTCATGCTGTCAATCTTCAAGGTCAACGTCAGGGAAGGAAACAAACCTGTAATAAATAACTGAAACGTCTACCGACTAAAAATTAAATCTCGGGCGACAAGCTAAAAGCTTAACGCTAAATGTAATAATAATAAAAGAAAAATTAAATCTTAGGACTAGTTTTTCCCTACAGTGGTATTTGAAGGTAATTTGCCCGAATAAGATATTTATAGTCGGTAGAAGTTTCAGTTACTTATTACAGGTTTGTTTCCTTCTCCGACGTTGACCCTGGAGATTGACAGCCTGACGAGGACCCTTGTCAAGAAGGGCCGAAATATCGCTGATGAAGCATCGTAGCTGATGTATCCGTTGTATACATTATTTGAATAGAGCTATAGAGATAGAAACACGAGTAAGTTAACGAATACAAATCCGTTCGTTTCAGCTATTTTCGTCCCTACCTCATGAATATTTACAACGCTGACCGTTCCAATATTCTCTTAATAGTTACCCTTTGCTTACCGCGCTCGGGAGCGTGGTAGCTGCGACCTCTTTGATGGGATTGACACGATATTTGTCGTAGGAAGAAAAGTTCGTTCCAGCCCTGACGCCAAGAAGCCGTCACATACTGACTAGTTACCCCGGTCGTTACGATGGAACAAGACCTTGATAAATATGTTTCTCTTTATAGGCCCTAATCAAGCTGACCCGTCAAGAGCAAATTGTTGAGCAAGTCAAGATGGTACTTAAGCCGCATTATCGAAAGAAGAAAATTAATAAAGAGGAGTACAAAGATATCATGAAGCGAGCCGTTAGTAAGGTAAGTGGTAATCCTCAAAAAGTCCATATACAAACACGGACTTCTTTCACTGTCAAAAGTTTCAAAGTAGATAATACAAGATGCACAGTCTCAACAGATAACACTTGGGATGTTAACTGATAATACATAGATGGCACTTTACACAAGGGACTTGTACCGCGACCAATAAACCAGAAACAATTCTTGTTTCTATACATATACCGTTATCAAAACAACTGAAACCAAACTATCTTGCTAAACTAGACTTGCTTAAAGCACACCTCTCACTATGTACTTTAGAAGTTCCAATATTCAAAACTATCTGAATACTGTAAAGCGCGGCTTTGCTCATAACAAATTACCAACGGCCTTGCCTGTTTTAAGCCTTTTCCTAGGCCCATGGACTTCTAGCAAGATCTCGGCAAAATTCAGAAAATCGGCTTTGTACGCATCAGTAATATGATACGCGAACACTTGCTGGGAGCATAATGCGCATGGAAACTAGTGAATCTCGGCAAGTGCAAAGATTAGTAAGGTGTCGTTAGCGGTTTCAGAATGCAACATATGAAATTTGGTCTCAGGGTTTAAGAACTAATGGATGCTGTTCCGGAAATATGTTGCATTGGCATTATAGGTACGATAGGTCCTTTAAGATTTTTTTTTCTACTAGTCCAGACCAGTAGAGTAATGCAGGCCCCGTATCCAGGAATTTATTTCGGGGGGGGGGCTGCCTGCTGGTCGGACAAAGACACATAGATCAGAGGGAAAAGCCTATAAAAATGATTATTTTTGTATGTTTGGGGGGGGGGTCAACACCCTAACCCCCCCCCCCCTCCCCTGGATACGGCCTTGGAGTAATGCTATCACTTTTTCACTTGGAATAAATGATCACATCAAACTTTTTCATCCCTGAATCTTCATCTTCCCCCAGATCACACATTCTCGCGCGTCGTCCGTCAACCCCACCAAAGTTGAAGCCCTTGTCACCGGCTACGTGAAGAAGATCATCCACGAAAGAAGGAAGACATAAGTCTGTACATACTGAATTAATTTTTATTTTTTTCATTTGTTAATTTATGTATAATCTGGTAGCTCCTCTTTAGCTGAATCCAACTCATTCTCTCCTTCTATCTAGAGTTCATGTTGATCGTGTTTCATATTTTTGTCAGCGATTGTATGTGCATTAAATAATTTTTTTAGCAACCAATGTCACATGCTTCGAAAATAAAAGACAGGACAGGAAGTCAGTTGGACCTGTTGGGCTTTCGCGGTTCCGGACGAAATAGGCTTAAAGGACACCTCGCAGTAGATAATGTTTCGGCTCGTATGTTCTGAGATAGTTGACCACTTTACAACTAAGCTATGCTTACAGAAAATTTCACACGGCGTCGGCTTTTTTTGTAGCCTTTTTCCATGTCCCTTGCCTTGATGAAAATCTTGGCAAAATTTGCATAACCGGTCTTAGGTCGAATAAGCTCCTCGGAAACAATGATTGTGCGCCAGACACGTCACGCATAGAAAACAAGCGTGATAATCAGTATATTTTTAATAGAGGAGATGGGATACGCATATGAAGTGAAGGATCTCAGGACCGAGAATGGATGAAAATACCACTGAAGTAGAAAATGTTACAAACCTGGCGATTCTCCAGATGAAAGTACAACACTTATTACTAAAGTCATCAAGATCCGCCGCTGGAGGTATCTGGGCCACACAATCAGGATGGGAAGCACCGACTCCTCAACGCTATCCTCCAGTGGCATCCGCCGGGATCCCGACGAAGAGGGCGACCGATCCGAAGAACACTCTTTGTCGTATCTACCAGTCGGATCTCCACAATAACAACGCGTCTATCCAGCCCGAACGGGAAGATGTATGGGCAGCGGCTCTTAAGAGAGACGACTGTCGGCTCTTTTTGGATGCCCTGAGCGCCTCTGGAGATGAAGGAGGAACCAGGGTCTAAGGTAAGAATGAAGCACTATAAGTGCGATGTGTCATTTAAGGATACTCTCACCATTCCCCGGTGAGTCGAGGGGAACGGTAAGAATAAAAGGAGTCGCTTCCTAGGGACCCGGGGCGGAAAAGACGGAAAATGCCTCCATATGGATTTTGTTCGGAAATAGATGTACATCCTTTTATGGGGCGGCCATGAATCGTTCCTGTATTTACCGTATATACGCGGTTTACACCTCTGCTACGAAAATGATAAGACGCCTCTGGAGATAAACCTCTCTTCTCATGCCGAACGGTAGATCGAAAATATTGACAGAACCGCAAAGATCGTCACTGATAAGTCAATGTGGTTCCTAGAGGTCCCTTAAAGGACACCTGAATGAAGAGTACCAAGTATCATCCCTATCTGTATGACTTCCGTTAACATTGCCTGCAGAAAACCCAATCCAAATACGGAATAGTGTTTCCAGGCTATAATTTTTGTTTCATCTGTCCTTATTTCAGTACCAAACAGTTTTAGAAATGAACAAACGTCTCCAATCAACCCTTCTTCTGGAATATTTTTTAACCAGTTAAGCCCAAACGTATATCTCGAAGAAATTCAAATACGATACGGCCAGCGCTGTACAAGATTTGAATGGATTGCGCTTTTTCTGTCTGCATGTACACACCTCCAGAAACGAACATCCCTATTTTGAAAACGTCACGCTCAGGAGAAGTATGCTCTCCGTGGCCATGTCTGTAAATGCATTCTCCATTGTGTGTTCAAGTATGGTTTCATTGTTCAGGTGTCCTTTAAGAACATCCGAGACAACGCAGTACGTTGTAGGTGTTATTTTGCTATTTAGGAAAAACAAGAGATATGAGCTCATATGGCACTTGATACGAGTAGGTGGTACAAAAAAAGTAGATGAGAAGGTCACAAAATACCCCACTGTCCAGAAGTGCGGTTCGGACCTAGAAATACGATCTCTAGTTTCACTCAAGTCTGAGCATATCCGGCATCGCCTCGGATAATCTCGGGCAAATGACTTTTCTACCTTCCAAGTTTCAACCAAATAGATCCACTCGTTTGGTCCCTAGACGAGCCATACGATTTCCCCCCCCCCCCCCCCCCCTCCAACTCCCCATACCGCGGCTAAATCTGGTTCGGACTACTAAATGGATCATCTGAAGCATTTTCTCTTACCACATATCAATTTTCACTCAAACCTGAGCGTTTTCTGGGAACTTCCGGTAACCCCCCCCCCCCCCCCTCTTCAGCGTGGTCGGATCCAGTTCGAACCCTAAAATATGTCATCTAGGGCATGTGATCTCTTTATATTGCAAGTTTCATTAAAATCGCTCTACTTGTTTGACCCCTATGCGAGCCACAACATTTCCGGGACTCCCCTTCCAATTCCCCCCACTGTGGCTGAATACGACTCGGAAACATAAATGTCGGAAAAGCAAATGTCGCTCTTATTCCCGTCCATCAAGTTTCATATTTGACGGTGCAAAACGGATAAGTCAGCTACGTTTTATTAGAGGTATATTTCGGCCCTTCTTGGCAAGGTTCCTCTTTAGGCTCAAGCTGGAAAATTAACTTGTGGAAAAACAGTTAAAGATTGTTCCTTAAATATCTGATTTTGTGAACTTCTTCTCTGAGAACTGGTTGGAGTTAAAGCTGGTGCTGTGATTTTATTCTGGACACGGCTGCTGTTTTTGCTGTTCGTTTGGGTCATTGAAAAGGTAGAAATTGTTCTGCATTTCGCTTTTGGAGTCTCCTGTCTTTTCTTCTTCTTTCCAGCTAAGATCGATGCTTGTCGGCGGCATGTATGGGCGATACGTACTTTGGTGATAAATATTCCTTGAAGCTTGGGGCTGAAGGAATATTTACCATTAAGTTTGACTGGAATCGGAGCATAGCCTATCTGCAAATTTCCATTTCCCACTTCATCCCCCTCCCCTTCCGTGGCCAGATCCGATCCAGACGCCAAATAAAAAATCAAGGCCGCATAATCTCGGTACTGTACAACTTGCATCCCATTCTGTCATCCGTTTGGTTTGTGTACATGTCAAAAAGTTTCCGGACCCCCCCCCCCCCCCATCCAACTCCCCAACGGTGGCTGCATGTGGTTCGAACGCATGTTTTGCTTGTCGATGTCATCAGTTCTTATCACCCATAAAGCTTCACTCGAATCGGACCACCCATTCGCAACTTGCGGAAGCAAGGGATTTACGGACTCCCCTTCCCTCAACTCCCCAAAGATGGTCGGATCCAGGAATACAAGTTTTCCTAGGGCATTATGTCGGGTCCTTAAGACATTAATACGCCTGCAAAGTTCCATTGTCCTTAAATATCTGGAACTATCCTAACTGCAATGGCGATCACCGGAACTCCGGGAAACACCCTCCAACTACCCCCACAGAGCCCCGATACGATCTGGTTCTGTAAATTACGTATCTAGGGCTAATACTTGTTCTTCCCACCAAGTTCCATCCCAATCCCTCGACTCTAAGCGTTTCATGAGATTTCCGATGCCCCCCTTCAATCCCCCCCCCCCCCATAACGGATCATATCAGGACCTAACATGGAACATCTGAGACGACAGCTTTTTCCACTTGCCAAATTTCATTCAATTCCGATCACCCGTTCAAAAGTTAGGCATGCTAAATATTCCTTTAGCACAAGCTGACTTTGAAAAATATATTCAAATAATGCATAAAACGGATATTTCAGCTACGATGCTCTGGCAGCGATATTTCGGCCCTTCTTGGCAAGGGTCCTCGTCCGGCTGTCAATCTTCAGGGTTAACTCCGGGGAAGGAAACAAACTTGCAGTCTGAAATTGTATGGTAGCAGGTTTGTTTCCTTGCCCGAAGCTGACCCCCTTGCCAAGAAGGACCGAAATATCGCTGCCAAAGCATCGTCGCTGATATATCCGATTTATGCATTATTTGAACAGTTATGCACGCCACTAGATTCCGGGCTCCACATCCCTCCACGGTGGTCGGATCGGGGAAACGACTATTATCAAGTCAGTCTATTCGGGTCCCTGATACGCCTTCCAAGTTTCATCGTCCTAGCACATCAGGAAGTACCGAACTCGCGGGATCACCAGAATTCCAGACCCCCCCCCCCCCTCTCAACTCCCCCACAGTGCCCAAATCCGGTCCGGTTATTTGAACGATGTATCTAGGACTTGTTCTTCCCACCAAATTTTATCCCGATCCCTCCACTCTAGGCGTTTCTCAAGATTTCCGGTTTCTCCCTCCAGCTCCCCCAAGTCACCGGATCCGGTCCGAATTTAAAGTGGGTCGTCTGAGACACGAGGTCTTGCCAAGTTTCATGAAGGTCCGATCACCCGTTCAAAAGTTGTTAATACCTCATGATTCAGGATTCCCCCTCCCTCCACACCCCCCACGATGCTCAGATCGGGGAAGTGACTATTTCTAACTTAATCTTTTGGGGTCCCTCATATGCCTGCCAAGTTTCATCGTCCTAGCTTATGTTGAAGTGCCCGAACTAGCAAAACCCTGACCGACCGACCGACGGACGGACAGAAATTGCGATCTCTATATGGCACTTGGCCGCCTAGTGCCATAAGGAACGCTCTATCCCTCTGCTGTAGCCGACTATTAATCTGTGATTCAGACTGCCTGTCAGTCGTCTCTGCCAGGTTCTTTGCAATTAATTCAAAAAACGATTTATTTACATGGATTCACGTTTGATTTATCCAAACGGACGTAATATAAAAAAAGTCAAATCCACATTCATAGCTTAGCAAAAAATATAGCTATTTTTTGTTTGTTTCAATACCGCCTAACAAATATCGAATCAACAACGAAATTTAAAAATTGTTCCTACGTATTCAGCAAGCAGCCAGACGTCACACTGACGATATCGAGTCGGAACTAAGTCGTTTCGACGACGATTCCTGCAAAAACAAAAACCTTGGGTCACGGAGGGCCAGATATACTTCATACATCATCGTAAGTTTCGACAGTCAGAGCTAGCACCTTTAAAAGTTTCTTACTATAAATACTGTAAATTTCTCCTTGGTTCCCCAGTCCCGGTTTTAGCAAAAACAAATAAGCCATTAGAATCTACGTCTTTGGTTCCATGCACCGACTATGGATCAAGGTTGCCACATCAAACAAAAATAAGGAGTGACTTTTGATCGAAAACAGAGTGATTTGGGAGTGAAATTTTGTTAAATATTCCTTGAGCCCAAGCTGACTTTGAAACATTTATTCAAAAAATGTATGCAACGGATACGTCAGCTACTATGCTTCATGTATCAGCGAAATATCACTGATGAAGCATCGTAGCTGACGTATCCGTTGTATACATTTTTGAATAAATGAAATTTTGTTTTCATGCAAAAATGGAAAACGGTCACTTTTGGTCAGAATCAATGCTGCAAAAACTACAAATTAGTGCCCTTGAAAAAACGTGAAATAGTCACTTGTGGTCGGAATCACTGTTGGAAAATAACACCTCTGGATGTTTTTTTAAATAAACTGAATTTTATGTCCTACGTAGGACGAGAGTGACATAAATAAAATAGAGTGAAAATTCACTCGATCGTGCGACATGTGGCAACCCTGCTCCGGATACCCCGACAAAACTGAGCAGAGCTACTTGCTGAGCTTGAGTTGACACACGTCTACTTCCATCTTAGCCGCTGCGCACTGAGAGGAAAAGACCGTAGCATAGTGACGTCACAATGTTGAACAACCAATGGTCGCTTACTCGCGACTTTTCTTCTCTGGGGCTCTACTCTACGGATTATGATGTTCCCAATAGCTACTAACCTTCGCTCGTCTGAACCGAGCGGCGCATCAGGAATCTATTCGACTCCGCATGGTCGTAACTACAGAGATCGGGAGAAGGAGGTTGTGTTGCTTATCTGTTCTTGGTTTTAGTAACACAGAACCGCTAACCGCATTTAAAGATTAAGATCCGACAACGACGCTTTGGAAGATAATTGTTTCGTTTAAAACAAATGGGAGTAATTTTCCGATTCCAAAATCTTTTCCCCTGCTTCGTTTTATCCAGTGCGTGCTTTTTGTAACATTTTGACTGCAACTTTCAACTGTTACGCTGCCACGTAAACTGACTGTAATGTACTTTTTAGTTGCCTATTTTATTTCCATTTTATCCCTCTTAAAATTACCAAAGCTTCAATGATCCACATGCGAAGAAAGCTTCTCTGAACGTTAGTTAACTTCGAAGAGTGACATTTTCATCCACTTCTTGCAGCAAAACTCGACTATGAGCGTGTTCCACCCTACTTACCATAGTTACTATGCATGGCGTCACCGATCCTGGCTTCTTGGCGTCAAGGTCGGAACTCAATTTTCTACTTCCGGCAAAGCATCGTGCCTTGGTCTGATTTGGCCAATCACGTCACAAAGATCGTAGTTACCACGCTAACTACGCTCCCGAGCGTAGTAAGCAAATAGTTATTATTACTTACTATTTCGAGAAGGCTGGAACGGTCAGCAAAGTAACTTCCCAAGAGGTTGGAACGAAAATAGTAACTAATAGTTACTACTGTTAGAAGGGTGGAACACACTCTATTAGTCAGCTAAAGTAGCTAATTCAAAAAGGTAGGTTTCTCTTCGCTAAAACCATAAGGGCGAGACGAAAGCTATAATGGGTATAATAGCAATAAGAGGAGACCTGCTTCAACAAAAGCCTTCTCACCCTAGCCTTACGCGATACTTCTGATTCATGTTCCCAAAACTTTCCGCCTGGTTTTACCGCGATCTCTTACTAAATTTCATTTTTAAAGTATGGTTGATTTACTTTCGCTTGTGATTCTGAACAGTCGTGTGTATAAAACGGATCGCATTGTAGAGAAAACTGAAAATTCAAAAAGAAAGGCTTTACTGGTGTCACAATGTTCTGCGAAAGAAGGAGATTAAAATATTTGATCATGATACTCTAAATATGCAGAGCACCTGCTCGACTTGTCGAGATTATGTCATAACCATACATTGACGGAGAAGTCCAAAATTCAAGATGCAAGCGTTACCCTTTTGGATGTTTCCTCGTCGCTATAAAAAAATCATGGGACAAAAGGGCCCAACCAGCGCACGAACTTATCTACTGCTTCCTGGTCGAAGATTGAAAATTAAGTGTCTTTTTTTGTGTGCTTATGTGTTTTTTTTATTTTCTTTCATTTACTCCGCTTTTTCAAAATGGCGGGTTATAAGTAAATTACTTACTTACTTACAACACAGTTTCTACAGACACGAGCATAAAAAGTCCGATTTTGGGGTACGGCGTGATGGGGTGGTTTTAGGGTATGCTTATTTCCCAAAGACATGTTTTCGCTTCAACTTTAAGTGTAACACGAGAAACTAGCAACGGACGCTTCGATAAAAGCCTTCAACTCACCCTTTCCTTATCCTTGGATGACTTGTGGCTCTTATGTTCCCTATGCTTTTCCTTCTTATCTTTCTTCTTCTCATGCTCTTTCTCTGTCCCATTCTCCACTTTCCTATGCTTTGCTGGGTGTTCAACGACTGCAGACGGCGATCTTTCCCTCTTTCGCACTTCACTCACTGGATTATTCATCTTGAATTTCAACTTCAAGCCTTCAGTGGCGGCGATCTTCACTTCCGGCGCTTTCGGCGGAGAGAGGGGGCGGACGGGAGAGGGGGGCCTCGGGGCCTTGATTTTTAGCTTAGGGATGTCACGTTTTTCCGGTGATTTTCGTTCTTCGACCGCTTTGACCTTAAGCTTTTTCAAAGATTCTTCCTCCCTGTTTTTTTCTTTCGATTTGTCTTTATCCTTCTTGTGCTTTTTCCGGTCTTTCCTGCTCTCGTCTCCCTCCTTTGCCTCCTTATGTTTGTGTTTCTTATGCTTTTCTTTCTTCTTCTTCTTGTGAGACTTCTCGTCTTTGTCATGGCTCTCTGATAGTTTCCCAGTAGCATCACCGGATTGAGATGGTTTCCGGATCTCTGCCTCTTTTCTCGTTTCGACTCGGATTTCTTCTTTCCGAATCTCAGCGGGTTCTTTCCGGATTTCGGTCGGTTCTTTGCGGATTTCGGTCGGTTCTTTCCGGGTTTCCATGGGTTCTCGCCTGATCTCCACCGTCTCTTTCCGGGGAGGCGGTTCAATAGTTTCGGCTAATCTTCGCAGAGTCTCTACAGATTCCGGAATTTTCCGGTGCAACTCATCCGGAGTAGTTCGGAACGGTTCCGTTTTTATCTCGCTATGTTCGGCGACTTCAGGTACAAGGGAAGGTAAGGTCAAGGAACCCGACCCATCTCTTAAAGCGTCATAGTCACTCTCCACCTTCCGAAGCACCACCGAAGGTTCGTTCGAGGACGTTGTCCGATGGCGCTGCGGTGGACTAAAGAGTGAAGCAGCTGTGGGTGGCTGCTCCACCTTTTTCGGTAAGGGTGGCTCGACCTTCACAAGGCCAAACATACTAGTAGCTGGCGTAGTCATTAGGGTACTGAATAGATTCTCATGCTCTTTAGTGTCGATTGTCGAATATAGAGGTTTTTCCTTTTTAACTTCGCGAAGTTCAATGTTTGTTACTTCTTTAATTCTCTTAGTCACTGTTTGTTCTGTCTTCACCTCAGTCGCCTGGATTGACTGAACGGCTTGTTTGAGCAAATTTTTGTTTTCTTCGACAGCTTTCATTTGATATTGCACTGAGGCCTTAGGGTTTTCAACGCGCTTACTCGAATCATCTTCGGGGCTAAACAAGCTAGGCATGCCCTTCCCTTCAGGTTTGGTATCTTTTTCGCCCAAAAGGGCACCAAAAGGGGGGGATAGCCCGAGCGCGGTTTCGAAGTCAAGGTCCCAGTTAGACCCGGACATGACATCGTGCTCGATACCAACGGGGTAGTCACCGAGAACCCCAGAACTAAACGGATTCATAGGCATGGACTCATTCGCAGCGCCAAACATGTTTAGTTGCGGCTGTGGTTGAGGGGGTTTCGGGGGTTCGGGTGGTTTTGACTTCGGTAGTGGAGGCGGCGGTACGGGAGCTTCTCGGGGCGGCTTTATTACGGGCATCTGCGGCTCTGACTTGACGGCGACCATCCGCTTGGGGTCATGACGCTGCTCGGGTCGGGGTTGCTCCGGTCTGGGTTTCGGCCTCGGCGGCTGTTGCTGTTGAGGGTGTTTTAACTCAGGTCTCTGGTCAGGTCGCATTGCAGGGTGGGGCTGATCGAGCGGAGGCATTTCCGGTCGCAGGGTTTGGAGCACTGGTTCCGAACGTGGCATAGACTGACCCGGGTCGGGTCGGGGTCTCGACGTGGGCACTGGTTGCTCAGGCCGGGAGAAGGGTTTCACCTCGGGTCGCTTCTCAAGGCGTGGGTGGTGTACGTCAGGTCGTGGCTGTTGTGTTGCTTCGGGTCTGGATTGTGGCTGCGACTGTGGCTGAGGAGCCACTGCAATGACAGGCTTCGAACGCGGCAGACTCGGCTGGGTTTTCGCCTTGAAGAAAATGAGAAACATTAGCAACGGTTCCAGATATTCTCTCGACAAAACAACAAACTGATCGACTAGTAACCCTATTTGGTAGGTAACTTTAAGCAAGGGCCCACAATATTTTCTCAGTCACTTTTCATTTCTACAGAGCATGAACACCTGACACCCGACAGTTTACATCAGGAATTTTCTTTTACAAGTACAAGCCTCCCTTCCTTCGCGCGTCACAGCTGGTCGCTGGCACAGAGCTTCTTCTCCGAGTTACAAGACTAGCTCTCTCCCACTTAGACTTAGACAAGATTTGACAGCTTTTAAATCGAGAAGAACGCGATTACAAATGACAACTTCTACAAACACAAGCCTCTCCTCCTTCGAGCGTCATAACTGGTCGCTGGCACTGAGCTTATTCTCCGACTTATAATTCCAGACTGGCTCTCTCCCACTTAAGGCGTTTTTCCGTGCTCCCACAAACAGTTTGTGGGTCGACCGTGGCTCGAAAAGAGTGTTCCCGCGTTCTTTTGTGCGGCCCACAAGTGTGTTTCTGTGACTAACGAGATTTTCGTGGCTCGCTTTGTGGCTCAAACTCGACAAACAACTGGCGAGGTGATTGTCGATTTTGTGGCTCGATTCTGGCGGGAAATTCAAATTCAGCAATAGTGTCTAAACAATACAGTTAACTACTTTTTCAAGCATATAGACTTAAAACTGAAGATACTTTTTGTACAGAATGGCAAGGGAATGAGCCTGGAATTCTATTTATTGAGATTTTACATGAATTTTATTTTTATTTTCTGATATTCGAAATTAACGCCAAATAAATAGACAAAACGGCGTTTCCGCGAGTTTCAACTAGTGGCTCGACTGTGTGGCACACAATCATGTTTCCGCGACAAACACTCAGAAGTGTGTGGCCCACAATTGTTTCACGGAAAAGGCCTTTAGACTTGGACAAGATTTGACAGCTTTCAAATAGAGAAGAATACGATTACAAGTGAAATAACGAGTGTTTTTTTAATCTGTGTGGTCTTAGTTTCGACCGTCCAACAGCATAACTAATAATAATAGACAAGATAACCTGACATTTTCCATTTGCCGAGTCTAACTCTTTCCGAGATGGGTCACGCTCTCGAGTGTTGTTCAAAGGAGCTAATTGGTTAGAAAGATTGGTTATGTTCTGTGTGTCTCGTCAAAACCAAGGGCCCGTAGCGCGGTTAAAAACAGCGGAACCGATTTAGTTAATTTTTTTTGTGTGAAAACTCATGCCCAGCACAGGTTATATATTTGGTTTTGAAACTATATCTACCGCGACTCGAAATCAAAAGTCTTCCGGCGGAAAGGAAATTAACAGAGTAGACTATGCTACTCCTTCAGGAAATTTAGGGGTTTTATTTTATTTTTTTAATTTCTGAATTACTTTTTCTTGTTTGTGTGCTGCACTGACCTACACTGTAAGAAGTTTAACAATAGGTAACACATGGATGCGCACTGCGCAGTTTCAACAGATTATACATAAGATGTTGTAATTTTACAAACGCAACATTTATCGGCCTATCTCCGAGTATCTTTAGTTGACATATAAGTTATTCAAGTACAACACCGGCGATTCTAGAAGCCTGGTCAGCTGGTTCATCCTACCGCACCCCCTGGGTGCCATGAACCACCCTCAGGTCACGGTTAACCAGTATGATTAATCTTCTTTTATTGTGTAATTTCGGTTATAATATAAAGATAAAAGCTTCTAAAAAGTGGACAGTTTAAAAAATACCAACTACATCTTATTCAAATGGAAACCACTCAAGGTTAACTCCAAAAACAACTGCTTGGCCTGTTCCACCATGTTCCACCTGCAACACTCGGGACTAGTATTTTCATTACAGTGGTATTTGAAGGTAATTTACTTTAATAAGATATTTATAGTTGGTAGAAGCTTCAGTTATTTATTACAGGTTTGTTTCCTTCCCCGACGTTGACCCAGAGGATTGACAGCCGGACGAGGACCCTTGCCAAGAAGTGCTGAAATATCGCTGATGAAGAATCGTAGCTGACGTATCCGTTGTAAACATTGTTTGAATAAACCAGGAAGAGCCGAAAAACCGAAGGAAAAGCATCTGCTGACTTTCCCGATATCATGACAACTAACAATAAAGTCCTTGAATGCATAACCTTTCAATGACTAACGTTTGAAAAACGTAACAGCTAACATCCTAAGCGTTATCTCTTGAAACTTCGCATCATCGTGTTATCTGTCATGAAACTTATGACAGTGTAATATCAATGCCCACAGTTAGTTTGCTCATTAAGTTCGTTCAAAGATCAACATTTCAGTCAACTCTGAATTCTTACCTGGGCTTGCAACACGTTCTGAGGTAACTGTTGCTGCTGTTGAGTCAAACCTTGACTGGGGTGGGGCCGCATTCTCTGCACAGCTTGTGCCGCCTGTGGAGGTGGGACCGGCGGATGCGCGGCAGGCTGAGGTTTGGCCAAAACGGCGGGAGGCTTGGTTCCATTTATCTGTCTCTGCTGGGGAGGTAGGTTGGCAGCTAGGGACGGGGGCTTCTGCCTCTGAAGGATGTGGTTCGCCAACGCCTGGCCGGTTCTTTCTTTCTGATCCTTTGCGCCACCAGCGGCAGAATGGTCGACAGGTACTTCTGAAACAAACGGAAGAACTCGGTATAATAATAATAGTAATTTACTGAACAAGAGCTACGAGCTCATTTGGCACTTGTTATGAGTAGGCGATTCTTTCGTGATTATAAATTTTGCCCCCTCTGTATGGGATATAATTCCAGTTTAAATTAGAAATTCGAGTCATCTGGCATCCTTCAAGGCTACAGCGAAGAGATTTTTCTTGCAAAAGAATAGTAATTGATGCGTGAGTGTTTTTTGTAAGTAGAATGTTGTTGTATATGTGTGAACCGTGTATGAATGGCATGTATAGAAATATAAAAGTAGTGTTACCACATTATGTAGAATAGAGAAGACTGCCACCTGCGGCCAACAAACCCTTTGGGGCTTTCTTAGCAGGTGCTGTAAAATGTTTTGTATACATGTGTAAAATAAAATCTAATCTAATCTAATCTAATCTAATCTAACAAAGAAGATGAGAACGTCACAAACTACACACGCCATTCAAAAATGCGGTTCGGACCTAGAAATAGAATATGCAGTTTCACTCAAGTCATAAAAAGCCAAATAAGGTCATACAGCAGACGCCTAAGGCGCCAACAAAAAGTAGTTGTCTGCATGTGAAACGAAAAAACGACCTCGCGAATTATACCTGCGAATTAAGTGCTGTATGTTTGTTCCCTCTACTAATGGTTTCACTTCAACCAATCATTAAATGCCTGACTGGCACTGCGTCTGTCTTTCTCAAACACACAAATGTCAAAGCCATACAACTTCAAGTCTTGCCCCGAACCACAACACTGTCAGAAAATCTGTATCCAAAGCCAGAGGCCATATACATGAACAATTTTATACACTAATTAAGCAACTAAATTAAACAAAATGTAACAAGAATTCATCTTCTATTCTCACGAAATTTCACTCCATCTATAAATCTACACACTTTGCATATTATCTGTGCCGATGTACAATCCAAGATGTCTGGAAGCCGCAAATCCCACCCAAGCAAAGACACCCTTAAATCAGAAAGCTCATGACACTTCAGCAAAAAGTGCTCCAAGTCATCATTCCCTTCATTACATAAAGGGCAGGGTGTTACACAAGGGTAAAACACAAGGATGCGCGATTTCAACAGATAACAAACTCATTCAAACGTTATGCACACAAAACCCGAAACACCGCCGAAAAAAATCTACCGACTTTTGTGTTCGTATTCATGATATCGGAAGAGTCAGCAGATGCTTTTTCGGCGTTCTTTCGGTTTTTCCTGGCAATACTTGTTATGCAGAACATGTTAATGCCTCAGGTTTGAAACATAACAATTAACAGCTCGCATCCTAAGTGTTATCTGTTGAAACCGCGCATCCTTGTGTATCAGTTACAAAACTTCTGACAGTGAAAATACGGTGAAAACTGATAACCTGCTAGTGCGGCCGCAACAGTGGACTGTTCATAAACGAACACACCATTACAAATGTCTTATCAAAAATAATCAGAGACCTCAAGTCCCGCAACAGATATCGCAGTTAATGGTAAACTTCAGTTATTAAAAATTACATGCTATCTAGCAATTATATTTCTTTTCTCTAAATTTATTTGACTTATTTTTGTATCTAATCGGAAGGAAGATAAGACTTGTACCACGCGCTTTTTTCTTCTTTTTTTCTTCCATCGTATGAGTCTTATCCTAAAACTCTCGTGTTATTTTTGCGTTTGTTTTAATTGTTAAATATGGTGTTCTAAAACTCTCTTTCTGATGTGTGTTTGTATTTGTTTAAATCTGTAATTCCTAGGGATAGGATTTATTGCTAAAGGCAAGAGGTACCCTCATTGACACCATACAAACTATAGGTCATTAGCTGCGTTTTTGCAGATACCATGGTATTTGTTACCACGGTAACAGGATCTGCAATTAGTGGTTTTTGCAGTTACCGTGGTATCTGATATACTGTTGCTCTGCAAAAACGACAATTGCCGAAATTGCGCTTTTCGGAGTCATCCCAACAGAATAACTGATATTCAGTCAGTCACACCACTAAGAGCCAAACTTCTATCCCACCAATTTGACAAAAATTGATGAAAGTGAGACGGCTTGTTCAGATACTACGATCAGTTATCACGGTCGGACCGTGGTATCTGAATATCAGTTCTCACGACAACTTTTGACCGTGTTATCAGATACCACGAAAACTGCAGAAAAGACTTTAGACCGTGGTATCAGATGCCACGGTATCTACAAAAACACAACTATTGTTAAAGTTTACCCGAAAAGAGCTGGGATAGGACAATCTAGTTACCCATCACTTATTCACTAAAATTGGCTTGAAGACCCGCTGAAAATGCGTTACTTCGTTGTTCCGCTATTCACAATAATCGATTTTCAAATAGTGGAATTTCCGTGTGATTTGTGGTACCTCTATGCGCTTGTATTTTTGTTGTATGCCTTAGGAAAAAGATTTATGATTTTTTTTGTGTTCAGGCACTAAGCAATCTTCACCAATCTCACCACTGCCCACTGAAAAGCCACGTTTGTACTGAGATTAAAATTTCCCGCGTCATAGTAGAATTTTCGTTGTGAGGACTGCCGCATATATTCTGAACGTCATAACTAGAGTAGATAGTGGAAAATATACAAATTCCTTTACAGAACCCAAATAATTCAGTGTATTCAATTAAATGACACAAAAACAAGTTCGTTTTTCAGTTAAACTTTAATGCCCGGGCCACATTCACTCACATCTGTACGTAATTTGGTTCGTTAATTTGGTTATTACCCACTCTTACGTTTCATCCTGGTCATACCTGGAACGAAGAAATTCAAGATATGTTACCACCATCATCTTATAGGTAAACAAAAAACTGTCGTCTCTGATTGGTCCGAAGTTACGTTCAAAATGGCGGAGATGGATTTTTCCATCTCGTCTATTTTACGTTTTCAGCGTCTTTTCTTCCCAGTTTCGACCGTAAGACGGTCTTATTACCGGCGTTATTACCAGGTGTTACTATAGTGGGGCCCGGGCATAAAACTAAACAGGTAAAAACAAAAACAAAAAATGTAACTTACGAGGTCTTTGAGGAGGAACTTCCGGTTTCTTTGTAGCTACAGCCGGCAGGGTGGGTTGCGCTCCAGAAGGCGTAGTGGTGAAAGGGGACCCGGCAACCCCCTGGGTTCCACTCTTGATACGGTTTTTCAACCTTGCAGGACATTTGTTGAAAATATCCAGGAATTCAGTAGTCAGGGCCTCCAGGGTTTCCAGAGTGACTGTTTTATCGATGTAGTACCACCAATTTCTCCCGGCTGAACAAGGTGGTATCTAAAGTGAAGAAACGAAAATCAGTAACGCATCAATAATAAACCTGTTTAAGCCAAACCGATCAAAGCTAAGAAAGGGAGACAATTATTATGAACTGTTGGCTAAGAACAAAATCAAATTCATTCAGACATAAAACAGTCTAAAATTTACTAGAAAAATGTGCGTGATATGCCAAACAAGCTCCTAGACCAACGCAAGGATGACGGGGGAGGGGGGGCGCATTGGCAATTAAACCTTCTAAAGAACTCTTGCGCTTCTGTTTCCGCAGTTTTGCGTTATGACGATCGCTGCATGAAAATGAATTTGGACAAGGGTCGCTAACCATGCAGTGTCCGCTGCATGAAAACGAAGTCAAACGGGGTCGTTGACCACGCGGTGGCCGCTGCATGAAAACGAAGTTAGACAAGGGTCTCTAAGGAGGGCGAAGAGGAGAACGGACTGTCGTTGACAAAACAATACAGACCCATTCGATCTTTCCGATGGGGTCGGTTAGGAGCATGAAGTACTGAAATCCGGCATCTTCGGAGGTGACTACCTCAGATCTTATCTCCCAAAAATCTTTTATCGAACAAACCGAAAATTTTATCAAACAAATGTTCCCAAGTGAAGACAAGGATGGTGATACGCTCTACGGTATGAGACCAGAACAACAAATTACGAAGTTGAAAGATAACGACTACCGACCATGGGCTACCCAATCAAAACAAACTACAACCATCCCTTCACAAAAAAAGATCGCCACTCTGAAGGTGGCATATTTCAAACACTACGAATTCCTACTCTGGCGCAACAGATGGCACCGAAACAGACGAGCCCTCGTGAATGCGTGCGCCTCGCGTTCGCACCTACCACAACGATGACTATAAGCAATGTTCCACCCTTCCAACAATAGTATCTATTAATTACTATTTTCGTTCCAACGTCATGAAAAGTTACCACGCTGACCGTTCTAACCTTCTCGAAATAGCTACCAACAGTAGCCTAACTATTTGCTTACCACGCTTGGGAGGGTAGTTAGCGTAGTAACGACATTCGTACGCTGACGCCAGCCTTGACACCAAGCACTCGGGATCGGTGACGTTACGTGTAGTAACTACGGTAAGCAGGGTGGAACACGCTCTATGTGTCGAAGTAGTTCAGGTTATCTTTAGTTGCGTTTTCGTAGATACCATGGTATCTGTTACCACGGTAACTGGATCTGCAATTAGTCGTTTTTGCAGTTATCGTGGTATCTGATACACGGTGCTCTGCAAAAACGACTATTGCCGAAATTGCACTTTTCGAAGTCATCCCAAAAGAAAAACAGATATCCAGTTACATCACTAAGTGCTAAACTTCTTTCTCACCAGTCTGACAAAATTTGATGAAAGTGAGATGGCTTTTCAGATACCACGACCAGTTACCACGGTCGGACCGTAGTATCTGAATATCTGATACCACGATAACTGCAAAAACGCCTTTTGACCGTGGTATCAGATACCACGATAACTGCAAAAACGACTTTAGACCGTGGTAACAGATACCATGGTATCAGCAAAAACGCAACTTTTGTAATTTAGTAGTTTGCCCTTATTTATTTATACTGCTCCACACTCTCTGTTAACCACTTTAAAGTTTAATCGAATAGGTCTGAGATCCGACAGTCTAGTTACACATCACAAATTCACTTAAATAAGCCTGACAATCCGATAAAAATGCATTACTTCGCTTGTCCGTTATCCACAGATAATCGATTTCATCAAATGAACTTATCCTTCGGACTTGTGGTACCTCTATGTGTGTATCCCTCTAAGCTTGAAAGATTCACCAACTACAAATGTAAGCTATTGCCAAAAAAGTGTGTCAGATTCGTTGCAAGACATGTGTTAACATCATTTTCCTACTTTGTACAGGCGTAACTTTTCCGAACTTCACACGTGTCGTAGCGGAAATGCAGGCCCTTGCTGAAATTCAAATTCTCAGCGCCCGGACGAATACCGGGGTGTCGTGCAAGCAGCGAACACTCTGAGTGCTATTATTCGAGCCCCGGAGGGGGGGGGGGGATGCAAATCTGACGAGTCAAAATATTTCAGTGTAGTCAAATATCAGACGTAAAAATAAACTGTCTTTTCAGTGCAATAAATCAACTCAACCATCAGCCCTTCCCCACAAACACAAAATACGAAAAGCGGGATCATTCGACCAAGTGGGAGACCGCAGGCGAGATCCGCCATACTATACCTGAGTGTTGGACCATTTGGTCACTATATGTATACAGACACAGGCTACAATTGTAGGGGAATACTGAAGGCACATGGTGGTCAGATGAAGGCTGAAATATAAGGAGTAAGTTAGTTATTTTCCTCATCAATCACGGAGCCCTCGACCCCCTCCCCAATTTGCGACATCACGAGGCAGTTGAGCTTTCCGTGGTTCATTCGATCGGAGTCAATCCGGTTCGAGCGATTCCTGTTCCTGTCAACACCAACTCTTACAGCACCCCCGCTACAGTTTCTCCTCTAAACGCTTAGGAACGAACATTAAAGAGGCTCAACTAGGACTTTATCAATACCAACCCGCCGCCCCACTTTCCTTTGAAAGCACAGTGAGTTTGTGGCTTTTCCAACTTAAAAGAAACGCATTACTTTTAATACTGGCCCAATCTTCCTCCCAATTGCTGGATGCCGACTCTAGGAAATGGAAAAATTTTTCTAGAGAACAGAAAAGGAAAAAAAAATGTTTTAGTAAAAACCCGTGATTTATTTAATAGAGCCTTTACGTAAAATCAGGCACATCAAAAATCCGGCGGCGAAAACCGGATCGCGTGTACGCACCATTACTGAATTTTCTAGGAACGGGATTCTGATAAACACAGCTGTAACAAGAAAAGTTGTCAGAATTAGCGTTATCTGGTAAACCTAATAGAGCCTTCCGGCTATCCTATTCTCCAAGTCTAAAATACGCATGCCTGGCAGCATTTTACAAGTGAGTAAAACGGTCACTACAAGCAAACCTGAACTGCAAACCATCATGTCAGAGAGAATGTCTTATACATAACTGTCTTGTTTCTCTACTTAAAGCGTTGTTCGTAATAGTTGCACTTCTGATCCCAATTCTCCTCAAAATTTATTTCACGTTTTTGATTACTGAGATGAGGTGAATTCTCATTTATTCACGTTTGTATCAAAAAAGAGAACGGGGAAAGCTTTCGCAGTTATGCAGGATTGAGAATTTGCTTGAAGTCACCTCTCAATTCTCCGTTTCTCGTTCTAAATCCTTCCTTAATGGAAAACGCTTCTTTTTAAGGGAATTAAGAAGCGAAAACTGAAATAAAAAACGCAACTAATGCCAAAACGAACTAATGCCCTGAGAGAGACGAAAACTCCACTCGTATTAAATAATCAAATAATCTGATTAACTAACAATGACTAAATTATTTGACGTTTTAATTCTAATCGAATTATTTAAATATTGGCATTTGTAAATTGTGTAAGCTAAAACGGTTAAAATCCATACAAGCTGCATACTGAGATTTTCAAAACCTGTGAGATTTAAACTAATTAATTAATTAATAAATGGAGTTTGCAGCTTCTGCCCGGCTTTGGTATAAGCTGATTGATTAATTAGCAAATGATTCAGTGAAGGTTACAACTTCTCCCCGGCTCTGGAGAAAGATAAGAAACGGGATTAAAGTGACAAATAAGAATCAGAGAAAGAAGCAATGGTGGCTTTCCGACGGGTTATCCACTCCCCGCCCCTGCTGTACAACCTTTCCGGACATCAGCTGGCATCAGCCGAAACAGCGGTACCAACACCGGTGTCCACCATACATTGGAGGAGGGTTTTCGCGACATCTCGGAATCACTTTCCGGCGAGCGAAGCGCATCGCGAAAACTGTGGGGAAGCGATTCCTGGAATATCTTTCCACTTTCCCGCTGGACTGATCTCGAAAACGCCTGGAAAGTTGATATCGCCGGGAAAATATTGAATTACAAACTATTTCGAATAAATATGGTTCACTTAACGGTTCTTTGATTCTTTTCCATTCCATCGAAATCACCCTAATAACGCTTGCCATTTTTCTTTATTTATTAGTGATACTTGCACTGTTTTTCTCCACACCTTTGAAATTCCCGCCGAAACATTCAACTTTCCGCGGAGCTTTCCACTAGCCTCGTGGAATCACTTTCCGGGAAAGCTGCTTCGGTTTCCAGAGCTCGAAAACCGTCTGGGAAAGTTCGGCAACTTTCCGAAGTAGCGCGAAAACCACTGGAAAGTGATTCCGACTTTGCTTTCCAGCTCGCGAAAGCCCTCCTTAGGCGACTAATCTTCGAACAGCTTCTGAACTCGCTGATTTTGATGTACGTGATAACCGGTGCCGGCTGGTCTACACTGTCAAAAGTTTCTTTGAGTAAGGATTAAAATTAACTGCAGTATTTGCTACTGGGATTTATTTTGTCTCTATTGAGATAAGAATTATCCGGATTAG
This sequence comes from Branchinecta sandiegonensis, assembly GCA_030848855.1. Taxonomy (NCBI): domain Eukaryota; kingdom Metazoa; phylum Arthropoda; class Branchiopoda; order Anostraca; family Branchinectidae; genus Branchinecta; species Branchinecta sandiegonensis. The sequence goes on from JAUPMV010000012.1 coordinate 4,541,468, forward strand.
AGATAAGATTATCTTTTTAGAGACAAGATCAATCCCAGTAGCAACTGCCAGATTTTTTTTCACAGTGTAGGCCACCAAGATCGAGAATGGGCAACCGCTCGTGAATTTCTCTCTGACAGGGCGGTTTATAGCGAATTTGGTCTCTCGTCTTCCCATACTACATAAGACTAGTAAAGGTAACCACCTGTTCGTGGCCATGAAGTACGAGGTTTGGGCCATGTCTTTCGTGGCTGTTGATTGGTCCAGATCGAAGCAGTGCCAGGACGCCACAGGAGAAGCCGGAAATGGCCCGGGAAAAAAGCACCCAAATTAATTGTGCGATTGGGTGCACTTTACCTATACCTACCAGTCCTTAAAGCACTTGAGACAACTTGGCACTCTTACCTTTCCGGACCCCATGTTAAACTCCAAGGGAACTATTGGGTGCACAGTACTGATACCTAACAGTCCTTAATCCACTTCGGGCAACCCGGCCGATCTCCCTCTTATATGCAGAGCCCAACAAGCGGTTTGGTCCATAGGCAAATTAAGGCCTTGTACACTATAACCAGAGAGCACGGCCTTCACCCTTTATACTCTATATGACTAAGTCCGAAACAAGCCGATGATCCTAGGGAAGAACAAGAAACGTCACCTATACACCCTCAAAATTGACTCAAAATCCTGCGTAAAACAATCAGCACCTTTGATGTGGACATTTCTGGATCTTCCGTAGGCACATGGCGATTACTCGTCGGCACGAAGAGATAGTCAGTAATAATATTGACAAGACGGTATCGCCAGAGAAAAATAGGTAGAGAAGCTCTATGCAGCAAGAAGCTGCATAGTTTGCAAGAAGACTGGGGGACAACGTTGTTAGGCCTAACCATTTTGCTGCCTATAACTTCTCGTAGAAAAAAAAAGGTATGGCCAGCTCTAGGCGGAACAACCTGATTCGTCCCAAATGTAAAACTCGATTACCTGTATTCGCCAAATTTTTATTTTCTACCAACGATTTCATAGGACTAGAAATGATTTTCTTCTTAAGTTCCAGGCTTCAGCTCTGGCGATTCCTTTTACTGCTAAACGTGGTATGATACCGAGACCAAAGACAACCTAAATGACCTTACATCTAGGGAAGCGTATCTTTCAATCGGCCCTAAATTCGCAGATTTACCGTTTTAAAACTTTAAAATCCCCTTCATCCAAAAATAAACTATGGGGGACCTTCTTCTTAAGTACAGATAAAAAACCGACAGTTGGTGACGTTGATCCGATGTGAATACTATGCTGAACATTCGACGAATGTAAGACGTACTCTCGCCGTTCCCAGAGACTCCCACAGCGGGTTCCCTGCATTTTTTTGTCCCAGGGAGTCACTTCCCGCATTCTCGCGAGTCCGCGTGGACCGGAGTTCGTCCTATTATAAATATAACCACCACCATCAAAAAAAGATTCACTTTCAGGTTTGGTGGGGAGTCGATTTGACGAGTTGCCTGTGTTGTTGCTTTTTTAAGCAGATGTCAGGGATGGTTAATAGGCATTTCTGAAATCATTACTGAGTTGATGATTTTGAGAAAAAGGTTAAGATTATGCTACCTTTTCTAGCTACTGAAACTGTACCCTACAATTATTAAAACAAAAAAAAATCAAAATTAACAAAAGTTGATTATGAGGTCTACAACCTTTCCATAACAGCGTCATCAGAAGAAGTCAGGCAAGGGCGTATATCAGTAAATTTTCGAACAAAATTCGTACAAATGCATTCCCAGTGTTCTCGTTGTTTACCATCGGGGTAGTCCCCAAGAAGTGAATCCCTCTTTTCTCTTGGTTTCCCTCGAACCCCCTTGAAGCCCCTGGGGAACGGCAAGAGTATGGTTATAGTTAAAGTTAAAATGTCCTATTGTCTCATAGCACTGTATAAGTTTTAGGTACAGTAATAACGCCCATTCGGGTTTGAACTGCACCATCTATGCGGTGATCTGGAACAGGATGTCAAAATTAGTATACGTCCGAGGAGACTTCACTGTAAAAAAAAATCTTGCACTATTTGCTACTGGGATTACTCTTGTCTTTACTGAGAAAAGATTATCCCTAATTCGGATTAATTTTATCCCAACAGAGATAAGATTAATCCCAGCAGCAAGGACTGCATCCTTAGTCGGAGAAACTTTTTACAGTGTTGACTGAGGGTGTGCTCCAACCCCCTCCCGATAGGTAATAAAAGCTACTGTAGTTGTTCCAAATTGTTCATCCCTAAACACAGATTGGAGCGGTAAGTGCAGTTTTCACAAACTACTAGTATGAGGTTGGCACACAACCTGGAGTGACAAGAATGGGGTGGGTATCAAAGTTAAAACAAAAATTTGAATACTATTTTTCTCTGGGCCAATTCGTGGTGCAGAGGGGCACGGTTAGGCTTGCAAGATTGAGTAACTCAAGGGACTTACCGCGAACCAGCTGACAGCATTTCACGACATGCGTATGAGGATGATCAATGACTGCATCAAAGCCTAGAGTTTGCAGCAGAATGTTCTCGTGGGTCACAAGCTTGTTAGCCAAGTCATTATACAACTAGAAATACAAGAAAGAAATCACAAAAGCTTCATCGATCAACTTGACTGGTTTTATAGCACACTCAACTAGCCGCCTTTCTCTACTACTTTCATTCGTCTATAATGCAAAACATGATATCTCTGACAATTCACAAATATCACCGGACACGACATCATCTGATATATTACAATCCGGCAACTGGAGATCTCTGCAGTTGCAGTACTGAGCTTCAACTGTAAAGTTCACAGTTCTCTTACCACCATATCATGATGACCCTGGACATGCCCTGTGAAGCAATTCATCGTCCTAGCACTTCTAAAAGTACTCTAACTCGCGATAACCAGGCCAACAGACGGGCAGAAAAGTGATCGGTATATGGCAACTGAGACGAAGGTTAGGAGTGCCATAAAAAGGAAGTCCAGAGGTTTAAATAGCTTAAAGGACCCCTGTTCCTTATTCTGCGTTTCATTTTATCCCTAGTTCCCATGTGAGATTGAAAGCTTATGAAATCCCCACCTTTCGTCATTGCGTCGTTTGTACCTATGGCTTTTTAGCGCTTTTACCGCCTAGCCAAGTTTTGTTAGGCATGCAACACAAACAATTACAAAAGCTTTTAGGTGCGCCAAGAACTCTTTCAGGCATAAGGACATGATAAGCTTCAAAGTGTTGTTTTTCATTTTGGAAGAAAGGGTAGGCCATCAAGTCTATCTTCTGTTATGGACTTCTTTTGTTTTGCTTGGTTTTCCCACTTTTTAACCACAGTGCATTTGGTATTCAAATATGTTGCGTCCACCTGCTGTTTCAGAGAGCAGGAACGCTGGACAGAGTCGACAAGCAATAACAAGAAAATAGCTAATTTCACTTGGAAAGCAATAGTGTTTTCGAAAAAACATACTTCTGACCTATTTCATCATAGAAAGATCATTTCTGAAGTTGGTTGTGCTCTAAGCTCACTTAGGCCACTTCCTTCATTTTCCGTAATATTTTATTTGATGGTGGAAAACGGATACGTCAGCTGAATTTTATTGGAGCTATATTTCGGCCCTTCTTGCAAGGGTCCTCTTCAGGCTCAAAACCACTCAAGTTGGAAAGACGAACTTGTGGGAAACTTTGTGTGTTTATCCGTAATATTTATTAGTTTAACCAAGAATTTTGGAGGGAGGGGCCATCTCTCCCATCCCCTCCCCAATAAATGCTGCTACTAATCTCAGACCCACTAAGAGAAAGTAAAACATTGGCCTATTTACTGTAACTGTGAAACTCCATCTTCTAAGGAGCTCTGCAAATGAAAGATTTTAACATCCCATGATCATACAAGCAATAGACTAATAACATATTAAAGAAACATATTAGTTACCTCACTACGACTCTCCAGGTTAGGCTGGTCCCTATTTGTCAACCTATAGGCCACTTTCACTACATGATCCAGCTTTCTTGGTTGCTCCTCCACTTTGGCAGCCAAAAATATTGCACATGCTGCTATAGTGTTTCTATGAAAATGGGCAAATGTATGAAACATGTAAAACCGGTGCATGTACACTATTGCTGTGTTGATGCATAGCTGATTCCTAGAAGAAAAGTTGCACCTTAGGAACAATTTTCTACATAAATTTAACAATTGATCAGCCATCCCAATGCAGTCTGAGATACAAACAGAATGGGATATCTAAAATTCAACGCTGGTCAGTTAGATCAGACAGTATACTGATTTCAAGACTGCCAGATTTCAAAACTTGCGATTAATCAGAAATTAAAGAATTTAGCACCTCTTTTAGTGGTCTCCCAGACTGCATTGACCTACCACTCACCTAATTCAGGAAAAACATCATCAGAAACTTTTAAATATTCCTTCAGCCCATGCTGACTGCGAATCATATTTGACAGTGCAAAACGAATATGTCCGAAGGGCTGAAGTATAGCTCTAATAAAATTCAGCTGACAGATCTGTTTGACGTATGTGATTGTATCTCTTATATCCCACAAACCCCCACTTTTGTAGATGCTATCTTTTGCAAGAAGATACAACACTGTCTTTAATTCTTTGGTGTTAGAAACATGAGGCAAAATGAAAATCAGGCATTTTTTTACTATAAATAGTAAATAACCAACAGAAGCCTCAAATAGAAGCAACACATTTGTGAATTCAAAATAAGAAAAAAATTTATTTCGATTTTTACTCAAGGTCTATACCAGGATAAGCCTGAAATAGTTGACTATTAGCTGATATCAAGTTTGTAATTTTTCCTTTCCTTTTGACTATTTATAAGCAAGTAAAAAGCCAGGTACTGTAGCAGTTAGAGAAGTGTTCAAATAAGCATACCTCTACTATAAACCACTCTGACGCTCAAGGTTATAAGTAATTACTAACATTAATGCTCCCAATATTTATACAGGATAGGTACGGTACCCAACCTTAGACAAGATTTCAAATTTCCAGAGAAATCTTTCCTTCAGAACAATTTCTCTGGCTTAAAAAGGAACCAAAAAATACGACAAACATACTAGACGGAAGCTAATAGAGTGATTGACATGCTGAAGAAATAAATTTTGCTTTAATGTTTCTAGTTAAACAAATTTTTGTTTTCCAACAATTCCTCCTCATTAACAGAGGTTGTATTCCTTGCTGTAATCTACAAACTGAAGCTACGGTACCAAAGTTAAAAACCAACAAATCTCTAAAACAACATATCTCTATTTAAAGCAGCTTCAAAACAAAGAAAAGGCAAAGAATTTGAACATTTTCGAACACATGACTGTTAAAAAATCAGATTTTGCTTTTTGACTGCCGATCATGAACATTTCAATTTAACACTTTCACAGCCACATTCCAAATTGTGTAAAAACGAGGTTAGGTAAGCATAAATATTTATTCAGCCCAAGCTGACTGCTTATCATATTTGACAGTACGAAACTGATACGGGATTGTACTCAACCTCAAATTTATATGACCTTGTACTGAAAACCTCACAAGGAAATTCCAATCCAAAACAGGGCATGGGTCACTCACGGTTTCCTTCTTGACAGCTAGGATCTTTTTAGGACTTGACTGAAATTTTCTTTCATCCTTTGTAGGCCAGGTTCAAGGTTGTGTAGATTCGAGGTTGGATACAGCTAAATTTTGTTAGAGCTACATTTGGGCCCCTCCTGAACTACCTTGATAAAGCTTGTGGTTTTTCCTTAGGTTCACTTTGAAGCTTGAGCCTGAAGAGGACTCTTGCCAAAATGTAGCTCTAGTAAAATTTACCTGAAATGTCCATTTTGCACTGTCAAATATAAACTAAGCATCATTTGGAATCTGTTTGAAATTAGCCAATGAAAATCATACATTTGTGCAGAATTGAGTTACAGCCGGCTTACTGTAAGTGTAATAATACAGGCCTGCAAAAGCAGAACTGAAAAGTAAAATCTCCATGCCACCGGAGTTCATTTGGTTAGGCTAGTTAGGCTTTAAGGACTGGTGTTGGACTATTATTAGAAAATTTTGAACAGTTAATAACCATAGGATCACCATGTTAATGACATATTTAAGTATAGAGACAGTGTAGAGATCTTTGAACCAAGTCTAAGCACATGATCATAAAAAGCCTCAGAAAACTTACACCTGGAGGGTTTGTCCAATGTCCTGAATCAAATTAGCAGCCTGTTGCCTGTGAGACATTTCTTTGTCGAAGTCTATGCCACTCTTCCGGCTTGGTGAGTTCATAATCTGTTCTTTCGTAAAATACCATTTTGTTGTTGGAGCAGCCATAGCCATGATGGTGAAGAAAACAGAAGTTTCTTCTTTTCCTTTTTGAACCCAAACAAGTCATAGAGCTAACACAATTATTCACATGTTCGTTGTCGCTAGATGGCATTTTTGCTTCTTATCTTCGACTTCTCGGGGAGTCGAAGCCTGGATATCTTGATGAAACTGGTGTGAAATTGATTCTTTAGGTCAAGGGAAGGTCAACTTCGTAGATGGGCTTTGTAGCCCTACATTCAGGGGTGGCGGAGGGGGTTCAAATTAAAGGGCAAACAAAATATTTTTAAACAGCTAATGTGATAGTCGATTATGAGGTAAAAAGACATGCTGAACACGATGGTGAAAACGATTTTTCGCCGAACAAATAGTTCGTCCGGCATCCGGAAAAAACGGTAAGTTGGTTAAAAATAACAGTTTCATTTAAAGTTGATTAAATGCTCGATTTAGGTGTAAGAAGACATGCTGAACACTTACGTGAAAAAGATTTTCTACCCGGACAACTAGTTCATCCGGAATCCGCCCAAAACAGGAAAATTTGTTAAAATCAAAATTTTATTTGAAAAGTTGATTAGATGACAGATTTAGGGATAAGAAAAGACGCTGAATCTGTATATGACAATCATGTTTTACCCGGACATGCCGGGTAACCCCGGCCCGGACACCCGGTTGTAACCGGATTTTTTTTTATAAACTGAAGTTTTCTCTGAAGTTGATTGGATGTTCTTTATAGATATAACGATATAAGCTGAATTCGTTTCTGAGTTTTCTTCTTTTTGCTATACAATTAGTTCGCTCAGAATTCGGCCGGAACCGGAAATTTGGAAATAGATATGGCTTATAGAGATATATCTGAACTTGGTTTTCTTTGATGATTAGCCTGGCGAAGAGAAGACCCTATTGTCTGGATCAAATATTAGATTTTCGGGATCCCATCGAAACCTTTAGTCTTGTTTTGCCAGACAGCTCTTTGGTTTAATAGGCAGTCTTGAAGAAGGGTGCGTAATTTCATTGGTGTTTGAGGCTTGGAATTTTGGGGGGCTCGAACCGCATTAAAGCTAGAATTTCATGGAAAGTAGTTAAATGTTGCCAGAAAAAAGGCGGATTAAAAAAAATTCGCATGCGGCGCTTTAGTTTGTCCTGGGAAAAAATAATAATATCGATAAGAATCAGGTACCGATTCGGTCAATTTTACCCGGTTTGCCCCCCCCCCCCCCCAATGGAGAAAGGCTCGGGACGCCCCTGGGAGTGAGTCCCCGGGACAAACGAAAACGCGGGGACTCCTCAATTGGAGTCCTCGGGGAATGGCGAGTCCGCCCTTTGAAACAAATTCCAAAATTGTTTACCTATTCCAAATATGGAATCTCTATATTCAATTGCAACGCATGCTCCAAAATTTCCGAAGTCCCACCTCGTTCTACGTGTTCGGATGCGGTTCGGACATACAAAAGGAATATCGCTCTGCTCCTTTGAATCAGGTCAAGCGGGTCACAAGTTTCTGTATCCCCTCCCCTCCACCCCCGCACGACTGACAGTATGTAATCCGAGAAAACATGGTTTCGCTGCAGTCGGGTCCTATATAAGAATGTCAATGTCATCGTCTTAGCTTACGTGGAGTGGTTGTACCCAAAAGTGAGATAGATAGATCACCATTACCCCTATATGGCGCTTGAACCGGAGACTGCAAGTTTCATAACAAAGATTACGATTTGTGGTGGAAAAATTGCAAAAATTTTCTGGAAAATTGAAAAATAACTAAAAAATGAAAAAAATAGAGGAAATACCGCCATCCGGCCGCAAGTCGCTGCCGACTAAAATTCTCTCCACCGCCACCGAATTTAGATTCGGAGCTGCTTTGGAGAATACCCCCAGCTATCGCCGTCTCCGGAAGCCCCAAATATACCTTTAGGCGTATTCTCGCCGTTCCCCGGTGACTCCTCGGGGAATCGAAGGGAATTGCGAGAATAGAGGGAGTCACTCCACGCGAACTCCACGTATAGAAACAGCGAGAACACGGGGGATACTTCCGAAATGGGTTTTATTCGAAAAAAAAAAATACGCAGTTGACGAAATTAGTCTGGATCCACTTTATTTTTGGTTTTGTTTATTCTGACTTTTTTAAGTAATTTTACATTGCAACAATATCAGCAAAACTTGATTCCCCTCAGAATCGGTAAGGGAGTCCTTTTGATGATAGTGATGATAATCGGAGCATTCCCCGTCCGTGGGGACTCGCAAGAATACGGGGAGTGAGTCCCCTGGACCAACAAAAAGCGGGGACTCCTCAAGTGGAGTCCTCGGGGAACGGCGAGAACACGCCTTTTGAATTGGAAAGATGGGAATTCCTGCCCGGATTGTCAGCATCATCATCAGTTCCATAGGAAGATTCTTTTCAAAATGTTGACGAGAGTGCAGAAAACTTGGCGGGGAAGACTGGTCGTCTGTCCACACATCTAGAACTCTTAGAACGCGAAGCCGGGCTTATTCAAAGAACATTCCTGCAACTGCAGCTTTTAGATAAATCTGAGAGTAGTCATGAGTTGTGTTTTCGCTGATACCATGGTATCTGTTACCACGGTAACTGGATCTGCAATTAGTCGTTTTTGCAATTATCGTGGTATCTGATACACGGTGCTCTGCAAAAACGACTATTGCCAAAATTGCACTTTTCGAAGTCATCCAAAAAGAAAAACAGACTTCCAGTGACATCACTAAGTGCTAAACTTCTTTCTCACCAATCTGACAAAATTTGATGAAAGTGAGATGACTCTTCACTACTCTTCAGATACCACGACCAGTTACTACGGTCGGAGGACCGTAGTATCTGAATATCTGATACCACGATAACTGGCCAGATACCACGATAACTGCAAAAACGCCTTTTGACCGTGGTATCAGATACCACGATAACTGCAAAAACGACTTTAGACCGTGGTAACAGATACCATGGTATCAGCAAAAACGCAACTATTGGTTGCCGTCTCTACAATTCTAGTTAGGACAAACAAATCCCCGGGTAAAAAGTTCGCGAAATTGAAGTCCAAAATACTCGGGGATTTGTTGCTGTTGTGGGGGGAAATACCCGCGGAGTACGGGTAAATGCCCTCCGTGTAAACGTAGCTTTAGCCGTGAAGCAACATCGGCAGTAGATTTGAAAACCTGAAAAAACGTGAGTTCTACCAGGACCTCACAAAAAAAAATTTGGATTAGTTGGGTTTCTTATCTGAATTCTCAGCTCCTGGTTCTGAATTCTCGTACATATTACTGTTTCTGCTCTTGTCTCTTCTCCATTCTCTCTTTTGACAAAAACATTAATTTTGTAACCCAGTACTACCTGGCGGCTGCCTGGCGGGATGTTGATTCGGTATACATGGACTCAGGGCTGTTAGATATGGGTGGGGGACCCAGGGGGACCCCCCCCTCAATGTTGTTGGCCAGTCAGTAAAATAACTGAGTGAAAACAGTGAATTTTTTTCTTGGAATCAGTAGATTTTCCTGAAAAACAGTCTTTCTGAAAATCAGTTGATTTTTCGTCAAATCAGTAATTTTTTCTTAAAAAGAGTAATTTTTCTGCAAAGACAGTCTGGTAAAAATGACCAGCCACTCGGTAACTACCTTACCCCTCCCTTGCCCTCCCCCTCAAATATTTTTAGCTAGTAACGCCTCTGCATAGACTATGAATATTGATTGAATATCCTGCCCTGGTGAACCAATTAGGGAGGAAAAAGAGAATTGAGAATTGACTATCAAAGGAACTCCTCGATTCAGCAGAATTGTGAAGCTTTTCTTGCCATCGAATTCTGACAAAAATGCAAGAAAAAAGGATAATTGGCTTCATCTAGATTGTCAAAACATTTCAAAAGGGAAATTGACAGGAGAATTGCAAGGAGAGTTGAGATAAAAAAATAAAACTATTATAAAAAGTTCTAACATTATAAGAAGTTTGGGCAATAATAAAGTTTGCAGCAAAGTCTTGACTATTGTAAAGTTATACCTTTTTTAAATGTTTAGTTTAAATAACGCCAGAGTAAATACCATCACTCTTCAGACCTATATGTCTGGCTGGGCAGTGGGACACAACAAAAATTGGTGGTCTGAAGTTCTCAAATTTATGGGATAATATGCACTTTGGATACCCAATTCCAAATGCTAGGTATATCCAACTGCTGGCACACCCAACACCTAATGCTGGATATACTATGCCAAGTGCTGCAACTCTAACCCAGTGAAATATTCATGAGTTGAATGAAGTGGAAATCACCCAATCAGAATACATATTATTATATTGGAGTAGGTCATCGGATTTACTTTCCACACATGGAACCCATTAGCAAGGAGTGCTAGCTCCTTCCATTTGGGATTTACTTTCCATACATGGAACCCATTAGCAAGGGACGCAACATGTACCCAGCATTTGGCATAGTAAGAGTATCCAGCATTAGGCGTAGGCTATGCTAAACCTTGAACAACATTATCAACATCCTGAATGTGAATTTTGTAAATACAATAGAAGTATGCCAATTTGAACTTGGTCCAACTTCAAATGGTAGCCAAATAAAACACAAAAACCCATACTAAGTAACTGTTGCAAAACACTTAGGCTACAAAGAATGTTGGTGGAAAGAATTTTTCAGATGTCATCTGAATTTTTAAATATTTTGCCTCGGATCAGAAAAAGCATAAGGATGGCAGTGCCTGATTCCTCTTTTAATTGAGCTGTAAAATTGAACTTAATATAATAATCATTTTAGTTTTTCTTAATTATTCTTAAAATATATAAACATAATCTGGGTTTGGTTTTGCTGCTTGTTAACTTCGGAGTACATATCTTTTCTACCTCAGTACTATTACAACACATTTGAATTTGGGTTGGATTGAGGTGATTTTGTACAATATTCAATTAGCTTAAATGATAAAGAAGGATTAATTTGTATAATACTGTTTTACCTTTAGTTAGATATGTTTTTTCAGGGGTTTGGGCTCCTTTGAAAGCCAGAAAAATCTTGTTTAATGACATGAAACTGACTTTATGTTTGACCAGCTTTTGCCTCTAAACATTCCTTAGGAATGTTCGAAAAAAATTCCTAAATTGCATATAGACCAGGAAGCAGTCCATGGCTGCTCTATAGTGATTCATAATTTCTGCATTTACAACGCTTCCGTAAACATGATTCCGAGAGTCCACTACCCGATTTTTAAACTAACAAGCCAGCTTAAATAAAGGTTTGGGGCAAGAATCAGTCGAGCAAACAGTGAAGAAGAAGATCAGTAAGTCTGCAGTGAACTGTTGGAAGTTTCATAACAGAAAACACAAGGATGCTCTATTTCAAGAGACAACACTTGCGATGTAATCTGTTGCGAGTTGAAAACGTAATGCATTAAATGCTACACATAACAGGTATTGCCAGGAAGAGCCGAAAAAACAACGAAAAAGGATCTGCTGAATTTTCCAGTATCATGACGACAAACTCGTTTGGCGATTTTTCGGCTTTTCCTGGCAATGCTTGTTATTAATAGTATTTCAGAATCATCACAGATTACATCTCAAGTGTTGTCTGTTGAAACTGCCCATCCTTGTGTCATCTGTTCTTAAACTTCGACAATGTGATTACTTCACTTACTTTAAGAAAGAAATAATCCTCTTTTTTAGCGCAGACTATTGTTAGGCATGTATTATGTTTTCTATTTCATTTTAGCCAAAGGATAAAGCAGACCGAAACTGAAGTATCTACTTTGAGATGTTTAAGAAGCTGAAGCAGAAAATTGAAGAAACGGATGGGGACAGTTTAAAGAAAGTTGCTGAGTCCTTTGCAGCTGCTCTTCCTGGTCTACAGAATAGAACTTCATCCCAGAGCAGTTTAGCTGATCAGTCGTTGGTTTGTATTTCCAATTTGTTGCCTATTTCTTAAAGGACATGTCTTACTTATGATAGTAATTCATTATACTTCAGTAGTTTTCCATCTATTCTCGTTCCCGAGATTGTTCACTTCATAAGTGTAACCTATCTCCTCTGTTAGTAATGCACTGATTATCCCGCTTGCCACGTTTGTTCTCTTTACGTGATGCAAATAAGGCGCCTGATCATTTTTTCCAACTTCTGAGGAGCTCTTCCCGTCCGAAGACCGGTTATGCACATTTTACCAATTATCGTCGAAGACAAGGGGCATGGAAAGGAGTCTAGGACAATCTCGGACAAGTTTCTTGGACAAAATCACACCTCGTACGAGAACAGTCTTCGCACACTCGGGCTCAAGTCAGTATCCGAACGAAGGCATGAAGCAGTTATGAGGTTCGGTCGATTACGAGCATAGTTGCTTAGAGCGTTTTCCGCCCTCCTAAAAATAGTAACTATGTGTTACTATTTTCGTTTCAACCTCGTAAAAAGTTACTACGCTGACCGTTCCAACCTTCTCGGAATAGTAACTAATAGCAACTATTTGCTTACCATGCTCGGGAGCGTAGTAAGCGTGGTAATTACGCATCTCTAAACGTGATTGGTCGGATTCGCCCGTGGCATGATATTCTGCTGGGAAATAGAAAATCGTTCCAGCCTTGACGGCAAAAAGCCAGAATTCGTGACTTCATGCGTAGTAACTACGGTAAGTAGGGTGGAACACGCTCTTAGTAATTCTTGATTTTCTATTTCAGGGTGTAAAGGGAGCTTCTCAAGAGTCCCTAGCGTCAGTATCCCCTGAAACTATCGCTCTGAACCCTCCTCCAGCCTTAAAACCGATCTTGGAACTTCACTCATCAAATGACAACCCTGAACTCGGTAGTCTTCGTAAGCAGATTGCAGATTATGAAAATGTTATAAGAAAACAAGAGATGGCATTGCACTCAAGGCAAATTGAAAATGAGAAGTTAGCGGAGTCTGTTGAAAGGTTAAACGCTCAGCTCACGGAATCATCGGAGAGGACTGTGCATCTTGATAACCGTATATCTGATCTTCTCTCAGAAAATCTTCGACTGGTAAAGGCTGAGGATCAGTTAAAGGATAATATTAAACACTCCAATGGCATTATAGAAAGCCTAAGTCAAGAACTAAAGCAGTGCAGCCAAGGGAAGTCTGAATTGGCAGATATGAATTCGGGACTTGAGAGAAGATTGGAAGACTCAAAACAGAATGAAGAAGGGTTGGAAGTGCAAGTGAAAACCTTGGGTATGGAGATTGAGGAGCTGAAATTGACGACACAGTTCGAGAATGTAAAAGTGGATAGTGAGAACGTTGATGGTGTGAAACTCAGTGATACCTATAAATTGCTCAAGTCAGAGAATGAGCTTTTGGCAGCTGAAATGGAGGAGAAAAATAAGGTAAGAACCTACTTTTATATTTATTTATTTATTTTTATTTTACTTATTATTATAAGCCTCAGCGGTGCTTTTCGTCGGCCAATTGTTAAATCCTGTTGGTAAAATCTGGGCTTGCCCCCCCCCCCCCCTAACGAATATGGGCTAGTTTCGCCACTGGACGATAGGAAAATTAAGAAAATCTGTGTGGCACAAATTTGCGCAAAATCAGCTTTTGTCGTGCGTTTAGTCTGTCTTAGTTAGCGCACTCTGTTTCGGCAAAATAAATATAAGTACTTTTGCACTATGTATACAGTTTCCACTTCAACTGAATATTTCTGGTAGAATACGTCGACACAGTCTCACGACCATCTTCATTCAGAAGTTATCGTGGTCGCAGACGGACCGCAGTATTTATCATATTAAAGATGAGCATTACGAACCGTGATTGAATAATTAGCAATAGCCTATAGCCTAATGAAGATTTTTGTAATTTTCGAAATATCATCATATGATTAGTTCATCTTTTGCTATTATTTTCAGTGTCTCATTTTATTTTATTTATGCTTGTGTTCGAAATTGGTTGTAAGTTCTGGGACAAGAATGTTTCATGCCTAAAATCTTGGCTCGTATCCTAGTGGGGATACGAGATTTATGTCGGGAAGAAGCTCGATCGTGGATTAGGACTATAGTGTAGGGCAGTGGTTCCCAACCTTTTCCGGACTGAGTACCCCTGATCAAGGTTCAAAATGGTTCCTTACCTCTTTTTTGACGAATCGTTGTTTTACTATTTTTTTAACACGGCCAGAACGTCAAAGGGACCATGTCTATTGGTTGCGTTTTGCAGATACCATGGGATCTGATAGCACGGTCTAAAGTCGTTTTCGCAGTTATCGTGGTATCTGATACCACGGTCAAAAGGCGTGTATGCAGTTATCGTGTTATCTGATATTGTCACTCACATCTCACTTTCATCAAGTTTTGTAACTGGATATCAGTTTTTGGGATCCCAAAACGTAAGTGGAGGGATACCTATGACATCGCAAAAGTTGTCCGTCTGTCCGTCCGTCTGTCCGCACGATAACTCTCGAAGGGATTGAGATATTTTGGATGAAACTTGGTGGGAAAATTCTTTGGGTCAAAGTACAGGTCAAGTTCGAAGATGGGCTGTGAAGCCCTATATTTGAGGGTGGGGGAGGGGATCCAAATTATGGGACAAACAAAATATTTTTAAACAGCTACTGTGATAGTCGATTATGGGGTAAGAAGATATGTTGAGCACGATGGTGAAAACCATTTTCTTGTCGGACAAGTAGTTCGTCCGGAATCCGGCAAAAACCGGAAAGTTGGTTAAAAGTAAAAGTTTCATTTGAAGTTGATTAAATGTTCGATTTGGGGGTAAAGAGGCATGCTGAACACGATGGTGAAAACCATTTTCTTGCCGAACAAGTAGTTCGGCCGGAATCCGGCGAAAACCGGAAAGTTGGTTAAAAGTAAAAGTTTCATTTGCAGTTGATTGAATGTTCGATTTAAGGGTAAAAAAGCATGCTGAAACGATGATGAAAACCATTTTTTCCCCGGACAACTAGTTCGCCAGGAATCCGGCCAAAACCGGAAAGTTTGTTTAGAGCGAAAGTTTTATATGAAGTTGATTAGATGACAGATTTGCGAGTAAGAAGAGACGCTGAGTCTGTATATGACAATCATTTCTTACCCGTACATATAGTTAGTCCGGAATCTGGTTGTATCCGGAATTTTTTTTAAGTCAAAGTTTTATTTAAAGTTGTTTAGATGTTCTTTATAGGGATAAAGAGATCCGCTGGATTCGTTTCTGAATTTTTTTTTTGCTGGACTAGTAGTTCGCTCGGAATTCGGGCGAAACCGGAAATTTGGCAGAAGTAAAGCAGGAAGTTTCGGTCAGTATCGTCAAAATAGATATGGCTTATAGAATTATCTGAACACGGTTTTCTCTGATGATTAGTCTGGCGAAGACTGGATCTGGCGAAGACAAGACCCAATTGTCTGGATCAGTTATTAGATTTTTGGGATCCCATTGAAACCTTTGGTCTTGTTCTTTCGGGATGGCTTCGAAAAGTGCAATTTCGGCAATAGTCGTTTGGCAGAGCAACCGTGTATCAGATACCACGGTAACTGCAAAAACGACTAATTGCGGATTCAGTTATCGCGGTAACAGATACCATGGTATCTGCAAAAACGCAACTATTGTCATTAGTGATAAGGCATGTAAATCTGAAACTGTGGTACGATAGTGTATCTCGTCTTGAGGATGTTACTGACACTCAGTTCGGAGACTCAAAAACAGTTGAAGCGAGATATTAAAGCTATAGATTAACTTGATTTTGGACCTTCGCGGACCCCCTTGTGGAGGTCTCTCGTACCCCTTTGGGTACGCGTACCACCGTTTGGGAGCCACTGCCGTAGGGCCTACGTTCAGGTTTTGATGCAGACTTTCTAATAATAATAATCTTTATTCTTTCCCTTTATCACAATGCAGTAATATGGGTATCGTCAAGCAAGAAGAAGAGAAAACACAAAAAGACGCAACACGAAGAACACACATGATGAGCTATCACTTCGATTTGAGGATATTGCCGTTGTAGCGCACGAAGGAGTTTAAAAATCTTGTCGTCGAGTGTGTAGGCGGGCATTCGAATAGTTATATTTGATAGTGCAAAACGGATACGTCAGCTGAATTTTATTGGAGCTATATTTCGGCCCGTCTTGGCAAGGGTCCTCTTCAGGCTCAAAACCGCTCAAGTTGGAAAAACGAACTTGTGGGAAACACAGAAGTAAAGATTCTAGCTTAGCGTTAAATATTTTAACTTCGTGAATTCCTTCGTGAAAATTGCTTGGAGTTAAAATGGTTGCTGTGATTTCATTTTGTATACGGGTGCTGCTCGATTGGGTCGTTGGTCGGGTAGAGATTTTTCTGCATTTGGATGACTTTCGTTTTGTTGTAGAGAAGAGCTTGGGGTCTGAATTTCCTTTCACTGATGATGCATTTCCATGTTTCTGGTAGCGAGTATTTGCCTGTGTCTCTGTCTGTTGATCTCTGAACGGTTTTTCATAATTTCAACGGCTTCTCTTATAGTTTGGAGAAGTCCGGTGCATGTTGCAAGAATCTGAGCTTTTCCAAAATGTACAACGTGGGATGGGTTTTCGAAAACGTGTTCTGCCAGCGCTGATTTGAAGATGTAATTTCCGTTGGAAAGGGCGTGGTCGATCTCCTGTTCAGTGAAGTTCAGCTGACGTATCCGTTTTGCACCATCGAATATTCAGTTTCAGTTTTTAGTACAGTTTATTTTATTCATAAATTATAAAAACACCATTAACTCTTTGTGGCCCCACCATAAGGCCTAACATAAGGCCTGGCAATGGGCGAGGCTTCTGTATATATGATATGATAATATGATTAGCATATATGATATATAATATGATTCGCAGTCCTTGGGCTGAAGGAATATTTATTCTAACAGTTCTTTTCCCTCTTTCAGAGTTGCCAACCTCGTCTTGTGTGCGTGGGTTACTGAAGTAAACTTTAATGTTCCCTTGTCTTTCAGACAATCAAGCAGCTACAGCAGCGACTCAACGACATCAAGAAAGAGCTCCAAAAACACGTCCGCTCCGTCCCCACCTTGGATCTCTCCGAAACGACTGCCTCCCCCTCCGACAGTCTCCACAGACGAAATAATTCCAATGGGGGAGTCCAGAGCCCCCTCTCCTCCCAGCAGCCGGGGGAGTGGGAAGTCAACTTCCAGTATTTGAAGAATGTGATTTTCAAGTTTCTTACAAGCTCCGAATATGAGGTGAGTATGTTGGAAAGACTGGGGAGCGGAAAACACCAGATCGCGGACCCTAGTATCGCAGTGAACCGGGTAATTTCAAATTTCCAGGGGAAATGGAACCACCCCTGGCTTAAACACTTTTATAGTTCTTGATTGCTCAACTTGTTGTGTAAATGTCATGTGTCTGTATCTGTGTTGTGCTTTAAATCTCTCTTCTTTTTTCTTTTTCTTTATTTTCTTCTTTACTCCGTTTTGTTCTAAGTGAAAAATACGGGTAATAAATACTTTACATACTTACTATATGCTGCAATTTCCATAGCGGTATAGACCTTACTCCTCATAAATACTCTGAAAAATTAAAAAAAAAACAGCAATAAAAAAATAAATAATAAAAAAATCATCATTTCGTTAAAAAAAGATGTTTGTAGCTTCCAGCGATAAATCCCGATTCATTTGGTGGTTTTGACCTGGGTGGCCGGTGGGTTATGGTTATACCTTTTAATTATATTATCTTGGTGTGACAGTATAGTAAGTGTATTCGAGTATCGGGCTTTCGGCGCTTAGCCCACTCTCCGCCAAATTGGCGCTTCGTTTATTGATTGTATTGATGTTGAACAAAGCTTGAACCCTAAGGAAGGGAATTAGAATACTTTTTATAAGCAGTGAACTGAAAGACAAAAATGCTCCTCCGACGGGATTTGAACCCGGGACCCTCTGCTTACAAGGCAGGCGCTCTTACCATTTGAGCTACCGGGATTCACTACTTATAAAATGTTTCCATCTCAACGGCGTCTTCCCCATTAAGATTAGATATTTGGTTCCATTTGGTTTTCACTATGAGACCCGGCCTTGTGGGTCCTGGTATGTCTACGTGGCTCCGATAATGGAATCCTAGACTTCTAAACTAAATTCGAAAAAATTGTTTCTGGTTTATTGGTCACGGTACCTGTCCCTTGCGTGAAGTGCCATCTGTGTATTATAATTAGAATACTGTTAATAAGTAAAAAAAATAAATAATGGACAGTAAAGCTATAGTATATTTCTATTTTTTTCGCCTTACCTGGAGCAACTTCGCTAGGAATTATAAGTTGCGTTTTCAAATAAAATAGAAAAACGAGATTTTCGGGTTTTTTCTTGATCAGCTAGTAACCCCCTCCAAGATGATGTGCGAGGGATAAATACAATTTCGGATATTTCGGTTGCACTTTCGGTTGGATATTTCGGTTGCACACACGAAATCTCGTTTTTCTATTTTATTTGAAATGAATGGTCAGCTTGGCTTCAAACCTTATATTAATTGCGTTTTTGCAGATACCATGGTATCTGTTACCACGGTAACTGCAGTTATCGTGGTATTTGATATACGGTTGCTCTGCAAAAACGACTATTGCCGAAATTGCACTTTTTGAAGTCATCCCCAAAGAAAAACTGATATCCAGTTACATCAGTAAGTGCTAAACTTCTTTCTCACCAATTTGACAAAATTTGATGAAAGTGAGATCACTTTTCAGATACCACGACCAGTTACCACGGATCCAGATACCACGGTCGGACCGTGTGTCATCTGGATATCAGATACCATGACGACTGGCCAGATACCACGGTATCAGGTATCAGATACCACGACAGTTGCGAAAACGACTTTAGACCGTGGGATCAGATACCATGGTATCAGCGAAAACTCAACTATTATCTTTTTTTTTAAATATCGTGTCTTTCTAGGCCAAGCATCTAGTTCGTGCCGTTTCGACTCTACTGAAATTGTCACGAGACGAAGAGCAATATCTCGCGGAGATGCTGGATTGGAGAAGCTCATGGTTCCGTTCCCGTCCGTACCTTCGAAGGCCTAACTTTCCGTCTTCGTAGTTGCATTATTGCAGGACGTTTCTGCTATCTCAAGTTACTAACATCAGGGACCCATAAATCTCCTGTAATGACTCGCCATTCAGGGGGCTTGCCATTTCCTATGCTTCTATGTTGCTATGTTGCCCGAGCCTCACCTAGTTTCCAAAAATTCCGCTTGGGTCGAATCGGCGTTCTTGCTCAGATAGACAAAATTTGTTGGGAATATTCAGCATGCCGCCAGGTACCTAAGCTATCACAAAAGATCCAGGATACTCTTCCATTACAGAGAAATATTCCTAGTTCACCACAACGGCTGCGAAAAATTTTGTCTATCTGGATAGTCGGGTATTTTATCCCCGTGGGTATTTCTTGAACTATCTGAAGCTCGGTCAAGAGCGCATCAGAAATCTCTTATTGACAAGCCCCCTGAATGGCGAGTCATTACAGGAAATTTATGGGTCCCTGCTAATATTCGGAAGAGTTTGAGGACAGAAGTTGGCACTATTTGTGCTAGAAAGCTAGTAATAGTTAAGAAATGAAAGTCTCGGCATTAGCGTGTATTACGGGGGGGGGGGGGAGGGAGAAGGAGGTTGTAGTGGTCCCCTCTTGAAAGAAAAATCTTTCAGAATTCTTAAAGGACATCTGAATGAAGAGTACCAATTACCATCCCTATCTGTATGACTTCCGTTAACATTGCCTGTAGAAAACCCAATCCAAATACGAAATAGTGTTTCCAAGCTATGATGTTTGCTCCATTTTGCATCTGTCCTTATTTCAGTACTGAACAATTTTAGAATGAACGAATGTCTCCAATCAACCTTTCTTCTGGAATATTTTTTAACCAGTTAAGCCCAAACGTATATCTAGAAGAAATTCCAATACGATCCGGTCAGCGCTGTACAAGATTTGAATGAATTGCGCTTTTTGTCTTGGAGTCTGCATGTGCAAACCTCCAGAAACGAACATCCCTATTTTGAAAACGTCACGCTCAGGAGAAGAATGCTCTCCGTGGCCATGTCTGTAAATGCATTCTCCATGGTGTGTTCAAGTATGGTTTCATTGTTCAGGTGTCCTTTAAAGGACACGTGGCACTTCTGACTAATTCATTGTACTTCAGTAATCTTTCCATCCATTTCGTTCCTGAGATGCTTCACTTCATAAGTATATCCTACCTCCTCTATTAGGAATACACCGAATATCACGCCTATCTCGATTTCTTCTCTTTACGTGACGTATCAGGCGCCCGATCATTCTTTTTGAGGAGCTGTACGAGGACAGGTTATGCACATTTTGCCAAGATTGTCATCCAAGGCAAGGGTGCTAAAAACAGCCGAAGCCGTGTGTAATTTTCTGTAAGCATAGCTTAATTGTAAATTGTCAACTGTTTTAGAACATCTGAGCAGAAACACTCTGTAGTGCGAGAGGTCCTTTAACAGTTTGAAGAGATCAGGTTGAAAATAGTTTTGCTTTAGTTATCTTTTCGGCCATGGCGTATATACGAAATGAGTGGGGAGGCCCCCCAACATTCTTGATTTACTTCTTGTCTCAACTGTTATAATTATGCACAGCTAAAACAGGTGCAAGCCTCTAAAATATTCTCCGAAAATAATTAATCAGAAACTGTCACGCTTTTTAAAGGCGTCGACTGATGGGCTGGCAACGACTACAGTTTCTAATTACAACCTTCCGATTTTTTTTTTTTTTCGTTAAATAAGTTATTTAAACTTGTTACCCCTGAGCTTGCTAGGTTGGTGGTTTTAGTAGATAGAGTGGAAAATTGGAACAGAAAATTTAGCGATATTCTCGTCAAAAATTAAAAAAAAACACGCTAGAATGAACAAGTACGACATTTCTCAGATCGATAAGAATGCGGGGAAATTCTTGAGACTCTTTGAACAGTGCTGAATATACGCTAGTGTTTCTCGTAATGTCACGTTCAAATCAAATGAATTTCTGCTGTCAGACTGGTGCATGTAGTCAAATCTGACTTTGAAACATATATTCAAATAATGTATACACGGATACCTCAGCTACGATGCTTCATCAGCGATATTTCGACCCTTCTTGGCAAGGGTCCTCGTCAGACTGTCAATCTTCAGGTCCAGCGTCGGGGAAGGATTATTATTTATTTTTGATTGATTACAGGTTTGTTTCGTTCCCCGACGTTGGACCTGAAGATTGACAGCCTGACGAGGACCCTTGCCAAGAAGGGCCGAAATATCGCTGATGAAGCATCGTAGCTGACGTATCCATTGTATACATTATTTGAATATATTCATCAACAAAAAATAGCAGAAACTTTTGAAAGCCGTGCTGCGTTATTTTACAGCGTTTGGAGGACGCAGGATGCATCGATAACATTTTGCATTAATCTATAGATTTTGGGTCGGACTTTATGGGAAACAATAAACGGGGACCAATGGTTCAGGGTATAGGTCCTTTCTCCATCAGGACTGTAAAATGCCGAGTGTCATATCTAGGTAGGCTGTCTGCAGGGGCGTAACTAGCCTTTTACCTTTGGGGGGGGGGGGGGGGGGGGGGGACGGCCAGTTTGTGCCGACGGACTAAAAAATTTGCCGACAAAACACGCCGTTGGCTGCCAGCATAGAACAGAACCGGTGTAAAACGAATTGTAATGCAATTGCGACTATTTTTTAATGTAAATTCGTAATCAAATTCACATTTTCGGCTTTTACGTTCAGCTTTCGCCAAAAAGTGACACTTTCAACTATTATACCCAGAAAAAGTTAAAGTAAGCGCCGCATGCGAATTTTTTTTTGCTATACCTACCATATTAATATGTTTCTTTTAATGTGTTTCAAACCCCCAAATCCTAATACGCTAACTAAATGAAACACCGTTCTTCCAAATAGAGAATAGGCCTACTACGAAATGCGCGGCAGGCGAAACTTTGTATGAAACTAACTGTAATGCATCAATTATTATTATCCTTTAATACAGTTCGTAAATTGAAATTCACATATTTGGCTTTTCGTTTCATCTTTTGCTAAAAAGTGACGCTTCCAACGACTGTAGCCTCTCCAGATTGAGTTAAACTAAGCGCCGCAGGCGAATTTTTTTAAATCTGCCTATCCAAGGAAAAAAAAGCTGATCTGTACCTACCATACAAATTCTAGCTTTTAATTTGCTTCAAACCCCCATAATTTCACGCTGAAAGCGCCAACTAATGAATTACCGTTCTTCCAAACAGAGAATACTAGGAAATACACAGCAGACAAAGTCTTGTGGAAACACTGGTGAGCAGAGCGTCTTTTTGCGATCCGAAATAAAACTAAGGCTAGCTGTGAAATCACAGATCTGACCGTCAAAAAAAGTAGTGCCTATGAACAGTAAAGTAGGTACAAAGTAGAATTGTTCTGAATTTACGGCAAAAGAAGTAGTTTTCACGTTAAACAGACATTCTGTATACTGCGCATCGCCATTTCACTAGGTCCCCTCATTTATTTCTTTGTATTTTGATTTCTTTACAAATATGTTCAGACAATAGCTAATTGAGTACAGAAATGTGCCGACAAAACCTGACCCTTCTACAAAATGTGCCGACAAGTCCCCCCCCCCCTACTCCCCCCCCCCCCCTTAGTTACGCCCCTGGTTGTCTGCTTCAGGGGAAGGTGAGTGTAAATAGTATATGCTAGTCAATTAAGTGATAAGTTCTGTACCCTTCTTTGTAGTTGAAGGTAACGGTTCCGTAATATATCTGTGTTACTCTAGTTCAGTAGTTCCCAACCTTTTCCGTATCGCGTACCCCCAAGTCAGGTTCAAAAAGGTTGCGTACCCCCTTTTGGAGATCATTGCTCTACTATTCTACTAAGATCTGTCAAGGTGAGAACGCCAAAAAGACGTCATTTATTGTCATAAATGGTAAGGGATTAATGTGTAAAAATATATACAAATAAATTGGATACTTGAGGCTGCAAGGTTGTCAATTTCTTCAGTTTATTATTTTATTAAACTGTTCGAGAGTCAGAAAGACACTTAGGGCTGTTTCTTTGAAACTTCGTAAGCCAAAACTTTAATTTCTTGACGAAAGCAGACATTTTCGAATTCAGAGATTTGGGACCTTCGCGTACCCCTTACGAGGGTCTCGCATACCCCTTTGGGTACGCGTACCACCGGTTGGGAACCACTGCTCTAGTTGGTTATATGGGTTTGCAGTGTTTCCGGTTATGTGATAACAGTATTTGGAAATGCTATACATTCCGCCATACGTCCATTTAAAGTCCCGCAATGTTAAAAGTCCGCATTCGTTACTCCAGCGTACGGAAGCGGAAAAATAAATAGCTTCGAATATAAGAGCCTCTAAGCATTTCGTCGAATACGTCGTAAGCAGGACCATGCCTTGATGTGTTTTTTTGCTATCTCTGGTAAGGTGAGCTAGCCGTTCGTTGGGGCGAGCGCAAGAAAAGATCTCGCCAATCAGATAACAGTCAGCTCAAATTTTTTTTGCAGCAATATTCCGGCCCTTCTTGGCAAAGTACCTATTCAGACTGTACCTAAAAATTGTAATGGAAGGTCAAAGCCTGATAGTAACCCTTGCCAAGAATGGCCAAAATATCGGCTGTATTGTCCATTTTTGTCACCGTTAAACATCTCTCATCTTTACCGAACCTTCCAGACGTTTCCTTACTTTTGAAGAAGCTTCGTATCGAGTGTTGTTCGTTTCTTTGATTTTATTTTTGTTTATTAAATTGTTTATGAACTTCGAAGTGTTTAAGCAAAGCTAAGGACTGCCGAGCGGTCGCTGACGGGAATTAGTTGCCAGGATTTTCTTCGCTATCAATCTGGTTTTACTCCTCTTCAGTCCAAGCTGACCGCGAATCATATTTGATAGTGCAAAACGAATACGTCACCTGAATTTTATTGGAGCTATATTTCGGCCCTTCTTGGCAAGGGTCCTCTTCAGGCTCAAAGCCGCTCAAGTTGGAAATACGAACTTGTGGGAAAACAAACTGAGGATTCTACCTTCATCCTCTGTAAATACCACACAAACAGGGGAAAAATAAACAAACACACAAACAAAAATCGGGGCTAGCTTTCAACAGCCACTTTGTTCAACTCTACCCAACATGGTGCCAAGATAAATGATGGTGCAGAGGGATGTAGGTAGCCACACTGTGCCGAGAGACAGCTAAAGCGAGTTCTCTGACGCAACCAGCCTCCTCAAGGATTGTCTCTCTTTTGCTTGCTGCTGGGAGCCCGTAACCGAAAACGAGGGGCGTCATTAGCATTTTCCCTTAGAGGGGGGGGGGGGGGATTTTGCCGACGGACTTGAAAATTCACCGATAAAACGCTCCATCGCTGCGAATAGAAGCGAAATAGCTGGAAATGCCGATTTTTTTTACGTTGCTTTTAGAAGAAAAATTCCGATCTACCGACGAGATATATGTTAATTTCTTCTATTTTTATCGGCGGTTCTGCGCCGACACACTGGGTCTTCGCCCCACGAAAGTACTTTCTCAGGACCTTTCGAGTAGTTTCGAGGGGTTAGTAGCCCTCATAGTCAGGGGCGTCCCGAGCCTTTCTTCATTTGGGGGAGGGGGGAACCTGGTAAAATCACCAAATCGGTACCGGATTTCTACCGAATCTGTAAGGAAAAAAAATTCTAAGAACACGGCTTATTATAATGTAAAAAGTTACATACCCGAGTATGTACAAAATCAAGTGTAAAGAAAAATTTGACGCGTGTCCATGCCCTTCCACCTGCAAGTTGTGTTTTTTCAATAAGTTTTTTTGGGTAGTTAGTAGTGATTCTGGTTGAAAATATGTTTTTTTTTGGTTTTCTGGTTGGGCGTCCCAGACCGGGTAAGTCAAGGTCCTTTCATTCTTTCTTTCCCTTTTTTTCCTTTATTTGTGTCGAAGTTTCTGTTGTTGTTAATGTTTTGTTTCGAGGGTAATTAGTCCCTTACAGGTTCGCCTCTGGGCATTGAAGATTCCAGTTTTTTTTTAATAAACCCTTCATTCATTCATTCAGGGATACTCGGGTGCATCTGAGAGAGAGAGAGAGAGTTTAATGAAAGGATAATAATACAAACTACATGAGGGCCACCCCAGAAGGCAATGGCCTGTCCTAAGGGGTGGCCGTAAAGCCTTTTACCCTTTTTTGGGGGGGAGGGGGACATCCAGTTCTGCCATCGGGACTTGAAAATGTACCAACAAAAACACCGTTGCTAACGGCTGTAATCAGAGCGAAGGACAGCGCCGCCGGCAACTTTTTTTTAATCCGCCTTTTTTTCTGGCAGCGTTAAGCTACTTTCCATGCAAATTTTAGCTGTTAATGTTGTTCAACCCCCCCCCCCCCCCCCCAAATTCGAAGCCTTAAACGCCAAGTAAATAAATAGCGAAGACTGGGAAATGCGCCGCCGGCAAAATTTTGTGGAGACACTGATCCTCTGCTCTCGGCTTGAGGCTGATCAAAGTACCTTTTTGCAATCCCAGATGAAACTACCAAATGGACTACTTATTAAGCCGTAGAACTGTCCGGCGAAAAAAGTTCAAGTTGTGCAAAGTCCATTTATTCTGAATTTATAGCAAAAGAAAATCGTGTTCACGTCAAGAGACGTGCTTATTCCAGAAGTACTGCAATCGTTAGAAGTAAAATTTATGTAATGAATGGTAACCAGCTGAAGCTACCGTTAAATGGTAAATAACAGGAGCTAAATAAATGCCACTTAAATTACCGAACTCAGTAAACCAAATAATCAATTCGTACTACCGAAAAACTGAGCTAAGAAAATCAGGAACGGTGTAACAATCGAAAGTAGTAAGTCGGGCAGCAGATCCGGATTAAACGAAAGTCCGGTGAATTACCGAATCCGGTAACTAATCAGAACCAAATGCACCGAAATTGTGAAATAGACCGACCGGATGCGGTGGAACAGATAACGACTTTAGAAAAGTCCGACTAATTACCGAATTCGGTAACGAACGGGCTTTATTAAATCACAGAATTTACAAATGGACGGACCGAATGCGGTGAAATATATGCGTACTAAACAAAGATCCGGTGAATACCGAAGTCGGTAACGAATGGGAACTAAATAAATGAATACGTGAAATCTTCGAATTTGTAAATGGAAGGACCGAATGCGATGAGATAGACGCGGACTAAACAAAGGTCGGGTGATTACCGAAGTCGGTAACGAATGGGAGCGAAATAAATAAATACGTTAAATCATCGAATTTGTAAATGGACAGAACAAATGCGGTGAGATAGACGCGGACTAAACAAAGGTCCGGTGATTACCGAATTCGGTAACGAACGGGCTTCGTTGAATCAAAGAATTTACAAAGGGACGGACCGAATGCGGTGAAATAAATGCGTACTAAACAAAGATCCGGTGAATACCGAAGTCGGTAACGAATGGGAAGTGAACGATTGTGGTGCGATAGACGCGGACTAAACAAAGGTCCGGTGATTACAGAATTCGGTAACGAACGGGTTTCGTTAAATCACAGAATTTACAAAGGGACGGACCGAATGCGGTGAAATTAATGCATACTAAACAAAGATCCGGTGAATACCGAAGTCGGTAACGAATGGGAACTAAATAAATAAATACATGAAATCATCGAATTTGTAAATGGACAGACCGAATGCGATGAGATAGACACGGACTAAATAAAGTTCCGGTGATTACCGAAGTCGGTAACGAATGGGAACAAAATAAATAAATACGTTAAATCATCGAATTCGTAAATGGACAGAACGAATGCGATGAGATAGACGCGTACTAACAAAGATCCGGTGAATATCGAAGTCGGTAATGAATGGGAACTAAATAAATAAATACGTGAAATCATCGATTTTGTAAATGGAAGGACCGAATGCGATGAGATAGACGCGGACTAAACAAAAAAAACCGAATTCGGTGAATACCGAATTCGGTAACGAATGGGAACAAAATATTCTAAATCACCGATTTTACAAAGGAACGGACCGAACACGGTGAAATAGATGCTGACTAAAAAGGTTTGG
This sequence comes from Branchinecta sandiegonensis, assembly GCA_030848855.1. NCBI lineage: Eukaryota > Metazoa > Arthropoda > Branchiopoda > Anostraca > Branchinectidae > Branchinecta > Branchinecta sandiegonensis. The sequence goes on from JAUPMV010000012.1 coordinate 4,568,676, forward strand.
TGATTACCAAGTTCGGTAAGGAATGTGAACTAAATAGCCTAAATATATATGTTAAATCAGCGAATTTGCAAATGAACAGACTGAATGCGAAGAAGTAGATGCGGACTGAACTGAAGAGGCGTGAATTACCAAATTCAATAAAGAACGGGAACCAATAAACACATTAAATCAACTAATTGGGAAATGTGGGGAAAAATAGATTTAGAAAACGGGCGTCACGGCTTTGCCGCGCTGCCCATTTCTACCGGGATTTTCGCCGTCAGCGGAAATTTTTACCGAATGCCCAAAACGTAGGGGGATTGGGGCGCAGCGCCCCCCTCCTCGAAACGCCTTGCCCATACTTGATCCGTTGCCGAAATCATTTTGCTCGCGCCACAGTAAGTCTGGAACCATGAAGAAAACAAAACGTATTGTTACAAGACACTCTCAAATCGGACACATCTTTAATGCAATAAAGGAATAAACCAAATTTTGCAGGTTGGAGCAGATGGCCTCCCATGGAAACCGACCTTGTTGCCCCCTTAACATGTGCATCGTCACGTACGTGTTGGTAAGAAAACAAGAAAAACACAAGTAGCTAAACTGCTCTACGAAATTCAGATACCTTCCCGAAAGTAGCAGCTGTGGTATAAGGGGGTTTTTACTTCTGATGGACCTCAGACCTGCCTTAGACTTCAAAAAATCAGGGATCCTACCCCATTTAAATCTACCCGTGCGGTGAACCTTTACACATACTTATTACGAACTATCCGAATCCAGATGTGGGTTCTGATAGTAAATTGCGGACATGCAGATTTACAGTAGGGGTATGCTTGTTTGAACGTTCATTAACTTTGAACAATGAATTTTAATCCATTTGCTGCCCCAATCTCAACTGTCAGTCGGCCAAAGTCTAGCCTAAAAATGCATTGTTCAAAGTTAATCAACGTTCTAAGAAGCAAACCTTGTTTTTACCAAAGTGACATCTAGCCTGAAATCTATTTATTACTCTTTGGCTGCAGAGAGTATAGATGTCAGCGAGGAATGTTCCTTTTCAGATTCCGCGGCTAAAGTTTGACGAAGAAGAAGCAGTTTTGTTTCGCATGATGAATCTGTTTGAATTTTGTGAACATTTTGTGACTGAAGTGAAAGATATGTGTAGCCTAGCCGTTTTTCAGTCCTCAGCAGCTTTAATTTGAAGAATTGATGGTGGGTACAATTCATTTATAGCCTTTGTTTGTCAACAGAAAATATTGTTGAGCTCAAGAATCTCATTCACTGACAGGAGGGGGTATCCAACCTCCAATTTATATGACCCTGAACTTGGCCTGAGAACCTTACATGGAAATTGCTGTGCAGTCCAAAACAGTTCCTGGGTAATGCAGGGTTTCCTTCTTGACAGTTGTTTTTTCCAACTTGAGCTGCTTTGAGCCTGAAGAGGACAAGAAGAGGACCCTTGCCAAGCAGTTGCCAAGAAGGGCTGAAATATAGCTCTGATAAAATTCAGGTGACATCGCTGTTTTGCACTCTCAAATATGATTTGTAGTGACCTTTGGTTGAAGGAATATCTATCCAACCTCGAATTTACACAACCTCGAACCTGGCCTAAAAAGGTTGGAAGGAAATTTCAATGCAGTCTTGACAAGGTCCTATCTGTCTGTCAAGAATGAAACCATGAGTGATCCAGGACCTGTTTTGGACTCCACAGAAATTTTCTTGTAGGCCTAAGGTTTTCAGGCCAAGTACAAGGTCATATAAATTCGAGGTTGGATACCCCCTCCTGTAGGCTACAGGCCTACAGGCCTTGCTGCTAAAATGTTAAAATGAAATGTACATGCTGTCCTGACAGTCAATAGGCAAAAGATGACTTTTTTCTACAGTCATATGTCCAAAAATATTCACTTTCTGTGCCTTTTCTTTGTTTTGAAGCTGTTTGGAAAAGGTATTTTCCGGCTATTGACTGTGGTAACTCTACCTTTTTCATAATTTTGTAAGTCACGGTGGGGAATTTGAGCTAAGGTTAGAATAAGGTGATCTTGTTTGAAAAGAAAAATATGTTTAACTAGAAATATTGAAGCAATATTATTTAATCCAATATGTAAAGAGTTAGCTTCCATCTAGTATGTTTGTTGTGCTTGTCGGTTCCTTTTTAAGCCAGATAGGTTATTCTGAAGGAAAGAATCTTGTCTGAGGTTGGCTACTACTTCCAGCTGTAGCAGTCAGCCACAAACCCCTGATTTTTGGATACCCAATGCCAAAGGCTGGGTATATCTAACATTTGGCATACTATGTGCCTAACCCTGGATACACTATGCCAAATGCTGGATACTTCAACCCAATAAAATATTGATGATTCGAGTGAAGCCAAGAAATCAACCAATCAGGACTCATCTATAGTAGAGCAGGTCAAGGTTGGATTACCAAGAGGTATCCAGCGTTTGGCAACGGGTATCTAGCATGAGGCATATGATATGCCAAACTTTAGATATACCCAGCATTCGGCATAGGGTAAAAAAAATCAGGGATTCATGGTTGATTGAGCTGTAGGCTACTTCCGCAAATTTTAAGTATTTAGAGCAGGGGCGTCACGACTGGGGGGGGGGGGAGGGGGGGGGACGCCCCCCCCCAATGCTCCCGGCGAGTCGGTAAAAAAATACGAATAGGCGCCGCGATTTGCCGCGATTTTTCGTCAAACCAGTCGATTTTTTTTCATGAAAAAAATCGTTTTTTCTGAAAAATGGTTGTTTTTTCGTCAAAATAGTCGGTTTTTCTGAAAATCAGTCGATTTTTTTCAAAAATGTAATTTTTGTTGCTGAAAACAGTCGTTTTTTCTGTAGAAAAAGTCGGTAAAAATTACCAGCCAGTCTGTAAATGCCTCGTCCCCCCCCCCCAAACATTTTGGCTAGTAACGCCTCTGATTTAGAGGACATAGAAATAGCTTATTTGAAACAGTCAAAAGTAGTAGTGTTCAAGCCAGATCTGAGTTTTATCTATGAGAAGTAAAATTTATACGTCAGCTCAATTTTATTAGAGCTATATCTCTGCCCTTCTTGGCAAGGGTCCTCTCTAGGCTCTAAGCCGCTCTAGTTGGAAAAACGAACTTGTGGGAAAACACAAGTGCCAATAGAATTTTTAATTGCCAAAGATTAAAAGCTGCTCCTGGTGGTACCATTAAATCTGTCTTTCTTAGCACTTTGAAGACCTTTTTTGTATTTTCTCCTGACTAAGTCGTACTCCTTGGAAAAAACTGCAACAAAAACCAAAAAACAAACTTAAGTGCTCCACAGTGACAAAGTATGGGTGTTGTCCTGGCCTTTTGTAAATTAAGTAGCCTGATGTATTTTACAAAAATAAATACAAATGTAGGACCAAGAGAGTTAGTTTTGACCTCAAACAACAGCTGAAAGGCAGGAGAATCATAATCCTGTGTTCGAGCCCCCCCCCCCCCCCCTCCCGAAACATACAAAGAATAATCGTTTTTTGTATAGGCTGTAATCTAAGTATTTTTTGTAATTTTGGTCCGACCTGCGGGCAACCCCCCCCTCGAAATAAACCCCTGGATACAAACCTGGTTCCAAGGATCTCTGGAGGGATTGAACACGTTGCAAAAGAACTGATATTTGACAATTGTCTGAGCGAGTTTTCAGTTGAATAGCTCCCATCTTTTTTCTTTGTATTTGATGTTGAACTACTAGTTGAGAGATTTTTATTAAAAAAAAATACACCTTACAGTTGAAAAAAGACTAGTACTGTAACGAGACCTGGTTTTGGAAGACCTGGAAGTAGAACAGAGAGACTAACAGTGTGACCAGTTTGCCCCTTGGGCCTGGCCAACATTGGTCACTTATAATCTCGCCTATTAAAAATGTTGCTGAGAAAACAATGGTAAGTTAAATCTTAAAAAATCAGGAATGTAGATCAGTGAATGGTGTATCTTCTGCCGTCAGAATAATTTTTCTAGCTATTGAACTTTGATCACACAGTCTGCTAAAACAAAAATGTGACCAACCAACCCCACCCTCCCCTAGAGGTGTGCTTCTTTTTTACCACCTTGAGACCACCGAGATCTAGGTATTGTTTTTGGGATCCCAAAACGTAAGTGTAGGGGTGCCTATGACATCGCAAAAGTTGTCCGTCTGTCTGACCGTCTGTAAGCACGATAACTCTCGAAGGGAACGAAATATTTTGATGAAACTTGGTGTGAGGACTCTTTGGATCAAGGGAGAGGTCAAGTTCGTAGATGGGCTCCGTCGCTCAACATTTAGGGGTAGGGGAGGGTTTTCAAATTAAGGGGCAAACAATTTTTTTTTAAACAACTAATGAGATAGACGATTTAGAGGTAAGAAGACATGCTAAACATGAATATCAAAATCATTTTCTCGCCGGACAAGTAGTTCGCCCGGAATCTGGCCAAAACCGGAAAATTTATTAAAGTAAAAGTTTTATATAAAGTTGATTAGATCTTCGATTTAGGGGTAAGAAGACATGCTGGACATTTATATGAAAATCATTTTCTTGTCGGACAAGTAGCTCGCCCGGAATCCGTCCTAAACCGGAAAATTTGATAAAAGTAAATGTTTTATCTGAAGTTGATTAGATGTTCGATTAAGGGGTAAGAAGACATGTGAATCCGCTTTTGACAATCATTTTCTACCCGTACATATAGTTCGCTTGGAATCCGGCTGAAACCGGAAAATTTGTTAAAAGTTTTATCTGAAGTTGACTAGATGTTCGATATAGGGGTAAGGTGATAGCTGAATTTGTTTTTAAGCCTGAGTTTCTGCCGGACAAGTAGTTCGACCGGAATCCGGTCGAAGTCGGAGATTTGGCAGAAGTAAGGCAGGAAGATTTGACCAGTTTCGTCAAGGTAGATATGACGTACAGCCTAGGGGTAAGTACACACATGTGAATCCATGTCTGAACTTGGTTTTCTCAGATGATTAGCCATTGACCTTCTTCTGTTTCTAAATCTTAATAGTAAAAATGTTCAAGGAGTCTGGCGAAGACCGGATATCTACAAGACAAATTGTCTGGATCAAATATTACATTTCTGGGATCCCATCGAAACCTTTGGTCTTGTTTGGTTTTTGGAAGAAACAGAAACAAAAATAATTGTGAATTTGATTTCAGTGAAGAGCCAAGTGTTTCAGCTTAATTCAGCTTAAATCTAATCTCTCCTAGAGTTATTGTTTGTATGTTTCTGAATGTTCTTGTTCCTCTGCCAGCTTCTGTTGAGATACTTCCGGCCTTTCAGGTAGGTTTGAGGTAATTACTGGGAGCAGACCAACATCAGTAGGTGATAGTGCGAAACGGATACGTCAGCTGAATTTTATTAGAGCTATATTGCGGCCCTTCCTGGCAAGTCTTCGGGCTCAACTTGAGCGGCTTTGAGCCTAGATAGAAGGAATTAACATCTGTCTCGTCGGTTGATCGGAATTTTTCTTCTAAAAGCAACATAAAAAAAAATCGGCATTTCCAGCTATTTCGCTTCTATTCGCAGCGACGGAGCGTTTAGTCGGTAAATTTTCAAGTCCGTCGGCAAAATCGCCCCTCCCCCCCTCTAAGGGAAAATGCTAATGACGCCGCTCGTTTTCGGTTACGGGCTCCCAACAGCAAGCAAAAGAGAGACAATCCTTGAGGAGGCTGGTTGCGTCAGAGAACTCGCTTTAGGTGTCCCTCCGCACAGTGTGGCTACCATCCCTCTGCACCATCATTTATCTTGGCACCATGCTGGGTAGAGCTGAACAAAATGGCTGTTGAAAGCTAGCCCCATTTTTGTTTGTGTGTTTGTTTATTTTTTCCCTGTTTGTGGTATTTACAGTGGATTAAGGTAGAATCCTGAGTTTGTTTTCCCACAAGTTCGTATTTCCAACTTGAGCGGCTTTGAGCCTGAAGAGGACCCTTGCCAAGAAGGGCCGAAATATAGCTCCAATAAAATTCAGCTGACGTATCCGTTTTGTATTATCACCTACTGATGTTGTTCTGCTCCCAGTAATTACCTCAAACCTACCTGAAACGACGAAAGTATCTCAACAGAAGCTGGCAGAGGAACAAGAACATTAAGAAACATACAAACAATAGTGGCGTTTTTGTCTCTGTTCTGTTCGCTGTTTTGTCACTGTTTTGTATTTTTCCCGTTTTCGTCAAAACAGGGAACACGCTGTTTCTCATTTTCCCGTTTTTGTACGCTGTTCTGTGTTCTGTGTTCTCTGTTCCGCTGTCTGTTTTGCAAAACACGGAACTTGCTCTCCTAGCATATTTTATCACTGTTCAGATAGAAAATTGCAGAGAGATTCACAGACAAGAAAGAATTGCGGAAGTTTGGAGGAAAAAGCTGGGTCCTAAAGTATGGTCGTTTTGGAATATTTTTTGCAGTTTAACAGATTTTCCACTTACGACATGCTCAGGATCCTAAATCTGCGTTTTCGTCAGAACAGCGACAAAACACGAAACAGGGAACAGCGTAAGCAAAACACCGTTTTTTACCCAAACCAGACAACTGTGAACACAGAACACGGAACAGGAACCAGAGACAAAAAACGCAACTAATAACTCTAGGAGAAATTAATTTTAAGCTGAATCAAGCTGAAGCACTTGGCTCTTCACTGAAATCAAATTCACAATTATTTTCAACTTGAGCGGCTTTGAGCCTGAAGAGGACTCTTGCCAAGAAGGGCCGAAGTATAGCTCTAATAAAATTCAGCTGACGTATCCGTTTTGCACTATCAAATTGAAAACTGACGGGAATACCACATGCAGCTTCAGTGAAATAACAATCCCAATCAACATAGCCCACATCTACTGTAGATGTCTATTTTTTTATAAAGTACCAGAACTTCAGTGGGGCCAAAAAGTATGATAGATATCAGATAAAGACTGACACAGACATAGCATATATTTATACAGGGTTTAGAATGTACGTAGTAGGATTTAATAAAATAAATTCACATCAAAGCCGCAACTTATTTGTTCTTTTGAATTCTGTTCCACCGCTGGATACTTGGTGTACATCTATTTTGGAAGTGAGCACCCCTCGATTGACAGTTCTACCGTCAGTTCGATCACCTGAAGTATACCGACCGAAGAATAAGATTGTTTTAAAACAATTGTCAACATTGGGTGAAATCTGGTATCCCACAGGAAAATTATGGCAAAATTGTAGCTTACAGCTGGTTTTCCTTGCTCTTCAGAAGAATTAAATATGAATATTCCTTCAGTCCAAGCTGACTGTGAATCATATTTGACAGTGGAAAATGGATACGTCAGCTGAAATTTTATTAGAATAAAATTTCAGCGGAGTATCCGTTTTGCACTGTCAAATAGAATGAATTTTTATTTTTATTTATTTATTAAGAACCATGTACAAATAGGAAAAGTGGTATTAACACTTTGTTCAAAGTAATAAAAATAGCAAAGGTGATAAGTTACAATTGGGCTTTATGGGCCTAACATCTCCTTAAAATAAAAAAAAAACATTGCACTTGCTGACCTTACAATTAGTGATACTGTTTTTTTTTTCACCCTTCGATTCATGGTGTTGTGCCTTTAGAAATCCATGCTCAACTTCTTCCTGACGCCTCCCTGGTCCCTCAGTGTTTTTTTTAAAGCTATGGGTAAATTACGTAAAACACGTAGGCTACGGGTAAATTAAGTAAAATACGTAAATTAGGCTACGCAAAATAGTGTAAAAGAACAGTTTTCCGATGGTCCGTAAAATACCCGAAATTGTGTCTGCAAAAACAATGTTGTGTATGCAAAAACAATGCGCATATTCACCGTGATCAGTTTTACCATTGTCAACACTATGTACAAGTTCACTTCCAGTTTAACCTACAGTAGAGGTTTGTTAGCTTGGATGTCGCCTCACTTAGAACCAAACATTCTGACTCTACTTGATTTTTATGTTCGTTCCGTATTTACTGTTTGTTTGTTTGTTTTATATTCGTATTGTTCGTGACTTTTTTTTTCCAATTTCCGCCCGTGTTAGCCTATTTTAGGGTTCGAGTAAAATTGATTGATTGATAAACATTCTCATGACTCTAAGATAAATTCATTTATTTTTCCATTCGTCATTATTTATGCTTCTGTTTACTGAAAATGAAAAGGAAGTCATATTCATATACCTGTGAGGCATGACGGCATCCTGTCTCTTAGATATAAGCATGTCGTTTGCTCATTACAGTGCTGCTGTGTTGTTTTGGGGCTTAAGCTCACTTTCACTAATCGTATTAAACTTGCTCTTGCGTCACTAATGCCACCTCTGTTCTTCCGTCTGTTTTTGTTAGATTATAATGCCGTTTCCGCCGTCAAATTTGGCTTCTGTTTTTTTCCTGGACCCTGTCCTGGCGTCGAAAATAATTTTCGGAATGCTGTTGGGTAAAAGTATGGGATAAGTTGGTGTCTGTGACGCATATATTTATTATTTTTCTTAAAGATAATCTCTCAAAACATTTGAGTGAGGAAATTGTCATCTTAAACTTGCAGGATTCGACACCAAAGGAACTCAAAGTTTAACTGAAAGGCCAACTTCTATATAATATAATAAATAAGCTGACAAAGTGATTATTTAGAAGCAGCGATTTTTTCGGATACTAGTCAATTGATTTTTAAAATGCCTCTACTCTACCTGTCTACCTCCACCAAGTCGGCCTTAACTCTGCAAAGTATTCACTTATGGCGCTGACCACTAGGGCCTCACTCAGAAAATAAAACGCAGTCGGCTCCGTCGCACCCTTAGAATATGTATTTATGTGTCGATACTGAAAGTAGTTTTTTTTTTTTTTTTTTTTTTTTACAGTGGCCGCCTATTCGCTCTTTCTGTCCTCAAGGTTTGTATCTTCTGTTCCCCTACTGACTCTCTCTGAGTAGGCTTTTCATGAGTTAGCTAGGCCTATTCTTGTCTTGTCTCATGTGTTTGTTTTAACTTCTTTCACTAGGGAAATCGCATTACGGCCCATTTTCTTGTTTATTTTTCTTAGGAATAAAGCGGTTCCGCTAATTATTGGTTTGGTGCTAGAGAGAAGATGCGAAAGTCAATACTGAATCTTATAGCATGAAATGACACTTCGTTCGCTCCTCTAGGTCTGCCGTTGTGTTCTAGCCTCAAACCAATAGTTACTAAAAGTACCACCCTTGTTCTAAATGGTTGCTTCAGAAACCCTAACTACTCCTTCAGCCAAAGGTGATCGGGACTTATAAACTAAAAACATACAAATCAACTACGATATTCTTCAGTCTGTAGCTGGAAGATAATAACTTGGAACTTCAGATAATAACTTAAAAGTTAATAGTTAAATTTGCAACTTCAGAAACTTGAAACTTAAAAGGTAATAACTTGAAACTTCAGAAACCCCTTCCATACCCTCTACAAATAGTAAGCGCTGATCAGCGGATTGTTTTCGCCAAAGAAAGCAAAAAAACACAGATTTAGGTCCCAGGTCCAGGTTCAATCAGGTTCAAAATTTAATTATACCTCAAAGTAAAGTCAGTACGTTGCATTTTGGAACTTATTTAGTGGCAAAAAATATCACCAGTATATTGAAAGATCATGAAATCTTGGGAGGCCCCCCCCCCCCCCAGTGACGACCTTGGCTTTAGTTTCTTCAGTTAATTATGATAACCAGATTGAGGCTGGCAGCAACCAATCAATCAATCAAGTTTAATCTAAATTGCTAAAAGCTAGAAGAGGAATACAAATTTACGAAATACACAGACGCGAAATAAATTAACTAATACACCTACAAGATATGACCAGAAATAAATGATGGGATGCAACTACGTAAAAATTGGGCAGAAGAATTAGCAGGATATGGAGAAAACTGATTGCCAGTATTCCTCTCGGACGGACGCACGGAAGACGGGAAGGGAGGAGGGAATAGATGGGCCATCTGGTGACTACACATTATCTTAGCTCCAAATTTGTTTGAAAGAGTATTTCTACGTTCATTTAATTTAGGCATGCACTTTCAAGCCATCATTTGACTTACGATGATTCTCTGCCTAGCTATCACAGAGAACCCTGGAAGGGAAACCCATGTTTACAGTTCTAACTTTCAAATCCGATCGGGAAAGGAAATAGCAAATGGTTTGCGCGTCCTTGGGCCACAGAAGGTTTGAAAGTGGTTTTACGTGTCTGAATAGTAAAACCTGGAGTCAGCGGCGCCATTTCAGTAAGCTCTAGGGGGGGGGGGGTCAATTTTAGGCCCCAATCCCAGGTTTATTACACAAAATTAAACTTTAATTTCCCTTTTTTAATTTCACAGTAAAAAGTTTTTCCGTATAAAGATTAAAGTGCACTATTTGCTACTCGGATTACTCCTATCTCTACGCAGATAAGAATAATACCAAATAGAGATAAGATGAATCTGAGTAGCAAATAATGCAGTTAACTTTAATCTTTTTACGGAGGGACTTTTTACAGTGTGAATGAATGCATATTTTAATTTACCCACTTCTATAAAATAGAAATAGTGGAGCACATAGAGAAAAGAAACACAACTTAAGTTAGAATACAAATTTACTCTTCGAACAAATTACACTTCAAACAAACGGACAAGACCGTGATGCGGAGCCTTAGTTTTCTCGAAACCTAGCTTTCGAGAATACCTTAAAAGTAAAGTATTGCTTTGCATTTTGCCTTTTAAAACCTATTTAATGGTAAAAATATATTGTCAAGGAGGAAGATTCTGAAATCTTCGAAAATCTAGCCCCCCCCCCCTTGCTCCTTCTCCCTAATGGTGCTACTGCTTTGAACCTGAAGATCTTTCTTAACGAGGAGCCTGTCGATCGATCGTTTCCTTGGAAACGAAGGAAAACATTTAAAGCATTCGTTGGTTTTTGTTTCCATGTTAACTGCATTCATTGTTCATGAAGTCGTTGCCGTAAGGCGACATTTTAATATCTGGTTTGGCAATTCATGTAACCGAGTATAACTTTGCATTTGTGAAGGAGTGATCCGCTTGTCGTTGACTTTTGGGGTTGCAGTTCAGTTCGTCTATTCTCCTGTAACGAAATGCAAAATTAATATCATACAAATAATATACTTAAAGTTTAACTGAAAAGGGCTGGGATAGCGCAATCTAGTTACCATCATTTATTCACTTCAATTGGCTTGAAGACCCGCTGAAAATGCGTTACTTCGTTGTTCCGCTATTCACGAATAATCGGATAGTCGAATTTCCGTGTGATTTGTGGTACCTCTATGCGCTTGTATCTGTGTTATGCCTTACCAGAAAGATTTATAAATTTGTTTTTGTTCAGGCACTAAGCAGTCTTCACCAAGCTCACCACTGCCCACTGAAAAGCCGCGTTTGTGTTGTCCTGCGTCATAGTAGAATTTACGTTGTGGGGACGGCTGCAGATATTCTGAACGTCATAACTAGAGCAGATGGTGGAAAATAAAAAAATCCCTTAGCTGAAACTAAATATTCAGTGTATTCAATTAAATGACACAAAAATAAGTTGGCTTTTCAGTTACACTTAAAAAAAGGAAAATTCCCCCTTAAAGGACCCCTCGTACTTTTTTTGCTTTTTACGCTATGCTAAGGGTTTATAAGCTTCAGAAATCCCCGCCCTTTGCCAATGTTTCATTCCCCACCCACGACGTTTTAGCGCATTTTCGGTCCAGCCGTTTGACAGTCGAGCAGTTCAAACTTCGTCGAAAGTTTCAAGGTCCGCCAGCAACTCTTTCAGAAAGTAAAGCCGTGAGAAGCTTCAAAAATTTTGTTTTTCAGTTCTAAGACTTGATACAGGTCTACATTGTACTCGGACTCCTTTCTTTCGCTTGGCTTTTCCCACTCATAACCATGGCGCGCACAGTTTTCAAATATTTTGCGTAGAACCATCGCTTCGGAGAGCGGAAAGGCTGCCAATTTCACGGGGCAAGTCTGGTATTTTCGGGAAACGATATGTCTTAACCATTTATCACGAAACGATCATTTCCAGCAAGGAGCCAAAAAACTATCAACACTTTGCTGGCGAAAAAAGCGCTATTCACTATTCCAGCTCACTCTCCTTCAGTGTTGATAATTTCGTAAACCACATTGGCCTGACATATCACAAAAAATCAACGAAGAAAACAACGAAAATGGGGTTTGTAAAGGCCAACGAATATACTGAGATAAAAAGCGAATATTTCGGGAGGACAACCGCCTCCCTTCTTCAGCGCAGACAGAAAATTTTGAGGAAAATGCCAAAACAAGGATGAAGATCAGTAACCAATAAAACCAAACCAAAGCAGAAAACCAGCAAGAAACCGAAAATTAAAACAAAATTGGAAGAATTGAAAGCCTAAAATAAAGACAGCTTTTATCTCAGTATATTCGTTGGCCTTTACAAACCCCATTTTTGTTGTTTTCTTCGTTGATTTTTTGTGATCCTTCACTGTTTTGCCTTTAACATCCTTCCACCCTCCCAACTGTCTCCTCTGTCTATTTCCTAAGTTTTCCTTCTATTGGTCCGTACCAGTAGAAAGGAATTGGTTCTCTGATACGCAGTTGTGCCTTTTCATTAAACCTTAGGGAGAGACCAAATATAAATTTTGGGCCACAATCCCAAGTTTATTACTTCTCAAAATCAAATTATTCGTTTTGTAGAAAATTTAGTAGTTTTCGAATACTTTAAAGTCATTGCTTTGCATTTCGCCTTTTGAAACGTATTTTACGCCGAAAAGTATTATCAAGGAAGAATTTCGAAATTTGGAAAGCGCCATGGTTATGGGTTGTGGATTGGATTAATGAATTTACGATCTTCATGTAGTGCCCAGTTTTGCAAATACATCCTTAAAATCTGATGGTAATTAAGAATTTCTTAGAACGAGTGGCTGTGTAAAGAATGGGGGGGGGGGGGGGGGTCCAAACTGTTACCTGTCTGTAGTAATGGTCTGTTACAGCTTGTACATCATTTCATATAGATTGGTTGGAATGACGACGGTAGCTCCAGTGAAAAAAAAAATTATTTTCTTAAATAAAGTGCCATTTTAACACATGCGATTCAACAGTTTGGTGGATCATTGTGAGCAAAACTAATAAATATTAAATTATTTTATTCTGTTTAGTTTTTCATTCTTGCCTTTAGATATTCCTTCAGCCTAAGCTGACTGCAAATCATATTTGACGGTGCAAAACGGATAAGTCAGCTACATTTTATTATTAATAAAATGTAGCTGACCCATCTGTTTTGCACCGTCAAATATGATTCTTGCCTTTTACTTTTATCCGCTCTAACTAAAAAGCGGGTTACGAATAAATGACTAAAATAAAGCAATATGCACGTCAAATCGGAAATCCCCCGATCTGTCTGTTTCCTCAAATGGTTTCGAATTTCTTCACATATCTCCAGCACTGCCTCTTTTTCTAGGACCGCAACGAGATGACTACTAAACTCCCACGCTTCCCACAAACCCTCGAGGTTTCACACGGGAGCCCTAGCGAACCCCCTTCAGCCATTCCACGCAAACCTACATTCCGCCTCCACCATTCCATCGCGAAATTCTCCCGAGCCAGTGCAAACTCACTGGACAAGGGCGTTCAGTCTCAGTCTTTCATTGATCGTAGTCAGGAGAAGGTCTCCGTCGAGTTTATCAAAAGTGTCAATTTTGAAATCGGGCGGGAATTGAGTGTCGAGCAAAATTTCGGTCGGGAGCTCGGTGTTCGAAGGGAGCAGTGTTTTGAAATCGACAGGGAGCCGAACATTGAGGGGGAGCCAAAGCGAGCTTTGGATCAGACGTTTGCAGTCGAAAGTGAGGAATCCGGTCCGAAATTCTGGACTCGTTTGAGTGGTATAGAGGAGCTTCTGGATCAGACTTTCAAGGTGTCGAAAGGAAATGGTTCCGGTCGGAAAGCTGGTGCTTGCTATGATGTCTCCGAGTCCGAGCGAATTTTAGAGGAGACGTTTGCGATCGATAGTCCAAAGGAGCAACATTCGGGAAGAGAATCGAGTGCTCAAAAATCTGGCAGCTCTGAAACCGAACAGCAGCTAGATCTTACGTTTGAAGTTGAAAACCCGAACTCCAGTGCGGGTGGTGTTCCAAGCGCCCGGAAGACTCCGAATTTCGGATTCGGCAGGAAATTAGCGCGGAAAAGTTCGGAAGTCAGTCAGTGTGCAGTGGATCTTGTGCATGACTTCGAAGGTAGGCCTACCCCAAGGTTGCCAAAGTTGAGAGTTTCCCAGAATTTTAGCTATAGGAAGAGTGACAGTTCAGGAGCGAAGATTCAAGATTGTGACGTCGATATGAATCGAAATAAGCCCCGTTTTTCCGACGGTAGCATGGGCATTCTCTCGCCCAGCGAAATGAAAGAATTTTCCATGTGTGAATCTGCACCAAGCGAGGGGTCAGTGCTGGAAGATGAACCCCCTCCAGACTTGCTCAACTTCACGGCTTCTGCGAATCCGACGCCTAGGAAAAGCCGTCTCACTTTCTCGCCCAAGAAACCCAAAATCGATGAGAGTGATGACCCCCTAAATTCCACCTTTGATAAGGAGGCTGCTAACCAAACATTACCTGTCTACAGTCCTAAAGTCTCCGATTTGATTCTTTGTACGAAAGCAACAGTCGTTGATAGTGTCCGAGCACGACGTGATAGTGCAAGTCGCAGTCGTGATCCGATGGTTGGAAGTTTAATCGCATCGAGTATCATAACCAGCGTTACAAGTATCGGTAGTAACGACGGGTACCAAGGCGATGCGGAAGGTAGTGGTACCCAAAATACCCCGGTACGTTCAATACTCCCGAAACCCCACCTGTTCGTTAAAGGAAAGCTTAAAGAATCCAGCTCAGAGCTCGAAACGAGCGGAGTTTATTCCGATTTTGACATGCCGTCCGAATCGCATCCGATGCCAGAATCCGGACATTCGGAAATCCGGCTGGGTGGTAATTTATTAGAGGTGGTGACACGACCGGGGAAATCCCCTTCTCCGAATAAGTCCATATCGAGTCGTGCTAGTGTCGCCTCTAGTGGGAGCAGTGTTGTCAGTAAGATTAGTGTGAAGCAAGTCAAGCCGGATCCTAAATTGAGGAGTAAGGAGGAAAAGAATGCAGCGAATGGTGTAGCGAAAGCGAGGAAGCTGCTGACCCCTCACCCGCCAAGGCATTTGGTTAGAAGGGAAGTGAAGGACACACCGAAGCCGCCAGCCCCACAAGTAAGCATTTTGTCTTCGGGAGGGAGGGGAGGGGGGGGGGTAGTTGACCATCTTCTAACATCTTTAGACTGACAACAATAATATTTTTATCCAAAGATGAAATTGGCGTCTATCTAGTGTCATAGTATAAAGAAAAAACTTCTTCTTAGCCTTGTTTTCAAAGTTTAACTGAATAGGGCTGAGATCCGACAGTGTAGTTACACATCACTTATTCACTTAAATAGGCACGAAACCTGGTTAAAATGCGTCACTTCGTTTGTCCGTTAATCGTTTTTGTCGAATGAACTTACCCTTTCAGATTTGTGGCATCTCTATGGGCTGTTCCTCGACGCTTGCAGTATTTACCAACTACAAGTGTAAGCCACTGCCGAATAAAAGAACTATTAAAAATGTACTATTACTAACTGTACTACACTAAATGTATTAAAAATGTACTATTCCTTGCAGGACATATCTTAACATCATTTTCCTTCTTTCAACAGGCGTAAATTTTCCGAGATTAGCATCTTCAACCCTGGAAATGCAGGCCTCTGTTGAAATTCAAATCCTCCGCGTCTGGGTGCATTTTGGGTTGTCGTGCAAACATCGCACACTCTGAACGTTATTTCTAGAGGCCAAGGTGAAAAATACAAAATCCCTTAGACGAGTCAAAATGTTTCAGTGTATTTAACTATCAGATTTGACAAGACCAAAAGTTTCGATGGGATCCCAAAAATTTAATATTTGATCCAGTCAATTTGGTCTTATAGACTTCCGGTCTTCCCCAGACTCCTTGAACAGTTTTACTATTAAGATTTAGAAACAGAAGAAGGCCAAGGGCTAATCATCTGAGAGAACCAAGTTCAGATATGGATTCACCATGTGTGTATTTACCCCTAGGCTATACGTCATATCTCCTTTGACGAAACTAATCAAATCTTTCTGCCTTACTTCTGCCAAATCTCCGGTTTCGACCGAAATAAGCTGCCTTTTCAGTTTAACTTAAAAATTTTAGAATGACGGCCAACCGTTAAGACTCTCGGAGGAAATCCTATACCTTAGGTCAACTGTATTTATAGGGAAGCTGAAACTAGTTCAACGATGTCGTTCAAGCCAGTGTTGTAACAAGTACTTCAAATTTGTACTTAAGTATTAAGTACTTCCAAATCTTGTACTTAAGTATCAAGTATTAAGTACCAGACCACAATTGTACTTAAGTAGCACTTGAGTTTTAAGTACAGAACTTGTACTTACTCTACTGGCACTATTTCTAGCTCAGTCATATTCAGTCGTAGAATGGAAAATAAAAGAAAGTCATATACATAAAGGCATGGCAGTTTAAACAAAGAATTAAATACCACGAAAGACATTAGAGCTACCCTTCTTTGAACTTTAGTCAGTTTTGAACAGTGCCACTTGTATGCACTTGAAGAAAGTCATCTACCAGTCTATCAAAGTAACTAATGACGGGCTTCTAGGAATTCCTTAAGGGGTGTTTTCTTCTTTTTCCATTTAGTCCGAACTACACTGTTCTAGGTCAAGAAACATTCAAACAAGTGTGCTTTGCTTAAGACTAATGATTTGTCTTCTGGTGGAGATGCTGGAACTGAGAATCTGCTTTTAGCATTTTTTGACAATCGTGAAATCAAACTACTTATGGGTCTTGAAACTCCATTTTCTGAAAAATCCTTTTCTTCTAAAAAAAAAAATCATTCGATCGAAGCGGAATGTACTTGGGAGAGTACTTGAAAGTACTTAAGAATGTATCGGTACTTGAGAGCTTCAAGTACCTATTTATTTTACTTAAGTATTAAGTATTAAGTACTCCAGAAAAAATATACTTAAGTAAAAGTCAAGTACCTTGATTTTGTACTTAAGTAGTACTTGAAGTACTTCCCAACACTGGTTCAAGCACAAAATTATCCGCGGACTGTGTCTCATTCGTGTATAGCCTGATGGTGTCTAAAAAGAAGCTGACAAATAAAACATGTTCCAGAGTTTGTTTTTCCTGCTCCACCCGAACATACAGATTACTTTTGGCATAAATCCTTTCAGGATCTTTTCTAAATTTACTTGTGTAAAATACCATTTTAAGATAACAAAAAGAAAACCACGAGGCACATCAGCATTAAAAAGACATAATCGACAACACCTTTCTCTTCAATAAGTAATATCAAGCGCTCAGTTTTATTAAAAGGTTAGGCTCATTTTGGTCATTTCATGTTGTTTATAGGTTTTGATGAAGTGTTGATTGCCTTCGACATGTATCGTAAAATTTAAACGACGCGCCGCGAGGAAGGTAACGGACGTGGGGCCTATAATTATTTTAGGTTTCTCGTTGGATGACAATTGTGGTCTACCATTAAATAGTTTAAAAGATAAAGATCTTTCTGAATTAGTTATCCTCTGTTCTGTGCCGCTTAAGGCTGGCTCATAAAAAATCGTGGAGCAAAGCCTTTGCAATCATTACACTGTAAAAAAAAAACCTTGCAGTAGTTGCTACTGGGATTAATCTTGTCTCTAAAAAGATAATCTTATCTCTAATTCAGATTAATTTTATCTCAGTAGAGATAATATTAATCCCAGTAGCAATACTGAAGTTAATAATTATTCCTTCAGCCAAAGCTGACTGCGAATCATATTTGACGGTGCAAAACGGATACGTCAGCTGAATTTTAAAATTGATTGATAAAACTGAATTTTAAAATTCAGCTGATTATCCGTTTTGCACAATCAAATATGACTGCAGTTAACTTTAACCTTACTCGGAGAAACGTTTTGCAGTGTACTAACCTCGCCCACCTTTTGGTGATAGTTTAAAATCATCTCGTTTGTTGCTTGCAAAGACTTTAGGAATTAGGCTACATAAGTAAACCATTACAGAATATACCAAGTTATATATAGCCTAGTTCTAATTTTCTAATCAGTGATATTTCCGGCTGAAAGAACGGCTCGACGGCCAGAAAGTAAAATAAAACATACATTTAAAGAACGTGAAGGTCAGTCTAATAATATAATAACCTTTATGATAGCATATTAGTTATACTAGCTTTTAGCAACAAATAATCCGGCATCAGAATCAAAAACAAAAGTGAGTGAATCGAACACAAATAGAGACCACCGGCAGTCTAATGGCTTTTTTCCGTGACACAGTTGTGGGCCACACACTTCTGAATGTTTGTCGCGGAAACACGATTGTGTGCCACACAGTCGAGCCACAAGTTGAAACTCGCGGAAACGCCGTTTTGCCTATTTTTGGGCGGTAATTTCAAATGTTTGAATATATAAATAAAATTCATGTAAAATCTCAGTAAACAGAACTCCAGGCTTTTGTCCTTACGATTCCCTGCAAAAGGGATCTTCAGTTTTATGTCTACATACTTGAGAAAGTTTTTAATTTTATTGTTTGGACGTTATTTTGCTGCCAAATTTGAATTTCCCGCTAAAATCGAGCCACATCACCTCGGCAGGTGTTTGTCGAATTTGAGCCACAAAACGAGCCACGAAAATCTTGTTACTCGCGGAAACACATTTGTGATGGTGGGTTTACACACTGCGTAAAATCCGAGCGTATTTTGAAATCCCAGCGTATTTTACGCACGTTTGAGCTTGAAAAGATCTCTAGCAATACGGACGTATTTAGATACAAAACGGACCGATTTCTCAAATACATCCGTATTGCTAGATATGTTTTTAAGCTCAAAACATGCGTAAAATACGCTCGGATTTCAAAATACGCTCGGATTTTAGGACTCCCTTTCAGATTCGGAGGGGAATCAATTTTTGCTGGTGCTGGTGCAATGTAAAAATATTAAAAAAGGACTCCCTTTCAGATTCGGAGGGGAATCAATTTTAAAATTAAGATTGTTGCTAAAAGCTAGTATAATTAATATGCTTATTAGACTGACCTTCACGTTCTTTGAATGTATGTTTTATTTTACTTTCTGGCCGTCGAGCCGTGCTTTCAGCCGGAAATATCACTGATTAGAAAATTAGAACTTAGGCTATACATAACTTGGTATAAATCTGTTATGGTTTAGCCTACTTATGTAGCCTAATTCCTAAAGTCTTTGCAAGCAACAAGCGAGATGATTTTAAACTATCACCAAAAGGTGGGCGAGGTTAGTACACTGCAAAACGTTTCTCCGAGTAAGGTTAAAGTTAACTGCAGTCATATTTGATTGTGCAAAACGGATACGTCAGCTGAATTTTAAAATTCAGCTGATGTATCCGTTTTCCAGTCCAAAAAAACTCCCTTTCAGATTTGAGGGGAATCAATTTTTGCTGGTGTTGGTGCAATGTAAAACTATTAAAAAACAATCAGAATGAACCAAAAATAAAGTGGATCCAGACTAATTTCGTCAACTGCATATTTTTTTTTTCGAACAAAATCCATGTTGGGAGCATCCCCCGTGTTCTCGCTGTTTCTATACGCGGAGTCCGCGTGGAGTGGCTCCGTCTATTCTCGCCGTTCCCTTCGATTCCCCGAGGAGTCCTCGGAGAACGGCGAGAATACGCCTCATGATCCGCACACAAGACCGCGGAAACGCTCTTTTCGAGCCACAATCGACCCACAACCTGTTGGTGAGAGCACGGAAAAACGCTTTTAAGTGGCCCAAAATCAAGCAGCTGCAGCAAAATCTGAACTGAGTAATAATGCTATTTTAATGGTTGATCAGAAATTTTCATTTCTTTCTTGTCTGCCTGTATATTTTTCCGTTGCGTGATTTTTTTTTTGCATATCAATCTACGAGATCCAGTCGAATTTGAGTGAATTCGTTCCTCCAGGGCTTGTGAGTTTTTTTTATAACTATCTTCCGAACCCGGAAACCTCTAAATCAGCGTTTAGCCTACTAATATAAAAAAAAATGATAAGGCGTCTAATCCTTGAGCAGAAGAATGTTTTGTTTTTCTTTTTCTACGATACTAGACTCCTTTTATGAAATTTCTCTAAATAAACAAAAACAAAAAACGATAAACGTGTTTGCGTGACTTCTTACCTCCTGTAGCCTTTGGGGATGTTTTCTTTACTGTCTTCCGAACCGTTAAGCCTTAAAAATCAGTTCGACTAAAATCTTAAAAAAAATAATGCCGTTTCAAAGGGTTGAGCAGAATATCTCTTTTTCTGTTCTTTTTTTCTGCCTATAAATCTGTGATAGTATACCTAGTCGTTGCATGAGGTCACGGCGAATTTGAGTGAATTTGCCCATGGGAGTTTTTGTTCACTGTCTTCAGAGAAATACTAACAATGACCTTTAAGAACAATGTTATGTTCCTTTTCTTTTTAGTTTCTATGATACTTGACTCCTTGCATGAGGTTTAATAAAAACAAAAAATCGTGTTCGCGTGAATTTGTACCTCCAGCTTGTGGGAATTTTTTATTCACTGTCTTACGAACCCGAGAAAGGTTTGGGAATATCATGACATGTTGCGCGTGGTTAGGCCTATTTGAAATTATTGCCGCGACTGGCCATAGACCACCCATGCATGGTGCTGTCATAAGATACGCCGTCCTGAGCAGTTGCTTGGCAAGTGCTTTTGACAGAATGAATGTAATTGAGCTCAGCTTCATGTTTCGACATAGAAATTTACTCATAAATAAGAGCTTGGTCACACTGGGCTCATTTCCTGGCTTTTTGGGTTGCAAAAGTAGAAAAATTACGAGATACAACTAATTCTGAATGTTGTCGTTTTAAACTCAGGAGATCAGTTAGAGCAGAACATCTTGTTTAATTATGTTACATAAAACCTAATTGACCCCTAATTGCAGTCTGCTCATTATTCCAAAGCTGCCACAAAGCTTATCAAATCACACGTCCTCTAGGGATTTTCAATTGTTGGTCGAATAGGCTGCTTTTTGAGCCCAGTGTGACCAAGCTCTAATGCTTAAATTATTGCCTTGTAGCGTATCATGTTTGAGGATGCTAAACGGGCTGGTCAGCTGAAATTCTTATTCAGCGATATTTCGGCTCTTCTTGGAAGGAGTCTTCTTCAAATAAATGCTCCTTGAGCCCAAGCTGAATGAGAAACACATATTCAAACAATACTTGACACGGATACGTCAGCTACGATATGATGCTTTGGCAGCGATATTTCGGCCGTTCTTGTCAAGGGTCCTCGTCAGTCAAGGGTCCTCGTCAGTCTGTCGAACATCATGGACAATGCTCGGGAAGAAATGAACCTGCAAGCGTCGTATCATAGCTGACGTATCCGTTTTTAGCGGAGTGTTCATTTATTTAACAATCCGCTCTTGAGAGCGCTGTAGCAACTTTCGTTTTTCGGTTTTCACCGTTTTTATGTCGAGCTCATAACTCGTGAACCAGTGCCGGTATCAAGTTCAAAATTGGTTCACTTGCTGTGCCTTTCTGGGGTCCCACCCCTCGCACCCACCCGGTTCAGGGGCAATTGTGCCCAGATCGCCCAGTGAATAATGTCATAATTTGACCAGAGCTAGACTTAGGACGATGACATTTCGTGTACTTGTAGATCCTAGGGCTGAGAAATTACTTTTAAAGTTGCACCTGCCCCACCCATGCATTCATGGGAAACTGGGCCCAGATTGCCTTTGACCCGTGACAGGAATCTACAGGTATCAAGTTGAAACTTGGTAGGTTTGTGAGCATTGGGGTATTATTTTGCGTTTTTGGGGATCCCAAACCCTACTCCCACTTGGTTCAGAGGCATTTGGGCCCAGATTGCCCAATTTTTGATGCGTTTAACTTGACGATAACTGGGGATAGGACGATGAAATTCCAAGGGCTTTTAGATCTTAGTTTTGGCAGTATATAATGTTGAGTTAGACCACCACACATATGTCGTGGTACACATCCACGTTCATGGGCAGGTAGGCCCACATTGCCCATGAGTTAAGTTTTTGACCCGTGACTAGAATCAAAATATACTTAAGGGTTTATAGGTCTAGATGCGCATTTTGATGGCTCCCGACCCCCCACCCTCCCGTTCATGGGCAGCTGGGCCCAGATTTCCCACGTGTTAAGATCGTCCATGACCGGTCTCAAGTTCCACTCTTGTATACTTGTGGATACATATGTATAGATGTGGTTTTAAATGTAACAGCAAAGAATAAGACCGCGCGACGTACTTCAATCCTTAATGAAAGTTGGAAACTGGACGGTTTTGTCGATATGATCAGTGATATGCCGTTCTTATAGGATCGTTCGCACTATTTACTCTTCAACTTACAGTATTTTAAAATATTTGAATACTTTAAGACTAGGCTGTGCTTTCAACAAATAACCCACGATTTGTGCTGTTTTAAGCCTTTTCCGAAACCCGTTGACTTAAAGCAAAACAGGTAGGTACTTTACTGAAGTTGTGACAAAACGGGTATTAGGCTGCTACGATTTCGTTTATTGCACTTGTTATTACCTTGCTATTTGAAAAGAGGTTTAAAGGGTCGGGATGGCTTTCAGTATTGAAACTGAAACCGTTCTTGCAAGATCTGCAAGATCTCCTTCGGTTTCTACATGCGGTTTGTTTACGTTAAAAGCTTTTAAAGTGGGATGATTTCACATTACGATGAACTTACGCCGTAGGGCAGTGCGTAACAAATTCATTCATTCACATTAGGTTATTTCAATACTTGTTTGGTTATTAGGGATGGGAAATGTCTTGGTTCTAACGCTGTTTGAATATAAGATGTGATAAACATTTTACTATCACATTCCACGTTTCAGCGCTTGCGCACTTGTAGGCTATGTATTGTTTGAATATAGTCATCGTCAGGCCGTAGTTAGAAGTCCAAACTTGGGATAACTTAAAGAAGCTAATTGATATTAGGCTACCAGTCGATAGGAATGATGAATGTTATCACAACTTTACATTTTTCTTTCTGTATTTGACAGTGCAAAACGGAGACGTCAGCTGAATTTTATCAGAGCTATATTTCGGCCCGTCTTGTCAAGGGCCCTCTTCAGGCTCAAGCTGGAAGATGAACTTGTGCAAGAAAAAGTTAATTTTCTAGCTAATCTGCATTTATTCAAACAATGTTTACAACGGGTACGTCAGCTACGATTCTTCATCAGCGATATTTCGGCCGTTTTTGGCAAGGGTCCTCGGCAGGCTGTCAATCCTCTGGTTCAACTTCGGGGAAGGAAACAAACCTGTAATTACAGGTTAAATAAACTTGATTACAGGTTTGTTTCCTTCCCCGAAGTTGAACCAGAGGATTGACAGCCTGACGAGGACCCTTGTCAAAAAGGGCCGAAATATCGCTGATGAAGAATCGTAGCTGACGTACCCGTTGTAAACATTGTTTGAATAAATGTTTCAAAGTCAGCTTGGGCTCAAAGAATATTTATAATCTGCATTAGTGAGGCGAATGTCGCATGGCATGCGTATTTTCGGATGCATAACCTTATCGGATTGTGTATTCATGTAACTTTCGGCTGGAAAGCTTGAAACATTTATTAGAGCTATATTTCGGCCCTTCTTGGCAAGGGTCTACTCAAACCGCTCAAGCTGTAAAATGAACCTGTGCAAGAACAAGTTCATTTTCCAGATAATCTGCATTAGTGACGCGAACTGACTAAAAACTGAACACGATTACATACACTTAAACTATGAGAATTTTGCTCCACGGGTCCATTCGATCTGTTTGTTTTTTAAATACTATAACTGACGGTAGCCTGAAATATTATAACTGACGGTAGCATGTACTGAACGAGTATTCTTCTCTGTGATGCCCTGGTAGTCTTAATTTGTGTTGTAATTGGTCTTGATTAAATACATGATAACCCCAAAAAAATAAAAAGATAAAACTGAAGTAAAAATAATTTCTTGCATAGGCCCACCTTTTATGCCAAGTAGGCTTACTCCAACCTAAATCCTAAATCGGCCACTGATAATTTCTTCGGCCAGAACTGATAAATGTTAGTAGGCTACCAACGAATACCAACGAAGAGGTTATGGCACTGTCGGACATCATTTTCAAGTTTGTCCAGAACGCGATTTCTATCCACGCAATTAGTTTCTGTATCTGTAACTATCCACAAAATATGGTTTAATTCGAGTCGGCCCGTTAAAAATTAATTACGGTGAAAGTGGCTGCTTGGGGTTCTTTAGAAGGAATGCCTTTTGTGTTTGTAGTAATTATACCGAGCTATTGATCTCCGGGTGCTACCGGATTTTTTGTTTCGACCTACAACTTTCTATACCTGGACCAAAATACTCCTGCCATAGGCTAGGCTGCTAACAATGCTTTGGGGATCAGCCAGAACTAGTTGAGTGAGAGTGAATAAAACAAAAAGTTCACCCGCCTGTCATGTTCGCTCGTATTGTTTCGTAGTGTATTTGCTGTAAGCACGTAGTATTTACCAATCGGTTACCACTGTTAACTTTTACCTACCATGCTCTGGAACAGAGCAAAATAACACTAGGGAGTAGCGCCAAGACCTTTGCTTTCCATGCTTAATCGTAGCGCCGTCCGTTACGCTTGCGGCATTTAAAGCGAGACAAACTTGCGGGTTTACAAATTTCTGATAAAGCTAAGATGCGGTCTGCAGACATCATGGAAACAGGGGAGGTTGTATCTTTTTTTAGCTATGTTTAGAATATGAAGTTACTGGAGCCAGCGCTGTTGCACAACTGATTGAATTTCAGTAGGGACGTTCTCTCGCTAGTGGTGCTAGTGTGGTGCTATTCGAGCGTGTTTCCCTTTTTTCATGTCTTGGCGCTACTCCCTAATGTTATTTTGCTCTGCTCTGGAGCTTAGAAAGTCAGAGCGGCGACTAGAAAATAATTTACTATGGAAGATTCTGTGATTAGTAGTCAATTGGCGACATTGCGTGTAAGAGGTTTTTGCTTCACTGACGGCTTTTATCATGAGAATTAGAATATTCAAAATGATTCTTGTAATTATTTATATAAGATATTATATTACTTTTTGTGCACAGTCTAAAAATTGCCATCGCTGTTGCCCTTTTTTGCCCCGTTCCTTGTGGTTAACCATATACAGAGCCATAGTTACTTCTCATGAATCATCATTTAATAATTAGCAATACAATTTGTATCAGCATGTAATAAATTGATTCTCATGGATATTTCAGTGTCTCCTTTAATTTTTATTTCTATTCTTGCTAGATATTGGTTGCTTTGTAGGACAATAATGTGTCATGCCTGAAATCTTGGCTGGTATTGATGGTGACTAACAAGAGAGTAGGTTTGTGTCAAGCATAAGCTGGATATTGGATTAGGAATAGTTAGGTCATTTTAAACTCATCTTTTTGGGATCCCAAAAATTTTGGTGGCGGGATACCTATGACTTCGTAATGTCTGTCCGTCCGTCTGTCTGTCCGTCTGTTAGCACGATAACTCTCGAAAGGGTTACGATAATTGTTTTTAAACTTAATATGAAGATTCTTTGGGTCAAAGCACAGGTCAAGCTCGTAGATGGGCTCTTTACCTCTATATTTAGGGATGGGGGAGGGGGTTTCAGATCAGGGGGCGAAAGAAAAAGTATTTCTTAAAAGATAATGAGATAGTCGATTTCGGGGTAAGTAGACATGCTGGATTCAAATATGAAATTTATTTTCTCGGTGGACAAGTAGTTCACCCGAAATCCGACCAAACCCGGAGAATTTGTCAAAGTAAAACTTTTATTTGAAGTTCATTAAAGGTTCGATGTCGCGGTAATGAGACATGCTGAATTCGATTTTAAACTTTATTTTCTTGCGGGCAAGTAGTTTGCCCTCAATCCGGCCGAAACCGGAAAGCTGCCAGGAAGTTCTAAAACCCAAAGAAATAGTCGAGATTTAAGGTGAGGATACATGCTGAATCCAGATCTGAAACTACTTTTCTGGCCTGGCTAGAAGTTTAACCGGAATCCGGCCAAACCGGAAATTTGGTAAAAACAAAAGTTCAGAAAAGGGTCTGGCGAAGACCGGAAATCTATACGACCCGATTGTCTGGATCTAGAAGTCCAGCAGGCTAAATATTCAGTTTTTGGGATCCCATCAGGACCTTTGGTCTTGTCATATCTCGAAGTTTATCCTATTTTGAATAAAAGGATACTCAAGGCACCCTCTTGCTTATTCTGCCTTTTGTGTCCTCTTATCTCCCTTATGGAATAATAATCTACCCCGCCTTTCGCCATTATTTTGTTTTGTACATACAATTTTTTAGCATTTTTTCTCGTCCGAAGCCGAGTTTTGCTAGAGACGCAAGACCCGCCGATAACTTACTCTTTCACACATAGGACACAGAAGCTTCAAATGTTTGTTTTTGGGATCCCAAAACGTAAGTGGAGGGATACCTATGACTTTGTAAAAGTTGTCCGTCCGTCTGTCTTTATTTTCTTTCGTACTCGAAATTAGCAAGAAATCGGAATATCCCTCGGAAAGGAACATTTTGTTTTGCAAATCATTGGCTCCATGCCTTGTGCTGCAGATTTGCTTGTACACTAGTTGAAGTCCAAAGAGAGAACAAAAAATCCCCACTTCCCAGACCTTTGGTATGTCTGATTGATTTCTTCTCAGTTAACCATGCTAATTATCGGCGGTCGATACCCTCTGACTAATTTATTTTTGAAATCATGCACGCTTTCCTGTGGTCGATCGGCCGGTTCGAGCTTGGAAGTCCATAGCCTACAACATAAACTGTCAATCAATACATTTCTGGGGGCTATGCGGTGTTTCGGTCGACCCGTCAATTTCAAGGGCGTTTTTTTTTTAAATTCCAAGTTTCAACATAAATTAGCCTAGTAGTTTACTAATTAAGTGGGTTTCGCAGCTTGGGTTTTTAGTTGGTTAGTCTCGCTCTGTTTAGCAATAAGAAAAACCAGGAAGCAAACAAACTTCATTTCGAAAATATAGTTGAGGTGGGCGAATAATAAGCGACGGACAAGTGGGTGGATAGGATTAGGATATAATGTGTAGGATAGGAAATAAGGGGTGGTTAGAATATAATGTGTAGGATATATATGGACATATATGTATTGAGTGTGTGTTTTAACGTGTATGTAAAGAACGTGAACATGTTTATTTATTTTTATTTTTTTTTACCGTTTTAATTTGTGTCTTTTACTTTGTTTATTTTTACTCCGCTGGAACTAAAAAGCGGGTCATAAAAAAAGATATTTAGAAATATTTGCACCATCAAAAGGGAAAAAAATGATGAAAGTAAAGAACCGTCAGTGAATTATAGGCAGTGATATATGTGGTTTGGTTATCAAGTTGTCCAGTTTATCGTTATGAATAATAGTTTGAATGAATAATAATTTCTTATTTTGTACCAGATGTTTTGCAATGTAGGCTTTTAACGTGTATGTAAAGAACGCAAACATGTTTATTTATTTTGTTTTGTTTAGCGTTTTAATTTGTGTCTTTTACTTTGTTTGTTTTTACTCCGCTGGAACAAAAGCGGGTCATTAAAAAGAAAAAAGATATTTAGATTTGCACCATCGGAAGGGAAAAACATGATAAACGTAAAGAATCGTCAGTGAATTATTGGCAGTGACAAATGTGGGTTTGGTTATCACGTTTTCCAATTTATCGTTATGAATAATAGTTTGAATGAATAATAAGTTCTTATTTCATACCAAATGTGTTACAATGTAGACTAGAAGTTTTTTCTGCGTCCTGTCTTGATGGTGCCAGTCTACCACCAATCCCGGATTTTTGGATAGGCTGTGACAAACGTTGGGTATGTGCAAAACTCCAGTTACCCTGTGTCAAAGGCTGGTCAGCCTAATCCTGACCATACCGACTATAAAGTTTTGATTGGCAGAAAATTCACAAAAAATCATCAGTAAATTATTAAATGTACCCCATTTGGCATAGGGTAACCGGCGTTTGGTGTAGGGTATTCCAAACTGCGGCCACTGCGGGCGTACGTGTACCCAACATTTAACAGAGCATATCCAGAACCTGGCTGTAGCAGCGGGTGGGTTCATGTGAAGGAAAACCTGAACATTGCACTGTAATTAAAAAGCCAAGGTATAATTTTTTTTTTTATAACATTGATAACAAGAAAGCAGGTATTATAAACCTTGCTAGAATTATATTTGGTATATCATGGAGAACAGTCGTGCTTGGGATCACCTAGGCCCTTGCCTGTTTCAGTTTCATCTTCACACAAATTGAAATCAGTCGATATTTATTGGAATAATAGCCTCCCATACCTCTAACTACTAGTTAGGCTACAATGCTCCAAGTATGGTCTCTTCTAACTAAAACAATGATTGAAATAACATGCAGATAATGATAGACCATATTTCTGTCGGCAGATTATGTATTCATTTTTCGGTAATGAAATTTGAATAT
This sequence comes from Branchinecta sandiegonensis, assembly GCA_030848855.1. NCBI lineage: Eukaryota > Metazoa > Arthropoda > Branchiopoda > Anostraca > Branchinectidae > Branchinecta > Branchinecta sandiegonensis. The sequence goes on from JAUPMV010000012.1 coordinate 4,597,052, forward strand.
AATCTTACGGTGTGATTGGAAATTAACGATTTTTTTATTGTTTACTCTTGGCAATAAACTTTGGGACAATCAACATGATTTGGCTTGTACGTCTATTTTGGCGAGGCCTTCGATTTGAACTGCTGATTAGCGTTTCATATTTTCATGCATGGATCGATTCGATCGAAGGCGGGAGAATAATAATTTTACTTCAGCGGAAAACTAAATTGTCTTTGAAACTGTGCCTACATGTTTTTCCTTTCATAGATTTTGGTTTAGACCCAATAATTGCGTGTGTGCTCTATATGCAGGGCCATATCCAGGGGGGGGGGGTAGGGGGTTAAACCCCCCCCCCCGAAACATACAAAAATAATCGTTTTTTAACAGGCTGTAACCTCTGATATATGTCTTTTTGTACTTTTTGGTCCGACCCGCGGGCAACCTCCCCCCCCCCGAAATAAATTCCTGGGTCCGGACCTGCCTGTATGTGAAGCGCAACTACCGACCTTGTCCGCTTAAAGGAGTCGAATCAGAACCATTCAGCTCCGTCCACATCGCGAGTTTAAACCAGGACTAGGTACGACAGTGGGGCCATCTAGTGGTTCGTCTCGAAAGCACAGGAAAGGAGACAATATCAGTCTAGGTTTTAGCGATAAACTTAGTCTATGTGAAGAAAAAATAAAGAATAGGCTAAAAACTTTGAAGTAGGCTGTCTCTTCTTCAGTTTTCGTCCTCTCCTTTCATACACTCGACGTTACTCTGCTAGTTAAATGTTTTAAAAAATGAAATTGAATCTTTTGATATTATGAGACGGAAAGCGATAGCTAGTTTTGTTGCAAGGTTAGAAGTCTCAAAAAATCCAGTTTTAAGGCAATTCGTGAGAATGCAGAATGCCGTTCCGGCCATTTTTACCGCCTTTTCCGTCGACTGTGCTATTGCCTCGAGCCACCGACTGGATAAAAAGACTGTATATATTTAGTAAAGAATAGTCCTGTGTTGGTGTAATTTTATTATGTGGTGTATAATATCACGAATTAAATAAATACATTGATCGATTGATTATTTGTATGTCCTTATGCAGTTTCTTCCTACAATCAGCCATGTTTTTGAGGACACAAAGTCTGTCCACTAAGCTCAGGTTCAGGTTCTTTTATCATTTCCGAAACTTTAAAGATAAATTGTTAAATGATTGCTATATAAAAAAGAAATGTAGAAGTCTTCACAACTTTAGGGGCATGGGTAAATGTTTCGGCTAAATGTTTCGTTTTATCCGGGTCGCTAAAAGAAATGTGGTCTTGCGTCGCTTCGGCACGATCTCACAATGAAATTCGGATTTAAGTGCCTTGCCTCGGAAATGCACCGTGAGATCCTACCACCCGAAGATGAAAAAAGAATGGATACTCGCCCAACAAGGCAGCGAGCTAAGAAAGCTCAGCTAATGAACCCGCCCGCTCATAGCAGTGAACGCTATTTGAACTCATTTGTGCCTTATTTTATCCGCAATTTTAATGTGAGTTAACCAAGTTGTAATTTGACAATCCCGTGCATTTTGTAGTATCAGAATTTTGGGAAAAAATTGTAATTGTTATACGCGGGTGCCTACTTCGACTTTTTAGTAATCCAGCACTGCATCGCGTGGTCATTTTTCAACTTTACTCTTATCTTATTTTTTGCTCTTACTAACTAGAAAACCTATAGCCCAATCCTTTGCCATGAATGCCGAAGGCATTGTTTAAATTTTCCAGGAAGGTTCCGGCGCTAAGACATTCTTATAAGCTCTCGTTAGACAGCAATGTTTTTTTTGCGCTAGCTGCCAACATGTCGAACGTCTGTTTTACGATTGTTTTCCGCAGAGATCTGAGGGAATTAAGCAGGTGTTTGTTCCATAGATTTTTTGGATCCTGGGAAAGCCTGTTAAAGCACATGTCGCAGTAGATACGTTTTCTGTTCGAACATTCTGATGAACAATGACTCCCTTGAAACTGCGTTGTGTTTTTTGCTTCAAAAAATTTAAGACCATCCGGTCCATTTTAGCTCTTAGCTTCGTTGAGAAATATGGGCCTTATATTTCCATTTGGTTTACAAACATTTAATGAAAACTTTACTAATTTTCGGCAGGGAGCGTGGCTCAAAGGTCAGAAAACAGAAAACTTGCATCTTTTCTTACTTTCTCTGTTGGAATTTTTTGGGGAGTGACGGACCTCGTGCCCCTACCCCTTAAATACTCCACTAGGTACGGAGGAGGTATGGACCCTTTGTGTACCAGGACGCGCCAATGCAGACTGCGGATTCCCTCGGTCGGGTCGGGTCCGGCAAGTAGAAATCAATTATTTGTTTTTCGACATTTCTTATCAACGCAATACACTAGGTTAGGTCTTTTGTCGGCATTGAAAAGAGCATTCTTTGTTTCTTTATAACTTGTTTTTAGCGTATAGATTGATAATTTGATACAACAAAAGCCATTGTGCCGTATGGAACAAACCCACCCTCCTTTTCGGGTCACCATCAGTACCTGTCGAGAGATCAGGCATGAAACATTCTTGTCCTATATAGCCTAGTAACCAGTTTTGAACAAGAACAGAAATAAAGTCGAGAAAAAGGCATACTCTTGAGGACTAACTCTTCTTGCCAATGCAAAATCGCCCGGTACCTAGCGGAAGAGCCCAAAGCGGTATCACAGCTGTTCCCAAACATCGCCGTGATTGGTTAACACAGGATTGATTTGTTGAGTTTGAAGTCGTTAGTGCTACGTTCTCTCGTTCTTCCCGGGATCACTGGCGTGTTTTGGACTTAGTCATATAGAGTATCGCATCCAGGTGGTGAGTAAACGGGCTACGCGTGAGCAATGGGGTTAGCCAGATATGATTAGCGCCTTTAGTTCACTAAATAGTACTAAGAATTGGATGAGAACGCTAATGTGATGGTTTTCTTTGCAGGTCCGTGTAACGCAGCCGCCAAGAAAAAGTATTCTGGCTCCCTCCGCCTTACCTGTTGCAGCAAGGTAAGAATATGCAGTCTTTGCCTGTGTCTGTGATAGGCTACTATGGTAGGAAAGTCCCTGGCATGACACTTACAGTAGAGGTATGCTTATTTGAACGTTTGTTGACTTACGACTTTGCCATTTTCATGCACTTGCTGTGACAAAGTAAACTACCAGTTTAGCCAAAGTAGTTAATTAAGGGTCTTTGAAAACACGTGAATAGGTATTTTGGATCTTCATTCTACCATTTAGCCCAAAAATGCACTGTTCGCATTTAAGGAAATGTTCAAATAAGTATACCATTCCTGTGTGGCCGCTTACTCTGGGATAATGGCTACTGCTACTTACTGGGATAATAGGATAACCACTGGAGAATAAATACTACTTTTTTGGTAGCAGTGTTCCATCGCCACCGCGGTTTTCCACCACCATATGTTTTCCGCCTCCTTTTAATTCAGGTAGCGCAGGTAGCCTCTGCAGGTAGTTTCAGATTCAGTCTTTAAATGTGAAAAGGGTGTTTACCGCCACTCAGGAAATCTTACGTCCCTAAGAGGAAGATTTTCTAGCGCCAATGTAAAAGGGCACAAAACGGAAAAGAGTTGAAAAGAGAATAAAAAATCTTTTCCCCAAATCTTCTCCCCAATGCTAATAGGGTAATTAATATATTGATGGAAGTGACAGAACTTCGGTTTTGCTACTTTAATAATCTCCTTGCCCAGGAATGTATATAGAAACTTTAGACTGGATGATAGTTGACGGCGCTAGACGGATACGTCAGCTGAACTAAATTTTCTGACAGGATGATTAGAATTAATTCTGAATTTAGTTTGTTTTACTCAAAACAGAAATATTGACATCACATATTCTTCTAACCTCACAACAAGGCCAACCGTGACATGTGGCGGGGCTTAACTTCATTTAAATGTTTATTTCAGGAAGAGAGAAACCGCACAATAACCTAGCAAGAAAAATAAAATATAGATCGAAAGAAACGAGCGAACGATCTTCCAGCATATGAAAAGAAAATATTCTGGTTGAGAAACATGACTTAGCCCCTGATTTGGATGTTGATAGGGTCGTCGCAACCTTTTCTTTCCGTTCAATCTTGTCTCACATTGTAGATTATTTTTTCCGTATTTTGCTTCGCTAAAAATTCATTTGGCGTGATTACCCGGATTGACTGACCACCGTTGGGATAGGTTTTATTTTATTTTGTTTTCTTTCTTGGATGGTTTTCCTTTTCTTTTTTCTTTATTTACTTTTTTGTTCTTTCTCGTCTTATCTTTCAGTTTTCTTTTTTTTTTGCAAAAGTATTTTTGGATTAGTTTGAAATGAGGATTTATTTCGACTGCCCCTACATGCCTATCCCAATCAGAGGGATTGAGTACATGTCTCTGAAATATTTGTTTCTTTAACCTATGTTATGATAGTTTGTGTACATAGAACAAATCATTAGTTTAAAAAAAAAATCGATTGATTTGAAGTGACAAAACTTCGTAATACGCTGCATGTTCTTCGGCCTGGAATTTGTACGGAATTTCTAACATTGATTGATAGGATTAATTTCCAGAATTCCACTAGGCATAGAACTATTTTTCCGGAGTAGACCGTTCCAGTGGCTGGACCCAGCTCGGTGTTCGAAGTTCCAGGAAACATTTCCAGTGTTTTTCACGGTATGTAGTTTTGCAACTCAGGGAGGACATGAAAAATGGGTCATTTAGGCGGCAGTCTGGGTCCTCCTGGGGATGAGCATTAATTAGAACCATAGAGCGGAAGCTCATGTCAGTAAATCAGTTTATCATAGTCTTCCCCCTCAAATTAAAATATTTCACTTTTTGGGATCCCAAAACGTAAGTGGAGGGATACCTATGACATCGCAAAAATGTCAGTCTGTCCGTCTGTCTGTAAGCACGATAACTCTCGAAGGGAATGAGATATTTTGATGAAACTTGGTGTGAGGATTCATTGGGTCAAGGGTAAGGTCAAGTTCGTAGGTGGGCTCTGTAGCCCTACGTTTAGGGGTGGGGGAGGGGGTTCAGATTAAGGGACAAACAATATACTTTTAAACAGCTAATGTGATAGTCGATTATGGGATAAGAAGGCATTCTGAGCACGATAGTGAAAACCATTTTCTCGTCGGACAAGTAGTTCGTCCGGAATCCGGTAAAAAACGGAAAGTTGGTTTGGTTAAAAGTAAAAGCTTTATTTGAAGTTGATTAAATGTTCGGTTTAGGGGTAAGAAGACGTGCTGAACACCATGGTGAAAACCATTTTCTCGCCGAACAACTAGTTCACCCGGAATCCGCCCAAAACCGGAAAATTTGTTTAAAGCAAAAGTTTGATTAGATGACAGATTAAGGGGTAAGAAGAGAGGCTGAGTCTGTATATGACAATCGTTTTTTACCCGGACATATAATTAGTCCGGAATCCGGTTGTAACCGGAATTTTTTTTAAGTCAAAGTTTTTATTGAAAGTTGATTAGATGTTCTTTTTAGGGATAAGGAGATACGCTGGATTCGTTTCTGATTTTTTTTTTTTTGCTGGACTAGTAGTTCGCTCGGAATTCGGGCGAAAGCGGAAACTTGGCAGAAGTAAAGCAGGAAGTCTTGGTCAGTATCGTCAAAATAGATATGGCTTATAGAGGTAGCCTATATCTGAACTTGGTTTTCTCTGACGATTAGCCTAGCGAAGACTGGATCTGGCGAAGACAAGACCCAATTGTCTGAATCAAATATTAGATTTTTGGGATCCCATCGACACCTTTGGTCTTGTTCATTGAGGCCCTGCCATGTTGGCCCTTTTGCGGTTTTATGTAGATTCAAGAATTTAGAGATCCTTTGAACAACACCGAACCCGCTGCTCTTTTCCGAATTCTAGTTCACCCCCGATTTAAACTGCTTTGCAATCTTTTTTTAATTTCATTAACCTCTGGAACGAGCTTCTGGAACTCCAGATCTGGATGTCACTCTTCGATCAGTTTTGGCAATTGAGTTAGAATAGAAGTCTTCTTGTTTTCTTTTTGGCAACTCAAGAGTCCGGAGTTGCCAGCGATTAGAAACTGAAGTAATGAAAGATTCTGTGGGAGCTTTGTCGTCATGTCGACTGTGTTGTTGAACGTTCGTGGCACCACAGTTTCCACGCCAGCACACTGTAAGAGGCTTGATAACATTCAGCACAAGGATGCGCAATTTCAAGAGATAGCACTTTGGATGCTATATGTTAATGTGTTAAGATCCTTTGGTGTATTTCCCGTCAAACATAACACTTAACATGATTTGCAATGTTACCTAAGCTATAAAAAAAGATCAATATTTAAAGGACCCCTCGTAGCCTAGTTTTGTGCCTTTATATGATCATTAGCTCCCCACACTTCCCACACGAAATATGATTTGTATTGCTACTTATAAATATTCCTTCAGCCCAAGCTGACTGCGAATCGTCTTTGATAGTGCAAAACGGATACGTCAGCTGAATTTTATTAGAGCTATGTTTCGGCCCTTCTTGGCAAGGGTCCGTTTCCCACAAGTTCGTATTGAGCGGTTTTGAGCCTGAAGAGGACCCTTGCCAAGAAGGGCCCAAATATTGCTCTAAAAAAATTCAGCTGACGTATCCGTTTTTTACTATCAAACATTGTTACTTGTAAATAAAAAAACAAAAAAAAATTGTTCAAGGACCCCTCGTACTTTTCTGCCTTTTACATGATCATGAGCTCCCCATACGAAATATGATTTGCGATGTTACTGGTTACCAAAGAAAGATACTTTAAGGTCCCCTCGTACTTTTCTGCCTCTTGTATGATCATTAGCTCCCCTATGAAAATCTGCTCCCCGTTATATTGTATTTCCTTGCTACTTAGCAGCGCTTTCCGGGTCGAGCCGAGTTGCCAGTCAGGCAGTTCAAAATTCGTCGAAAGCTTCAAAGTCCGGCGACAACTCTCTTAAAGGACCCCTCGCACTATTTACTGTTCAACTTACAGTATTTTAAAATATTTGAATACTTTAAAACTAGGCTGTGCTTTCAACGAGTAACCCACGGTTTTGGCTGTTTTAAGTCTTTTCCGAGGCCCGTTGCCTTATAGCGAAAACATTGAAACAATTTACATAACCGGTTTTTCTGGTCATTTTCACATCGAAGGTAGCAAAACACGACAAGTGAGAAAATCAGTTTTGTTAGAGGGATTAGAATATACCGGACAAAACTAGGGTCTCCGGGTAAAGAAATGTATGGAGTGATTATGGAAGTAGGTTGCGACTATTGTTTCAGACTATTGTTTTTGATTTTGGAAGACTTGCTACACTAATTTGCTTACTTGCTACGAAACACTTCTTGTGTTTAAGGCCTTCAAACGGTAAAATTATCACGGTGTCATTAGTATCGCATCATAGGCTACTTTACTTTCCTAATAGTCCGAAGTATCCCAAAAGAAGAAACAAAATCAAATATTCCTTCAGCCCAAGCTGACTGCGAATCATATTTGACAGTGCAAAACGGATGCGTCAGCTGCATTTTATTAGAGCTATAAGTATATACGGAGCTCTAATAAAATGCAGCTGACTTATCCGACGTATCTATGTATCTATGTAAGTAAGTAAGTAAGTAATTTATTTCTGACCCGCCATTTGAAAAGCGGAGTATGTGTATATATAGCTCGAATAAAATGCAGCTGACGTACCATATTTGACGGTGCAAAACGGATAAGTCAGCCACATTTTATTCGAGCTATATTTCGGCCCTTCTTGGCAAGGGTCCTCTTCAAGCACCTTGAGCGTCTTGAGCCTGAAGAGGCCCCTTGCCAAGAAGGGCCGAAATAGAGCTCGAATAGAATTTAGCGGACGTATCCGTTTTGCACTGTCAAATAAAAACAGAATACTCGAAAATAAACAGTAAACGAAATAAACGAATCTGACTTCATTATCTCTGCCAAGGGAACACTTGGCTGTTAGCAGAAATCAAGTTTTAGTTTATCAAAAAGATTCCATGATTGAGCGATTGCGATTCTTCTAAGTCCGGAGGTCGGAACTTCGTTCGTCAACAAACTTGACAATGCCCAATTGTTGCAAATTTAGAAATTTGAAAAATGAAGAAGAATTGTGCTAGAATAGTGTTTCAAACCCTCAACTCTAAAGGGTGAAGAAGAATAGCATGGAAACAGGGCTTCTTCAGTTCGACATTTATCGCACGGGCTTAAGAAACCTTTGTTTGCTTGACTGACCAAGTTTAACACGAAAATCAAGGTATCCTAAATAATACTCATATTACGGCTGTAGGACCCTATTCATAGCAGTTGGGCAGCGGTTGGGATGGTATTAGAGGGAAGATAGGCTATTTAACTTCGTAACGTGTTAAAGACTCATTGAGGGTCAAATCGAGCCATTTTGCGATTGTAGACATACAAACCCCAAATTTTTACGTTAAAGCCGTGTCTATACTTTTTCTTAAAACACAATTGAAACGAAAAGATATTCTCTTTTTTTTTTACTAAACAATAGGCACAGGATATCCTAAATAATTATCATATTTCGGACATACGACTAAATCCATAGCCATTCCAGTGTTCTCCAGGTCTTACGGTCAGCCACGGAGATACCCATAGTTAGTCCTGATAGGGAGTTGGAACACGACCTGAAGTCCATCATTTGCTCGTGAGCCTCAATAGCATTCTGCTCCTCATATCCAGTATTCAGCGTTGCCAGATTGGCTTATTTTACGCCAAGCTGGCTTATTTTGTTGGTGACTGGCGTGAAAATTTTTGGAACTAGCTATGGCTTGTGGCTTAAAACTTGGCTATTTTTACTTTGAGCTCGCTTATTTTTTGGCGTGATTTGCTTTTTCGGGAATAAATTATATTTTTTGGCAATCCATTTGAGATGATTCCGATTCTCGAACGAAGTTTGAGCCTCTATGCTCACGAAAGGTCAAAATCACGTGAGAATTTCTGTAAAGTCTCTGGAGTTCCACATGGGGTAGCGGTTTCTCGCAATTGTACTAAATGCAGCCTCAAAATAATCTCTATACTGGAACTGAACTTCCTCAAGCCAGGGAACGAATTTGAAGGTGGATAATGCCTGTAGGATCAAAGGACCTGAATAGTGGTGAGTATTTCTATAAAACGGCCGTCAAAGTTAGATTTTGAGCAAAAAATTGTCTGGCTTATTTTTGGCTTGTTTTTCAAAGGCTGCGGCTTACTTTTTGGTTCACGAACTGGCAACACTGCCAGTATTAGTCTTTTTGAAACGCAATCGGGTTTCTCGCGATACCTAACTTATTGAGCTGGTCATTGCCGTCTCACCCATAGATGAGACTAAGTATTTTGAATCGATGCAGTCTTTTTCTACCGATATTTGTTCCCAGTTTATTCGCATAATCTTAGGTTCTCTTTCCTTCCGTTTTTTTTTTAAATAACGAATGGATACTGCTACCCACTACGGGCAGCGCTCTCTTAGAGTGGGGTTGGTTACAGTAAGTAAGTAAGTAATTTATTTATAGCCCGCCATTTTGAAAAAAGTGGAGTAAATGAAAGAAAATAAGTAAAACACATAAACACACAGATAAAGACACATAATTTTCAGTCTTCGGCCAGGAAGCAGTGGATAACGTCGTGTGCTGGTTGGGCCCTGTTGTCCATGATTTTTATAGCGACGAGAAAACATCCAAAATGGTAACACTTGCATCTTGAATTTTGAACTTCTCCGTCAATGTATGGTTATGACATAATTTCGACAAGTGGAGCAGATGCTTCGCATATTTGAAATAACATGATATCATCTTTTTAATCTCTTTCTTTCGCGGAACATTAGTGACACCAGAATGAAATAGTATAGAAGGAAAGAAGGGACGCCGAAGGTGCTGTACAAATTTCCCAGAGCTTTACGATTATAGCGCCCCCGGTTCGGGACGATGCGCCCATAGACGGTACGAATTGATTCACAGCGTATACATTGTGTTTAACCAAGAAGTTATAACGCAGGTTCTTGGTTTAACCGAAAGATGCCTTAGTCCAGTAAAAGATAAATCACTGACATTTGATTACATTGTCCAAATTCCATTCTGTTATCTTTCTTATCTTCAAAGAATTGGACTCGATAGAACGTCTAAAGAAGGCATCTACCGGAACTTTTTTGTTGTTGCACGAGATCTTCGTGACTGCGGATTTTTAGCTTACTAAACACCGGATGTTATAATGACCTAGAGCGTGTTTCACCCTCGTACCAGTAGTAACTATTAGTTACTAAATCCGTTCCAACCTCACAAAAAGTTACTACGCTGACCGTTCCAACCTTCTCGAAATAGTAACTAATAGTAACTATTTGCTTACCACGCTCGGGAGCATGGTAAGCGTGGTAACCACGAATCTCTGTCACGTGATTGGTCGGATTCACCTGTGGCATGATATTCAGCTGGAAAATAGAAAAACCGTTCCAGCCTTGACGACAAAAAGGCAGAATTTGTGACGTCATGCGTGGTAACTACGGTAAGTAGGATGGAACACGCTCCTAGTTCGATGAAAGTGTCAGCAAAATGTCAGCAAAATAAATATTGTCGCTAGGTTGATATATGCTTTAGGGGCGGAGGAAAAATTCGTCCAAGCTATTCACCCTCTTTAAACATCGGAGTGTAATTAAGACGAAGACAAGTGTGTTCGGCAAATAGTGAAGGATTAAATATTTGTGTTAATTTTATGGCATATGAGGGCTGTATCCAGGAATTTATTTCGGGGGGGGGGGTCTCCCCGTGGGTCGGACCTAAGATAAAACAAGAACATAAATGAGAAGCTGATCAGAAGACTATCTACAGAAAACATATTATAGCTTGTTCACACGGGACCGAAATAAGCGCGTAAACAGCGGCTGATCTGTTCAGACGACGGATCAACTATTTGGGGTTGACGGGAGAATTAAAAAGAAGAACCTAACTCCGAATATTCTTTTTGTTTGTAACAAAATATATAAAATTAACAAACACATCTTGTGAGTTAGTCGAAGTCAAATATAGTTGACTTGTAGTCTTTTGACTAGGAAAAAGTCACAAAAGTGAATAATGCCAGATTTAGGCGACTCGGCAATTTTAAGTTAAAAAGCAAATAAAATTCATGAATTATTTTTGTTTTCAAATGAGAACATAATTAATAATAAATATAAACAAGACGAGAACAGAATGCGATCATTTGTGTTGTTCGGTCACTTTTCAGTGAAGATTGACTGGAAAAGTTATTAAAATTATTCTTTTTTTTTAAAGAAAAACAACGAAAATAAATACTCGATATAAACAGAACATAGATTGTTGTAATTAGACAATTATTCTACCTTGTTTTCGGAATCATTTAGTAATCCTGGGATGCTTCATTCAATAACATTCAAAATCATGTTATTTTCACATTGGTCTGACAGAATCTGAACTGGATTGACCAAAAATTCGCCATGTTTGACCTAATTCTCCTAATTACAGTCTAATTACTGTCCCAAGAGTCATCAAAGGTCACAGTCCAAAGGATTTAGTTTATCCCGATCGGTGACCGCGATGAAATAAGCGCCTATTTGAAGAATCAGCGGCTGATTTTTGGATTTTTTTCAACCGCTATTTACGCGCGTAAATCAGCCGCTGATCGAGAATCGGCCGCTGTTTCAGCCCCGTGTGAACAAGCTATTAGAAGTATGTTTCGGAGAGGGGGGGGGGGTCCCCTTGATGCGGCATTGTCGTATACATTACGACTAGTTTATTTTTTGGATATCTGGCATCCTTCAAGGCTACAGCCGAAGAGATTAATTCCTTGTAAAAGAATAGTAATGATGCGTGAGTGTTTTTTGAAAGCTGAATGTTTGCTGTATATGTATGAAACGTGTATGGATGGCATGTAGAATAATGTGAAAACGGTTTTGGCTGTTTTAAGCCTTTTCCGAGACCCGCTGACTTACAGCGAAAATAGGGAAACAATTTACATAACCGGTCATGGAAAAACTTCTCTCAGACAACCGTCTACAGCGTGAAACACATCAAAGGTAGTTAAACACGGCAAGTGAGAAAATCTGCATGGAAAACAGAAAAAGAAAAGACAGAAACAAGAAAAGAACAAACAAGAAAACACAGAAAACAAGAAAAACACAGCCGAGTGTTGACTTTTTAGCTTCAAGAATATGAGGGAGCTTTCGGTAACACCTACTAAGTAAATGCCCCCTGGGATCCGAAATTTCCTTGCATTCTGTCAGAAAATGGCCCTCTATCTATTTCGTGACAATAAGATCAGTGACGCGCAGAGGCGTTACTAGCCAAAATGTTTGGGGGGGGGGGGGGGCAAAGAATTTACCGACTGGCTGGTAATTTTTAATGACTGTTTTTGCAGAAAAAAATCGACTGATTTTCAGAAAAAACGACTGTTTTGATGAAAAATCGACTGATTTTCAGAAAAAAACGACTTTTTTGACGAAAAATCGACTGATGCTCAGAAAAATCGACTGTTTTAATGAAAAAAGTCAACGATTTTGGCAAAAGATCGTGGCGCTTCGCGCTGACTCGGTTATTTTTACCGACTGGCCGACAACATTGGGGGGGGGGGGGGGGGGGGCGTCCCCCTTCCGGTCGTGACGCCCCTGGTGACGCGTACTGTTTGAAATCTTATTTGCCCCCGTTATTTCTTCCATGCATTATCAGGCTGTTTGCACGGAGCCGGAACCACAGGCGCAGACTTTCCGCCGTAGATATTTGTAGCCTGCAGAGAAGCCTGAAAAATACTGACCCAACCCGTTTTTTTAGAGTCACTAGTCGGCCAGATCTAATGACATGGAAAGTTGGTCTATCACCAAAAGTTGGATTTGGTTCTCGGTTACCAGAGAGAATAAATTGGATTCCTTTCTACTTTAAACTGCCTCCATAAAGATCCTATCAGTTCTTTTTCTGTCCGTGTTCAGTCCCAAAAGAAACGCAGCACACACATACAGTTTGTTCCATAGGTCTATACTATCACTTGTTTAATCTTTTTTTATGACCCATGAGTGATATTTTATGACCGTGGTTCAGTTTCAGCAGGGATTTGTAACTTCGTCTTGAATTTACTTTTTGAATATGATAATTTATCCGTAGCCTGACAAAGTTGTGGCTGCTGGGAGGTGTGGGCTAACCCTCAAGCACTTGAACCTCATTTGCATTTGAAGGATCAAATAACTATGAATCCCTCAGCTGTCAGCCAAAAATCTTCTTTTAAGAAAAGATACGCGTCATGCCTTCTCGTCTTCCGATTTGGTTTTTCGTTGTCGGGGGAGGGGGTCGAATGCACTGTCAGAACTTTCATAACAGATAAAGGATCGAAGATAATTTCGTTGTTAATTTCGAAGATAATTTCGTCGACCCCATTTTCGTTTGGTTTAATAATAATAATAATAATTTATTTGTAACCCACTTTCCCATAAAAAGACAGGCGGAGTAAAATCCAAAAAGAAGAAAAAGACAAAAGCATATGAACCACTTAACTTATATCTCGGACAGAAACACGCGGATAATACTATGGTTTGGACCTAAGGCGTATTCTCGCCGTTCCCCGAGGACTCCTCGGGGAATCGAAGGGAACGGCGAGAATAGATGGAGTCACTCCACACGGACTCCGCGTACAGAAACAGCGAGAATACGGGGAATGCTTCTAAAATGGATTTTGTTCGAAAAATGAATATGCAGCTGAAAAAATTAGTCTAGATCCACTTCATTCTTGGTTTTCTTTATTCTGATTCTTTTTAATTAATTTTACATAGCACCTACAACAGCAAAAATTGATTCCCCACCGAATTTGAAAGGGAGTCCTTTTTGATGATGGTGATGATAATCTGAGCATTCCCCGTCCGTGGGGACTCGCGAGAATACGGGGAGTGAGTCCCCGGGACAAACAAAAACGCGGGGACTCCTCAAGTGGAGTCCTCGGGGAACGGCGAGAATACGCCTCTAGGGACGTGAATGCATTACTTGCTAACTTAGCACTAGAACGCGCAATTTTTATCATCATGATATCGGAAAAGTGAGCAGGTGTCTTTTTGGAGGTTTTTCGGCTCTTCATGGCGATGGTTGTTATGCGTAACGTTTGCAAAATCATGACAGATACTGCGCATCCTTGTGTTATCTACTATGAAGTTTCTGAAAGTGTCTAGGGGAACGCTTAAATATACCCATGTTGCCTGAGCTAGCGCCGAAGCAATGGCACGCTGCGTCTCCTCCGTCCTCGGTTAGATTCATCATATCAAATAATGATATGCCTTAAATCAGGATTTAAGGTATTTCATTAATTCCTGATCTACCTTGATCTTTTTTTAATGTCATCTACACCAGTAATAAATTTTTAAAATTATTATTGACTAAAGTTCATAAATGATTATTCTAATAATATTTGCTTTAACCTAAACATTGCTAAATGAATTTCTTCATTTTCACCTGCCAAATTCAAGCGACCAGAACCAAAATAATTCAATCCCCCCCCCCCCCCCGACCTCTATACCTTTACAAATTGATTTCTTCTTAAATGCTCAGATGAAGTCATTTTGCTTCCTCTGAAGCAAACGTCATTCGGTTACATATTTATGAGGGGGGGATCGGTACTGGCAAGGAGCAAATTTATCTTCAGTGAGGGGCTAAACTATTATCGTTTTCAGGACCTCAGGGGTTTCTCGGATCCCTGCTCCCGGTGTATCCCAGATCAGAAGAGGACCATCCCCAGCCCAAGCTGACAGGCCGGGAAGCCGTGTTTCCAGCCTTTCCGGTGCACCTGTTGGTAAGTCCGAATTTTCTTCTCCTCGGTAAGCATTCGATAACGTCGGTAAGTTCCGCAAGTTTAAAGTCCGTACCCAAACCTAGACAAATTAATCCAGTATTTTGCTTCATACAGACCCTCCCTCTCGATGAAAAAAGGTTTCAGTCATCAAACATTCGTGTGAGACTTAGAGCGTGGTCCACCCTACTTACCGTAGTTACTACGCATGACGTCAGGAATTTTGGCTTCTTGGCGTCAAGGCTGGAACGCATTTTTCTATTTTCAGCAAAATATTATGCCACGGGCTAATACGGCCAATCATGTTACAGAGATTCGTAGTTACCACGCTTACTAAGCAGATAGTTACTATTTCGAGAAGGTTGGAACGGTCAGCGTAGTAACTTTTTCAGAGGATGGAACGAAAATAGTAGGCTAACTAATAATTACTATTGTTAGAAGGGTGGAACACGCTCTTCCCTTAACACGTCTCAGTCAGAAAAGGAAAAGGAAAATGAAAGGCGTTCAGAAATGATTTATTAAAGCACACCTCGCTCTATTTATTTTTTATGTTCCAGTACTCAAAACAATTTGAATACTGTTAAACCAGGCCCTGCTTCCAACAAGTTAACCACGGCTTTGGCTGTTTTAAGCCTTTTTCCGGGTCCATTGATTTCTAACGATAACTCGCCAAAATTCAGACAATCAGTTTTCCGCATCAGTAGCATGACACGCGAACACTCATCGGGAGTATAATGCGCATGGAAAAATTGTGAATCGCGGCAAGTGCAAAGCTTAGTGAGATACCGGTAGCGGGCTTAGAATGTAACATATGAAATTTAGTTCTCCGGGGTTAAGAATAATGAATGCAGTTGCGGAAGTATGTTGCATTGGCATTATGGACACGTCGGATCCTTTAAGCTCAATTTAAATTCTTTCGTTTGCGGGATCAGGAGTAAAGCGGGACACGCAATACGCAAAGGGGTTAGTGACCCTAGGCTACAATTAACAAACCGCAGGAAGTGGATGGATGTGTAGTTTTATCACTGCTTATGACTTTGTCATTGCTTGAAGCGGACCATAATAAATGGTCTTTCTACCACACACACAATGCTTACCATCCCTACTGTCACTATGAATGTTCCAAACCACTAAAACACCGTAAAACAATGAGCAAAAAAAAACAAAACAAAAAAAACACCAAATTTCCTAGGCTTGAAAAAACTCTTGCTGGACTAAATCTCAGCCGATTATCCCGGACAGCTGTTATGGCACGTAGGGAGCCAAGGGTCAAAATAATAATTTCCATCTAATGCTCCAACTGTTTATTACAAATACAAATAAATTATTAAATATACAAATAATATAAATTATTATACCTCTGAAGACATAAAAGAATTACCAGTTAGGTCTTATAATTCTTTGCTAATCAATCCTGGAAAATTCCGCCATCTAGAAAAGAAGACGTTGTGCGTGGGTTTTTTCTCGAGCCAAAAACAGCATCGAGTCCAAATCTAAACAAACCCGTGGCATGCGAACCCTAAGAGAAGGTAAACAGAATGTTTGGATTAGGTCTTTAATACTGAGTACAGTTGGTTTTTAAGCAGAAACAGCGCATTTTGAGCCCGTCTTTACGAGAAAATGGCTTGTAAGCGCTCATATTTTGTGATATCAAACGTTTATTCCCCCAAACGAAGTCAAAGCCTCCATGACCCCAGAGGCACCAACGGTAGGAGGAGGACAGGGGGTATTACTTCTACCATTTTGGCGCTGTTTTTATGGCACTTGCAGCCTCTGGCTCAAGTGCCATATACCGATCACAATTCCGTCTGTCGGTCTGTCGGTCTGTCGGTCTGTCGGTCGGTCCGAGTTTTTTTGTCCCACATATCCGAGTTAGGGTACTTCCAGATGTGCTAGGACAATGAAACTTGGCAGGCATATCAGGGACCCGACCAAACTAACCTGGAAATAATCAGTTTCCCGATCCGACCATATGGGGGGGAGAGCGGGGCGCTGGAAACTTGCAAATTTAGGGCATTTTGTCACTTTTTTCTGAGTTAGGGTACTTCTAGATGAGCTAGGACAATGAAACTTGGCAGGAATATCAGGGACCCGACCAAACGAACCTGGAAATAATCAGTTTCCCGATCCGACCATATGCGGGGGAGTGGGGGCGCTCGAAACTTGAAAATTTAGGGCATTTTGTCACACTTTTTCGAGTTAGGGTACTTCCAGATGAGCTAGGACAATGAAACTTGGCAGGAATATCAGGGACCTGACCAAAGTAACCTGGAAATAATAAGCTTCCCGATCCGACCATATGCGGGGGAGTTGGGGCGCTGGAAACTTGAAAATTTAGGGCATTTTGTCACACTTTTTTGAGTGAGGGTACTTCCAGATGAGCTAGGACAATGAAACTTGGCAGGAATATCACGGACCCGACCAAACTAACCTGGAAATAATCAGTTTCCCGATCCGACCACATGGGGGGGAGTGCGGGGCGCTGGAAACTTGAAAATTTAGGGCATTTTGTCACACTTTTTCGAGTTAGGGTACTTCCAGTTGTGCTAGGACCATGAAACTTGGCAGGCATATCAGAGACCCGACCAAACAAAATTAGGAATAATCAGTTTTCTGATCCGACCATTTTGGGGGGGGTGGAGGGCAGGGGAATCCGGGAAACTGAGAAGTGTGTAACTTTCGAACGGATGATCGGATTGTAATGAAACTTCATAACTGAAGAGAATATATATCTGTAATGTCCCGTTTAAAGTCTTGACCGGATTCGGTAGCCAGGGGGGAGTTGGGGGGGGGAGACCGGAAATTTCAAGAAACGGTTAGAATGGAGGGATCGGAGTGAAACTTGCTGGGAAGAACAAGCATCTGCTGTAGATAAGTCCTTTAGACCATTGTACTGGATCCGGACACTTATGGGGGGGGGGGGGGGGCGGAATTCCGGTGATGGTGGTTTTTTGGATTTTCACGATGAAACTTGGCAGGCATATCAGGGACCCAATCAAACTGACTTCAAAATAAAAATATTGTTGATCAGATAATGGTGGGGGAGTGGAGGGAGGGGAATCCGCAGGGGAATCCGGGAAATTGAGAAGTGTGTAACTTTCGAACGGAAGATCGGATTGTAATGAAACTTCATAACTGAACAGAATATATATCTGTAATGTCCCGTTTAAAGTCTTGACCGGATTCGGTTGCCAGGGGGGAGTTGGCGGGGGGGAGACCGGAAATTTCAAGAAACGGTTAGAATGGAGGGATCGGAGTGAAACTTGCTGGGAAGAACAAGCATCTGCTCTAGATAAGTCCTTTAGGCCATTGTACTTGATCCGGACACTTATGGGGGGGGGGGTCCCGGAATTCCGGTGATGGTGGTTTTGGGGACTTTCACGGTGAAACTTGGCAGGCATATCAGGGACCCAATCAAACTGACTTCAAAATAAAAATTTTGTCGATCAGATAATGGTGGGGGGAGTGGAGGGAGGGGAATCCGAAATTTTCAGTCATGCGTAATTTTAGAATGGTTGATCGGATTCGAGTGAAATTTAAGAATTCAACAGAGGACATTTCTCCGATGATTTTTTTCATATCCGGACCGGATCCGGCAACTATTGGGGGGGGGGGGGAAATACGTGCCCCGTTTAGAATGGAGGGATCGGGATGGAACTTTGCGGGAAGAACAAACAGATGCTCTAGGTAAGTCATTTGCTGAATCGGATTGGCTACGTGCACCGCGGGGGAGCTGGGTGGGGTGGGGGGGGGTGGACCGGAAATCTCGAGAAACCGTTAGAATGATGGTATCGGAGTGAAACTTGCTGGGAAGAACAAACATCTGGTCCATATAAATCTTTTACATAATTTGACTGGATCCGGACACTTGAGGGGGGGGGGGGGAGGAGGGGTATCCCGGAATTCCGTTTTTGGGGGATTTTCACGACGAAACTTGGAAGGCATATCAGGGACCCGGTCAAACTGACTTGGAATACAAAAAAAATCCTCGATATGATAATCTTGGGGGGGGGGGAGTTGAGGGAGGGGAATCCGGAATATTGAGTCATGCGTAACTTTGGAACGGGTGATCGGATTCGAGTGAAATTTAATAATTAAACAGAGGACATTTTTCTCTTGTGACCTTTTTCATTTCCGGACCGAATCCGGCAATTATCGGGGGGAGGGCGGAAAATACTTGACCCGCTTAGACTGGTGTGATCTGGATCGAACTTCGTGGGAATGACAAACAGATGCTCTGGATTAATCATTTACAGAACAGGATTGGCTCCGGTTATTGTGGGTGGAGTTGGAGGTGGGGGAGGGGGGTCTGGGA
This sequence comes from Branchinecta sandiegonensis, assembly GCA_030848855.1. NCBI lineage: Eukaryota > Metazoa > Arthropoda > Branchiopoda > Anostraca > Branchinectidae > Branchinecta > Branchinecta sandiegonensis. The sequence goes on from JAUPMV010000012.1 coordinate 4,616,066, forward strand.
TTCCGGTGATCGCGCGTTAAAGTACTTCCAGATGTGCTAGGACGATGAAACTTCGCTGGAATATTGGAGACTCAACAACATTTGCTTAGAAATTGCTACTTCCCAAATCCGATTATTCCTTAAAGTACCAATCTTGACCGCAAAGTAAAAAAAATACTTTTAAGCAATATATGCATTTTCGTGATGCCCATCAGCCCATTAGCAGTTTTGCCTCAAGGGTTTTGCTTACAAACGAAGTTCCAGCTCCCTTATAGCGCGCATCTCAACCGCAAAGTCGAAACTTACTCTTGATCAATCAAATCATCTTGACACATGCAAGTGCCATATGAGCTTACAGCTCTTGTTTTGGACCTAAATAGGTTTGAAAGGGCAAAATGCAAAGCGATCACTTTACTTTAAGATACACTATACAAAGTTTTTCCGTATAAAGATTAAAGTTAACTGCAGTATTTGCTACTCGGATTACTCTTATCTCTACGCAGATAAGAATAATACCAAATAGAGATGAGATGAATTTGAGTAGCAAATACTGCAGTTAACTTTAATCTTTATACGGAGGAATATCTACCTAATTTACTCTAAAACGAGTAGGGGAGACCAGCCATCATTGGGACAAGAAATGTTTGGCTCGCTACAGTGTAAAAATTTGTTTTTGCAGTATTTTGCTACTGGGCACTGGGTAGGCGTACTTTTATTTTCTTCTGTTACGTCGTCTTTTTCAGATTTATTTGCGAAAACAGGAAATGGCCTTCTTTTACATCTTCGGGATGGGATGCTCAGAAGCATTCCATGCTGTTAACAACGAGCCTGAAAGCAGCAATTAAAGTGAACTGATAATGGATAACTATCCTGTTTATGACCGGGATGACTGGGACATAGTGGCAAAAGAGCCTGATTTGCATAGTGTCCCAGACATCCCCATTTTCTTGTTAATACTCCATGTCCCGATCATGACTGGAAAGTGTGTCCCAGTCATTAAATTTTGACCTGAAGTTAAAGTGACCTGAATTTTTGGGATCCCAAAACGTAAGTGGAGGGATACCTATGACATCGCAAAAGTTGTCCGTCTGTCTATCCGTCTGTCCGCACGATAACTCTCGAGGGGATTGAGATATTTTGATGAAACTTGGTGGGAGGATTCTTTGGGTCAAAGTACAGGTCAAGTTCGAAAATGGGCTCTGTAGCCCTATATTTGAGGGTGGGGGAGGGGGTTCAAATTAAAGGACAAACAAAATATTTTTAAACAGCTAATGTGGTAGTCAATGATGGGGTAAGAAGACATGCTGAGCACGATGGTGAAAACCATTTTCTTGTCGGACAAGTAGTTCGTCCGGGATTTCCGGCAAAAACCGGAAAGTTGGGTAAAAGTAAAAGTTTCATTTGAAGTTGATTAAATGTTCGATTGAAGGGTAAGAAGACATGCTGAACACGATGGTGAAAACCATTTTATCACCGGACAACTAGTTCGCCAGGAATCCGGCCAAAACCGGAAAGTTTGATAAAAGTGAAAGTTTTATCTGAAGTTGATTAGGTGACAAATTTAGGGGTAAGAAGAGACGTTGAGTCTGTATATGACAATCGTATTTTACACGGACATATAATTAGTCCGGAATCCGGTTTTAACTGGAATTTTTTTTAAGTCAAAGTTTTATTTAAAGTTGATTAGATGTTCTTTGTAGGGATAAACAGATCCGCTGGATTCGTTTCTGAATTTTTTTTATTTTTTTTTTGCTGGACTAGTAGTTCGCTCGGAGTTCGGGCGAAACCGGAAATTTGACAGAAGTAAAGCAGGAAGTTTCGGTCAGTATCATCAAAATAGATATGGCTTATAGAGGTATATCTGAACTTGGTTTTCTCTGTTGATTAGCCTGGCGAAGACTGGATCTGGCGAAGACAAGACCCAATTGTCTGGATCAAAAATTAGATTTTTGGGATCCCATCGAAACCTTTGGTCTTGTTTATGACAGATGGTGCTCATATACAAAATGATGATGTCCCAGAAGAAGCCTAATATCAAGGCTTCATTTGTAGCTATCATTCGATCTTCTATCTTTATCCTGCGAAGATGTTCCCCGCTTTAAAGTTCTTCATCGAATGTACAAACAAGGTCGAAATACTTATTTCAGAAAGTTTTCCGATACAAATTCGATCCAGTAATGGCCGTAACTAGGCTCAAATGTCCACCGCTAGATGGCGATTCAATAGTGAATTAACTAGAATTTTTGCTCAAATTTTTTGTTAGAAAAACTTCAATGTCCCATGTAATTATAATAATAAGAATAATAGTAATAATGCTTGTTTATTTAGCCAAAAGGCCATACAAGATTTAATACACTTCACAAATAAACTATTACACCTCTAGAAATACTATGCTACATAAACTAAGCTAAACTTCCATTCCTGAGACTAAATCCTTTAGTCACATATTTACAAACATCTACGACACATTTGGGGTTCGTAGATTTCAGGATACGGGGAAGCGATACCAACCCGCCCCCAACAAATGTTAGTCTCAAATGCGAAAGCTCTTGGCACTCTAAGAGGAAGTGGTTCAAATCCTCCTCCTGCAACTTGCAAAGAGGGCAAAGGTAAGTCTCTCCCGTGCCAGCTTTCCTCCTATTGAAAAGTTTATTTTTCTGTGGCGTGCCTTACTAAATTTTGGGTCTGAGTAATAAACCTGGGATGGGGCCCAAAATTTATCCCCCCCCCCAAAGTTCATTAAAATGTGCGTGGCCCTAGTCATCTTTTCATACCGGTTATGTTGGCTATATGTTTGCCATCCTCGCATTTATAAACAAGAGCTACACGCTCATGTGACACTTGTTACGGAATGATTGTACAAGAAAGTAAAGGAGGACGTGTAACCTCCCTAGTAGCCTGCTTAACGGTTATGTGTCCTTAATGGTGACGCTTTGTCAACAAGCAGTGTTACCACTTCGCTCCGACGGAACCTGTGGAATTTGGCCTTCAACACCTGTGACATACTGACTCCTGCGAAACTCAGCTCTTTTACCAGTTAATAACGAGGAATCCCATTTTTTCCGCTTATAATAATGTACTTTTACTTTTTACGGTCTTACTGGTTGCGGAATTTTGGTTTCGCTCTGTCGAAGAAGTCTAAAACGAGGTCGAAAACCTGCTACAAATCGTAGAATTTTACGGCCGTTGGCAATGCTGTCTATAAGTAGCAGCGGCTTTTTAAATTTAATGCAGTTCACTAATTCACGCGAAACAGATAGGATCTATTGCTTCCGTTAGCTAACTCGATATCCGGGATCCCATTAGAAAGATCACCAATAGAAGAGTAAGAAAACTCAAGCTCTAAGATTAAATTTTAAGCGAAAAGAGCTGGGATAGGACTATCTAGTTGCCCGTCACTTGTTCACTTGAATTGGCTTGAAGACCCGCTGGAAATGCGTTACTTCGTTGTTCCACTATTCACGAATAATCGATTTTCAAATTGTCGAATTTCCGTGTGATTAGTGCGTACCTCCATGCGCTTGTATTTTTGTTGTATGCCTTACAAGAAAGTTTTATGTTTTTTTTTTGTTCAGGCAGTAGTCAATCTTCACCAATCTCACTACTACCCACTGAAAAGCCGCGTTTGTGTTGAGATTAAAATTTCCCGCGTCACAGTAGAATGTACGTTGTCGGGACGGCCGCAGATATTCTAAACGTCATAAGTAGAGCAGATAGTGGGAACTAAAAAAAATCCCTCTGCTGAATCCAAATAATTCAGTATATTAAGTTAAACGACACACAAGCAGTTGGCCTTTCAGTTAAACTTTAAAGAGAGGGGTCGTTACGTTGTGGCACACACGAACAGTGCAGCTCCGCCTACAAAGGAAATGAGCCTCTGAAAGAAGAAAATCAGCTTAAAATATGATATTGTAGTTTATCGAGAGATCCCATCATTACTAAATTGTAGGAGCCTAAGCCATTTGATATATACTTTGTCATAACCCGCTTTGACCTGTGATCACGGCATGGCTACAGGGCAACCTGTCACAACACTGATTGAAAGACCCTTCATACTGAATAAACTTTCGGATTTTTATTCATATTAGAGGTCGAATTTCACGGAAAGAAGTAAACTTTTGGCCGAGTGTCGAGTGAGAGTAGGTCTTCAAAATATTCAACTGAAAATATTCACTCAATAATAACACTAGTTTGCCTTGAGAAACCGTGGTATTCTGTTTAGTGACACTTACATCGCTGCAAATAACCAAGAATAGATAGAAACTGGAAAGAAAGATAACAGGTTTATTTGCTAAGTGGCCCGAGGCAATTACACACAAAACAGTGTAGGCTACGAGAAATCCCTAAAATCTAAAAATATATTTTCTGTGCTAATACTTAATTTCTGTGCTAATATTATCAGTTTTTTTTCGAAGCAGCCCGAGGCCATGCCAAAAGTCTGGAAATCTAATAACGAAAAATCTTATCCTGTGCTTACGCTAACCTCAGGAAGCGCCTCATTCTCTTACTAGTAGCAAATGCTCATCCGTCATAACTCTTCATCAAATCATCAGTTCACACACGACATAACACAGTTACTTCCCTCATTCACTCAGCGTCTTTGCACTCACAAAACGTGTGCACCACACTACGTCGGATAGAAGAAAGAGGATAAATCTTTATTGTGTTAGACCTTTGGATTTCAAAGGCCTATCTTGTAACCGTGGCAGTGCTTTAGCGCCACCGGGATTTTTCGCCATTGAGTATTTTTCGCCACTGTAGGTGCTGACCCATATCCTAATGACGCGCTGAGCCTTGCGTAGTTACCTGAAGGCTTAGTGGGATTAGTAACCTAGGATTTTTCGCCACTATGAAAACTCATTAAACAGAAAATTTCTTGAATTTAATTTATATTTACAGGAACTTCAGTACAGTAAAAACACGAAAACTGGCAAAACATCCTTAAAAAAAATGCAAGTGTACTACACTGCCCTGAGAAAGGTTAATCTAGTCGTTGACCCACTTCAGTGTGGCCTACTCACTTTTCGAAGGCGCTTTTAAAGCAAAGTACACCAACTACAGTGAAGCTACACCCGAAAAAACCCTAGCTTAAGTCGTATTTTCTTTGCAGCTCGTAGTTTTATTAAGTTCCATCCTTATTGGTTAGACAAGAAGACAGAGTAAGATCTAGTATCAAATCAGCAGTGTTTCTTTTTATACTTTTCCTGAGGTAATCCTTAATAAGTAGTAGCGAGAAGTAGCGTAAAATCCTTCTGAGATTTTTTCGCTAATCCCCTGTAATCTGTTTTTGCCCTTCTTTACCTGTTGCGTTACCTGTAGTGGCGTAAAATACCCAGTGGCGAAAAATCACGGTGGCGCTAGAGCACGTATCTCCTTGTAACACCCTCTTGACTCCTCTACATTTGTGAATTTACATTAGTTAGGTCTCATTTAAGGCCGATTAATAAACACCCCCTCCTCTCAACAACAAATTTCCCCAATTAGCCTATGAGCTATTAACCCCATTTAAAGTACATAAACAAACTGTGTGATTAGAGATGATTGATTTATTTTGCACTTTCGGGCCAATTTGGCGGCGCGTGTGGAAACCGTCAGCCAGGCGTAAATTTGAAAAGCTGGGCAACCAGTGCCAGGTCCGGCCCAACGTACAGACAGTTACGTTCGGAAACAGAGTGAGATGTCCATCATTGATAGCGTTATAAGCATCCTTAGTGCCTTTACTAGAGGCGTATTCTCGCCGGTCCCCGAGGACTCCACTTGAGGAGTCCCCGCGTTTATGTTTGTCCCGGGGACTCACTCCTCGTACAATCGCGAGTCCGCACGGACGGGGAAATGCTCCGATTATCATCACCATCATCAAAAAGGACTCCCTTTCAGATTTGGAGGGGAATCAATTTTTGCTGGTGTTGGTGCAGTGTTAAATTAATTAAAAACAATCAGGATAAACAAAACGAAAATTAAAGTGGATTCAGATAAATTCGTCAACTGCATATTTTTTTTCGAACAAAATCCATTTTTGAAGCATTTCCCATGTTCCCGCTGTTTTCCGAACGCGGAGTCCGCGTGGAGTGTCTCCCTGTGTTCTCGCCGTTCCCTTCGATTCCCCGAGGAGTCCTGGGGGAACGGCGAGAATACGCCTTAGGCTACTCTCCTTGTGTTTGAAAGTCCGTATCAAACCAAACGTGTTTTTCATAAAGACCATCCCCTATGGTCAAGGCGAGACAAGATTTCAGGCATTAGTGTTTACCATCCCAAATAGGAACTACCTTCGAGCAAGAACGGCAATAGAAATGAAAGAAAACATTTGAAGTAATTCCTAAGAATGACATTTTTGAAGACAGTGAGACTCCTACGCAACAGTATAATTACAGATAGCTTTTACTACTCTCGTTCTATTCTAAGTAGTCTACATATGAAAGACAGTCTTCAGCTTCCAGGTTCCAGAATTCTGGTTCTTCGGTACAGTTAAGCCAACTTTTCCGGGTAGCCTACCATTAAAATGGTGATAGCTAATTTCGTTCTTATAAAAATGTCATATCTGTCCGTTTCATTTCTTTCCTCACAATCACAACTTTCTAGCAGTCTCTCGTTTCCCTTACTCCATCCATTTGTATATTTATTTGTCTCCTATACGTGTTCCTTCTGTGATACCTTTTTCAGATTCCAGAATATTGGGTCTTTTTTCTTTTCTTTTTTTAAACCCGCGTATCCTTTCGAAATTTTTTTTTATGATTTTTATTTTTTGGGCTACGACTCCTCCTCCACTCGGTGACGTTAACATTTCCTTTAACTCTTTAACGTCACCTACTCTTTCCAAACAAACACACAAAACTTAAAACTTTAAAAAATTTAACTCCATTTACCATTTCAACTATTCAAATTGTTCTTGAATTTAAATTCACTAACCTTAATACTTCTTTACTCTTATTTCAATACAAATATAAACATTTTTTTTTTCATCTACGAATCCTCACCTCTACTCATCAAGACTTGGGATCTTCGTACGAAGACCCAAGATTGGGTCTTTGGTACACTTTTCCTTGTACCATGAAAATGGTGATCGTTAATGACGCTATTATCAAAATTTCGTAGACATCCTTTTGTCTCATCTCCTTCCTCCCAATTACACCTTTCTATCAGTCTCTTTCCCTTATCCCATCCGTTTGTGTATTTACTTTGTCGTCTAAACTTGTTCCTTCTATGATTCCCTTCCAGATTCCAGAATTCTGGGTCTTTGGTTCACTTAAAGGATACCTGAACAATGAAACCATACTTGAACACACATGGAGAATATGAAACCATCATACTTGAACACACCCTGGAGAATGCATTTACAGACATGGCCACGGAGAGCATTCTTCTCCTGAGCGTGACTTTTTCAAAATAGGGATGTTCGTTTCTGGAGGTTTGCACATGCAGACTCCAAGGCAAAAAGCGCAATTCATTCAAATCTTGTACAGCGCTGGCCGGATCGTATTGGAATTTCTTCTAGATATACGTTTGAGCTTAACTGGTTAAAAAATATTCCAGAAGAAGGGTTGATTGGAGACATTTGTTTATTTCTAAAATTGTTCGGTACTGAAATAAGGACAGATGCAAAATGGAGCAAAATCATAGCTTGAAAACACTATTTCGTATTTGGATTGGGCTTTCTGCAGGCAATGTTAACGGAAGTCATACAGATAGGGATGGTACTTGGTACTCTTCATTCAGGTGTCCTTTAAGCCAACTTTCCCGTGTACCATGAAAACGGTGATAGTTAATTACGCTATTATCAGAATTTCGTTGATGTCCTTCTGTCTAATCTCTTTACTCCCAGTCACAACTCCCGATCACTTTCCCTTTTGCCCTACCCCATCCATTTGCATATGTATTGCTTTGCTTTGCTTTTGCTTTTATGCTTTTTGCTTTGCTTTATTTGTAAAAACGAAAAGAAATCAACAAACGAATCCCGGAACTGCCAACATGCCAAAGGCTCTAAACGACCAGTTCAGGAAACTCAAACGAATTAATACCTCTAAAGAAGACAACTTTCATTTCTTACGAAAATCACTTATTTTGTCTCTTAAACGTGTTGCTTCTATGACACCTTCCAGATTCCATAATTCTGGATTTTTAGGCTGTACTTAAGCCAACTTTTCCGGGTACCATGAAAATGGTGATACGGTACCTAATTTCGCTATTATCAAAAATGTATTTTTGTCTCATCTCTTCCCATCCAGTTACAACCCTCTGTGACTCTCATGTATTTTTGTCTCATCTCTTCCCATCCAGTTACAACCCTCTGACTCTCCCCTTTCCCTTCCCCATCGATTTGTATATTCATTTTGTCTTCTAAACGTTTTACTTTTGTGACACCATTCCGGAATCTGGGGTATCTATCGGGGGGGGGGGGTTAGCACCATCTAATGGTGCTAACACGACAAAGATTTAGGAATTCCAGTCTACGAGCACCCAACCCTGATAGTCTGTGAAGGTCTTTTTTTGCCGCGTAATATTTTTTCCGTTCTTCCTGTCCAGTATGATATTGGCCAGGTGACTACGCCTCCACTTTCCCTCGGTGACGCAAACGGTCCTAGCATCTAATATTTTAAACTATTTTTTCTCTCTGCCCGACCTATATATTTAGCGTCACATAGACTTTCCTCTATCTCTTCGTTTAATTTTTAATATTCTTTCTTTTCCTCTTTTACCCTTATTTCTCATTTTATCATTTCCATCACTGTTTAAAACGTTAAAATTTTCTTTCCTTTTTCCTTCCTTAATATCTCCTTTCCTTAAAAATTTCCTTCATTTAAAACTTAATATTTATAAAAAATATTGTCCCTCGTTATTTTTTTTGCAACCAAACCAGAAAGGGGGTTTTGTCCTGGAGACCATATTTTGTACTTGAGGTCATAGGTAGCTGAATCTAACTCTAACTCCACACAAAAGTAAAAGCTCTATGGTCCGGCCATAGATCTTTCAGTCAAACCGACGTCTTGGCCACTCAGTCGGCGGATTAATTGGGAATCAAGTTCTTCGCATCCCGCCGTCCGGATCCGGGAAATAAATATCAACTAACCTGAATGAATCAGGGAACTATCCGCCCAAGCTGTCAAAAGCTTGCCGAGTTGTGGAGAGCTTTTGGCGGTCCTTGGCCAACTTTTAGCGCCGAAAATTGAACAATAAATTATTAGGCCCCTTGTAAAAAAAAATAGAATTGGCAAAAATAAATATCAGTTAACAGTCGTCGACGCTTAAGATTAGAAGAAATTGCACCAGAAAATTGAACATTTAGTTTGGTTTACGTGCATTTGGAGGGCTTATTGTATAATTTGTCATACTACGCGCGCAAGATTGTCACACGATGTTGCGATTCTTGTTTGTTTCTTTTAGTTACACTGCAGCGGACAGTTCTCTGTCTGCTCGAGCCGCGTCAGGAAAAAAAATGGCGTGATTGACTTACGTCATATGTCTGTATTATGGTAATCCAGCATCCTTGAATAACTCTACAGACTGCCGATGATATTGTATGGGAACGACTGAAGAGTTAATGGGAAGAACGACCTAGATACAAAGCAGGGGATCCACTGAGGGGACCCAAAATCAAAATTGGCAGAAAAGACTAGAGATGCTGGAGGTTTACTTACGTTTACGTAGAAAAAGGCATAAAAGGTTTACGTACAAAGAGCATCCGCTAGCATTGGGCCTGATGTAGGTTCTCCCGGCTCTAACCCAGCTCTCAAAGGGCTCTACCCTTCGTCAGCTTAGAATGACTCCTTATGACTGTTATCACCACGGGTAAGAACCAAAGGGATTAGGGCGTCCTAGGTTTCTGAGACTCAATACTAGAATCTTCGTCACTGTTCCCCTGATTTCAAGTGGTGTTCTTGACAGTCTTGATACTAAAATCATCAGATAGTGTTTTTCAGTCATGACACTGAAACCATCAGATAGTGTTTGAGCTGGGTCTGAGGTGACAGAAGTTTCATAAAATTGAAACGAGGATGCGCAGATTCAACGGATTCAATGGATATGAGATAACACAGTGTCTGTATATGTTACCGAAAAAGTGTGTTGTGAGTATGTTTCTGTGCGAAACACACCACTTAACGTAGTGTTTCCACGTTACTACTTACTTACTTTTAGCGAAAGAATAACTCTTAAAAGACCATAACGGAAATTTTGATAGTGTGTTTATTATCATCTCATATCGGTTGAAACTGTGCATCCTTTGTAAATATTATGAAACTTTTGACAGTCTGGGCTGCTCATTCCAGTATAGAGCGTCCGATAGATAAGGGGGTCGTTAAAGGACACCTGAACAATGAAACCATACTTGAACAGACCATGAAGAATGCATTTACAGACATGGCCACGAAGAGCATTCTTCTCCTGAGCGTGACGTTTTCAAAATAGGGATGTTCATTTCTGGAGGTTTGCACATGCAGACTCCAAGACAAAAAGCGCAATTCGTTCAAATCTTGTACAGCGCTCTCAGGAACGTATTGGAATTTCTTCTAGATATACGTTTGGGCTTAACTGGTTAAAAAATATTCCAGAAGAAGGGTTGATTGGAGACATTTTTTCATTTCTAAAATCGTTCGGTAGGCTACTGAAATAAGGACAGATGCAAAATGGAGCAAAAATCATAGCTTGGAAACACTATTTCGTGTTTGGATTGGGTTTTCTGCAGGCAATGTTAACGGAAGTCAAACAGATAGGGATGATATTTGGTACTCTTCATTCAGGTGTCCTTTGAATGTTCCCGAAATCTGCGCAGGCGTTTCGCAGAGGGAAATACCGCAACGGAATCGACCGATTTTCCGTTTTTAGTGGAGTGTTCCTTCGAACAATCCACTATGGCGAGCGCTGTAGCAGCTTTCGGTTTCCGGTTTTCGGTTTTTCACCGTATTTTGTGGAGCTCATAACTCGTGAACCAGTGGAACTATCAAGTTCAAACTTGGTACACTTGTGGGTATTGGGGCTTAGTTGTGCCTTTTGGGGGTCCCCCCCCACCCCACCCAAACCCGGTTGAGGGGCAAATGGGCCCAGATTGCCCAGTGGATAAAGTTCATAACTTGACCAGAACTGGATATAGGACGATGAAATTCCTTGGACGTGTAGATCCTAGGTCTGGGAAATTGCTTTTAAAGTTGTACCTCCCCCACCCACCCCGTTCAGGGGAAAATGGGCCCAGATTGCCCAGGAGTAAATTTCGTTACCCTTGCCAGGAATCAACAGGTATCAAGCTGAAACTTGGTAGGATTGTGAGCATTGGGGTCTCTTTTTACTTTTTCCGGGTCCCAAACCCCACCCCCACCTGGTTTAGGGGAAATCGGGCCAGATTGCCCGTTTTTTATGTTTTTAATTAGACAATAACTGGGGATAAGGCGATGAAATTCCTTTGTGCTTTTGGATCATAGGGACTGGGGAGAGTTGAACCACCCCCATCCTCCCTGTTCATGGGCAAGTGGGCCCAAAATTGCCCATGAAAAAAGTTTTTGACCCGTGACTGGAATCAAACTAAGCTGGTATACTTGAGGAAAAATGGTGTAAATACGCATTTTGATGGGTCCCGAACCCCCCCCTCCCGTTCATTGGCAGCTGGGCCCAGATTTTCCATGAGTTCTATGACAGGTCTCTTGTAGTCCAACTCTTGTATATTTGGGGAGATATGTCTATGGATGAGGATTTGGTGTAAATCAACAAGTAAGACGACGCGACGTACTTTAATCTTTAATGAACAGTTGGAAACTGGACTGTTTTCTCATATGATCCATGATATGCCGTTCTTAATGAATTGTGACAAAGGGGGCATTAGTCTGCTACGAATTGGTTTATTGCACTTGTTATTCCCTTGCTAATAGAAAAGTAAATGGTGGGACTGGCAGGCAGACTATTCAGTGTTCGAACAAATGCTATTCGTGCAACATCTTCAACATTTCTTTGGATTTATACTGGCGGTTTGTTTACATTTAAAGCTTTTAAAAGGGGATGATTACAACGTTATTTCAGTACTTGTTTGGTTACTGGGGAAGAGAAATATCTTGGTTCTAAAGCTGTTTGTATATAAATGTGATACCCATTTTACTTTTACACTCCACGTCTGAGCGCTTGCGCACTTGTTTTTTTCACGTTTCGTTGTTATAAAGCCGCGTTTTATTTGATTCTCACTTGTCTCTCCTGACGATTATCACGCAGTTTACCGTTCTTCACAGATATCTGTGACAAGACCGCTGACCAGGACACAAAGCTAGCCACGAAACAGGACCTTCTTGTCTGACAAGAAAAGACAGTTGTCACGCCTTGTCACAAATAAAATGGCATTGGTTAGAAAAGACTTCGACAAGATTTAAATTGTCTCAAGTAAAACGCTACTTTATAATTCTGGATTTCACGGTTGACAGGATATGGGATGCGCTGATTATTTTTAATCAGTTTTCCAGTCTCAGTTGGTTAGCCCACCGCTATTTAGGTCAATGTTCACTACCTTACAAATTAAAATCTCTCCCTTGTTCCTCGCCTTCAGAGGTTTCCCATGTCCTGACGGAGAGACTCCGCGTAAATCGATTTATCTTCATCCGGGATTTAAATATTCTACTAGGAAAAAGGATAGAACTGTTCTAAACGTATTTCAGTCCGATATCTTAATATCTTAAAGCTTGAAAGTAGGAAGTTTTGGGATTAGTAAAGAGGTTGTCGTCAAGAAGTTTAAATTTTTCTCAGACATGGAATAGCCTAGTAAACTACAGATACGGAAAGTAATCTGAGGGTTAGCCAGGGGGGGGGGGGCAGGCAGGAGGATCTTGATTCATTTAGAAAGTTTCCTGAAAGTTCTTATTCAACGATTCTTTAATGTAGTAATTCGTCGTACCATCCTCATGTCGGTAGACCCCCCCCCCATAAAAACGGAAAATTGTATAGAGACTTTTTGTTTTTCTCCCCTTTCTTTCTGTTGACCTACATCATGAGCGTGTTCCACCTTTCCAACAATAGTAACTATTAGTTACTATTTTCGTTCCTAGTTACGACGCTGACCGTTCCAACCTTCTCAAAATAGTAACTATAATAGTAAATATTTGCTTACCACGCTCGGGAGCGTGGTTAGCGAGGTAACTACGATCTCTGAGATCGTGATCGTGATATCAGATACCATGGTATCTGCACAAACATAGCTACTTTCAGATATCATTCATGCCTACCTTGCACAATCAGCTCTGTGGCTTATGTAGACCCCCGTTATCTATAGCCGACCCTTTCGAGAAATTAGCGGTCAAGTCACTGCTGTGGCAATTGTCAAGAACCCCACTTGGGAACTCACGGGTGCAGTGGTGGAGCACATTATCTTAAAGCTCAGAAACCAAATCACCGTAATCCTTTGGCTACCCTCTTAACCCTGGTCATTAACAAACGCGATAAGAATCCTAGGATACCAATTATATAAACCTGCTAATTGACGAAGGGATGAGCCCTTTGAGAGCTAGGTCTAACCAACAGCATAGGCTCACTGCCGGGGGTTTCGTAGTGGGTTGTTTTCACGGTCCATGACTTTGTTCATGGAGGCTTTTACTCCAATGAGCCCCTCAAAGAAAAATAATACAGAATGCGTTCTTGAATAGTTGAAGATGAGAAATAGTGATTTAAAGAGGTTACCCACTCCCAGCACCTGCTGTAGCCTACTCCTTTTCCCGGACCTGCCGATACCAGTGAGGGCAACACCTCGTGACTTAAGTGACTTTTAGGAGTTGCTTATTCATTCTATCTTTCTTAGTTTGTAATTTCTGAAGGTTTTCCTCTTCCAACTGTATAATCTTTTTCAAACATTTTGTGAAAGATCTGTCACAAAGCACACTATGCATGTTTTTTAATTTCATGCATAAAATTTACTTGAAATGGAACAAAAATACTTGAATGGAGATATCGAAACATGCGTGTTTTCTCTCCCTCTCCACCACGTTTTCTTCTCGCTCTCCATCCTTAATAATCCACTCTGTCTCATTTAGAATGTTCACCCAATCGTCGTCCAGCGCCGTACCTTGCGCCATCTAAGAAGCTTGCCGCGACAGTGAGCAAACCGAGGAGCCAGTCTTCAACGCTAGGTGACAGCGCCGCTCCCGGACCGTTGAGAAGCGGACCAGTAGGAGCTCGGTTTAGCAAACGTAAGTAACGTTTGACTTTCTGATAGCTGGGTGGTTTTAGGTTAAGCATAGACTGTTTAGTGTGCAAGGATTGGCCAGCTGTGTTTTCGGAAAGAAAATATCAATACTCGTGTTCAGCCTATGGTCTGTTTTATTTTGCAAACCCGCAAGAAACCATGGATAAAACATGACGAAATGGCTGAGAAATATCGTTTGAGAAAATGCCATTACTTTCCATGTAAAATTATCGGTTTTCTTGTTAGCGCTTGCCGTCTCTCTCCTGCCTTCCCGTTCTTTCACGAGGCGGCTGGACGCAAAATATTTGAAAAATTGAACAAGTCGTGGTTGAAAAGTGAGAAAACCAGGCACGAAGAAAGTCTAAAACAGAAGATAGTTCTTCTAAAACGAAAAGCAACAGTTTGATGCTTATGTCCTTACGGGATTAACCCCTGGCTCATTTTGAGATAAGGCCAGACAAGTTTATTTTAAAAATCATCAGTATTGGATAGACCTTTTTCCCTTTTATGAATACAATAGCTCAATTTGTCTATGCCTATACGCTGGGAATTATCTTCTTCGGAAATAAAATAGTCAGAGATTGTATCTATAGATAGATAAGAAATAGAAGATAACTTTAAATCATCCTTGACCTAGTTCCATTTCCCTGCCATTTTTTGTAGACGTTTATTACCACAGCTAGTAAAGAAACAGCTTTTCCCTTGAATTATCCCATAGTCGCAGAACACGTAGGGGCAAACTTGTGTTACCACAACACAAATTTGAGAAAGCAAATTTATTCTAACATCGATTTTAATTGTGTGATTGAAAAGCCGTGTCCATACTTTACCGTTGAGTGCTGAAACAGAGGCTTATTGCACAATTATTCATGAGTATGGGATAGGCCAAAAACTCTCAGTCCCCCAAAAAGAAATGGTAAAGAATCGTTTTCTCATGTCTCTCGTTAGTTTTTGTAGTTTCGTAACTTGTAACTAGATCTACGTTGCCCTCTGCAACGCAAAGTGTTGCTGCAACACTATGGTTTTGTTTCTTCGCTACCGGTTGAATGCTGAAGTTGTCAATCCATCGAAGTTTTAAAAACGGTATGTTCCAAGAAATTTTTTTTCGGAACTTATGACACAATCAGTAATCACATGGCTATCCCTGAGCGTTGAAAATGGACTATTGGAAGTAGGTACTAAATTGACTTTGCAGCCAGTTGAACTTTATCCTTTTCAATCATAGACATCGTGACGGTGAAAACTTGGAAAATAATCTTATATCACCAAGTTGGTGTTATGAAGCTATCTGTAACTTTTCAGGACCAAATTCTATAGATGCCACTCTACTAATTGTTGCGAAAACATCTGTTTGTTTTACATATCATTCGTATCTGTTGCGTAAAGTCTTACTTCTAAAGTACAGGGATAGACCATCACCATCGATTATTCTAGCCCTCATGAAAATGACAATGCTTTAGCAACCAATTCGTACATACAATTCCCTCTTTCCGTGATAGGGATGGAACGAAATTGTTCCTATCCTCTCGTTGCCGAAGATGATTATGGTCTCACAGCCGATTGTTACTTACAAGTCCCTGGCATGTCTCACAATTCGGTTCCATCCATTTTTTGTTTGAGTGTACCCTACCACTGAAGTTGTCAACCCCTCGAAACTTTAACATGACGTTTAAAAAATCCGATGTCGGAAAAAGGGACTAAGACTGAATTGACTTTGCAGACAGTTGAACTTTATCCTTTTAAATCGCAGACATCATTTGTATCCGTTGCGTAAACACTTAATTCTAAGTTACAGTGATACCATGGAGACTTATTTTCTTACCCTCAGATATATATAGATCAAATGAAATTTGCACTAATTTGGCCAAGTTCCTAGCCCCTCATGAACTCTTCTAGTACCCAATTCTTACAAGTCCCTCTCCCCGTGATAGACATGGTACTAAATTATTCTTACCACCAAATACACCGGAAACTAATAATAGAATAAATAGGTAGGCTACACCAACTATTAAAAGTTGGAAACCCCTCATCACCGAAGATGATTATGATCTAACAGCCGATTGTTGCTTACAAGTCCCCTATATGTCTCACAATTGGGATCGGCCTTTTTCGGGTTTGAGTGTGTACCTTATTACTGAAGTTGTCAACCCTCTTAACTTTCTAACTGGTATATCTCATGAAGGAATTTTTGTACAAAAAAACGGATGGCATATACTTTAATCAGCTCATCAAGGTCTATCGATTGCCGCCGAAAGAAGTTCTGTCTGTATTAGCTTAGGATTTAGGGTTAATAGGTACACCAACCAGCAAAAGGTGCAAACCCCTCATCACCGAAGACGATTATGGTCCAACAGTCGAGTGTTGCTTACAAGTCCTCTACTGTCTACATGTCTCACAATTGAGATCGGCTTATTTCTGGTTTCAATGTGTGCCTTACTACTGAAGTTGTCAACACCTCTAAACTTTCAAACTATTGTATCTCATGAAGGAATTTTTGTACAAAAAAACGCATCGCATATAATTTGATCAGCTCGTCAAGGTCTATATTAGTTCAAAAGTTGACTTTTTTGCCGTAGGCCAACTTTCTGATATCACCACTTAAAGAGAAAAAGACAAGCTCTAATTTATTTAGCAATGTGAGAACTTTTAAAGCTTAAGACGCCCATCTGATATCATTTCTCTTCCTCAATCCCAAGTGTGAGAAATGAAATAATAAACTCAGCTAAAATCACGAACAGAAATGGGTAGAAACAATAGATGGCAGCACTTTCGGACCTGTGGGAAAATACCACTTTCTTATTCTGTAAATTTGTCTGTTTATCGCTCAAAGAAGATATAATGTCTGTGGAGCCAGGGAACTGCCGCACTTATTTAGCACTCCACGATTTTACTCCATCTTCATTTTCAAACCGTTGTCTGCCTGCTTGTCTGCTAGAATGGAGCTCTCGTCCTCTCTGACAGGTTATAAAACTCCACTTCACTTCGTACACTTTAGGCTCTGGCCCGAAGACTAGCAAAAACCATCCTTTTTGGCCCCAGGCAAGAGTTCTACGGAGCTTTCCAAAATGTAATGTCATATTCATAAATCCGGCCGAAGGTCCACACTTTCCGTAAACACCGAACAGGTGTGACCCTTACCACTTTCCAGCAAGAAGCTGAAATCGGCGGTATGAAAAAAAAACGGGACAAAACCAAAGTGTTGCTCTCGCAACACAATGAGCCCGTCAAGTCCCACGACTTCTTTGATGAGTCCCGCAGAAGTGTTTCACAGATCTTTTATATTGAAAGTAAAACCAATAACAACAGCTAGCCTTGACTTCAAACTGTTTCCCACGACTTCTGTCGTTAAGAGCTCGATCACATGATCTGAAGATGAGGGTACCATTTTTTCCGTCTTTAAGCCTTGATCCAGTCTCAAGTAGAGAAAAGCTGCAGGTGTCCTATTTCCAAGGGCTTTATGCGATTTTCACACATGGCCAGATTCCAGAAAACTTTCGGATGCGATAAAGATTTTGATGGGCTTCTTTACCCGGGATTCGGATCTATACGCCATTTTCAAATCCGACGACTGTTTTTGTGCGTTTATGTGTATTTCTCGTAAATATTATGTTCACCTCTTCTAGCTTTAAGCTATTTTGAATTGTATTTGATTGGTTGATTGATTGATTGAAAACAGATTGCATTTCCACGTTCCTTAAAGCATAGCTCTTACTAGAAATGTTTCTTTCGCAATAAAATGTTCCAGAAATGTTGTTTCCGGAAACGCCATTCCTTGCCGCACAAAATTACGGATTCGCTTTCCGACTCTGACGCGACACTTTCGATGCCGGATAGTCGATGCAAGATACGGAATTATTGGAGATGCCTTTAACTTTGGACAACGGTTATTGTTGAAACAACTGTGCCTTTTTCTGCAAAATCGTAGCATGAGCAAACATTATACAAGTAACATAAACATAATTGACGCTGAAGCCTTCATTGAGCTTATAGTAGAGACAGCTTTCTTCTTCTGAAGTATTTTTAAACAAATAAATATACACTACCAAATATTTAACTTGTATTTACACTTTTGTACAGTAGCTACAAAAAAATGGAGGCCTATTCAAGTAAGATATCGATCAGCGAAAGTTTTTAAAAGTTTGCTTTGACGTTCGTAGCTTATCTTTTCATAGCCTCAGCTGTCACGACACTTGTTTTGTTGATTTTTTGACAAAAGCTTTTAAGGTATTTGTTTTTTGGGCGACTGGTCCGGTTACAGTCATTCTGTGTATTCCCGACCTAGTTTCGTTAAACTCACTTGATTGATCTGTTAAGCTTCCTATTTTCAAGTCAAGGAATTTTCTGATTCCAGAACTCGCTCGCAAAAATGGGTAACGGATTAGGATTGGTTAGACTTTTTTATTTGCAATCAGCACAATAGAAAATAAAACACTGCCATCTATTTTCGGGCCAAGGATTTTTCTGTTCTGAATTTCTGTTTCCAGATTCCAGAAACTCGCTTTATTGCTTTGTGTAGCTGCCTACTTTTCAGTTAAAGATGTTTCTGTTCGAGCTTCCCAGTGCGAATATTGCAGTTGCAGAAGGATTTTTCTGTTCTGAATTACTGCCTCCAGATTCCAACTCGCTTGATTGCTTTATGTAGCTGCCTACTTTCAGTTAAAGGTTTTCTGTTCGAGCTTCCCAGTGCGAATATCTTTCAATTGTAGTTGATTTAATTTTGAAAAAAGTCGAACAACACTGTCAGAAGTTTGATACACTCGTTTGCGCATTCTTTTGTTCTTTCATTCTTTCAGCTCATAATGATAAAAAAAAATGATGATCCTAAGTGTTATGTCTCCCGAAAAGATAGTATTTGAAAGGGTCATAACAGGTATATTCTCATAACGTTTAACACAAGAGGCACATACATGTTTTATCTGTTATCCATTGGTTGACCGTGAAATAGTCAACGATAACAAGCAAATGCCTAACGGCACAATTTAGCGCGGCAATAGTTCGTCAAGCTAAATCATCCAGGTTCCTTTAAACCAGTGGTTCCCAACCTTTTCCGTACCGCGTACCCCTAATCAAGGTTCGAATAGATTGCGTACCCCCTTTTTCAAAACGTGAAAAAGACGAGAGTTTTTATCATAACTGATAAGGCACACATGTATAGAAATATGCTCAAAATTTTGAGGCAATCACTTGAGGCTGCTTTCTATAGCTAAAATTCCTTGGAATCTCGGAGCGGCGTCATTAACGGTAATATTGTTTACAGTCAGCCTGTTTCTCTGTTTGGTTTTGATGTTCTCCGTGCTTTCATCAAGCTGCATCTCAAACTTTTCATAGATTTTTCATAAAAGTAGTTATTTAAAAAAAAAAATGTCGGTCAGTAAAAATACCTTGCCCCTTAAAATACATTTGGCTCGTGATGCTTCTGCTGGTAATATTAGGCTTTCGGCAATCGAAAGTGAGTGAGGCGATATTTTGAAGCTACTGACTAAGAGCGTGTTCCACCCTCGTACCAATGGTAACTATTAGTTACTAAATTCGTTCCAACCTCACGAAAAGTTACTACGCTGACCGTTCCAGCCTTCTCGAAATAGTAACTAATAGTAACTATTTGCTTACCACGCTCGGGAGCGTGGTAAGCGTAGTAACCACGAATCTCTGCCACGTGATTGGTCGGATTCACCCGTGGCATGATATTCCGCTGGAAAATAGAAAAATCGTTCCAGCCTTGACTGCAAAAAGCCAGAATTCGTGACGTCATGCGTAGTAACTACGGTAAGTAGGATGGAACACGCTCCAAATCAATCTTGGTTTCTTCGCGTACCCCTTGCGAGGGTCTCGCGTACCCCTTTGGGTACGCGTACCACCGGTTGGGAACCACTGCTTTTAACTAATCAAAGGAGAAGAAGATAAAATAACAAGAGCTTAAATCTCATATAGCACTTGTAAGAAAAGTTAGCATGTACATTTTAAAATTTTCTTGAAGAAAAAAGGTCAGTGGAATTTCGTTTTATCATCCGTAGATAGGCTTTGCAGGAAGTCCGTAAAGTACCAATATTGAAAATTTTCTGATCATACGCTTCAGTCATACAAGTTTCGGTAGATTCTGGAACGACAAGTCGAGCGGCGTCAGGGGAATTTCTTTGTCTCTCTTTGTCTTACAAAACTCCGGTCGTTGCCTGACCAGAATATCAACAAATTGTTCCGACGTGTTGTGTGTCCTATGTGCACCAATTGATAAGTTCCATCACATAACTTATTCTGCTAACAGACGGACGGACAGACACTACGAAGTCATGTATCCCGTTACTTCGTTTTGTTTATTCAAAAATATGTTCCGGGTGCAGGAAAACGAACTGAAGTCACTGAAGCTTTAAGATTTGAAAAAATATCGTTTAGCAATATGGTTGGAATGGGTATAGTATTCCATAAGCAGACATAACCCCACTATGACAGCCTATTGGGGCCATAAATCGGTACTGCATTGAGTGTATACGCACGCCATAAATCGTGTCAAGATAATGTAAATGCGTAACGCTCCGCTTTAAATAAGCGTTTAGGAACCGTGACAGGGCCTAGCCCCGCTCGCCTAGCCCCTTTCGTGTAATATCTGTAGAACATATTACCTTAAAAGACCTGTCTTACCTATAATACTAACGCAACCTAATTCCATAATCACTCCATATATTTCTAAACCCGGAGACCACAATTTCGTACGGTACATTCTAACCCCTCTGACAAAGCCACACTGATTCTCTCACTTGCCGTGTTTTTCTACCTTCGATGTGTATCACGCTGTCGACGGTTGTCTGCGAGAACTTTTTCCATCATAAAAATCGGTTATGTAAATTGTTTCCCTGTTTTCGCTATAAGTCAACGGGTCTCGGAAAATGCTAGTAGTCAAATAAAAGTAGTATAATAAAAAGTAGTCAAATATTTTGAAATACTGTAAGTTGAATAATAAATAGTGCGAGGGGTCTTTTAAGAAAACCAATCTCACAATGAAGCATCGTTTTGTGGCCCCAAAAGTGACCATACCCCAAAAATCTTGAGTCATGCACCTTATCACACGAGTTTGAATAAGTAAACAATACAGGAACAGGCTAAGAGGTCGAATTTATTTTGTTTAATTTAATTTTCAAAAGTGCTCTAAGAGTGGCCTTCGCGGCTTGACGAAAAATAAATTTCTGCTTAAAATTACCTCTTCTATCTCGTGTTCGTGTCTCTTTTTGTTGAAAACCAGTTTCAACGCATCTGCAAATGCACCCACTTTTGTTTTCATGCGCTTAATTTTTCAAAGTGGCCTGAAACCGTGTCTATTATGGACAATGGGCCACCAGGAAAGGTGGATTTGTATGAAAATTTGGCTGTGGATTTGGCTGCGTACTGGATCGTGATTAGAGTTTAGCCTTTTTTATTCAACACAAAGAAAAGAAAATACTGCCACTAGGGGCATCCAAATTATTCGCGAGGTGTTGGAGCAGTCATAGAGTATTATATTAGGTAAACAGGAGCTAGTATAAAACTTCTTAGCCATTAAAACTCAAGCTTTGAACGAGAAATTAAAGGTAGTATGATGTTCGCAAGTTTTGGAGTATAAAGAAAAATGCGCATCTCCAAAAGGATTAAATTAAGGATTCAGGAAGACCTTACCTCCTTGAAAAAGATTGGAACAGATTCGACTTGTGTTCTTAAGCGAAGTTGCATAAGTTGCTAAGTTTCTTAAACTCGGTTTAAAAGATTATTGTTCCACCATACGTTGTGAAGCGAGTCATTAGCGCAAGTCGGGTATCACCATGAATACCTTGGCCTACACGAATACAAACATATAAAACAACAATAATACGAAACAAAATACTGTCTTAGTGCTACTTATGGTACATTCTGGTTATAAGAAACGTTTCAGTTTCGTGTACACAAATTGAATTACATATATTGCGCATTTTACACCTTTTTTAACTTTTACAAATTTATCACGTATGCCTACTTTCGGGAAATTTTTATGCTGGTTTTATTTATTTCAATCTATTTCTCTTATGATAAAAATTATGATTAAAAAAACCCTGATATTTGGAAAGAGAAACGGGAAACATTTTTTTCAAAAATACATGATATAAAGCACTGTTTCTGGTGCGCTGCATTTTTTTCATTTAGGGTAAATCTTTATTTAACGTATTGAACCAGATTTTACGAAAGTGGTTGAATCATTGGTAATGTAGATCGATTATTTATTTATTTTTAAGCTTTGTCTACTCGCCAGCTTTGGCAGATATAAATAAAGGGAATGAAACGGGGCACTAGCAACCCCACTGAGAACTGAATTAACAATACCTCAGGGCAAAGATGATGGTTTACCTTGTCTTGTCTAGCTCTAGACATTATAATTACTAGCAATTAACACCACTACCCTATCTGGACACCGTCGGCCCTCTGACCATATTAACAGTCACCTGGCATTTTTGAGTACAATTTACTACCCTTGCAATGAATTGAAATGCATGGCAAGTAGTCGGCTGGTGTAGTACAATTGAAGTAATTAGCGTCGAAAAACTACCAGCGCGTTGTGACTATAGTAACGCGGCCGTCAGTCTTTTTTCAGAGTTTCAGCTGCTAGGATTATGATATCCGCCATGACTGTTGATAGTCAAGAATGGTGGTGCGCCATTAGGAATATCGCACTCTGCTCTAAGCCTGGTTTAGGTATGTGCTTGGTTTACCGTATCGATGGGTTTAGTGCAAGTAGAGGTATCCTTATGTGAACGTTTGTTGACATTGGACTTTGCCATTTTCATGCACTTGCTGTGTCTAAAGCTAACCAGTTATGGTGCATTTACACACTGCGTAAAACCTGAGCGTATTTGAAATCCGAGCGTATTTTACGCACGTATTTGGGCTTGAAAAGATGTCTAGCAGTACGGACGTATTTGAGAAATCGGTCCGTTTTGTATCTAAATACGTCCGTATTGCTAGAAATCTTTTCAAGCTGAAATACGTGTGTTAAATACGCTCGGATTTCAAAATACGTTCGGATTTTACGCAGTGTTTAAACCCACCATTAGCCAAAGTAGGTAATTAAGGGAATCTGAAAATACGTGCATAGGTATTTTGGATCTTCATTCTACCATTTAGCCCAAAACTACACTGTTCACATTAAAGTAACTGTTCACATAAACATACCTATACTGTATGTGTGGAGGTCTGAAATTTCCATTTTTTGTCGTTCCTCGATAGCTTGTGATGGTGGTGCCTTTTTTTGTACGGCCCGAGCTGACTTGCGAAGTAACTCACCAAGATACGATACTTTGTTGCTAGAATCTAACATAATTATATTATGTTACTCCTTAGTTTTTTAGGGAGATAAATAAAAATTAAAAAACAGCAAAAACTCAATAACTAGCCAGACCTTAACATCTTCTTCCAAATGGCAGATTGAAAAATGGTATATTTCTTCTGTTGGATTAAAGACGGGGCTCAAAATACTTCCTGATCAAATTGTCGTTTTGTTTATATGTTATTTCATATCTCCTCAGTTTTGAGAGAAATAAATGAATCGATAATTAATGAAAAACTGCACATACATATATTTTTTAGCGTTTTTTATTGTCTCTGCCCGGCAATCTATTCTCACGATTCCGAAGTGCCAGAAGTCCGAAATTCCTTCTATGAGCCTATTGGAATCATGGGTGAATATTGGCAGTGAGCTATTCAGGAGTTATTGCTGTCAGCTTGCAAAAAGATAATCCCTGCAAGTGCTTTGAATATCTTTTTTCATTTTTATTTCCTTTCTCGCTTGAAATGTATTGAGCTGTCCCTGACATAGCGTGTGATGAGTTTCACCGGCGCTCGACAGTAAAATAAGTTTTAAGCGGAAGAAAAAATAAAAGCCTTCAAATGAAGAAAAATAGTAAATGATGTATTCCTGAAAGTCGAAAGGAGGGCTCGGACGGCGTGCATAAAGTGGGTAGGTAGCACAGCATAAGGAATGTTTGATGCCTGAAATCTTGCCGCGTTTTGACGGGGGGCAACAGCAGAGGGTGGGTTTGTAAAGCTGGTGATTGGTTATCCCTCATCTTCTTTCATTACGCTAAACAGAAACGGCCGCAGGTCTGCCACACCGGTGCCAGTGAAATATTTCGTACTACTAAAAATCAGAAAAACTTTTTGTTCGGAAAAACTACTATTTCAGTACAAAACTTGCGTTCCAAAAAGTTGATGCATAATTACGTGCAAAATCTGGAACGCACTGTTCCTCTTATTAATTTAGCAAAGAAGTCGGGGGAACGAATCAAAAATTCATTTTGAAGATAAGTATCATTTGTGTGCCACCCTTAGCAAATGAGATCTAATCTAGTGATTTTATAGCCCTTTTGGCAAGGGTCCTCGTCAGGCTCAAGCGAGAAAACGAGCCTTTGATAAATGAAGATTCTAGTTACTACAAGTATCGGATTTGGCTGAGTTTCTTTGAGGGGGAATTGCTGGGAGTTAAAGCTGGTACTGCGATTTTACAGTAGGCCTATGCTATTTTTGCTGCTCGGTCGTTGACTCTGTAGGCCTATAGAAGTCATCTAGACGGGAGCCAGGGTAGAGGGCTGGTTTCTTTGAAGTAAAAGCTGACCATGGATGTCAAAGGACCTCTCTTGCTTATTCTGCCTTTTGTAGTATCCCTGGATCCCTTGTGGAATTATAAGCTTCTGAAATTCCCGGCTTTCGCCATTGTTTCGTTTTGTATCAGCAGCTTTTTAGCGCTTTTCGGCCGAGCCGAGTTTTGCCGGTCACGTAAGGCAAACTTCGCCGAAAGCTTCAAGCTCCAAAGTGTTGTTTTTCATTTTGGAAGGCATTGTAGGCCATCATGTCTATCTTCTGTTTTGGACTTCTATTGTTTTGCTTGGTTTTTCCCCACGACATGTTCAGTTTTCAAATATTTTGCGTCCAGCCGCCGTGTCGGAGAGATGGAAGGCTGGATAGAGTTGACAAGCGCTAACAAGAAAATAACCTTACCTGGCAAGTAATGGTGGTATTTAAAAAAAAACAAAAAACTATATTTCTGAGCCGTTTCATCGAGTAATGATCATTTCTAGTAAGAGTTGTGCTTTGAAGTCCAGGTTTGGACTTCCCGTCGGAAGTTGCTCACTCGTTAGCTTCGGTTGTAGGTGCAGCCATTCTTCGTGCGTGAAAAGTTCTGCGGTTTTGGTTATTTTATCAGTGGTTGGATCGATTCCACGAGGGAGGTGAAATCGCACTTTTACATTTCGTGCTTCATTGAGTCTTAGCAGCTCTTTTGTGTTTCTCAAGGAGAGGGTGTAATGACTCTTTCTCTTAATTGCGCTTAACAAGCAGACAGGGAGCGAAATCAGCCACCGCCTCATTAATTATTATATTAATTTGTGAGCTTTGTGAAAATACAGCTTACGAGATTCTCAGGAATGTGCAGATTTGCTTTGCTGTGAGTTGTAAAACAAGAGCTACGAGCTCATATGGCACTTGTTACGAGCAGGTGATGTGAGAAGCGCGAAAATAAATCTGAGCATTTTTCCGGAAGTTCCGGTACCCCTCCCCACCGTGCTCGGATCCGGTCCGGACCCTAAAATATGCCATCTGACGCATACGATCTCTCTACTTTCCAAGTTTCATTCAAATCACTCTACTCGTTTAACCCTATGCGAGCCACAACATTTCCGGCACTCCCCCTCCAATTCACCCCACTGTGGCCGAATGCGAATCGGACACATAAACTTCGCATCTCTAACATCTCCTCTTCCCGCCCATCGAGTTTAACTCGAACCGGAGCATATCTTCAATTTCTGGTTCCCGCTTCATCCTCCCCCTACTTTGGTCGGATCCGGTTCGGATGCCAAATGACAAATCTAGGCCGCATAAACTTGGTACTGACCAACTTGCATCCCATTCGGCAGATCCGTTTGGTTTTTGTGCATGTCACAAAGTTTTCGGACCCTCCCCAACTCCCTCACAGTGACCGGATCCGGTCCGTTTATGTCATTCGCTTATCTAGAACTTGTGCTTGTTCTACCCGCCAAGTTTCATCCCGAACCCTCTACTCTAAGCGTTTCCCAAGACTTCCAGTTTCCCCTCCAACTCCCCCCAATAACACCGGATCCACTCCATATTTAAAATGGGGCGTCTGAGACACGAGGTATTTCTATATATCAAGTTTCGTTAAGGTCCAATCACCCGTTCGTAAGTTAAAAATACCTCAGTTTTCCGAATTCTCCCTCCCCCCCCCCCCCCCAGATGCTCGGATCTGGAAATTGACTACTTCCAACTTAATCATTTGGGGTCCTTGTATGCCTGCCAAGTTTCATCGTCCCAGCTTATGTGGAAATGCCCGAACTAGCAAAACCTGGACAGACCGACCGACCGACCGAGCGACCAACCGACCGACCGACGGACGGACAGAAATTGCGATCGTTATATGGCACTTGGCCGAAAGGCAAGTGCCATAAAAACTGTAACGATCCCTGCACTGCCTGGTATGAATTTTGTTTTTTTTTTCTCTTTTTGATTGATTATTTTTTCATCATCCCCCGAAGCGGTTCTTCTTCTACTATAAATATTCCTTGAGCCCAAGCTGACTGTGAAACATTTATTCAAATAATGTATACAACGGACGCGTCAGCTACGATGCTTCATCAGCGATATTGCGGCCCTTCTTGGCAAGGGTCCTCGTCAGGCTGTAAATCTTCAGTTCCAACGTCGGGGAAGGAAACAAACCTGTAATAAATAACTGAAGCTTCTACCGACTATAAATATCTTATTCGGGCAAATTACTTTCAGATACTACTATAGGGAAAAAACTAGTCCTAAGATTTTATTTTTGACACGGCCACTGTTTTTGCTGCATGATTGGGGCGATGACAGGAAATTTTTTTTCTGTATTTTGATCAACTTTGGTTTTGTTATTAATAAGGGACTGAAAGCTTAAATTTTTTTTTAGGATCTTAAAAACTCGGAAGCATACAACGCCGTAGTCCCTTTGGCTGTCTTAATAACGACCATGCTAATGTGACAGCAGGGGCATGATTTGAAGGAGCAGCTGCCTCCCTGGCTTTCCAAGGGACCCTAAACTACCCATGAAAAAAACACCGTAAAACCTAGCGGACGAGGCGCAAACCGAATATGTATATGTAAATCTTTTCACTATATCTTTTTTATATCAGAATATTGTTTCGTCAAAGTAGATATGACGTATAGGGGTAAACACACGTGCTTAATCCATACCTGAACTTGGGTTTCTCAGATGACTCGCCATTGGCATTAATCTGTCTTTCAATTTTGATAGTAAATATGTTAATAGGTAAACAGGGGTGGCCCGAAGCACTCAGGCCAGGGGGGGGGGGGGGGGGGTGACACCCCTCATTTCAACGACTCCTGGATCGGAATATACGACTCGCACGTACCAACAAAAATGAACTGTTGCGACTACGCGGCAATGGCGCACATTCCCCACCAACAAATAATAGAGCCGGTGTAAAACTAGCTGCAATGCATCAGCTGAAATTGTTCTTGAAATCAAATTTTTTTTATACATACCTTCACAGCCTCAGCTTTACATTTCAACTTTCGCGAAAGAGGAAAGGTTTCAAACGCCTGTACCTGGGATACATTAGAGCAAGCGCCGCAGTCGAATTTATTTTAATCTGCCTTTGTCTAGAAAGATTCTAGCCAGCCTTTAATGTGTTTCAAATCTAAAAAGTTCCAAGCCCAATCGCCAAGTAAATGACAAACCGTTCCTCTAAACAGAGAATACTATGAAATGCGACACAGGCGAAATTTTGTGAAACGCCGAGGAGCAGACTGTCTTTTTGTGGTCCCATTGAAAAGGAAAAACTGCTTTGAAATCACAAATCTGACCGTCGGAAAAAGTGAAAAAATAGTGGCCATAGAAAACAAAGTAGACACAAAGTAGATTTTGTTCCGAATTAAAGCAAAAAAAGTAATTTTCACGTTAAAGACACGCATATTCAGAAACAAAACGAGGAAGTTTGCCAGTGCATCAAAAGAGAAAAAAAAATCCGGATTTATGGACGTAAACGCCAGGAGCAGAGCGTCTTTTGCGATTCCAATGCAAAGTTAAGAATAGCTATGAAATCACGACTCTGTCCATCGAAAAAGTGACAAAATAGTGCCCATAGAAAAGAAAGTAGATTTGCTCCGAACTAATAGCAAAAAAAATAATTTTCACGTTCAGAACACACTTCCTCAGAAAGGAAACGAGGAAAACAGGGTTGCCAGTGCATTAAAAAGAAAAAAATCCGGATTTACAGACGTAATGAACTTTTGGTCTTGGCCTGACAGGAGTTTACAGATAGAAAAATTAGACGCCGGTTGGCCGACGAGACTTGAATTGCGTTTTTTTCCGGGTGATTTGATGTACTTTTGTTTCATTATGAAAGTACCGTGTACCGTTTTATTTGTCATTCGACATACTGTACTTTCGTGTCGAAAACTAGAGCAGGTAAAGCTACAGTGAGCTACATCTGAAGAATTGCAACTTAAAACTGGTTTGCAGAATTTGATTCTGCGCTACAGAAGATGCTATACACAGCAAATGAAGACTAGAAGTTCGCTTTAAGAGCATAAAAGCTCTTACGCATAAAAGAGATCATTTTCGAGTTGGATGAGTGTCCTGAATTTTACGAAGTCTTTTCAGATGTGCTTTAACACTAGCATACAGGAGCGTCACATATCGGGGGGGGGGGGGGTGCCCTCCCCCTCCCCCGATGTTGTCGGCCAGCCGGTAAAAAATAGCTGAATCGGCGCGAAAAGTCGCGATTTTCGTAAAAACAGTCGATTGTTTTTTTGGATACGGTCGATTTTTATGGCACTTGCAGCCTCTGGCTCAAGTGCCATATACCGATCACAATTCCGTCTGTCGGTCGGTCCGAGTTTTTTGTCCCAACTTATAGGGGGGCTAGGACCATGAAACTTGGCAGGCATATCAGAGACCCGACCAAACAAACTTAGAAATAATCAGTTTTGTGATCCGACCATTTGGGGGGGGGGGGGGGGGTTGAGGGCAGGGGAATCCGGGAAATTGAGTAGTGTGTAACTTCGAACGGATGATCGGATTGTAATGAAACTTCATAACTGAATAGAATATATATCTGTAATGTCCCGTTTAAAGTCTTGACCGGATTCCCTAGCCAGGGGGAGTTGGGGTGGGGAGACCGGAAATTTCAAGAAACGGTTAGAATGGAGGGATCGGAGTGAAACTTGCTGGGAAGAACAAGCATCTGCTCTAGATAAGTCCTTTAGACCCTTTTACTGGATCCGGACACTTATGGGGGGGGGGGTCCCGGAATTCCGGTGATGGTGGTTTTGGGGATTTTCACGATGAAACTTGGCAGGCATATCAGGGTCCCAATCAAACTGACTTCAAAATAAAAATTTTGTCGATCAGGTGATGGTGGGGGGAGTGGAGGGAGGGGAATCCGAAATTTTCAGTCATGCGCAATTTTGGAATGGGTGATCGGATTCGAGTGAAATTTAAGAATTGAACAGAGGACATTTCTCCGATGATTTTTTTCGTATCCGGACCAGATCCGGCAACTATTGGGGGGGGGCGGAAAATACGTGACCCGTTTAGAATGGAGGGATCGGGATGGAACTTTGTGGGAAGAACAAACAGATGCTCTAGGTATATCATTTGCTGAATCGGATTGGCTACGTGCACCGCGGGGGAGCTGGGGGGGGGGGGGTTGACCGGAAATCTCGAGAAACGGTTAGAATGATGGTATCGGAGTGAAACTTGCTGGGAAGAACAAACATCTGGTCCATGTAAATCTTTTACATAATTTGACTGGATCCGGACACTTGAGGGGGGGAGGGGGTTTCCCGGAATTCCGTTTTTGGGGGGATTTTCACGACGAAACTTGGAAGGCATATCAGGGACCCGGTCAAACTGACTTGGAATAAAAATAAATCCTCGATATGATAATCTTGGGGGGGGGGGGGAGTTGAGGGAGGGGAATCCGGAATATCGAGTCATGCGTAACTTTGGAACGGGTGATCGGATTCGATTGAATTTAATAATTAAACAGAGGACATTTTTCTCTGGTGACCTTTTTCATTTCCGGACCCAATCCGGCAATTATTGGGGGGAGGGCAGAAAATACTTGACCCGCTTAGACTGGTGTGATCTGGATCGAACTTCGTGGGAATGACAAACAGATGCTCTGGATTAATCATTTACAGAACCGGATTGGCTCCGGTTATTGTGGGTGGAGTTGGAGAAGGGGGGGGGGGTCTGGGATTCCGGTGATCTTGCGTTAAGGTACTTCCAGATGGCTAAGACGATGCAACTTCGCTGAAATATTGGAGACTCAACAACATTTGCTTAGAAATTGCTACTTCCCAAATCCGATTGTTCCTTAAAGTACCAATCTTGACCGCGAAGTAAAAAAAATACTTTTAAGCAATATATGCATTTTTGTGATGCCCATCAGCCCATTAGCAGTTTTGCCTCAAGGGTTTTGCTTACAAATGAAGTTCCAGCTCCCTTAGAGTGCGCTTCTCAACCGCAAAGTCGAAACTTACTTTTGATCAATCAAATCATCTTGACCCATGCAAGTGCCATATGAGCTTACAGCTCTTGTTCTTCAAAACTAGTCAGTTTTTGTCAGTCGATTTTTCTTAAAAACGGTCGGTTTTTCTTTAAATCAGTCGACTTTTCGTCAAAACAGTCGTTTTTTCCGCGAAAAAAGCCGGTAAAAATTACCAGCCAGTCGGTAAATACCTTGCTCCTCCCATATCTGATAGTGCTATGATTCGCAGTCAGCAGTAATACATATGATTCACAGTCAGCTTGGGCTGAAGGAATATTTTTGCTCCTTCCCCTCCCGAACATTTTGGATAGTAACGCCTCTGCTAGCATAGAGGCCAAAAATTTACCTCCCGACTAGAATGAGCTATTCCAGCGTCTGCAGAACCCCTCCTGTCCTGGGAAACGAATTTCTGGTGTATATTAAAATCTTCAGCGTTGTTCCCATCTCAACCTCTCTTTGTAATCGACATTTTTCCACCTGTTCTGGGCACACTTGTTTCGCGGGTCTCCTGTCATTTGATTTCTGATGGCTTTTCCATTCTGTTTAAAAATTCTGTTCCTTCTTTTTTTCACTTATAGCCAAAGATGACCAACAATCAATGCACATAACCTTGTCTCTCGCTTTTGGTTATCAATGTTACCCAGTCAGACTTCACTTAAACAACTAACCTATTGTGGTTTATGACAGGCTAAAATCTGAAAGACCTAACGGAGGCAGATCCAAATCCCATGGGAGTAGAACAGGTAGCCGCACTGCTGCCCCATGAATCATGTCTCCGACCTATCGGGGTTACAAAACCTGGTTTAAACCACTTGTCTTTAGAGACTGGCTAACGACTGAAGCTGTGCAGAGACAAAATTAAATTGTTTTTTTTAAACGACTCGGATTGTTTGATTAAAATGAATGCCCGGGACCTCGGCGAGGCCAAAATAAACGACTGATACGGCTTAGCAAAAGGCCAAAATAAACGATTGATACGACTCAACAAAAGGCAGGGGGGGGGGGGGGTGAGACACCCCGCCCCCCTTCGGGCCACCCCTGTAGGTAAAATAATTAAATTTCCCGGATTGGCCTATCTACAAGACGCAGTTGTCTGGATTAAATATTGAAGTTTGAGATTCCATCGAAACCTTTGGTCTTGTTCATACTCCGTCGTTTTGGCTTCGGCTAGCTGATGGGCTACAAATAACTGAATCAATGAAGAAAATAATCCTCTTTTTTTCTCGATCCTTCCCGATCGTCGGCTCAGTCATCGTGGGCGTATTTGTGTAGTCGGCTCCCTTTGTCTAAAGTCAACAATTCGATAGTGTCTTTAGGTTTTGTTTCTGCTTCTCTTTCCAAACTGTTCGAAGATTGATCGTCGGAAAATTCAAAGGCTTGAGCAACTAAACTCTTCTAGTCCTGTTTGTGTCATCATAAAAAGTTGAGTGATGGGAATGACAGCTGGCCTTTGTGCAATTTTTATGCCAGTTTGCCCTGAGTTATGACTTTCATTTTGAATTGTGCAGTGTAATGTTTAATATTGCACATCGTTTTTTTGGGATCCCAAAACGTAAGTGGAGGGATACCTATGACATCGCAAAAGTTGTCTGTCTGTCCGTCCGTCTGTCAGCGCGATATCTCACGAAGGGGCTGAGATATTTTGATCAAACTTGGCATGAGGACTCTTTAGGTCAAAGTACAGGCCAAGTTCGAAGATGGGCTATGTAGCCCTATATTTAGGGGTGGGGGAGGGGTTTGAAATTATGGGGAACAACAAATATTTTATAAAAGCTAATGAAATAGTCGAATTAGGGGTAAGAAGACATGCTGAATCCGAATATGAAATTAATTTTCTCGCCGGACAAATAGTCACCCGGAATCCGGCGAAAACCGGAAAATTTGTGAAAAGTAAAAGTTTAATATGAAGTTGATTAGAGGTTCAGTTTAGGGGCAAGGAGACGTGCTGAGTCCGAATATGAAAACTATTTTCTCGCCGGACAATTAGTTCGGCCGGAATCCGGTCAAAACTGGAGCATTTGTTTAAAGTAAAAGTCTTATTTAAATTTAAAATTCGATTCGCGGGTAAGAAGACATGCTGAATCCATATATTACAATCCTTTTTTCACCGTACGTATAGATCGCTCGGAATCCGGCTGAAACCGGAAAATTTGTTAAAAGAAAAAGTTTAATCTGAAGTTGATTAGAGGTGCGATGTAGGGGCAAGAAGACATGCTGAATTCGTTTTTGAGCTTTAGTTTTTGCCAGAAAAGTAGTTTGTCCGGAATCTGGCCGAAACCGGAAGTTGGGCGGAAGGAAGGAGATACGACGTAGGCTATGGGGTAAACCATACGTTGAGTCTATATTTGAATATTTGACAGCGTAAATGTATATCTGAATATATCAGCACTTGGTGAAATTCATCTGGCGTATCCGTTTTGCACTGTCAAACGCGAACTTGTTTTTTTTTCGATTATTACCATTGGCCTTAATCTGTTTTTATGGCACTTGCAGCCTCGCGCTCAAGTGCCATATACCGATCACAATTCGGTCTGTCGGTCGGTCCGAATTTTTTGTCCCACTTATCCGAGTTAGGGTACTTCCAGATGTGCTAGGACAATGAAACTTGGCAGGCATATCAAGGACCCGGCCAAATTAACCTGGAAATAATCAGTTTCCCGATCCGACCATATGCTGGGGAGTGCGGGGCGCTGGAAACTTGAAAATTTAGGGCATTTTGTCACTTTTTTCCGAGTTAGGGTGCTTCTAGATGAGCTAGGACAATGAAGCTTGGCAGGAATATCAGGGACCCGACCAAACGAACCTGGAAATAATCAGTTTCCCGATCCGACCATATGCGGGGGAGTGGGGGCGCTCGAAACTTGAAAATTTAGGGCATTTTGTCACACTTTTTCGAGTTAGGGTACTTCCAGAAGAGCTAGGACAATGAAACTTGGCAGGAATATCAGGGACCCGACCAAACTAACCTGGAAATAATCAGTTTCCCGATCCGACCATATGCGGGGAAGTGGGGGCGCTGGAAACTTGAAAATTTAGGGCATTTTGTCACACTTTTTCGAGTTAGGGTACTTCCAGTTGTGCTAGGACCATGAAACTTGGCAGGCGTATCAGAGACCCGACCAAACAAACTTAGAAATAATCAATTTTCTGATCCGACCTTTTTGGGGGGGGGAGCGGAGGGCAGGGGAATCCGGGAAATTGAGAAGTGTGTAACTTTCGAACGGGTGATCGGATTGTAATTAAACTTCATAACTGAATAGAATATATATCTGTTATGTCCCGTTTAAAGTCTTGACCTGATACGGTAGCCAGGGGGGAGTTGGGGGGGGGACCGTAAATTTTAAGAAACGGTTAGAATGGAGGGATCGGAGTGAAACTTGCTGGGAAGAACAAGCATCTGCTCTAGATAAGTCCTTTAGACCATTGCACTGGATCCGGACACTTATGGGGGGGGGGTCCCGGAATTCCGGTGATGGTGGTTTTGGGGACTTTCACGATGAAACTCGGCAGGCATATCAGGGACCCAATCAAACTGACTTCAAAATAAAAATTTTGTCGATCAGATAATGGTGGGGGGAGTGGAGGGAGGGGAATCCAAAATTTTCAGTCATGTGTAATTTTGGAATGGGTGATCGGATTCGAGTGAAATTTAAGAATTGAAATGAGGATGTTTCTCCGATGATTATTTTCATATCCGGACCGGTTTACGTGACCCGTTTAGAATGGAGGGATCAGGATGGAACTTTGTGGGAAGAACAAACAGATGCTCTAGGTAAGTCATTTGTTGAATCGGATTGGCTACGGGCACCGCGGGCGAGCTGGGGGGGGGGGGGGGGGGTGGACCGGAAATCTTTAGAAACGGTTAGAATGATGGTATCGGAGTGAAACTTGCTGGGGTGAACAAACATCTGGTCCATTTAAATCTTTTACATAATTTGACTGGATCCGGACACTTGAGGGGGGGGAGGGGGTTTCCCGGAATTTCGTTTTTTGGGGGATTTTCACGACGAAACTTGGAAGGCATATCAGGGACCCGGTCAAACTGACTTGGAATAAAAAAAAAATCCTCGATATGATAATCTTGGGGGGGGGGGGAGTTGAGGGAGGGGAATCCGGAATATTGAGTCATGCGTAACTTTGGAACGGGTGATCGGATTCGAGTGAAATTTAATAATTAAACAGAGGACATTTTTCTCTGGTGACCTTTTTCATTTCCGGACCGAATCCGGCAATTATTGGGGGGAGGGCGGAAAATACTTGACCCGCTTAACTGGTGTGATCGGGATCGAACTTCGTGGGAATGAAAAACAGATGCTCTGGATTAATCATTTACAGAACCGGCTGGAATATTGGAGACTCAACGACATTTGCTTAGAAATTGCTACTTCCTAAATCCGATTATTCCTTAAAGTACCAATCTTGACCGCAAATTAAAAAAAATACTTTTAAGCAATATATGCATTTTCGTGATGCCCATCAGCCCATTAGCAGTTTTGCCTCAAGGCTTTTGCTTACAAATGAAGTTCCAGCTCCCTTAGAGTGCAAATCTCAACCGCAAAGTCGAAACTTACTTTTTTGATCAATCAGATCATCTTGACCCATGCAAGTGCCATATGAGCTTACAGCTCTTGTTAATTTTATAAGTAAAAGGGTTTAAGAAGTCTGTTGAAGACCGAATATCTAGAAAAGCGGTTTGTCTGGATCAAATATTAAAATTCTGGGATCCCACGTAACCTTTGGTCTTGTTTACTTTCATTTTGAAATGTGCAGTGTAATAATTAAATATTGCACAGTGCTTTTTCTCGTCAGTCAGAACTGCTGACGGTAGTATTTACTTTTTGTGCGAAAATCCTGTGTTCTCAAGCTCTAAGCGAAATAGTTAGGTTTTGATAGGATCGGGTTGCCACGCGGACCTTTCCCGATCATCGGCTCAGTCATCATCGGCGTATTTGCGTCGTCGGCGCCCTTTGTCTAAATAAAACAGTTCGATGGTGTCTTTGGGGTTTGTTTCTGCTTTCTTTCCAAAGTGTTCGAAGATTGATCATCGGAAAAAGGCAAGGGCTTGAGTAACTAAACTCGTCGAGTCGTGTTGGTGTCATCATAAAAAGTTGAGTGATGGGACGAAGGAATGACAACCAGCCTTTGTGCAATTTTCATGCCAGTTTGCGGTGATTGAAGACTTTCATTTCGAATTTTGCAGTGTAATTTAAATATTGCACTGCGCTTTTTTCTCCCGAGTCAAAACTGCTGACGGTAGTATTTAATTTTTTTAATGTTCGGTGTTTTAATAGGATGAGAGTCGTTCATGAGAAACTCCAGAATTTGAGTGTATGTTTTTCGTTTTGTTAGTGTGGTACTTTTGGTGTAGCCAAGATATAGGATACAAACGGTCTCGAGTATTACCAAACTGGGGAAAACCAAAAGCAAAATAATTAAGTCCTATTTCATATGATGTTTTATTTTAAAAGTAAAGTCGTAGTTTATAAATTCGACTTAACTTTTTCGGTTTCCCCATAATGTTGGGGTCAAGGGGTTGCCCACTCTAAATTTTGGTGTACGGTGCCGGCACCGGTTCCCACGCGTTAGAATATTAAATCGAGCATTAAAGATGAATCGCCTAGTTAATGACTGGCACCGCTGCTTTCGACCCGTACTGGGTCTGTGCCGGGAAAGGGTGTAGGTACCGCAAGTGCCGGGGAGTGGGTAACCCCTCGATTTTAAGCCTATCATAAACATTTTTCGGTTTTCCCTTAGCGTTTTAAGCCAATCAGCTATTCTGGACCTCGTTCTGGACAAGATCTAACAGAACTCTCCATATAGGACTACGGTTATTATTTTACTATTTATCATCCACATCCAGTATTCAGCACCTTAATTACTTCCAATCAAGGATCGATCCTCGCATGAATTAAGGCCTATTGTCTAAAAAAAGGAGGCGTGATTACCAAGCCTTTCTGAGTGTTTTTCAGGTATTTAATATTATTGACAACCTCGCCTTAGCTAATTATTTTCCTCCCATCCTGGAAACTTGCCTTCAGTGGTATGCCTATATTTTATCTACCGAGCGTTAATACTCTAGCCTGTATGACTAAGCCCAAAACACGCCAGTGAACCTCCGGAAGAACGAGAAACGTTGCCCGAACGACGACTTAAATCCTGTGACCGACCAATCAACGGCGGTCGTTGGCGATAGCCGTGGCGACGTTTCCGGGTCTTCCGTTGGGTACACGTGATTCTTCGTCGGCACGAAGAGTTAGTGATCAGGAGTGTGTGTCCGCCATCTTTTTGCTTGACTGGAAATCGATCTTCTATGATTTTGATGAATAGATGGCATAGCGATCGTTCTCGTTATTTCTGTTAGAAAAAATATTTTGGTTGAAATATCTAGGTTGCCTATGCCGTGCGATGCCAGTGGTGCAATGGTTGGGAAAAGAATTGCTACCCCGAAGGAGCTGCACCACGAGGATAAGTCTGCGATGAATGAATGTATCACCGGAAAAGCCCAGAGGGCTATGGCAGAAAAAAAAGTATAAATGCATTAAAGGAAATAACACTGAATAGACAATACCCTCTACTCTACTGAAAAAGGTTTCGTTGCTTAAGGGGTCGGGTGTCACATCAGATCTTGTTATAACTTGTGACAATGATCTAGTTGCTTTTGCTGCCCTGCCCATTTTCAATACACTACCCGCATGGAAGAGAACCCCCCTGGTTATGTTTTGAATGCTGATGGATTCTTTTTTATGGCGCTTGCCCTTCGGCCAGGTGCCATATAGCGATTGCAATTTCTGTCCGTCCGTCGGTCTGTCTGTCTGTCGGTCCGGGTTTTGATAGTTCGGGCACTTTCACATAAGGTAGGACGACGAAACTTGGCAGGCATATCAACGACCCGATAAGATTAAACTGGAAATAGTGACTTCCCCGATCCGAGCATCGTGGGGGAGTGTAGGAGGGGGGATCCGAAATCTTGTGGAATTTAAAACTCTTGAACGGGTGGTCGGATCTTAATGAAACTTAATATTTGGAAAGACCTCCTGTCTCAGACGACCCACGAAGAATTACAAAAAAATACAGAAAGTGAGGTACTACTCAAACTAAGACGATTAAAACGTAGCAGCGTGACTACAGTAGAAAGCCCTGTTGATTTAATCAAAGCGTTCTCGGATAAACTTGTTGAACAGCTTGCAAATATTTTGAAATTTCTTCAACTTCAGAGTACCCAGCTATTTGGAAAGTTGGCTATGTAAAATTTTGATGGAGTGCGTCCCATTTCCCTAACTCCAGTTTTCAGTAAAGTGTATGAAAGTTTTGTGGCTGAATGGTTGAAAACAGAAATTTCTCTGCTTTTAGATCCTAAACAGTTTGGAAATCGACCTAAAACATCAACTAGTCATTGTATGGTAAATCTTTCAGATTTTATTTAAAAAAAAATGGATCAGTTTAATCGCGATAGACTTTAAAAAAGGTTTCGACATCATAAACCATAATATTCTAATTGATAAACTTTTGAATGAATTTAATGTTAACCCCAATCTTGTTAAAATTATTGTAGGATTTTTTAGTGATAGGTCCCAAATTCTGAAATAATAATAATTTGTCGGATCCGCAGGTAATTTTTTGTGGTGTGCCACAGGGAACAATTTTAGGTCCGTTACTTTTTCTTGTAATGATTATTAAAACAGCTTCTGATAGACTGGAAAGATGGAAATACGTCGACGAGCTGTCTCTCATTGAAATATGTGAGAAAGGCCAAAGTAGGGAAGCGGCCAATATAATTTCGCAGATACAAGCCGAAGCTTCTGACATGGTCCTGAATGAAAAGAAGTCCGCAATTCTTACAATTTCGTTCCTGAAAGAAGGGCCAAGTTTTGAACCTCCTATTCCAGACACTATGCATGTAAAACTCCTCAGTCTAATTATATCAGATGATTAAAAATGGGAACTCCAAACGAAGGAAATCGTAAAGCTTGGACACACCGGCCTTTATATGCCGAGGACCAGGCTTATCGGACCTTACAATGAGCTTCTTCAGAAATTTAAACTCGAATCCATTGAGTCCCGTTGGTTGAAACTGTGTATGGCTTCTGGTAAGAAAATGCTTCAGCACCCTAGACATTGACCGCAAAGTCGAGGGGTTGCTCACTCCCAAAATGGTTGTACAGTGGTGCCCAGCCGGTGCCCAGTGGTGCCCAGCCAGTGCCCCGCGAGGGTGTACAGTGGTGCCCAGCGAGTGAGCAACCCCTCGCGCAAAGTAAGAAAAGGGTTTTGCTTACAAATGAAGTTCTAGCTCCCTTAAAGTGCGGATGTTAACCGCAAAGTCGAAAAGTACTTTTGATCAAATTCTTCCACCACCATCCGAGACTGCTCGCGAACGACCTGTAAGAGCGGCCTCAGTGGTGATCCCAAAACTGCAACACGTAAAATGTGACTATGTACGGTATGAAAAGACGTTAATACCGTCTTTCGTAAAAATTTTAATCTTATTTAGTGTTTACTTTTATAAATGACGTTGACACATTTCTATTGACAGATTTATATGATTGTTTACATGTATATATGCGATTTCGACAAATTTGGATTTCACCATGATAGTTCGGGAAGAATAAAAGCAATATCTATCTATCTAAAATTCGGACCGGATCCGGTGACTTCGAGGGGAGTTGAAGGGAGGAAGCGGAAATCTTGGGAAACGCTTAGAGTGGAGGGATCGGGATGAGACTTGGTGGAAAGAGCAAGCAAGCTCGGTACAGCATAGACATAAATGAACTGGATTTGGGCATCATGTAGGGAGTGGGGGGGGGGGGGGTCCGGAATTCTGGTGATCCCGCGAGTTGCCTTCCTAAATCTCAACTCCTTTTATCCTGCCAACAGACGGACGGACGGACAGACGGGCAACTTCTACGAAGTCATAGGTATCGCATCACTAAAGTTTTGGGGTTCCAAAAACTGTATTGAGATAGTGCTAATTAGCAGACATGGAAAAATGCACACTCATTTCAGGGAGACTTTAAGAGCGGTATTATTTTAACACCCAATTGCGTCTTAGTTATAAGCGTGTAAAGTTGCTGTAGAACTGGTAATTAGTAATCTTGTAAGTGGCAATTTAGTTTCAGTCTCGTCTTTATACGCACGGGAGACCACCCAAGTCTTGACTGCTACTGTTACAAGAAAGCTTTTTCGATTTATCATCTGCATGCTTCTGGCCGATTATAATTATATTAAAAAATCCGGTCTGGTGTTGATCTTCTGACATATCATCAAAAGGCGCCTTGCCCAACGCTGATAAGATCGCAGGCGCGCACCAGATGGCCGGATTCTGTTTTCTGCTTCCGATCAATCATTTT
This sequence comes from Branchinecta sandiegonensis, assembly GCA_030848855.1. Taxonomy (NCBI): domain Eukaryota; kingdom Metazoa; phylum Arthropoda; class Branchiopoda; order Anostraca; family Branchinectidae; genus Branchinecta; species Branchinecta sandiegonensis. The sequence goes on from JAUPMV010000012.1 coordinate 4,656,082, forward strand.
ACTCCCGAATTTAGGCGTTTTTGTCGTCACGCCTTTTTGAGTGCAAAAAGGCCTGTGAGATTCTATACGCTCGATGTGTTTAGGCCTAATCATTAAGCAAAATCTCCCGTGACCCCAGCTGTGTTTTTTCGTTACTCCAAGTTTTTCCAGCAGTCATAGTTCTTGTTAAACTTACAAAATCTATCCACTTTAAATTTCTTTCACATAAGCTACCGTACCAGCAATGTTATAATTTTATTCGTAGTCCTGGACTTGCTGTGTTGAATTTGGCATTCCATTACAGACTTGCCATTTCCATTTTCCCATATTTCGTTTGAAATCCCAACTTTTTCTGAAAATATAAAGTGGGGACCAAGCACCTTTTTTTATTTTACTTTGTCTATTTAACAATTGTCCCATTACAGTACTTTCAGAATCGAGAGAACAAATTATTTATTACTCTCGTATTTTCTCTAGTCATATTCTCAGGTTATTGTCTTTCTTCTTTTTTTATTTGCTGGCATTGACTATGTGGAATGTCAGCTAACACCTGCTTGCACCATTATATTCAGTATAGCCTATTGCTTAATCGTCAATGGATTCCGCGGCTTCTTTTGATAAATTCATTCCTGTCCAGGTTCCAGTTTTTTTCCAACCGAAAATCCTGTGGAACGTCGTATATTTTCCTGGATCACTGCACACGGCATGTCAATTTTTAAAGCGTCAAGAACACTGGAAATCATAATATGATGATGATGATGATTTTGTTTATGGTCCGTCAAAATAAACACAAAGCACGAAGACGGAGTAAATAATAAGGGAAAAAGAGAAAAAGAAAGGAAAACACGAAAGAGACTGACGAAATACACAATATAGCTTTACCCTAAAACTAATCCAAAAGGGTTTTCCAGTCGTGATCAGTATGTTGGCTATAAGTTTCTATTTATTTCTCCACTGCTGTTAGTGGATCACTAATTTGATAACGACTGGAAATCTTCGAGTTTCTCTTTCAAGGTTGAGTCGTAAGACATATTTACCAAAATGATAGAATAATTCTTTTGAACGATTGCAGTTTCAGAAAACGCAGCTTGTAATTTCAGTAAATTAGACACCCTTCTTATTTCTAACCTTTTCTTCTTATTGATCGTTCAGTTTTGGCTCGCTTTAGTCATCTGACCTCAATTAGAGGAGGTTTAGCAGTTCAGCTGTAGAGGCGGTCTACAGGGCCATGACAACAATTAATCCTCCCAAAAATCATATAAAATTATAGTTTGTATATGCAATATCAAACTGAATATCCCTCAAAAGAGTCGACATAATTCAGTGTATTCCAGAAGAATATAAAAATGAGTCGGCCTTTCGGTTAAACTTTAAGAGGTTTCTCTAAGAACCAGACCGTCCTCATCACTAAGTCGGATAAACATATTCCGATTAGGGACCCCACCGAAACGTTTGGTCTTGTTCCACTCATTCTGTGAAGAAAGTGGATGAAGGATGGGGTGAGATTATGTCACTTCTTTTTGGTTTAGCGTAAAATATAATGAGCCCTAGTTCCTGCAGGTTCACAAATATTTGCGGTCAAAGTAAAGGGACCGCCGGGACTGTGGTGGTCCATCTTTCATCAGTCTTACGTCCAAATCACAGCTTCGATTCGTCTTACGGGGCTAGTTCCACATCGCTTCCCGGCAAGAATCCGTGCTGTTTGTCGGCGCAAGGATTTTTATGAATGGCAAACCGCTCCGCTGTGTCGTGAATTTGAAATATTGATTTCGTTTCGCGGTTTAAAGCCATCTTCCGGTCTCAGTCATCAATTCTGTAAAATCGGAAAGTGTGAGGATTTACTTGTCAGAAGAAAAAGAGTTGGAAAGTTGGAGTGATATAAACGACTCTGACAGCCAAAGTTAACGAAAAACGAGTATCTTGTGGGCAAAGCAACTGGTTGTGTTGTTAATCACAACTTTCGAGTGAAGCCGAGCTCGATAATCATTTGGTTGCTTGAGACGGAAGGGCAAATCTACCGTGGTTTGCAATCAGCTTGGCGTGAAGAAATACCTGTACAGGCAGGTCCGTATCCAGGAATTTACTTTGGGGTGGGTTTGCCCGCGGGTCTGAAACCTCTACCCCCCCCCCCTTGATACGGCCATGTGTACAGTCTTATCATTGTTTGTGAGGGGTCAAAAGCTTTATAAAACATTAAGATCTAGCACAGTGTATTTCTTCAGGGTGATATCCAAATGAAAATAAACCGTAATGTAACTTGGATATGGCCCCAAAAGAAAAACGAAACACTGCTTTCATCTTTTTCCCTCTTTTCAAACAGTTTCGCTCTATACAGAATTATGAAATGATTTGTTCTTTGCGATTTGGTATCTATTGTAAACAAAAACTTTCATAGCAACAACTTTGCAACACTTACATTTGACCTTCCCGATGCTTCGCTGCTATGCTTGAAAGGGGGGTTTTCAGTTGTAAGTAAGTAAAAAATTTGTTTCATAAAAACACTATCCCAATGCCAAATTTGGGTATTACGTCAAGTATAATGCACATTTTAAAAAATATATACTATTAATCATCAATTCGTCATCACAGACCTATTATAGTATACAATAAAAACCAAAAACAAAACACGGACGTTGGAGGGGAGGGTTGGAGGGAGGCTGTTTGGGGGGGGGGACTATGACAAATTGTATAAAGAGATTTGCTCGAGGATGAGACCTGGACACAAGAGAGTTACGTTGGTTGACATATTTAGTCATTCTTTTCAGCCTAAGCCATATAAATAAACATGAAACGTACACCATAGTTTAAGGGACTCAATTAGCCCAATGAACTGGTCATACGTCTCATCATTATCTTCTGTAAAGGCAGAAGAAGTTTAATGTCACGAAAATATAACAGTATGAGTAAAATAAATGTTGAAAGGGTATCGAAGGAAAAGAGAATTCCTTTCTTGCCTTTCCACCTCACTTATCAAAGAGCTATTACGCCTTATATTTTATCATCACTTTGGAGCGGATATGTTATGCTCGCTTCTGGTTGCTTTTTGGGATCCCAAAACGTAAGTTGAGGGATACCTATGACTTCGCAAAAGTTGTCCGTCTGTCCGTCCGTCCGTCTGTAAGCACGATAACTCTCGAAGGGAATGAGATATTTTGATGAAACTTGGTGTGAGGATTCGTTGGGTCGGCGGACCAGTCGAGTTCGTAAATGGGCTTTGTAGCCCTACATTTAGGGGTGGGGGAGGGGGTTCAAATTAAGGGGCAAACAAAATATTTTGAAACAGCTAATGTGATAGTCGATTATGGGGTAAGAATACATGCTGAACACGATGGTGAAAACCATTTTGTAATCCGACAAGTAGTTCGCCCGGAATCCGGCCAAAACCGGAAAGTTTTATAAAAGTAAAAGTTTTATTTGAAGTTGATTAGATGTTTGATTTAGAGGTAGGAAGACATGCTGAAGACGATGGTCAAAACCATTTTCTCGACGGACAAGTAGTTCGCCCGGAATCCGGCCCAAACCGGAAAGTTTGTTAAAATTAAAAGTTTTATTTGGAGTTGATCAGATGTCCGATTTAGGGCAAGAATACATGCTGAACTTTTATGTGAAAACAATTTTCTTCCCGGACATGTAGTTCGCCCGGAATCCGGCCAAAACCGGAAAATTGTTAGAAGTTAAAGTTTTATTTCTAGCTGATTAGATAACCGGTTTAGGGGTAAGAAGAGACGCTGAATCCGTGTGTGACAATCATATTTTACCCGGACATATAGTTCGACCGGAATCCGGCTGGAGTCGGAAAATGTTATAAGTTAAATTTTTATTTGAAGTTGATTAGATGTTCATTATTGGGGAAAGAAGATACCCTGAGTTCGTTTTTTAGCTTTCTTTTTTCGCCGGACAAGTAGTTCTAGAGTTCGGCCGAAACCGGGAAATTGGCAGAAGTGGCAGGAACTTTTCGTCAAAACAGATATGACTTATACGGGTAAACACACATGCTGAATCCATATCTGAACTTGGTTTTCTCAGATGATTAGCTATTTGGCCTTAATCTGTTTCTGAATTTTAATTGTAAGAATGTTCAAGGATTCTGGCGATGACTGGATCTGGCTAAGACAAGACCCAGTTGTCTGGATCAGATATTGAATTTTTGGGATCCCATCGAAAAGTTTGGTCTTGTTTGGTTGGATTTCAATTGACGCGTTGCATTTCACCTGACTCGCGACATTATATTCGCATTAAAGCACACTTCGCACTACACAATGTTTCTGTTAAGATGCTCTAAGATTTTAGTGATTGATTACTTTAAACCTCAGCTATGCTTGCGGCAAATTACAAAAGGGTCATAGGCCGTGTTTAGCCGCTTGCCATGTCCGTTACCGTTCATGACAATCTGGGCAAAATTTTCTACCAATAAACCAATAAACTTCTCGGAAGGGAACCTAATGTGTCACGTAAAGAGAAAGAAGCGGGATAATGAGTGTAATGCCAATAGAAAAGATAGGATGCACTTGTAGCACGAAGGATATTGAGAACGAGAATGGACGGGAATACTAGTGAAGTTGAATGAATTAGTATCAGAAATACAGCGACTCTTTAGGATACACTACCCCCCCCCCCCCGCCAATAGTTGTATATAATAGCGGATTTATAGGTGACTACTGCAAGTATAATCGCCAAGTCCTAGTCCACTTTTTACAACCATTTTGGCCCATATTCGCAGTGACCGATTTATAATGTGTCTGACCAGTTATTTTAAGTATTGCAAGTTTTGACGAAAATTATCACTTCGGATTAAAACCACCCATGTTTCAAGAACATACTATTAGTGTACGGTAGCAGTTTTCCTTTTCTTGCTTCGTAGCACTTTGTACTCTGATTCGCAGCGTTTTGCTAAATGTGAAGATATATAATCTTATTTTGAAATAAATATGTAAAAGATCGGCGTGCCAGAGCTTCTATACTGTTATGTTGTAAATCAAGTGTCCTCTTGATTGTTGGCCATCTTTTTTTATCTTTCTTTTTTCTCTTTTAATTTATTTGAGACGACGTCTTGTCACACAAATGGAAATAAATTTGTCATAGTAATCATTTAAGTCTTATAGGCAGAGTGACCGGTGATTAGAAGCTGACCGTGGGGAAGCACTCCGCGTGCTTCTGGTATGCTGTGTTGTTCCGTTCGGAAGCATTAGGATTATTATTATCTTTAAATCCACCTGTTGAAGATTCTCATAATTCTCTTAAAACTCTCACTTTGTCAGAAATTGCGTAGCCTGTATGCCTTAGTTTTTGTTTAGTTACTCTCGATTTTGGAAACCAGCGGAAGGATTAACAACAACAACAAATAAATGGTAAACCGAATAAGACCGAAACGAAAAGACGCTAGATTTAATGCGCCCAGACTGATGGTGGGTTTACACACTGCGTAAAATCCGAGCGTATTTTGAAATCCGCGCGTATTTTACGCACTTTTTGAGCTTAAAAAGATTCCTAACAATACGGACGTATTTAGATACAAAACGGACCGATTTCTCAAATACGTCCGTATTGCTAGAAATCTTTTTAAGCTCAAACCCTGCGTAAAATACGCTCGGATTTTACGCAGTGTGTAAATGGACCATGAAAGGAGACTTCGCCATACAGTTCTTCTAGAGCGTTTCTCCATCTTCTCCAAGTCATTTGAAAACCTCTTAGTCATGACCTAGAAATTGGCATGCAGTTGAAATATGATTAGACGCTGAACAATTCTCAGTTCTTTACTTTAATTAAATAATCGTGTGTGAAGAAAGTGTATCATATTATGTAAATTATAAACAGTCAGTACATCCGTCACGGAGTGTCAGTAAGGTTAAAGGGCCTGTGCAGATTTTTCGGGATAAAGAGTCGCGTCGGAGAGACCAGACCGGGCCGCTCATTTCCCTACAGCACGAGCATCGATGCTGTTGTACCTGCCAGAAAAGTGTACCATCAAGTTTCGTGGTTTTCAGCTAGTTTACAACCAGTTTCTGTGATAGTGTTGGTGTGTGCGAAACGTCTGATGTCAGAGGTGGTGAAACAGCTGGTCCTCGAGGGCCCTGTTGAAATCGAGGCATCAATAAGGTGTTTATTGAATTGCAGCAGTTTAGCCGCGACCGTGGATAACCCTCAGTCGGAACCCGGAAATGCCCAGTTCTTTATCGAAAGTGATGTCTTGAAGCTGTTGGCATTTTAGTGACGTAAACGATGAAAGTAAAGGAATGTTGAACTTTCTGACATCGTGAACTTATTGTAGTTACTGCTGACCCTAGTGGGATTGTGATCACCCATATGAGGAGTCACGTGTCAAGCTCATAATATGAAAATCATGACAGAAATTCTCAAGAACAACCGAGGATTCTAGTGATGTCTGCGTGAGGGGTTGAAGCCAATGAGACGTAATCTACATTCGTACGAAGGAATCTCGGTACTGCTAATTCCAGAAAAGCTGAACCGGCAAGTCGAGAAAGTTTGTGTATTCTTCAAGAACTCTGGGACCTTGGAGCTCAGGGTATTTTGATTTTGTATCCGCTGCAAAATAGGAAATTATTAAAATCTCGGAGCATCTGGATTAGTTATAAGCTAGATTTGAGTCGACACCATGTGCTAATCGACATGTTCTAGTGCAGTTTAGCCCTGTATTGCACAGAAAACCCGGACTGACAAGCCGAGAATATTCGTTTGTAGATTCTTCCCTTAAGTGTCGGAAAATTTGAGCTGAAATCTTCCTGTGGTTCAGATTTTTGGATCACCACAGAGTAATCAGACCCTGGATTACCTATAGTGATTTGAAGTTAGATCTGCTAAGGTGGACACGATGTTCAGCTGTATGAGCAGGCAGGGGCAGGCGGCGAAGAAGGCCGACAAGGATTTGATGCCTCGCAAACGGAAAGCAAACCAAGAAGCTGACCCCGTCGTAACCCGCCTGATCCGTTACAATCGGGGGTCTACCCAAAGCATTGACCTACCTGACAGACCCCGCAGTGGTTCATCTGAAAAAGTGCCATGGTTCTTGTGGTCTTTCAGGCGGAAAAAGAAACTGAATGTAACAGAAGAAAGAATAAAATCCGAAAACAATGGAGAGGTTTCTGAGTCTGACCAGGGTTGCGCTCGAAAGAAGTTGGCAGGTGGTGAAATCATCGCGTGGAGCGGAGATGAAGTCCCAACCTTTGTTTGTGAATCTGACAAACGGCTGAGTGAACACACATTCAAAAGTTCCAGTTCACAGTCTCTGCTAGATCTAAGACTCCAGTCTTTGAATGATGACAAGGTAGCAAACGATCTCGAAAAACTGAACGAAAACGAACCGGTTCAGGTTAAGCCAGCCGGGAGCCAAAAGTCCTTACACAGTCTCGTCGACTGTACTGGGAATGATTGCCTACAGCAGACACTTGCCCCCCTAATTATTGCGACGTGCAGTGGCGCCGATTTGGCGAGAGAAACTGCAAATGCGTCAACTGATTCCAGTATTCTGAAACTTGGAACTAATTTGAGTGGAAGGGAGGTGGCAGTCATTGCACAAAACAAAACTGCTGAAATCCTGCCAGAATCACTCAATCTCAATCCGAAAGATGCCGACGTAAGAGAGGATTCAACCGTGTCGATCCTTGGCGAAAAGACTGACGATAACCCATTAAGCAAAGAACTAGGTTTTCTGGGGAAACACAGCCTTATTCTCAAGTGTGACGAATCATCTAAAGAGAGCGTTGTTCAAGTGAAAGAGTTCGATGAGAAGAATAACGACAGCAGAGACGTCCAAGAAATTAATATAGACGTGATCAAACAGTTGCAGTTCAGTCATCGGCATGTCGAGGTGCATGACGAAGGACTGGAATCTAGCAACAAGAAGGACATTGTCAAGTTTGTTCCGGAAGCTAACGAAGAGGCTGATGCTTCCGTGGGAGTAAAGGAAGCACCAGACACGAGAGCTGGCTTCCAAGATCGGCACGGAGTGGTTGAAGCACCTCAGCAATCTGACCCCTGGCAAAAGGAGGACGCACCCAAACAATTGTCCACACATCGATCAGTCGATAATCTTCGCGATTCTTCCTTGCGGAAAGCCGACTTTGCGTGTCAAACCGAATCAGAAAAGTGTGCCTGCGATGATGGAGTAGCAACAGTGGACGCTGCAAATAAATGCCAGCCAAATAAAGCATGTGAGATGCTGGGCAGAATGCGCTTCAGTTCATTAGACTCAGATTTTTATGGTAATTGTTCCCTCGGGGTGGAACTGCTAGAGCTGGCAAACAGGAAGACGCAGAGTACAGAGGCCAGCAATGTGTCCACCAAGGCCGATCTAATCATGGACTACCCAGTGGGTTTGGAGCTAAAGTGCAAGGAGCAGGACATGAAGTTAGTGGATAGTCTCGGCCTGCTTGTGCCGTCCCTAATTGATTTCTGTAAGTTGACTCGGTGTCCATCTGATCAAATCTGTAGATTAATATATGTTATAACCCGTTACAACTAATGACAATCGCATTTCGGGAAAACGGTAAGATTTAGAGGGTAAAAAACGCTCAGGAATCACGCCCACGTTCGTTATCAGCCACACGCGTCGTGCGCTCGTTCTGAGCCAATGGAAGGTTCTGAACTAAATATCAGCCTATTATCCAAAGTACGTGACGGTGTTGTGACATCATGAAAGAAATAGAGAAATTCGAATAAATGAATATTGCAGAATATATATTCGTATCTATATGTATAGAGTCAAGCGGCCCAGCGAGGTGCCGGACGCGTTTACATTTATAAACTGTTTAAGGGACAACCAGTTCCGTTAGTAATTGGAAAATATATACATCTCGTTGTGACGTCACGAGCCTCGGTTATTCGGCCGAGATTTAGTCGGCCCGTAGAAGAGTACGGATTTGTATTCGCTGACTGATAATAGGCTATTGAGAGTCCACAGGCCCCAAAAATGAACATCCCATCGCAGCGTCAGAAACAACGCTCCTAGTGATAGATAGGCCAATGAGTTATTTCCAAACACCATAAAGACAAAAAGTTAGCTTCGCATCAAACCGTACATTGACATAAATGAAATGAGCCCCTTCATATTTACAGTATACATAGTTTTAGTTGAGATTACCATGTTTGATACGCTAATGTAGGTATAATTCGATTGATTGCTAAGCAGCTCCAGAGTCATAGCGAAAGTTAAGACAAAAACACTAAACACGAAAAATTCCCAAAATTTCGTCTTCTGTGCTAATGACATAAATTATACATTTTCAGGTACTTTCCGAGAAGCTTTTTTCTCGTCCGGATGTTCCAGTTTTACTGAACAATGTCAAATTCGAACACTATTGTTTTGATTGCATAAACGACCACATCGGCTGACCACTGACATAATGCTCGATTGCCACCACATTTTCCGGTTTAGTTGCAATTAAGACGTTTTGTGTTTACGGCTTTAGTTGGGTCATTCGCGGGTTTCTTTTCTTGATTGTATCGGTTGTAAAAAGATTAGGGGCTACTCTTACTTCTGTGGTATGTACAACGTTCTGCTCAAGTCCCATATGCTGATCGCCTTACCGTATGTCGGTCGGTCGGTGCACTGATCACAATTTGTCTAATTCCAGACGGTCTAGGAGGATGAGACTTGAAAATCGAACGGTCGTATTAGTGACCTGAGCATATTCACTTAGAAATCGCAATTTCCCTGTTTGCACCATCCGTTAAGGTCTGGTGGAAGGGGGGGGGATCTTGTCTTCAGCGATTGGTCCGATCCAGATTGAAACTTTGTAAATACTTCTTATGTGAATATGTCTTTACGGATCCGAACCGGGTCCAGCCACCACGGGCGAGGGACTTCAAGGTGTTCAAGGACAAATCTTGGCATGCCCAAGCGTCAAACTTTTTTTTACATTTACGACAAGTGTTGAGGGCGGGACAATTTTTTAATTTTTTTTCACTAATAGGGATAATAAGCACTCATTACCTTAGTTCTCATTTCTGATTAAACTCCTTTGAAATTATTTGAGTAGCCCAATTTTTATATTTTCATATTGTACTGCACTTCTGCCCTCGGGCAGCGCTTGATAAATCATTTACTAATAAAAAAAGAATACCACCTTGGACCCCGAAACACCCGGATTTTGAGGAATACATAAATGTATCCATCCCTTTATAATGATTGCGGAATGCCAGTGTCGTTTCGCTTCTTCACTGGGTCCCCAGGATAGACTTTTCCTAGCTATCAGCCAGAGTCTTTTAATGGAAAATCTTTGCCTTCATTTTTTGTTAGTATTCGAGCTCATTAATTGCTTTTGCCAGTAAGATTTTTTTGTTAATAAAAAAGGGCACTCCTTTTTATTATTTTCACCCATGTACCATTAGTTACATTTTACGTCTATTACTGTGGGAATAAAACAATTCCTTTATCAGTTCAGTATAAAATCGTTAGCAGTAGTTGGGACGAGGGACAGCGCTTCCTGATCGGCAGCTGTAGTATGAGTAAAATATATGCTTCAGTTGTTCAGAGAATTCATAAAAAAAAAACCACCTGTATCCTCCCCAGATGTTAGACATCTAATAACAACCAAAACCCGCCTGTTTCCTCTGTTTCGGTACCGTCCTCCACTTTGCCGATTTTTCATATTACGAAGGAAAATCTTTTTGAAAATCTTTAAAATCTCAAATTATACAATAACTTTTGGGTTAAGGTAAAATGAGATGTACCATCCGGATTTATTCATTTCTTTTTCCCTTCGTGTTTAGAGTGTGCATCTGCATCACACATGTATCTAATGGATGACTGAATGCGTTGGGAACATAATTAGAGTGTATTACTATTCGAGTAAGGTTGCGAATTTGATCGAAAATTCAAGGATTGGGCAACCATAAGTTTCAGGTAGAAATCTTCTGTCGGCAGCGTCGGCTACTTAAAGTTTATAATTAGTGTGTATTACTATTCCGGTAAGGTTGCGAATTTGATCGAACAAAAAGGGATCGAAAAACTATCGTTGTTTCAGGTATTGCGCTTTCTGAAATTTTCAGCGAAAGCTTCCTTTAAGTACAACCCGTTCAGTAAAAAAAAAAAAATCAATTCAAGGATTGGGCAACCATAAGTTTCAGGAAGAAATCTTCTGTCGGCAGCGTCGGCTACTTAAAGTTTAACCAATGAGGCTAAGACCCCAAAGTCCAGTTACATATCACGTGTTCACTTAAATAGGCCTGAAACACACACGAAAATGCGTAATTCCGGTAGTCTGCTTTCCACAGATAATGGAGTTCATCGAATGATCTTAATCTTTCGGATTTGTGGTACCTCTATGCGCCTACTCCTCTATTCTTAAAATATTTACGAAATACAAAGGTAAGCCATTACCGAAAAATAAGCGCGCGCTTATCTTCTTTAAAGACCTAATCCAAACATTCTGTTTACCTTCTCTTAGGGATCGCATGCCACGGGTTTGTTTAGATTTGAACTCGAATGCCGAGTTGCTGTTTTGGCTCGGGAAAAAACCCACGCGCAACGTCTTCTTTTCTAGATGGCGGAATTTTCCAGGATTGATTAGCAAAGAATTATAAGACCTAACTGATAATTTTTGTATGTCTTCAGAGGTGCCACACTGGTCTTGGTTTTAGAATTTATTTGTATTTGGAATAAACAGTTGGAGCATTAGATGGAAATTATTATTTTGCCCCTTAGCTCCCTACGTGCCATAACAGCTGTCCGGGATAATCGGCTGAGATTTAATCCAGACAGATTTATTTCAAGCCTAGGAAATTTGGTGGGTTTTTTTTCAATTTGCTCATTGTTTTACGGTATTTTGATTGGTTTTGAACATTCATAGTGACAGTAGGGATGGTTAGCATTGTGTGTATGGTAGAAAGACCATTGTTTGTGGCCCGCTTTAATCATGCAAATGCAGGCTTGTTTTCTATCTAAAATCTTCGCGTCTGGATGAATTTTGAGTTGTCGTGCAAGCAGCGCACATTCTGAACGCCATTACTAGAGCCGTGGGGGAAAAGATGCAAAATTCCTTAGAGGGGTCAAAATGTTTCATTGTATTCAGATATCAGATTTAAAAGTAAGCTGCCTTTTCAGTTAAGCTCATTGATTCTATTGATTACTAAGTTGACTGTGTTGGGAACTGCGCTAAACATAAGTCAGCTGATTTTATTCGATCACTTTTAGCATTATTTACTATTCTACAGCCTACAGACCTCATACGATTTTAAGCATCTTATAGCCAATGTTCGACCGAATTTTAACATTTACCATTTTACAAACTCATGTTACATAAAGAATGTGTCATGGCGGTCTAACGGGGACAACCGAAGATGTTGATTTACAAACGACGTGAATAGAAGTATAACAGTCCTGTATGTTTATTTGTTCGTTCTGGCGCAGCAGCAACAGATTTCAAAAGCAGATGACCATATGAGGGAACACCTGGATACTGTCTTCGTCTACAATAAGCCAATGTTAAACAGAAGAGAAGACATAAACGCTAGATAAACGAGCTCTTATTTTTCGTCATGATTTACCTTTGGGGCATGAGGCGACTATATAGTTAATTTTTGTTCTTGTTAAATTGCCGACATTGATGATGATAGATAGGTAGGCTTATTTGCTTTTCAGTCGGAGGGCCATGCCGAAAGTTAAACAGGAAAACACCAAGCACGCAAAAATAAATGGAAAATAAGTTGAAGTTAATTGAAAGTTGCCTAATCTTGTTTGAGTTGACAAGTTGCATCTTCAGTGGAAATGTGATCGTAACAAGATATGGCCCAGGCTGGTTGGCTAGGAATGCAAGATTTTCTTTCAGTTTTTGAAGAAAAAAAATCCGTAATGTTTTTCAACATTTTTTGTATTATTTTTTTTTTTTTTTAAAGTGATGTCTTTTACTTATTTGTTGAAGGCTAGGTTCTACTTTTCAGTAGTTGAGGAAAAGTGCTCGATGAACTTCTGTGGATGCCGATACGGCTTAGTATCATCCCCAGTGGAGGCTGGCACGGTATCGTATCAACCCCCACGAAACTAATTGTCATAACATAACTACCTGTGGGACATAAGAAGATATACATTAGCCTACACACGTTTTCGAGAAAGTTATTGCTAATTACCAGATGAACTTCTGCGGATGCCGGATGCTTTGTATCATTCCCTGTGGAGGCTGATACGGTATCGTATCAAACCTTACGAAACAAATTGTCATAACACACATGTGGGACATAGGAAGATATACATTAGCCTACACACCTGTTAGAGAAAGTCATTGCTAATTACTCAGGGATGATTCGTTGTGCTCATGGGCAGGAAATTAAGGATCCCGTCGTCGCCGAACCGCATCCGGACCTAAGCAAAAAGGTTAGGTATTTTCGAAAAACAACAATAATGGCGCCTTCGGTGAAGGAAAAGATATTAAATTAATTAAATCGATATTAAATAGAAACAACATATCTTGAGTCCCTCTTTAAAATCGCTAATTTCGCTTTCTGTATAAGCGTAGTCACAGACAGAAAAACCTGTCACTCTCAAGTTGGAGCTGTTATATTATGCGTATGTGATGTTTATGCAAGTCGTTTCAACTCCGCTTGAAGTTGTCCAACTTAGACATGGTAACTAAGTCCCCTACATCAACTTGATGACTTTCGAAGTTGTTTGTCTTCTATGCGGAATTTTTTATAGTTACTTGGCTAGTCATCGCTCCTTGTTTGAAGACCCATCACGAACGTCCACTAAACAATGACATACTACCATAAATAGTAGTCTAGAAATTACTCTTAATAATTTTCTGTATCCATTGTCCTAGCTGGTACGAGCAGATTGGACATTTTTTCAACCCGACAGAATGATCTTTGAGAATCAGCCCATCGACACTATGATCAGTTTGGTTGGGAAGCAAGGCTTTCGAATCATCGTACTAGCCTATATATCAAATTTGCTGTACAAACAGATTTGTATGGGGGTATCATGCTCTTGCTGCAAGTTTCGGTGCCACGAAGTATAAGCACCATGCCCAGACGCTGGGGGGACCAGACGTCGGGGCACCATGCCAAAAAATCTCCATGTATTTTCCAGTTTTTTCTCTTATTTCACTGATAGGCTGTTCTTAAATTTATTTATAATACAAATATGAATTTGTACTTAAATATTTATATATATGGATTCTCTCTTCCTTTTCTTTTTTTTCGTTTTAAACCTGGCGAGCTTCTTCGGTCAATCTTCCTACTTCCACTTCTTCCATGCATCTCAAGAATCATTATTATTATTATTAACTTTTTAATTCAGCTTTCGCCATAAACTAACATACAAGTAACAAAAAAAAACACTACGGTACAACATCGACGTGTCTCCAGCAGATGCCTCCAAACTGGTAGGTTATGGAAAACGGGGTTTGCTGCCAGGAGAATAAGACAGTTCTCCGACCGCCATAACCTTACAACCAAAGATGACCGGGCTTTTCGAGCAAGTTCAGCAAAACTGCAGCAACGGTTCTGACAGATGCCTGACTTATGCTCTCTCGAGCCGGCAGACGAATCAGACGCTTAAAAATTCTCTTGTAACAAGCCTCCAGATTACAGTATGACCTGTTAGTACAACGATAACATAAAGCTAGCGCAAAAAACTGGTAGCAATACGTCTTCAACAACCTAATCTTAATTGCACTATTTACAAAACCAAATTTCCATAATAAAACGTTAACGTTAAAACGCACTAGACCTCGCCGGGGTTGCTCTCGGGTCAGAATGGTAATATATTCCGACTCGAGCCCAACTCGGCCGAGGTGATTGAGTATATGGGGAGAAGGAAGCCCGTGAGAACCCTTTCCTTCCACTCCCTCCCACTATCCCTCACCGTCCTTCCGGCATCCAAAACCTTCCTACCTTACCTTATCGCCATAATTGAGGATTGTAGAGCCTGCCGCGTAAAGAGAGACCGTCGGTCATTTGGCATGTTGAGTACTTTGTGAATTCATCTTTGGCGTTGGTAGGAGAGGCACTGACCAGCTTGGTGTCTAAACTTCGTCAACAACCAACTTCATTGACCTTTCTTTCTAGATGAATCAACCTTTCGACATTCCATCGCGCCCGTTCAGAAGGCCACGCCCCCTGCCCTTGTCCCCGCCCCTAATACCCAGCAATGGAAACGCCAAGTTCAGACGTGTAACAAGGGACTGATGGCATTCGCCGTTCTGATTGGTCATTCGCAAAAGCAGGTAAGGCGTTAGATAATAATAGTAGTAATAAGAAACGTAGGCTATTTGTTACTCCCTGTACACACAAAATGTGAGGGTAGTGGAGTAAAAAAGTAAATATAACCGAAAAAAAAATTGAACTGACGAATTAGACATTTGAAGCAACAATCAACAAAACAAACCGAAGAGTCCGTGATACTGTAAGCTTGAGAAGGTAGTTTGTCGTGAATCTCCTGAAGGTTCGTACCAAGCCTATATGAGGAGCTTTATACTTTGGGATGATTCACCTGTTACAACTAGACGAGAGCAAAATTTGCTCTGAACTAAAAAAAGGCGAGGTAGTGACAACTAACAAGAACAGATAGGCAAAAGAACCTCCGTCTCACAATCTCTGTAATACGACCATTCGGAGCTGAATAGATCCCCGATGGCCAGCCCGGTGCAAACAAGCGGAGTTTTCAGCTCATCGCAGTAAAGCCCCGGAGAAGAAAAGTCGAGAGTAAGCGACTGTTGGCCGGGCTCTGGGCATTTAGTTCATTATTAAAAGAACCTGAACCTTAAAGTTCAATCGGCAGATCGAACAATCATGATGCCACATTACCACCCCCTAAAATACAATGTTACATCAGAAATCAGCAGAGTTCTCGGCAACTTATTTTCTCTAACATATCGTTACGCCGTTTTTTGCTGACTGCCATACTCCGATTTACCAGCTTCGACAAATATAAGCGGAGTTTCTTTTTTCTTATCTATCCGTTGTTATTATATACTCCGGATTATTTGCATTGTTGACAGATTTTCATATTAACGGTGTTACCTGAGAATTCCTTGTGAGCTCTGGAATAAGCTGCAAGTAGGTCGGTTATATTTGTACATTTTTGGCAGTGTTGTAACTTTACATCCGGAAAACAAAACTTCTATTCGGTACTGCAAACAACAGCAATCTGCGAGCTACAGAGACGGTTCATTTTAGCAGCTATGGCCCTGTCCTCACTCAGCTCTACAAAAAGATTGATTTCCGTACATGGCCGAGAGTTTCTGAATTTTCGCGCCTTCCAGTACCATGTTCTAAAGTCGTCTCCGCTGATACGCCGAAAAGTCAATGACAAGCGATAACAAGAAAACTGCTTATTTTTGAAGCGCTATCTAGTGAAAGTCAGAAATGTATATGTGTGAAGCATCTTATAAAAATTAAAGCATAGTTAGTGCCCATTGTGCTTTAACATTGTGACGCCACTGCAGAGTCGGGTAATGCACGCCTGCTACGTTTTTTTCCTCCCACTGTGGAGCAGCTAAGAGGGAAGTAGATGGGCGTTGTCTTATTTGTTCTTGATACTACCACCCGCCTACATAGGAGGTAGTTACAACGTCTGAAATAGTACCTACATGATTTGCATTTATCACTGTTTCGCGAACATTCAGATCTGACGAGGACCATTGCCACGAAGGGCCAAAATATCGCTCATGAAGCGTCGTAGCTGACGCATCCGTTGTATGCATTATTTGAATATATGTTTCAAAGTCAGCTTGGGCTCAAGGAATATTTAACATTCAGATCTAGAAAGCCAGTGATAACCTACTTTCGTATCCAAGCAATTTGACCTGCTTTCAGTCCTGCAACAAATTTAATATTTTAATGTAAATAAAGCGAAAGTTGTTCCTAGATAAAAGCAGGTGTTGGAAAAATCAGTAAACTATAAGAAAAATAATTAAAAATAAACTCAGGAAAATAAAAACGTCACTGTGATGGCGTGGCCATTAAGCTTCAAGAAATATTGTAGAGACGATAAAAGGTTTATCGATACTGATTGATACGATAACGATACTGGTTGTCGCGGCTCGGCATAATATTATAAAATGTTGAATTTATTTTGTTTACTTCGAGCAATAGTTAAAAACTTTCCATACTGTAACGCAGGATGTATTGAAAGTGAAATTTAATATTTACGCGGTAGCCTCTTAGCTTAATGCTAACTCAACCTACCTCCGTGGTCTCTCCATCCATTTTAAACCCAGAGACCAGAATTTTTTACGGTACATTCTAACCCCTCTAACAAATCCTCGCTGGTTTTCTGACTTGCCGCGTTTTGCTACGTTCGATGCGTATCACGCTGTCGACGGTTGTTTGCGAGAAGTTTTTCCATCAAGAAAACCGGTTATATAAGTGTTTCCGGTATAAGTCAACGGGTCTCAAAAAACGTTTAAAACAGCCAATGCCCTTGGTAATTAACTGGAAGTTGAAGAGTAAATAGTGCGAGGGGTCCTTTAATGACGGGCCCAAAATACGATTTGCTACTTCAAGTTTAACTGAAAAGGGCAGAGATGAGACAGTCTTGTTACCCCTCACTTATTTACTTAAAGAAGCTTGAAGACCCGATGAAAATGCGTTACTTCGTTGCTCCACTATTCACGAATAATCAATTTTCAAATAGTGGAATTTCCCTGTCAGATTTGTGGTACTACCTGTGTCCTATGCTTGACGAAAAAGCTTTATGATTTTTTTTTGTTCAGTCACTAACCAGTCTTCACCAAGCTTATCACCGTCCACTGAAAAGCCCCGTTTGTGTTCAGATTCGAATATTCCGCGTCATAGTAGAATTTACGCGGTGGGGACAGCCGTAGATATTCTGAACCTCCCTACCAGAGAAGATAGTGGAAAATCAAAAAATCTCTTAGCAGAATCCAAATAACTCGATTTATTCACTTGAATGATGCAAAAATAACTTTGCTTTTCATTTAAACTTTAAAATTTTAATTTCCCATTTCCTGACACCTGTAACTTTTCCTTCCCCCATAACTGTCAGAATATTATGAAAATACTGCGACTTTACTACCTTCAGTTTTTGGGATCCCAAAACGTAAGTGGAGGGATACCTATGACATAGCAAAAGTAGTCCGTCTGTCCGCACGATAACTCTCGAAGGGATTGAGATATTTTGATGAAACTTGGTGGGAGGATCCTTTGGGTCAAAGTACAGGTCAAGTTCTAAGATGGGCTACGTAGCCCTATATTTGAGGGTGGGGGGAGGGGTTCAAATTAAGGGACACACGAAATATTTTTTGAAAGCTATTAAGGTAGTCGATTATGGGGTAAGAAGACATGCTGAGCGCGATGGTGCAAACCATTTTCTTGTCGGACAAGTAGTTCGTCCGGAATCCGGCAAAAACCGGAAAATTTGTCAAAAATAAAAGATTAATCTGAAGTTGATTAGAGGTTCGATTTAAGGATAGTGAAACATGCTGAATCCGAATATGAAAATTATTCGTCGCCGACAAGTAGATCGTCCGGAATCCGGCCATAACCGGAAAATCTGTTAAAAGTAAAAGTTTTATATGAATTTCATTAGGTGTTCGATTTACGGGTAAGAAGGCATGCTGAATTACTGTATGGCAATCATTTTATACCTGTACACATTTCACCACGAATCCTGCTGAAATCGGAAAATTTGTTAAAAGTTGAAGTTTTATGTGAAGTTGATTATGGGGTATGGAGATACGCTGAATCTGTTTTTGAACTTCAATTTGTTTGCAAGACAAGTAGTTCGCCCGGAATTCGGGTGAAACCGGAAATTTGGCAGAAGCAAGGCAGGAACTTTCGTCAAAGTAGACATGACGCAGGCTATAGGGGTAAACTCACATGCTGAATCCATATTTGAACTTCGTCTTCTCCGATGATTACCATTGGACCGCTACAAGACCCGATTGTCTGTAAATATTAAATTTTTGGGATCCCATCGAAACCTTTGGTCTTGTTCTATCTTTGCAACCCAAAAAGCCTGGAAATGAGCCAAGGGTGACCAAGACCTGATTGTGAGGCATAAGGGAATTAACATAAATTAGTCCGCCTAGAAGTGCTGAACAGAATATGGTGAATTACCATTAACTTTAAAATCGCGTCACGAACTCGGGACAGTCCAAAGGTTCTTTTGACATTTCGAAAAGGATGCGGAACGGTGTCTACTTGTTTACGCGAATTATTCGCGAGCGCGCTATTGAGTTGTGAAGGAAAACAAACTTCCCTTCGGGTGACAGCCTTGTGATAGGCTGCCAAGTGTCATCACATAAACAGGAGTAAACTCGCCAAGTACAAATGACATACATACAAATTCATTTTCTGGGGGGCGAGGGCCGGAACTAGGAAATTAGTTAAAAATCTTGATTTTCGATATATTAGTTGCGGTTTTGCAGATACCATGGCATCGTTTTTGCAGATACCATGGCATCTGTTACCACGGTAACTGAATCTGCAGTTTGTCGTTTTTGCAGTTACCGTGGTATCTGATGCACGGTTGCTCTGCAAAAATGACTATTGCCGAGATTGCACTTTTCGAAGTCATCCCAAAAGAAAACTGATATCCAGTTACATCACTAAGTGCTAAACTTCTTTCTCACCAATTTGACAAAATTTGATGAAAGTGAGATGACTTTTCAGAGACCACGATCAATTACCACGGTCGGACCGTGGTATCTGAATATCAGATACAACGATAACTGGCCAGATACCACGCCAACTGCAAAAACGCCTTTTGACCGTTGTATGAGATACCACGGTAACTGCGAAAACGACTTTAGACCGTGGTATCAGATACCATGGTATCTGCAAAAACCCAAATATTATATTCCAGCTTTTTTTTATGTACAAGAGTTGTTGCTGGAAAGTTGAGAATTATGATTTTTTTTTGTCAGTACTATTAGTTATTTCAGTTTGCTCATCTGCAGCGCAAGCCATTATGGTTTTGTTTTTGCTACAAAGTCTGTTGTTTTACTATTGTAAGTTTTGTTATTCATGTTTAGCTAAAATAAAAGGTATAGCCTATAAAACAATGGCATAGACCGGGAAAGTCGGGTTTGATGTCCAAGGTCCTCGTGAGGCTGTTGCTGGGAAAAACGAACCTGCAATAAATAAATGAAGCTTCTATCATCTATAAGCATCTTATTTTGGCACATTCCGCACTTATCTGTGGACGGATTCGTGTTCACCAAAATAGGATACTTATATTTGCTAGAAGCGTCATTTATTTATTGGAGGTTCGTTGCTTCAAGCAACTGCGTGACAAGGACCCTTGCCAAGAACGGCCGAAATATAGCTGACGAACGTCGTAGCCCGATTTTTCTGTTTTGAGCCGTTGTTTAATATATGTTTCCCGGTCATCTTCGGCTGAGGAGTATATATAAAATAAATATAAACAAAACCTAATGAGTAGACGGAAATAAGCCGCCTTTCGGCCTAAATCCCAGTAGAACTTCCGTCAAGCAAAATTTTCGAATTTTCGCACCGCCTTTGTAATATCCTCAGACACGATCTTTATTAGTCGCTGAAAATTACGATGTGTGGCACCGCTCTCTGTTTTAATGTCTTTACTAAAGCACACATGGCATCATTTTTATCTCTCCGCTGATTTATACTTGCCCTTTAGCTTATCTTACTATGAAAGTTTATTATAATTAACACTCAAGATTTCCATGTAAACCAAACCAAGTAGAGGGCTTGGTCGGTCTTATTCAGTTCAATTCAGTTTATTTCTAGAACGGAAAGCGGACAAGCTGAATATTCGTTTGTTCGTCAATAAATATATACCGTATATACAATTTAAAATGTGGGATTCGATCGAGGGAAAGTCAAATATGTGTGATCAAGGCGTCGATTTTTTCTGAAACTGTTTCTGTTTACCTAGCTAAAAAAAAAATTGTTGGTCAGGTGTGTATCCTAAAATTGGCGATTAAAAATTTCGGAATTATCTTTCACTTATTTCTTCTTCGTTTTAATGTCCGAAAATTAATAAAATTAAAACATTTATAATTAAAGGACTTGAGTCCCTCGGGAGCTCGTTTGGTAGAGCGGTCGCATGGTAACCCGATGAAAACTTTGTATGATAGTTTTACGAAAAAGTTGCATTTAATACTATCATTTAATGTGCCTCAGACTCAGAGATGGGCGAATTCGAATCCAGGATTCGTCCTTTCGGCCGGATACTAATACTGATTCGAATCTTCTGCTTGTCAGGCTGGATCGGATTCGGACTCGGATTCCAAATCGTCAATATTACGAATCCGCTCAAATTTTTAGTCTACATCCTTCCAGTTTCCGTTTACCGAGTTTACACTGTGAGCTAAGGCAATACAGCTTTTTGGTCTGTGCCAGCAACCATCCTCATTGATCTACTACGTTATCTGATTCCCTTAGATATCAGTGTTTGTTGTCACCTCTGATCAAGAAGTCTGGTAAATATTACATTTTTGGGATCCCATCGAAACCTTTGGTCTTCTTCTTTTGGGATGACTTCGAAAAGCGCAGTTTCGGCAATTGTCATTTTTGCAGAGCAACCGTAGTATCAGATACCACGATAACTGCAAAAACGACTAATTGCAGATCCAGTTACCGTGGTAACAGATGCCATGGTATCTGCAAAAACGCAACTGTTGATTCCTCACCCATGTCCGTCACATCAGTGAAATCCTGTTTCGTTGTTCAAGCTGTAACCTGGTTTGTCGAAGGGTTCTTAGTTTTATCTATAGCCTGAAGAGCATCCTTAGCAAGAAGGGTCGATAGCCCACTGGAATAAATCCCAGCTGACGTATCCGTTTAGCACCATCATACATACTTGTGATTCGCAGTCATCTTGGGGTGACGATACTCAAGCCAGATTTGTATCCTTGACAAAATATCACTTTACCCAGAACTTGGCACAAACATTTCAACATTTCCTCACAGAAAAACAATCGGGCCACATTTTCGAAATTTGTTTTATTAATTGATTAAATTTTTTTCAACCTGGGCAGTGTGATTAAGAATATGTCTGGGCGAGCATCCCCGTCATCAGATCTGACATTAAGACGTTCGTTATTATTCTAATCGAGATCGAAAATATGGCTTCCAGCATTTTGGCACTTCTACAATTCGAGATACAATTACACTTACGAGTGTTCGTGATGGCCGGCTCAAGGGCTTCGTCACTCGGATTTTTAGTGTACCTGTTGCTATGGCTGGGCGCAATGGTCCCCGATGGAAGTTCTGTCGGATTCCAGTCGAATTTCCTTCGGTTCCAGTTGATTTTTGTCGGTCCCTAGTTAATTTGGAAACATTCGGAACTGGCCGAACGTTTAGCACGCCGAAATCCCAAGCGAGGAGTCCCTGGTTCGAGTCTCGGTTGCGCCAACAGTTTGGTTTGGGGCGTAGCCCTGTAAGACAAGCCAAAGTCCACCCAGCTTCGAATGGATACCTGGAGAAATCTGGGGAAGGGGACAGGAATGGTGTGCGAAAGCACCGGGATGGCGGGCCCCCAACCGCCCATTGCACTTCCTGGTTGAGCGCTGAGAATCGGAGATCAGCACCGCCAGTTATGCCTGTATAGGCTGATGCTGATACCTTACCGTACTTAACCTAATTCGGAAACATTGCGTTTGTGTTGTCTAGATCATCCGCATTCAAGTCATTAGCTCAAGCGAGGTTCCGTAGGACCATAGAATAATCGACGGGTTATTCACAACTCGGCACTTGGTGTACACCAAGGCTCCCACCAAAGGCTCACCTTTCTACGCTTGTGCTGAGTTTAATGTTCTAACACGTGACAACCGGTGCCGGGCACTTGGTGCACACCAAAAGCGAGAGTGGGCAACCTCTCGAGGATGATCAAGTGGCGCGATTCGGGAATTTACTGCTTGACGATGCCAAATTAGCCCATCTGAAAAATCAAAGAAAAACACAAATATATTGTATGACACTTCTATCTCTTTCAGGAATTTGTTTTGAGCTTTTATACCATTTCTGCTCAACAGTTCTCCATATTTGTTAGAAGAAAAATTGCGTCAGCTAAGCACGATGATTGTTTTTCCGCCATTTCCACCATATCAGTCAACTCCTTGGCTGGTAGAGACCAGTAGAGGTCTCTGCTATAGCTCAAATTATGAATGCTTCTCTAAATCAAATGGTAACCGGGAGTGATCAACTCCTCGACCAGCTTTTCATCCCGCCAGATACGAATCCAGATATGGTCAAAAAGAGTCCTAATGACCAGACAAGAGGCGTCGCCCATGTAGAGAGAGATTTCCGTACATTTTAACTTTTTGTAGTCTTGTGCTTTTGGAGTAATCTGTTTTACTTCACGCGCTGACGCGTTCTACAAGTTGAGTGGGTGTTCGTTTCCGTTGGGAGTTATTTTAAAGACGGTCTCAAAACAAGCTGTTTCTGCCTGAAGCCAATTTTAATATCTATTTCCTGACACCTGTAAATTTTCCTTACACCGAATTATCACAATGTTTTGGCAAAACCGCGAGTACCTTCGCTTCCTTCAGTTGTAAATTGCAGAGTCTCTAACCCCCTTGCTGATCGCTCATCACTCTTTTCGAGCATTAAAGTTTAACTGAAAAGGGCTGGGATAGGACAGTCTAGTTACCCATCACTTATTCACTTAAATTGGCTTGAAGACCCGCTGAAAATGCGTTACTTCGTTGTTCCGCTATTCACGAATAATCGATTTTCAAATAGTGGAATTTCCGTGTGATTTGTGGTACCTCTATGCGCTTGTATTTTTGTTGTATGCCTTACGACAAAGATTTAAGATTTTTTTTTTGTTTAGGCACTAAGCAATCATCACCAATCTCACCACTGCCTACTGAATAGCCGCGTTTGTGTTGAGATTAAAATTTCCCGCGTCATAGTAGAATTTTTGCTGTGAGGACGGCCGCGGATATTCTAAACGTCATAACTAGAGCAGATAGTGGAAAAAAAAATCCCTTTGCAGAATCCAAATAATTCAGTTTATTTAATTAAATGACACAAAAATAAGTTGGCTTTTTAGTTAAGCTTTAAGTGATATCGAGATTCCTACATTTCCTACCATGAGCAGTAAAAATGATTATCTGTGAAAAAATTAGCAATGGTATATTTTGATTTTTGTAGATGTATAATTGTAAACAGTTGATAATCGGTAATATTTTTGATAAGTTTTCTTTTTTTTCTGTCTTCATCTGAATGGGTTTGCTTTTTGAGGACAGGAATGTTTGATACTGAGGGGGACCCACAACAGGTGGTGGATTTGAAGACTGAATTGGGATTAAGAAGCCATGTTTGTGTACGGACTTTAAGTGGTAAAATGATCTTCGGACGGGATTGAACCTGCGACCTTTGGACGAACACGATCCTACACGCCAACTCACTGCACTACCGAGTAGCTTGTGAATAAATATTCCTTCAGTCCAAGCTGACTTGCGAATCATATTTGATAGTGCAAAGCGGGAACACGTCAGCTGAATTTTATTGGAGCTATATTTCGGTCCTTCTTGGCAAGGGTCCTCTTCAGGCTCAAAATGATTTTACCACAAGTTCGTATTTCCAAACTTGAGCGGCTTTGAGCCTGAAGAGGACCCTTGCCAAGAAGGGCCGAAATATGGCTCCAATAAAATTCAGCTGACGCATCCGTTTTGTACTATCAAATAGCTTGTGAATATAGTTCGGAAACCACTAAAATCGACAGAAAGAAACGGGACCCAAACAGTTCAGTTTTCCAAGCCACGGGGTGGGCTAACTCTACGTGCCGATAAAGAATCGCCGGGTACATAGCCGAAGAGCCGGGAGCGTCACCGCAGCTGTCCCGAACGAAAGCCGTTTATTGGTTGACGCAGGATTTGAGTCATCGTTCAGAGTACAAGAAAAAAAAAATAAACAAAAGATCATAACAAATATAGCTTAAAGATGGCCATCCATAAATGGGTACAATAAAAGCAAAAACCGTCCGGTCCCAAGAACTAGCAAGTAACCGCCTCAGAAAAAAAAAATGAAAAGGCGAACACGACCAACAAACCGTGGATACTCAAACGACAAACCGCCAATACTATTAAAGGACACCTGAACGATGAAACCATACTTGAACACACCATGGAGAATGCATTTACAGACATGGCCACGGAGATCATTCTTCTCCTGAGTGTGACGTTTTCAAAATAGGGATGTTCGTTTCTGGAGGTTTGCACATGCAGACTCCAAGACAAAAAGCGCAATTCATTCAAATCTTGTACAGCGCTGGCCGGATCGTATTGGAATTTCTTCTAGATATACGTTTGGGCTTAACTGGTTAAAAAATATTCCAGAAGAAGGGTTGACTGGAGACATTTGTTCATTTCTAAAATTGTTCGGTACTCAAATAAGGACAGATGCAAAATGGAGCAAAAATCATAGCTTGGAAACACTTGGGTTTTCTGCAGGCAATGTTAACGAAAGTCATACAGATAGGGATGATACTTGGTACTCTTCATTCAGGTGTCTTTTAAAACAAAAAACAATACTTATTACTTAATATGTCAGTACGCTATCAAAAGTCTTTCTGTGATAAGAGATGAAGCTAATGTTTTATGAGAGGGCAGCTTTAGCTATCGGTAGTGAGAGTTGAATGTTTTTTGTTTTTTTTTAGGTGGACAGTCTGAAAGAAGAGTTGAAGACCCTTGCCGTTCAGAAGAGCAGCTTTGAGCGCCTTCAACGCGAAAAAGGTAAGACAAAAAATACACCGTCCGACTTCAGCGGAAGTCTTTTTTCTAAGGTGCAGCCAACTTCTATAGCGTCGGGAGGGCTCGGATCATGCGGCGAAAACATCCATCTGCTATTTGCCCTTTGTTTTCCTTTGTTGTCTGGTTTTTTCTGTGTTTTTATGGCACTTGAGCATATTCAAGCATACTCAGTGCCATATAGCGACTGTAATTTCTGTCGGTCTGTCGGTCTGTCGGTCTGTCCTCGGTTTTGCTAGTTTGGGAACTTCTGCATAAGCTAGGACGATGGAACTTGGCAGGTATTTCAGGGACTCGACCAGATTAACTTACAAGTGATCACTTCCCCGATCCAAATTTCCCCGGATCCGGGAGTCCGGAAACAGGAACAAGGGTAGCAAATGGGGAGCAAGAAGGAAATGCCCTGATGTTGTATCGATCCAACGACCTCTTTCATGGAAGCCACACATGCTAGCTTAAAGCGGCATTCGACCTTGTATTTAAAGCCGAATGCACGAACAGTTACAGTTTAAGGATTGAGATGCGCCAAGAACAAACGCTTCGGAGTGGAGGGATGGGAAATCCGGGAACTCGTAACGTGCATAACTTTAGAACGGGTAATCGAAGATGCATTAAACGTGACGTATGTCAAGAAAAAATGCTTCAGATGCTCATTTTCAAATCCGGACCAGATCCGATAACTGGGGGGGGGGGGGGGGGGTCCGGAGGCTGGAGGGGGGCATCGGGAATCTCGTGAAACGCTTCCACATAAGCTAGGGCAACGAAAATTGGCAGGCATATCAGGAAACCGACCAGAATAACTTGGAAATAATTACTTCCCCGATCCGGCCATCGTGGGGGGAGTGGAGGGATCGGAAATCCGGAAAGTAGTAACATGCATAACTTTGGAACGGGTACTCGGCCATGCATGAAACTTGACATATGTCAAGGACAAGTGTTTCGTTTGTTGAGTTTCAAATCCGGACCAGATCCGCTGGGGGGGGGGGGGCTGGAGGGTGGCACCGGAAATCTCGTGAAACGCTTCCACATAAGCTAGCACAATAAAACTTGGGAGGCATATGAGGGAACCAACCAGATTAACTTGGAATTAATAACTTCCCCAATCCAGCCATCGCGGGGGGAGGGGTGGAGGGATGGGGAATCTGGAAACAAGCCAAATGCCCAACTTTGGAATGGATAATCGGACATGCATGAAACATGAACAAGTGTCTCAGATTTTCAATTTCAAATCTGGACCAAATCCGAAAACTGGGGGGGGGGGGGGTAGAGGAGGGGACCGGAGTTCTCGTGAAATGCTTAGGATCGAGGGATCGTTATGGAACTTGAAGGGAAAAACAAGCATTAACCCTAGATAGTTTATTGACAAAACAAGACCGGATCGTGTCACAGTAAAGGGGGTTGGAGGGGTTTTCCCGGAATTCCGGTGATCACGAGTTAGGGTACTTCCTCATGTACAAGAACCATGAAACTTGACAGACATATTAGGTACTCTTCCAGGTCAAATTGAAAATAGTCCCTTTCGCGATCCAATGATCGTGGGAGGAGTGGAAGGATTGGGAATCTGGATTCTAGTGACATGCATAACTTTGGAACGGGTGATCAGACGTGCATGAAATTTGCCACGTGTCAAGAACAAGTGTCTCAGATGATCAGTTTCAAGTCTGTAACGGTTCCGATAACTTGGGGGGGAGCCCTTGGGGGGTGTCGGAAATCTCGTGAAACGCTTAGACTCGAGAGATCGGAATGGGACTTGGAGGGAAGAACAAGCATAAGCCGTAGATACATTATTGACAAAACAGGACCGGATCGTGTCACAGTGGGGGGAGTTGGAGGGGGTTTTCCACAATTCCGATGGTCAAGATTTAGGTTAGTTCCAGATGTGCTATGACCGTGAAATTTAGCAGGCATATTAGGGACTCTATCAGATTGGCTTAAAAATAGTCCCTCCCCCGATCCGATCATCGTTTGGAAGAAGAAACAGTTGTCAATGAGTGGTATAACCATTTCAGAGTTACTAGATCAAGCCCATTTTCTGATGAAACGAATATCGGGAGAGAGATCCAGCCTCGAAAACTGCAAACCGTATCTGACAAACATTCTAACTGTTCTTACAAGTGCCAGATGAGCTTTCAGCTCTTGTTCTGCTTTCTTTCTGTGACTTGCCTTTGTTTTTGTCTTTCCTTGTTGTATGATCTTTTTCTGTGTTTTTTTATGGCACTTGCAGCCTCTGGCTCAAGTGCCATATACCGATCGCAATTCCGCCTGTCGGTCCGTCGGCCTGTCGGTCGGTTCCGTTTTTTTTTATTGTCACACTTTTTCGAGTTTTCAGATATGCTAGGACAATGAAACTTGGCAGGCGTATCAGGAACCCGACCAAACTAACCTGGAAATGATCAGTTTCCCGATCCGACCATCTGCGGGGTACTGGAGGGCGGTGGAAACTGGAAAATTGAGGGCAGTTTGTCACACTTTTTCGAGTTTGGGTACTAACAGATGTGCTAGGACGATGAAACTTGGCAGCCATATGAGTGACCCGACCAAACTAACTTCCCGATCCGACCATCTGGGGGGGGGGGGGTGGAGGGCGGGGGAATCCGGAAAATTGAGTAGCGTGTAACTTTCGAACGGGTTATCGGATTGGAATGAAACTTGATAACTGAATAGATGATATATCTCTGATGTCCCGTTTGAAGTCTGGATCGGATTCGACAACTATGGGGGAATCGGGGGGGGGGGGGGGGAGACCGGAAGTCTCAAGAAACGGTTAGAATGGAGGGATCGGAGTGAAACTTGCTGGAAAAAACAAGCGGCTGCTCTAGATAAATCGTTTACGTAATTGGACTGGATCCGGACACTTGGGGGGGGGGGGAGTTTCCCGGAATCTTGGTGAATGGCGGTTTTGGGTACTTGTACGATGAAACTTGGCAGGCATATCAGGGACCCGATCAAATTGACCTGGAAATAAAAGTTTCCTCGATCTGATAATCGTGGGGGGGAGGGGGAATCCGGAATATTGATTCATGTGTAACTTTGGAACGGGTGATAGGATTCGAGTGAAAATTAATAATTGAACAGAGGACATTTCTCTGGTGATCGTTTTCGTGTCCGGCCCGGATCCAAAAACTATTGGGGGGGGATTACGTGACCCGCTTGTACTGGAGAGATCAGGGTGGAACTTTGTGGGAATAACAAGCAGCTGCTCTGGATAAATCATTTACAGAACCGACAAAACTTGGCAGGCATAGCAGGGACCCGATCAAACTGACTGGAAAATAAAAATTTCTTGATCCGATAATCGTGGGGGGGGGGGAGTGGAGGGAGGGGGAAACCGGGATATTGAGTCATGAGTAACTTTCGAATTTGGTGATCCGATTCGAGTGAAGTCTAGTAACCAAACTAGCTTGGAAATAGTCTGCTTCTCAATCCGGCCATCTGGAGGGGGGGGGTAGGGCGGGGGAATCCAGAAAATTGAGTAGTGCGTAACTTTCGAAAGAGTGCGGGTTGGAATGAAACTTATTAATTGAATAGATTAGATATCTCTGATGTCCCATTTGAAGTCCAAACCGGATTCGACAGCTATGGGGTAGACCGGAAATCTCGAGATACGGTTAGAATGGGGGGATCAGAGTGAAACTTGCTGTGAAGAACAAACATCTACTCCAGGTAAATCGTTTTATACAATTGGACTGGATCCAGAAACTTGAAGGAGGGGGGGGGGGGTCCCGCAATTTCGATGTTGGCGGTTTTGGGGATTTTCACGACGAAACTTGGCAGGCATATCAGGGACCTGATCAAACTGATTTGGTAATAAAAATTTCCTCGATCTGATAATCGTGGGGGGAGTGGAGGGAGGGGGAATCTGGAATATTGAGTCATGCGTAACTTTGGAACGGGTGATCGGATTCGAGTGAAATCTAATAACTGAACTAAGGACTTTTCTCTGGTGATCTTTTTCATGTCCGGACCGGATCCGACAACCGTTTGGGGGGGGGGGGGGGGGGAATACGTGACCCGCTTAGACTGGAGAGATCGGGATGGAACTTTGTGGGAATATCAAACAGATGCTCTGGATAAATCAATTACAGAACCGGATTGGCTCCGGGTACTGTGGGGGGAGTTGGAGGGCCTGGAATTCCGGTGATCGCGAGTTAAGGTACTTCCAGATGTGCTAGGACGATGAAACTTTGCTAGAATATTAGAGATTCGACAAGATTGCCTTAGAATTCGCTACTTCCCAAATCCGACTATTCCTTAAACTATCAATCTTTACCGCAAAGTAAGAAAAATATTTGTAAGCAAGATATACATTTTGGTGATCCGCATGAGCCCATTCTCATTTTTGTCTCAAGGGCTTTGCTTATACAAATGAAGTTCTAGCTCCCTTAGAGTGCGCATCTTAACCGCAAAGTCGAAACTTACTTTTGATCAAACAATACATCGAACCCATCCAAGTGGCATATGAGCTTACAGCTCGTGTTGTTTTTTCCTACTTTCCTTTTTGTATAGCCCATCTTTTTCTCTTTCCTGTACGATGGGTGAAAAATAAACATTACATTACATTTGCATTACATAAATTATATTATTGCCTGAAAATAGTTCAGGTTCATTTTTTTTTAAGTATGAGTAATGGCATAACTTCGTTAATATCTGGTAGGGCCCCGAAGCCAGAAAACATTAAAGCAAAACTGAGGGAATCATGATAAACAGATTGTAACAACCGATAATCCGGCGTCAAAGTACAAGTAATCCACGCAAAGAGAAATAGACACCACCGGCATTCTGAAGCAACCCAAAGTTCGACTGCGCTAAAGTCTGAAAAAAATAGTACTTGATCAGAAACTTATTTTCTGTTTTGAATAAAAAAAAAAAACAAGAGCTGTAAGCTCATATGGCACTTGCAAGCATATGGTTTAAGTAATACCCCAACAAGAAAAAATTAAGTGGGCTGAAAATTCAACCCATGGTTTCACTTTAAATATAAATGTAGGAGACAGAAAGCAAAAGGAAACAAGAAGGAAAACAAAAATTGGCAAGGCTGAGTCAAAGGATGGAAGTGATGGTCAAAAGTTAATTTTTTACTTTTCGGTTAAGAAGCGCACTTTAAGGGTGCTAAAAATTGATTTCTAAGCAAAATCCTTGAGGCAAAAAGGCTCATGTGCTCATGGCGATCTTGAAAAAGTAAATTTTGCTTAAAAGTATTTTTTGTATTTTGCGGTTAAGATGAGTTCTTTAAGGAATCGTCGGGTTGGAGAAGTGATGATGTCTAACCCAGTGATGTCAAGTTTCTAATGCTCCAGCAAAGTTTGATCGTCCTAGCACATCTGGGAGTACCTTAACTCACGATCACTGGAATTCTGGACACCCCCCTACAGCCCCCCCCCCCCTTGGTACCCGAATCCGGTCCGATTCTGTCACTAATGCACCTAGGACATCTGAGAAATGAGTTCTTTCAAGATATCAAGTTTCATTAAGATCCGGTAACCCGTTCGAAAGCTGTGCGTGCCACTAATTTCCGGATTCCGCCGTCTCCCCCTTCCCCCACGACGGTCGGAACGGGCGGGTGACTGTTTCCAAGTTAATCTGGTCGGGTCTCTGGTATGCCTGCCAAGTTTTATCTTGCTAGCCCACCTGGAAGTACATCAACTATGGATCGCCGGAATTCCGGAACCCCCCTCCAAATCCCACCACAGTGTCCGAATCCGGTCCATTTCTGTCAGTTATTTATCTAGAGCTTGTGCATGCCCCTATTTTCTGGATTCCGCAACCTCCCCCTCCCCCCACGATGGTCGAATCGGGCATGTGACTATTTCCAAGTTAGTTTGGTCGGGTCCCTAATATGCCTACCAAGTTTCATCGTCCTAGCGTATCTGGAAGTACCCTAACTCGCAAACACGGGACTGACCGACAGACCGACGGAAAAGTGATCGGTATATGACACTTGGCCGGAAGGCAAGTGCCATAAAAATCGAAGGTCTGTAAAATAAAGATTTTAGTGTTATTTCTAAATGTTAGTTAACAAAAACGTTTGGTTCTTATCGTTATTAAGGAATAAAAATATATTATGGAATTTGCATGATATTTTTAAAAATTCAGTCAAATAAAAAAAAAAAATAATGTCGAGTCCCCTGTGCTGGAACTTGGAAGGTAGACGAAGACCTACGTGAGACAGAAGATTTTCCCAGTCGTTTCTTCTCTTCCAGCGTGGGCGTAGTTTATCGGTTCTTCCGTGGGTGTTGGCGTAAAATCCAAATGAGACAAAAACATAGTTCGTGTTTGGCGAACTGTATGATGAAATGGTATTTGTCAAACTTTTTTTCGGTCCGGAAACCGCATTTTAGGTGTCCGGCAAGAAAGAGATTACATCATGTAACTGCTGGGGAGCAGGGCCCAAATAAGGTTCAGTCATATTAAAGGACACCTGAACAGTGAAACCATACTTGAACACACCATGGAGAATGCATTTACAGACATGGCCACGGAGAGCATTGTTCTCCTGAGCGTGACGTTTTCAAAATATGGAGGTTCGTTTCTGGAGGTTTGCACACGCAGACTCCAAGACAGAAAGCGCAATTCATTCAAATCTTGTACAGCGCTGGCCGGATCGTATTGGAATTTCTTCTATATATACGTTTGGGCTTAACTGGTTAAAAAATATTCCAAAAGAAGGGTTGATCGGAGACATTTGTTCATTTCTAAAATTGTTCTGTACTGAAATAAGGACAGATACAAAATGGAGCAAAAATCATAGCTTGGAAACACTATTTCGTGTTTGGATTGGGTTTTCTGCAGTCAATGTTAATGGAAGTCATACAGATAGGGATGATACTTGGTACTCTTCATTCAGGTGTCCTTTAAAGAGATTTAAACGACCAGTAATCCGGCGTAAAAGTAAGCTATGTTAAGTTAATGAATATGAATATATTTAATAGCCAATTGGCCGTACAAAATACATGATGGTTACAATACACTTTACATCACTCAATACTTATCTTTATTTATCTAATACACTCTTTAAGAATTAGTATATTTTAAGTATCTTAGCTTTATAGAAGGTCATTTATTCGTACTACACAAACTACATAACATAAATAATAACGCAAGAAACAAGACCCCCTGAAGCTATCTTGTTGGGGATCCACTACCTATACCTATACGAACCAACACTGAAAAATTCACATTAAAATAGTTACATCACACTGCAAGCATAAATAAACTACACATACAGAAAAATATTAACGGCAAAAAAGAAAGAAAGATACACTGAAAAGAAAGAAAAAGAAAAGGAAGGAAACAGTGGAGAAAAAGAAAAGGAAGGAAATAGTGTATCCGCTAGCCTTTCATAAAGTAATATTTGCGCATGACTTGTTGACCACACGACATGCCAAGATTAAAGGACCCCTCTTGCTTCGAGTGATGAGGGGCTGGGCCATGTTCTCTTGAGATGTGAGGAGCTTTCTAATGTAAGGGGTACTCTTTTTCAGAACGGGGGGGATGAGCTACTTCTAGGTATCCTTAAGTCTACGACTGCCAGGTCTATAGTGTGTTTTGACAATATGATAGAAAAAGTTATTAGTTTAGTGGAAAGAATCATGTGAGGTTGTTTGTTATTTGAGATTGTTTTTTGTATTGTTTTTTCTGTTATGGCTTAATAGCTTTCAAATACAGATATATATATATATATTCTTCTTTCTTCTTCCTTGTGTTTCTTACATTAGACTTTCCAGAGCTTTTTCGGCCCGAATTTTGCCAGTCACGCAACGCAAACTTCGGCGAAATCTTCAGGGTCCGCCGACAACTCTGTCATGCATATAAGGACACGAGAAGATTCTAAATGTTGTTTTTCTTTTTCAAAAACATGGTAGGCCATCAGCTCTATCTTGGTTTTCGACTTGTCTTGTTTTGCTTGGTTTTCCCACTTCTTAACCGTGGCGCGTTCAGTTTTCAAATGTTTTGCGTCCAGCCCTTGCGTCGGAGAGCTTGAAGGATGGATAGAATCGAAAAGCGATATTCCTGAGCCACTTCACCGTGAAAAGATCGTTTCTAGTAAGAGTTCTGCCTTAAAGACCTAATCCATACATTCTTAGGGATCGCATGCCACGGGTTTGTTTAGATTTGAACTCGATTGCCGAGTTGCTGTTTTGGCTTGAGAAAAAACCCACGCACAACGTCTTCTTTTCTAGATGGCGGAATTTTCCAGGATTTATTAGCAAAGAATTATAAGACCTAACTGATAAAAGATTTTCCTATTTAGATGAACTCCTCAGAGCAATCAGCACTCTTAACGAAGACCTCGTGAATGGTCGTAACGAATACAGCCGCACAGTTGCAGAGTTTCAGCAGCAGAAAATAGAAACAGAGAGGCGTAAGTACCATACTATTTATATACATGGTAGGCCCACACAACGGTACATGGTATAGATTTGAGTGAATGTATTATAACTTATCTTGACTTTTGTTGATCGAAATTGGTTGTCGTTAGAACGAGAATGTTTAATGCCTGAAATCTTGTCTGGTCTAGACGATAGACGACATATGCAGGTTGGGTTTTTGGGATCCCAAACTGTAAGTGGAGGGATGCCTATGACATCGCAAAAGTTGTCCGTCTGTTAGCACGATAACTCTCAGTGGTTAAGATATTTCGATGAAACTTGGTATAACGATTCTTTGGGTCAAGGGTAAGGTCAAGTTTGTAGATGGGCTTTGTAGCCCTACGTTTAGGGGTGGGGGAAGGGGTTTAAATTAAGGGGCAAACAAAATATTTTTAAACAGCTAATGTGATAGTCGATTATGGGGTAAGAAGACATGCTGAACACGATGGTGAAAACCATTTTCTCTGTGGCTTATAAAGGTATATCTAAACTTGGTTTTCTCTGCTGATTAGCCTGGCGAAGACTGGATCTGGCGAAGACAAGACCCAATTGTCTGGATCAAATATTAGATTTTTGGGATCCCATCGAAACCTTTGGTCTTGTTACGAATGAAAAGCCGAAGGGTAGAGTAGAAATTAAGAAGTCCAGATTTTGATACAGACAACTTCATTTACTGAGTGCTCGTAATCTGTAACTTTCGATTCCACTGTTTTATGTTACTTTCAGTCCACATTTTACCCTTGGTCTAGTGTTGTTAGGGTAGTATTAGACTCCATTTCTTTGGAACTAAGTTGTCCAAACATAGCTAGCTTATTGTTTTAGAGTTAGCAGTTATATTTTGTATCCTTGGTGTTTTGATTAGCTAATTTTAATTATCTTTTGAAAAAACATAACTAGCCCACACACGTCCTAGAATAGCGTTATAAGTGCGCGTGTCTTCAGTCACCCTTAACCATACTATAGGGCTGTGTAGATTGGATTGTGATTTACGATGCGTTCACATGCAATGCGTGACGAAAGTTTGATACGCAATTAATGAGCATACTTGGGTGGTGAACCATTGGTCTGTTACGGCCATTTTAAGAAAATAGTTCTTTCATCCCCACATGACCAATGGCCCGTCAAATTTAATTGGGAAAGAAATAAAAAATATATTTGCGCAGGAGATTCCGAACTCCGCTATTAAAGCACAACTCTTCCTAGAAATGATCTTTTCCCTATATAATGGATCAGAAAAAACGTTTAAGAAAATACCATTACACTCCACCTGAAACTAGCGATTCTGTTGTTAGCGCTTGGCGATAACATCCAGCCTTCCTCCTCTCCGACGTGACGGCTGGGCGCAAAAGATTTGAAAACTGAACGTGCCTTGGTTAAAAAATGGGAAAACTAAGCAAATAAAAGAAGTAACAAACAGGAAATGATCACATCCTTATGTGTGAAAGAGTTGTCAGCGGACAATCAATTTTCCGGCAAACTTTTCGTTGGGTGACGGGTAAAACTCGGCAAGGCAGAAAAAGCGCTAAAAATTCGTAGTTACGAAACGGAACAATGGACAAAGGTGGGGATTTTAGAAGCTTATAATTCCATATGGGAGCTAAGTATATTATAAAAGGCAGAATAAGCAAGAGGGGTCCTTTAAAGAATGACTGAGTGTTTTTTTTCTAACTCGGCTTAAAGCACAACTCTTACTAGAATTGATCTCTTCAAGATTAAATGGTTCAGAATAATGTTTTTTAAAATACCATTAATTAACACGTGAAATTGGCGGTTTTCTTGTTAGCGCTTGTCGACTTTGTCCAGCCGTCCTCCCGTTCTTCGTCGTGGCGTAGTGGAAAACCAAGCAAAACAAAAAGACGTCTTAAATAGGAGACGGACCTGATGGTCTAGCATGTCTTCCAAATTGAACAAGACCAAAGTTTTCGATGGGATCCCAAAATTCTATATTTGATGCAGACAATTGGGTCTTGTCTTCGCCAGATCCGATCTTCGCCAGACTCCTTGAACATTTTTACTATTAAAATTTAGAAACAGATTAAGGCCAAATATTTAATCATCTTATAAAACCAGGTTCAGAAATGGATTCACCATGCGAGTTTACCCGTGTAAGTCATATCAATTTTGACGAAACAGATCGAAACTTCCTTCCTTACTTCTGTAAATTTTTCGGTTTCTGCCGAATTCCGGAACTACTTGTCCGGCGAAAAATAAAGCTATAAAGCTCAGAAACGAATTCAGCAATTCCCCTTACCCCTATATCGAACATCTGATTCAATAAAAATTTTACTTATAACAAACTTTCCGGTTCAGCCGGATCCCGGGGCGAACTATATGTGCGGGTAAAAAATGATTGTCATATACGGATTCAGCATCTCTTCTTCCCCCTAAATCGGTCATCTAATCAACTACAAATAAAAGCTTTGCTTTTAAGAAATTTTCCGGTTTTGGCCGGATTCCGGGCGAACTACTTGTCCGGGTAGAAAATGATTTTTACATAAGTGTTCAGCATGTCTTCGAACATCTAATGAAAATCAGATAAAACTTTTACTTTTAACAGACTTTCCGGTTTTAGCCGGATTCCGGGCGAACTACCTGTCCTACAGGAAAATGGTTCTCATAATCGTGTTCAGCATGTCTTCTTACCCCCTAATCGACTATCTCATTAGCTGTTCAGAATGTTTTGTTTTCCCTTCAGTTTGAACCCCCTTCCCCACCCCTAAATGTAGGGCTACATAGCCCATCTACGAACTCCACCTTTCCCTTGACCCAAAGAATCCTCACACCAAGTTTCATCAGAATATCTCATTCCCTTCGAGAGTTATCGTGCTCACAGACGGACGGACGGACAGACGGACAACTTTTGCGATAGCATAGGTATCCCTCCACTTACGTTTTGGGATCCCAAAAACAATACTGTGAATCTTCTCATATCCTTATGTGTGGAAGGGTATCGGCGAAACTTGAAGCTTTCGGCCACGTTTGCGTTGCGTCAGTGGCAAAACTTGGCACGGACGAAAAAGCGCTAAAAAGAAGTCGGAAAACGAAATAATGGCGAAAGGCGGGGATTTCAGAAGCATATAATTCCATAAGGGAGCTAGGGATAATATAAAAAGCAGAATAAGTAAGAGGTCCTTTAATTACAAAATATACATTATAACCGCACGAGATACTGATAACCGGATTCGACCGGAAAGTGGATATGGAAAAATCGTTCTGACTCCGCATTGGCTTCAAAACGCCCGAGTAGTAGCCTTCTTACATGTTCTAGCAATCTAATGCTTGTTAGGACAAAGGGGGGGGGGGAGATAATCGCTCAGCTTTTTCTGTTGGAGGAGCGCTGTCTCCGCTGTGTCTACCGAAAATTGATCGCATTGTGAGTCACTTACTTTCTGCTTGGAACTGTTCCAAACTGAAGAGCTTCAGATCTTATCTGCGACAAAAGGAACCGTCCCGAATCTAAGACGTTTAAATGGGACATATGAAAGTAAGGTCAAATGACAGGCAGAACCAAACACTTTCTCAAACTTCGGCAACTTCATGTCTCATACTATACAGTAAAAAGTTTCTCCGAGTAAGGATTTAAGTTAACTGGAGTATTTGCTACTGGGATTAATCTGTCAGTTCAGTTCGGTTTATTTCAAAGCATCAACACAAGTCGTGGCTTGGGGCGAAACGGCGTGTTGTGAAGTCAATATGATACTAAAACAATAGTGTTCTCTACTATCTCTACTGGGACAAGATTAATCCGAATTAGAGATAATCTTACCTCAGTAGAGACAAGATTAATCCCAGTAGCAAATACTACAAGATTTTTTTTTTACAGTGTAGCTCTAAACAAAACCACGATCTGTTTCTTCTCTTTTATCTTGCGAGTTACACGCAGCGGACAGTTTTCCAGTCGTGCTCCAAAGATGATTACGAAAATGTCTGTCTCGGATTGGATGACGCGACGGTCAGCGTGTGCCCTAACACATTCGTCTTTTTCCAGTTCAGCGCTCAAACGGACTAGTTTCTGAAAGTCCTCCATTGTATCATTATCAACGCTTGTGATAAGAGCTAATAACTTTTCTCGAACAGATATGCAATGCATATCTTCCTATGTCCCACAGGAAGTTATTTTATGACAATTACTTTTGTGGAGGATGATACGACCATCGTATCATCCTCCAGAGAGGCTGATACGATGATCGTATCATCCTCCGCAGAAGTTCATCGAGCACTTTGCTCAAATACTGAGTTCATCGAGCACTTTTTCCTCAAATACTGAAAACTAGAAGCTGACTTTTCACAAAAAAAAATAATTAGAAAAAAAAATACTTTCAGTAGGCTAAAATAAAAAAAATACTTACAAAATTATACAAAAAATAAAATAAAGAAATAGAATAAGTTAAATGTTGGTAAAATAACAGAACATTTTACTCACTTCGAGAACCAGTCTGTGCCCTAGGTCATAGCTTTTCACAGTCAGATTACCACTCAAAATACAGCTTGTCAACTAAGACAACATCCTACTATCTCTTGCTTTCCAAACGCTAGCTATTCAGCACTGGAAAAATGACAGAACATCTTACTTATAGACAACCAGCCTTTGCCCTGGGTCGTGCCTGGACACAATCAGATTTCCACTGAAAATACAGCTTGTCAACTGAAACAACATCCTACTACCCCTTGCTTTCCAAAGGCTAGTTATTCAGCATTAATCACTGTCTTTGTTCTTGTTTCTCAGAAGCCTTCACGTTGATTTGTTATTGTTTACTTTTTACTTCCACGCACCCTAGAGCAGTCATTTTAGTAGATCTATAGGGGTTTTTGCTAGATGGCATTTGAATCGCCAAAAAAGTAAAAGACTATATTGGTAGAAACTGAAGTGCTTGAGTCCCAAGGAGTAGTCATTTTATTAGGTCTGCAGTAGGCTTGGGTAAATAAAATTCCCTACCTCCATTAGCGAAAAAGTACAACAAAAGAAGAATAAGACCTACCTATAAAAATATTCTGTTCGAAAAAGTAATAATAGTTAACATACCTCCATCTCGGTTCATATCGGTATAACAACCTCGACGGTTATTTAAAAAGATCAACGTCGCTGCGCTCGGCTGATATTTTTCATAACCTGCCTCGCCTTCTACTCGGACAGGTTATTTGCAATGGCCGTCTCGTTGTTATTTTCCGATATCAACCTCGACGTCTGAAGTTAACCTTTAGTAAAATATGGATCCATAAGCAGAAAATAATAGCTTTTACTTTCTACTAACGATGCTTCTAAGATGCTTCTAAACTTCAGTCGTTTCGTAAGCAGATTACAGATTTTTCTACTCATTAAAGGAACAGAAATCTTGACTCAAACTTGACTCGAGGAGCTAGCTGACATATCAAGAATGTACCCTGAGCCGGTATTGAGAGTAAGAAAATTTCTCATTACGACCATTGCAGTTTCCGGGCAGTTTCCGAGAATTCGACTTTTGAGTTAGTAGAACAAAAAGCAAAAGGTTTGTAAGCCGGGAGTAGGAATCGAACGCACGACCTCTTGACTACTATCCCGACGTGTTAGTCAACACGGCCAAAGGCGAACTTTTACAGTGCATAAGGGGCAAGGGCCTGCCAGCAAGCTTTGGGAACACTAAGGAGAGATAAAAAAGGAAGGGGGTCCTGTTGACAATAAGTCCTTGTATCTTTATCTAAGGGAAGCCCCCCAGGTCGGTTTGATGGCCGAAAGTTGCGTAGTCAAGTTTTCTGTGCCTGTAACTTGTGGAACTATTCTACTATATCTGTGGACAAGCGCCGATAGTGAAACACTTGGGATATGCAGAAATTAGACCGCTTGAAAGTCGTGAACTGGAATACTGCAAATTCAGCTAACGTAACATGGTCTTCCAAGGGAGCATCGGGTGCTACTGGTAACAAAACGAAAACACCAGATGGAGTGGAGACAAAGAAGGAGGTTGGAATAAAACCAAACTTGTTAGTTTAGGCCGTCAGCTAAGAAACCCATCTGCTTTTATCAGTTTATAGCTTGTTCACACGGGGCTGAAACTGCGGCCGATTCTCGATCAGCGGCTCATTTACGCGCGTAAATAGCGGTTGAAAAAAATCCAAAAATCAGCCGCTGATCTTCCAAATAGGCGCGTATTTTCATCGCGGCCACCGATCGGGATAAACTAAAACCTTTGGAATGTGACCTTTGATGGCTCTAGGAACAGTAAACAGACTGTAATTAGGGGAATTAGGTCAAACCTGGCGAATTTTAGGTCAGTCGAGTTCAAATTTTGTCAGACCAATGTGAACATAGCATTATTTTTACACTAAGCATCCCAGGATTACTTAAACGATCTCGAAAAAAGGTCAAATAATTTTCTAATTAACACAGCGTATGTTCTATTTATGTCTAACATAAATATTTTTTTCGTTGTTTTTCTTTTTAGAAAATAATAATGTGAAGAATTTTTCCATTGAACCTCCACTGAAAAATGACTGAATAACACCAAATAATTGCATTCTGTTCTCGTAATATTCATATCTATTATTAATAATATTTTGTGCTCGCATTTAAAAATTAAAATATTTAAATGAATTTGATTTGCTTTTGAACTTAACATTGCCGAGTCGCCTGAAATATGTCAATATTCAGTTTGTGACTTTTTCCTAGGCCAAAGACTACAAGTCAACCATATTTGAATTTGGCTAACTCACAAGATGTTTTTGTTGATTTAATATATTTTGTTACAAACAAAAAGAATATTTGGAATTAGGTTTTTCTTTATAATTCTCCCGTCAACCCCAAACAGTTGATCCGTCGTCTGAACAGATCAGCCGCTGTTTACGCGCTTATTTCGGTCCCGTGTAAACAAGCTATTAGCTCGCTCCTTCTGATTCCCCCAACCACTGTTTTGTTGATTCTTCATGATCTAGGTATTGTGCCTATGGAATTTGCCCAACTTTATGTTTCCACCTTCCTTAAGCTACTGGAACCTTCCTTGAGGTCGATAGAAGGTTGAAGGAAACACTCTTATCTTTTTAAGGATAATCATGCTTTCTTTTTCTGTGTTTGCTAATTGCTAATTCTGTGTACTTTTTTAGTTCGAGAATATGAGAACCAGACCTTCCATCGAGCCCTAGAAGAGGCGGAACGAGAAACCAAACTGCGACTAGAAGAACAGGTAGGCCTTGCAACCCCTACCCTACCACGACAGTTTTAGAGGTGGGCAGGGGCTGAACAGCTACCCCGGATTAATGAAGGGGCCTAAAACGCGCTCGGAAAATAGCTAATAAAGGCTGTGTCCCCCCACCTCCTAAGGGCCCGTGTTCAAACAGCTTTATGCCTACACTGTAAAAAGTTTCTCCGAGTAAGGATTAAAGTTAACTGCAGTATTTGCTACTGGGATTAATCTTATCTCTACTGAGATAACATTAATCCGAGTTAGAGATAAGATTATCTTTTTAGAGACAAGATTAATCCCAGTAGTAAATACTGCGAGATTTTTTTGTTTTGTAAAAGTAAAAGTACGTTAAATGACAGACAGTGTTTAGGAAGTAATACAATACTTCATTCGAGGTAGTTCTTTTTGTTTTAAGGACGGAATCAGTTTTCCGTTTGTCTTAAGGAGAGCGCGAAGCATCGTAGACTATTTCGTAGCCCCCCCCCCCCCCGTCCAGCCTTTACCACTACACTATTGGTATGTAGGTCGTTGGTTTGGTTTATGCATTAGTGTCCCCTGGAAAAGTTTGAATGAAAAGTACATAGTTGTCTGCCAAATTTTGCGTGGCATAGTACCAACACAAAGATACTCTATGTCGAGATAAAAAAAGAGCTTGGCATTCGTTACGCTTACGATAAATACAGACATTGAACAATAGATGGGCCATAGAGGAAAGGCACCGATGTTGTTGAGGGAATACTCTATATGACTAAGTTCAAAACACGCCGGTGATCGTAGGGAAGAACAGGAAACGTCATTCAAACAAATCCTCAGAATTGACTCAAATCCTATGTAAACCAATCAACAACGTTTATTGTGGTGACTTTTCTGGTTCTTCGCTAGACACAAGGCGATTCTTCGTCGGCACGAAGGGTTAGTCATCAAAAGTAAACATCAGGAAGCTTTCTTAGATTTTGAGCATTTATATCCCTACTACTGGTTGAGAAAGGGCTGGCTTCGATCAAACAAACACTTCACCATGTATCATCCCTCCGAACTCCGTTTTATTCCGTCTACGTGTCTTGAGTCTGTGCCCAAATTTGCGAAGTACGCAGATGAGGCTCCCCTAGATAGACACGACTGGTGCGCTGACGTTTTAATTACCAATTGAGTACTTCATTAAGCATTGTATTCGTAGATACCTTAGAGCTGGAGCCCTATTTGGCACTACTAGGAGTTTTTGAAGGTATTATGTAGTTGAACTTCAGCTGCACAGAAGTTCACTTCTTTAGGGTTCGTACTAAGTACAACCCCTTTGTTCGCCCCCAAAATGTCAGGGACGCCGGGATTCTTAAACTCCTTCCATGCGCATAGAGAATGGTCGTTGAATAATTAGCAATATTATAATCTAAGGGTAAATATCAGCATTACGGTATGGCACTGTCATGGAAGGAAAAGGCTGCTAGCTGGTATTGCGGTATATATAGAGGAGAAACAGCGTGTTTCGAGGCTCTCTTAAAGTTTAACTGAAAAGCAAACTTATTTTTTTGTCATTTAACTGAATACACTGAATTATTTGGATTCTACAAAGGATTTTTTTTTTCCTCTATCTGCTCCAGTTATGACATTCAGAATACCTGCGGCCTTCCCCACAGCGTAAATTCTACTATGACGCGGGAAATTTTAATCTCAACACAAACGCGGCTTTTCAGTGGGCAGTGGTGAGATTGGTGATGATTGCTTAGTGCCTGAACCAAAAAAATCATAAATCTTCCTCGTAAGTCATACGACAAAAATATAAGCGCATAGAGGTACCACAAATGACACGGAAATTCCACTATTTGAAAATCGACATTCGTGAATAGCGGAACAACGAAGTAACGCATTTTCAGCGGGTCTTCACTCTTCAAGCCAATTTAAGTGAATAAGTGATGGGTAACTAGATTGTCCTATTCCAGCCGTTTTCGGTTAAACTTTAAGGACCCGTCGTGTCTATAATGCCAATGCAACCTACTTCCGTAACTGTATTAATTATTTCTTAAGCCCCGAGACCCAAATTTCAAATGTTATACCACTATCGATACCTCACTAATCTTTGCACATGCCACGATTCACTATTTTCATGCGCATTATGCTCCGGACGAGTGTTCGCGTATCATACTATTAATGCGTAAAACCAGTTATCCGCACTTTGCAGAGTTTTGCTAGAAGTAAATGGACCTGGGAAAAGGCTTAAAACCGCGAAAGCCGTGGATAATTTGTCAAAAGCAGAGCTTATTTTTACAGTATTTCAACAGTCTCCAGTATTGGAACGTAACTAGTGCGAGGTGTGCTTTAAGTAGCCAAAATCTCACGTCACTCTTTTCAGGCCTCCCACCTTCACGAATACTACCGCAAAGAGATCAACAAATCCTGCGCTGAAGTAGCAAGTGAAGAGAGAGAAGCCTATCAGAAAGAACTACGAAGCGTAAGTGAAGAACTGAAAGAGCAAAACAGAAGACTAAGAAAGGAGAATGCTGGGTTGACAAATCGACTGCAAGGAAAAGACGCGGAAATCTTGGAACTGAGGAACGAGTTGACCTACCCCCTTGAAGCCAGATTTCAGGTGGGTATTTTGTGGGTGCGAAAGTGATGCGCCCGATATCAGTATGGACCCAAATTGACTGTCAGGAGAGATACGATAAGGGCGCAGAGAAAGTTTCCTTCGTTTCGGCAGTAGCCGCCTATATGATCGATTGTTTGCTTATTACCCGTGAAACTGAACAAAATAAAAGTAAATAAAAACAAGTAAAAGTGAACAGAAAAGAAAAGAAGTATTAAAGCTAAGTGCACACACAGTCCGGTAAGATTCCGCACGCGAAAACGCGCATGTGAAATTCGCGTCACTGTGCCCGACAGGTTTTTCAGACAAAATTAAATTCGGACGGGAAACTTGGCCCCAGGTTTGAAAAATCCACTGCTTAGCCTACAGTCAGATGATGCTGATTGATTGCCGAATGTTTGCAAATTCTCTGTTCATTAAAAAAATGTCTTTTTTTGTATTGTTTATGTAAAATACAGGAGGTGTAGCCTATGTAAGTTTGAACAGTTCTGAGGAGTATCAAACAAAGATGCAGTCAATGAACTCGTTGACTGACCGGTATTTTCCTTTTATTGCAGCAAGTGGATGAAATGCTGCTGTTCAACTGTAAAAAGAAACTGTAAAGATAACCATACCTCCTGTAGATAGCCTAGTAAACATTTAAGTTTGCCTACCTGGTAGCTTGCATTCAGCAGACACTTGCAATCGAGATCTTTCTCTAACAAACATGGTTTAATTAAATGAATATAAACATTTGAAATTTCAAACACAGCTTATGAATTTTTCAGTTTAGAGCACAAATTCGCATGCGTTTAAAATTCGCTCCGGAAAAAGTAGAATATTTTCTACTCAAATCGGAACGAAATAATCGGAGCGGAGAAGGAAATTAGCACCGGACTGCGAAATTCGGACTGTGTGTGTACGCTACTTAAACCCCAAAATAGCCGAAAACTAATGAACCAAAACCACGAAGAAAACAGAGGATCTTATACACATACAGTCCGGTCACATAAGTTCATCTCAAAGGCGAATGCGTTAACGAGAACAAATCGATCAGTGATCCTTCATGTTTGCTGCCATCTAGGAAGCCGGAGGAGAAACTTGTAATATTTGGTATACGCCCCTCATAAAATTCCTCTCAGATTAGTTCTTTTTGGCCGCTAGGTGCGCTATCGTGAAGAAAACAATGCACGTTACTTCTTGGTGTACGTTTATCCAGGTTTGTTT
This sequence comes from Branchinecta sandiegonensis, assembly GCA_030848855.1. NCBI lineage: Eukaryota > Metazoa > Arthropoda > Branchiopoda > Anostraca > Branchinectidae > Branchinecta > Branchinecta sandiegonensis. The sequence continues at coordinate 4,701,026 of JAUPMV010000012.1, forward strand.
TGCTATTTTCAATTCCTCTTAGGCCTAACCATATTTAAAACTGTTTCAAATGACTCTTCCCCTCTTTTTGCTTTACCCAACTCTGTTCTGTCAGGCGTCATCAAGTTTGTCAATACTGGCTTCCGACTTCAGTGCCGAGTGGTGGCTGACTGTTTAACGGGGTTAGTGCGCGACTCGGTATGAAGCGAAAGCCTAATCGCTTATTCACCCGTCAGATAACTGATCCCCCGATCTCACTTGTGATTGTTATTGTTCCTCTAGCGCGTCTGGCGGCAATTCGTCATCGGATTTTATGAAGGACGTATAAGTTCCAGTTTTAGAAGAGTAGAGTTTTGATCATAAGAGGTGTCTTCACAAGCGCATGCGCCAAATTTGACCTTTACGTCAACCATACTCTCATTAGAATATATACAATTTCAAACGATTCGTCGTTTTTAAGGGTCAGATACAACCAGAACAGTAACTGCCCGGGCTCCTGTGTAGGAGTGTCAGAGACTCTGCGTTGTTTACTAAAATTGGGTTCCTTTAATATGTTTCTTATGGTTTGCACATAATGGTTTAATGGAAAAATTGCCACAATAGCGAAAGCTAAATAATAGGCAACAAAAAGAAAATAAATAAACACACGTTAATAGATAACAACATCTAAATTTACCATCTATGCTAACACCGTGTGTGCGTAGAAATGGATGAGGATGTAGGCCTAGGCTATGCCATATTAAAATGGCTGGAAGCAAATTTTAAAAAAAATACGAAATGTTCCTCAAGTTAACTTTTAAACACCGGAAAGATTTCTTTTGATTGAGAAGTTGTGTATCTAGCGTACATAATAATAACTCATTTATTTCTTAATAGCATTTACAACTGCTAGCTGTGGATCGTCAACATAGCAAATTACGAATCACGGCTGATTGATATTCTGACAGTTAAAATTACGAATATTACGGCTGAAGAAGCCGTGGCTTGCCAATGTTAGCTAGTCTTCCCCTTGTGTTCGGTCTGGTCTGGTCTGGAGTCGCGAAATCTGGGAAAATAGTCCGATGGTGCTCAGAAGTTAAACATTTCTTTCCAAATTTCATCGTCAGTTGATGTCTCCTATCCGCAAGGGTCGGCAACTGAAGCTTGACCAAAGCATCCTCATAGGAAACATAATCCGGACCAAGCATCACTTTGCACGACCTCTTTTGGATAGACTCGAGTCTTTCTGTCTGTTCTACTGTCAGTCCGGAATGCCATACAGGACACGCATATTCCGCACAGGGACGAATGTATGTACAGTAGATTGTTTTTAAAACTCGAGGAGGGATTGCAAATCGGCGAAGGACGGCAAAACATAAATTGATGTTAAGAGTGTGTTAGTGTGGTGTACCCTTTTAATCATTCATTCATAGAATCTGTATTAACAAGTTATGTGGTCCGACAGAAAAATTATGGGTCATACTGGGATATGTTATTCAGCAGGTCGCTCAATACATTATAATTTTAGTATAAGTGTTGTGGACGTAAAATCAGCTAGTCGGTTTACCGCCGTTTCAAGATTTTTCTAAACAAAAAATAAATTAATATCACCGCCCGACGCAGGAAAGAAAATGTCGCTATCAAGACAGGAGAGAGAAAAAGTGGAATAACTTCAGAACCGTGCATATAGGAACCGTTATTAAAGGTTAACTTCAGACATCGAGGTTGGTATCGGAAAATAACACCAAGACGGTCATTGAAAATAACCTATCCGAGCCGAAGGCGAGGTAGGTTATTAAAAACATCTACCGAGCCGAAGGCGAGGTTGATATTTTTGAATGGCCATCGAGGTTGTCATTCAGATATCAACCGAGATGGAGGTGTGTTAACTGTTATAACTTTTTCGAACAGAAATCATCTCTGGAGGTTGATATGACTTATACCGGAGGCTGATATGACTTATAACATCCTCTCTGGGGGCTGATATGACTTATAACATCCTCTCTGGAGGCTGATATGACTTATATCTACCGCTAACTTTCTGCGTGAAGATTATCGTAAAATAACTGACCGTGGTCAGTTATCAGATATTCATTACATACTTGTTCGAAAAAAGTTATATGGAATTATTAAAGATAGGAAGAAAGAGAACGCGGCCTTTCAAAGTAAAGAGTCTACTGGAGGAATTAGGCCTAGCGTATGTATGGAATGAAGGCCTTGACCCAGGTAAAGGTATGCAAGATCTCCTGGCAATAGCATTTAGAGTGCTAAAAGACCTAGAAATCCAAAAATGGAAGGGGATGGTAAAGTAGGTCGGGGACGTTGAAATATTGTAGACAAGTAAAAGAAGTATTTGGGGAAGAGGTAGGCTATATTTTAAGATAAATTTGCACCAGTTTTTTTTTGCGGTATTGGATCCAGTTCCGGGCCAACTGTCTATCAGTGCATAGACAAAGTTATTTTTTGAAGAAAAAAGATGAAGACCAGCCATCCGGGTGTGCTTGCTCTTTATGTGGTAATGGAGTTGATGATTCGGTCCATATGTTCTGTGCCGGTGTCCAGAGCTTTCTGGGCTAAGAAGGGAATTATTGGGAGGTGAGGCTGTGTTACTTCCTGACATCTTAAAGAGCACGACGCCAAGCGTTATATGTAAAATTTGCAGATTTGTTGATGGTGTGGTGTAATTTCGAGAGAGTGTTGGTGAAGTTTAGTTCATGTAAAGTTATTTTGTTTTGTTGTTTTATATGTATTTCTTGTATATGGCCTTTGGCTTTGAATACAATTATTATTTTTATTATTATAGCAGTCGAGATTGTATTCATTAACGTACGAACATTTTACGTATGCTAGAATTAGTTATAAATTGTGGTACCCACTCAGTCTTTTTCAACAGTAATTGACTGGTTTCTTATTTTCTTTGTAGTCTCAACTTCAGAAGTACAGAGACGAAGTAGCTTCTCTCCACACCGTCCTGACTATGAGGAACGAGGAGATAAAAACCGGCCGCAGTGCTGCCATAGAACTGGAGCGGCAGAACGAGGAACTAATCAGTCTTCGCGACAAGTTGCAGAAGTGTGAGCTCTGCAACGAGGACCTGAACGAACGACTCAAAATCGAGAGGGAAGAAAAGAGGTACGAATTTTTCATAAAAATATACGAATCTTCGAAGGTTCGTCTGGATGGGAATGTCGCATAGGGAGCACTTTCTATAGTTTTGTCCAGTTCTTCCCGATGAAAAACTTGTAGCCTGCGTAGTTGCATGGATATGTAATAGCAAAGAATACTATCATTTAATGTGCCTCAGACCGGGCCAGTCTTAAGCAGCAGTATCCAGTAGCATCCTGTCTTGCCATAGTACCATCCAGTCTTGCTAATAGTAGCATGCAGTAGAATGCAGTAACACGGTAGCCTTGACATAGAAGCATGTAGTAAAGCATCAGTTCGTACTGCATGCTTCTTTTTCGTACCACTTCATACTACTATTTTGAGATAAATTTTTCATCGGGAGGTTTGTATTGTCTCATTGTAACATATGTAAATTTTGTTCCATTGTTTTGTGATTTACCATGGCCGCAATGCTTTAGAGTAATAAACTACGACTACTACTACTACTACTACTACTATCTGTGAATATTCCTTCAGCCCAAGCTGAAAAAACAAAAACCGTTTTTCCACAAGTTCGTTTTGCCAACTTGAACGGCTTTGAGCCTGAAGAGGACCCTTGCCAAGAAGAGCCAAAATTTAGCTCTAATAAAATTCAGCTGACTTATCCGTTTTATACTATCAAACATTATGTGAGCGACCGCTTGAGTTCAGAGTTTTAATTGTTCTAATCGTGACCGAAGAAATTTTTGTTTTTGTGTTTGTAGTGGTATACGTGGCCCAGTCGGCTTTTCATAAATACCCGTCTAGTATATTCTACTCTAATACATGTGTAGATAGGCCATCGTCCTGCAGCTGGACCTTATACACTGTAAAAAGTTTTTCCGTATAAAGATAAAAGTTAACTACAGTATTTGCTACTCGGATTACTCTTATCTCTGCGCACATAAGATTAATACTAAATAGAGTAGCAAATGCTGCAGTTAACTTTAATCTTTATACAGAGTGACTTTTTACAGTGTAGTATTGAAACGAGAGTGCGAGTAAAGACACTACACTGTAAAAAAAAAAACTTGCAGGATTTGCTACTGGGATTAATCTTGTCTCTAAAAAGATAATCTTATCTCTAATTCGGATTAATCTTATCTCAGTAGAGAAAAGATTAATCCCAGTAGCAAATACTGCAGTTAACTTTAATCCTGACTCTGAGAAAATTTTTACAGTAGGCTATAGCCTTGGCAAGATAGGGAACTCCAGTAATCCCTATGAGTCGTGGTAATTAGTGCCGATAGCGGTGGTGCGTCGTTAAAGCGATAACTCTGTTGCCATTTTGAACGGTCGTTCTGCCACACCATCGTCAAACCACACGTGTCACGTGTTGTTGTTTCCAAATCCTTTTGGTTTGCTCACATTTTTTGTTTGTTTACTCTCACTTTCGTCGGACAAATACCAATCTCTAAAGCCGCGTTCGATTTAGCCTTGTCTTGGTCCTGTCAGCCAAATGCCGTTTTATTTAGCTACCTTGTTCGCTTAATGCCGTTTTATTTGTCCTGTCAGCGTACAATTGTCAGTGCCCTTTCTTGACAGGACGCCGTGAATGATGACGTGATCTCGGAGCACGTTTCGGTCCTATCTCGGTTAGATTTCTCGACTGCGTTTCAGTTGTGATGCTTGTCCGTTGACTCATTAGTTGCGTCTTTGCAGATACCATGGTATCTGTTATCACGGTAACAGGATGCAATTAGTCGTTTTTGCAGTTACCGTGGTATTCAATTATTTTATTCCCAAAATTCTGATCAAACAAAATGTACGGGATTGTCAAATTACAATTGGGTTAATTCACATTAAAATTAGGATAAAAAAAGGCACAAATGAAAAAGGCAACAAATCTGATATACGGTTGCTCTGCCAAAAGGACAATTGCCGAAATTGCCCTTTCCGGAGTCATCCCAAAAGAAAAACTGATATTCAGTCACATCTCTAAGTGCCAAACTTCTTTCCCACCAATTTGACAAAAATTGATGAAAGTGAGAGGACTTTATTAGATATCACGATCAGTTACCACGATAACTGGCCAGATACCACGATAACTGTTAGACGGTGGTATCAGATACCATGGTATCTGCAAAAACGCAACTATTTACTTGACAAGGCTAAAGGCGTATTCTCGCCGTTCCCCGAGGACTCCACTTGAGGAGGCCCCGCGTTTTTATTTGCCCCGGGGACTCACTCCCCGTATTCTCGCGAGTCCCCACGGACGGGGAATGCTCCCGTTATCATCACCATCATCAAAAAGGACTCCCTTTCAGATTCGGAGGGAAATCAGTTTTTGCTGGTGTTGGTGCAATATCAAATTACTTAAAAACAATCAGAACAAACAAAACCATAAATAAAGTGGATCCAGACTAATTTCGTCAACTGTATGTTTTTGGGATCCCAAAACGTAAGTGGCGGGATACCTATGACATCGCAAAATTTGTCCGTCTGTGCGCACTATAACTCTCGAAGGGATTGAGATATTTTGATGAAACTTGGTGTGAGGATTCTTTGGGTCAAGAGTAAGGTCGAGTTCGTAGATGGGCTATGTAGCCCTACATTAAGGGGCAAACAAAATATTTTTAATCAGATAATGTGATAGTCGATTCTGGGATAAGAAAACGTACTGAAGACGATGGTGAAAACCATTTTGTCATCGGACAAGTAGTTAGCCCGGAATCCGGCCACAACCGTAAAGTCTGTTAAAATTAAAAGTTTTATTTGAAGTTGATTAGATGTTGGATTTATAGGTAGGAAAACATACTGAACACGATGTTGAAAACCATTTTCTCGCCGGACAAGTAGTTAGCCCGGAATCCGGCCACAACCGGAAAGTCTGTTAAAATTAAAAATTTTATTTGAAGTTGATTAGATGTTGGATTTCGGGGTAGGAAAACATACTGAACACGATGGTGAAAACCATTTTCTCGCCGGGCAAGTGTTCGCCCGGAATCCGGTCAAAACCGGAAAGTTTGTTAAAAGTAAAAGTTTTATTTGAAGATGATTAGATGTTCGATTTAGGGGTAAGAAGACATGCTGAACAATTATGAGAAAAGTATTTGCTTCCCGGACAACTTGTTCGACCGGGATCAGGGCAATACCGGAATATTTGTTAAAAGCAAAAGTTTTATTTGAAGTCGATTAGACGACATATTTAGGGGTAAGAAGAGACGCTGAATCTGTATATGACAATCTTTTGTTTACCGGGACATATAGTTCGTTCTAAATCCGGTTGAAACCGGATTTTTCTATAAGTTATAAGTTTTACTTGAAGTTGATTAGATGTTGTTGGTTAGATGAGGAGATACGCTGAATTCTTTTCTGAGCTTTCTTTTTCTCTAGACAAGTATGGTAGTTCGTTCGCCATTGTCTGGAACAGATATTAGATTTTTGGGATCCCATCGAAAACTTTGGTCTTGTTTTTTAGAAGAAAATCCGTTTTGGAAGCATTCCCCGTGTTCTCGCTGCTTTCTGTACGCGGAGTCCGCGTTGAGTGACTCCCTCTATTCTCGCCGTTCCCTTCGATTCCCCGAGAAGTCCTCGGGGAACGGCGAGAATATGCCTTAAATAAAATGGCTTTAAACCGTAACAAGGCTGTAACAAGAAACCGACAAGGAAGACTCAAATAGAACGCAGCTAAAGTAACGGGCAGCTGGATTTTCCATGACGCGATCTAGCAGGGGTTTCTTGTCTTTCCTACTGTTGAAGTATACCTCACATTATTTACTGTTTATGGTCCAATAATCAAAGCTATCTGAATACTTTAAAACTAAGCTCGGCATTTAACAAATTATCCACGACTTTGGCTGGTTTAAGCCTTTTCCCAGACCCATTGACTTCTAGAAAAATCTTGGCTAAATTCAGAAAACTGGTTTTACGCATCAGTAGCTTGATACTAGAACACTCGTCGGGAGCGTAATGCGCATGGAAACTAGCGAATCGCGGCAAGTACAAAGATTATTGAGGTGTCGTTAGCGGGTTCAGAATCCATAACATATGAAATTTGGGTCTCCGGGTTTAAGAATTAATTAATAGAGAGAGTTCAATTTCGGGCATTGTTGATAATTTCAAAAGCGATTCCCTTGCTAGCCGTCGACAAAAGCTGTCGCTTGATTTTGGTACAGAGTTGCTGAACAGTACATCCCATCGATCCATACTGCCCCCTGATTTCAAGCCACATCGAGAAAGACCCGCAAGAGCAGTGGCAGAAGCTGTACCTCTCATACAGCCTACTCAGGTGTCTCGAAACCGATATCTGAAAAGCTTTGTTCCCTCCTTTGTCAAGTTTTTTAACGCCAGTGCTAGTAAGTAATTGTGTACCTGAGCTTAACTCTTTTTATTAAATGTATTGGACGATTACTTTTATTTTAAATTAATTCGTAAGTGTTGACTGTAAATTGTATATATATGTTTATTGACGACCAAACGAATATTCGGCTTGTCCGCTTCACGTTTTAGAAATAAATTGAAATTGAATTGAATTGAATAATAATAATAATAATAATAACTCATTAATAATAACTCATTTATTTCCTTAATAGCATTTACAACTGCTAGCTGCGGATCGTCAACATAGCAAATTACGAATCAAGGCTGATTGATATTCTGACAGTTAAAATTACGAAAAATAAGGCACAAACGAAGATAAATACCTTTCAGTTGAGTTTATGGGGGGCTGCAGAAGCCGTGGCTTGTCAATGTTAGCTAGTCTTCCCCTTGTGTTCGGTCTGGTCTGGTCTGGAGTCGGCAACTGAAGCTTGACCAGAGCATCCTCATAGGAAACATAATCCGGACCAAGCGTCACTTTGCACGACCTCTTTTGGATAGACTCGAGTCTTTCAGTTACAGAAGTAGCTTGCATTGGCATAATAGGTACGACGGGTCCTTTAATGGTCACCTCTCACTACATAATACTTGCTTTTTTGCAGATACCATGGTAACTGATACCACGGTCTAAAGTCGTTTTCGCAAACGGCGCTTTCGCAGTTATCGTGGTATCTCGCCAGTTATCGCGGTATTTGATATTCAGATACCACGGTCCGACCGTGGTATCTGAGAAAGTCATCTCACTTTCATCAGTTTTTGTCAAATTGGCGGGAAAGAAGTTTGGCACTTAGTGATGTTGCTGAATATCAGTTTTCCTGTTGAGATGACTTCGAAAAGCGCAATTTCGGCAATTATCGTCACGGTAACTGCAAAAACTACTAACTGCAGATTCAGTTACCGTGGTAACAGATACAATGGCATCTGCAAAAACTCAACTAATGTTTCTGCTAAGATGCTCTGGCATAGTTGACTACTTTTAAACTTGGCTATCCCTACAGAAAATTACACAAGGCTTTGGCTGTTTTAGCCTCTTTCCATGTCCCTTGTCATGGAGGACAAACTTGGCAAAATTTTCATGACCCATCTTCGGACCAATAAGCTTGTCAGACACCAATGACCGAGAGCATAATGTGTCACGTAAAGAGAATAAACGCGGCAAGCGTGATAAACAGTGTGTTTATGTGTTTTGTTTATTTTCTTTCATCTATTTCACCTTTTCACAATAGTGGGTTATAAATAAATTACTTACTTGCTTAATATAATGCTAATAGGGGAGATAGAATACACTTACGAGTAGAATATCGGAATCACGGAGAATGGATGGAGATTCTGTTGAAGCAGAATGAATTACTACCATAAGTACGACGCGCCCTTTAAAGGACCTCTCTTGCTTATTCTGCTTTTATAATATACCTAGCTCCCCAATGGAATCATAAGCTTTTGAATTCCCCATCTTTCTCCATTGTTTCATTCTTAGTGCCTTTTTGGCGGCGCCGAGTTTTGCCTGTTACGCAACGCAAAGTTTGCCAGAATCTTCAACGTCTGCTGACAACTCTTTGACACAAGGATACGAGAATCTTCTGTTTCTGACTAATTTTATTTGTTTTTCGTACTTTTTATCCACGGCGCGGTCAGTTTTCAAATGGTTTGCGCCCATCCGCCGCGTCGGAGAGCAGGAAGGCTGTGCAGAGTCGTCGAGCGCTAAAAAGGAAATCGCTAAATTCAGATAAAATTAAGATAAATTCGAGAAAGTTTTTTTCTGATCCGTTTCGTAGTGAAAAGATCATTTCTAGTAGGACTTGGGCTTTAATGTCTTTTTGTGCGAGTATTTGTTGTCTAACTTGTGTTTTTCCTTACTAGACGATGTGAGCAGCTGAACGAGCAGCTTTACAACCAAATCAAGTGTGACACACAGAAGTACAAACGACTGTCAATGGACAAGGAACAGCTAGAGTACAAACTATATTCATACTCAGGTGAGTTGATTCTCTTAAAGACACAACTAAAGACGAAGTGAATACTAAACTGTCAGAAGTTTCGTAACATTTTGGTAAGGATGCGTAGTTTCAGCAAATATAAGATTAACATACTAGCCTATCATTAATGTTGCGGGCGAATTGTGTTATTTTTTCAGATTTTACACTTTTCTAAAATATCATATAGGAAACCAAACATAGTTTGCAACGTTACTTTTAGCGAAAAAATCAAACTTAAAAAGGCTGTAACGGAAATGTTATTTTACTGTAAAGGTTCATGGGGCTGAAAAACGAAACTTAAAAGGCCTGAACAATGAAAATGCTTTAGGCAATTGCTCTACTGTCCCAGTCAAACATGGTACAATTTTATTGCAATTGGATCCAGTCGCAATGTCTTTCCCGCTTACAAATTAAACTTCTTGAGGGTGTTCAAGTTACTGTTTTTTTGTTGTTTCTTTTTTGTAATAAACCCCATATGTAATTTAATCTAATCTAATCATAAACGCGTCAGATGTGCCAGTGGCGTAAAAAAATTACGCTTTGTTAAATAACTAATTAGTTTGTAACGCGAAATAACAAAACCTAGCCTGAGCCATTAACAATTAGAACAAACAGCTAGGGTGCAAAAACAAGCTGGCTTTTCAGTTAAACTTTAACCGATCGAGTGTGTTTTTGTTGGAATGGCACGTCCTTATGTAAGTGAAATTTCTGACAGTTTTGCAGATAAGGTAGGCAAAAGTTGAAAGAAACAAGAACCGGTAATCCTGTCGAGAGCTGCCTTGGTCGCCAAGGCTTAAACTCCTGGCCAGAAACTGAATCTCGAACTCTATCCGAGGAGATTTCCGGCACGCATGTTCCAAAAACGCTGACGTTGAAGTATCAGTTTCTTAACTTTACCCGTCTCGAAAGTCGAGAGTTCGGGCAATTTTTTGATGATCAGGAACTGTGCCTACCCTGCAGTGTTTATTTATTTTTATTTGTTTATTCATTTATCTCCCTCTAAACCGAGGAATAACATAAATTATTACATATACAAATCTGTACCTAAATCAACTGATCCATTCAGTCACACTGTCAGTACCATCGAAAATATACACAGTGTTTGAACGTCTGTGTGAAGCGTTTTTTTTTCCCTCTGACCCTTGTGCAAAGTTATCTGCAATTGCCCAGGACCTTCACGTTTCTGCCCTTGGCCATTTCTCCGCATTCCATCTAGGAAGAAGTTTTTTTTTAATGTCTATTTTTTTTATCTTGTACATTTGCTACGTTATTGAAAGCTCAGTGTATTCTTTCCTTTTCTTTGCCTATACTGCACTATTTTCCTCTTCTTAAGTGCGTAAATAAAATTTCATCATCATCATCAGAGTATCTAAAGAACTTGCTATTTTAACTGTCTTTCTTTTTTAAGGTGTAGATCTTACTCAGTGTAACTCGCCTGTCCTGCTGCGATCTGGTGCGAATACTTTCAACTTCAGTGCGCCTAGTCCGGTGCTAACCTCAACCCCAGGAACCTCTTCGCCCAGGTAACACGTTTCACAATCTTCTCCCCCCCCCCCCCTTCTCTCTCTTTGCTTCTGAAACGATGGGTAAAGGTTGCTAGTTTGGAGGGCTTTCCGGCGTAAGAGGATTGTTGCAAAAACTCGTCATCTTATTAGAATAAGAAGTGGATCTTTTACATTCAGATCAGAAACGAAGTGAGAATTATAATGTCAGAATTGTGATAACAGATAACACAAAGAAGCGCATCTTTGTGTTAAATGCCCTGTTGGATCCTACGGATATTTCTGTTATAACCCTGTTAAGTGATTTGTTTCAAGACAAAGAGCGTGTTCCACCCTCCTTACCGCAGTTCCCGATGAAAAATTTATCTCAGAATAGTACTATGAAGTAGTACGAAGAAGTTGCATGCAGTACTAACGATGCTACTACATTCTTCTACTTCAAGGCTACCGTGTTGCTGCATACTACTATATGGTACTATTAGCAAGACTGGATGTTACTATGGCAAGACAGGATGCTACTGGATACTACTACATAAAATTGGACCAGTCTGAGGCACATTAAATGATAATATTCTTTGCTATTACATAGTATTACCTGCAACGTTTTCATACTACTACGCAGGCTACAAATTTTTCATCGGGTTACTACTCATGATGTCACGAATTCTGGCTTTTTTGCGTCACGGCTGGAACATATTTTTCTTTTTCAGCAAAATATTGTGCCACGTGCTAATCCTGCCAATCACATCACAGAGATTCGTAGTTACCACGCTTACTACGCTAGCGTGGTAAGCAAATAGTTACTATAAGTTGCTATTTCGACAAGGTTGGAACGGCCAGTGTAATAACTTTTCACGGGGTTGGAACGAAAATAGTAACTAATAAACTGTTGTTAGAAGGGTGGAACACGCTCAAAATGTCTGTTAAGACTCATTTAAATGATGATGATGATTAAATTTATTTTCGGACTACGAAAGAAAAGGGAAAAATTACACTGACCTTTTAATAACGGAGTCAATGCAGAAGAAACAAAAATAAACATAGAAAGAAGAAAAGGGACTAATCTGGTCTAAAAAAATCTTCTTCATAAGGCATATTCTCGCCGTTCCCCGAGGACTCCACTTGAGGATTCCCCGCGTTTTTATTTGTCCCGGGGACTTACTCCCCGTATTCTCGCGAGTCCCCACGGATGGGGAAGGACTCCCTTTCAGATTCAGAGGGGAATCAGTTTTTTCTGGTGTTGGTGCAATGTAAAATTATTTAAAAACAATCAGAATAAATAAAACCAAAAATAAAGTGGATCCAGACTAATTTCGTCAACTGCATATTTTTTTCGAACAAAATCCGTTTTGGAAGCATTCCCCGTGTTTTCGTTGTTTTCCGTACGCGGAGTCCGCGTGGAGTGACTCCCTCTATTCTCGGTGTTCGCTTCGACTCCCCGAGGGGAACGGTGAGAATACGCCTTAGATGGAATGCGGAAAATGGTCAAGGGCAGAAACATGTAAGGCCCTGGGCAATTTAAGATAACTTTGCACAAGTGTCAAGAGGGCAAAAAAATTGTAGTTACGCGGGAATGTTACTAAAACATTTATTCTCATAACGTTTAGTACAAAGGATGCGCCGACATTTGTTATGTGCTACCAAACTTCTGACAGTAGACTAGAAGAAATGAGGAAACCCAGAAGAAATTTTTGAAATACGATACTTTAACATCAGATACACCACAAAACTTGACTATGTAGTAGAAAAATGTGCAAGTTACGCGGGAATGTTACGTGTGACATTTACTCTCGTAACGTTTACTACAAAGAATGCGCAGACATTTGTTAAGTGCTACCAAACTTCTGATAGTGGACTAGAAGAAATGAGGAAACCTAGAAGAAATTTTTGAAATACCATACTTTAACATCAGCTACACCACAAAACTTCACTGTGTAGGTAGACTGTGTAACTCAGATCGGTATATAGGTAGGAAATCGATCTGATCTTCTTGGGAATAGTGCAAAACAAGATATGCTTCTTTAAATGAAATCTTAGCCATAAATGAGGTGCCTTTTAGCTGTGAGCGAAAGCAGCCTTGGCCAGGAATTGCACGTTGATCAGCGTACAATCAGTGAACCAAAAAAAAAAAATCAGCGGAAAATAAATACCCAACAAAAAAACAAGAGCGATCCGAAATCTCGCCCCATAAAAATTCAACGGATTCACTAGAGTACCTAACTGATAGCCGACAATTTATAGGGTAACAAATCATTATAATAACAATATAGTGATTTCGTAACAGAGAATAAAACAGGTTGTTTATCTTTGGACAATGGTAAAGCCCAAATAAATCCAAATCTCCTGTGTCATTTGTGCTTTAACTATTTTTTATTATTTTTTTAGGCCAGTCCTGGTTTCGTCAGAGCGACGTTCCCTGTCCCCCGTCCCCCAGTCACCTGGTGTTATGCGGCGTGTCATAGCCAAGTCAGAGTCTCTCTCTTACGTACTGGGATTCGATGAAGGTGAAGATATGGAGCTAAACGTTTCCGACGTTCGGAACCCAAAAACGTCCGTTTAACGTTATTGTTAATCAGGTGTGACGTTTGGATGTAAATCGGACGAACTACAGCGGTCTCCTCGGATTGAACGCTATTGTGATATAATTGTGCTGTTTACACATTGGACGATTTCTCCGCGTAAACGTTACTGTGAGGTAGCTACAAACTTCGAAAATAGAATGAGTGAAAACGCAACGATTTCTAGCGGCCCGAGTGAAAAACGTCGGTATAACGTCAGACCTTGACGTCGATAGACGACTGGGCGCTGCAAAAACCGACAACAGAAGAGACAAAAACAGAAAGGTTCCTACCTATCCGACACGAAAATATCGACCAAACGCTCTTGTGCAGCATCTTGACGTTTGAACGTTTAAAGGGCTGAAGTACAACGTTATCTTCGGATGAAAGCCCGTTGAACCCCAATTACAACGCTTGGACGAACTTGCGAAAAATGCAATTTCTCGTCTAATTGGCCTTAATTGTGCAGGGACTGCGATATCTGATCATACAGTGGGCATGACGGCAACGTTTCTCTGAACTGAGTGCCACTTGGATCTAACTGCAACAAGAAACCTGAACCTCTCCTTCTGATATTTTGAAGCCAATCAAGTGTGTAACATAGAAAGAAGAAAACAAACCGTGACGTTGAATCGTAGCGTTTCAGAACGTCTTCTTGGAGGGGTGGTGTATCAACTTACTATAGTAAGCAATGAAGAAAGGCTCGAAAATCCCGCCGTAATACACGAACTAAATTCTGGGTCTAGAGAAAATGTTTGCAGCTGCTTCCTGATAGCGACCTTGTGGTGAAGCAGATCTAACTGTATCGCGAACGTTTTTCAGTTGCGGACGTATGAACTTCGTTTGGACATCGCCAGATCGAGGTTTGACATTAAATCTGCAACCAAAGAAACTTTTCCAGAATAGAGAAGAGCGAACAGGGGAAACAGAAGTATGGTCGTGGGAGCAGATGACGTCGACGCCGAACCGATTTATACCATGGAACCTATGACCTGATCAAGAAATCAGCAGCCGAAGATGGAAGGACCGCTAAACAGGCGATTAGGAACACTTCGTGAAAGGAAGTACCTGATATGGAATTTACTACCACCGTGTCACAAGCAACTATAGACGGAATCGGGATGATCATTTTGTTTGGCAAGGTCCATCATATTGACCTTGATTGCGAGGAAAAGGTTGCAGAACCCCCAAGTTACATTCTCATAAGGGGCAAGCTGCGGCGCTCTGGAACTTCAAATGTCGTCTTCGTCCTGGGCAAATCAGTCGTTGCAACGTTGTTATGACGTTATCCGCATTATTTTCTGTATCGTACAGCTGTGTAAGTTGCGACGTCATCCTGTAACGTACTAATTCTATTTGATCCGGAATATCGTGTTGCGATGAAAACGTTGCCGAAGAACTGTGAAACGTGAACGGCATCCTTTAATGAATCAGGCATTGTAAAATCACGCAGGGGCGTCACGACCGGGGGGGGAGGGGGGGGACGCCCCCCCCAATGCTGCCGGCAAGTCGGTAAAAAAATACGAATCGGCGCGAAGCGCCGCGATTTTCGTCAAAACAGTCGATTTTTTCCATGAAAAAAGTCGTTTTTTCTGAAAAATGGTCGATTTTTCGTCAAAATAGTCGTTTTTTCTGGAAATCTGTCGATTTTTTTCAAAAATGTAATTTTTGTTGCTGAAAACGGTCTTTTTTTTCTGTAGAAAAAGTCGGTAAAAATTACCAGCCAGTCGGTAAATGCCTCGTCCCCCCCCCCCCCCCCAAACATTTTGGCTAGTAACGCCTCTAATATCACGAGGTTATGGTCAAGGGCTAGTTCACCATAAGTTAGTTCAGGCGGACCGGCATCCACCCACCATGAAAAAAGTAGTTTTTTCTGAAAAATGGACGATTTTTCGTCAAAATAGTCGTTTTTTCTGAAAATCTGTCGATTTTTTTCAAAAATGTAATTTTTGTTGCTGAAAACGGTCTTTTTTTCTGTAGAAAAAGTCGGTAAAAATTACCAGCCAGTCGGTAAATGCCTCGTCCCCCCCCCCAAACATTTTGGCTAGTAACGCCTCTAATATCACGAGGTTATGGTCAAGGGCTAGTTCACCATAAGTTAGTTCAGGCGGACCGGCACCCCCACTTTCCTCGTGCAATAGTTTTTTTTATCCTGATGTTACAGTGTTGAGTGCTGTTTACACTCGCTTGACATCCACTTTTGATGGTTGCAGTAGAAGGACCAGTGAAAATCAAACCTCTTTCAGCTTCTGGCTTCCTATTCGGTTTGTCTGGTAAATTTGGACTGTTCTTACTGGTAGCCGTCTGTTGTTGTTTGAGAGAAACAACCAGAGCAAAATAACACTAGGGAATAGCGCTAAGACTTGAATTTCTAAGAATTTCTAAGCTCGCAAGCTTGTCTCGCTTTATGTACCACAAGTGTAGTGGACGACGCTACAAGTATGGCCCGATTGTAAAGCATGGAAAGCATACGGTAGGTCTTGTCGCTACTACTTAGTGTTATTTTGCTCTGGAAACAACAACCTCCTCCGATAGATACACAACATATATAACCCAAAAGGCTAAGAAAGTGTGAACTTCCGTATGTGATGCCTGCTTCCGGCACTTTAGTTTCCAACGTTTGTACACTGTCAGACGTTTCAGAACAGGTGACAGAAGATACGCAGTTTCAACACTTGAGACGTTACCTACCATGATTTTGCAACCGTTGTGCATTGAACATTATGCATAACAGTAATTGCCAACACTGTAAAAAGTTTCTACGAATAAGGATGCAGTATTTGCCACTGGGATTAATCTTATCTCTATTGGGATAAAATTAATCCGAATTAGGGATAATCTTGTCTCAATAAAGACAAGAGTAATCCCAGTAGCAAATACTGCAAAATTTGTTTTTCCAGTGAAGAAGAGCCGAAAAAGCATCTGCTGACTTTTCCGACATCATGCTGATAAACAGAAAAGTCAGCAGATATTTGTCCGGCGGGGTGTCGTCTCTTATATGCATAACATTCAACTCATAACGTCTGCAAGATCAAAACAGCTATTATCCTAAGTCTTATCTATTGAAAACTGCGCATCCTTGTGTTATCTGTATGACATCGGAGAGCTCTATTTATTCAACAATGTTTACAACGGATACGTCAGCTGGCTGTCAATCCTTCGGGTCAACGTCGGGGAAGGAAACAAACCTGTAGCTCTCCTCTCTATGCCACTGTTCGGTATAGTATCATTAGGTTCTGATGTGACAGCGTTGAGTGGGGTTTATACTCTAGACAACCCACTTTTGATCGTTGAGGATTGTTGATGGTTGAGCTCGCATAAAGGATCAGTGGAAATCAAACCTGTTTCATAACCTACCTGTTGCATTCTATTTCGTCTTCGGTCTGTCTGGTCATTCTGGACTATTTTTACTCAGAGCCATCTAGTGTCTTTTGAAAGTACATCAGGCTCCTCCGTGGACACAGAAAGGATGTGATCCAAGACGTTGAAACTGGTGACTGTAAACCAGTCAACCACAAACCCCTGAATTTTGGATACCCTATGCCGAACGCTGGGTATATCTAGCGTTTGGCATAGCCTGTGCCTAATGAATACCCTATGCCAAACGCTGGATAGCCGTTGGTACCCTAATCCTGAC
Source organism: Branchinecta sandiegonensis (assembly GCA_030848855.1). NCBI lineage: Eukaryota > Metazoa > Arthropoda > Branchiopoda > Anostraca > Branchinectidae > Branchinecta > Branchinecta sandiegonensis. The sequence continues at coordinate 4,718,121 of JAUPMV010000012.1, forward strand.
CTACCCCAAAGACAATAATAGTGGGAAAGACCGGTTACTTCGCTAAAATCGGGTCTCTGAAAATCGATCGGAACGCTTCCTAGCATCTGAACTTTGTCCAATTTCAAGCGGTAGATGATTAATATAACCAAAGCAAGAGAGCGTGAGTTGGCAATGTCTGTCAACATCAATGGATTCGAAATCGTGAATTCAACATTTTTTTCAATAAAGAAGCTATTTATTCTTTTCCCACTTGTTTTTATTCCAATTAAAGAGGAAATCTGAATGGAGAGAGGATGCTGATCATAAACGAAACGAAAAAAATTAACAAAACGTGCTTTGATGATGATTTTGCGGAGAGCGATGGAAGAAAATGTCAACAGAGCGATTTTTTAACGAAAGAACATCCGCTAAACGGCGCTGATTGTTGTGACTCATGGGGCTTACGGGAGTTTCCGGTCTTTCCCACTTTTACTGTCTTTGACCGACCCCACTATAGATGAATTCTGATTGGTTGATTCTGAGCTTCACTCAAATCCTCAATATTTTATTGGGTCCTAGTATACATCATTTGGCATACTGTATCCAGCGTTAGGCATAGGGTATACCCAGCGTTTGGCATAGGCTTCCCCAAAATCAGGGGTTTGTGATAGACTGCTGTAAACTGTCCAGCACTTCAGTTCCAACGTCTGTAGCGTGCGGAGTAACACCTCTCTAGACTACTGTTCGGCTAGTTTCGAAGAGCAGATCCAGCACGGATGTCCCGATAAGGCCAATTTACATGTTAAGTAGTGTGGGGATAGATTTTTCTCAGTGATGATCGCTAGGCTAGTTTAAGGTTCACTTTGTGATTGATTTCGGTGCAGAAATGTTTTGGAAACACTTGGGCCTGTCTAGTCAGTATTTACGCCCAAAGCCTGTATCTTATGGCCTTAATTTGCCCGGCCTCCACACTTAGGCCTAGTTTAAACTTGATTAATTTGTGCATTGTTCAAAGCCATAGAATTGAGTGTTGTGACTCGAGTCAGACTGGGTGACTCAAGTTCAGTCGCTGATCAAACTCTCTCTCATGGATGAAATAAGGGTCAACAGAACCTAAGCCAGGCAAAACTTTGTTGTTTTCTGGGACATTAGAGTAAAAGTATGCTTCTCTGAACATTAGTTAATCTTGAAGATCGCAATTTTGAGCTAAATGGTAAAACGAAGCACCCAATCAGTTCAACTTAGAAACTCTTATTCAGTCATACACAAATCCTCAAATTTTGGGCATGATACCCCAACGTCTGGGCATGCCCAAATGTATGGGCATGGTGCTCATACGCTGGAGCACCATGGCCTGCAGCAAGGACATGGTGCCCCCATAAAAATGTGTTGAAATGAAAATCTGCTTTTCAAACAGATGGGGGAACCATGCCCTTTCTCCAAGGCATGGTGCCCAACTTATGAGCAACATGCCCAATTATTGACGATCTGTGTTTAACTGCTCTTAATTGGCTACTTTAGTTGCGTTTTTGCAGATACCATGGTATCTGTTACCACGGTAACTTGATCTGCAATTAGTCATTTTTGCAGTTACCGTGGTATCTGAAATAGGTTGCGACAATTGCCGAACCTGCGCTTTTCGAAGTCATCCCAAAAGAAAAACAGATATTCAGTCACACCACTAAGTGCCAAAATTCTTTCCCACCAATTTGACAAAAATTGATGAATGTGAGATGACTTTTTCAGATACCACGTTTACTGCAAAAACGACTTTAAGCCGTGGTATCAGATACCATGGTATCTGCAAAAACGCAACTTTTGACTCGCAGCAAGTGGATGGCATTGGCTCTTTTCAAGGTTAACTAACGTTTAAAGAAACATACCTCTAGTGTGCATCCAAGCCGCGTTCGATTCGCCTTTTCGGTCAATTTGGATCTTCATTTCGCCATTGTGCTTCTTATTCTTGGTTAACTGGGATCATTCGATTCTCGACTGTCCGGTCGGTTAGAGAAATGTAGGCTTTCTAACGACTTGGATGGATTGCCTTTCGACTCGTAGTTAACAGAGTGAAAAGAACATCTTCAACCCCATGGTCAAATAGTGGTTAACTGGTGTAATAGATTACAGTATACCGACGAAAACAAAGCACGAGAAAAATAAAATAACTTGCGAGGTATAGGATTCTAAACTTCGAGGCTGAATTTCATTGTGGGCGTTTAGTAAACATTTTAAGCTTGTTAGTACTTGAAAACTTTTGTCCCACCCTTTCTTGACCGGCAAAAATTTAATTGTTTTAAAAGGCTTCAGACTTTAACGACAAATCTCGCATCCTATTGGTCGGCTTTTGCACCTAAATTGACCAATACGATGCGAGACTCCGATGCTAAGACTTTGAAGCGTTCTAAAAACATTTCTTACTATGCTTCGTTTCTAAAATTGCGTTTAGTCAATCAAGAAAGGGTCGAAAAAATATTTTCTTATATTTAGGCTACGTCTTCGTTTACTTACAAGTTTGTAGTATTTACTGAACTCTCACAATTCCGTCTCAGAGTTGAAAATCCTACATCTCGCAGTGCGAAATGCTTCATTCCCCTTTTTTCGATGAAGGCGAGGAATTCCAGTTTCGTCGAGTATGGTGCTGTCTCTGTGTAAATCGAACGTGGCTCAAATGAGCTGTCACCTTTAATACAGTAGAGGTATGCTTATGTGATCACTTTTTTTACTCTTATACTACCTTGCTTTTGTCAATTGCATATAAAAGTAAAATGGAAAAGAAAAATTTCAAACTTAAATATCAGCTAACAGCCAAGTAGGGTTATCCTTGCACAAACTTGAGGTAGAAATTCAATTGACTGTCTTTGATTTTGAATTTTTGAAAATCTTCTTCCTCTTTTGACTGCATCTGGAGGTTCGGACCACCATTATCTCCGTTGTAGTTGCGTTCCACTTGGCAAAATTTTCAAATTATCAAAGGAAATCAGATGATCGCTTTCACTGAGTGTCACTTTCATCAGTGAATTAGCAAAATATTCAAAAAGTGCAAATGGCGTGAATGGCTATTTTCAGTATTTATTGAAAAAACGCCTTGTTTGGGTTTTAGTTTTTTCTTCGGCGATAGTTCACATTTGCCAGACGTTCACAAAAGCATACCTCTACTGTATAAAGAACTCAGCTTTTTTTAGTATTCTATAAAAGACAACTCATTCAAATGAAAGATAGCTCTCTTGCCTAGGAGAGATATCTCTTCTAACAGAGAGCTCAGTAAAGAGAGACTGGTGGAAAAAGAGCACTTCCTCACTGCAATTGTAGCCTACGATTTTCGACATTTTCGTTGTTTGTTGCCGATGTCAGACTAGTTATGTGTTCTAGAAATGGAGGTTTTGGGGGAGGGGAGGGGGAAAATCAGCTTATAAACTCACGGGGCAGCACATAGCAGCTTATCTAGTTGGACGAAACTTGTTAATATATCGTTATTTTGAAGAAATAAATTATATGTATCCTGCATCGCATTAGTTGCGTTTTTGCAGATACCATGGTATCTGTTACCACAGTAACTGTATCTGCAATTAGTCGTTTTTGCAATAACCGTGGTATCTTATATACGGTTGCTCTGCAAAAACGACAATTGCCGAAATTGCGCTTTTCGAAGTCATCCCAAAAGAAAAACTGATATTCAGTCACGCCACTAAGTGACAAACTTCCTTCCCACCAATTTGACTAAAACTGATCAAAGTGAGATGACTTTTTCAGATACCACGACCAGTTACCACGGTCAGACCGTGGTATCTGAAGATCTGATACCACGATAACTGGTCAGATACCACGATAACTGCAAAAACGCCTTTTGGCCTTGGTATCAGATACCACGATAACTGCAAAAATACTTTAGACCGTGGTATCAGATACCATGCTATCTGCAAAAACGCAACTATTGTAGCTCATGTCCTCATCAGACAGCTATAGTTCATGTTGTATTAACCGAATGGCACATATTAAGTTCTGAATAAATCTGCGACTGAGTTGAACAGAGTAGCTTGATTACACAAGTCCCAAATATTCGAGAGAATAGCACTGGGACTTTAAAACACAAAAATCGTCTTTAGAATTTAAGATCTGGACCCGAAGCTGGGTCTGACGTCAATGGGCCATAGATTTTTTCTACCTCATTACGGACATGGTGACTCAGATCAGCTACGGTCTGACCTGGCATAAGCTTGATGGTGTAAAGCCGACCGAAGGCGTAGCTGCGGTCATGTTCCAGCTCGTCTTTGACACAGTCCAAAAAGTTTTTCTTTCAAATCCATCTTTCAGGCGTCCTTTCAATGTCTCTAAGACCATCCGCCACTGCTTCTCTTAGCTTAGTTTTTAGCAAAGGCATAACTTGTTCGTCAGCGAGTTGGCACATAGCAATTGTCACTTCCACAGTTCGATCTTTGAAATTTCAACTATGTCTGTGTGTGGATTGCACAAAAATGCCATGGTGTTTGGGCAATAACTTTTTTCGAACAGGTATGTAATGCATATCCTCCTATGACCCACGGTCATTTATTTTACGATAATCTTCACACAGAAAGCTAGCGGTAGATATGAGAGGATGATATAAGTCATAACAGCCTCCAGAGAGGATGTTATAAGTCATATCAGCCTCCAGAGAGGATGTTATAAGTCATATCAGCCTCCGGAGAGGATGATATAAGTCATATCAGCCTCCAGAGATGATTTCTGTTCGAAAAAGTTATAACAGTTAACACGCCTCCATCTCGGTTGATATCTGAATGACAACCTCGATGGCAATTTAAAAATATCAACCTCGCCTTCGGCTCGGATAGGTTATTTTCAATGACCGTCTCGGTGTTATTTTCCGATACCAACCTCGATGTCTGAAGTTAACCTTTATTAACAATGCCACTTAAACGGCTAAAGCTGTCAGATCCGTATCACACACCGCTGTTCACCACTTTATAACTGGGTTTCTTCTGATGTTATAAGCCGTTATTCTTGATCTTATAGGTAGCGTTCTTGAGGCTTCTGATCGAACACACTGTTCTTTATTCCCAGAGAGATAACGGGACACAGCTCTTTATTGGCAGAAGTATGACGTAACACTAAATACAAAATGTAAAACGACGACCCAAGGCCCCCATCCGGAAACCTTGATTTTCCAGCTGTAACCCACACTTGTAAAGGCTCTAAGGCAGTGGTTCCCAACCGGTGGTACTTATTACCCCAAGGGGTACGCGAGACCCTTGCAAGGGGTACGCGAAGGATACCAAAATTGATTTAGTCTGTAGCTTCAAAACCTCGCCTCACTCATTTTTGATTGCCGAAAGCCTCGTATAACCAGCAGAGGCATCACCAGCCAAAATGTATCTTAACGGGCAAGCTATTTTACGACAGGTCATTTTTACCTTTAAGTTTACATTTTTTTTAAGTAACTGCGTTTACGAAAAATCGCAGCGCTTCGCGCCGACTCTCTTCTTTTTAATCTTTAAGCTCACCTTTCTGGGGGGATGGATTTTGTCAACCCGTGCGTGACACCTCTGATTACAAGCCCTAGTGAAAGTCAGTGAAATAATGTTCGCTAGCCTACTGCCATAAAATCTGTTCCTGTGTCAAACAATATTGTTCCAAGAAGAATCGAAGACATTGCAAGTGATATTGTCATTCAGGTTGCAAATTAAGCGAACGAAAAAGTTTGCGATGCAGCTTGATGAAAGCACGGAGAACATCAGAACCAAACACAGAAACAGGCTGACTGTAAAACATATGCTGCTAATGACGTCGAGCCGAGATTTGAGAAAATTACTTTTGCTACAAAGCAGCTCAGTTCAGTTCAGTTCAGTTCAGTTTTATTAAAATCAAAATAAAGGAACAAAATAAATTTCGACCCCTACAAAGCTCCATGGCCCGTTACATAGTGATTGTCTAGTGATTGCCTCATTGACATATTTTTACACATGTATGCCTTATCATTTATGATTATAGCTATCGTCTTCACGTTCTGAAAAAGGGGGTACGCAACTTTTTCGAACCTTGATTAGGGGTACGCGGTACGGAAAAGGTTGGGAACCACTGCTCTAAGGAAACATAAGTTGCTGGGCTGGAGAAGGATTAATGTGACAGGGCAGTTTGAGTCCAGCGTGACAGCCCTCTGTTTCAACCCTGCATCTTTTCCCCAGATACTTGTTATACGCTTTAAATGCCACACGCGTAGTGGGCGGCGCTACGAAAATGGCCCGTTTGCAAAGCATGGAACGCATAGGTCTTGGCACTACTACCAGGGACCCATAAATTTCCTGTAATGAATCGCCATTCAGGGGGGTTGTCATTTCCTATGCTTCTATGTTGCTATGTTGCCCGAGCCTCACCTAGTTTCCAAAAATTCCGCTTGGGTCGAATTCGGCGTTCTTGCTCAGATAGACAAAATTTGTTGGGACTATTTAGCATGCCACCAGGTACCTAAACTAGGACAAAAGATCCAGGATACCATTCCATTACAGAGAAATATTCCTAGTTCAGCACAACAGCTGCGAAAAATTTTGTCTATCTAGATAGTCGGGTATTTTATCCCCGTGGGTATTTCTCGAACTATCTGACGCTCGGTCAAGAGCGCATCAGAAATCTCTTATTGACAAGCCCCCTGAATGGCGAGTCAGTACAGGAAATTTATGGGTCCCTGCTACTACTTAGTTATTTTGCTCTTGAATAGTTTGATGGAGTCCGATAACCGGTGCACGTTGCAACAATTTGGGCTTTTTCAAAATATATTGATTGGGATGGGTTTTGGAAAATATGTTCTGCAAGTGCAGATTTGAAAGTATAGTTATGACGGTGTCCGTTGGAGAGGGCGTGGTCAATTTCTTGCTCATGCTCTGCAAGTCTTTTTCCGAAATTTTTCTCTGTCCTTCCTACGTAACGCTTTCCGCAATCACTGGGTATTGAATAAATGCCTCTTTGGTACTGAGTTCGTCATCTAGGAAATTGTCAGCATCAGTGCCTTAGTAACAACAAAACAGAAGTCGATCAAAATGCAGAAAAAAAACCTTTCCTGTCGTCGCCCCAATTCGTGCAGCAAAAACAGCAGCCGTGTCAAAAATTAAATCTCAGCAATAGTTTTCCCGTTCAGTGATTATTAAAAGTAATAGATACAGGCGAGTGCTCCCTAAGAGAAACGTGGAACGAGGTTATTAATGGAATAAAATTTAAGCTTTCAGTCCCTTACTAATAACAAAACCGAAGTTGATAAAAAATACAGAAAAAAAGCTTTCCAGCCATCGCCCCAATCGTGCAGCAAAAACAGCGGCCGTGTCAAAAATTAAATTTCAGGACTAGATTTTTTGACGTTGACCCTGAAGTTTGACAGCCTGACGAGGACCCTTGCCCAGAAGGGCCGAAATATCGCTGATGAAGCATCGTAGCTGACGTATCCGTTGTATACACTATTTGAAAATATGTTTCAAAGTCAGTTTGGGCTCAAGGAATATTTACCATATAAGCTTCTAGCTGTTGTTCGTTGTAGTTTCTGATGAAGTAGGGGGCAAACGGCTTGAGATAGCGCTGGGATTACTGAACTGGGAGAGCCTTCTAGAAATTGATGGAGAAAAGGAAATTAATGTATAGATATCTACTAAGCTTCAGATATTTACACGGGGGAACGTTTACAGTGAAAAATAAACAAGAAATTTTTTTTTTTGTATTTGGAAATAGCCTATAGGACTCCAATGTCGGATTCGTAGCCGTCCTCTAGAAAAACAAAACACTTGATTTGTAGGGGAAGTAGCCCTTGTAATAGAAACAGTAGTAGGCTAGTGGTGAACTTAAAAATTAAAATGTTTATAGTTTTTATTTTTTAGTTCACCACTACTATTGTTTACTCAGCTTAAACTGAGGGAATTAAAAACCAAATACCATATATTTCCTCAACCATTATGTAAGCAAGTTGCGAAGGGGCGTGCTTTTAGAGCAGTCTTCGCATTAGCCTATAGGCTGTGGCGTTTTGCAGAGGTTCCCGGTCAATCGCTAGAGGCGCTGTTTCCAGCACTGGGATTGGCTGTGTCCGCTATTGCTGGTATATTGGCCTATATGGAAGTCGAGTTCCCTCTAATTTAATCAACTATCCGGTTCCGCTAGTTGGCGGCGAAGCGACGAAAGCTGCTTAAAATTACCTTGTCCGTGACTAATAGAAACGCATCTACAATGAGCTTCACCTAGCATCCCGTCTCAGCCAATTGTGAGAAATGCTCTGACACTAAGAGCGGGCTCCGCCATACTTACTTTAGATACTACTCATGATGTCACGGATACTGGCTTCTCGACGCAAAGGCTAGAACGCAGTTTTCTTGTTTTCGGCAAAATAACGTACCACGGGCTAATCGAGCCAATCACGTCACAGAGATTATAGTTACCATGCTTAATAAGCTCCCGAGCGTGGTAAGCAAATAGTTACTATTTCGAGAAGGTTGGAATGGTCAACATCGAGGCTGGAACGAAATAGTGACTAATAGTTACTATAGATAGAGGGGTGGAACACGCTCTAAATTTCCGCTCTGATTTTGCCGTTCCTTATGGCACCAGTTCTGCATGCCACCATCATTATTCATCTAAAGCGTCATGCTATTGAGTGCGACGTGGGCGCCATTCCCCTTCGGCCAGCTAAGACGAGCACTCAGAGCGTGTTCCACCCTTCCAATAGTAGTAACTATTAGTTACTATTTTCGTTTCAACCTCGTGAAAAGTTGCTACGCTCACCGTTCCAATCTTCTGGAAATAGTAACTGTTTGCTTACCACGCTCGGGAGCGTGGCAAGCGTGGTAACTACGGTCTCTGTCCCGGGATTGGTCCGATTAGTACGTGGCACGATTTTTTGCCGAAAATAGAAAAATTCGTTCCACCCATGACGCCAAGAAGCCAGAATTCGTGACGCCATACGTAGTAGCTACGGTAAATAGGGTGGAACACGCTCTCAAGTTCAAGTGGGTCCAAGTTTTTCGATTCATAGCCAATCATATTTTGCACGTATTCTGATGGGCTAGTGTCGAACCAAGCCAAATAGAACGAGACCAAAGTTTTCGATGGGATACCAAAAGTGAATATATACTGGATTCCTCCATTCAGATAATCGCGTCTCTCAGATTTTCTGTCTTCGCCTGCAGATCCCGTAAATATGTTGTTTTTCCCCAGCTCAGGTTAGCCGAATTAGTGAGTCAAGTCACGACTCGTACGGATAGTTTTTGCTCTAAATCTTTCTCGATCGCGCCGTGCTAAGGGGGGGGGGGGTTATCGACTCTTATATCTACATTCGGGCCTGAGGTGCAGAGATGGGCGAATCCGATCATGAAAGGATTCGAATCCGAATCTAGGGCTAGGTACTAATCCATCATTTGATTCGAACACGACCTTAAAAAAATAAAATCATATACATAGGTTATAGTTTAAAATTCAGAGGTGACTATTCAGTTCAGTTCAGTCCAGTTCAGTTTATTTTTACGACCAAATACATTTAACTATGATGCCAGTATTGCCAGTACCCGCCCCAATAAAGGTACAAAAAAGCACTTGCAATTGGGCGGGTACATAAAACTCATTTCCTAACTAATAATTAACTAGAAACAAAACAACGAAAAACGCACTAAAATAAAAAATAATAACCAATATCTCATCAACTCATTTAATAATAATAATGAGAAAAAAGAAAAATAATAAGAAAATAGAAAGAAAACTATGAACCTTGACCTAACAAATAATTTTTCAATTTATTTTTAAATAACCCCAGGTGCTCAGCCGCCCGAAAGCTCTCCGGAACAGAGTTCCACACATTAGGCCCTGAAAATCTAGTAGGGAAGCCGGCCCTGGTTCCTCTTCTAAAAGAATTGATATCTGAGGTAGTTACATAACGGGATAAATTACTAAGGATATACCGGAATACTAATGCTAGTAGGAAATAACGAGACCTGAGAGCTCATATGACACTTGTTACGAGTAGGTTGTGCAAGAAAGTAGACGTGAAAATACCCCATTCAACGCCCTAGGTTCGGACCTAGAAATAGGATATCTAGTTTCAGTTGAGTCTGAGTATTTCCGGCATTGCGTCGTATCATCTGGGGCATATTAATTTTCCAACTTAAAGTTCAGGCCCACTCGTTTGATTCCTAAACTATTTCCGGTACCCCCTCCAACTCCGCCTGCCGAATCAGGTTTGGATACATTTAATAAATGAATCATTCATCTAAAGCATTGTTTTTTACCGCCTATCAAGTTTCACTCGAATCTGAGCATTTCTTGTGAAATTCCGGTACCCCCTCCCCGCCCCACCGTGCTCGGATTCGGTCCGGACCCTATAATATGTCACCTAGAGCATATAATCTTTCTACTTTGCAAGTTTTATTAAAATCGCTACTCTCGTTTGACCCCTATGCGAGCCACAGAATTTCCGACACTCCCCCTCCAACTCCCCCCACTGTGGCGGAATACGACTCGGATATATACACTTCGAACATCTGACATCTCCTCTTCCCGTCCACCAAGTTTGACTCGAACCGAGGCATATCTGCAAATTTCCGGTTCCCGCTTCAACCTCCTCCTACCGTGGCCGAATCCAGACCGGACGCCAAATAACGAATCTAGGACGCATTAACTCGGTCGTGTCCAACTTGCATCCCATTCGGCCCATTCGTTTTTATCACCCATAAAGCTTAACTCGAATCGGACCACTTGTTCGCAACCTACGGAAGTCAGTAATTTCCGGATTCCCCTTCCCTTAGATCCCTGAAAAATTGTGGGCTCCCGGAAAAAAAGTTTTCTCAAGGCATTGCGTCGGTCTCTTAAGTCTATTTGGTCGGGGTCAATAATATTTCCGCCAAGTTTTATCGTCCTTGGCGGAATTCCGGAAAACATCCTCCAACTCCCCCCGAAGAGTCCCTGGTTCTGTCAAGAACGTGTCTGGGGCTTATGCATGTTTTTCCTACCAAATTCTATCCCGATCCCTCGACTCTAAGCGTTTCACGAGATTTTGGTGCCCCCCTCCAACTCTCCCCACAAGAATCGGATCCGGACCGGACTTCACTGGGAACATCTTAGACGATGTCACTTTCCACTTGCCAAGTTTCATTCAAATTCGTTAACCTGTTCAAAAGTAATGCATGCCACTAGATTCGTGATTACCCATCTCTCCACTCCCCCACGATGGTCGGATCGAGGAAACGACTATTCTCAAGGCAATCTGTCCGGGTCCCTGATATGCCTACCAAATTTCATCCTCCTACTACCGATTTCGCGGGGTCACCGAATACCGCCCCCCCCAACGCCCCACACAGTGGCCAAATCCGGTCCGTTATGTCAACGATGTATCTAGGACTTGTGCTTGTTCTTCCCACCAAGTCTCGTCTTGATCCTGAACTCCATGCGTTTCCCAAGATTTCCGGCGCCCCCCTCTCAAGCTCCCCCCAGAGTCATCGGATCCGGTCCGGATTTTAAGTGGGTCGTCTGAAGCACGAGGCCTTTCCAAATATCGAATTTCTTTAAGATCCGATCACCCGTTCAAAAGTTATAAATACCTCAAGATTCCGGTCCTCCCTCCCTTCCACTCCACCCACGATGCTCGGATCGGGAAAGTGGCTATTTCTATCTTAGTCATTTGGGGTCCCTGATATGCCTGCCAAGTTTCATCGCCCTAGCCTATGTGGCCCGAACAAGCAAAACCCGGACCGACCGACAGACCGACGGACTGACAGAAATTGCGATCGCTATATGGCACTTGGCCGAACGGCAAGTGCAATAAAAAAAACTATACAAATACAACAAGTTCCCTTATATACAAAACACCTTGTAAATTTTATCGGAAGATTTGCTTTTTCTCTGAAATTTCCAGATTATTTCCGATTCTGATCGTACCGTTTACTAGGGAGTAAAAGAAAGCAATAGACCGATTCAGCCTACTAACTTTATTCCGACAGAGAGGTTTATTAGAAATGCAGAAAGTTTAAAAGCTTTGGTTTTCCACGGATTAGGGCTGAGAAAGAAGAAAATTTATGGATATAGCACGCCCAAATCAAAGCTCCAGACGACTTCAGAATTAACTTCTACTTTCATCAAATTTTTCAGGTTGCAGGATTCCGAATGAATTCCTTGTCCGGTGAAAAATAATTTCAGATACGGAGTCAAAATTTAATCTACTCCTAAATTGAATCTCTAATCGACTTCAGATTTCCGATTTTAGCCGAATTCCGGGCGAACTGCTTATCCGTCTAGGAAATAAGGTCAACGATCCCATAACGACAATCCCAACAAAGGATCGTACCGTTTACCCAGGAGTAAACAAAGCAATAGACCGATTCAGCGCTATTAACAAGAGCTCTGAGTTCATATGACACTTGGTACGAGTAGGCGGTACAAGGAAGTAAATGAGAACGTCACAAAATAGACCGGTTCGGACCCTGAAATATGTCATCTAGGGCATACGCTCTCTCTACATTCCAAGTTTCACTTGAATTACTGCACTCTTTTGACCCCTATGCGAGCCACAGCATTTCCGGGACTCCCCCTACTGTGGGCGAATACGACTTGAAAATCTCTGACATCTCCTCTTCCCGTCGACCAAGTTTGACTGGAATCGGAGCATAGCCTATCTGCAGATTTCCGGTTCCCCCCCCCCCCCCCTACCGTGGCCGGATCTGTTCCGGACGCCAAATAACAAATCTAGGCTGCAGAAACTCAGTACTGTCCAACTTTCATCCTATTCGGTCCATCCGTTTGGTTTTTGCGCATGTCAAAAATTTCCGGATCCCCCCCCTCCCCGACTCCACCAACCGTGACCGCATGTTTTGCATGTCTACGTCATCAATTCTTATCACCCCATGAAGTTTCCACCTGTTCAGAACTTACGGAAGTCAGTTTCCGCATTCCCCTTCCCTCACTCCCCCAAAAATGGTCGAATCCAGGAACAGAATTTTATAGGGCATTGTCTGCCAAGTTTCATCGTCTTTAGAACATCTGAAACTATTCGAACTCGCGATAACCGGAATTCCGGGAAACCCCCTCGGACTCCCCCACAGGGCCCCGATACGAGCTGGCTCCGTCAAATACGTATCTAGACCTAATGCTTGTTCTCCGCACCAGGTTCCATCTTAATCCCTCGGCTCTAAGCGTTCCCGAGTTTTCCGATGCCACCTCTAACCCTCCCCCACAAGTGTCAGATCCCATCCGGACTGGACATGGAACGTCTGAGACTTCAGCTCTTTCCACTTGCCAAATTTCATTCAAATCCGACCACCCGTTCAAAGGCTATGCATGCCACTAGATTCCGGATTCCCCATCCCTCCATTCCCCCACGACGGTCGGATCAGGGAAACGCCTATACTCAAGTCAGTATGTTTGTGTCCCTGACATGCCTGCCAAGTTTCATCCTCCTAGCACATCAGGAAGTACAGAACTCGGGGGATCACCAGAATCCCCCCCCCCCCAGCTCCCCCGCAGTGCCCGAATCCGGTCCGGTTATGTTAATGACATATCTGGTTGGTTTGCAAAAAATCCCTGACCAAAAGATCAATGACCGAACAACACATAGTTCCCATGAATGAATGAATAAATGACTGTATTTAAAGCCATTTTTCAGGCCGTATACATACATATACAACAACAAACAACTACCAAACAAAATCATGTAACGCTCAACTTTTGAATAATAAGACCTTTCCGGACCAAATTTCCAACTGCTACTATATTTACTTTCGACGTCGACTTCAAAATTCCAAGAAGGGGCTCACAACTACCATCCCAAAGAAAACTCCCTCTTACCTCGCTTAGCCCCTGACACCTGAAAAGAAAATGTCCAGCCCATCAAAATCACCCGCAGATAGAGCAAGTATACCGCATTTCCGGGTAACGGGCAAACACTATAAAGAGGGAGACAGTTTGCTCGCACCTGCATCCACGACCTCAGGGATTCTTTTGGATTCTTTTTCCCTAATTTATATATTATGCATCACATCAAGTTTTTGGGATCCCAAAAGGTATAGTGACGGGACACCATATAACTTCGTAAAGCGTGTCTGCCCGGAGGTCTGTTTGTTAGCATGATAACTCTCGAATGAGTTCGGTAGGCTACCTTGTATCTTGTTCAAACTTGGTGTAGGGGTCATTTGCGTCAAAAGTACAGGTCGTTCATAGACGGTATTGTAGCCCTACCTTTAGGGGTGGAGGAGGGGTTTCAACTTCAAGCAAAGATCTGATCCACGAGTGAGAGACAAACTGAATCCCCGTCATTTGTTTTGGCCCCGGACAATTAGTTCGCACGGAATTCGGCAAAAAGAAAAGGTTTCCGTGGTGCTTATAGTTTATTCATCAAGTATATAGAATTCTTGAGTCAAGATACTGGGGCAGGCGGAAACGCTGACTCGGTCTATTTGATTTGTTGTGCTTGGTCGATACTACGGATTTCAGTCCGATCGAAAACGGAAATTCCGTAGGCTTTGCATTACTGGATGTTACGAGTTAGGAAACGACATTTTTACGACATAGGAAATCAACCCTCTAGCTTAGTTTTCCCGTAAAGTTGATAGTTTGGTCGGATTCGACGCCGCCTGCGAGAATTCGAACGACCTCCCACTCATGGGGACTACCAGGTAGGAAGTTTACTCTACTGGGTGAAAGTAATCAATCAATCAAGATAGAAAACTTTGGCCTAAGGGTTCTGGTTAAGGGGTTGAGTGGAGATGAACAAACTATCGCGATCTGGCAGAGACACAGTGTACATGAAGTGTACACTAACCGATTTCTGGATGAAGAAGTGACAGCTATCCCAAATTCTCATTAACAAGTTTAAGAATATATAATTAACAGCAGATTAACAGTTAGAGATTGGTTATGTTTCATGTTTATTTATTTTATTTGTGTGTTTTCCTCTGGTGATGCTGGTTTTCAGTTACCCTTCCCTCATTTTTGTTGTTGTTTTTGTTTGGAGTGATCTCGCTTCGTGTTGGCGGTTTCGTGCGGTGATCGTTCTACTCAGCGTTGGGTCGATTTTGTTTTATTGATTTTTTTTATGGAAGGCTCTGAACCATTCGATGTTTTTCTTCTCTCTGGTTCAAACCCTGAAATAATTGTAAGTGCAGAGTATCGTATTATTAATGTTTATGTATCAGTTATAGTAAGAATAAAAAAAAACTTGAACACAAATATTTCCGCTTTGTGATCTCATCGAAACCTTTTTCCTTGTTCTTAACGCGAATGTATCCGGTGTGTCCGGGCCCAGGAGTTTATTGCAGGGGGGGGGGGCTGCCCGCGGGTTGAACATAGTCCATCGAACAGTAAAACAAGAACATATATCAGAGGTTTCGAACAAAACGATGGCACATTCACTAACGGTCAGGGTTGTCCTAAGCCTCTTTCCATTAGTGGGCGGGAACTTCCGACAAATACATAGCTGATGAAGAAAGCTACATAGTAAGCTATTCTTCAAACAGCCACTTCAGGCTCAGAGAAAGAATCACTATTCGTATAATGTCAATTCAGTTTCGGCGAAGATGAGAAACATGGTACAACTCGTGCTATTGAACCTTTCACTATTATGAAAGTACTTGGGTACTTAGGTACTTCTGAAATTTTTTACTTAAGTAGAGTACAAGTACTCGAATTTTTTACTTAAGTACTGTTACTTAAGTATTTCCCAACACTGACTGACTGTACTATTAAATTAACCTGTAATGCCTCGAACATCCAGTCATGAATAGACGAAACAGGCACCATAGGCGCCTCTTCTCTGTGCAGAATACAATTTTTAATAGACATATCCAGAGAAAATCTGTATGTCGAACCGCCGAACTTTGAGTAAAGCCTGGCAACCTGATCTTTTACATGTTTGGCGCAATATAGGCGCTAAAACGTCTTAAAGTTTAACTGAAAAGCCAACTTATTTTTGGATCATTGAACTGAATGCACTGCATTTTTTGGATTGTGTTAAGGGTTTTTCTTATTTTTCACTATTTGCTCTAGAAGGACGTTCAGAATATCTACGGTGGTCCTCACAACGCAAATTTCTACTACGACGCAGAAAAAATGGAATCTCAATACAGACGCGGCGTTTCAGTGGTCAGTGATCAGCTTACGGAAGGTAGCTCACTGAGTGAACACTTATTTTTCGTAAATCGCTTTCGTCGAGCATACAACATAGATACAAGCGCATAGAGCTTCCAAATTAGACACGGAAATTCCACTATTTGAAAATCGATTATTCGTGAATAGCGGAGCAGCGAAGTAACGCATTTTCGCCGGGTTTTCAAGCTTCTTTGAGTGAATAACTGATGGGTAACTAGATTCTCCTATGTAAGACCTTTTCAGTTAAACTTTAAGTAATTCGCCAAAGCTTGCCATTTTTTTATCTCAAAATTTAAGTGGAGGGATACCTATGACTTCGTAAAAAATTCCGTCTGTCCGTCCGTCCGGAAATTTGGAAGAAGTAAGGCAGGAAGTTTTGATCAATTTCGTCAAAGCAGATGTGATGTAAGCTATAGGGGTAAACACACATGCTGAAACAATATCTGAACTTGGTTTTCTCAGATCATTAGCCATATGCCTTAATCTTTTTCTAAATTTTAATAGTCAAAATGTTCAAGAAGTTCGCGAAGACCGGATATCTGCAAGACCCAGTTGTTTGGATCAAATATTAACTTTATGTGATCCCACCGAAACATTTGGTCTTGTTTCCATTGAATTTTTTGCTTGAATCATAATTCATACATATTAAATATTTGAAATATTGTTTCACTTTAGCCAATTTTTATGCAGCGAAGCGCTACGAATAATTTTCGACATGTTGCATGTTTGGTGTGGAAATTGCATGTCGAGGGGTTCCTCACTCCCAGAAACGATGAGCGTGTTCCACCCTTCCCGAAATAGTAACTATTAGTTACTATTTCCGTTCCATCTTCGTGAGAAGTTAAAACGCTAACCGTTCCAACCTTCTCAAAATAGTAACTATTGGCAAGAACAAATAATCAGATAGAGCCTCTCCTCCCTATCTCTGTACTATGACTATGCGAAGTCGAGTATTTCCCCGTACCTTTTCCGCTGTAAACGAGCGGAGGTTAGTAGCTTCGCGCCACATCAGTTTTCGTTACCTCTACAATTAGCTATATCGCTGTGAAACCACCTTGAGGAAAAGTAGAAGACAAAGCTGATTGGTTCTTTGGACGCGTTCAAGAGCAGGCACTGCGCGGAGTACGCCTCCTGCATTTTCTTTATCGGCGATGGGCGACGGCGAAGACGGAAGTATAGTAGACGGGTGAAAAGCTATAGTACAATTAGCTATATCGTGAAAATTTACTTCTTAAATACCTACCAAGGAAGATATTCCAACCTTCTGTTCTTCCCGTTACTTGCTCTTCCATCGAAATTGCTTTCCGAAAATTAAGAAGAACTGGTTCTACAGATTCTGATCGCCTTAGTGCCAATTTTTTTCAAAATTGACTGTCCAGCTCTAACACAACACCTTCAGCTGCTGTTTCAAATTTGTTTATGCTAGGGTTTGGTTCCAAATAGTTTCCTCTTGGGTCCTCTTGCGTGAAGTGTGTCCGTCTGTGTTCTTATGGCACTTGCAGCTCCGCTCAAGTGCCATATACCGATCGCTTTTCGGTCTGTCGGTCCACTCTTCTCGAGTTAGGGTACTTCCAGAAGTTCTAGGAGAGGAAACTTGGCAGGCATATTAGGGACCCGACAAAAATAACTTAGAAATAGTCACTTGACCGATCCGACCATCGTGGGGGAGGGAGAGGTGTTTTTATGGCACTTGCAGCTCCGCTCAAGTACCATATACCGATCGCTTTTCGGTCTGTCGGTCCACTCTTCTCGAGTTAGGGTACTTCCAGAAGTTCTAGGAGATGAAACTTGGCAGGCATATTAGGGACCCGACCAAAATAACTTGGAAATAGTCACTTGACCGATCCGACCATCGTGGGGGAGGGAGAGGTGTTTTTATGACACTTGCAGCTCCGCTCAAGTGCCATATACCGATCGCTTTTCGGTCTGTCGGTCCTCTCTTCTCGAGTTAGGGTACTTCCAGAAGTTCTAGG
This sequence comes from Branchinecta sandiegonensis, assembly GCA_030848855.1. Classification (NCBI taxonomy): domain Eukaryota; kingdom Metazoa; phylum Arthropoda; class Branchiopoda; order Anostraca; family Branchinectidae; genus Branchinecta; species Branchinecta sandiegonensis. Next base: position 4,736,144 of record JAUPMV010000012.1, read on the forward strand.
AGATGAAACTTGGCAGGCATATTCGGGACCCCACCAAAATAACTTGGAAATAGTCACTTGACCGATCCGACCATCGTGGGGGAGGGAGAGGTGTTCTTATGGCACTTGCAGCTCCGCTCAAGTGCCATATACCGATCGCTTTTCGGTCTGTCGGTCCACTCTTCTCGAGTTAGGGTACTTCCAGAAGTTCTAGGACGATGAAACTTGGCAGGCATATTAGGGACCCGACGAAAATAACTTGGAAATAGTCACTTGACCGATCCGACCATCGTGGGGGAGGGGGAGGGGGCGGAATCCAGAAAATAGTGGCATGCATAACTTTCGAACGGGTGATCGGATCTTAATGAAACTTGATATCTGGAAAGACCTCGTGTCTCAGATGTCTCATATCAAGTCTGGACCGGATCCGATGAATCTGGGGGGGGGGTGGAGGGGGGAACCGGGAATCGTGTGAAACTCTCAGAGGAGTGATCGGGATGAAACTTGGTGGGAAGAACAAGGACAAGCTCTAGATAAACAACAGACAAGACTGGACCAGATCTGGACACTGTGGGGGAGTTGGAGGGGGGGGGGGGTTCCGGAATTCCGGCGATCCGTAGTTAATGTACTTCCAGGTGGCTAAGACGATAAAACTTGGCAGACGTATCAGGGACCTGACCAGATTGACTTGGAAACAGGCACTCGCCCGATCCGACCATCGTGGGGGGAGGGGGAGACGGCGGAATCCGGGAATTAGTGGCATGCATAACTTTGGAACGGGTTATAGGATCTTAATGAAACTTGATATCTTGAAAGATCTCATGTCTCAGATGTTCCATTTCAGGTCCGGACCGGAACCGAGGAACTGGGGGGGGGGGGTCGGAGGGGAGAACCGGAAATCTTGTGAAACGCATTGAGTGGAGCGATCAGGATGAAACTTGGTGGGAAGTACAGGCACAAGTCCTAGGTGCGTCAGTGACAGAACCGGACCAGATTCGGGTACCGAGGGGGGGGGGGGGGGGGGTCCGGAATTCCGGTTATCGTGAGTTACGGTACTTCCAGATGTGCTAGGACGATAAAACTTTGCTGGAGCATTAGAAACTTGACATCATTGGGTTGACATCGTCACTTCTTGACATCGTCACTTCTCCGATCCGACCATTCCTTAAAGAACTCATCTTCACCGCAAAATAAAAAACATACTTTTAAGCAAAATTTACTTTTCCCGATCGCCATGAGTCCGTGATCCTTTTTGCCTCAAGCGTTTTTCTTAGAAATTAATTTTCAGCACCCTTAAAGTGTGCATCTTAACCAAAAAGTGAAAAATGAAATTTGACCATCACTTCCATCCCCTGACCCAGCCTTGCAAGTTTGGCGCATCTTAACCGAAAAGTGAAGACAATACTTTTGACCATCACTTCCATCTGACCCAGCCTTGCAAGTGCCATATGAGCATCCAGCTCTTGTTAGAGTTTTATCGAAAAATAATGATTTGCATGATTATTTTACAAGGAATGCTACTAATCTGGTGACGGAGTATAGGAGTGGTAGATGAACTGGCTTTTTAATTAAATATTTGGGCCAGGCGGTATGGAATTCACTACCGGATAGTGTTAAGGCGGCTGAACACCAACAGTTGTTTAAAAAAGAGTAAAGAAATTTTTGTTGGAGGGGTGAGGAGTCACGATTCAGAGAATGAAGGTATAAGTTAGTATTTCTTTTTTTATTACCTTTATTTAGTTATTTTTTCTTTCTTCTTTTTTTCTTCTTTCTTCTTTTGTGTGTTACGTGAAAAAAAATGGATTAATTAGTGTTGAAATGAAATTATTGTTTAAGTTAAGTTGAAGTAGTTTGTGGTAACCGTCCAGTGCCAGTGCATCCATGTCTTCTCATGGGCGGTTACCTATCATGATGGGTTATTATGTAATTTAGCAATAAAATAATCTTATCTAATCTAATATAACATCGGTGATTAAACGAGGGAAAATTTGCAGACCATGCAAAAGCTATCGGCCACTTAAAATTTCATGTACCGTCAGCAAAATCCTGGAATACGTCCTTCTTCCAGAGTTAGTTGAAAAATGTCGCTTTGGTTCAATGAAGTTTGGATTCCGTTCGAGCGCCAGTTGTGCGCACGCTCATCACATATTAAGGTAAGGTAAGGTACAATTTTAATGGCAAATATGAATAAACCTGGTGTTTCTCAAAAGCATCAGACATGCCAGTGGCATAAAAAACGACGCTTCACTAATTCACCTAAGGTATTGTAAAGAAAAAAACAAACGAACAACTATTACACATTAACACTAAAATTTAAGGACAACACGAGAATTTACGACAACAGACATATGACTAAAGAAAAAATTAAAAATAGAAAAGGTTTGTGACATGGGTCTGATCTTCCTCCGAGCACAAACAAAAATTAATCAATTAAATCAGACAGAAGAAATATAATTGCTAGATAACATAAATCTTTTTAGAGCTCTTTTAAAAACTTTCCTATCTTCAGACACTCGTAACAGTTTCAAGCAATGAATTCCATACTCACAAAAAATATCACAAAAATCACAAAAAATCTCAGTAAGCTGTCGTCGGAATCGGCCTTGAAACTAACTTGTCAAAATGTGAGTACCTGCATTTAAACCCATCGTCAAATGATTCGAATGCATACAAAGCTTCTAACTCTCTTGGGTAGTTCGTCTTCAAATCAACAGACTCTCTACGATGGCTTGGTATAACATTCAAATCTTCATTGTCAAAATTATGCTCTTCGGTTCTTCAAGGAGTTTGTAAATCAATCCGTACCGCCTATGGGCACATCGTCCCGAACCAGGGGATAATCGTAAAGCCTTGGGAAATTTGTACAGCTTCTTCTGCGCTCCTTCTATACAATTTCGTTCTGGTGTCACTCATGTTCTGCGAAAGAAGGAGATTAAAAGTTGAGATCATGTTATTTTAAATATGCAAACCACCTATACATTGACGGAGACGTTCAAAATTCAAAATGTAAGTGTTACCCTTTTGGATGTTTTCTCATCGCTATAAAAAATCATGGACAACAGGGCCTAACCAGCGCACGACGTTATCCACTGCTTCCTGGCGAAGATTGAAAATAAAGTATCTTTTTCTATGTGTTTCTGTGTTTTATTTATTTTCTTCCATTTACTCCGCTTTTTAAAAATGGTGGGTTATAAATAAATTTATAAAATACCTCTTCTTAAATACCTCTAGGTCCGCTCAGTTTTATCGGGGTATTCATGATCGCTGCATGGTACCAAAGACAGAGGTTCTATCCCCTCTAATCAGACTTTTACTTTAAACAAATTAAAACTTTGAACAAAAACCTCTAATCAGATTTACTTTAAACAAATCTTCCAGTTTTGGCCGGATTTCGAGCGAACTATTTGTCCAGCGAGAAAATAATTTTCACATACGGATTCAGCATTTATTCCTATACGTCAGATCTACTCCACTGCTCAATCGCACGCCACCGCGCCAAGAGCCACGTTGTGTACATGGTTTCTGGGAGTGAGCAACCCCTCGGCATACAATTTATACGCCGAACATGGACTTTTTCGATAATTATTCGTAGCGCTTCGCAACATAAGACTTGATTAAAGTCAAACAACGTTTCACATCTTTACCATGTACGAATTATGATTCAAAGCAAACAAATTCAATGCAAAAAAATGGCAAGCTTCGGTGAATTACTTAAACGTTTTAGCAATACTCTATTGCGCTACATATATAAAAGATCAGGTTGCCAGGCTTTACTCAAAGTTCGGCGGTTCGACAGACAGATTTTATCTTGATAATGTCTGTTAAAAATTGTATTCTGCGCAGAGAAGATCAGGGACCTCTGGTTCCTATTTCGTCTATCCATGATTGGATGTTCGAGGCATTAGAGGATAATTTAAGGGCAAAGGGAGATAAGGAGTGGCTGGTGAGTTTGGAAACCTGTACTGATATTCTTAAATATTCTTTGAGCCCAAGCTGACTTTGAAACATTTATTCAAACAATGTTTACAACGGGTACGTCAGCTACGATCCTTCATCAGCGATATTTCGGCCCTTTTTGGCAAGGGTCCTCGTCAGGCTGTCAATCCTCTGGTTCAACTTCGGGGAAGGAAACAAACCTGTAATCCAGGATAATTGTTAACAACTGTAAACAATTGTTAACGATTGGAAACAGTTGTTCCCGATCGTAATTTTACGATCGTTTTTTTTCGTACCGGTTCAAAGCGATCGTTTTCAACTGTTTCCAATCGTTTTCTAATGTTTCCAAGCGTTTTCAATCGTTTCGATCGCAAACAGTTGGTTTTGTTTTCAAGCCGTGAAATACAGACCTGATTTTTTAACAACGGTAATAGGGAAGTTTTTTTTTTTTTAGTTGTAAACGATCGTAAAGCCCAATCGTAAACGATTGGAAATAACTGTTTACGACCGTTTTCAGTTGTTTCCGATCGGAAACGGTTGGTTGGGTTTTCAAGTCCTGAAACAAGACCTGATTTCTAACAACAGTAGTAGAGAAGGTGAATTTTGTTGATTTATAAACGATCAAAATAGTTAAGTGAAATTGCGAATCTAAAATCCCAATCGTAAACGATTGGAGACAACTGTTTCCAATCGTAATTACAACTGTTTACGATGGATTTTTTTACAGAAAAGTTTAAAAGACGTGGAAATGCTTGAAGTTGAGAGCTGTCATTTGTGTTTTTTCTATTTTATCTTTTTGTTTAAGCGCAAAATAATTCAAAAGCAGCTTTCGCAGTCGATCCCCCCTCTAAACTGCTAAAGCGTCTTCTGGTAATTTTTTTTAGAGTGCTGCCGTTTAATCGATAATTTTGAAGAAAAAATATTTGCCTCTATCTGGCACAATGCGAATAATACCGCTCCTTAATGTTGTTGACTGAACTGAATCACAGTAAATTGAGTTGAGCATTGCTTGAAGATCGAGAGAAGTCGAAGACCTTCCAAATTTCGACAGTCTACACTTTAGGGCATAGGGGTGGGGTTGGAGGGAGGGTGTGTTCAAAAAGAATCTGCAGTCGGAAATTCCGATCGTAAAAATTCGATCCGAAACAATTGTTTTCAATCGTAAAATAACGATTGGAAACAATCGTAAACAACTGTTTTCGATCGTCAAAATACAATTGGAAAAAGTTGTTTTCAATCGTAAATAACGATTGGAAACAATCGGTTTCGATCGTAAACAACTGTTTCCGATGGTAAAAATACGATTGGAAACAACTGGTTTTGATCGTAAAAATACGATCGTTAACAACTGTTTACAATCGCAAACGTTGGAAACAACTGTTTACAATCGCCAACGTTGGAAACAACTGTTAACAATCGCAAACGATTGGAAACAACTGTTTGCAATCGTAAACAACTGTTTAAAATGTTTGGAGGGGGGGGGGCAAGGTATTTACCGACTGGTTGGTCATTTTTACCAACTGTTTCTGCAGATAAAAACGACTATTACTGAGAAACGACGACTGTGTTGTCGAAAAGTCGGCTGATTTTAAGAAAAACTACTATTCCTAAAAAAACTGTTCTTACTAACTGTTCTTACTAAAATTCGTGAAAAACAACTGTTTACGATCGTTTCCAATTGTTTACGATTGGAAAATTGTCCCATCATACAATTGGAAAAAACGGTCGTTTACGACTTGAATGATTTCCATACGGTGATCATTCTATAGGTCTAATTCCTCCAGTAGACTCTTTACTTTGGAAGGCCACGTTCTCTTTCTTCCTATCTTTAATAATTTCATTAAGCGCTTTCAAAAGCCTATTATCAGGCAATTGAGTTCACTTTACCAAAAACCTAAGAATTTGGGATAACCTTTGTATTTTCATAGAGAAATACCTAGGTCACCTTTAAGAACTTGGGCGTGGATTGTTGGGTGCAGCCCATATACTCAATTTATAGTATTGCAGCTGAATTGACTCTAGCTGCAGAGCTGGATCGAATCCCCATAACTCCGCCCCGTGATGGAATGTTGGCAGAACTTTTGAATTGAAAATATTCGTATGAATCTTCAGGTTTTTTACTCCCATTAACGTTATATTCCTAAAAACTGCTGTAGACGCTACCCTTCCCCTATTTGTCATTTCTTTTACGTGCGTCTTTCAGCTCCCATTAGACGACAAATTAAAACCCAGATATTTAAACTTATCTCTTATTTTCAATCCTTCACCTCGGCACAGGAAACTACCAATCCCTTCTTCTTTTCCTGATACTCCCCCATGTTTAAATTTAACAATTTCTTTTTTTTTACGTTCAATTCTAATTTCTTTAATCTGAAATATTCATCAATCAAATCAAGCAAAACTTGCAGGTCATTATGGGTTTTCGCCACCAGCGCAGTGTCATCAGCGAAAAGCAAAACTGATAATTCAGGGTTGTCCATAGACACGCTAGGTGCCCATCGCTTGTCTGGAAACTGAATCAAATCATTTAACAATATCCCAAATAGCCTAGGAGACAAAACACTACCCTGTTTTCCTCCCTGTTTGCTCTCAAATACTCTCGATAAACCTCCCCCTATTAGCCTAACCACCCCTTTTGTCGCACTGTGCCTACTAATCAACATTTTATTAAATAACGTTGGTAATCCAAATCCAATTAGAACTTGACCTAGAAGCAGCCTATCTACACTATCGAACGCTTTCCTACGATCCAGGAATGCTACAAATAAGTTACCATCTCCTTTTCCATATTTTTCTATTAATGCTGTCAATACAAATACTCTATCTGACGTACTATAATTCTTCCGAAATCCTCCTTGTTCTTCTCTAAGAACATTATACTGGTTCAGCCATTTGTCTAATCTTAGATCTAATATTTTTTCCTTTATCTTAGTAAGAGACGGAACTGGAGCTATAGGCTTATAATTATCAAATAACTCCGGGTTCCCTTTCTGAAACAGGGGAAGTATTATTGATGTCTTCCACGCTTTCGGCCATCACCTACTCTTAAAATTCGATTTAACACAAACAACGTCACCGGAATAAATAACGACGAATAACGTTTACAAATACGTGACGGTGTTCCATCCACCCCAGGAGCGCTACCTCCTTGACTATTTTTTAACGCTTCTTCTATCTCGCTCACCGTTACTTCTTGACTAAGAATATTATCGTATTCCTTTTGTGGGGGCACTGACTCGGGAACCGGGAGCCGTACTTTATGTCCCATGGGCTACCGAACCGGTAGTTCTCACGGAAACCAAACCATATGAGCTGCGATTCTGACGTCATTGACTAACGGACACTTGTCTGTGCTGGCTCCCGTTCCGGTAGTAAGTGGAAATGGCTCATGGAAACTTCATCGCACCAGCTTCTCGTCCGGTAGTTTCACGGAATTGTGTACTCAGAAGCCAGGGAGCTGGTAGTTGATACCGGAAACTGTATAATTGGAGCTTGTGTTCCGGTAGTGTCTACGTGGAATATAGAACTCACGGACTAGTTTTCACTAAATTCACTACTGGAATCCGTATATTGAGAGCTAAGGTACCGGCAGCAACAATTATTTGATTGAAAATGACCAGCTCACGGACATAGACGGCTATGGGCTGGGGTTCCGGTAGTGCCAAAAAAGTAAAATAAATATGAACTCACGGACTCATGTCAGTGCAGACTAGGAAACCGGAAGTGAATATTTTTAACTCACGGAACCCAACTCTTGCGGGCTTGGGTACCAGTAGTGCCAAAAATTAAAATTACAAACTCATGGACACCTGTCAATATGGACTTTGGGTCCGGTACAGCTCACGGAACCCAACTTCCATGAGTTTGTAATTTTAAGTTTTGACACTACAACCCTAGCCCATAGCCATCTGTGTCCGTGAGCAGGTCATTTTCAATCAAATAGTTGTTGCTACCGCCTACCGGTACCTTAGCTCTCAATATATGGATTCCGGTAGTACATTTTTTACCATGTTATTTTCTATAAGTCAGTGAAAATCCCGGCATCCTAGCTCTCATCCAAACTACCGGCTCCCTAGCTTCTGAGTACACAATTCCGCGAGACTACCAGACGAGAAGCTGGTGCGATGAAGTTTCCGTGAGCTATTTCCACTTACTACCGGAACGGGAGCCAGCACAGACAAGTTTCCGTTAGTCAATGACGTCAGATCCCGGAATCGCAGCTCATATGGTTTGGTTTCCGTGAGAACTACCGGTTCCGTAGCCCATTGGACATAAAGTACGGCACCCTGTTCCCTAGACAGTGCCTTTGGTGGGAGTTGAATTTCTTTCATCCTCTCTTTAACTACACCTTCTAATTCTTGCATCAATCCACATTCACCCTCTAACCCCTCAAAGTAATCAGGCCAAGCCCCATCATCAAACTCAAAACTCGTTTTCGGTTTATTACCCGATTCCCTTTTATTCTTCCAAAATTCCTTCATACTACAACTTACACAAAAGGACTCCAACTCCTTCTTCTTTGAATATTCTTCTCTGAATATTCTTCTTCTTTTTTTTCCTACGCATCAGTCATTTATAAACTCGTCTCTCTTTCCTATAATTTATTAACCTTTCTCCTTTTCTTCACCACTTATATTTTCACTGTTCACTAAATCTAGAACTTTTTTTTCAATCGTATCACCGCATCTTATCACCACATTCCTTATCAAAAAACTCTTTTCTTTTTGTATACTTATTCTTGTCAAGTAGATTTTTTACCTTATGATAGATCAAATGACTGAACTCTTCCAGGACTTCATCTACTTCTATATCATTCTGTACTAATGTCTGGAGACCAGACCTAAAATTCTCCTCACAAAATACTATTTCCAACTCCTCCACTTAGACCAATCACTTTTTACTCCTTTTATTACCAAATTTTATGGGGATTTATCTATACGCGTCCTGTACGTCCTTTTTCTTCCTTTTAGATTCATCAACTTAAATTCTACTTTCAACGCTGAGTGGTCTGAACCAACTAGATCCAGAATTTAACGCATACTGGGCCCAGGGAGAAACAACTATCAATCAGTAATTAGTCAATTAAACTACCTCGAAGACCAGACATACAGGTGTACTCACCTTTACCTTTATCTTTCCCAAACCTCCCGTTGCCGATGACTTGTAGTCCATACGGCCCTCATAAAGTTCCTTTCAGATTAGTTATTTTTTGGCCGCTAGGTGCGCTATCGTAAAGAAAACAATGACACGTTACTTCTTGGTGTACGTTTATCCAGGTTTGTTTTACTATTTTCAATTCCTCTTAGGCCTAACCATGTTTAAAACTGTTTTAAATGCCTTTTCCCCTCTTTTTGCTTTACCCAACTCTGTTCTGTCAAGCATCATCGAGTTTGTCATTTCTGGCTTCCGACATAAGTGCTGAGTGCTGGCTGACTTTTCCACGGGGCTAATGCGCGACTCGATATGAAGCGAAAGCCTAATCACTTGTTCACCCGTCAGATAACTTATCCCCCGATCTCACTTGTGATTGTTATTGTTCCTCTAGCACGTCTGGGGGCAATTCGTCATCGGATTTTAAGAAGGACGTATTCTCCGCGTACAATTCCAAAAGCTTTCTTCCCCAAATGTTTAGCTTCTTCTTTTCATCTTTGGTACTTCTTGGCATCTTGTAAGCCTGTGGAATTTTGAAAATGACCAGCTCACGGACACAGATGGCTATTGGCTAAGGTCCGGTAGTGCAAAAACTGAAAGTTACGAACTCACAGACACTTTTCAATATGAACTTGGATTCGGGTAGCAAATATTATTAACTCACGGAACCCATCTCCGATGGGCTAGGGATCCGGTAGTGCCAAAAAATTAATAGTTTTGAACTCACGGACCCATGTCAGTGCACGGAACCGAACACCTGCGGGCTAGGGTTCCGGTAGTGCGTGAGACTGCCGGAACCCTAGCCCATGGAAGTTGGGTTCCATGAGTTAAAAAATATTCACTCCCGGACTCCTAGTCTGCACTAACACGGGTCCGTGAGTTCAAAACTATTAATTTTTGACGCTACCGGAACCCTAGACTGAGCTGGTCATTTTCAACCGAATAGTTGTTGCTACCGGTACCTTAGCTCTCAATATATGGGTTCCGGTGGTAAATTTTTTCCCATGTTATTTCCTCTAAAAAGTCAGTGAAAATCCCGACATCCTAGCCCTCACCCAAACTATTCCGTGAGTTCTATATTTCACGTAGACACTAGAACACAAGCTCCAGTTATACAGTTTCCGGTAGTAACTACCGGCTCCCTAGCTTCTGAGTACACAATTCCGTGAGACTACCGAACGAGAAGCTGGTGCGATGAAGTTTCCGTGAGCTATTTCCACTTACCACCGGAACGGGAGCCAGCACATACAAGTTTCCGTTAGTCAATCACGACAGATCCCGGAATCGCAGCTGAAATGGTTTATTTTCCGTGTTAACTACCGGTTCCCTAGCTCGTAGGGCATAAAGTACGGCTACCGGTTCCCTAGACAGTGCCATATTTTATACAGATAGTATTTTTTTTACATATTATGGATAATTTTGTAGTCTAAACAAAATAATATTTTCAACTTGCTAGTCAAACCAATAGGAATCCTTCTGAGGAAATCCGTCGGCACAATTTTGCCACAAATGAAGCTTTGTCGGTTGAGAACCTCAGAAAAGTCGTCGGCAAAAGTTGTGGTATGTTTCTGTTCGGAGATCACCTACTGACAAAAGCTTTTTATTTCAACTTTGCTTTAGTTAGCGTATTCTGCTTCGGAATCCAACTTGTTGAAACAGGATATAGAAATAATATGACTATGCATAGAATTTCAGTTTCAAGTTTGTTATAAAAGACGTAGGAATACCGATAGGAAGAATACCAAGGAAACCCGTCGGCCCATTCTTACCCGAAACTAGCTTTTGTCTCGCGCCAGAACCTCGCGTCTTTTTGCACGAGCAGCAAAAGTATGCAGACAGCTTTTTGTACAACTTTTTTAGGTTTTTGCACCAGAAGTCACAGGTTCCGTCAGAGAAAAGTTGCAACACTGAAACAGTGATTAATGCCCAAATAACTACCTTGTGGAAAGCAAGCGAAAGTAAGACGTTGTTTCAGTTGACAAGTTGCATTTTCAGTGGAAATGCGGTTGTGAAAAAGTATAACCAAGAACAAATAACGAGACAGAACTGCTTTCTCCCTATCTCGTTCATACAAACATGCTGAGTCGAGTAAAATACGGCCGACTCCCGACGCAAACTAGCGGAGGTTACTAGCTTCGTGCCACATTACGTTTCGTTACCTCTACAGATAGCTGTATCGCTGTTGAGTCGCTTAAGAGGAAATCTAGCAGTCAAAGCTGATTGGTTCTATGGGCGCGCTCCAGAGCGGGTCGGCGCGCGGAGTACGCCTCCTGTTAGTCTCCTTCAATATTTCTTGTGCGATAAGCTGGCGATAAGCAACGGTGAATACGGGAAAGGAGTAAACGGGTATCAAAAAGCTCAAAGCTAGAGTAAATACCTCTAGGTCCGCTCAATTTTGTCGGGGTTTTCTAGTCACTGCATGCGACCAAAGACAGGAGTTCTATCTGATTATTTGTTCTTGGTATGACGTAGGGCCTAGGCTGGTTGGCTGGGAAAGTCAGATGTTGTTTCTCTTAAAAACAAGAGCTAGAAGCTCATATGGCACTTGGAAGGCTGGTTCAAAGGATGAAATGTAGAATCTACCTTTTCGCGGGTTTGTCCTGATCATAGGTAAGCAAAACCCTCAAGACAAGAATGATCATGGACAAATCACGAAAACGTATCGTTTGGAGAAAAGTATTTTATTTTTGAACTTGGCTGTAACGATGCGTACTTTAAAGGCGCTAGAAATTCATCGTAAGCAAAACCCTTGAGACAAAAACGATAATAGTTCCTTGGGGATCATTAACATATTGTTTGATCAAAAGTAATTTTCTCACTTTTCGGTTAAGATGCGCACTTTGAGGGAACATCAGGAAGTACCGAACTCGCGGGATCACCAGACCCTCCCCCCACCAACTCACCCCAAAGTGCCTGAATCCGGTTCGGTTATGTCAATAATTTATCTAGGACATGTGCTTGTTCTTCCCACCAAGTTTCATCCCGATCCCTCCACTCTAAGCGTTTTGCAAAATTTCTAAGCGTATCTTGTCAAGTCTCTAATGTCCAAGCCAAGTTTCATCGTCCTAGCACATCTAGAAGTACCTTAATTCGCGATCTCCGGAATTCCGGACCCCCCTCTAACTCCCCCCATAGTGCCCAAATCCGGGCCGGTTCTGTCACAGATGTATCTAGGGCTTTTGCTTGTTCTTCCCACCAAGTTTCATCCCAGTCGCTCCACTCTAAGCGTGTCAGTAGATTTCCGTTCCACCCCCCCAACTCCCCCCCACATTCATCGGATCCGGTCCGGACCTGAAATGGGACATCCAAGACACGAAATCTTTCCAAATGTCAAGTTTCATAAAGATCCGATCTCCCGGTCCAGAATTATACATTCCTCAAGATTCCGGATTCCCCTTCCCTCCCCTCCCCCACGGTGGTCGGATCAGGGAAGTGGCTATTTCCAAATTAGTTTGGTCGGGTCCCTGACATGCCTGCCAAGTTTCATCGTCCTAGCCCTTCTGGAAGTACCCTAACTCGAGAACAGTGGACCGACAGACAGACAGACCGACAGACCGACGGACCGACCGACCGAAAAGTTATCAGTATATGGCACATCAAAACGAATGTATATGTTTTATAGCTTTTTTGTTGGTTTTTTTTTTTGAGAATAATGTTTTTATTAATTTCTGGGGAGGCCAGCTTCTACTTTTCAGTATTGTGCTCGATAAAACCCTGCGGAGGTTGATACGGCTTCGTTCAACCTCTCTGGAGCTTGATACGATTCGTATCAATCTCCATAAAAGTCATTGTCATAATATAACTTCCTGTTGGACATAGGAAGACTTGCATTACACACCTGTTCGAGAAAAGTCATGATCCATTGTCGACTTCGTCTAACTGAACGGATAAGTTGTACAACAATATGTACTTTTCTGACGCCAATCGAATAGTCTGCGTCCCCTACTATTCCGATATCAGCAGCCAATAATACCGGATTCTTTTGGCTTAAAGTATTTTTTAGTGTTGCATAAGACAAGTCACGCATCTAGAAATTATTATTTTTTATTTTTTTTAGGTAGATGGCACAACTGGTGAATGTGAATACTTTCGGAATATCATTCCGAAGTCCAAAGCTCTTGCATCCGCTATTACCAAGCTCGGGTTCAAGGAGTCTGATACTCTTGTGCTGTATTGCCGGAACAACGTTCGATTTTTCTACCCCATCTTAGCAGCATCCCTCTGCAAAGGCCGCTTCAGCATGGCCGAACCGGCAAGTCTTGCAGATCAAGTCGCTAACAAAGTCAACGCCACCAAAGCCATGATCATCTTCGTTGATGACTCCACTGCTGTGAAGGGAAAAGAGGTTCAGGAGAATTGCCCATGTGTGAAAGCCGTTGTCAACTTCGACCATGGATGTGGTCTCCTTTTTGATGCTCTTCTCCAAGACGATGGACTCGACTGCCCTACTAACCTTGCTTTCGACGCCTACAAGGACGTCACATATCTGCCTTTCTCAAGTGGTACCACGGGTCTACCAAAGGGAATAATGCACACCCACTGGTCTGTATTAAACATCCTGTCGCATCAGTACCTCCAAGACTACGAAAGATGCATGTTTCTAACACCAATGTTCCACGTCACGGGGTTTATGCTCGGCCTTCGTGCGACCATCGATTTCAACACATTGATCTTTCTTCAAACATATACACATAAAGGATTCATCGAGGCCTTGGAGAAATATAAGCCGTTGCAGGTGTTCTCCGCTCCCTTGGCTCTGAATGAACTGTTGGCGAATCCGTCGTCTATCGTGAACCGGGAGCTTGGATTCTTGAAGCGTTTTTTATCTGCAGGAGGTCCTCTTGCTACCGAGTCGAAGAAGAAGCTGCTGGAGATTCTGCCGAGCCTGGAGGGCATAGAAATAATGTACGGTGAGTGCCCTATCCTTTTTTCGCTTTGTAGGACAAACAAGAGCTGAAAGCTCGTATGGCACTTGTAAGAAAGTTAGCATGTTTGTCAGACACAGTTTGCAATTTTCAAGGCTGGATCTCTTTCCCGGTATGCCTTTCATCAGAAGACGGGTTCGATCTACTAAATCTGGAATGATTATTCCACTCATTGATAACTGTTTCAGAATACGAATTTTGTCGTACTAGCTGGTTCCGATTTGCCTATAACTTGATTGATGGTAGAAGCAAATACTCTAGCCGTGACAATTCTGTGCCCGAACTGGATCCGATCACAGTAGTTGGAAGGGTTTCCACGAGATTTCTGGCGGCCCTCTTCGAGCTCCGCACATTGTTATCGGAATTGGTCCGGACTTTAACAGAAGATCTTAGACATTAGCTCTTGCCATTTCTCAAGTTCTACTCACATCCGATAACCCATTCGAAAGTTATTCTTGCCACTAGATTCCAGATGCCATATACCTCCATTCCCCAGGATGATCAGATCGGGGAAGTAAATATTTCCAAGTCAGTGTGGTCTGATCCCTGATACCCTGATTAAAAATTTGTAGCCTGCGTAGTTGTATGGTACTTGTACGAAAAAGTTGCATGTAGTACTCTGTAGTAGCAAAGAATACTATCATTTAATGTGTCTCCTACTATTCCAATCTTATGTAGTAGTATCAGGGACCCATAAATTTCCTGTAATGACTCGCCATTCAGGGGGCTTGTCAATAAGAGATTTCTGATGCGCTCTTGACCGAGCGTCAGATAGTTCGAGAAATACCCGCGGAGATAAAATACCCGACTATCCAGATAGACAAAACTTTTCTCAGCTGTTGTGCTGAACAAGGAATATTTCTCTGTAATGGAAGAGTATCCTGGATCTTTTGTCCTAGCTTAGGTACCTGGTGGCATGCTGAGTAGTCCCAACAAATTTTGTCTATCTGAGCAAGAACGCCGGTTCGACCCAAGCGGAATTTTGGAAACTAGGTGAGGCTCGGGCAACATAGCAACATAGAAGCATAGGAAATGACAAGCCCCCTGAATGGCGAGTCATTACAGGAAATTTATGGGTCCCTGGTAGTATCCAGTACCATCATATCTTGCCATAGTAGCATCCAGTCTTGCTAATAGTAGCATGCAGTAGTATGCAGTAACACGGTAGCCTTCAAGTAGAAGCATGTAGTAGCATCAGTTAGTACTGCATGCTACTTTTTCGTACAACTTCGTACTACTATTTTGAGATAAATTTTTCATCGGGACGACTGCAAAGTTTCCTCGTCATAGACAATCTAGATAATGTAATCACCGGCATTCCGGGAAACCCCCTCCAGCTGCACCCACAATGCCCCGGTCCGGTCCTGTTCTATCAGTAATGTATCTAGGGCTTTTGCTTACTAAGCTGTCCCCGCCATGCTCCATCCTGATCCATCGGCTCTAAATGTTTTCCGAGATTTCCGGTGCCCCTCTCCAGCTCCCCCACGGCAGTTATGGGATCCGGTCTAGACTTGAAACTGAACTTGTTCTTGAGTCTTCTCAAGTTTCATTCATATACGATCACCCGTTCCAAAGTTATGAATGTCACTTGATTCAAGATTCCCCATCCCTCACTTCCTCCACGATGAATGAGTCGGGGTAGGGACTATTTGAAAGTCAATCTGATTGGGTCCCTAATATGGGTGCCAAGTTTCGTCGCCTTAGCACATATGGAAGTACCTTAACTCGCACTAACCAGAATTCCGGAAAACCCTCTCCAATTCCCCCCACTGTGACACGATCCGGTCCTGTTTTTTTTTTAATAATGTATCTAGGGTTTTTTCATGTTCTTCCAACCAAACCGCATTCCGACCCTCGACTCCAAGCGTTTCCCGATATTTCAGGTGCCCCCCTCCAGCTCCCCCCCCCCCAGTTATCAGATCCGGCCCGGACGGATCCAAAGTTATGAATGTCACTAGATTCAAGAATCCCCATCCGTACACTTCCTACATGGTGAACCAGTCAGGGTAGGGACTATTTCAAAGACAGCCAGATAGAGTCTCCAACATGTCTACCAAGTTTCATGGTCATAGCACATCTGGAAGTTCCCTAACTCCTGATCACCAGAATTCCGGGAAATCCCCTCCAGCTCACCCCTGTGGCACGATCCGGTCCTGTTTTGTCAATACCAAGATTTCCGGTTCCCCAATCCACCCCACCCCCCACCAACATCACCGGATCAAGTCTGGATTCAAAATGGCACATCTGAGATACGAGATCTCTCTAAATGTTAAGTTCCATTTAAATCCAATCACCCGTTCAAAATGTGCATACCATTAGATCCGGATTACCCATACCTCCACTCCCCCCGCGATGGTTGGGTCGGGGAAACGACTATTCTCAAGTCAATCTGTTGGGGTCCCTGACACGCCCGCCAAGTTTCATCGTCCTAGCACATCACGAAGTACCGAACTCGCGTGATCACTAGAAATCTGGACCCCCCCCCCTCAACTCCCCCACAGTGCCCAGATCCGGTCCGGTTATGCCAATCACGTATCTAGGACTTGTGCTTGTTCTTCCCATCAAGCGTCATCCCGATCCCTCCACTCCGAGTGTTTCCCAAGATTTTTCGGTTGCCCCTTCAACTCCCCCCCCCCCGATGTCACCGGATCCGGTCTGTATTTAAAATGAGACACATCCTTCTGCACTGTCAGAAGTTTCATAACAGATTGCGCATAACACTTTCAAGAATAACACCTTTTCACTTAAAAAAAAAAGTGTTATGATCAATTACGTTTATACTATTTCGTGCCCAGATCTCCACAACACCTTCAATAGGTAAGAATACTACACTGTCAGAAGTTACATAACGACAACAGCAGGATGCGCGGTTTCAACAGATAACACTTTGGGATGTTATATGTTATGTTTCTTTCGTTCCCGTTAGTATTTTTACCAATTGAAGGTTTTGTTGGAGATCTAGGCACGAAATAGTGTAAACTTAATTGGTCATAACACTTTATTTCTAAGTGAATTGTTTTTCTTGAAAGTATTATACGCAATCTGTTATGAAACTTCTGACAATGTGTATATCAAGTTTCACTAAGATCCTATCACCCGTTCGTCAGTTAAAAATACCTCAGTTTTCCAGATTACCCCTCCTTCCACCCCACCCACCCCAGATGGTAGGATCGGGCAGGTGACTATTCCCAGTTTAATGTGGTCGGGTCCCTGATTTTCCTGCCAAGTTTCATCGTCATAGCGTGCCCGAACTAGCAAAAACCTGGACCGACCGACGGACGGACAGAAACAAGCAGAACAAGAAATACACTGCAAAACACGATATATTTTTTTTTATTTACTGAATTGGTTGGCGCTCTGAGCCTCGTTTTTATTGCAATAGTGCTGCCACATCGCTGCTGCAGGACTTCTTTGCTTCTGCACAAGATGCGTTTTTGGATTCGCTGCCTGCAAGATTTCTTCTCGACTGAAGCAGCACCTTGCAGGGAAGCACGGACTTGGTGGGTGAGCAAGTCCGCGATTCTCGAGAAGCGCTGCCGTCTTCCTCGGAAGCCCTGCAGTGCAAAAACGCCATTTAGCAGAAGCAGCCGAAAAGTGGACGTACAGCGTTCAACAAAAACGAGGCTCTGGGCAGTGGTTAAGCCGGCTGGACGATGACAAAGGCTTTTCACTCACGTTTCTGTTAGCTTTTTATCCTAGCTACAGGGGTGTAGCTAATCAGTTTAACTTGAAGGACTACAAAGAACATCTTTTCTTCCAAGGTATGACTGAGATCGGAGTCGCCACTGTGTATCCTCGGGAACTTCTTCGTGACCCCAACCACCCTCATTTCAGTAGCCTCGGGTTCCTACGACCTGGCGTAGAATTACAAATCATAAACCCCCTTGGAGAGTCACTGGGACCTAACTGCCCCGGAGAAATGTGTATAAAAGCTGGAAGCAACATGATTGGATATTTGAACAACGAAAAGGAAACAAGACAAACGATTCTGGACGGTGGCTGGGTTCGAACCGGCGACTACGGGCACTACACTGAAGACGGCTATGTTCATCACACAGACAGGATGAAAGAGCTTATTAAATATAAAGGATTTCATGTGGTATGTATATAAATCATTTTTTTGTATCTAATCACAATTGTCGATGCAAACCAACAAATGCGTAACATGCATATCCTTGTTTTATCTGTTATGAAACTTCTGAGAGTGTGGTAGATTTTTCTTTGAGTTAACTGAAAAAACATCAAACCCTGGTGAATCTTGGGCCCGAATCCCTCGTTGATTACGCAGACTAAAAATTTAATTATACTTTTTGGGGAAAATGTCAAGTGACAAACCCCGTTCATTGTTCGTTGACCTCGTGTAACAGAAACAGTTCAGTGGTAGCAGGGTAGAGATGTTTCCTGTCTAATGCCCCATATGAATCTCAATCCCTAAAATGGGGTAATGGCTTCTATAATATCGCCTGAACCGGGTTGATTGTGTGTGATGTGTGTGATTGTCTCTCTTTTCCTACTTTCATTACTAAGACGGAGTGGCGTCTGAAACGAAGAAACGAAGTAACGCATTTTTATCGGGTTTTCAGGATATTTAAGCGAAGACGTGATATGTTACTAGACTGTTGAATCTCAGCCCTATTCCGTTAAATTGTAAGATTAACAGTTAAAACTAAAAAGTCTTCGACCTCCAACCCACCCTACACATTTATTCGTCGCGTTTTAAGTGTTTTCTACCTGTTTCCAGCACATCCAATTTCACATCTGGAAGTACCTTCACTCCAATTACCGGAATTCCGCCCCCCCCCTCTCCAAATCCTCTCGGTGCCCGGATCGGGTCCGGTTCTATCATTGATGTATCTAGGCTTTGTTCTTCGCACCAAGTTTCATCCCAATCGCTCCACTCTGACCATGTCACAAGATTTCCAGTTCTCCCCTCCACTCCACAAACCACACGTTCCTCCGATCTGGTCCTGACTTGATATGGGACATCTGAGACATGAGGTCTTTCCAAATATCAAGTTTCATTTTAGATCCGATCACCGGTTCGAAAGTTATACAAACTTCAAGATTCAGGATTCCTCCCTCCACTCCCCAACGATGTTCGAATCCCGGAACTGACTGTTTTCAGGTCAATCTAGTTGGGCCCCTGATAGGCCTGCCAAGTTTCATCGTCCCAGCCCACCTGGCAGTACCTTTACTCCGTATCACCGGAATATCCGGAACCCCCTCCAACTCCCCCCACAGTGCCCAAACCCGGTGCACTTCTATTAAATATACACTTAGGTATTGTGCTTGTTCCTCCCACCAAGTTTCATCCCGATCGCTCCATTCTAAGCGTGTCAGATGATTCCCCCCCCCCCCCCCGACTCCCCCCCACATTCACCGGATAGAGCCCGGACTTGAAATAGGACAACGGAGACACTAGGTACTTCCAAATGTCAAGTTTCATTAAGATCCGATCACCCATTCGAAAGTTATGCATGCCACTAAATTCCGGATTCCGGCTCCCCTCATTGAGGACCCGGAAGGGGCAAGTAAGTATTTCCAAGTTAGTTTGGTCCGGTCCCTAATATGCCTGCCAAGTTTCATCGTCCTAGCACATCTGGAAGTACCCTAGCTCGCAAACACCGGACTGACCGACCATAAAATACCAATGGAAGGCAAACAGATAAATACGTAGAACGCTCCCAGTCGTAGGGTCCTTTAATGTGCTTTTGTAGGAAGCAGTCAATCACTCTATAGTGTACCTTGAACTTGTACTTCTGAACTAATACTTCTTTTAGGTTCCGGCGGTGCTGGAAAGCATCCTGGTTCAACACCAGGCCGTTAAAGAGGCAGCTGTCGTCGGCGCCCCCCATCCAGTTGAGGGAGAACACCCGTGTGCTTTTGTCGTTCTCAAAGAGGGTAAAGCGGCCACGGCAGATGAGCTAGCAGATTTCGTTAATCAGAGGGTCTGCGAGTTCGAAAAGTTAAGAGGCGGAGTGAGAATAATAGAGAAGTTAAACTATGTGGGCCTCGGAAAGGTGGCAAGGCAGGAGCTGAGAAATCTTTTGAAAGTGGCATAGTAGCTTTAGCCTACTTTTTTCCCAAACTCTATGATCATGAATCCCGCATTTAACAAGATTCATTACAGCTTTGGTTACGAATAGTATGTCTCACTCGATTAACCTCTTCCGCTCCTTAGAGTTCATTCCCGAAGGAGAAGTTTCGTAGGATTTGATTACCTTAAATTACCTTAAATTGCACTTGCAAGCAGTAAGGATGTTGTACACCGATGAGTAGCTTGCGGATGATGACGGTGCTATATCCTAGTTGCTGCTTCTGGGGCGCACCAGTCCTTTTTCCAGGGATGCCCGCGCCAGTCCTCATCGAGTCGCTTTTTGAAACCTTCGGGTGTTTCGCTGGTGACAGTTGGTTCGGACAAGCTGTTCCATAGAGGAACAGCTCGAATACCGAAGAAGTGCTGGCGAACACGAGAAGTGCAGGACCTTCTGGAAAGAAGGGTCTGATGATGGGTCTGATTTTCGCCTGTGTCATTGAAGAGTTGTTTTCCTAAAAAGAAACCCTAACATTTAGGAACGGGTGTCTTACGAACGCCCGCTAAACAAGAGCTGGAAGCTCATATGGCACTTGCAAGGCTTGGTAAAAGGATGAAAGTAGGAATTTGCCAATTCGTGGGTTTGCTGTGATCATTTGTAAGCAAAACATTTCTGATAAGAATGACGATGTTCCATTGGAAATCAGGAGAATGTATCGGCTGACAAAAAAAAGTTTATATTGCAGTTGGTTGTGATGATGCGCACTTCAGGGGTGCTAGAAATTCATCTGTAATCAAAACCCTTGAGACAAAAATTATCCTGGGCCCTTTCGGATCATGAAATTATTGTTTGGTCAAAAGTATGTTTTTTTTTATTTC
Source organism: Branchinecta sandiegonensis (assembly GCA_030848855.1). Lineage (NCBI taxonomy): Eukaryota > Metazoa > Arthropoda > Branchiopoda > Anostraca > Branchinectidae > Branchinecta > Branchinecta sandiegonensis. The sequence goes on from JAUPMV010000012.1 coordinate 4,757,048, forward strand.
GGTTAAGAAGCGCACTTCAAGGGTGGTTCCTGCGGAAGTTGCATTTTTGTATTTTTTATTGGTTTGTTATTGTAGGTACCTGATTCGAAAGTCTGCTTTTTCGCTGTTATAGTTAAAATATAAATAATATTGGTTTAAAGTATAACGGAAAATTAAGAGGTTTTAGAGAATAATTTTATGATGAAATGAATTAGAAACGACCCATGAAAATTAAAGTTAATTGTTCAGAAAATGTAGAAAATAAAATAAACATGGTTTAGGGGCAGATTGGAAGTTTTTATGTTTGTATTGAAATTTACAGTAGGATACAGATTAAAGTAAATACAGTAGTTTCCAATTATGGATTTCGGAGTGTATTTGTAGCTTATAGGAGACTCTGTCTGGTGGTGTTTGTTGGGATCGACTAAAACCAGGAAGGGAAGGGAACGCGAGAAAAGCAGGAAGGCATACTAAAACCAGGAAGGGTATCCTAAAACCAGGAAGGCTTTTGCAAGAATTCGCAGCCCTGTTCCCTTCCTCTATTTAGAATTATCTGAGGGATCGGCAACTTTTCAAATTCAAAGTTCATTATCCCTTCCTCTTTTTAGTATGCCCTTCCTGGTTAGTGGAAACGAGAAATAAAAAGGTGAACTGCAATTTTTATAGTTGCCGACCCCTCACTGAACTTAATGCATACCCATGTCAGGATACTAAAACGAGGAAGGGATGGTGAACTTTGAATTTGAAAAGTTACCGACCCCTCAAATAATACTAAATAGAGGAAGGGAACAGTGCTGCGAACTCTTGCAAAAGCCTTCCTGGTTTTAGGATGCCCTTCCTCGTTTGCCTTCCTGGTTAGTCGCCTACCGTCAGAACGAGAAATGAAAAGGTGAATTACAATTTTTATAGTTGCCGACCCCTCACTCAACTTAATGCCTACCCATGTCAGGATTCTAAAACGAGGAAGGGATGGTGAACTTTGAATTTGAAAAGTTGCCGACCCCTCAAATAATACTAAATAGAGGAAGGGAACAGTGCTGCGAATTCTTGCAAAAGCCTTCCTGGTTGTAGGATGCCCTTCCTCGTTTTAGTATGCCCTTCCTGGTTTTAGTATGCCTTCCTGCTTTTCTCGCGTTCCCTTCCCTTCCTGGTTTTAGTCGATCCCGTGTTTGTTTCGTTTTTATTCGTAGAAGCTTGGGTTGGGATTAGAGTTTTTATGTGTAGAGGTGATGATTCGTAGAAAAACGGTTTATAATTGTATTAAAATAAGAATAAATAAGTATTAAGACTGGTAAATTTAAATTAAAAAATAAATAAATAGTTGAAATGGAAAAGTTAAAATTTTTAAAGTTTAGAATGTGTATGATTGTTTAGAAAGAGTAGGTGACGTTAAAGAGTTTAAGGAAATATTAACGTCACCTAGTGGAGGAGGAGTCGTAGCCCAAAAAGTAAAAATATCAAAAAAGATTGGAAAGATGCTACGCGGGTTTAAAAAAAAAAAAAACAGGTGCTAGAAAGTTATTTCTAAGCATAACCTTTGAGGCAAAAATTATCGTGGGCTCATGGTGATCATGAAAATGCAGATTTTGCTTAAAAGTTTTGTTTGGCCTTTGCGGTTAAGATGAGTACTTTAAGGGGTGGTCGGATCTGGGAAGTGACAATTTCTAAGCCAATCTTGTCAAGTCTCTTATGTTAGGCTACGCTTGTTCTTCTTACCAAGTGTCATCCCAGTCGCTACACTCTAAGCGTGTCACAAAATTTCTGGCCACCCCCCCTCCGACCATGTTGATCGGATCCTGTCCGCACTTGAAATGGGACATCTGAGACATGAGTTCTTTCCGAATATCAAGTTTCATTAAGATCCGATCCCCGTTCAAAAGTTGGACATTTCTCAGGATTCCGGATTACCCCTCTCTCGCTCCCCCCACGATGGTCAAATCGGAGAAACGACTGTTCTTGAGTTAAAATTGGAGTTCCTGATATGCCTGCCAAGTGTCATCGTCCTAGCACATGTGTAAGCATCTTGTCTCGGGATCATCGGTATTCGGGAACCCCCACTCCAACTCCCCCCACAGTGCTCGGATCCAGTCTGGTCTTGTCAACTATGTATTTAGGGCTTGTGCTTGTTCTTCCCACCAATTTTCATCCCGATCCGTCCACTCTGAACAAGTCACACGACTTCCGGTTTCCCCCTCCAACTCCCCCCCCCCCCTCAAGTCACCGGATCCATCCCGGACTACAAGTGTGACATCTGAGACACGAGGTCTTTCCAAATATCAAGATTCATTAACATCCGATTCCCCGTTTAAAAGTTATAAATACGTCAATACTCCGGATTCCCCCTCCCTCCACTCCCCCGCGGCGGTTGGATGGGGGGAAGTGACTATTTCTAAGTTATTTTGGTCGGGTCCCTGATATGCCTGCCAAGTTTCATCGTCCTAGCACATGTGTAAGCATCTTAACTCGGGATCACCCGAATTCCGGAACCCTCCCTCCAACTCCCCACTTGAGCTTGAGCTGGAGCGGAGCAGCAAGGGCCATAAACACCGCTAAAAAAGCATGTGCTGACTTTTTTGTTTCTCGTCATGATAATGGAAAACTCAGCAGATGCTTTTTTTTTGGGGGGGGGGGGGGGGGCGGCTCTTCCTGGTCATTCTAGTTATGCATAACCTTCCATACATAACGTTTATCGCGACAACATAATACATCGCAAGTGTTGTAGTTGAGTCTTGTCTGTTGAAACCACGCATCCTTGTGTTGGTGGTTCTGTTGGTATACTGGTGGACGCGGAAAATTTCTCTGGTCGTAGCTAGACACGATTTCGCTCGTGCTTTCGATTCACCTATCAACGAGCATATCCTGCTTTCTGCAGCACAAATAGGCTTCCAAATGTGTGTTATCCAGCCCCTTGATTCAATGTACAGAATCAAGTCATCTATTCAATGTATAGTACTCTTCGAGTTAGAATTAAGTGCCCCGACTGGAATTGTGATATACTAGTTGAGATTGATATACCAGTAAAAAAGGGTATAAGGCAAGGGGCTGTGAACTCGCCGCACTGTCAGAAGTTTCATAACAGATAACACGAGGATGCGCGGTTTCAACAGATAATGCGTAACGTATAACACTTCGGATGTTATCTGTTGTGTTTCAAAATGTTATGCATAATAAGCGTTACCATCAGGAAGAACCGAAAAACCGGCAAAGGTATCTGCTGAGTTTTCCGACATCATGACGATAAGGAATAAAGTTAGTAGATGCTTTTTTTGCTCTTCCGAGCAAAGCTTGTTATGCATAACATTTCATGCATAAGGTTTTCAAACACAACAGATAACATCCGAAGTGTTATCTGTTACGCCTTATCTGTTGAAACCGCGCATCCTCGTGTTATCTATTATGAAACTTCTGACAGTGCAGACTGCAGATTTGCAACTCCTTTAAGCTTGTTAGTACTTGAGAACGTTTTTCCGACCCTTTCTTGACTTGCTAAAACTTGAATCGGATATGTGTTTTAGAATGCTTCAGACTTTTATGACGAATCTCGCGTCCTATTGGTCGGCTTTTGCATCTTTGCGTCATAATCGACCAACACTAATAGCGTTCTGAAAACATTCCCTACTATGCTTCGTTTCTAAAATTACGTTTAATTAATCAAGAAAGGGTCAAAAAATGTTTTCTTACATTTAGGCTACGTCTTCCTTTACTTACAAGTTTATAGTATTTACCGAGCTCGTACAACTCCGTCTCAGATTTTAAAATCCTATACCTCGCAATGTGAAATGCTTCGTTCGCCTTTTTTCGATGAAGGTGAGGAATATCCGTTTTCGTCGGGTACGGTGCAGTCTCTATGTAAATCGAACGTGGCTCAAATGAGCTGTCACCTTCAACATGGAAGAGCTCCATTTTTCTGAATATTCTCTAAAAGACAACTCATGAAAACAAAAGATAGCTCTGTTGCCTAGGAGAACTAGCAAAGAGCTCAGAAGAGAGAGATGCCTCGAAAAAAAGGACTCCCTGCACTGTCAGAAGTTCATAACAGATAACACGAGGATGCGCGGTTTCAACAGATAATTCCTAACAGATAACACTTCGGATGTTATCTGTTGTGTCTGAAAACGTTATGCATGAAATGTTATACATAACAAGATTTGTTAGGAAGAGCCAAAAAAGCATCTACCTTTATTCATTATCGTCATGACGTCGGAAAACTCAGCAGATACTTTTTGGCGGTTTTTCGGTTCTTCCTGATGGTAACACTTATTCTCATAACATTTTGAAACACGACAGATAACATCCGAAGTGTTATCTGTTACGCATTATCTGTTGAAACCGCGCATCATCGTATTATCTGTTATGAAACTTCTGACAGTGTGACAGCAAATCATAGCATAGGATTTCGACATTTTCTTTGTTTGTTTCCGATGTCAGAGCTAGTTCTGTCGTGGGTCCTCGAAGTGAAGGTTTTGGGGGAGGGGATGTGGTAAAGCAGCTTATAGACTCACGAGTGGAGCACGTAGCAGCTTCTCTATAGTTGGACGAAAAATGTTAATATATCGTTATTTTGAAGAAATAAAGTATGTGTATCCTGCATCGCATTGTAGTTCATGTCATCATCAGACAGCCACAGTTCCTGTTGTAACCGAAAGGGACAGATCAATAGTTCTGAGTAAATCTCCGATTGAATAGAATAGCGTCATTACATAAGTTCCAAATATTTGAGAGAATAGCACTGGGACTCTAAAACACAAAAATCGTCTTGAGAAATAATGAGATTTTGGCACTTTTTATGGCACTTGCCTTCCGGCCAAGTGCCATATAGCCTACCGATCTTTTAGTTTACCATCAACGTATATTGCACTGTCAGAAGTTTCATAACAGATTGCGCATAACACTTTCAAGAATAACACCTTTTCACTTAGAAATTAAGTGTTATGACCAATTAAATCTACACTATTTCGCGCCTAGATCTCCAACAACACCTTCAATTGGTAAAAATACTAACGGGAACGAAAGAAACAACATTCCAAAGTGTTATCTGTTGAAACCGCGCATCCTGCTGTTGTCGTTATTTAACTTCTGACAGTGTAGTATTTTTACCCATTGAAGGTGTTGTTGAAGATCTGGGCACGAAGTAGTATAAACTTAATTGGTCATAACACTTTTTTTCTAAGTGAAAAGGTGTTATTCTTGAAAGTGTTATGCGCAATCTGTCATGAAACTTCTGACAGTGTGGGGGATTGACACAATGGCACATCTGTGACCAGAGTTTTTGGCCTACCCCGCATACAAATAAATAGACTACGTAATTGGTTTGAATCGAATAAGGTGATAAGAGAAGAACAAGGAGGGCTCAGGACGGGTTATCCAAGTCATCCAAGTCAATTCTTGACAGCCCTGTTCAACTAGCTTTACAACACCCTTAGCAGCTACATACATAGGCTACTTACCAACAATCGAACAAAGCACAATGGTAGGCCAATTTCCATATTTCTCTACTAATTCTCTTGAAATAAAAAATCTGTCACTTGGATTATATCTATCCCTTGGACTATCCTGAACCTCCTTGTTCTTTTCTAACCACCTTATTTGATTCTGACCAATTGCGCAATCTATTTATTTATATGTGGGGTAGGCCAAAAACTCTGGTCACAGATGTGCCATTGTGTCAATGCCCCAGTATACGTTCATATTCATATGTCCCGATGTGGCTTTCTGTCCCTGTAGTAACGTCAGCAAAAATTCTAGGGGTCACCCTGTGGAGTGACTGTTCATTTATTGATCACATTCAGACTGTAATAAAATCGGGAAATGCATCACTCCAAACGCTCATACAGATGAGGCAGTTTGGTTGCGACCGTGATAGTCTGAAGGCTGCTTACTTGTGTCACATAAGACCTGAGCCTCGTTTTTGTTACAATAGCGCTGCCGCATCGCTGCTGCAGCACTTCTTTGCTTTTGCACAATATGCGTTTTTGGATTCACTTTCTTCTTGGTTGAAGCGGCAGCGCTGCAGCATCTTGCAGGGAAGCACGGACTTGGTCGGTGAGCAAGTCCGCGATTCTCGAGAAGCGCTGCCGTCTTCCTCGGAAGCGCTGCAGTGCAAAAACGGATGTAGGAAGAATCAGTCCGGAATCGGCCGAGAAGTGGACCTGCAGCATGCAACAAAAACGAGGCTCTGTAATAGAGTACGCATGCCCCTTATGGGGCCCTTTCGCCCAAAATACAGCATACGTGTCTGACGAAATAGAGCGTATACAGAAAGAGAGCAGTCTCAGTTAAATTTGTTAGGCCAAGGTTCATGGTTTTTTTCCTGTTTTTCCTATTTTTCTTATTATTTTTCTTTTTTCTCATTATTATTTTTAAATGAGTTGATGAGAGATTGGTTATTTTTTCTTATTTTAGTGCTCTTTTTGTTATGTTATGTTTTTAGTTAATTCTTAGTTATGAAATGAGTTTTATGTACCCGCCCAATTGCAAGTGATTTTTTGTACCTTTCTTGGGGCGGGTACTGGCATCATAGTTAAATGTATTTGGGTCGTAAAATAAGCTGAACTGAACTGAACTGAACTGAACTAGGTCAGCAAGTAACTTCCAGTTCCTATGAATCTCTTCTAACAGAATTATCCCTTCCCTCACTGCATGAATGTCGTAACATACTAGTTCTTAAATTTGGGTGTAAAATCCTTGCATCTGACCAACAGCGAACTATCCGCCCACCTGATGCACCAATAAACAATCGTACGCCTTCGCAGCTGAAACTGACAAGTGCGCAAGGGCTAAGGCGTGGAGTGTAAAAGTAAAATGTTTATCACATTTCATATACAGACAGCTTTAGAACCAAGCATATCTCATCCCCAGTAACCAAACAAGGATTGAAAATAACCTACTTTGTAATCATCCCACTTTAAAAGCTTTAAATGTAAACAAACCGCCAGTATAAATCCAAATAAATGGTGAAGATCTTGTACGAATAGCATTCGTTCGAACACTAAATGGTCTGCCAGCCAGTCCCACCCTTTAATCCCCTTTTCCATTAGCAAGGTAATTACACTGTCAGAAGTTTCATAACAGATTGCCCATAACACTTTCAAGAATAACACCTTTTCACTTGGAAAAAAAGTGTTATGACCAATTAAGTTTATACTATTTCGTGCCCAGATCTCCAACAACACCTTCAATAGGTAAAAACACTACACTGTCAGAAGTTACATTACGACAACAGCAGGATGCGCGGTTTCAACAGATAACACTTTGGGATGTTTTATGTTATGTTTCTTTCGTTCCCGTTAGTATTTTTACCAATTGAAGGTGTTGTTGGAGATCTAGGCAGGAAATAGTGTAAACTTAATTGGTCATAACACTTTATTCCTAAGTGAAAAGGTGTAATTCATGAAAGTGTTATGCGCAATCTGTTATGAAACTTCCGACAGTGTACAAGTGCAATAAACCAAATCGTAGCAGCCTAATGCCCCCTTTGTCACAATTCATTAAGAACGGCATATCATCGATCATATGACAAAACAGTCAGGTTTCCAACTGTCCATTAAAATTAAAGTACGTCGCATCGTCTTATTTGTTGCTGTTACACCAAATCCTCATCCATAGATGTATCTCCCCAAATATACAAGAGTTGGACTTGAGACCTGTCACTGACGAAATTAACTCATGGGAAATCTGGACCCAGCTGCCCATGAACGGGAGGGGGGGGGGGGGGGGGGGGTCGGACCCATCAAAATGCGTATTTACACCTTTTTTTTCCTCAAGTATACCAGCTTAGAATTGATTCCATTCGCGGGTCAAACACTTTTCGTGGGCAATTTGTGGGCCCACTTGGGGCTCACAACGGAAGGGTGGCGGTGGTTCAACTCTCCCCAGCCCCTATGATCCAAAAGCACAGAGGAATTGCATCGCCTTATCTCTAGTTAATGTCAAGTTAAAAACATTAAAAAATGGGGAATCTGGGCCCAGTTGCCCCTGTACCAAGTGGGGGTGGGGTTTGGGATCCGCAAAAAGTGAAAAGAGACCCCGATGCTCACAATCCTACCAAGTTTCAACTTGATACCTGTTGATTCCTGTCACGGGTAACGAACTTTATTCCTGGGCAATCTGGGCCCAGTTGCCCATGAACGGGTTGGGTGGGAGAAAAGCAATTTCCCAGCCCTAGGATCTACATGTCCAAGAAATTTCATCGTCCTATGTCCAGTTCTGGTCAAGTTGTGAACATTATTCACTGGGCAATCTGGGCCCATTTGCCCCTGAACCGGGTGGGTGTGGGGGTGGGAACCCCGAAAGGCACTACTAGACCCCAATACCCACAAATGTACCAAGTTTGAACTTGATACTTGCACTCGTTCACGAGTTATGAGCTCCACAAAATATGGTGAGAACCGAAAACCGAAAACCGTTAGCTGAAAGCTGCTACAGCGCTCGCAATAGTGGATTGTTCCAAGGAACACTCCACTAAAAACGGTTAAAATCAAAACAAAGAGACACAGTAACACATTTGTGCCATTTTTCGTTAAAGCACAACTCTTACTAGAAACGATCTTTTCCCTATAAAATCGATCAGAAAAGAACTTTTCGAAATTACCATTACTTTCCACCTGAAACTAGCGATTCTCTTGTTAGCGCTTGCCGATTATATCCAGCCTTCCTGCTCTCCGACGCGGCGGCTGGGCGCAAAAGATTTGAAAACTGAACGTGCCTTGGTGAAAAAGTGGGAAAACTAAGCAAATAAAAGAAATAATAAACAGAAGATTATCACATCCTTATGTGTCAAAGAGTTGTCAGCGGACAGTGAAGATTCCGGCAAGCTTTTCGTTGGGTGACGGGAAAACTCGGCAAGGCCTGAAAAGCGCTAAAATTCGTAGTTACGAAACGAAACAATGGAGAAACGTGGGGATTTTAGAAGCTTATAATTCCATATGGGAGTTAAGTATATTATAAAAGGCAGAATAAGCAAGAGGGTTCCTTTAACATTTTGAACAAAATGTCAGTGTAACATTAATATTTGTAGTAATTAGTATTTATGTAACTCGCGAGTGTCTAAAAGAATGACATTTTTGTAAAGACAATCAAATTAGCTAGCTAGCAAGTTTCTGTGTAATAAACCTTACTTACTTACTATATATTAAGAGAAATCCTACTCGCCCGCAATTGCAAATTTGCAGGTAAAGTATAGGTGTTTAGAGAACCAGAGAAGTTCTTCTGATTTTAGCCCTTGTTACCAACTCCTACTGTTCAGAGATAGTTCACCTTTGCTGACAGCAACTGAAGCGAAATCCATTGGCCGTCTCGGAAGTGACCGCGCATTCATCAAGAAGATAATTAATGCCTATATACGCAATTGCAATCGAATTCTGCATGTTCACCGTTACTTCAAATATATAAAATTATTCGGAACACGAAGTAAAGTAATCTTATATAGAAAGATCATTTCGAGAGGCCTGGACTGTTTTGAATTGTTGTTCTTTTGATGATGCCGATTAAGGATTGTATACTGAGCAGAGAAGAGATGGGGCCTGTCGTTCCTATTTCGCCAGTGCATGAATGGATTTTCCAGGCATTAAGGGATAACTTGAGGGCCAAAGGAGACAAGGAGTGGTTGGTGAGTGAAAAAATGGATATCGTTGTTTTTCATCAAAAGGTGACAAGCAAAATCTTTCTTAATAATTGAATTGTGGCAATGCCCTATCTGCGCTTTATCCGCAAGTCTGAGCCTCGTTTTTGTTGCAATAGCGCTGCCGCATCGCTGCTGCAGCACTTCTTTGCTTTTGCACAATACGTGTTTTTGGATTCACTTTCTTCTTGCTTGAAGCGGCAGCGCTGCAGCACCTTGCAGGGAAGCACGGACTTGGTCGGGGAGCAAGTCCGTGATTCTCGAGAAGCGCTGCCGTCTTCCTCGGAAGCTCTGCAGTGCAAAAACGGATGTAGAAAGAATCAGTCCGGAATCGGCCGAGAATTGGACCTGCAGCATGCAACAAAAATGAGGCTGTAGAAAGTTCAGCCAAATCGGAGCGAACACTACGGAGGTCGGACAGAGATACGGAGTTTTCCTTCATGGTCTAACGGTGAAGTTATAAAAATGTCGCTTATAACCTTTTGGGAAAACACAGTCGGTATTACTGATGCGATATCTGAACAACATAAAGAGTGAGAAACTTTGTCCTGGCATTAATAATACAAAGCAAGAGAAAAGGCTTTCGCCTCTAAATAACTCTAAGAAATTTTGAGTAGTCGAACTGGTCAGAGCTAAAATTGCTGGGGCTCTTGGAATTCTGGTGTTCGATGTCGTAAACCCTTGTAGGGATTAAACCATCTACGATCCTAAGCTAGCTCTCGATAATCTCAGTCCCGAAACAGCTTTTTCCTTATGCTTCCGAAAGGTCTTCCGACTTTTCGGTGCAAAAAACGAAGGATACGACCCCTGTTTTAATTTTCTTCTTCTCCTTCTTCCTTCAGAGTCGGGTTCTTGTGTTCTCCTTCTTCCTTGCAAGATTTCGACGTCTGAAGCTTTGTTTTAGCAGCGTTAACCCCATGGACGAACAGGGCTCCGGCTTCCAACTGTCAAAGGACAAGGCTCCAACTTCCATGGCTAGCTACAAAAGGTCCCATTTTGGTGTTAACGATAAAATTGTGTTTGTCTGAAACTCAGTGCTGTGGTCCTGCTTACGATGAGAAAAAGGTGGTGTAGTGATGTCTTAACTTCCAGCATGGTTTGACAGAGCTTGGAAACCATAAGAAAGCGAAAACAGTTTTTCGGACAGGTTTCGCTTCTAATGCTCGGACTAAATACAATTGATTTACCTTCTAGATAGATGGCACTACTGGCGAACGTGAATACTTTCGTGATATCATCCCCAAGTCCACCGCGCTTGCATCAGCCATAAAAAAGCTTGGCTTCAAGAAAGGCGATACCGTCATGCTTTACTGCCGCAACAACGTTCGATACTTCTACCCCGTCTTAGCAGCGCTCCTCTGCGGAGGCCGTGCCACAATGGCAGAACCAGCCAGTCTTGCTGACCAAGTCGCCGACAAAGTCAACGACTCCAAGACTATGCTGATCTTTGTAGACGGATCGACCGTTGTCAGAGCAAGAGAGGTACAGGAAAAGTGCTCCTCTGTCCAAGCCGTCGTCAACTTCGACCATGGCGGTGGTCTTCTCCTTGATGACCTTCTTCTGGACGATGGGCTTGATTGTCCAGACAACCTAAAGTTAGACATCTATAACGATGTGGCTTATCTCCCTTACTCAAGTGGTACCACAGGACTACCCAAAGGAATAGTACATACCCACTGGTCTGTATCGAATATTTTGTCACGACAGTACCTCGAACTGGATGAAACCTGCATGTTTTCGACACCGATGTTCCATCTTTCAGGGTTTATGCTCAGCTTATGTGCGATTGTTAATTTCAACACAATAGCCTTTCTTCAAGCCTATACACATGAAGGGTTCGTTGAGGCCTTGGAGAAAATTCGGCCTGTTCAGGTCTTCAGCGCGCCCTTAGCTCTGAATGAACTGTTAGCAAATCCGTTGTCTGTTGCGAACCGGAACCTCGGAAACTTGAGGCAGGTTAAAACGGGGGGAGGCCCTTTCACTACCGAGTCCAAGAAGAAGCTGCTGGAGATTCTACCGAATCTGGATGGCGTTGGGATATTTTACGGTAGGTTTTCCTTCCGTCTCTATGAACTAACAACTTCCATTACCTTCACCTTCGAAATAACATAACCTTTAAAGGACCCGTTGTACCTATAATGCCAATGTTACCTACTTCCCTAGCGGCTCCATCCATTCTCCAGGCCCGGAGACCCGAATTTAATACGGTGTATTCCAATCCACCCAAGAACAACTCGATGATTTTCACACTTCCTTGTTTTGCTATTTTCGATGCGTAACATTCTCCCGACGGTCGTTAAGGAGAAGCTAACTCGTCAGAAAACTGGTTGAGTAAATTTTTCCCTGTTTTTTTTTTGCTAGAAGTCAATGGGCCTGGAGAACGGCTTAAAACTGCAAAAGACGTAGATAGCTTGTTAAAAGCAGGGCCTCGTTTTAAAGTATTCAACTATTTAGAATAGTGGAAAATAAACAGTAAATAGTACGAGGTGTGCTGTAAGGTCCTCCTGAAAACGGCACCCCAGGACCCCGGACCCCTTGCCACCGGACCCTTCTGGCAAACGAAAACAGGACCCTTGAAAACAAAAACGGGACCCATCTGGTTAACCGAAAACAGGACCCCTGACAAACGAAAACGGGACCTACCTTCACAATACGGACAACGAAAACATGACCCCACAAGAACGAAGACGGTACCCGTGTGGCTACAGAATTGTTCAGATCGGTGTAAATGGCGAATAAGGTATTTCTTGTATTGAATATTCCATACCCTATCCATGGCATGACTTACATGAAACAACTCTACATTTATTTGGGACTGGCGGAAAATTAGTTAGAGAAAGCCTTGGGCGTCCACTAATAACGTGAAGGAATCGATTGAAAAATGACGCATAGTTGTCCAGCAACTCAAAAGGAGTGGATCATGAAAAGGAATAACTATAGACTTTTTTTGTATTCCCTTTAACTTTTTTCCTACAAATTTACGGATCCATTTTTAAAAAATTATGTCCATTGTTCGTATTAAGAAGGTAGGTCCCGTTTTCGTTTTCAAGGGGTCGTGTTTTCGTTTGCCAGAAGGGGTCCGGGGTCCCGTTTTCGAGGTAACCTGCTGTAACGAAGGTCAAACAGCTAATCAACAGTTTCAGAGAAAACTTGAAACACGATTGAACACATATTCTCTTGCAATGCATCGAAATTGATCGTGATGCCCTAGTGTGTTGGGGTCTTTCTGTTTGCATTAGGGGGGCATTTCGCTGGGTACAAGTAACATTATTATCGTTATCATAGCCCTAACGTAAACCTGTGCTTGATAACCCTGGACTAATCCAGCATGTGCGTCAGAAAAAAACGCCCTTTTCTATTGGGCTTCCACGAAAATAAAGCAAAATTTGAGAAATCAAACATTCCATTCTGCATCAAACAGACTCCCAGTAGGGAAGAATTCAACTAACGTGAGGACCGCAATTAACAGTTCACAGGGTAATATTCAAACTCACACGTACGCAAATACTTATTATCCAATAATGATTCATTTACATGGTTCAGAAATTCCGAACTGTACGGCCTGAACGGCTTGAGGAAGAACTTGTCATCTAGGACCGAAGTGTTGCCGAACAAAAATTTCGGTTAACTGGTTCGCTATCGGACTACCCAACATGCTAAAAGCCAGGATTCATCTTCCAGACTTCCAGATGTCTTCGGCTTCCGCACAGTCAAGGATTTTCTTACGATGAACGAAAATAATAAGAGGGAGGAGCTAATTTACTTATTGCGGCGTCCTATGACACGGAAATTATAACAAGAATAATGACGATCCTAACTATTAATAAGTTGCTGGAACGCTCTATCTAGAATGGTATTACTTGAGGTCTCCTTGTACTGGATTGGAGTTCGCGGTGACGGCGCCATTGAAAAAGGTTCCCATTTAAACCACAAGAGTCCTGGTTTTAAGTTAGGCCTACTGATGGCGCGAAAAAAAACATAACATTTTCCCCCTCGTTTGCTTCCTTTTCATCAGTTGCGGCTGGCAAAGTTGAAGAAACCTCAGCTTCTCCGTATGGGAGTGATGGTAGCTAATTAATAATAATGATATGATAATTCGTTATAATAATAATCAAATATGATATAATAATGATAGCCGGATTTTCATAATGATAGCTAATTTTTATGTTCTTCAACATTTCATAGATGTCCCCTTAAAAATTCAAATATCTTTTGCTAATCAGTCACCACTGTCAGTAGCTCTCCCTTTTCTTCTTAAAGCCTATTCTCGCCGTTCCCCGAGGACTCCACTTGAGGAGTCCCCGCGTTTTTGTTTGTCCCGGGGACTCACTCCCCGTATTCTCGCGAGTCCCCGCGGACGGTGAATGCTCCGACTATAGGCGTATTCTCGCCGTTCCCCGAGGACTCCTTGGGGAATCGAAGGGAAAGGCGAGAATAGAGGGAGTCACTCCACGCGGACTCCGAGCACAGAAACAGCGAGAACACGGGGAGTGCTTCCAAAATGGATTTTGTTCAAGAATAAAATATGCAGTTGACGAAATTAGTCTGGATCCACTTTATTTTTGGTTTTGTTTATACTGATTGTTTTTAATCAATTTTACATTGCACCAACACCAGCAAAAATTGATTCCCCTCCGAATCTGAAAGGGAGTCCTTTTTGATGACGGTGATGATAATCGGAGCATTTCCTGTCCGTGGGGACTCGCGAGAATACGGGGAGTGAGTCCCGGGACAAACAAAAACGCGGGGACTCCTCAAGTAGAGTCCTCGGGGAACGGCGAGAATACGCCTTTCCTTTTTGAAGTACTGAATGGGGGGGGGGGATTTCGACTGCCCAAGGGCTTCCACATGGAATTAGGTGCGCAACCAAACAGGAGTTCGGAATCGCCCGGTTGCGTTATTGCAGAGACGGGCATACCATTCCAAGACTTTGGGCGGGCAGAGGAGAAATTAATAAAAACAAAATCGCTTTTGGTTGCGATGGCTGATTACAAAACGCATCTTTTCTTCCTAGGTATGACGGAGATTGGAGTGGCAACAGAAACACCTTCGGAACTTCTTCGAAATACTGCTCACCCCCACAGCGGCAGCCTGGGAATAATTGCACCCGGGGTAGAACTGAAAATAGTCAACCCCCAAGGAGAACCGCTAGGACCGAACTGCTCCGGAGAAGTTTGTATGAGGAGTGGAAGCAACATGATTGGATATTTGAACAAGGAAGATGAAACGAAGCAAACGATTCTTGACGGTGGTTGGGTGCGAACCGGCGACTGTGGGTATTACACTGAAGATGGCTATGTCTATTACACGGAGAGGATGAAGGAGCTGATCAAATATAAAGGATTTCACGTGGTACTCATTTTACTGCGTTTTTGCTGTCCGGAAAATCACCTCGTCACAGACCGACAACAGGCCTTTGATCGCGGCTAAGAAGCCCCAGCTTTGAAAGGGCTCTCTTCGTCGTCCTTTTAGCGGTTGTATGATTAATCTCCTAAGATTCTTATCGCTCTTGCGATGAGAATCTCGGGAACCAGGGCACAGGGTAGCCTAAGAGATCAGCACGTCGTTTATTGGATGGATAAGTAGGAAGTTCTTCTGAGCTCCCAGGTGGGGTTATTGACCTTAGTTCTCAAAAGAGACGCCGATAAATAGTATTTCGTAGATTTACCTTGATTTGAACCCAGAACTGTCGTTTACCAGGCGACCTCTCTACCAATTGAGCTACCGAGGGGCTTGTAAATATGGTTCGCAAACCACCCTCGCTTGCGCATTGTTTTTTTTTTTTGGGGGGGGGAGGTTTCGGGTTGATCTTTGCCGAGTGTCGTGTAATTTTGTGGCGGGTCCCGTCTAGTGGTGAGTCATGGAATTATTCGTATTTATTTATATAATTAGCTAAATTTCGAATAGGTTTGTTTCGTTATTGCACCGGGTTTTTCTTCGACCTTCGACCTTGTGTCTCCGGGTTGACCCTCTATATATTGTTATTTTGTACAGGAGTGTTAATTAAAACCTTGAACCCTGAACTACAATAGTCAGAAAGCAGCCGGCCATACAGTGATCTCGCTCGAAAGCAAATTCATCTAAGCTTAACTGATCTGATCAGTTCCCATACCCATGTCACCGAAGATAGTAGATACAGATATCTCTTCATACAAATGTACCGTGACAAATGAACCAAAGTTGAATTGAGTTTAGAAGTTTAGGACTCAAAGTAGCCAGTACCCACAAGGCGGGGCCTCATGGTGAAAATCAAATAAAAACCAAAGATTTAATTCTGGTAGAGAAGACCCGCTTGGGATGGAAACGCTCCCAAATTTTGCACAAGCCTGCCACAGAGATAAATGAGCTCACTGTTTCCTCTCTTTCAGGTTCCGGCAATGCTGGAAAACATCCTGGTTAAACACCAAGCCGTCAAAGAAGCAGCTGTCGTCGGTGCCCCGCATCCAGTTGAGGGGGAGCATCCATGTGCGTTTGTCGTACTAAAAGAGGGTGAAGCGGCTACGGTGGAAGAACTTGCAGATTTTGTTAATAAGAGGGTCTGCGAGTTTGAAAGATTAAGGGGTGGAGTGAGAATAGTAGAGAAGTTCACCTATGTGGGTCTTGGAAAAGTGTCAAGGGAGGAGCTAAGAAAAACTTTAAGGTTGGCAAATTAGCTTTGCTTTTCTCACACGTTGAGAGGAACACCATCATAGAACGAAAAATGATTGAGTAAATATCAGAAAAGAACAGTCGAAACAAATAACGATTTTTTTGTGAAATAAAAGTCACAGTTATTAGAAATTTTTTAAGGATTTCACTATTATAAGAAATTTTATCACGGTGTCCATGGCTTGAAGAGTCAAACACAAACACAAGCAAATATTATGCTCTTTGCCACTAAGTTAGCATTAAGTCCTGAGCATAGCTCGTCCATCATCGAAATAGGGTCAGTACTGCCGTTGTAGCCTACGATTTGAAAAAAAAAAAGTGTGGTACCCAAACGTTTTACGAAAATATCTGGACCAAAAGTGCTCTTTCTTGGTTATAGCAGGGACCCATAAATTTCCTGTAATGACTCGCCATTCAGGGGGCTTGTCATTTCCTATGCTTCTATGTTGCTATGTTGCCCGAGCCTCACCTAGTTTCCAAAACTTCCGCTTGGGTCAAATCGGCGTTTTTGCTCAGATAGACAAAATTGCCAGCATGCCACCATGTACCTAAGCTAGGACAAAAGATCTAGGATGCTCTTCCATTACAGAGAAATATTCCTAGTTCAGCACAACAGCTGCGAAAAATTTTGTCTATCTGGATAGTCGGGTATTTTATCCCAGTGGGTATTTCTCGAACTATCTGACGCTCGGTCAAGAGCGCATCAGAAATCTCTTATTGACAAGCCCCCTAAATGGCGAGTCATTACAGGAAATTTATGGGTCCCTGGTTATAGGCCTAAGGATCCACAAGTTTTTCAGTGTATTTCTTAGCAAATTTAGTACAGGTTTGTGAAACCTGGTTAATAGAATAATTAACATAAGTATAAAAAATAAATTGATCCTATACAACATATGAGTCTGTACCCATTTTTCAAGCTGAATTCCCACTAAAGCCCGCAAGGCTGTTGATGTAGAAACTATAGGCAAAGTGCCATTTTTCGAGAGGCGCCTGCACTGCACTTCCGGCAAATGTCCACCTCTGGTATTCTGGCTCAGGCCCGCTTTGGGGGGGGGGGATCAAGTCTCAACTGAGATCAGTGTTTCCATTCATCACGGTATCAACGCAGTGCTTTTGTAGTGTTGTCAAATAATGGTCCATACAATAAGCCGCGGGCTTAGAAAACATGCCAAAAATGTTGTCGCCCAAATTCCCAATAAAGTCTTATAACTTTTTTCGAACAGGTATGTAATGCATATCCTCCTATGACCCACGGTCAGTTATTTTACGATAATCTTCACACAGAAAGTTAGCGGTAGATATGAAAGGATGACATAAGTCATATCAGCCTCCAGAGAGGATGTTCTAAGTCATATCAGCCTCCAGAGAGGATGTTATAAGTCATATCAGCCTCCGGAGAGGATGATATAAGTCATATCAGCCTCCAGAGATGATTTCTGTTCGAAAAAGTTATAACAGTTAACACACCTCCATCTCGGTTGATATCTGAATGACAACCCCGATGGCCATTTAAAAATTTCAACCTCGCCTTCGGCTCGGTAGATATTTTTCATAACCTAAATCGCCTTCGGCTCAGATAGGTTATTTTCAATGGCCCTCTCGGTGTTATTTTCCGATACCAACCTCGATGTCTGAAGTTAACCTTTAATATCTCCAAATTTGGCACAATTGAACCCCAGAAGTTTGATGCGACCCCAAATAATTAGGAACGTCAAGCCAAAGTTTGGTTTTCCGTTCTCGTTTGTATTCCGTACTTTCTTGAGCATAGAGGAAATTGGAGCTGTGATCTTGTTAACATTTAATGGAGTTCACAAGTTATATTGAGTATTTAATTAAGTTCTTCCGAAAAATCATCTCACGCCAAAAAATAAGCAAGATCAAAGAAAATTCAAGCTTTACGCGACACGCCAGTTGCAATTTTTTACGCCAGTCTCAGCCAGAATACTTCAGTTCGACACCAATGTGGCAACACTGGTGCTTTACTAAGTATTATCCAGTCCGAGTATCCCGGGTCACAGATCACGCTCTCAGCCAAGGGCAGCCAAACAGGGGACTGGCAACTCCACTATAGGCGTACTCGGCGCCGTTCCCCGGTGAGTCCTTGGAGAGTTGAAGGGAACCGCGACAACAGACACTGGGGACTTCCCGAACAGAAATCAACAAGACGTGGATTTTGTTCAAAATACGCAGAATTACGTAGCCTAACTTGCTAGACTTATTCAGGTGAAGCAATTAGTGCGTGAATATCACTCGATCGAAAATTATGCATTTCACAAAATTCTGAATTATCTCCTTCTCCCCCCTCCCCCGTGGATGGTCGGATCCGGGAAGTGACAGTTTTGAAGCCATTTTTTTCATCTGTAAAAACCCTACCAGCCCGTCTGGAAGGACCGGACTGGTTGGAACCGACCGATAGACCGACGAAAAAGCGATATGTATATGGCATTTGAATCGAATGCTGCAAACGTCGTGGAAAGTCGGGTTCCTGCTCCTCAAGAAAATATTCTTTTGGATCACCGAGTATAGCGTAGTATTGGCGCTTAGGATCGAGAATTGCAACCACGTAATGCGGTATTGAGATGGCTGGGAGTTTCAACTATCCTGGTCGTGGTCCTTGTTTTTGCCCGGGGGGGGGGGGACGTTGACAAATATTCAACCTTTGTGTCCTGGCGACAAAGTTAATTTATGTGCCAAATCCACTTGACACTGGTTGGTGCATGCGTCACTTAAAGTTTAACCGAAAAGGGCTGAGATAGGACAGTCTATTTACCCCTCACTAATGATCGATTTTCAAATAGTGGAATGTCCCTGTCGGACTTGTGGTACCTCTGTGCGCTTGCCTTGACAAAAACAATTTACGAAAAATAACCCTTGAATCACACAGCTGCGTCGTATGAGACACGATCTTTTCTTTGATGCTCCGACATGCGACGGAATCGCATGAACCTTCCCACCATCACACAGACGCAAAAGGAAAACGAATTTTTCCTCGAGATTATTCTGCAAAAGGACAAAGGAGCCCTTGGGGAAACGACCTCTGGAGGAGAGCTGGAACCAAGATGTAACCATTCACGATCCCTAGCTAGGTCTCTAAGCCTTTAGCTCTAAACCAACGTCCCTAATGCAGTTCATGACGGTTTTCATTTTCCACTCGACCGTGCTTCCCAAAATCACCACAATCTTTTTGCCCATTCTCATAATGCCCACGCTCAGAATGCCCACGATTCAAAATGCCCACAATTGAGGTTCCCCAAACTCCCATAATGCCCCAGAGCAAACTATTTTGCTCTGTAGTGCCCACGGGGGAGATTAAAATCGTCCTGATTCAAAGTGTCGACGGGTCAAACCGGGTCGAAGTGACCACAGGGGAAGCTTAAATGATCCTGGGACAACGGTCAACCAGATTGTAAGGGACATGATAGCCACGATAAAGGTATTGAACACAAATATTTTATTGTTTTTTGATCAGTTCAGAATGTTTGCGCGGAAGTGCAGAAGAAATGTCGTATAGCATTGTTCCAACCAGTGTTGTAAAAAGTACTCCAAATTTGTACTTAAGTATCAAGTATTAAGTACCAGACCACAATTGTACTTAAGTAGTACTTGAGTTTTAAGTGCAGAACTTGTACTTAAGTAGTACTTCAAATACTACTTAAGTACAACTCTACTGGCACTATTTCTGGCTCAGTCATATTCAGTTGTAGAATGGAAAATAAAAGAAAGTCGTATAAATAAAGGTATTTGGCAGTCTAAACAAAGAAACAAATACCACGAAAGACATTAGAGCTACGCTTGCTTCTTTGAACGTTAGTCAGTTTTGAACAGTGCCACTTGTATGCACTTGACGAAAGTCATCTACCAGTCGATCAAAGTAACTAATTACGGGCTTCTAGGAATTCCTGAACGGGTGTTTTCTTGTTCTTCCATTTAGTCCGAACTGCACTGTTCTAGGTCAAGAAACGTTCAAAGAAGTGTGCCTTGCTTAAGACTAATGATTTGTCTTCTAGTGGAGATGCTGAAACTGAGAATCTGCTTTTAGAATTTTTTGCCAATCCTGAAATCAAACTACTTATGAGTCTTGAAATTCACTTTTCTGAAAAATCCTTTTCTGTTAGAAAAAAAATTATTCGATTGAAACGGAATGTACTTGGGAGAGTACTTGAAAGTGCTTAAGACTGTATCGGTACTTGTGAGCTTCAAGTACCTATTTATTTTACTTAAGTATTAAGTATTAACTACTCCAGGAAAAATGTAAAACCTTGACCTTGATTTGACTTGATTTCGTACTTCAGTAGTACTTGAAGTACAAGTGCTTGAAGTACAAGTACTTGAAGTGCTTCCCAGCACTGGTTCCGACACAGAAAGCGAAACTAAGGTAAAAATTTTAAGATCGCTGTTTTGGGATTCGTTTTTTTTTTAAATTACGGTATGATTGAAATCATACCAGTTTAACATATAATTATTGCCATTCTGAGACTCGGTTTACTCCTTCCGTTGCTCACTCACTCCTAATTCCAGTTACGACGGACTGAACACCTAAAATAATTCAATCGTGGGCATTCTGAGTCATGGACATTTTGAGCCGTGAGCATCATGAGTCTTGCGCATTTAGTAGGCATTTTGAGTCGTAGGAATTATAACTGTTAGCCCACTGAGCTAGCTGCTCGCCAATAGAAAGTGGACCGTTACACGTTTACATCTTGACATGTTCTATGGCGCAGCTATAAGTTCAGTGCAGTATCGACTATGGTCCAAAATAGCTGCCATACAGGGCTCGTACCATTAGTTCCTCAGCGAAAATTTCCTTTCATCGAAAGCATTTGCCATCTAACGGGTTATACACTTCAGTCTTTCGCTAGATGGCAAAGCTTTATGCCAAGTCTAGCGGCAGCGGCGTCAGATTTAAATCGAAACTGAAATATGATTTTAGTAGGTTTTTTTTTGCAAAGTAGCCTATGTTTTCTTATTTTTGCTTTGTTTTTGCGAAGCATCTTTCTTCTTTTGGTATGTTCTAGAATGCATCATAGCTATTTTGCTTATTAACAGTTATCAAGTAGCCTTTTTGATTGCATCGCGCTATATTTCCGGACGCCGTTGATTCCGGACACCTGCCGGACGGAACTTAGATACTTGTTATCATCGCTAAGACATACCTTACAACTTGTAATTGATGATTAAAAATATTATATTATTGTTCCCTGACCTTTAAAATAACACTTTAGTTGTTTATCTTCTTCTTTTGAAGTTTAACGTCCGGAATCAAATTCGGTCCTGACGGAAACAAAAGTCGCGCAACGACAGTATAAGAAACTCGGTTGTTTGCTGGATACAGCCTGGATACAGCATACAAATTATTAGAAACAAGGAAACGTGTGAATTTGACTATTCCGATCATGTTTTCGTGAATGTTTGCTAAATTTATTTTCTTTTTTCAGTGTCCTTTACTCAAGATTCGATCTTCCTGGGCACTGATTTATCCAAAAGACAGTCGAAGAAAGAAGCACTCAGTGAAATCATCAAGCCTTGAGCGATTTTGATTGTTTTGCAATGTCATTTATATGTTTGTTTTGAAGGAGATACATACATACAGTTGCGAAAATTTTGTTTTATTTCAAGAGCTCTTCAAATTACAAAAATTGTCATAATCTTTGACTGGCTTCCAATAGGGACGGACGTGTTGTATTAAGCAACGAAGCGCAGCGAGGTCCATCGGTTGGAATAAGTTGAACACAATTTTCGCCTTCAATTCCGGACCTTTGCCCTAGTTGAACAGTTGTCCGGTGAGGGTAATTTCAATTCTGTCGGCTATTTCGCCGTCTAATGTGAGGTTCAGGAACTTCGAAAGCTCGACTGGAACGTGTCCAACTTGCTTGCCTGCAACGTCTCTTAAGGCGTATTCTCGCCGTTCCCCGAGGACTCCACTTGAGGAGTCCCCGCGTTTTTGTTTGTCCCGGGGACTCACTCCCCGTATTCTCGCGAGTCCCCACGGACGGGGAATGCTCCGATTATCATCACCATCATCAAAAAAGACTCCCTTTCAAATTCGGAGGGGAATCAATTTTTGCTGTTGTAGGTGCTATGTAAAATTAATTAAAAAGAATCAGAATAAACAAAACCAAAAATAAAGTGGATCTAGACTAATTTTTTCAGCTGCATATTAATTTTTCAAAGAAAATCCATTTTAGAAGCATTCCCCATATTCTCGCTGTTTCTGTATGCGGAGTCCGCGCGGAGTGACTCCCTCTATTCTCGCCGTTCCCTTCGATTCCCTGAAGAGTCCTCGGGGAACGGCGAGAATACGCCTTTACTCGCTCGTTAGGCTTCGAGACACTGCCAGTAAGTTTGTCCCTGGGCGACGGAGGGATAAACCTTAATTCTGGGACGAAGACCCTCAAAGCAAATACGTCGTATAGCTGTTGTGCGAGACTTCGTATATGTGATTTTCGGTGTTTTTGATACGACTTGATATTGTTCTAAATATACCTCATCAGTTCAAAATTATATTTACTTCTTATAACTTAACCGAAGTCTTATAACTTGATCGAAGTTCATCAGCGTATGACTTGGGATTCAGATCGCGCGCGGACGGAAAAATATCCACCCCGTCCGGAGCAAAAATTTTGCTGACGGAAAACAGTTCTGACCCAAATTTTTGGGGTCATTTTTTATTTTGTTCCAGTGGCAACACTGGTATTTTAAGTCAGATAGAAAAATACAGAAACAGAGAGAAGACATTTTCAGCTTTAATTTGATATATTTTTCGTACTTTTTGGACCATTCTAAGGTGAGATAAAGGCATTTGAAGATAGTGAATTTAATTATTAGTTAGAAAACGTGACGGAAATGCAAAGTGATCCTGTAATTCCCAGTTACAGTCTGGTTAGGCTGGTATTATACCAGTTAGGCAGCCAGCCTGGTATTATTAGGATACTACCAAGAAAAAATCAGGGACAAATAGGCAGATAGAGCTTCTGTCTTTAGTCGCATGCAGCAACTATGAAAACCCCGACAAAGCTGAATGGACCTAGAGGTATTTACTCCTGATTTACTCTAGCTTTGAGCTGATGTTGATACCCATTTACACCTGTACCGTCTTTGCTGTTGCTTATCGCACAAGAAATAGTGGCAGGCAGAAGACGTACTCTGCAGGCTGACCCGCTCTAGAGCGCATATCATAGAACCAATCTGCTTTGACTCCTAATTTTCATCACCAGCGACTTCGCAGCAATTTAGTTATTTGTAGAGAGATTGAAGATTTTTTACCCCTGCATATCATCTGTGCCAGCTCGTGACGTGGACACATGACTCCAGAGGTATCGATACCGAGGATGGTCATGGCAGCATCAACAATGACTATACAAGCTTCAGTACAGAGTAAGCTCATGCCGGCCAGGCCGCCAGGGTCTGCCTATCCTATATAGTGTACATGTCTAAAGAAAGATACGAGGCTTGAGCCCAGACTGTCGGTAGTATCAAGAACGAATAATCTGACAGAACGTCCGTCTCCCTATCTCTGTAATATGATATGTGGAGTCAAATATTTCCCCATACCATGTCTGCTACAAACAAGTGAAGGATACTAGCTTCAGACCACATTACTTTTGTTAACTCTACAAATAACTAAATCACTGCTAAGGCAGGGGGGGGGGGGTGAATCACCTCCCTCCCCCAGTCAGCCACAAACCCCTGATTTTTGTATACCCTATGCCAAACGCTGAATATTGGCATACCCTATGCCTAACGCTGGATACACTATGCCAGGTGCTGGATACTGTAACCCAGTAAAATATTGATGATTTGAGTGAAGCTAAAAAATCAACCAATCAGAACTCCTTTATATTGAGGTAGATCAGGGTTAGGTTACCAACAGGTATCCAGCGTTTGGCATAGGGTATCCAGCGTTAGGTACAGGATATGCCAAATACTAGATATACCCAGCGTTTGGCATAGGGTATCCAAAAATCAGGGATTTGTGGTAGACTGCCCCCCCCCCCCCCTTTGGCCATCCATGAGGCTAGTTCAAATAACATTTCCTCAGCAAGGACATCGGATCTGAGTGGGTTTTTATGTTTGGTTTGATTTTTAAGCTAAAATTTTTCAAACAGTTGGCAGTCATAGAACTCATCCCAAACATGCTGGGTGGTTGGACGTTTTCGGTTACCAGTTGAACCATTTTCCCTAAGAACCTGACTGGAACTAATTAGAAGTGCTAAATCCGGCTCTTTGTTTACCCATTACGCTGTTCATCTATTAAAACCAAGAGACATTTACACTCTTTCGTTATGTTCATTTCCATTTCAGTATTTTCGTAGTGACCTCCCGTCATGTTTTTCTGGGATGTTTCGACTTGTTAATGATGTTACCCCTTATGCGTTAAGAAACCGAGATGACATATTGGTTCCCAGGGGCGTCCCGAGGGGGGGGGGCGCAGCGCCCCCCCTACGTTTTGGGCATTTGGTCAAATTTTCGCCGAAGGCGAAAATTCGGTCAAAATGGGCATCGCGGCGAAGCCGTGATGCCTGTTTTATAAAATCTTTTGTACCCACATATCCAAATTAGTCGATTTAACGTGTTTATTGGATCACATTCTTTATCGACTTTGGTAATTAATAAAACTTTTGTTCGGTCCGAGTCGATTGCACCGTATTCAGTACGTCTCTACGTAAATTCGGTGATTTAACGTATGTATTTGGTCACATTCGTTAGCGAATTCGGTTGTTTACCGGAGTTTGCCGTGTCTGTTCTATCGCATTCGGTCAGTCAATTTCATGAATCGGTCGTTAATCAGATTCATTTGGTTCTGATTCGTGACCCAATTTGACAATCCATATTTTGTTCAGCCCGTGTGGATTTCACCGCATTCGGTACGTCTCTACGTAAATTCGGTGATTTAACGTATGTATTGGGTCACATTCGTTAGCGAATTAGGTTGTTTACCGGACTTTACTCAAGTCCGTGTCTGTTCTATCGCATTCGGTCAGTCAATTTGATGATTCGGTCATTAATCAGATTCATGTGGTTCTGATTTGTGACCGAATTTGACAATCCATATTTTGTTCAGTCCGAGTCGATTTCACCGCATTTGGTACGTCCCTACGTAAATTCGGTGATTAACGTATTTATTTAGTCTCGTTCGTAAAGGACTTTTAGTTAGCGAATTAGGTTGTTCACCGGACTTTTCTCAAGTCCGTATCTGTTCTATTTCATTCGGTTAATCCATTTCATAATTCGGTGATTAATCAGATTCGTTTGGTTCTAATTCGTTACCGTATTCGGTAATTCACCTGATTTTTGTTTGGTCCGCATCTGTTACCAGACTTACCACATTCGGTTGTTTTAGGTGGTTCTACAAAGATTTTTATTCCATTCCGAAATTCGGTCGTTGGACCGCTCCCGATCTGCTCCTTATTTTTTTAATGAATTTTTCGGTAATACGAATTCATTATTTGGTTCACCCCAGTTACTGTGCTATGTGCTTGGTAATTTTAGCGGCATTTATTTAGCTCTTGTTCTTTACCATTTAACTGTAGCCACTGTAGCTTCAACTGGATTCTATTCATTACTTAACTTATACTTATAATGATTACAGAACTTCAGGAATAAGCACGTCTCCTGACTAGCCTATTTTTGTTTGCTGTAAATTCAGAATAAATGTACTTTACATCTACTTTACCCTGGATGGACCCTTTTTTCGCCAGGCAGCTCTGTGGTTCAATAGGTAGCCTTGGGATCGTAAAAAGGAACTTTGATCATGAGGGTTTCCAAAAAATTTCGCCTGCGGCACGTTTAGCAGTCTTCACTACTTAGAAGAAGGGTACGTCATTTAGTTGGCGTTTGCGGCTTGGAATTTGGTGGTGCTTGAACCACGTTAAAAGCTAAAATTTGCCAGAAAAAAGGCGGATTAAAAAATTGTTGCCTGCGCCGCTTTCATTTTTCCGTTCACGAAGTTGTCACTTGGCAGCAACTGCGTTATTTATCGGCATATTTTCAAGTCCTGTTGGCAAAACTGGACGTCCCCCAAAGGTAAAAGGCTATTGACGGCGTATCCCTGAAAAAAGAACAGGAGTGGAAGAGCGTGAAAACATGCCAAATTTTCTCTATAAAATTTGAAAATGAAAATTTCTCGTGACTTTATTATGTACATACTATGCAACTTTTTACATTATAGCTTTTGAAGGCAACTCGCTGTGTTTTAGAAAAAATTATAAATTCGGTCAATATCAGGTACCGATTCGGTCAATTTTTACCAGGTTCGCCCCCCCCCCCCCCCCCAATGAAGAAAGGCTCGGGACGCCCCTGCTGGTTCCTTCCACTCCCTCAGTGCGTTCATACTTTGGTCTGGAAGTGGTTGTAGGGCATGCATGGGATTCGATTCCCGCAGAGATCCGGCAGTCCCTGAGTCTTGGTTCGTTCAAAAAACACCTTAAAAGACTATTGTTGGAAAATATTAATTAATTGTTTGAAATTTGGAGAAGAAAATTAAATTTATTGAAAAAAAAGCAATAACGTTTGAATATGGGTGTTTATTTTATTTTATTAGTTTAAAAAGATGAGACGTTATAGTGCTGGCTCTCGATGAATTTGTCTGTTTATCTATTTATTTTTTATTTTGTTGCGTGGTGATGTGGAGGTCGGTTGTATTCGCGAGAACACCTGGTGAATTGTTTGGTTTTAATGCAAAGATAGATGTTTCCCAACCAACGGGCCATAGAGCCCTTGGGATTCTGTTAATAAATAAATTTTGTTTTTTGGCTATGTTAGTATTACGTTAGTTGTGTATATATAAGTTTGTCAATAAAAATAACTTGAACTTGAAGAGACTTTCGAACTCGTAAATATAGGATCAACCTGGATTTACAAAATAACTGTAAAAGCATAATCTAAGAGCTTTTGTCCTCAAGCAGTTTTTTCAGCAAATCTCTCCGACTCAGCTTTCCGACATCGTTGTACGGTAGGGATTTAAATACATGCACACCTCCTCTCAGCTGCTCATATTCACTAACTTGAGAGTTCATATACTTTAGGATTTCTGCACTATCGTCTGTGGATCCATCTTTAAGTTGGATGCAAGCAGTCACCAGCTCTCCAACATCTTCGTCGGGGATTCCAACTATGGCACCATCATGGATGCTTGGGTGTTGCAGAAGTAGGGACTCCAGTGCTGCTGGTACCTAGGAGTAATTTTTTCCATAAGGTCAGTTTTCCTTTATTTCCACCAACCTACATCAGATGTCAGTCTCAGAAGTTTGTGCTATCTAGTTGAACAGCCTTAATAGATGGACTAAGCTTTGAAGAATCAGAGATAGTGGAACGGTAATGGGATCAGTACTTGATCTCTGTTACTGAACTTAGCTTTCCTTATTTTAAGCCTCATCTCCTTCCATTGAAAGGAGATGAGGCTTCATCTTCCCGATTGTTACCGGATTCCAGACAACCGTTTGAAGATTTAAGAAGTATTTTGCACATATTTATGCTAGTATTGCTTTCCGGCCAAGTGCCACATACCGATCACTTTTCCGTAGGTCGGTCTTTCGGTCGATCAGTCCGATTATTGCGAGTTAGGGTACTTCCAGACGTGCTAGGACGATGAAGCTTGGCAGGCGTGTCAGGGACCCCACCAAACTAACTTAGAAATAGTCACTTTTCTGATCCGACCATCGTTGGGGGAGTGGAGGGAGGGTGAATCCATAATCTTCAGGTATGTATAACCTTCGAACGGATGATCGGATCTTAATGAAACTTGATATTTGGAAAGACCTCGTGTCTAAAATATCCCATTTCAGGCCCGGACCGGATCCGTGAATGTGGGGTTGGGGTGGAGGGGAGAACCGAAAATCTTGTGACACTTAGAGGGAAGCGATCGGGACGGAACTTGGTGGGAAGAGAGAGCACAAGCAGGGGCCTCATTGGGGGGGGGGGGGGGGGCAGGGGGAGTTAGCTGCCCCCCTGGCTTCCAAAGGGGCCCAGAGTTACATTAGAGACTTGACAAGATTGACTGAGAAAGAGTCAGTTCCCCGATCCGACCATCGTGGGGGAGTGGAGGGAGGGGAATCCTGAATCTTGAGACATGTATAACTTTCGAACGGGTGATCGGATCGTAATAGTTTCGTTTTTGCTGATAACATGGTATCTGTTACCACGGTAACTGAATCTGCAATTAGTCGTTTTTGCAGTTATCGTGGTATCTGATACACGGTGCTCTGCAAAAACGACTATTGCCGAAATTCCACTTTTCGAAGTCATCCCAAAAGAAAAACAGATATCCAGTTACATCACTAAGTGCTAAACTTCTTTCTCACCAATCTGACAAAATTTGATGAAAGTGAGATGACTTTTCAGATACCACGACCAGTTACCACGGTCGGACCGTAGTATCTGAATATCTGATACCACGATAACTGGCCAGATACCACGATAACTGCAAAAACGCCTTTTGACCGTGGTATCAGATACCACGATAACTGCAAAAACGACTTAGACCGTGGTAACAGATACCATGATATCAGCGAAAACGCAACTAATGAAACTTGATATTTGGAAAGACCTCGTGTCTAAAATATCCCATTTCAGGCCCGGACCGGATCCGTGAATGTGGGGTTGGGGTGGAGGGTAGAACCGAAAATCTTGTGACACTTAGAGGGAAGCGATCGGGACGGAACTTGGTGGGAAGAGAGAGCACAAGCAAGGGCGTCATTGGGGGGGGGGGGCAGGGGGAGGCAGCTGCCCCCTGGCTTCCAAAGGGGCCCAGAGTTACCGAGGAAAAACAGAAAAAAGCCAGAAAATATCAGTTTCTCATCAGAATTGTGACATCTGGTTGCGCCATATCAGTTGACCAAGGTCACTCATGGAAATTTAACCGTTTTCTATCCGAGATGACGACCCATTGTTCGAGATTTGAGCCTTGGCCAGTTGCGTGTCTGAAATCTGAATATGAAGAGACATTATCTTTGTAACAAGGCTTCGAGTATCACTTTATGATTTCTTCATGGATATTGGATAGCTGAGGGCCCCCTTGGGAATCCAGCTGGGGGCACCACTCCGAAGGAACACAAAACATAACGAAGGGGAGAAGGTCAGCGAAAAGTCAGTGCCTTTTCCACTCAACTCCTTGTTCATTTTGTAAAACGATGAGAGAAGTTTTAAGCCTATGTTTGATGTGGGGCAAAGGCTACTCTCTTTCAGTTTTGTAGGCTATCGGATGTTCATTTTATTTGGAAAGGGTTGAGTTGAAGCACCGTGATGTACCAGTTTTCAGTCAAATGTCACACTGTTTGAAAAGTACCGTAACCAAACACTATGCGCTGATCTGTAATAGGTGGTCCCTTACTTTCATTTGTGATAAAAAAAAATCACTCTAATCATAAGGAATTAAAAAAATTTCGAAAGCGGCGCCTTTTTTAATAGCCTACGCTCTGTTTACTTTGAGGTTTGGGCTCACAATTTCGTTCATGGGCCATTTTGTTAGAAAACATGCAGATTAAAAAAAAAAAAAATTGCCTGCGGCGCTCGTTGCCATTTTGTTGCTTGACAGTCATTAGAAGCTGCTACGGTGGTTTCGCTCTCCAGCGAATTCCTGTTATTAGGCATGACCTTTACCTTTCACAAACAGGTTTCTTGAACTTCGTTTAGTTTTCATGATGTACACTGTAAAAAGTCTCTCCTTTATCGGACTTTACTAGTTATGCGCCACCGATTTTGGAGATTTTTATTCCTAATTCGAATAATTCAAGTTTGAATTCGGAGAGTTATAATCTGATGCAGGATTAAAACGCTAGAATGCATAATACTGCAAAGTACACTGTAAAAAGTCCCTCCGTAGAAAGATTAAAGTTAACTGCAGTATTTGCTACTCAGATTCATCTTATCTCTATTTGGTATTAATCTTATCTGCGTAGAGATAAGAGTAATCCGAGTAGCAAATACTGCAGTTAACTTTAATCTTTATACGGAAAAACTTTTTACAGTGTATACTGCAATATTTTGCATTCTATCATTCTTATCTTGCATCGGATTACAACTCTCCGAATTCGGATTTTAATTATCCGAATTAGGAACAAAAGTGTCCGAAATCGGCGACGCACAACTGCTAAAGCAGATAAAGGGAAGACTTTTTACAATGTACGTTTTTTCTCTATTGTTTATTCTAAACTGTCTAACTCTTCAGCCGCGCTTGATTTCCGACAGGTATGTTTTGCGTCATCACCCCCTCCCGCGCCCAAGCACTTCAAACCGCCCCTGAGTAATGGGGCCCGGGACGCCGCCGCTGCCCCCCCCCCCTTAGTTTTCAGCGAAATGACGACTCTGAGCGCAAGCCTTAGATCCACCAGTGACAGAAGCGGACCGTTTTCGGGCACTGGGGGGGGGGGGAGTTAAAGGGGGGTCTGGAATTCTGATGATCGCGAGTTAAGGTACTTCCAGACAGAGGCGTTACTAGCCAAAATGTTTGGGGGGGCGGGACAAGGCATTTACCGACTGGCTGGTAATTTTTACCGAAAAAAACTACAGTTTTGAAAAAATTCTACTGATTTCAGAAAAACCGACTGTTTTCATGAAAAAAAATCAACTGTTTGGCAAAAAATCGCGGCGCCGACTCGATTATTTTTTACCGACTGGCCGACAACATTGGGGGGGGGGGGGCGTGCCCCCAGTCGTGACACCCCTGCTTCCAGATGTACTAGGACAATGAAACTTGGCTTGAACATTAGACTTGACAAGAATAGCTTAGGAATTGTCACTTCCTTCCCAGATCCAACCTTCCCTTAAAGTACCCATCTTAACCCTAGTATTTTTAAGCTAAATATACATTTTCATGATCCTCATGAGCCCATGGTTGCTTAGAAATTAATTTCTAGTTCCCTTAAAGTCCGCAAAGTAAAACAAAAAACTTTTCACCAAACGATACATTTCATGATCTTCGAGGGTCGTTGTTCTTTGTGCCACAGGGGTTTTGCTTGAAAATGAATTTCTGTAGCACCCTTAAAGTGCCCATCTTATCCGTAAGGTAAAAAAAAAATACTTTTTTACCAAACGTTATATATTCATGATCCCAAGGGCACGTGATCATTTTGCTTCAAAGGTTTTGCTTACAAGTGAACAAGCAAGTACAAACAATATTTTTTAGCAAAATATACATTTTCATGATCTCGATGAGCCTTTCATCATTTTTGCTTCAAGCGTTTTGATTAGAGATGAATTTCTAGCGCCCTTAAAGCGCGCATCAGCACAGCCAAGTGCAAAAATAAAATATCTTTTACTAAACGATAGATTTCCACGGTTCCATTAGCATTCTTATTTCAAGGATTTTGCTTACAAATGACAACAGTAAACCCACGAATTGGCAAATTCCTACTTTCATCCTATGACCCAGCCTTTCAAGTGTCATATGAGCTTCTAGCTCTTGTTATGTTGGCTAAGTCACATTCGGC
Source organism: Branchinecta sandiegonensis (assembly GCA_030848855.1). NCBI lineage: Eukaryota > Metazoa > Arthropoda > Branchiopoda > Anostraca > Branchinectidae > Branchinecta > Branchinecta sandiegonensis. Next base: position 4,788,719 of record JAUPMV010000012.1, read on the forward strand.
GTATTCGCTGTTATTGTTACTTTATAAATAGATACTGCTCTACTCGAGGGGGACCCGGAAGGTCAAGCCACGTCCAAACCGTCTGGAAGTGTGGCGCGAGGTGTGGCGTGCTTGAATCTGGAAGGTGTCATGGAGGCAACACATTTTAAGTGCCACAGTAAATATGTGAATGAATGGGGTAGGAGAAAAAAGAAGGGATCTGACCGTTGTGATTAGGAAGCAAAGCGTGTTCCACCCTACTTACCGTAGTTACAACGCATGGCGTCACGAATCCGCGCATCTTGGTGTCAAGGCTGGAACGTATTTTCTATTTTCGATAAAAGATCGTGCCGCGGTCTGATCGGACCAGTCACGTCACAGAGATCGTAGTTAACACGCTACACTCCCGAGCGTGGTAAACAAATAGTTACTGTTAGTTACTACTTCGAGAAGGTTGGAACGGTCAGCGTAGTAACTTTTGACGAGGTTGGAACGAAAATACTAACTAATACTATTGTTAGAAGGATGAAACACGCTCCTAGAAAATGTTGAAGACTAAATAAATTAGATCATCATTTTCATAATTTATTAATGGTGTATGAAAAGTAAAATCTGAATGGTAAAACTATGAATAGTGTAGAATTAAAAGTGCTAAAGGTTTGTTGTTTTTAGTAGGTAGGCCTACTTGTAAGGAATTATCAATCCCGATCTTCACTGAATTTATTCTGATTAATTAGTTGCGTTTTTGCAGATAAAATGGTATCTGTTACCACGGTAACTGTATCTGCAATTAGTCGTTTTTGCAGTAACCGTGGTATCTGACATACAGTTGCTCTGCAAAAACGACAATTGCCGAAATTGCGCTTTTCGAAGTCATCACAAAAGAAAAACTGATATTCAGTCACGTCACTAAGTGCCAAACTTCTTTCCCACCAATTTGACTAAAATGGATGAAAGGGAGATGATTTTTTCAGATACCACGACCAGTTACCACGTTCGGACCGTGGTATCTGAATACCTGATACCACGATAATTGGCCAGATACCAAGATAACTGCAAAAACGCCTTTTGACCGTGGTATCAGATACCACGATAAATGCAAAAACGCCTTTTGACCGTGGTATCAGATACCACGATAACTGCAAAAACGACTTTAGACCGTGCTATCAGATACCATGGTATCTGCACAAACGCAACTATTTGATTCCCACTGAGTTGGCGGTAAACCGAAACGTTCTAGGGACAATACAATTGACGATCTGTACTCTGAGCTCACCTTCCTTTGTCTTGATTGAAAAAAAAACTTGATTTATTGATTGATTGATTGTCAAGTCCCCCGTTGTATCTAAGTCCCCATTGTTTCTGGCAAAATGTCTACTGCAGACTCACCACGTGAAAGCCTTTGAATTTGAGCAATTCCTTCTTTCGTTCTTGCCAGTACAGGAATCCATCTTCCGTATAGTACCCATAGTCTCCAGTCATCATCCAACCACCAGGCAGCATTGCTTGTTCGGTCGCCTCGGGTCTATTTAGGTAGCCCTTGAAAGTTGAGGGGTTGCGGACACAAATCTCGCCGAGTTCATTTGGGGGTAGGCGTTTCCCCTCCTCGTCGATGACCATGATTTCAGTGCCAGGGTTGGGCATGCCCAAGCTAGCGCGATGGTTCTCACGCAGGGTCCGGAATGCCGGGTTCATCATCAGGTCGAGTCCGAACGAGGTCACACCGCCAACTTCGGACATGCCTAGAAAATACGGGTCATGGATCAAGAACGTCCTTGAAACGAACTGCGGCAAACATATTTCTTAGGGATCCCGAAACGCTACCTTCGATCCTATGACTTCGTAAAGTTTGTCCGTCCATCGGTCTGTCTGCCTGTTAGCACGGTAACTAGCGAGGGGTTATGATATTTTGTTCAAACTTGGTGTGAGGATCCTACGGGTCAAAGTACATGTGAAGTTCGTAGACGGGCGCAGCCCAGTATTCAGGATATGTTTAACCAACAGCCTAGATGCAGCAGTCCGATAAATATTTGGGATCCCATCGAAACCTTTGATCTTTTTTGTAGACTTAGCTGCCGCTGGTCGTGATTTGCCGGATCATGTTTGGTGAGCTTCTGGTTAAAAAGGAGACGTATGCACGTAGTTGAAGTCAGCGTATAAACTTAATCCAGCCTTCATATTTGTTTCACACAATTGCACCCTCAGTTGCTAGCAACAGTCAGGATGAGGCAGAACTTCAGGACGTACAAATTTTCAATTCTGAAACAACAAATTCGAGAAAGAAAAAAATACAGTTGAAAGAAGACACCCAAAAGGCTCGTAAGGCTTAACTGTTTACAAGTCTACAAGGAGTTTCAGGATCCCCATCGTCGCAGAACCTTAAAAAACAATGAGAGGGGTTAGAGACTCAGGGTTGTTTTTAAGGTTCTTTACCAACGGTTTGTTTTGTCATAGTGGAGCAAATTCAAACGAGCTTTGTTTTCTTTTCGGAATGTTGTTTAAAATCTGAAAAGACAAAAATTTTAAAGTTCTTACCCAGGCTGCATGAGACGTCCATTATCGTCGGTATCTTTTTCAGAAGTGCACGCTGGGATTCTGCGCTGATATAGGCCCCTCCCACTATCACGATTTTAAGTCCGCTTAAATCGTACTTCTCCAATCCTTCGTGCTTAATTAACATCATTAGAGGCGAAGGTAAGCAGAAGAGTAGAAATGGTCGGTACTTCACCAACATATTCAAGAAATCTTCGTCCGTGTATTTTCTCAGGAAAGTATTGGTTGCAAAACCCATGATCGCTCCTAGACCTCCCAAGAATCCGGTTAAGTGAAACATCTGCGTCCCCATGCAGTAAACTGCCCCTGGGCTCGGGGGAAAGCGGTGGAACATGGCAGACAAGGTACTATGGGTATGGATTATACCCTTGGGTAGACCCGTCGTACCACTTGAGTAGGGTAGGTACGCCACATCTTCGTCCAAATCTAATTCAACATTTTCTGGTACTGCTTTCCCATCGTCGCGTAATAAAGTCGCGAGCTGGGTGGCGTCGGAAACCTCGTCGAACGTTATAACGTCCTTTACAGACGACACTAGCTCTGTCACTTCCTTGGCGTTGTGGATGGTATCCCTGTCTGCGAAGATGTACGCAGCGTTTGACTCTGATGCCTGATTGGCAACGGGTTTGGGTAGGCTACCCGGGGAAGCAAAGGTGACGCCTCCCCCGCACGTCCAGGCGGCGAGTATTGGTAGGAAAAAACGGCAGTTGTTGTAGGTGTAGAGCATAATGACGTCGCCGCGTTTGAAACCATGGCGGGTTAGGTAGGAAGCAATGCTTCGCACTGCAGGGAGAATTTCCGAATATTTTATTGTCTGCCCTGTCGAGGCTTCAACCTGTAGAAAAGAGAGTCGTGTCGGTGAATAATTAAAGCACCCCTCGCACTGTTTACAGTATATCTTCTAATATTTATAATAGTTAAGAATCTTGAATCGGCATACTCGGTGGTCAGAATATAATCAGTACAGTTTATTAATGGTTATTGTGTGTGTGTGTCGTGGGGGGGGGGGGGGGGTACAAAATAAACGACATCTGTTTCCCAGAACGGGAACAAATAGCAAGTATCTTCTTAACAAAATTAATAGAAACTGGCGAGACGTACATCAAACAGTAGACACTGAAAGGTGTTATTACAGTCATTGTAAATTTTTATGTACCTCCCTTGTTCCTGCCGCAACCACAAATTAGTTCAGAAGTTCGGCGTCCAAGATGTGATTCGCTCACTCGAGAAAACGTCAGTGTCACTACTATCTAAATCTCGTCATCCTAGTCTTCCAGTACATGATTTTTTTCATGAATTTTTTAGGCCCAGTTAGTAATTATGTCTAAATTTTGTGTGTTTATACTGTTATTTATCTTGTGTTATTTCGCGTTATTCCCTTTACTCCGCTACCACATTCTGTATTTGGCGGGTTATAAATAAAAAATATATATATATATATAAAGGATAAACCACAAATATTATTAAAATACTACGGTACTTAATATATCAATGCTCTATGAAAAGGTATGCTTTTCTTTTTAAAATAGTAGAAGAAAGCTGGAGGTCTAGATGATTGGTGTTCATTCCAAAATTTGTGTAATGATGTTTCTGTAACAGAAAATTTCGATTGTACGTACGGTTTTGCGCTAAAGGATGGCGTCACCTTTTTGGCAGAACTATGCAAAATTTGGAACGTTTTACAATCTCTCAGATACCGCCAGTGCTTTTGAATCAGATTGAAGATTGTCTTAGTCATTAACTGCCTCAATTGCCATAGTGATTTAAATGGCACTTCTCAAAAACTTTATTGCTTTAAACCAGCAAAGCCTATACCAACCCTCCGCTTAAAATTATGGCGGGGTGTAGCCTACTGTTACGTAATAAATTGTATAATTATGTAACGAAATATTACCAGCCAGTCCTTGTCTCCAAATTTATCAAGGTTTTCCTTCAGACTATCCAGTAGCCAAATGTGAGTCGGAATCCGGGGTGGTGGGACGAACTCTTTTTCATTGAAAAGTACATTGTTCTTAACAGGCATGGTTGCTCAAACTATTGCCTAACCATGGTTTACTGACTTAGTTTGGTTCGCCTTTCCCTAGAGCTTCTGAAGTTTTAGGTCCTAGAGTGGGAACCGCGGGGTGCCGGTAGTCAGTCTTTTTTTTTCTGGTTTTTTTCCGTAGCATCTTTTTTAATTAACTTATTTTTTATATCATTTAAAAAACTAAGAAATCAGATTTCGTACTTTTTGTGGCTACTCCTCCGTCCGTTAGTGACGTTAATTTTAATCTATTTTAAGTATTCAGGTCACCTAACTTTTGAAAATAAACCCATATTTTATTTACTATTCTTCCCTCCTAATATTTGGAAATTAATTCTCTCATTTAAGTTTCCTAATTTAAACTAATGTTCCAGCAAATGAGGTGTCATGGCCTGTCGGAGGCACGTTCACAGCAGATGAAATGACAAACTGTTATCTTTTATTTAGTCTCTGCCTCTTTTATACTATAAAACCACGACCGAATTAAAGCAGTTAAATGGGCCTGAGAAGGAAATGCTCCTTCTGTCTTGACTGGCTTCAGTAAATGTATGCTGGGGTTTTGTCTTTATGTAAGGACTCGTTGTTTGTTCGTTAAATGACTGTACGGAACCAGTTTTAACCAATACAAAACCAGTCAGCCATGATGTATTGAATGACTCGATGCAGATGAACCGCAAAAAGGAACATAAATTTGACGCCCGTCACAGCTATTCCAAGTTTAGGCTTAATTAGTTGTTGTCCAAACCATATATATTGTTATATAGTATTTATAGTGTCATTGAATGGATCAGTTGATTTAGGCATAGTTTTGTTTTATATATTATATTTTGTGCCCCTCATTTTTCAGCGATATAAATGAATAAATAAATGATTTTTTTTTGTATTTATTTGTTGTTTACAGTAATGGTATAGATCTGTTCTCTAATTGCCTCTAATCTTATTTAACGATCTCTCCGTCCATTGACGCCATTTCAGTAAAAAAAAAAAAAGTATTTTGGGGGGGGGGGGGTGTAAATTTGGTCCCCATCGCAGGTTTGTCCCTCAGATTCAATATTAAATTACTCCGTTCTGGAAAAATTTAAAGTAGTTTTGGAATATTCCTTGAAGTAATGTCAGTGCTTTGCATTTTGCCTTTTGAAACCTGTTTAAGAGCACAAAAATGGAACCAAGACGAATCCAAGGAGGGGGGGGGGGGTCCCCAAGATGGTGCCTCTATTTCTGTCTCGTCATTTGGCGGAATAAAACAGGCCCGTATCCAGGAATTTATTTGGGGGGAGGGGGGGAGGTTTATAAATATTCTTTGAGCCCAAGCTGACTTTGAAACATTTATTCAAACAATGTTTACAACGGATACGTCAGCTACGATTCTTCATCAGCGATATTTCGGCCCTTTTTGGCAAGGGTCCTCGTCAGGCTGTCAATCCTCTGATTCAACTTCGGGGAAGGAAACAAACCTCTAATAAATAACTGAAGCTTCTACCGACTATAAATATCTTATTAAAGTAAATTATCTTCAAATACCACTATAATGAAAAAACTAGTCCTGAGATTTATTTTTGACACGGACGCTGTTTTTGCTGGACGATTGGGGGAGGTTTGCCTGCCGGTTGGACAAAAAAGTACAAAAAAGACATAGATCAGAGGAAAAACCTATACAAATTTGTTATTTTTGTATGTTTCGGGGGGGGGGGGGACCCCCTACCCCCCCCCCCCCCCCCTGGACATTGCCCTGGAATAAAATCTGTTATTTCTGTTTTAGTGAGCTAACAAGGCGTTACCTGATATTTTACATGATATTAGATAAGATAGCCTATGGATGTCCAAAATTTAGCACATTATAATATCAGTCCCAAGAAGTGGCGCCATTTCAGTAAACCTCGATGGGGGGAGGCAAGACTTCATAGGCTAATTCTGACATTTCCGTTTTGTAGGAATGAGGCGGCCTCCTTAAAGTTCGAGTCTTCAACACAACTGGGGAACAGTGCCTACCGTCAACACAACCGCAACAGGACACAATAACACATTTGGCAGAATTTGGTAGAACTCATTATACTGTTTCGACCATGAATGGCTTAAATCGGACACTTCCGGTAAGTGTAATATTAAGTTTCTTTTAGTCAACCGTGGTATCAGACACTACTGGTAGGTGTAATAATAATAATAATAATAATGTATTTAAAGCCGTAGGGCCATATACAAACAATATAAAACTTCATAATAATACTGTTATCACACTACATAAACTAAACTGCACTCGCCCGATCAACTTTTATTTCAACACTATTCAGTACGAATCTAAATACTGCGCTAATTGCACCTGGAGATGTGCTCTTCATGATGCCAGGAAACAGTATCTCCCTATCCCCCCAGCAAGATTCCCTTAAAATCGAGAGCTCGCGACACCGTGCGATCGAAGTTTCTTTTTATCAACCGTGCTATTACAGACAACCAAGGACAAGCTGACTTCACTCGACCTGATTTCTATTCCGAGCTTATCCCAGGCAGCAACGACTACTTAGTAAGCCAAAAAATGACCCATTCAGAAGGCCCCGTTATCAACTTCTTCGGGAGCTGACTAAACAGAAAAAACAATTCAAGTGAGACTTACTACTTTTGGTGATAATAAATAAATTACGAATCCAGAGGAGAGAAATTAGTTTTTTTAGCCTTTAGGCTTGTCGTGTTGCCGAATATTCAGACAACGCCTCTGAGCTAACCTTAAACGAAATTCATGTAAGAATTAACTAGAGGAAAACGTACTAGATTTTGAATTTCTCTCCGCTTGTCTCGTTTCTTTGCGTTGTCTGCATCACCACCATCAATACTATTAATTGTCATACTCTGGGTCTCCAGCGAAAATCTCTGTTTGTGTCGCTTGATAACATTTGTATAAACAAAGATAAGGTATGCCGCTGCGTGACAAATGGTCTTACGGATCCGTTCTATTTGCGATCAGAAGTCTACTTTTAGATATTCCTTCAGTCCAAGCTGACTGCAAATCATATTTGACAATGCAAAACGGATACGTCAGCTACGTTTATTAGAGATATATTTCGGCCCTTCTTGGCAAGGGTCCTCTTCAGGCTCAAGACGCTCAAACCGGAAAATGAACAGAGAGGAAGTCTACTTTTAATTAACTGTCTAGGTTGGCTGCGGTCGACAACTAATTTGGTTACCGTACTCAATTGGTGGCAAAGAACCTATTATTCTCCGGGAGAACAGACATATTTTCACCGTGCGGAATGTGCGGCTATTGTTCATTTTTTGACTTTTCTGAGCGCCATTGCAGTACCTGGAACTCGTCCCGTCTTGCTTTTCTCAGAAAAGGGTGAAAACAACTGTACGGACAGTTGAAAACTAGTGATGGCGCTTGTTATTGAGAACGGAAATAATAATATATAAATATTAGTATTCGGTTTCAGTTCTGCTTTAACTTTACCTACCACGGCGCACGCATAACCTTTTTATCCACCATGTGTTGGTTTTCGATCCGTTATTTGCTCTGCTCTAATTTGTATCCTGCGATTGGAAACTTACCTCTCAACGACTGCATCAGTATGATTCGGAATTAGTCAATCACTTTTCTCGAACAAGTATGTGATGTATGTCTTCTTATGTCCCACAGGTAGTTATATTGTGACAACGAGTTCTGTGGAGGTTGATACGATATCGTATCAGCCTCCAGAGAGGATGATACGAAGCCGTATCAACTTCCACATAAGTTCATCAAGCGCTTTTTCTCCACAATTGAAAAGTAGAACGTAACCTCCAAAAAAGTAAATAAAAGACATCGCTTTCAGAAAGAAAAACAAAAAAACACTAAAAAATAATACGGGAAAAAAATGTTGAAAAACATTAGAGAAAAAAATGTTCAAAACTGAAAGAAAATGTTGCTTTCCTAGCCAACCAACATGGGCCGTACCTTGTTACAACGGCATTCCCACTGAAAATGCAACTTGTCAACTGAAACAACATTACTTCCAACTTATTTGAACTTACCTTCCTCTACTCTCCAAAAGTTCTCCAAATTACCACTGTCTTTTTTCTTGATTTGTGGTGTGGGAGTCCCGGTAGTTTATTAAGAAACTCTGATGGATTTTCAAACTCATTCTTCTGCGTTAAAAGATGGTTGCTCGTATAAGACGGATTCCGTTTTAGACCTTAAAGGACCCCTCGAACTCATTCTGCCTTTTATATCATCTTTAGCTCCCCTATAGAAGCTCCCCTATCCGCCAAGATTAATAAACACCCGACCTTCGCCATTGTTTCGTTTTACAGCTCGACTTCTTCGCACCTTTACGACCGGGCCGAGTTTGCCGGTGGAGCAGCGCGGACTTCACCAAAAGCTTCAAGGTCCGCCGAGAACTCTCTAAAAAATAAGGTCATGAGTTTCAAATTTTGTTCATCATTTTAGAAGACTTTGTAGGACAAATCTGTCTTGTCTCCTTTTCTTTTGCTTGGCGTTTCCCACTTTTTAAGTACGGCCCGCACAGTTTTCAAAGTCTGGACTGGACCGAGTCTATACGCAAGCAAAATAGCTAATTTCACGGGGCAATTATTGGTATTTGAACAAGTGCGCAAGCGCTCAGACGTGGAGTGTGAAAGTAAAATGTTTATCACATTTTATACACAAACATCTTTAGAACCAAGACATGTCACATCCCCAATAACCAAACAAGTATTGAAATAACCTAATTTGTAATCATCCAACTCTAAAAGCTTTAAATGTAGACAAACCGCAAGTGTAAATCCGAAGAAATCTTGAAGATCTTGCACGAATAGCTTGAGTCCCAACAATGGTCTGCCAGCCAGTCCGACCCTTTAAAACTCTTTTCCATTAGCAAGGTAATAACAAGTGCAATAAACCAAATCGTAGCAGTCTAATACCTCCTTTGTCACAATTCGTTAAGAACGGCAATCATCGATCATATGACAAAACAGTCCAGTTTCCAACTGTACATTAAAGATTAAAGTACGCCACCTCTTCTTATTTGTTGCTGTTACACGAAAATCCTCATCCATAGATATATCTCCCCAAATATACAAGAGTTGGAGACCTGTCATAGACGAACTTAACTCATGGACACTTGCCCATGAACGGGGAGGGTGGGGGGGGGGGGGGGGTTCAACTCCACATGTATACCCCCAACCCATGTGAAGAATGCAATGCAAAGATCAGCGTAGTGCCATTATGGTGGATAAAAATGGGATGGGAAGTTCAAGATCTTTTCTAGTGAATCCTGTATTGCTTGGGATAATATTTAAATTGGACACGTAGGCGATTTTAATCTCTTATTTCTATGCTGTGGTCTTAATTTATCCGCTTTGAATGCCGGCTCTGATGTAAATCATGAAATCCCCCCCCCCCTCCCCATAATACCATCATATTTCGGTTACTGGTTAATTTTAGCCGGGGACATTTCGCCATGGGGACTTTTTACATGGGGACGTTTTGCCATGGGGACGTTTCGCCATGGGGACGTTTCGCTGGGGACATTTCGCCAGGGGCGTTTCGATTGGAACGTTTCGCCGACAACCTGCCTCACTAATCTTTGCACTTGTCACGATTCACCATTTTCCATGCGCATTATGCTTCCGACGAGTGTTCGCGTATCTTGCTCTTTGTGCGCAAAGCCGGTTATCTAAATTTTGCCGAGTTTTTCTAGAAGTCAATGGGCCTAGGAAAAGGCTTAAAACATCCAAAGTCGTGGACAATTTGTCAAAAGCAGAGCCTAGTTTTACAGTCTTTAAATAGTTTTGAATATAGGAACAAAAACAGTAAGTAGTGCTGGGTGTGCTTCAAAGAACAAAACGCTAGGCATAGAGGATACCGAGGTTTGTAGTAGAATGGATGATACAGCGCTAAAGTCAGACAGACCACTTTGATAGTTAGTACAATATTTTTCCATCGTTTGTTTCCGGACCGTACGCATGGACTCTTCGATAACCAGTTAGCAGGGTTTGACAGATAAAATATGGTCATCTTATTATGCCCTGTCACAAAATTTATCGAACCGTAAAGACTTTTTTTTTTACGTTTTTCTCTTTCCGTCGCCAATTTTATATACATAAATACTGTCAAAATTGCTGCTTCATTTCAAAAAGTGGTGGTAAATGATCGCTTACGAAGCGTGAAGGATGAATTTGACGATTAAATGGTTGAGTGATTCGTTTTCACTATTTGGGTGAGAAATTGAGGAGAGAATTTATAGACTAAATGTTCCATCGTTAAGATTTTTAGTTCTTGTCGGAAGAACGACCCAAACAGTAAACATGTTGAGGCTAGTGAGTGTCGCAGTAGCTTTAGGAATACTAGCAAATTACTCTATAGGTGATCAGCATGTAAGTCATTTGTTTATTAAAGCAGACAGAGTAGTCGCTACTTCAATAGGTGTAGTTGGAACTTGAAGAAATTGTTTCCGGAAATCAGAATGTCGGAATCGGGTCCGGATTTTCGGGTCAATTGGGCTTTTCGGGTCTTGATATCACTGAAGTGGGATCATGGAAGCAAAGGAGAGCAGATACGCTAGTTGCTACTATCTCGATTGAGTGAGAGGATAGCTTGTTACGCATAGCTCTTGCTGGAATTTAAACGGTTTCCGAGGATCCGGACCGGTTTTTAAGATGAATCCGGATTTTTTCATCATATGTATTATTCCGAACAACTATTACAACATAGATACCATTTACTGCATGAAAGCCCGAATGGGCCTGTGATGGCAGTCAAAATAAATGCTTAATTTAAATTGCCACTTGAGTAGTGGCTACCCCCTGCGATCGCCGGAACTAGAAAGCACCAGGCAATACCAAATATCCAAGTTTCGAAATCAGATCTTGATGGGATTGTGTGACGAATTTCGTAATTCAGGCCGTGGTAATGAAGCGAGTTGCGGGAGCAGGGGTTGTTACGATAACAGACGGATCATTTCTACTCCCCTCAGTCTGGGGGGTTGGGACCCCCTCCCCTCCCGTCTTCCGTACGTCGGTCCGAGAGGAACATTGGCAATCAGTTTTCTCCATTTCATGCTAATTTTTCTGCCCAGTTTTTACATAGTTTCATCCCATAAATTATTTCTGGTCATATCTTTTAAGTGTATCAGTAATTTATTTCGTGTCTGTGTATTTCGTAAATATTTTATTCCTCTTCTAGCTTTACGCTATTTGGAAAATAAACTTGGTTGATTGATTGCTGGAATCTGAAAATACGGTTTCCCAAAATGCATCCAAGGTTTTCTGTATCGTTTTTTTTTTTTTTCACTGTTCTTTTAGTGGAATGGACGATCAGGGTTCCCTTCCAGATTTTCTGCACTCTCAACATCAAGTTGAAAAAATCTCTGCTTTAATAGGCTTATATGATAAATGAGTTGAGCTACCAATAACAACCACTAAGAACCAGGTAACAACATTTCTTGACGCATGTTACTATATTTCTTCCCAGATAAATATTCCTTTAGCCCAGCTGACTTTGAAACATTTATTCAAATAATTTATACAACGGATACGTCAGCTACGATGCTTCATCAGCGATATTTCGGCCCTTCTTGGCAAGGCCCTTCTCAGGCTGTCAATCTTCAAGTCCAACGTCGGGGAAGGAAACAAACCTGTAATCAGGGTTTTTTATGATTACAGGTTTGTTTCCTTCCCCGACGTTGGATCGTATCCGTCGTATACATTATTTGAATAAATTTCTTCCCGGGATTTTCAAAATCTTTTGATTAAATATGAGCTGGCCATAGCAAACACACAGAATTAATCAAACATGAGCAAACATAAAGAAGAAAAATGAAGGAAAAGAAAATCCAAGATATAACTTTATAACACTTAAATTAGATCCTCTCGGTGCTTCGCCGCTAACCGGACAAGCACCGCCAAATTTCGCGTTTCTGTAAAACATTTATCTTTAATCAAATTTGTTAAATCCTTTCTCTCATCGCTTACCCTAATTGTCCCTAGATATTTCCTTTTTTCTACTAGCTGAAGTACGTTCCCCGTTAATTACCTTACCTTAATTCGCACTTCGGAGCTAATTAAGATTAGTCTTGAATCGTTGAATCGCTCCGTCATTGATGGCGTGATGATTTGTTAGGCATCAGATGCATCCTAGTAGTACTTCTAAGTCCCACCATTCCACTCTTCATCTGACGACTTTTTGAAGGCTTCCTCGTTGGGTGCTGATCCAGTTTCGTTAGTCAGACTGTTCCATGTGTTTACAACTTTACATGAGAAGAATGATTGTCTTTTCGTTAAACAAACTAAAGCTTCTAAACTTTTCCCATCCAACCCCGCCCTAAAATATGGTACCTCCCCTCATCCCTCTTCAACTTTTGCATGACATTTTATTTGTCTTTTTATTTTCATTCAACTTCGATTTGGAACTTATTATAGATAATAGTTATATATAATGGTCAATATGCAAATAATATGTGAAAACAGTGAAATTCGTAGATAGTTGAAACAGGATTATACGTCATCTTTTTCAGAATGCCGAAATGGACATCAGCTCTGTTGGTGAAGGCGAGTTGGATTCGTCGTCTTCGTTTAGACGAATGCTCAGACAGGCAGTAAAAGACGTATTGGACGATTCGGCTGACGGAGTCGTCGCTAACAGTACTGGCAAACGTACAAGGACCGTTGTTGACTTTACCAGTAAGTTGACATCCGATTTTTTTTTTCAAAAAGTGATAAAATTGAAGCTCAGAAAATCAGAAGAAAAACATTTGTTGACTATCGTTGTCATTGTCACTTCGACGACAATAAAGCACTTCGTGTTTATAATCAGTTCGGTCCTAATGTTCGATCGACGTTTTTGAACTAGGAACATAGCTCTTGAACTTTGAATGTACCTTTCTCACTTTACAGTTGTCAAAACAGGGAGATTAATCTTGAAATAAAGGTCTACTCTTCTTATTTTTAATCCACGATTTTACAGTCCGACCTCTTTGACAATATTCAGTGTTCAATAACTAATCAATGCAACCCCCAAATTTGAGCTCGGACTTATTTTTTGTCTTTGACAGTATTCCCAGTTCAGTAACATACAATCAGTGCAACCCCCAAATTTGAGCTCGGACTTTTTTTCGTCTTTGACAGTATTCCCAGTTCAGTAACATACAATCAATGCAAACCCCCAAATTTGTGCTCGGGCTTTTTTCGTCATGGTATACACTCTTAAGCTACGTTTACACGGTGGGTATTTACCCGTACTCCGTGGGTATTTCTCCACGCAACAGCAACAAATCCCTGGGTATTTTGGACTTCAGTTTCGCGAACTTTTTACCGGGGATTTGCATGTCGAAGGGTATTTTATGACGTCAGTAACAACAAAATCGGATTTTCGAGCAATAATTTTGATTATGTCCACATAAGAAGTGATCCAAATGGACATATGTTGGTGTCCATTGTAAAGAGATATTCTGAGCTTTATAACCTTGGATTTTATTGCCACATGACAGTAATCTCCCTTGAAAAATACCCGGGTACCGTGTGAACACTTTCCTCTCTCGTCTCCGGGGAAAAATACCCGCCGTGTAAATGATCCTTTACTTACAATTCTGGTTTCTTGACTCAGAACTCAGAAACCAGAATGATGGTTGACTCAAAATACTCGCACGCTATTTGCTCCTCAAAAAGATTCGATCGCTATTGTTTAATACCGTCCCTTTTCTTCTGATCCTTGAACCGTCAACATCAACTTGTTTTCAGCGTCGTCAACAGGTGGGAGGTTTCAACTCCAAATATATATTCTTAATCCTAAGATCTAAAAGTAAAAGGAATTTCATCCTCCTATCTCCAGTTATTGTCAATTTAAAACATTAAAAACTAGGCAATCTGGGCCCAATTGTCCCTGAACCAAGTGGGAGTGTGGACTGGGACCCTCAAAAGACAAAAAGAGTCCCCAATCCTGATAGGCCTACCAAGTTTCAACTTGATACCTGTAGATTCACATCACGAGTCACGAACTTTACTCTTGGGCAATCTGGGCCCAGTTGCCCATGAATGGGGTGTGTTGTGGACAACTTTAAAATTATTTTCGCAGCCCTAGGATCTACAAATACAAGGGATTTCATCGCCCTGTATCCAGCTCTGGTCAAGTTATGGAGATTATTCACTGGGAAGTCTGGGCCCGATTGCCCCTGAATCGGGTGAATGTGGGGGGTAGGAACTCCAAAAGGCACAACTAGACCCCAATACCCACAAGTGTACAAAGCTTGAACTTGATACCTGCGCTAGCTCACGAGATACGAGCTCCACAAAAAACGGGGAAACCGAAGAACCCCCCCCCCCCCTCTCTCTCTCTCTCTCTCTCTCTCTCTCTCTCTCTCTCTCTCTCTCTCTCTCTCTCTCTCTCTCTCTCTCTCTCTCTCTCTCTCTCTCTCTCTCTCTCTCTCTACATGTGAAAATTCGCCCTTTTTGGTACAAAGGAGCAACAAGTCTCATGTTGAGAAAGCGGGAAGACAAGCTATTTATGTACATTACAACCGATGAAAAAAAGTCAAGGTTGAAGGAAGTGGTTGGCATTGACCATTAACTTCTTTTAACATCAATCAGATATTTCATGCTTGTTTGAGGTTTTATCTCATCGAGACTGAAAACTAATGAGTCATGGACGCAGATTTGAGGTTCATTGAGGTTGCAGCTAGGCCTACCTATATTTTGCCAAGTGACTCGTAAAAAAATGAGGCTGGTGTAGTTTTTTTTTTCTCTAAGATCCTGCGCAGTTAACACTTAAAGCAAATTAAAGTTCAACTGAAAAGCCAGCTAATTTTTGTGTCATTTAATTGAAAACACTGAATATTTGGATTCTGCATAGGGATTTTTTAATTTTTCACTAGAATATCCGCCACCGTCCCCACAGCGTAAATTCTACTGTGACGCGGGAAATTTTAATGTCAACACAAACGCTGCTTTTCAGTCGGCAGTGGTGAGATTGGTGAAGATCTCGTAAGGCATACAACCAAAATACAAGCGCATACAAGCGCGTAAATCACACGGAAATTCCACTATTTGAAAATCGATTATTCGTGAATATGGAAACAACGAAGTAACGCATTTTTAGCGGGTCTTCAAGCCAATTTAAGTGAATAAGTGATGGGTAACTAGATTGTCCTACCCCAGCCCTTTTCGGTTAAACTTTAATAGTAAATCCTCAAATGCAGTTGAACCGTTAATACCTAATAAGTTAATTCTTGAAGCACATGGTATTCGTTAATATCCCTAACTTGAAGCTCAATTCGCAGGACTGTCTCTATTCCAGTACTGTGACGTACCTATGTCCCTTGAAACTGTGCTGTGTTAAAAAACAAGAGCTGTAAGCTCATATGTCACTTGCATGTGTCAAGATGATTTGATTGATCAAAAGTAAGTTTCGACTTTGCGGTTGAGATGCGCGCTATAAGGGAGCTGGAACTTCATTTGTAAGCAAAACCCTTGAGGCAAAACTGCTAATGGGCTGATGGGCATCACGAAAATGCATATATTGCTTAAAAGTATTTTTTTTACTTTGCGGTCAAGATTGGTACTTTAAGGAATAATCGGATTTGGGAAGTAGCAATTTCTAAGCAAATGTTGTTGAGTCTCCAATATTCCAGCGAAGTTTCATCGTCCTAGCACATCTGGAAGTACCTTAACGCGCGATCACCGAAATCCCAGACCCCCCTCCCCCTCCTCCAACTCCAGCCACAATAACCAGAACCAATCCGGTTCTGTAAATGATTAATCCAGAGCATCTGTTTGTCATTCCCACGAAGTTCGATCCAGATCACACCAGTCTAAGCGGGTCAAGTATTTTCCGCCCTCCCCCCAATAATTGCCGGATTCGGTCCGGAAATGAAAAAGGTCACAAGAGAAAAATGTCCTCTGTTTAATTATTAAATTTCACTCGAATCCGATCACCCGTTCCAAAGTTACGCATGACTCAATATTCCGGATTCCCCTCCCTCAACTCCCCCCCCCCAAGATTATCATATCGAGGATTTTTTTTTATTCCAAGTCAGTTTGACCGGGTCCCTGATATGCCTTCCAAGTTTCGTCGTGAAAATCCCCCAAAAAACGGAATTCCGGGATACCCCTCCTCCCCCCCCCCTCAAGTGTCCGGATCTAGTCAAATTATGTAAAAGATTTACATGGACCAGATGTGTGTTCTTCCCAGCAAGTTTCACTCCGATACCATCATTCTAACCGTTTCTCGAGATTTCCGGTCCACCCCCCACCCCCAGCCCGCCCAGCTCCCCCGCGGTGCACGTAGCCAATCCGATTCAGCAAATGACTTACCTAGAGCATCTGTTTGTTCTTCCCACAAAGTTCCATCCCAATCCCTCCATTCTAAACGGGGCACGTATTCCCCCCCCCCCAATAGTTGCCGGATCCGGTCCGGATATGAAAAAAATCATCGGAGAAATGTCCTCTGTTGAATTCTTAAATTTCACTCGAATCCGATCACCCATTCCAAAATTACGCATGACTGAAAATTTCGGATTCCCCTCCCTCCACTCCCCCCACCATTATCTGATTGAAAAAAATTTTTATTTTGAAGTCAGTTTGATTGGGTCCCTGATATGCCTGCCAAGTTTCATCGTGAAAATCCCCAAAACCACCATCACCGGAATTCCGGGACCCCCCCCCCCCCCCCATAAGTGTCCGGATCAGGTACAATGGTCTAAAGGACTTATCCAGAGCAAATGCTTGTTCTTCCCAGCAAGTTTCACTCCGATCCCTCCATTCTAACTGTTTCTTGAAATTTCCGGTCTCCCCCCCCCCAACTCCCCCCTGGCTACCGAATCCGGTCAAGACTTTAAACGGGACATTACAGATATATATTCTGTTCAGTTATGAAGTTTCATTACAATCCGATCATCCGTTCGAAAGTTACACACTTCTCAATTTCCCGGATTCCCCTGCGGATTCCCCTCCCTCCACTCCCCCACCATTATCTGATCGACAATATTTTTATTTTGAAGTCAGTTTGATTGGGTCCCTGATATGCCTGCCAAGTTTCATCGTGAAAATCCAAAAAACCACCATCACCGGAATTCCGGGACCCCCCCCCCCCCATAAGTGTCCGGATCCAGTACAATGGTCTAAAGGACTTATCTAGAGCAGATGCTTGTTCTTCCCAGCAAGTTTCACTCCGATCCCTCCATTCTAACCGTTTCTTGAAATTTCCGGTCTCCCCCCCCCCCCAACTCCCCCCTGGCTACCGAATCCGGTCAAGACTTTAAACGGTACATTACAGATATATATTCTCTTCAGTTATGAAGTTTCATTACAATCCGATCATCCGTTCGAAAGTTACACACTTCTCAGTTTCCCGGATTCCCCTGCCCTCCACACCCCCCCCCCCCCCAAAATGGTCGGATCAGAAAACTGATTATTCCTAATTTTGTTTGGTCGGGTCTCTGATAGGCCTGCCAAGTTTCATGGTCCTAGCACAACTGGAAGTACCCTAACTCGAAAAAGTGTGACAAAATGCCCTAAATTTTCAAGTTTCCAGCGCCCCCACTTCCCCGCATATGGTCGGATCGGGAAACTGATTATTTCCAGGCTAGTTTGGTCGGGTCCCTGATATTCCTGCCAAGTTTCATTGTCCTAGCTCACCTGGAAGTACCCTCACTCGAAAAAGTGTGACAAAATGCCCTAAATTTTCAAGTTTCCAGCGCCCCAACTCCCCCGCATATGGTCGGATCGGGAAACTGATTATTTCCAGGTTCGTTTGGTCGGGTCCCTGATATTCCTGCCAAGTTTCATTGTCCTAGCTCATCTAGAAGTACCCTAACTCAGAAAAAAGTGACAAAATGCCCTAAATTTGCAAGTTTCCAGCGCCCCGCACTCCCCCCCATATGGTCGGATCGGGAAACTGATTATTTCCAGGTTAGTTTGGTCGGGTCCCTGATATGCCTGCCAAGTTTCATTGTCCTAGCACATCTGGAAGTACCCTAACTCGGATATGTGGGACAAAAAACTCGGACCGACCGACAGACCGACAGACCGACAGACGGAATTGTGATCGGTATATAGCACTTGAGCCAGAGGCTACAAGTGCCATAAAAACGACACATTCCGGTTATTTAAACCACGCATCACCCCTTTAGCTTTGATGAGACGGAGACCATTGCATAACCGTTCTGTCTTACGAATGAGCTCCTCAGAAGTAATAAGCGGGAGCCTAATGCGCTTCGGAAAGAGCCATACATGGAAGGTGCAAAAATCGGTGTAGTTCCGATCGGGTGTTCGTGAACCTGGAGGGATACATCACCTGAGGCTTTCCAGTGGCTGCTTATAAGGTGCGTTAATATGCGGTACCGGGTTTGTCCGTTTGAGCGTGGAATTGTGCGTAAAGTGAGATAGAAACGACTACTTTTATCCTTGTGGCTCTAATAATATTTCTGAAATGGGATGCCCTTTTTCTAAAAGAGAAATTATAGTCTATTTTCTCTCTAAATTATATATATTAGAAATCATGTATGTATGTATAATATTCTTCCTGCTCGTTGACAACTGCAGTTCTGTCCTGAGACCAAAAAGTAAACAAAAATGCTCGGGAAGTTATACAGCGTGTTAAATCTCAAAGTAGAATAAACCTCTTTGAAATAGAAAGAGCTACACTGTAAAAAAAATCTTGCAGTATTTGCTACTGGGATTAATCTTGTCTCTAAAAAGATAATCTTATTCCTAATTCGGATTAATCTTGTCTCAGTAAAGATAAGATCAATCCCAGTAGCAGATACTGCAGTTAACTTTAATCCTTACTTGGGGAAACTTTTTACAGTGTACTCATCACAGCGGATTTCACCGTATTCGGGTTATGCCAGGTTAGCTTTAGTTCCTTATTACTATTTCAGAGAACTTCATAGCCGGCCTGAGCTGCCACGATGTCCTTGTCAACCAAGGGGCCACGAGGAGCGGCATCTATCTGATTCACCCACCGAACCTCATTCAAGGACCGTGGAAGGTGTACTGTGACATGGAATCAGATGGCGGTGGATGGACCGTAAGTTACTACCCTTATTTAAGGCACGGCTCTTACTTTTCACGGTGAAGTGACTCAGAAATCTCGTTTTTCGAAAATACCACGTGAAATTAGTGACTTTCTTGTTAGCGCATGTCGAGTCTATACAGCCTTCACACTTTCCGAAGAAGCTGCGGAAACAGAAAATAGACCTGACGGCTTACCATGTCTTCCGAAATGAAAAACAAAACTTAGAAGCCTCTTATGTCCTTATGCGTGAAAGAGTTATTGCTTGACTTGCAAAACTCGGCTCGGACGAAAAAGTTATAAAAAGTCGTAGTTACTATCGAAACAGTGGCGAAAGGTGAGGATTTCAGAAGCTTATAATTCCATAAAGGAGCTAGGGATGATATAAAATGCAGAAAGCAATAAGGGTCCTTTAAGTGCTCTGATCCTTACTTTTGTCCTATTCGCGTTTCACTAGGTGAGGATACATTTCGTTTGATAAGTAGTGAACTGAAAGACAAAAATGCTCCTCAGCCGGGATTTGAACCCCGGACCTCTGATCTGTCTACGTGACTTCGACAATGGAGTCCTAGACTTCTAAATTTATATTCGAAAAAACTATTTCTGGTTTATTGGTCACGGTACAAGTCCCTTATGTAAAGCGCCAACTCTGTATTATTATATTTCATTTGGTGGGTCAATGTGTTGAGCGTAAATATTTTAGAACATAGACTTCTGGGCGGGAAAGGATGGAAGAGGAGGATCTGGTTCATATTATGGGGAATACAAATTTTGCTGACGTCGTCGCCTTGGGAGTTTCTTCAAGGAATGGAGCATCGGTAACGTTTATGGAGTAAAGTTTTACCCCTTTGGGTGTTTACCTTAAATTACCTTACATTGCACTTGCAAGCAATAAGGATATTGTATCCCGTTGAGTAGCTTGCGGATGATACCGTGGTATCTGGTCAGTTATCGTGGTATCTGATATCCAGATACCATGGTCCGACCGTGGTAACTGATCGTTGTATCTGAAAGAGCTATCTCACTTTCAGCAGTTTTTGTCAAATTGGTGGGAAAGAAGTTTGGCACTTAGTGACGTGACTGAATATCCTGGTTGCTGCTTCCGGGGCGCACCAGTCCTCTTTCCAGGGCTGTCCGTGCCAGTCCTCATCTAGTCGCTTTTTGAAACCTTCGGCTGTTTCGCTGGTGATAGTTGGTTCGTGTCCCTAGTCCGTGAGTGGTTGTCGGGGGCGAAGAGGGAGGGGAGACAATTAGAGTTGAGAAGTTTGTAGACTAGTAGCATGTCCCCTCTCTTTCGCCGGTAAGTAAGTGTCGGGATCTTCAGTTTCTGTAGTCGCTGTTCGTAGGGTAGTGCTCTAAGGTAGCTCTAGTGCTCTAGTGAATTTTTAAGTGTTATTTTGCATTTTATTTGTTTTCCCGCCATGGACTTTTTGGGAACAAATTAATTCATTCATTCGTGCTCCTGCACCTCAGTACTATAGGCTTGGTAGGGTCGGCGGCAAAGATGCAAGCATGTTCAGCTCAGCTCAGGAGCCCAGCACTGCTGATTAAGATCTTAGCGAGGGAATCAAAAATATATTCTCCAGATTTTTTCTGGAATGAAGTTAAAGTTTTAAAACTTGCCACAGTTGCAAAATGTAAATTATAGGCTACAAAAAGCAAACAAATATGCACACAAAAATAGCTAATAATATAGATATTCCTTCAGCCCAAGCTGACTGCTATCATATTTGACATTTTAAAGAGGTGACTTATCCGTTTTGCACCGTCAAATACGGTAATAATATGCGAATAACATTAACAACAACATATACAAACTTAATAATAGATGCGTTTTTGCAGATACCATGGTCTAAAGTCGTTGGTATAATATGGTATAAAATCGTGGTATCTGATACCACGGTCAAAGGGCGTTTTTGCAGTTATCGTGGTATCTGGCCAGTTATCATGGTATCAGATATTCAGATAACACGGTCCGACCATGGTAACTGGTGGTGGTATCTGAAAAAGTCATCTTACTTTCACCAGTTTTAGTCAAATTGGTGGGAAAGAAGTTTGGCACTTAGTGGCGTAACTGAATATCAGTTTTTCTTTTGGGATGACCTTGAAAAGCGCAGTTTCGGCAATTGTCGTTTTTGAAGAGCAACCGTATATCAGATACCGTACCACGGTAACTGCAAAAACGACTAATTGCCGATCCAATTACCGTGGTAACAGATACCATGGTATCTGCAAAAACTCAACTAATAAAATAATAACTTTATTGCTTTAAATGTCCGAGGGTCATCAGAAAGAACAACAGGGCAAACGAAACATAGAGCAAACAACAAAATCACTGAGAAGCTGCGATACATCATAAGATTACTTAATCAGACTCCAAAAATCTGTTTCTGTGCTCCATTCCTAGCCTCAGTAAAAGACCCAACCTTTCCGTAATTATAAAGCATTCGTCACCAACATTCTCCTCACTAGCCACCTCTCAGTAAGAAGCGGAAAAAAGAACACGGAACACGAAACCGGACATGCAGAACTTGAACTATATAAAGAGCAAAAAACCGCGAAATTTTACTGCTTGTTGATGTAACTGGTGGGTGACTACGGGTGCGATCGAGCGGAGCCAGTGTGCGGTAGGCGGCTTGGGAATAGTTTCAGTAGTTGCGTTTTTGCAGATACCATGGTATCTGATACCACGGTCTAAAGTCGTTTTTACAGTTATCGTGGTATCTGATACCACGGTCAAAAGGCGTTTTTGCAACTATCGTGGTATCTGGCCAGTTATCGTGGTATCTGATATCCAGAAAGCACGGTCCGACCGTGGTATCTAAAAAGTCATCTCACTTTCATCAGTTTTTGTCAAATGGTGGGAAAGAAGTTTGGCACTTAGTGATGTGACTGAATATTAGCTTTTCTCTTGGGATGACTTCGAAAAGCGCAATTTCGGCAATTGTCGTTTTTGCAGAGCAACCGTATATCAGATACCACGGTAACAGCAAAACACGACTAATTGCAGATCCAGTTACCGGGGTAACAGATACCATGGTATCTGCAAACGCAACTTATATAAAGAGCAAATCCGCGACAGTTTAATGCTTGCTGATATAACTACGGGTGCGATCGAGCGGAGCCAACGTGCGGTAGATTGTCTGGGCCTCATTGAATTCATGACTTTTCTTGTACAGGTGTTCCAGACGCGGGACGATGTTGAGCCACATGAGAACTTCATGCGTGACTGGGAAGACTATAAAGTTGGCTTCGGTGACTTTGACCGCGAGTTCTGGCTTGGAAATATTCTCCTCTGGGCTCTCACTAACGCGGACAACACGACGAAACAGGAACTGATGGTCGACTTGGAAGACTGGAGCGGAAATAAGAGATTTGCAAGATACAGGAATTTTCGAATCGGCTCAGAGAAGGATCAGTACAGGCTGTACCACCAGAATCTGTACTATGGAAATGCTGGTAAGAGACTTTTCACGGGGCGGGAATTTCAAAAACCGGAACCCCAGCCAGAATTCTGATTATCGAGAAATTCCTGTTGAGCACCATTCACTGAGGGGGAAGGGGGGATCACGTTTTTGGATTTATTGTGACGAAATTGATATGTCAGATCTGGAAAAGGCTTTCGATGAGTCAAGCCACTCGGACATTCTCGAGTCAATGACAAATTTTAGAGCCTTTCTAGTTCGGATGGTTTACAGTTTTTTACACGGTCGTCAGCAATGCGTTAGTGCTGGTGGGGTACTATCGGACTTACTTGAGCTTTTCTGCGGAATACCTCAAGGAACTAAAACAGAGCCTGTGTTATTTTTAATTCTGTGTAATATGATTGCAACATGGCATAAAAACCGAGCCAAGTTTGCAGACGATTTGACGTTGCTGATACTTCAAAAGCTTGAATCCCTGATCAGTACGGATGGGATAATTCGCCGTCTGGAGTCAGACTGCGAAGAAAAACGGCTCAAAATCAACAGGTAAAAGTCAGCAGTAATGAGAGTTTCATTTTTAAAAAATGAGATTCCTAGTCAAAGAGACCTAAATGTGCCTATTGTAAATAATATGAAGATTTTAGGTGTGACCTTTAACTCAAAGATGTCATGGTCGGATCATGTACATAATATTATTAAGAAGGCGAATATAGCACTAAGGAATCTAGTAACTACAAAGCGTTTTGGTTTTAGTCGTCCATCACTTTTAAGTTTTTACAAATTGTATATCTTAAGTATTTTAGAATATGCTTGTCCTGTGTGGCATCCAGGGTTGAGTAACGAACAAAGCAATGACCTCGAGAATATGCATAAGCGATCTGTTCGTGTGATATTGAGCAAGGAGTACGCGAATTACGAAGAAGGTATAAAGCTCCTTGGTATAGAAAGCCTTGTTGCCCGGCGTCACCAGCTTACTATGACATGCGGGAATAAAATATTAGAAGCAAGTAAGCATCGTGATTTGCTACCGGAACCGGCACGAGCCGGATATAGCACGAGGCATCAAAATAAATTACAGCCCTGCAAACCATCAGCTTCTAACCGGTATAGATCTTCTTTTCGTCAATATTTTGTAAAGCATTTTATGTGACAGAATGTTTTATTAATTATTGATAGGGTCTTATTTAACTGTAATGTTATTTGACCTAATAAATTCGTATCGTATCGTATCGAATGCGAGCGATATTTCGGCCCTTCATCGCACGGTTGACGAAAGGTTGACAAGGTGACGAAATGGATACGTCAGATGAATTCGAGCGATACTTCGGCTCTTCTTCGCAAGATTCCTCCTCAGGCTCAAAGCTAACACACAGGTTCATTTTTCTGGCTTAAAGCCTTAGGAGTACCCTTGCCAAGAAGGGGCCTTGCCTTGAAGTTTCTTTTTGTCAGATAACACGAGGATGCGCGGTTTCAACAGATAATGCGTAACAGATAACACTTCGAATGTCATCTGCTGTGTTTCAAAACGTTATGCATGAAATGTTATGTATAACAAGCTTTGTTAGGAAGAGCCAAAAAAGCATCTGCTGACTTTATTTCTTATCGTCATGATGTCGGAAAACTCAGCAGATACTTTTTGGCGGTTTTTCGGTTCTTCCTGATGGTAACGCTTATATGCACGCATTATCTGTTGAAACCGCGCATCCTCGTGTTTTCTGTTATGAAACTTCTGACAGGGTGTTGTCTGTTGAATGGCGTATTATTGTGTTACCTTATGAAACTTCTGACAGTGCAGTAGAGGGCAGGTTTGTCTTAAGCAAAAGGTAAACGTTGGATAAGAATTAACAAGTCCAGGTTTGAATACGGACTTCAAATGTTTTCTTTCTCGTCTAGGTGACTCCCTCTACAGCCACAATGGTCTTCCCTTTAGTACGTTTGACGTTGATAACGACAAACGTGACGGCGTCTTTCAAGAAAGAAGCTGCGCTCGGCTTTACAAGGTTCGATCTCTTTTATATATTTACCAGTTTGCCTCCCCCTCCCTCCGTCCAGTGGTGTCCATAGGAATTCGGTCGGGGAGGGGGGGGGGGGGGGGGGTTGCAAAACAAAACACGTATCTATGTTATTTGAGATATGCCCCGCCATCTATATGTATTTAGTTCGAGTGACAGTCACCAATATCTGAATGATCCGCACAAGAAGACGAGGAAAAGTAAACACATAAAATAAGTATTGAGAAACCCGGATAGGTTATTATATTTATTTAATAAGTTAGAAGTCGGATACTGGTTTTGGCACGTACGGGGTGGGTAGGGGGGATGCCCCTGTCCCCAATGTTGTCGGCCAGTCGGTTAAAATAGTCGAGCCGGCATGAAGCGCCGCAATTTTCGTAAAAACAGTCGATTTTTCTTCAAAATAGGCGATTTTTGTTATTATTACTATTGTATCGACCTACTGAAACACACTACTTAGACTACACTCTATAGAAGAAATGCACCTAGTAATTGAATGTAGAATTTGGGAAAGTGCATGGTTTACACTTTCTTTTCAGTTGTAGACCTATTATTTATATTTTATTATATTTTTTCTACTCGCCAGCTTTGGCGGATATAAATAAATGAACTGATTTGAATAGAATAATAATAATATAATTGGCAAATTGCACCAAAAGAGCTTTCGCCTCCATAGGCCTAAGCCTCTATACATCATTAAAAGTGTTTTAGTAAGTGATTTATCTCTACCCCGCGATCTTTAAAAGCAGAGTAAGTGAAGGAAAGAAATAAAACACATGCAATTGGTCAGTCTTTAGTCAGGAAGCAGTGGAGAACGCCATGCGCTGGTCCGGCCCAGTTCTCCATGATTTTTTTTTATAGTGGCGAGAAACTTCCAGAAGGTTAACGCTTGCATCTTAATTTGGAACCTCTCCGTTAGCATGTGGTTTTAGGTAAAGGGACGTGGCTGTGAAATTGCTTTTTCAGGCTATTTAAAAGTAAAAAAAAAAATGCGGAGCAGAGCGGGGCACCCCCACGGTTCCCAACGCGTATTTGAACCCGATGAAAAATTTGTAGCCTGCGTAGTAGTATGGTAGTAGTACGAAAACGTCGCATGCTATGTAATAGCAAAGAATACTATAATTTAATGTGCCTCTGACTGGTCCAGTCTTATTTAGTAGTCTCCAGTAGCATCCTGTCTTGCCATAGTAGCATCCAGTCTTGCTAACAGTAGCATGTAGTAGTATGCAGTAACACGGTAGCCTTGAAGTAGAAGCATGTAGCAGCATCGTTAGTACTGCATGTAACTTTTTGGTACTACTTCATAGTACTATTTTGAGATAAATTTTTCATCGGGAAAGCAGAACCCAATCACATTGTTTATGGTGTGCGTGCAACAACGCAACATTGATGATGAAAGAAGTTTTGTCCCCTCCTTCGTGAGTTTTTTCGACGCGAAATTTTAAGTAAAATCCTTTTCCTTTTTTTGTGTTGATTTTTGAAGTTTAGCGTTTTAACTTGTTGCTATTTTTTTTTTGTGCAATTCGCACAATTGTGTAATGCACAATTGTATAATTATATTTGACGAGAGAACAAATTGAAGAATAAAGACTGATTAATTTATTCAGGGCCATAAGTGACCGATTTTCTCTTTTATTCTGAGTTGACGCATCCGCAGTGTTATTTTATTTTCCCCAGTTTGACTCCAGAGTTTTGTTCCAGGGAGCCTGGTGGTTCGGTAATTGCCACGATTCGAACTTAAACGGATGGTATCTGAGTGGGTCGCATCGTAGTTTTGCTGATGGTATCAACTGGTACACCTGGACGGGATATCACTACTCACTCAAAACCACGCGCATGCGATTCCGTCCTCAAACTCCTGGGCCAATCAGCATCGGTCAGGATACCTTTATAATTGCCTCAAGGAAAGATGCGAGATTGATGAAGGATAATAAGGATACAGTCGATTTTCCTGAGTTGAGTTCAGACAGAAATACGCTGACGAGAGTTTGAATCTACCACCAATCGGTTTCTGTTGCCAATTTACGAGTCATATTGTAGTATTTTTTTTTAAAGGCGATTTTCCGCGTCCCACGCATTTTTTAGTTTTGCCGGGAAACAGAAGTCAGTGCGATGTACTCGACCCACGGGAAATTCACGGGAACGCAGTTGTTCATTGGTATTTTCAAATCCTGCATTCAAAAATAAAAGCAAAATATGCAACTAGTCAGTATTAGAAGGCTTGTGACGGTTTAAAACTGCTTTATTTAGCTTTCACTGTAAAAAAAAATCTTGCAGTATTTGCTACTGGGCTCCTGAGATAAGATTATCTATAATGCGGATTAATCTTATCCCAGTAGAGATAAGGTTAATCCCAGTAGCAAATACTGCAGTTAACTTTAATCCTTACTCGGAGAAACTTTGTACGGTGTTGTCAGGTGAATGACACAACGGACAACGGAATCACAAATAAAATGCAATCGAGAAATCTACCCGAGACAGGACCTAAACTTGCTCCGTCATCGAGTCGTCATACACGGCGTCCTGTCTGACAGGGCACTGACATTATTGTCAGCTGTCACGACGACTAAAATGACATTAAGGCAGTTAAATAAAACGGCATTTGGCTGGCAGGACCAAGACAAGGCTAAATCGAACGCGGCTTTAGTTTGTTGCACACCTTGGCAACTATGCATTCAACTCAGCATTGAAAATCATTTCTAGAGCCGCAAACCCTCCTGGATATCCTGGGTCAGGCAAACAATCGCACAGCGTCTTCGCGGGATCGCGGAAATACCTCCTAAAGCACGTATGTGCACCTGACAGGTTGTATAAATAGAAATTAAAATAATATTTATTTATTTATTATCACCAAAAGTTGTAATTTGTCACTAGAAGACAGTGTAAACATAGAGCACTAATAGCGTAATAACTGTGGAACAAAGACGAATAGATTCAATTGAACTTGAAGTTGGAAAAAATGGGTATGCATGAACCCTCGAATAGAATGTTGACGAAACAATAGATCATGTAAAGATATCTGCCTTTCCAGACACAACAGCTGCCTCTGGCAATGCTTTACACTCTTTCGAGACCCTGTTTTGAAAACAGTAAATTTTGAAACATTAAAAAAAGTATCGAAGATAAAATTTTTCAAAATTCTGCTTCCGTAAGCAGCAGAATATCGAAATTTATAAAATTTCTCTTTGCTATGTTATTTCAGTTTCTAGATTCAAGGCAGTGATCTGATATGCTTTAAGTTTTCTCATTATTCTTGTACTTTAGTGGCTTTGATGTCTTCGTGACCGCGTGTACTTTGTTCAGTTGTATTAAAGATGTAATTTCCGTATTTATTAGGATTTTTGGCTGTTAGTGTGAGAACAAACGGTCAGGATTTCTCGGCCGCATTTTCTACACTTTCATCGTCAGTTTGAAATATCTCAACTTTTCCGTATAGAGTTGAAGAAGGTGCCCTTAATCCGGGCAGGAATTCCAGTTCTCAGGCGGCGACCCTGACCGTCTGTTCAAGGTACTAAACAACTTAGAAGAATATTCCCTTCCTGTCTACTTTCCGTTTAATGGCTCCTTTCGTGTGTCCTAGTTTTTGCTAGAGGGGTATATATATACGTGTATTTAAAAGCCAGTGGCCATATACACAACTACAAACATAAAAATAAAAAAAAAGTACGGAATGTTCTCAAAGAACCTGCCTGGTGGATCGGGCGTGATGACGAGGTCACACTAAATATTCTGGTGTATATGATTGGGTGCTCGAATTGGCCGGAATCTGGCAAAAAAAACGAAATAATAGAGTTTACCGAGTTAAAGGAACAGAAAACTTGACTCGGGGAGCTAGCTGACATATCAAGAATGTGCCCTGAATCGATATTGAGGGTAAGAAAAATTCACGTTACGACCATTGCAGTTTTCGGGCAGTTACCGAGAATTGACTTTTGAGTTAGTAGAAAAAAAAAGCAAAAGGTTTGTGCGCCGGGAGTAGGAATCGAACGCACGACCTCTTGACTACTATCCCGATGTGTTAGTCAACACGGCCAATGGCGAACTTTTACAGTGCATAAGGGGCAAGGGCCTGCCAACTAGCTTTGGGAACACTAAAGAGGGGGTTCGAGATAACAAAGAAGGAGGTCCTGTCGACAATAAGTCCCTGTATCTTTATCTAAGCCCCCCAGGCCGGTTTGATGCTGAAAGTTGCTTAGTCAAGTTTTCTGTGCCTTTAACTGACTAGGGTTTAACGTAGGAATAAAAGAACATATTGAATTTGGTCATCTTGTCAATTTTTTAGATCCCAGAACGTTAGGCCTACTGACGGATACCTGTGACTTCGTAAAGTCTGCCCGTCCTTCCGTCTAGTTGTCTGTCTGTCTGTCTTTAGCACTGTAACTCGTGAAGAGGTTAACATACTTTCTTCAAACTTGGTCGGAGGATCCTTTGAGTCAAAGTTACCCGATGAAAAATTTGTAGCCTGGGTAGTTGTATGATAGTTGTACGAAAAAGTTGCATGTTATACCATGGAATAGCAAAGAATACTATCATTTAATGTGCCTCAGACTGGTCCAATCTTAAGCAGTACTATCCAGTAGCATCCTGTCTTGCCAGAGTAGCATCAAGTCTTGCTAATAGTAGTATGCAGTAGTATGCAGTAACACGGTAGCCTTGAAGTAAAACATGTAGTAGCATCAGTTAGTACTACATGCTTTTTTCGTACAACTTCATACTACTATTTTGAGATAAATTTGTCATCGGGTAAGGTCAAGCTCGTAGGGCCCCGTAGCCCTAAATTTAGGGGTGGGACCGCGTCTCAAATTAAGGGACGAAACGAAAGTATTATTTAAAAGCCAATAAATATTAATTCAGCCCAAGCTGTCTGCGAATCATCTTTGACTGTGCAAACCGGATGCGTCAGCTGAATGTTGTTAGATCTATATCTTGACCTTCTTGGCAAGGGTCCTCTTCAGGCTCAAGTAAATGCTGGTAGTTGGTAAATGTTTTTCCACAAGCTCATTTTCCAGCTTGAGCCGGAAGAGGACCCTTGCAAAGAATGGCCGAAATACAGCTCTAATAAAATTCAGCTGACGGATCCGTTTTGCACTGTCAAAGAAACAGCCAATAAGAATTTAGGGGTAGGTTATACGGATAAATGATGAAACCATACCTTATATTTGTTTTTTATTTGACAAATAGTCCAGACGGATCCGGCCAAAACCGGAAAATTTATAAAAAGTCAAAGTTGATCTGGAGTGGATTAGAGGTACGATTTAGAGTAAGAAGACGCGCTGAATTCTTTTTATTTTCTTGCCTGAGAAGTATGCGACAGAAGTAAAGTGTTGTCTGAAGTCAATCTGAGGTTCTTCAAAAGGGTAAGAACTTACGCTGAATCTGTATCTGAAGTTCGTGTTCGCGCCGGACAAACAGTCCGCCCGGAACCGGAAAAAATCGAACTTTCTTCAGTCGGCTAGAGCTTTGGTTCCCAACCGGTGGTACGCGTAGCCTAGGGGAAAGCGCGAGACCCTTGCAAGGGGTGTGCGAAGGAACCAAAATTGATTAAGTTTGTAGCTTAAAAATCTCGCCTCATTCACTTTTGATTGCCGAAAGCCTAAAATTACCAGCAGAGGCATCACCAGCCAAAACGGGTTTTAAGGGCAAGGTTATTTTTACTGACCGACTGGTCATTTTTATCGATATTTTATTTTAAAATATCTACTTTACAAAAACGAATCTTTTCTTTTTAACCGCCCTAGTGAAAGTCAATGAAATAATGTTGATTCCAAAACAGCTAACCTATGCCGTAAACACTGTCCGCGTGTCAAACAATAGCTGCGTTCTTTGTCACGGGAGTTCTCACCGGTGGTCTCCGGTTTTTCTTATAAGCCGTTTTTGCATCCACCGGTGACTTCTCGCCAGTCTTATAACCCGTTTTTGAACTAACCAGTGTCTGGTTTTATCTCACCGGTGCGGACCAACCAGAACCTGCTCGTGAGCCCGGCTTCAGCGAGGAGTTAGCCAGTTTTCATCAACTCACAGGTGAACCAAAAAACGGGTTTTAAGGGAAGAACCGGACACTGGTGACTAAACACCAGAGACAGCCCGGAGTGCAACGAACGCAGCAAATATTGTTTAAAGAAGAATCGAGACATTGCAAGTGGTATTGTCATTCAGGTTGCGAAATAATCTAACGAAAAAGTTTGTGATGCAGCTTGATGAAAGCACGGAGAACATCAAAACCAAACACAGAAACAGGCTGACTGTAAAAAATATTGCCGTTAATGGCGTCGAGCCGAGATGCCACAAGATTTTTGCTACAAAGCAGCCTCAAGTGATTGCATAACTGATTTTGTACTTATTTCTACACATCCATGCCTTATCATTGATGACAATAAGTACCGGTATCGCCTTTTTCACGTTCTGAAAAAGGGGGTACGCAATATTTTTGAACCTTGATTAGGGGTACACGGTACGGAAAAGGTTGGTAACCACTGGGCTAGAGCATCGAAATAGGGGCAGGAAAGTGGCTCACTTTAATTTACATGTTTTTACTATCAGAGCAATCTTCGGCCGGAACCAGAAAACCCGGAGTTTATGTATGTTCTACAGTTATCTGATTTAGTGTCGAAGGTGGGGTAAGCTGAGATGTTGAATTGCTCTGTCTGTCTTGTTTTTATGGCACTTGCAGCTATTCAGTTTCAGTATTCGAAAACGAATACCGACCACTTTCGGTCGGTCTGTCAGGCCACTGTTCTCGAGTTAGGGTACTTCCAGAAATGCTAGGACGACGAAACTTGGCAGGAATATCAGGGACCCGACCAAATTACCTTGGGAATAGTCACTTCCCTGATCCGACCTACCACCGTGGGGGAGTGGAGGGAAGGAGAATCCGGAATCTCGAGGAATGTATACCTTCGGAAAGGGTGATCGGATCTTAATGAAACTTGATATTTGGAAAGAACTCGTGTCTCGGTTCTCCCATTTTAAGTCCGCACCGGATCCGATGAATGTGAGGGGGGGGGGTCGGATGGGGGAACCGGAAATCTTGTGACATGCTCGCGGGATGAAACTTAGCTGGAAGAACAAGCAGAAGCCCTCGATACATCAGTGACAGAACCGGACCGGGTTCGGGCACTGCGGGGGGAGTTTGGGGGGATCCCGGATTCCGATGATCGTGAACTACGGTACTTCCAGGTGTGCTAGGACGATGAAACTTGGCTTTGACATTAGAGACTTGACAAGATGGGCTTGGAAAATATCACTTCTCAGATCCGACCATCCCTGAAAGTACTGATCTGAACCGCAAATAAGAAAAAGAATAGTCTCTTGCCTCAACGGTTTTGCTCAAAAGTGAATTTTTAGCACCCTGAAAGTGCGTATCTTAATTGAAAAGTAAAAAAAGAATAGTTTTGATAGGCCTATTCATGATCCCAAAGGGCAGGGCCCATGATCGTTTCTGCCTCAAGGGTTTTGATTACAGATGAATCTCTAGCGCCCTCAAAGTGCTTATCATCACAGCTAAATGGAAAAATAAAATAGTTTTTATGAACGATACATTCTCGGGATTTCCAAAGACCCATGATCATTCTTTCCTCAAGGGTACAAATGATTAGAACAAACCCACGAGTTGACGAATTCCTACTTTCATCCTCTGACCCAGCCTTGCAAGTGCTATATGTGGTTCTAGCTCTTGTTTGCTAAGTTTCGGATGGAATCCGATGAAAACTGAGAATTCGGTAGGCGTCCTATGTCTTTATCGGGCATCTGGAGTTTCGACGTAATGATCCACAGACACAAATTAGTCCTGCTAATGAGAGCGTTCTACGTATTTGTGCGATAACTTCCATTTGCTCCTTTTCTTCTGGCAGTTCCTCAAACTGATGACGTTTGACGTCACGTTTGCAAGGAATTGAAAGGCAATCGTATTCGTAAAACGCTCCCAGTCTTGCGGATATATAC
This sequence comes from Branchinecta sandiegonensis, assembly GCA_030848855.1. Taxonomy (NCBI): domain Eukaryota; kingdom Metazoa; phylum Arthropoda; class Branchiopoda; order Anostraca; family Branchinectidae; genus Branchinecta; species Branchinecta sandiegonensis. The sequence goes on from JAUPMV010000012.1 coordinate 4,821,623, forward strand.
GATTCCGATGTGGCAAAGCTGTTCCGTGACAAACACATCGTCAGAAATGTATGACACGAAAACATCGAAACCTTGCGAAAATACATATAGAGAGATTGCACCCTGACCGACGAAAACGGATAGTGCTATGCTACACTATCATCACGGGAGCATAACAACAAAATTTAACATCAGGAGGAATAGGATTTTCGACTTCGAAACTAAATTTTCGGCCGTTGGTAATCATTCCGAGTCACTTAGTTGCTGGAAACGTTAATCTGGCTTCTTCTTTCTGGTATAATGAAACTTTTGCAAAAAAGTTTTCTTTATAATGAGGATTTGAAGGCTCCAGTTCCAAAGTTTGCAAACAAAGATGGAGTCTTGCGTCCTATTGGTCGATTATGAGGCGATAGGACGCGTTTTCTTAAATGCGACCAATAGGAAGCACGTATCATTTTTGTACGGAAAGTTTGGAGGCTTCCAGCTCCAGTTTGTGATGAAACTTTACTACGAAGCTGAGCGTGCTCCATCCTACTTACCGTAGTTACCACGCATGACGTCACAAATTCTGCCATTTTGTCGTCAAGGCTGGAACGATTTTTCTATTTTCCAGCGGAATATCATGCCACGGGTGAATCCGACCAATCACGTGACAGAGATTCGTGGTTACTACGCTTACCACGCGCCCGAGCGTGGTAAGAAAATAGTTACTATTAGTTACTATTTCGAGAAGGCTGGAACGGTCAGCGTAGTAACTTTTCGTGAGGTTGGAACGGATTTAGTAACTAATAGTTACTATTGGTACGAGGGTGGAACACGTTCGCTGTAATACGTCCTTCATAAAATCCGATGACAAATTGCCGCCAGACCCGCTAGAGGAACAATAACAATCACACGTGAGACCTGGGAATAAGTTATCTGACTGGTGAATAAGCGATTAGGCTTTCGCTTCATATCGAGTCGCGCATTAGCCCCGTTGAAAAGTCAGCCAGCACTCAGCACTGATCGGAAGCCAGAAATGACAAACTTGCTGACTCTTGACAGAACAAAGTTGGGTAAAGCAAAAACAGGGGAAGAGGCATTTTAAACAGTTTCAAACAGGGTTAGGCCTAAGAGGAATTGAAAATAGCAAAACAAACCTGGAAAAACGTACACCAAGAAGTAACGTGTCACGATAGCGCACCTAGCGGCCGAAAAGAACTAATCTGAGAGGAAATTTATGAGGGGCGTATTAACCAACTAAGAAAGAACCAGTGAACTGTTTCCAACGGTTTACAGACTCAGAATAGTTATCAGACATGGATATGTGCCGTATATATAACGCGGATTAACGCCTCTAGTATGTTTCCTTCTCGCCGGACGCATTCTGCTTTGCTTTGTATAATCCTTGATGTACAGCTGAACCAAAAATCTGAAGAAAGTTTATTCCGGGCACTCATCTCAGTCCTGAGTGCCGCCGAAGTCAACTAGTGGAAGAACCACACAAAAAAGGATAAGGAGTGAAAGAAGCTACAGATGAGCTTCAGTACTCCCGCTACTTAAGAAGAAGAAGAAGAAGTTCGGAAGTGCGCGCGCATTGTTCTAGCTAAAAAGTGAAAAAAGCCCTTCCTGGAACAATGAAACTGGGAGAAACGTTTCCAGACTTTAAGGCAGATACTTCAGATGGCCTAATATCGTTCCACCAGTGGGTTGGAGACAGGTAAGGATAAATAAAGCTATCCCTGCCAGATGCATTTGATTTAGCCTTGTCTCAGTCTTGACTCCGCCCTGTCAGCAGCCTGTCAGACAAATGCCCTTTTATTCAACTGCCTTTTTGATTAATGGCGTTCTATTTGTCCTGTCAGCTGACAATTGTCAGTGCCCTGTCAGACAGGATGCTGAGAGTGATGACCTGATTCTGAGTCTGAGCAAGTTTTGGTCCTGTCTCGGGCACGTCTCAAGTACAGGGTACAGGAAGGGTAGCCTACCTGACCTCGTTTTTACACTACCTCTATTTTTGCTGCTAAAATGTTAAAATGAAATGTACAGGAGGGCTGTACATAAAACCTCGTTTTTACACTACCTCGATTTTTGCCGCCAAAATGTTAAAATGAAATGTACATGCTGTCCTGACAGTCAAGAGGCAAAATATGACTTTTTTTTTAACCGTGATGTGTCCAGAAATATTCAAATTATGTGCCTTTTCTTTGTTATGAAGCTGCTTTGAAAAGCGATTTTCTAGCTATTGACTTTGCTAACTCTACCTTTTTCACCATTTTGTAGTCAATCTAGGTAAGGTTAGAAAGAAGGGATCTTGTTTGAAAAGGAAAAAAAAATTAACAGTAAATATAGAAGCAATATTTATTCATCCAATATGTAAACCATTCAGTTAGCTGTAATCTAAGGCCTTTTTCCATGCCCTCACAAACAGTTTGTGGGTCGACTGTGGCTCGAAAGAAGTGTTTCTGCGGCCTTTCATGCGGCCCACAAGTGTGTTTCCGCGACCAACAAGATTTTCATGGCATGCTTTGTGGCTCAAATTCGACAAACAACTGGCGAGAACATTCTGGCTGGAAATGGAAATTAAGCAGCAAAATAGTGTCTAAACAATAAAGCTAACTACTTTTTCAAGCAAATAGACTTAAAACTGAGGATGCTTTTTGTACAGAATGGTAAGGAAATAAGCCTGGATTTCTATTTGTTGACATTTTAAATGAATTTTATTTTTATTATCAGACATTTGAAATTACCGCCAAAAAATAGACAAAACGGCGTTTCCGCGAATTTCAACTAGTGGCTCGACTGTGTGGCACACAATCGTGTTTCCGCGACAAGCACTCAGAAGTGTGTGGCCCACAACTGTCTCGCAGAAAAAGGCCTCTAGTATGTTTGTCATATTTATTGGTTCCTTTTTAAGCCAGATAGATTAATCTGAAGGAAAGACTTCTCTGGAAATTTGAAATCTTGTCTGAGGTTGGATACCCCTCCTGTAGGCTACATGCTGTCCTGACAGTCAAGAGGCAAAATATGACTTTTTACAAAGCCATGTTAAAAATATTCAAAATCTTTGCCTTTTCTTTGTTTTGAAGCTGTTTTGAAAAGGGATTTTCAGGCTATTGACTTTGCTAACTATCTTGTTTGAAAAGAAAAATATGTTTAACTAGAAATATTAAAGCATTTATTTGTCCAATAGAGAGATTGCACCATATCCAACGAAAACGGATGGGATTGTAACAAAAAATTTAACATTAGGAAGTATAGGGCTTTTAAATTAAATTATCAGCATTTTATCATCATTCTGAGCCAGGGACTTGCTGTAAATGTTAATTGGGCTATTTTTTAACCGTATAGTTCTATTTTTGCAAAAGAGTTTCCATGGAAGTAAGAGTTTGAAGGCGTCAAAATTTGTAAACAAAGACGGAGTCTCGTCCTATTGGCTGATTATGACACATTTTTTCAAATCCCTGTCATCGCGGACCAATAGGGTTGGAGGCTCCATTTTTGTGTTCAAACTTTGAAGCCTTGAAGCTCTTACTTCCATCAAAACTCTTTTGCAAAAATAGAATTATACGGTTAAGGAATAGCCCGTTTAACATTTCCAGCAAGTCCCTGGCTCAGAATGATGATAAAACTGCGATAATTTAATTTCAAAATTGAAAGTCCTATACCTCCCAATGTTAGGTTTTGTTGTTATGATCCCGTAATGATGATGTAGCAATATCCGTTTTCATCGGGTAGGGTGCAATCTCCCTGTATACATATTCTCGCGGTTCCCCAAGGAATCCATTTGAAGAGTCCCCTCACCGAAAATAAAGTGGATCCAGACCAATTTAGTCAACTGCATATTTGTTTTTCGAAAAAATCCATTTTAGAAGTATTCCCCGTGTTCTCATTGTTTTCCTAGGTGGAGTCCGCATGGAGCTACTCCCTCTATTCTCGCTGTTCCCTTCAGTTCCCCGAGGAGTCCTGGGGGAACGGCGAGAATATGCCTAATATGTAACCCATTCAATTAGCTTCAATCTAGTATGTGTGTCATATTTGTTGGCTCCTTTTTAAGCCAGATAGTTTATCCTGAAGGGAAGACTCGATTGCGTTTATTTGTATGTTTGTTTGTTGAGTCATTCACCTGACAAGGCTACATAGAATGGCTTTAAATCATGGCAAGGCAGTAACAAGAAGACAAGACCGAGACAAGGAGTACTCAAATCTAATGCAACTGTTGTATGTGAAAGTAGAGCCAGAGGTATGGATATGGAAATGAACTTCAATGCATTTTCCAGCTTGAGAGGCTTGATGCCTGGCCTGTAAAGGACCCTTGGCCTTGCCAAGAAGGGCGGAAATATAGCTCTAATGAAATGTAGGTGACATACGTGGTTTGTATTGTCAAATATAGTAGAGATATGCTCATGTGAATGTTGCCTAACAAAGAACTGTTGCAGAAGAAGGAACTAAAAACCAAACTATGCATTTTGTACTACAAAAAATTAGGGACAAAATTTTAACCACTCAAGTTTTCGCAACGTTTTGAATATGTTTGCTGTTAAAGGATACCTTGCTATTTCCATCACCCCCCATAATATGCATGCAATTCCCACTGTTTCTTTTCAGCCTTTACAGTTACCAAATGTGTAATTGTGCCTTGATTAAAAGCTCTAAGTATGCTCGACAATGCAAGATTTGTCTGTTTACGATGACCAAAGTTGCAGCCTTGCCAAATGCCTTTCTTGTAAACACCTGCTGACCATGGCGAATTTGTTGTTACCAGCTTCCATTTCCGATTTTCTTTTTGCGCCTTAGGTTGATTTATTTGAGCTACTGTAGCTACTAAGTAAATAACTTTAAAGGACCCCTCTTACTTTTTCTGCCTTTCATATTATCCCTACAGGAGGCGTATCCAACCTCAAATTTATACAACCTCAAACCTGGCCTAAAAAGGTTAAAAGGAAATTTCAGTTCAGTCCTAACAAGGTTCTAACTGTCAAGATGGAAACCTGCAATGAACGAGGACCTGTTTGAGATCGGACATATCATATAAAATTTTCAGGCGAAGTTCGAGGTTATATAAATCAGTGAGTTTTATGTCATAATGTTAGAGAATTACTGCTGTAGGTTTCTGCCTAAACCGTAGCTGTCCACTGGAGTGGCATAAAAGGAAGGGCTGTTCCTTTCAGCTCACTCAGTTGTTCAAGAACTCTTCCAATATGAGAGCCTTTAACAAAGACGTAAATTTGTTCGAATAGTTTTCGCTAAGTTCAGGTTCATGACACGGTTATTGCTCATTACTAACTGACATGTTGTCATTTTGAACTTTCACCAAAATTTTCTGTGCTGTGACTACGACTAATGACTATGACAAGAAAAACCTTTTTATAGACTCTTTTTCTGACGTCAAACTCGCCTTGCTCAACTCCTCTTGCTGACCACCTGCTCGTCTCCCACTTAGAATGCAACGTCTTGGAAGCGTTGTGTAAGAGCATATTGCGGGACTTTAATAATTCAATTACAATATTCCTTTTAAATCTGGCTGATTTCGAAAGGTTAGGAAATAATTTTCCTTTTAAATCTGAGTTTAAAAGGTAGGCTAAATCAGATAAGAACTTTGAATTTGCTAATAATAAGGATATGAAGACCCTTCATAACATTTCTCCCATGTTACACAGTTTTGTTCCATAGAACAATTCTTTAAGTTACCCCAGCTCTGCTTCATAATCAGATTTTTTTTTTTACTTCAATGGTTCATATTAACTTTTAGTTTTAAGTGCCAAACGCATCGCCAGGAGTCTTGCAAACCTTTTTCTTGAACTTCAGCTTAAATTGTGTTAAATTCAGCTTATCTTGTGTTACAGTTTTTAATTTGTTTTTCAGCTGGGCCATTCTCTTCTCTCATCCCGCTGACTACACCCCAGTTTGCACAACTGAATTAGCCCGTGTTGCACAGTTGGTACCGGAGTTCACAAAAAGAAATGTGAGGTTGATTGCCCTTTCTATCGACTCTGCCGAATCCCACAGGGGATGGATCAAGGTGAGATATCTCTCCAGATGTTATCAGGGCTGTAAAATGTTATTATTTGTGGACTACCATGGATCCAGTGCAACAGTTTGATGTAAAAGATAGATAAATATAACTACTAGCGTCAAACCTTACATCTAGATGTCAAGTTGCAGTGGTCCCAAAATATTGTTCAGTCAATATTTAAGTATCACTTTTTTTCTGGAAGCAAATCAGTGTGCTCCTTACCGACTATTTAAACCATGCGAGCAGAGACATTACTAGCCAAACTGTTTTTTTTTTTTTGTGGGGGGGGGGGGCAAGGTATTGATCAACTGGCTTGTCTTTTCTACCGACTGTTTTTGCAGATGAAACTACTGTTTTTAACAAAAAACAACTGTTTTGTCGAAAAATTGACTGATTTTAGAAAAATTACTGTTTTTAAGACAAGAGCTAGAAGCTCATATGGCACATATGGCTGTGTTAAAGGATGAAATTAGGAATTTGCCAATAAGAAGGTTTGTTGTGACCATCTGTAAGCAAAACCCTTTAGATTAGAATGATCATGGGCCCTTGGAAGTCACGAAAATGTCTCGTTTGCTAAAAGCTATTTTATTTTTGTACTCGGCTGTGATGATGCGCACTTTAAGGGCGCTAGAAATTCATCTGCAATGAAAACCCTTGAAGCAAAAATGGTGATCTGATATGCTCATCGAGATCATTAAAAATTTATATTTTGCTCAAAAGTATTGTTTGTACTTTAAGGGGTTCATATGTAACTAAGACCCTTGAGGCAATCCTACTTTAAGGGATGGTCGAATCTGGGAAGTGGCAATTTCTTAACCAAACTTGTAACCAAAGTCTCTAATGTTCAAGCCAAGATTCATCGTCCTAGCACATCTGGAGGTAGCTCAACTCGCGATCACCGGAATTCCGAACCCCGTCCAGATCCCCCCACAGTGCCCGAATCCGGTCCGGTTTTGTCACTAATGTATCTGGTTTGTCCTTCCCAACAAGTTTCATCCTGATCGCTCCACTCTTAAGTGTGTCACAAGATTTCCGGTTCTCCCCTCCTCCCCCCACATTTATCGGATCCAGTCCGGACTTGAAATGGTACATTTGAGACACGAGGTCTTTCCAAATTTCAAGTTTCATTAAGATCCGATCACCCGTTCGAAAGTTATACATACCTTAAGATTCAGGATTCCCCCTCCCTCCACTACGCCAACGATGGTCGGGTCGGGGAATCGGGCCATCTTGTCAAGTCTCTAGTGTTCAAGCCAAGTTTCGTCGTCCTAGCACATCTGGAAGTACCTGAACTCTCGATCACCGGAATTCCTGGCCCCCCACCGTATTTCCCCCCACAGTGCCCGAATCCGGTAATGACGTATGTAGGGCTTGCGGTCGTTCTTCCCACCAAGTTTCATCCCAATCGCTTCACTCTAAGCGTGTTACAAGATTTCCGGCTCCCCCCCTCCGACCCCTCCCCCCCCCCAGATTCATCGGATCCGGTCCGGACTTGCAATAGGACATCCAAGACACGAGGTCTTTCCAAATATCGAGTTTCGTTAAGATCCGATCCCCTGTTCCAAAGTTATACATACCTCGAGGTTATGGATTCCCACTCCCCGCACGACGGTCGGGTCGGGGAAGTGACTATTTCCAAGTTAGTTTGGTCTGGTCCCTGAGATCCTAGCACATATGCCTGCCAAGTTTCATCGTCCTAGCACTTCTAGAAGTGCCCTAACTCATAGTGGACCGACAGACCGACCGGCAAGTGCCATACAAAAAATTCGACTGTTTTATGAAAAACCGAGTGGTTTGAAGAAAATCGACTGTTTCCAAGAAAAAAATCGACTGTTTTTACGAAAAATTGCGGAGCTTCGCCCCGACCCGGCTATTTCTTTACCGACTGGCCGACGACATGGAGGGGGGGGGGCTCCCCTCCTCCCCCCCCATACGTGACGCCCCTGCATGCGAGTAGGCAACATAGTTTCTCTCGTATGGCCCGTTTAGTAATTGGGGAATGTTTTCAAGTTGTTATGGTGTTGTATCTGGGTTAACCTGTGTTTTCATTATGTTAACTTCCATTCTATTTCAGGACATTCAAGCTTTTGGAAAGCTTGAAGGCGACTTCCCGTACCCAATCATTGCTGACACCGACCGAAGCCTTGGTGTGAACCTTGGTATCATAGACCCAGATGAAGTAAACAAAGAAGGGATTCCCCTCACAGCCAGGGCGGTATTTATCATTGGTCCTGATAAGAAGCTGAAGCTGTCTCTTCTGTATCCTGCCACAACTGGGAGGAACTTCGAGTGAGTAGACCTATATCTCGTAATTTGTGAAATCACTTACAAGAACCTCTTCCTTTGCTGGTCAAGTGGTTGTATTTTCTGTTGTTTTTTTTTTCGTGGCGGTTCGCCTCGAATTTTACTTACTTTTTTTCCACTGCGGAATTAACACATCGTACTTAAAGGTGTGAGCATCTCAGTTTTGAGAGTAAAATTTCTAAAGGACACCTCGCACCATGTGTTCCTGCTCTCTATACTTTGTTAGAAATTATAGATTTTTAGGGTACGAATTTATTGTTGTTGTGCTTAAACTAAGTTACTAACAAGTATTGCACATATCAATTTTTATTCTCCATAGTGCTTGTCTGATGTAATTGTAACTTAGCGTCAGGAATTTAAGAAAACAAGAGCTAGAAGCTCATATGGCACTTGCAAAGTTGGCTCAGAGGATGGCTAGAGATCTCATCACCGCTTCGGAACTTATGCATACTTCAAGTTTCTTGATATCCCTTCTCGCTATTCCTCATCCCCCACCCTAGTATATTCGGGTCTGGGTGTGACTATTTCCAAGTCAGTTTTGTCGGGTCTTCAATGTGCCAACAAAGTTTCATCGTCCTAGCACATCTCGAAGTACCTTAACACTCGCCATCACCGGAATTCCGGACCCCCCTTCAACTCCCCACACAGTGCCCGGATCAGAGCAAAATAACACTATAGTTAGTTTGCTCTGGCCCAGATCTTGTCCGGCTCTTTGAAAGATGTATCTATGGCTCGTTCTTGTTCTTCCCACCAAGTTGCATCCCGGTCCCTCTACTCTGGCAATGCCACAAGGTTTCCGGTTCCTCCCAGCAAAGTCCCGCATCCGGCGCCGGATTGAAAAGAGATTTCTGAAACACGAGGTTTTTCCAAAATCAAGTTTAATAAAAAAAAATTCCTCCTCTCTCCACTCCCCCCACGATGGTCGGATGGGGGAAACGACTTTAATTAAGTGAATACGGTAGAGACCCTGAAGCGCCTATACAATTTACCCTTTCCAAGTTTCATCGTCCTAACACATCTAGAAGTACCTCAACTGAGGATCATCCGAATTCATGACCTCCCCCCCCCTCCATTTCTCCCACAGTGCCCCCCCCCCCCCCCCAACTAATTTCCCTAATAAGCCTGAAAAATTTCATCGTCCTAGCACATCTGGAAGTACCCTAACTCGCGATCACCGAATCGACCGACGGAAAAGTAATCGGTATATGGCACTTGGCCAGAAGGCAAGTGCCATAAAAACTTGAACTATATGAAGAAAGTTCACTACTTAAATAATCACTTCAGCATCTAGTCTCCAGCCACCTTAGCTGGTGACATCAATCGTGGATAAATGTGCGTAACTGGAGTTCTGACCAAAGATCTCCCAGAAATAAAATCAGTTAGCCTAAAATTCGAAAAGAGCCATACAGGGTAAGCGTGGAAATAGGGCCTATATAGGAATAGTCTGAATAGCAATAGCTAAGGATCGTTCACGCTTGTGTTGTAACATCAATACAAATACTTAGCCTTGTCCTGCTCTGCTGTTCAACTTGAAAATCAAGTTGTACGCCCACGTATGCGCAGATTATCAAATCGGAGCCTGGAGCCTGACAATGAATCCCAAGAGAACCTAACCTTTGGTGACTTTAGGGACACTGTGGAATTTTAGATCAGCCTCGACAGGTTTTGTGACAATTCAGATTCAGTATAATATCGGTTGCTGTGTCTGTTGGACCAATGTATATTCTTCGATTTAGTTTTGAGCCTACCAGGATTGCTCTAATTATTTCAGGTAAAGGTACTTGTCAAAACGCAATTAGTTGTACAGTTTAGTATGACTGAATTTCCATCCAAAGGGCTCATTCAGTTTCAACTATACTACAAATATCTCTCCTTATCCGTTTCTCTCTTTCTTCAACAGTCACGGGATGGAAATGCACGCTGTGATTGGATACGTATAACTTTTAACACACAAAATAGAACCCGTTCCTATTAATTTTTGGGATCCCAGAACGTAAGTGGAGGGATACCTATGACATCGCAAAAGTTGTGAGTCAGCATTTATCTTATCGTTATCGTGTCAGCACGATAACTCTCGAAGCAGGGACCCATAAATTTCCTGTAATGACTCGCCATTCAGGGGGCTTGTCATTTCCTATGCTTCTATGTTGCTATGTTGCCCGAGCCTCACCTAGTTTCCAAAAATTCTGATTGGTCGAATCGGCGTTCTTGCTCGGGTAGACAACATTTGTTGGGACTATTCAGCATGCCACCAGGTACCTAAGCTAGGACAAAAGATCCAGGATACTCTTCCATTACACAGAAATATTACTAGTTCAGCACAACAGCTGCGAAAATTTTTGTCTATCTGGATAGTCGTGTATTTTATCCCCGTGGGTATTTCTCGAACTATCTGACGCTCGGTCAAGAGCGCATCAGAAATCTCTTATTGACAAGCCCCCTGAATGGCGAGTCATTACAGGAAATTTATGGGTCCCTGCTCGAAGGGAATGATATATTTTGATGAAACTTGGTGTGAGGATTCTTCGAGTCAAGGGAAAGGTCGAGTTTGTAGATGGGTGCGATAGCTGCATATTTAGGGGAGGGGTTTCAAATTAAGGGGCGAAAAATATTTTTTTAAGGCTAATGAGATAGTCGATTAAGCGGTAAGACGATATGCTAATCCGTTTGATTAGAGACTCGATATTGGGGTAAGGAGATACGTTGAATCCGTTTTTGAACTTCAATTTTTTTCAAGACAAGTAGTTCGCCCGGAATCTGGCTGAAACCGGAGATTTGGCAGAAGTAAGGCAAGAACTTTCGTCAAAGTAGATATGACGCAGGCTATAGGGGTAATATATTTGAACTTGGTCTTCTCAGATGGTTACCATTTGCCTTAATCTGTTTCTAAATTTTATTAGTAAAGGAGTCTGAGGAGTCTGGCGAAGACTGGACCTCTATAAGACCCGATTGTCTGGATCAAATATTAAATTTTGGGGATCTATCGAAACCTCTGGTCTTGTTACCACATCAAGCCTGGCGGGATGAAAGTTGTACCACAGATATTCGCGGATAGCAAGTGTAATTCAGATATTCGGCGCCTTAAACGTAAACTTGAACGGTCCTGTAGGAACTGTTGAATATCCAGGGTTCGTGCGGCTCTGGAAATCAGGGAAAAGTCAGGGAAATTTTTTTTTGGTGAGGGAAAAGTCAGGGAAAATAGTGAAAAGTCGTAGGTCAGGGAAATTAATGAAAAAGTTCAGTCTGTACTTATGCATCCTTTTTTTTTTACTGGAAGTTTCTTTTTCGTCGGTTCCCTGCCCAAAATTTATTAGTTGATAACTCTGTTCTTTGAGCCGTCCCAGTCAGTGCTTCAACGTATACGACGGCTTGTTTATTCAGGAAGAAGTCGAATGAATCTTTGATATAGATAGATAGATATAGATAGATATTTTATTGATCCAACTCGTAGCGCCGACATGGCACTAAATACGTCGACCATTACATTTCATGTGTTAAAATACTTGAATAGGCACAATTTAAAGCTAAACTTGATAGATGGTTTGCAAGGCCGTACGAGGCGCATCGCCATCTACCATATGAGTCATATCGTAGATTTTGGCGGCATTTTTCACTGCGGTAATCGAAAGGTGTTGGAAAACTGCTGGAAAAGGTCAAGGAAAATCACCAAAAACGGTCAGGGAAACGTCAGGGGAAAACGTGGAAGAGCAAGCGCACGAGCCCTGAATATCGGGGATAAGAACGGATGGACTAGGGAAGTAGAGTGGATTAGTTTGATGGGCAGAACGGGTCTTTAATCAAATTGCTAGACTGAAAACGACGGAATAAGTTACTTGGATAGATCATAGTGCTAATGAAGTGAAATAAGAAACGTAGGTGGTACATTTATAGCCGGCGGCAATGGGTGCAACACTGTAATAAATATTACTATTTTTTTGTAGTGAAATCCTTCGAGTTATTGACTCTCTTCAGCTAACAGCGGTGAAAAAAGTTGCCACACCAGCAGACTGGCAGGTAAGGCTTTTCAAATTGATCTCCCCATTTTTTCGTTTTTGCCTACATTTATCCACTAACTCACGTGCCGATGAAGAATTGCCGTGTACCTAGTGGAAGAGCCAAAATGCAATGACGTACAATATATGATAATAATGAATAGGCCTAAATAATATAATACAGGTCACACATCAGGAATTAAACTGGGAAATAAAATAAGGTACAAATAATGCCATATATCGGTCAGACGAATTTACTAGGGGCGGGGTAATTTGAAGCCGATTTTGTTCCTCAGTTTTTAGTCTAGTGTTCGGCGGATTGGCGTTGGGCGATTGGTAATCTGGTAGAATGGATCTGTGGATCCGAATTCCGTGCCAAAGTAGGAAGACATAAGTTTTGTTAGGCTATATAACCTTGCGCAAGAATAATCTTGCAAAGCCCGCTTCTGTATCCCCTCTAGTTTCTCTGTCTTACTTAGGTCAGGCCTTGATGCCGAACAGGGCACGAGTATTCCGTTGCAGGGCGGACGTACGTGCAATCAAGAATAAATAAGGGAAGAATTGAGAAGACTAGAATCATGGGACGTTGTTTTCTGCCCGATCCTCAAGTACCGGGGGTGGAGCCTATTCGGCGCGTGTCCAGACCACAGAGTAAATATTGGCGCTATTTCTTCTGATCGCCATGCTTCGCGTCAAGGAAGTGCGCCAAATTCAAACTAAACAGAAAGAGGCCGACATTTTGCCCTTCTCCCTTCAACAAATCGCTGCTACCACTAGTTTAAAAGACAAGACAAGTGGCTAAAGTACAGTGAGATGATAGAAGTCGTGCAATTCTACATTCAAGGATGACGAAAATAAAGGCAGAAAAGGACCGATTTGGACTGAACACTATAAGTTTAAAGAAGGAAGGGACACGCTTCCAAACATTCATGCAATCTCTATGGCAGATTCTTAGTGATGAAAAAAAAGACTGTCAATAGGATAGATAGTGAAGCATTTAGCCAACTACATTTATACATTTTATCTACATTTACATATATACATTTTGACCAAAAATAATAAATGGTTATCTCAAATGTAGACGTTTTGAATGGTACCGTGCAATTATCATTTTCAGTAATCAATTAAAATCTTAAATTAGGAAATACTTCAAGCCAACGTTTTTTCGCAACTAACCGAGAAATGTTATGAACTGAATTTAATGTAAATAAAATAACTTAAAAACAAAACATAACAACTCTTTGAGTACAATTCGCCAGCTATGCCCAAATTCCAACCTTGAATGATGTAAAAAAAACCATTACGAAAAGGCATAGACAATGACAAATGTGGGCAGATGTAAAGTGCAACTATCCGAGATAATGATATACCTTTTTGACCAAGAATAATAAGTTGTTATCACAAACTGATACGTCTTGAAACATATCCTACACTCAGCAATCGTTAATTCAAAATTAGGACTTTATACTGTTTTTCGCAACTACACGAGAAAATGATATGAACTAAATTTCGTGTAGAGTACAACTTAAACAAAACATAGTAACTCATTGAGTATATTTCGACAGTTAAATAATGTCCAAGCTTAATACCTTTTCTAGAAGCGATTCTTTACAGTCCTGAGAAGACCAACATAAAATTACTAATGTTCACACCAGTCCTATTGAATCTGAACTAAATGCATGCATGTTAGACCTATGCTTCAGCGTTCAAGTTGCTTAATTGTTCCCCTGAGTCATCAAATGCCGCATTCCCTTGGGCTTCACCGTCTTTGTGAAGGGTGGTGACAACATAAGCTTCATAATGCAAATCTGACCCGAGATTGAAAAGGAGTTTCCATTTAAATAATCCTCAGAATCTGCACTGTTTGAACTTCCCGCCTTTTCTGACTGCTTCATCACTTTTGCTCTGGAGGTAACATTTAATACTGCAGGAGGCAACACGCGAAGCTCCACCCAGGCTCCACCCCCGGTAAATAATATCGGACGAAAAGAGATCTAGGATGCTGACATCGGGATTATGTGAGTTCTCAATTCTTCCCTTATTTATTCTTGGTGCAATACAGGGATTCCATGAGTCTCGTTGGTATTCCAAATCTCCGGAGCATCGCAAAGGATTTCAGAAGTAGGGAAGATTTGTGTAGGATAGTGTCAACATGAGAATCCCATTTTAAATTCTTGTCAATTGTGACTCCAAGGAGTTTCACCTTCCTACGGTATGACAAACCGACCTGTGGCAATTCTCTCTTTAAAAAATAAAACCTTATGATCACGCTCTTTGAGAGGCTGACCGACAGCTTTACCTCCGACAACTTAAAATTTCGAAAATCTCAGCCATACTTTGTTCAGACAAATTAGTCTTATTCAGTCTTATACAGTCTTATAGGCCTGGTAATCTTCGTTTCTTAAAAAAAGAAGAAAAAAAAAGGAACGCCTGGTAACGTCGGAATAAAGGCGCCTGAATTGATGAGATTGCATTATAACCAGGTATAGGGACATCATTCTTGCCCGTATTGTTGTCACCATCATTACTACCATATGGAAAAGTTCTGATTTTTTCAGTTTTATGATGAAAGTGAAGAAAATCTGACCGGGAAATCCATATCGTGTAGTCGTACCATCACTCTCCTTGCCGATGCAAAATCGCCGTATTCAAAGCGGAAGAGCCGGAAGCTGCACCACAGCTGTCCCCAACGATCGCCGTGATTGGTTGAAACAGGATTTGAGATGTTGAGTTTGAGTCGTTAGGGCGACGGGTTTTCTCGTTCTTCCTGAGGATTACCGCCGTGGAGGGATACCTATGACTTCGTAAAAGTTATCCGTCCGGCTGTGAGCACGATAACTCTCGAAGGGAATGAGATACTTTGAAGAAACTTGGTGTGAGGATTCTTTTGGTCAAGGGACAGGTCGAGTTCCGTAGCCCTACATTTAGGGGGGGGGGGGGGTCAAAATAAGGGGTGAACAATAAATAACAGCTAACGAGGCAGTCGGTTTATGCTGAACAGAAGTAGTTCGCCCGGAATCCGGTAAAAAGCGGAAAGTTTGTTAAAATTAATAGTTTTATTTAAAGCTAATTAGATGTTCGATTTGGGGGCAAGAAATTATGCTGAATATTTATATGAAAAATCATTTTCTCGTCGGACAAGTAGTTCGCCCGGAATTCGGCCGAAACCGGAAAATTTGTTAAAAGTAATGATTTATTTGAAGTTTAATAGATATCCGATTTAGGGGTAAGAAGACTTGCTGAATCCGTATTTGACAATCATTTCCTACCCTGACACATTGTTCGCCCAGAATCCGGCTGAAACCAAATTTTTTTTTAAAGTAAAAGTTTTGTCTGTTGGTTTATTAGAGGCTGGATTTAGTGGTAGGGAGGCATGCTGAATCCGTATATGAAGATTATTTTCTCGTCGGACAAATAGTTAGCCCGGAATCTGGCCAAAACCTGAACATTTTTTAAAGTTTTATCTGAAGTTGATTATAGGGGTAAGGAGACACGCTGAATTCGTTTTTGAGCTTTAGTTTTTGCCGGACAAGTAGTTCGTCCCGAATCCGGCCGAAATCAGAGATTTGGCAGAAGTAAGACAGGAAGTTTTGATCAATGTCGTCAAAGTAGATGTTACGTATAACTTAGGGGCAAATACACACATGCTGAATGCATATCTGAACCTTATTCTGTTTCTGAATCTTCGTAGTAAAACAGTCAAGGAGTCTCGAAATTGTCCGGATGAAATGTTAAATTTTTGGGATCCCGTCGAAACCTTTAGTCTTGTTGACTTAGTCATATGGGGCAGCATATCTGTTATGATATAAATCATTCATACCGAATCAACCGTTCGCTTCGCTGGACAGTTCAGAATAGTATGCGAGTAACTACTATAGGCGAAAGTACTTTATGTTCAATGTATACGTAGTAAAATTCGTAGTGAAATTGGGACGCTAACTCACTGGTTTCCGGTTAAATCTGGGCAGATGTATAAAACCACTGCATAGATCTCGCTTTACCATAAATACTGATAAATTTTATAACTGTATACATCATTACACTTTATAGACGACGCTCTACCAAAAGGTAACATTTCGCCTACATATATATATGGACACACATTACAACCAATTTCTCCCTATGAGTCCGTCACTTTCTCTTCATCTACCTTACCCTGTGTCCTTTACCTCCCACATTCTCTATTCTTCTCGTCAAAACATATGCTCTACCCATATAAAATAAAAACCTTCCTTCATAGGGCATTTTTATACGGTGGCTTTCACCGACAATACCCCTCTCCTGTTTTTCCTTCCTTTCCCATTTACACCTTCTAGTACTTTAATTTCACATTTTTTTCCGCTTTGTATTATTGATTTCGAACCTGCTTCTAGCCTGGAAGTAAATGCATGGTGGTCCCCAGTGTACCCGACTCCGAACTTGCATCATTGTTTCCAAATGGCGTGGAGAAAATCGAAGTTCCTTCTGGAAAGTGTTACCTGCGTATGACGGAGAACCCATAAGGTAAATCGTAAATATATACTAATGTCTGTGATTCTACACCTAAACCAAGTGTCGGTGGGAGGTTTGTTATTTTTTATTTTGCATGAATACAGTTGTAAAAATTAGTCCGCGTTTCAGCTCGAAAATAACAACTGGTTTCCTGAATAATAGTGCTGGCGTTTACTCCTGCTTTGCCTTCGTGATTGTTCGTTCCGTTTTTTTTCGGGAAGCATTGAATTTATTCCCAATCAGTGCCAAGCTATATGGATGGTATTGAATTTGCCACGGTGGACTCCTTTCGATCGCCTATAGGCGTTTCTTCATTTCTATACGCCTAGAAAACTTATGAGCCTTGTTTTCACACAGATTGAATCTAAATAAAGAATGATGGCTGCATTAATTTAATTCCCGAATTTGCACTTCGGATCGATTAAGGTCCGTGATCGATTGGTTGTGCTGAATTTTTCTTTTAGTCTTTCTGTTGGATGTCCGAGTTAGCCTTTATTGTTGATTTTTCAACAGAATTAGGTAACCTCTCTAATCATTGGCCAAACGAGATTAAAATGTTGTCATGGATTCAGATAAGGTGGTTTCATTCGCTGGTAGGTTCCAGTCATTCCACCAACCTTGCCGAGAAGTTTCGTTGTCGCAGAAATCCACTTTTATGGTTTCTGCAGTTTTCTGGAACTTACCCTTGTTAGTTGAAGAGCGTGGGGTCTTGTCACTTCATCGACTACTATAAAGTTAGAGACTGGCCAGTCTATTTGCATACGACTTTAGCCTGCGTCCTTTTATGCCCCTTCTTTCTCATCCTTGTACTTATTCAGTCAACCTATCATTTTTTTTAAAGATCCGTAGTTTTTCTGTGGTCTGACTCTATCTTTGTAGTAGGAGTTTTCTGACATAGATAAAATGATTCCAGATTATGTCCTGAAATGTACAGACGATAAACCAACACTGGCGTGAAGCATTTTAGACCATAAATACGACTAAACCTAATATATTTCAACTAAACTTGGGTCAGCTCAACTGAACCTGACAAAAGTGGTCCGATCCTGCTAAATTTAGTAGTATCTCTGGCCGTCTAGCTGGTCGCGAAAACTGGCATTCGAAAGCTGTAGAAGAATACTAACGTGTCTGTGGTACGTTCTACCTGGCGCAGGCTATCACGTAATGTTTCCGAAGTCAGTACTTCCTGTCATACGAGCTGTTTTCTGATTACTATCAATTATATCTTGTTTTCTGTTGTTTTTTTTGTTTTGTTTTTTCTTCTCAACCCAACTATTTTTTCAGATAATAACATCTTAGAACACACAAAGGAAAAGAAATACAAGAAGAAAAAAAATAAAAGGAAACTGACTACAAAAGCCTGAAAGTGCTGTAAATTGCTGCAACAGTTAGGGAAGCTGTGATGGCATCAGCTTCTTTCGTATCGTACCTAACTTTGCAAAATGATTTTCTCTTCTGGCTTCACTCAGTTGATCAGCAGAGTGAATTGCCATTACGATTGACTCCACTTTCAAGAACCATTTATTCCTTCTTCCAGCCAGAGAAACTTCATTTTTCTTCCTGTCTGTATCCAAAGCCAAGCTCGTCTCAGTTTGGAATAGTCCGTGAGCATGAAGATAGTGCTTCACAGCAGCCGGATAGTCTTGAGACATGGATTTCATGGAGAGTGAGATACCTGCGACACTAATTCAGGATGCATTGAGAAAATGCCGCAAGATATCTAGCCGAAGGATTGAGCCACTCTAGCTAGAGTTAGAGACATTTTGAAAGTCCTTCCATGATCAACCAACTGGTAACTGTCTTCCAGAAATTGAAGCCTCTTTTTTCCGTCTTCTGACAGGGAGCCCAATATTTTGCTGATGTTGAGAAGAGTATCATGTCTCTCATCTCTTTACACACCACCAGTGCCTCTTTAGCTAACCAAAGCCACTATGGCTTTTGGAGAGAATCCGCTGTAAGCAATAGTGCTGTGAAACTCCTGGATAGACTGGTCATCACAAGTGTCCCAGAATCCTGTTTCAACATCAAGAACATCTTCTCAAACTTATTAGTGGCTTCCTTTGCTATCACATCTGCAGTGGCCTTTGTCTGTGTCTTGCCTGGTTTTCCACTGACATTAGGTGCCCTTCCTCTTTTTGGTAGAATAGGTGCCATGGACTAAGTGATGGAGTAATCTAATTCATTTGGATCTACCATGTATCCAAGACCTTCAAGCAAAGACCTGGACCTCTTGACGCACGGTTTTTGAAGCATGTATCTAGCTCTCACCAATTTGGTGATCATACTCCCAGATAACGAGTTCAGACGGCTATCATTCAAAACATAAGAAGGAAGATCGTCCTTATCATTATCAGTTGCATTCTGCAGATCTGTCTCCATCTTGGAGACAACTGCTACTTTGCACCTCTCTAGATGATCATCAATGTTCTGATCCTACAATCTGGCGCTAGGCTCAACTTCCATCGGAATAATATTCCCTTGAATTCCAAGTTTAGGACCATATAGTTGGAAAATGGTTAAGGACCCTGGGTTTTGCTGCAAAAATCAACTGCCTTTCTGAAAACATCATCAGGTGCTTTATCAAGTTCACAATTAGCAATGCCTATGTTCTCTGGCAAGACGTATCGCAGGAACGCAGCTCTGCTGAAGAAACATTTATCTGCTGACTGGGTTGTCTAGATCTGATACGTCAAAAAGATTCATCATTATAATTGTGGAGGACATTGTGTACAAAATGATATTCTGTTAATATCATATTGGCGGAATATTAATCTTTCCTTGCGATGTCGATGATTATTGACTAGTCATGTTTTTCTCTTGTAAAGTGCCCACATCTCCGGTCTTGGTTGCCTCTGAACCATAAGAAAAATAACTCAAGAAACTACCGTCAACCTATTTGTTTACCAATATTATTTACCTCTTTGATAAAAACTTTTCTGCCTTTTACAACCAAACAGCAAGCCTTCCTACTACAAAATTAATTCGGAGCTCCCCTTGTCGATAGAAAAAACTACAAACTTTGGGATCGTTCTACCTCTGGCTGTGGAATTTCGGTCCCTTTTGACTTTTCTGATGGCGGTGGCTCTGGATAATTGTTCTACGTCTGTGTCGGTGGTTGGGACAGTTTGGCGTCTTGCCTGGGCTATTTTCACCCAGAAATGTAACGCTTCCCTCATCGTCTCTTGTTCGAGGTCTTTCTTTCGGAAAACCCCTTCTGTCTTTGTCACCTCAGTTTCTGACACCCGTACTAAGAGCCGGCCTATCCAGGACCTTAAAGAACCCTTTCTGAAACATTCCAAACCGAAACGTCCTGACCCCGTGGTCTCGCTTAAATTCACCACTACCACTTGTTCATCCTCAAGCAAAAACTTCCTATTTAAAGAAACACTCGTGAAGCTGGGACGTCTTGAGTATTGACTTCTAGCCGCCTGTTAAGCAAGTAGAGTAGAGTAGAGTAGAATTTAATTTGAAAATTACTTTCACAGCAATCATGCAGAATTCGCATTTCTCGTCGACATAAAACGTTGTCAGTGGACATTTACAGAAGATTTGCATATGTCAATAATATACATATACAGTTTAGACAAACCAAACTATATAAATGCAAATGGAACAAAACAAATTCATTTTTTGTCTTGAGAATAAAAGTGTCACGAAAGATGGAACGAAGCTTCTCCTGTATCTTTCGTGAGTGCAAATTACTGGTGTTAATTTGGGACTTTCTGGGATTTTTCCCGTTTGGGGGGGGGGTCTACTTTGGGAGGATCGTGGGAGAAGTCGAGGAAATCTGAAGGGGGGTGGGTGGAAATTTAACCATGAGTTTTAGGAGGGATAGCGAGGGGAAAGATTGTTTAGTTCTACTTTCGACATGGGAGTCCCATTTAAGGTTGTTAGACAGGGTAACACCCAACAGCTTTACTACCGAAAGATTTACTTCTGGGGGAATGGGTTGGGAGAAATCAAGAACAGATGGAACATTTTCATGGAACATATTTTTCTCATATTTCCGTGATATTTCCGAGTATCTCCATTGCTGAACTTTTTGCGTTTCGTCGTCAAACTTCTAGAACTGAGAGGTCATCGACGAATTTTCATCTCTCATGTGATTCGGAAGCGAGGGAGTTGATCATAACTAGGAAAAGTAGGGTAGCCAAAAGAGTACCTTGCGGTACTCCGCAGGTGGTGGGGAGTGGATCAGAATAAATGTTATTAGTAATATACTTTTGTGTTGACTTTTGTTTCCTCTGGAGAGAAGCTCCCACCTGGCCCTGTCTAAACATCACTAGAAAATTACCTCTCAAACTGTACTCTGACTTGTAGTATCCAAGTCTTCTTCGGGCAGTAGAGACCAAACATCGTAGCTCACCAGCAATATATTCCCAGCTTTTCCCTTCATGAGTTTTACACTTGACATCCTCATACTGAGATTGCAATTTTTCATTCATTTCATTTCATTTTTTTTATTTTCATTTTCTTTTTTTATTTCTTATTTTAATTTTTCAATTTTTATTTTTAATTTTAATTTTCTATTTTTTTTTTTAATTTAATTTTGATTTTCTATTGAACAGATATACCCCTCCATGCTGGAGATTCAGTATAAATAAGAGCCCGAGTAAACTTGAAAAAATCATCCCCTTCATAGACATTTCTTCTGACGTTAAAACCTGCCCATTATGGCGTAGTGCTAATTTTATCTTTTTGTCCTTCCAGTCGTGTCCTTCCATTCGAGATTTACTTTGCACACATGAAATCCACCAACAATAATCAAATCTATACAACTAATAAGTCTCGTAATCCTAGCTACAAACAGAGAGAGTTGAAACCAAGAGGCTTTATGCGTCCAGGGGGAGTGTGCGGCTCCCCCTCGTCAAATCTCTCCTGGAATTCTAAGAAGTTGACTTAACCGCCGGCCTCTTTCCCTTTCTTTCCTGAAAAACCGGGTACTTCGCTCGTGACAAATATCATTTCACATTGTCTAGAACTGCAGACATTAAATACTAGTCGGCCACAGTACAAAGCAGAGGTATGTTTAATTAAATACATAAACACACGTTAAATCTACTGCTAAATAAGGCTGATGATTATATATTCATGTTTACCTACCTATAACAAAGCTATAAAAGCAAAGCAAGCACAAAATATGGCAAGCAGTACAGTCACATGTGTGAGAATACTACATTTCCTTTCTTTCGCACGTGATGACACATGTGCCATAACTCAAACAAAAAGGAAAAGAGTGTCAATGGTCTAAATCCTCCAGTGAAGAGTGTGTTGAAGTCCCTACAAGGGGTGTTATATTTTATAAGAAAATATTTCTGTATATTTTCTTATAAAATATATTATAATAAGTGACAGATAGCTTACCTGCCTTAGTTGTTGTGTTTTGCCACGTACAATCTCTCTATCCATCTGCTTATATGAAAACTCTTGAAAGTGGTCAACCTGGTGGCGAAAGTCTGTTTGTATGAAAAGTCTTAAGAGGTGCCGACTTGGTGTTGAAAATAGTACTTGTTTGGTACTTCAGTAGTGAATTTTATTTTAGTGAAGTTGCAGGCTGTTTACGTCTTTTAAATTTGTGTTTCAACCAGGTGCCATCTAGCGGTGGCTTATGAATCTAAGAGTCTGTTTCAGTTTGCAAGTCGTTTGTGTTATCCGATCAAAAATGTGATCGGAACAAAAAAAAATTCTGTAGTATTTGTTTAAACCGCTTAATGTACCTCTCTGGCAGTTGAGACGATATACGTATTATTTTCTTACGAAATACGATAGCGTATCAACCTTGATGAAAGTCATAGTCCAAATACAACTACCTGTGAACATGTGAAGATATACATTATATACCGGTTCAAGAAAAGTTCTATATATATACACATATGGAGCATGTACAAAGCCAATAAAAGGTCATAGGAAACCTTGTGACTGTGTTAAGTCGATCGGAAGACTTCCATCGTATCAGGGATCAGTAGAAAGTCGTTAGACTTACCCGGAAACTGTAATGAGCTTCCCGCTCAACAAGCACTTCCACTTGTGTGTTTCCGTACGTGGAAGTCCTTCCCTTCACAAAATCCTAATTATAACCAGTTGGCGTCTGGTCTCGGTGAGATTAAAACAAGCTTTCCCTCTCTGATCATTTTCCACTTCGGCGTGTGACCCAAGTCCAGATCCTTCTGGAAAAACAACAACAAAAAAACATTGCTATGGTTCTGCACCACTGCGTCGTACTTTTGTTTTGTTTTAATGACCAACTCGATGCACCAGCCAGGTAAAAACAAGACGCGCATGCCTCCCCGTACCTTAGGCCTGACTCAGTGTTCCGTCATTCTGTAACTTGGTGTTTCGGATCTGCATTTTGTTCTAACAGCACCTCCAGACAAGCCTCATTTATTTATCCGGCGGTAGGATCAGTCCTTAACTGAAGTAGATGGTTCACAAGCCTTTTCGGTAGCAGCTTGGTAGCCCTTCTCAGCAGTGACGTCAAGAGCGGCGATGCGGTGGCGCCAATAGTGGCAGAGTCCTTTTTTGCTTAGCTTTTGTTCATCACTTGATTTGTTTGTGATTGCATGACCACACAGCCAGATTATGCTTTTCAAGTTTACTGCAATCAAATAATCACAATGCCAAGTTTATTTGAGATTTACAAAGACGGAGGAATTTTGTTTCTGATGATTTGGTATATCAGATGGTCAGAACCCATCTTGAAGCAAATATATAAATCATCATCTTAAAATACTTACTTGAAGGACCCCTTTTCCCATCTGCATCTTGAAGCAAACCTATACATAACCTCTTCAGCATACATACCTGAAGAACTCCTTTTCCAATCTTCACAATGTTGGCTTCGTGAGGGTCTGAGAGGCTTCAAGAGCTTCAATGGTCGGAGGGGTCACCATCTCCTCAACTTCTTTTTCAGATGCAATCAAGGATTGTAACAGTCCAAAGACCTCTCTTTTGTATTCCTCCTTATTTTTGGCCTTTGAATGAATGAATGAATGCATTTATTACCCATCAGTTAAAAAACAGATGGAGCACAACAAACGACTAGGCAAAAAAGAAGAAAAGGAAAACATTAATTCCTCTGACAACACCAAAAAAGAAAGATCACAACAATCAGCAGCATATAGCAACAGAAACTTTGCACATTTGTAGTAGACTGAGCGCAATTTCAGTCTATCTGTAGCCGTACAAATACGCCAAAATGTGCTAATGTACAAATAATGGGGCAAAACCATAGCATTGTACAAACGGGCCAACAGACGACTGTCATTTCCGCTTATTTACAACTATCCGGCTATACGTAAACGAAGCCCTCTTCTGGAAGTGAGAAAGTAGTAACGGCCGCGTCTCAAGTATTGACCGTCCAATAGGAATGCCCAAATATACAATACTATCCGCGAGCTCAACAAAAGAAACACCAAGTGTGATGCTTCGACCGGTATCGGCGTTCGAGTTAAACAGTAGTACTTCAGATTTTTCAGCATTAAACTGAAGTCCAATGGGAGCATATTCTTGTTGTAATTAGATAAAATTATCTTCTAGCCTCGCAACAAACGACTCAGGTAAGCACATCGTCCGCATAACCAATAAAAGACAAAACAACATCACGCAGAATCTAAGTCATAAGTGACTTGGATTGCGGCTTTACAACACTATTGTTAAATACCGTCGGCGACGACATGGCACCTTGCCTTACCCCATTTTCACCGGGAGAAGGGGATTACCACCGGGAGAAACGGCAAAATCGTACAAAGGGCTATTGCACTCATTAGTTGGTACAGGCAGCCTAAGTTCCGCTTTAAGATTTTCATACGTGTCAGCCAGCGTGGCTAAGATGCAAGGGTCAACACCGGCCAAACCCATGTCCAGTATAATTACCTCATGGAGAAGCGAATCAAACGCGCGCCTAACATCATGAGCGGCTAATGCGATACTTTCAACGCGTTCTTCTGCATCCACTAAAGCTGATATTAAAGTAGAAAGCGCTTGATCGCACCCAAGGCGTGGCTGAAAACCAACTGATGGACCTGAACTGTACATTTAGTCTGCAGCTCTTCATTATCAAATTCTCAAAAATTGTACAAATAAAATTGCAACCACGGGGCGAAAAGAAGAACACTCAGATGGAGGTTTATTTTTCTTGGGGATAGGAGTCAGACATCCAATTGAAAAAGAATCAGGCACTATTCCCAAATTAAATATCATTTGGTAAAGGAGGATCAAATGGTCAAAAAACAATTCTCCACACAACGACAGATGCTCTGCAGAAATCCCATCATATCCTTTAGACCTTTTTTTCTTCAGTTTCCCAGTTGCAGAAATAATCAGACTCTTTCTAATAACCATTGTTGGACTAGATGCATGTTCAAAGAAATCTAGGAGTTTCGCTTTATAAAGATGTGGGTCCGGAGCAGAGAATTCTTTTTTATAGTGCTCAATCCATAAAGAAAGCGGTATAAGAGTCGGTGTTTGACTTGGCACATTCTCACAAGACTAGACCACAGCTTATTAGGCCGCGATCGAACTTCTTCCGAACAAGCCAAAATAATCGAACGCCGATGCAGAGAGAGCTGATTAGCAAACTGACGTTTGGAATAAATGTAGTTTTCTCAGCCACCCATCGTGCGGTCTATCCGCTTCAATCCAAACCGAAAGCCAAAACTTAGCAGAATAACAAGCATTGCGCAGATTACTATTAGCCGATCAACCGGGCTCTTCAGTTCCAGATTTTAATTGCCTAATGGGTACTGACGATTTTTCAGCAAGAGATAGTGCATGAGTAAGTTCACTACAATAAACATTCGGCCGAATTCGGGAATCCCGCATATTCTTTCTTAAACTCCACATTAATAAATCAAAAGGTACGCGAATTTTCGCCAGAATATCATTACACGCATTCTGAAATATATCTGACCGACGCCCTGTCCCAATTACAAATGTAAAATACAGATATAACATACAATATAAAATACCATTTTTTAGCAGCCTTTCTGCATAGGCAAAAACATGCATTTCCAATTTCGAAAGCTCCCAAATAGCCAGTGTCATCTCCATTCGCTTGGAATCTCCAGTTCTTTTGCCTCTTTACTAAGTCTGCGATAACCATCCATAGACTTGCTTGACAAACACAATCTTCACAATGTTGGCCTCATGATGGTTTGAGAGGGTTTAAGAGCTACAGTGTTTGGAAGGATAACCATCTCTTCAACTTCTTTTTCAGATGCAATCAAGGATTGTAACAGTCCAGAGACCTCTCTTTTGAATTCCTTCTTATTTTTGGCCTTTATCGCAGCCTTTTTGCATAGGCAAAAGCAGGCATTTCTAGTTTCGAAAGCTCCCAAATAGTCAGTGTCATCTCTGTTAGCTTGGTATCGCCAGTTCCCTTGCCTATGTACTAAGTCTGCCGTAACGATATTTAAACTTGCTTAACAAACACTCATACGCATCAAAATTCAGCTCGTAGCCTACAAAACCGAAAAAGGAAACACTCTCAGGCAGAAAGTCAGAGCTAGGATAATAGATGATGAACTTGTATGGATCCAAAAGAGAATTTGTGTTAGTCTACAGGGGAACATTCCGTTTCGGTGTTTAGTGGTCATTTAAATAGATATTTTGAGCTATAAAAAATTGTTAATGTAAAGAAATAAAAATACAAGTTAGCGTGTTGTCCTTGAAGAGTGTCTTAATCCGTATAATCTATACCTAAAATGAAGAGCCCTTCGGAGGAAACTTAGCTTGACCAAGAAACGAGTTACTGGTTGAATCCTGAGATATGGAAACCGTGCTGGCAGTCCTGTTATTAATATTATTTAGCGTGCAGAGTTTGCAAATATAGCGTGCAGAATTCGCAAAAAAATTTATCGGCGATGTTGAAATTTGTTTGACTGTGTTGTAATTTGTATGACTGTTGCATTGCTTTTGTGGGGCTCGGGTATCGAACACAGTTCGTACGGCAGCATCTTAGTCCAAAAGGCTGTTTTTGCACTCGACACAGTTGCAGATTCAAAAAATTCCGCCTCCATCCGGATAATTTCCGAATCGTCAGCTCCTTTCTCGAGGCTGAATTGCAAAAACTTCAAGATTCAAGGCATCTGAGAAACGGATGTGACGCTTGGCAGGTTAAATTCCCCTGAGCTAAAAACCTAAAAAACCATTGCGTTGATTAATTTTGCGGATTTTCCTGTTGATTCTGAGTGGCTAGGCGGGCTAGGCCTTTTATACATACATCCATTAAGCATGGCTGAGGATACTGAGAAAATCTCTACAAGAACGTACTCCAACCAAGGGTAATCTGGTAGGCCCAGGTTTAGTGAAATTTCTCGTACCTTGATTGTGTTCCTTTCATATACGCATATGCCCCTTCTGGGGTTTGAGCTGAGATTTGAGAAAAGCTGATATCCTCCCAAATTTAATTGTGCATCATTGAATCTGTAGCTGGCAGATTTGTGCACAACTTCACTTAAATAAAACGTCATAGCCTCTTAAAGACACAGTAGCCTTGAGTTCCTCCAGTATGTTGCCCAAAGTATACACTTTGGAAGACAACATTGTCAACATTTGTGAGTTTTTGGTCACAGCAGAGAGGGCTGTAGCTGGTAACGTTCTGGCATATGCATCGCTCATCTGGCAACTTTGTAAAGTGGATGAACTTGTGCATTTGGGGCTAGACTGAAGGAACTATTATCACTACTAACTGATGAACATGAGTCTCTAATGGTACGATTTACAGTCGACTGTTCGCTAAAAGTTCAATGGGGCTCGAGGCTGGGACAGGGTCCTTCCCAATCCCAGCCTTCGCTGCGCTTTTGTTTCCTTTTATCACGTTCCTCTTTCGAGAGATCGAAGAAAAACTGCATATCACCCTTGGTGGCCTTTGTCATCTACCACAAAGGGAACTGGCCTTGGTTGCTCTCCCGGGCTAGGATTCTTGTCACCTAGCCGCTTGTGGGTTGTGATGGTAAAGGGCTGAAATTAATTAATGCTCGACACTGTTGTCTCAAGACCGACACCGCTCCTTAGAGCAGTTGAACTGGGCCCTGCAAAGATGTCTGAAACTGTTGTCTCACGTCCAACACCACTTCTTAAAGCCACTAAACTAGGTCCTGGCTGACACTGTGTAGCAGCAGGTTCTAGAACCGTGCGTTATACTCTTGCAATGCATCGATTCTTCGCATATGTTGCATTTTTCGGGGCTTATACAAAATTGATTGGGAAATTCAGTCTTGCACCCAGTGTTGTGCCAAGTACTCCTTATTTTTACTACCAAGTACTCAGAGACATTTTTACTTAAGTACAAGAATTAAGTACTTCTCTAAAAATCTACTTAAGTAATGCAACCAGAGTTTACTACCAAGTACTCAGAGACATTTTTACTGGTACCACCTTACAGGTCGTATGAGCAGTTTGTCATATACCTCTTTGACAGCATCGGAACCTTATGAGCTCTTGTTCACGGCATCCCAAAGAGCAATACTGGATGCAAGCAGGTTAAGCGTGCGGCTGACACATCTGGAATGCGGAGGAAGTTGAAAGTACTCGTGCTCGTCTTTAGAATCAAGTACCTCAACGTTTGTAAAAGAGAATGAGCCATTCGCGCTTGTGCTGGGCGATATTACAGTTCTGTCATTCGGTCTAATAGGGATTTCAGATTTGATTTCGATTGGGAGGAGAAACAGAATGGGAAGGAACAGCTATCAAATGCTACTATTTCTTAATGGGAATGTTTGATTTTGTTATTTTAGTTGAGTTTCTTCTTGTTAAGTTTTTATGTCCATGCAAAACGCAGCAGTAGAAACAGTTTCAGATATCGGTTTACGATAATCGAGGTGTCGATGATCATTTGAAAATATCTAAATATCGATATTCCTAAAATTCGGCCAACACTAATTCGGGCCTGCTTCATCGTTATTCTCTTCATCACTTACTTGAACATCTTCGTCAGAGATCATCGGATATTTCCTGAATGCCTTACTAAAGTTAGTGGCGTTATCGGTCAAAACCCGTTTAACCTTTTTATCAACCGCAAGTTTTTACTTGGAAAATATGGCATTCAGTTGGTCAGCAACTCTGTCATAGGTCTGCGAGCCCTTGAAACGGAAACACGCAAGGGCATAAGATTTCCATTTCAAATCCTCGTCGAGCAAGTGTGCAGTCATTCCCAAAAAGCTTTTGTTGTTGACAGATCAAATATCTTCTGTCAAGGACATGTAGTCTGTGAGTTCAAAATCAGGAACCATAACTTTCTGCACTTCAACAAACTTGGATTCAATCTGCACAGCTAAAGTCTTTCTTCCTGGAACCGTTGCTGAGGTGCAAGACCTGTTACTAGATTTTTGAATGGCGGATTATCAACAGTGTACAGGGGCCGCATCTCATCTATAGTATGGTCCAGTACCAAAGAATTCACATTTGACTGTGTCAGTTTTAACGGTCTTGCAGATGACCCAGAGAGTGCAAACGAAAGCAACAAAACAATTACAGTGTTTGATTTCAGTTATACTACCCAATTTTTTTCACGGTAGGCTGTGAGTAAAGCTCAATCTGAAAATATGTTAAGTTTTGGTTCCTCAATGAGGGAGGGATTCCCGTAATGTCATGAACAGAAGTTGACAGATTGCCAGTTCTTGGTTGTGTCCCCCAATGTCCAATTTTTTTAGCTTAGAAACAGTACACTTTTGGCTAAATTGCAAATAAAGGCATAAAACACCCATATTTTTTTTTTGCTTTTCATTTGTTACTTTGGCTTATAGGTGTCACAATTGATGAAATGTCACAATTCAAAGTTTACAAGAAATCAAAGGAAACAAAAGACATTAATATACAAATTAAGTGAGGCTGTAACAACCTTTGCCTGGCCTGATGCATCTCTGAAAATGGTATTTAACCATCTGTTGAGAAAGTTTTTCTCTCAGCTTTTAAATAAAAAAACTATCAAAAAAACAAGTAGAAAACATCGAGCAAGGCTTTATCAGTTCAGCAGCAATCAGGCAGCGGCAGTAGTAAGCTCAGTCAAACTCACCTTGAGATGTGTGTGGAATTTTTTTTCTATTGTAAATATGACCCTGAAGAACCTCGTTATGGCAGTTTTCACATGTGGCAGATACTGCACCATCCTTCGGAATGTTCACTTGATTTAAACAACTTTCCGTTCTGGATGTAAGGTTATTGTGGGCCGGGCGAGGAGCCCCTATTCCCGAAGACTAAAATCCATTCATCCACTAATAGACAGTTATTTGTCGCATTGTCCCTGCGTCATGCCGATATTGCACACTTGAGTTCTTAAGTACCCTTAAGTACTTCTCTTTTTTACTTCAGTATAAGTATAAAGTACTTTAGAATTTTTTTACTTAAGTGGAGTACAGGTACTGAGATTTTTTACCCAAGTACTTTTTCTTAAGTTTTCCCAACACTGCTTGCAACTTGGAGCCATCGAGCCTCACTAGCAGCGCTGACTGATTACAACTTCTTCGCCAGCTACTCTTGACTCATGGTACTTTGCCAAGTATCGCTGATATCTAGTAGGATATTCGGGGGAGCGTTCATAGAATTTAGAGTTGGCAAAGAGCGGTTAAAGTGGCTAGGCGAGTTTAAGAAATATATAAGGATATAGCCTGAAATAAGGGATCTTCAACCACGATCACCGTGACAAGCGGTGATGGCGCACTGGTTTATATAGGAAAGCACTATTCTAGACACGATAAGGCACTAGGCACATTGTTGTGTTTATTAATTAATAGGTTGATTCTAACCGATAGTGTCGGTATGTCCATTATAATTCATTAAAGACCCCCCCCCCCGCACTATTTACTATTCAACAAATATTTGAATACTTTAAAACTAGGCTGTGCTTTCAACAAATAACCCAAGGTTTTGGATATTTAGGACTTTTCCAGGACCCGTTGACTTGCAGCGAAAACAGGGAAAAAATTTACAAAACCGATTTTTTTTTATGGAAAAACTTGCGGACAATCGTCGACAGCGTGATACATATCTAAGGTAACAAAACGGCAAGTGAGAAAATCAGCGTATTTTCGTTACAGGGGTTAGAATGTACCGTACCGAAATTGGGGTCTCCGGGTTCAGAATATATGGAGTGATTATGGGTAAGTTGCGTTAGTGTTATAGGTAAGACAGGTATTTTAAGTAAAATAAGTTCCAGAGCACTCTTTTAACAATCAGAGGTACCCGGAGGGGGGGGGGGGCGGAGGGCATTCCTGACAAATCATCACTTAACAAATCTTCAATCGTCAAAAGTCTTATCACTTGACAGAAATTTTCGTTATATGTTCGCGAGATAACACCAGATAAAGATAAAGCAGTTCTATTCTGAACTTCTTGGCAATGTAGAAATAATGGATGTTAATGGTAAAGTCACACGGCCCTTAATAACGCTAGGTAGCAGACTATAACCAATTTGCAACGCTAGGTAGCGTCGACGGTAACATATACAGTGACCTTCCAGCCATTATTAAGCACTGACTATTAATTGTGTTAGTCCTCACCAACCCCCCGCAGAAGTTTACAAATGTTAGGGGCCGCGTGATAGCTCAAGTGAACTCCATCCTGGTAAATTAGGACACAAAACAAATTGCTCAGCTTGCTGACATCGAGGTTATGAGTGTTTTCATTTTTCCCCTTATTTATTTTTGAGACTTAGAGAATCAGAGTTGCCGCTTTTGGGGAGTGTATGAAACCGCCAAACCAAGAAATATCCGTACTTGACTTCGCCACCTGCTCCGACCGGACGGAAGAACATGATGTATCCTCAGCTTCTACAAAAACAAAGACAGGGTCTTGTTTTCCCGCGATGCGGGAAAAGGAGCGCATAGTGGTCCGGTCGAAGGTATCGACGTAAGTAGACGCATATCACCATCTTTGAACTTGTCATCATTTATGATATCGAGGTATTTCCTATACATTAACATGTAATAGCTTTCTTGACGTTGCGGTGACAGTAAAAATCTCAAAGGTCTTTGAAATTAACACTACAACCTGCAGCGATCTGGCCAAGTTCTTAATTGCTTAAATATTTAAGATAATTTAACGAGTCACGGTATTCCCTTGTGTATGGTAAGCTAGGTATGGTTTCATTCCATGATAAAAAAAATATGGTCCTGTTATCATCGCCCTCTTCTTTTCTCTTTCCTATAACTCGGACAGAACACCACAATTTCTTTAAGCTCCTCTAGTGGGTTACCTCCGCTTCGCGCGGACTGTAGCGACGGCTACTTTTGCTGAACAGAACTTCGTCACTCCGTTCCATGACGAAGAAAACGAAGTCGACAACCGTTTTTCTGAAAGACGTAAGTAAATGTAAGCTTTCTTTGATAATGTCAATATTTGTTCGCACTTCTGTTCATTACAGGTGTTCATTACAGCGTTCATTGCAGGTGAAGGTATTTGCTGCAACTGATATGCCTGTATCAATTTCATTCTTAATCTCAGCCTCCGAGCGCGTTTTCCAATTTATGTTATCTCAGAAACTATCATCAGACTGTTTGTCCAGGCCATTTTCTTGGGCGGATGATCCTAGAAGACAACATGAGCTGATGCATATCCCTGGAAAATCAGCCTAAACATTACTTCAGGTGCTTAAACCTGTAAAATAACTTCGTTTTTCTTACATATTGGAATGATTCTGTTATTGATATCTGCCATTCTTTTACACGCCCTTTTTCTGCTAATCACATTGTGCTACTTTCCATGTTTTGAAATCTGATCAGTTTGCTAAACCATACACCTGCTTTCTACGTCTCTCCGGGTTTAACAGTATTCAAGAATATGGCTTATCTCCTTCAACAACCGTTTCATTGCTTATCGCCTATCCTCATGACGCATTGCGTAGCGCTCTTTCAATACCACACACTTTCTGGAGAGCTTACGTCAGTCCGACACCGCAGTTACTTGGCTTGCCCGACTTCGGCAGTTAGGTTTTTTTTTAAATCATTACCTTAAATTTACTTTAAATTGCACTTCTTAGCAATCTAAGATATAATCCTGATGCGATGCTCCTACGGGTGGTGGTTCTGGTAATTGGCTCATCAAGTTCTTGGTACTGGATTCCGGCGCATCCCAGTACAGCTTCCAGGGTTTTGTTTCCCATTCACTGTCCACAAACCGTTTGAAGGCTTCTACGGGCTTGGATGTAACAGACTCTGCTGACAGATCGTTCCAAAGTGAGATGACTCGGTTCCGGAAGACTGTTTGTCCGGGTTCTTGTTTTCGAGAATGGCTACTCCAGGCCTCGTGATTGCCCGTGGGTTCTCTTAGATTCGTCATGTGTGAAGAGTTGAGGAAGAGTCTCGTTGCTCAACTGCTTAAATGCCTGGATTACGTCTCCTCGTTTTCTTCGGTAGACTAGTGTCGGGATTTTCAGCCGCTTTAGCCGTTCCTCGCTTGGAAGGTGGTTAACTCTGCTGATGATCTTTGTTGCTCTTCCTTGCACTTTTTCTAGGATTTCCTTAATCTTCTTGAAGGAGGGACTTGCGACTATCATCCCGAATTCAACTCTTGGTCTAACCAGAGCTTTATACAGCTTGGTAATTACTTTAGGTTTTCGGGTTGTGAAACTTCGCTTGATAAGGCCCAGCATCTGATCTGAGCTAGCTGCTGCTTTCTAGCAATGGGAACTGAACTTTTTTTCGACAACGAGACCAAGATCTCGCTCTTCGATTCTAGACTCGAGAGTCAGCCTTTGTCCATTTGTGGTTAGCATTGTATACTAGTGAAGTGGTTTCTTGGACCCAATGTTTGTTACCTCGCACTTTTTTACGTTAAATTCCAGCAACCAGTCAGCAAACCATTTTGAGAGTGCGTCAAGATCCCGCTGCATTTGTTCCGTCTTCGATTGGCATTCAACTGACCCCACAAGTTTTGAATCGTCAGCATACAAATTCATTTTTTTGAAACCTGTTTCGGTGCTTCATTAATGTATGCATTGAATAGCGTTATGCCTATCTTCGTGTCTTGGGGTACACCGCTCTGGACATCTATTGTATCTCAGAGAACAGTTGTTTCGGGGTCGCCTGTTATTTTCACCCTTTTTTTCCTTCCTGCTAGAAACTCTCGAATCCAATCTGCCACCGATTTCTCCACTCCAAGCGCTTTAAGTTTAACATAGAGTCGCGTGTGGCAAACCTTATCGAAGGCTTTTGCAAGGTAGAGCAGAATGATATCAAAGGGAAGATCAAGTTCGATTAGCTCTGTAACCCAATCATTTGCTTCTAGCAGATTTGTCTCAACTGATTTTCCGCTTGTGAAACCATGTTGGCTCTCATTAAGTAGGTTATTTGTCGTAAAATGCTTTACAATAGCTGCACTCAGAAAGTCTTCCATGATTTTGCACACGACAGAGGTGATGCTGATGGTTCTATAATTCTCTGCCAAGTTTCGCTTTCCTCCTTTGAGGACCGGGGTAATGTGGGCCATTTTCCAGTCTTCTGGAACCGATGTCGATTCAAGGGACAAGATGAACAGTCCAGTTAGTGTGGCAGTAATTAAAGCAGTAGTTTCTTTTAGTAGTCGCGGTTGCAGTCCATCCGGACCTTTTGATTTGTTTGGATCTAGCTGCGTAAGTTGTTTGAATGTGCTGTTTCCGTGAAAGCTACCTTGGGCGTGGGTTCGGCAATGTCATACCTTGGCGACTGAGGTATTTCGTTGTCTAAGCTGTTCGTGTAGAATAAGCGAACTGTCTGTTTATCGCATTTGCCTTGTCTATTGGTTGACCGACAGTTAACGACTAAGAATGCAACTAAAACTTTGTATACTCCAATGTGGGGAATGCGACATCAGCAAAATGGGCTATATCGACTCTCTTCTGGGTTATCTCAATTGTATGTCCCGAATGGCTTTTGTACTGATAGTAACGGCAGACGTGTTGCTTTCCAAGAAAAATCTATTGCTCCCTTGATATTCGGTCTTGATCCCGTCTTTTTGCCTGGTACTCGTGAGGTTCCTCCTGCTTATATTGAATTCACACTTGAAACTGAGTTGGTTGTGGAATCCCGTGCCGAAATGCGATACGCTCATGTTACTAGGGATGGTTTTCATGGATATTCTGATGTGTTTAAATCTGATGCTGTATTTCCTGCTCCAATTATTGGCGCTGATGTAAGGACTCCTTTTACGCCTGATCGTGGTGTATATGTACTTGGTGAGATGTCGTCTATGATTGGTATCGATTCTGTAAAAGCGTATAAACAAGATTCTAATGCTAACATGATAGGAAATATTGCATATGCTGCTGGTTCCTCTGTATCTCAGTTGACGTATTAAATTTATTCAAAAAGTTTGTCTTGGAAATCCTTGTCGTTATAAAATTGATCAACGAATTCTGCTTTTTGCTCTTCAGTTTGATTGGTGAATGTCACTGTACAAACTTCTGCCTTGCTGCCATCTACTGGTATCAGCTGAATCTTACAAGTTCTCTCATCCAGTGTTGGATTGAAGTAGCATTCATCTGTGTTTTGCGGAGTCACCATGAGACGCCCCGTTAGTTTTGTGACTTGCGTAGTTTGCAGGCGTGTAACACCGAGTCGCTGTGTCCATTGATCCCGTCTTGTTGGCAAGTTAGACCAACTGTCACAAGATCCCACTCGCAGCTTTACGTCTCCTTCCGAAAACTCCAGCGAATGGTTCAGTTCAATCCAACAAAGTTGATGTATGTCTCTTTTTGGCCAATAACCGAAAGTCAGTTTGTATCCTGCCTTGTAAGCTGAACAAGCGTCCGTGTAATCCAAATAGAGACTGTCATAAGCTTTGTCGAATTTTACCAATTGGTGCCCTTCTTTACAATCGCAGTACTGGTCAATCCACAGCAGATGGCGTGATACCTTCTCCGTTTGAGTCGATGTAGTGACTATAAAACATATTTATTACACTCTAATATTACATTAAACCGTATTCCTCGAAAATATTCAACCAACACATAGGGTCTAATTTCCTGTTAATTACTTTGGTCCATGGAGCCGTTGAAAAATCCAAAGATTTCGTATGGTATAGATACGACCGAGCTTTTACTTGGTCGTAATACTTGCTTGCCGTTTGATGTCCCCCTACATCCCAAAATTCTTTGTTAGTTGTGATCATCATTGGACAACGTTCGACTTTTTTGTTACTTTGTTTGTATTTTTCCGGAACTTGCGCTATTTCCCCTTCCATTAAAATTTTCATAGTTTCAAACGTGATTTCATCATACGATGGTTCGTTAATTAACGTTATTCTGTAGTTATTGAAATTCGCCCAAGCAAATACGTCATTTTTCCCGATGCATCCCGGTCTATATACACAAAGAAGATTATCCACAATAGAATTCATTATCTGCGTTTTATATCCATTCGCTGGTCCCCAAAATATTATAGCATTTTTTTTGCCCGATTCATAATTACAGACATCCACTATTTGTTTTGCTAATTCCCTCACCTCAATGTTATTTTCGTTGCAAAACAAAGAAATAAAATCGATAGACTCTTGTATTGTCAAATATTTGTCTTTTGACCTTTTGCTTTCTGAAAGTGGTGCTAACTCTTGAATGCTTTTTGTTTTCAGAATCGCTAGGTAATTTTTCCATATTATTCCAGCTTCCGATCTCGAGTCCCTTCTTCTGAACCAATTTAAAAACCCACTGTTACTCTCTGGATCTAAGATTTGTGATGGGTCATTTAACCATTCCCGCAAGCAAATACTAATACCAAACTCTAGCCATTTATCTTTTTGGTGTACCTGTGGATCTCGAAGTCCGATTTCTGTTCTTCCAACTTCTCGAATGCCCACTGTACGATCTGATGGGTGTCTGGCACGATCTCCTTTAGTTCGAAGAGCTTTGTTTCTTTTAATGTAGTTCCGGATAAGCTGGTGACAGAGACAGACACCATCAGATCGTCTTGGGCAACCGGACGAACCACAGAAACCTGAAACGAGCTTTCTTTCCCCGGCTCCCTGAACCAAGTATTGAATTGCTTTTTCGTACTGCTGATGTTTTTCCACTGGCCCAGCGAAAAGGCTTTGGGTTGAGATGCTCCAGCCTTGCTTGCGTAGTTCTCTGGAAATAAAATTCTCATTTTAGCTAAAATTTCTTCTTCCAGCATGTTTGTACTGTTTAGCATCTCACTGTAATATATACTACCAATTGTCTTTATCGGCAGTACTTCCTTTATGTCTTTGCTCATATCTGTAAAAATTTGTTTTAAACGTTCAAAGTCTTTCTCACCTTGCTGGGTTACAGTGGCACGTTTGACTGGTGGCTGTACTGCACTCGTGGATCCAGTGGATATGTCCATCTGGTGCTCCTTCTCCTCTTGTATGCGTCGCAATTGCGTACGGACATCCTTTATTGTCAGAATATCTTCGGAATTTATGTAGAATCTCGACAGTTGATTGTAGACAATCGTAGGCAGTATTGACTTCAATTCCATCATGTATTCCTCGACAGTTTTTGACGATGGCGTGTGAGTACTCTCTCCCGAATCTGCAGTCCCTGAAGACTCCAATAGGTTGTGGGAGTCTATAATAAGAAACAGCCCATTTAGTTGCTTGTAACTTTTCATATCAGTCCAGAAAACTTTCAATTCATTACCCGAAAACTTCGTTGAAAGCAGTGTCATGTCATTTAACTTGTCGCAGAACGTGTCACACGTACACCCAGATGAACGGAAGTGTTCCATCATTCTATTAAATTTTATCTTGCTCTGCTGTAAAATAGAGCCAAAAGTCTTGACCTCGTTACATCTAGTGCACCATCGCACTATATATTCCGGTCCGTCGTCTGTACGAACATTCACGAAGCATTGCATGCACATGTAAGTACCCAGTTCCACTCTGTATGCTGCCTGTATCTTTTCTTCAGTCTCATACATGTACAGCCCTTTGAAACTATTAACAAGTTCTAAACACTTACTGGAATCCATCTTCGGATGTATAGTCGAACGGTTCAAGTAAACTGAAGTGTTCCAGTCTGAATCAAAACTTGACTGATACCTTATTCCAAAAACATTCTGTTCTTATAGGACAGAGCGACCAGAGCAGAAAGAACACTCTGCTCCTTTTTTAAAAACTGGTCTAACGGACGCTAATGCTTCGCAGCATGCGACTAGTCGCATGCTTATAGCGTCCGTTAGACCAGTTTTTAAAAAAGGAGCAGAGTGTTCTTCGGTTTAACGCACGCTTTAAGCATGCGACTAGTCGCATGCTGCGAAGCATTTAGCGTGCGTTAAACCTGTTTTTAAAAAAGAGAACTCCTGCCAATGTCAAAATATACTGGTTAGTACTGGTTAGGTTGCCACAGTGAAAAGGTGCATTGAATGGTAAGAAAATTTACAATTGTTTAGGAAAATTACATTTGGTTAGGGGCTATTCATTTGGTGTACTCTTTGGCCTGTCCGCCCTGCCCAGTATACACAGATCTTATTTGCAGGATTCTGGTAAACATAGAGGAGCATTAGGCCGTAAAAAGTTCTGGTATTGGAAGAGAGGTCCTGATGGCAATAAGAAAAACTCTCTTGGCATACCCTACCAAACTCGCCAACTGAAAGAAGACACTAGCGAATATCGGAAGCAAAAATCTAATCTTCAAAATCGTGAAAATGGGAAGTTTGTTAAGGGTTACAAGGGTCCACATCCAGATATATTGCGAGATCCTTGGAATCCAACTGAAGCTGACTCTCGTGAAAGCACGCAAGCGTCTGATAATCGTACACCGTCACCGCGTCGTCCATCTCCCCCCCGTGATTATGAAGACAATCAAGATAATCAAGAAAGTATTGTAGAACAGTCTCAACCTCCTTCTGGTTCTGAGCCACCTAGTGATTCTGGATTTCAATCCAATGTTATAACTTTACTTACAGAGATTCGTGATATTTTAAAGAAACAACCAAATGCCCAGCAAACATTTTCTGCTGGTACTAGTGGCAGTGGCGCAGACCCCGTGAATATACAGACCGAGTCCATACAACCTACTTCTCTTGCGACTGTTTCTCCCGTTGTAGACAGTCCTACTACTAGTGCTAATACCGAACCTTCTGGTGCCAGTGAAGGCACTACCCTCATGACGAGTGAACCCGTGTTAAGACAATTGAAACGGCCAGAGCCTGCTACAGATATACCTGGTGTTTTTGATGTTTTAGACTTTACTGCTAATTCATATTATGGAGATACTCCTATTGCTTTGTTGCAAATGGAATCTGCTGATGTTGATTATATAAACGCTAACATACAAAAGAAATTTAAAGGTTCAGATTTAGATGATCTGAAATATAGAATTTTTAAGGCTGCACAATCTCGTGTTGAATCCCAGTTACGAAAGCCCCCTAAACGTGACGACGCAACTGGAATGGTTGTTCCTGGTTACAATTATCTTGGTCCTGGCAACGGTCTTGAGCGCGGAGAGGCCGTAAACATTATAGACGAAATAGCTCGTCGTCACGATGTCCAGTATTCTCGTGCTAAGACTAAGTCCGATATTTTTAATGCTGATAAAGCTTTTCTGAACGATGTGTATAATGTTTGGAATAATGACTACTTCGGAGGTGGGATCAGTTTGCTTGGTATTTTCATTAAGCATACTCTCGAAAAGATGATTGATCGCACTGTGTATCCTTCTAATTTACCTGCTCAATATTCTAGAAAAGACGCCGAGGAGTACGTCAAAAAGCATCCACTTCGAGCCAAATATTTGGTTGGTGATCCTGAGATTAGCCGTGCTTTAAGGAAATATAACAAGAAATCTCGAGATGGAAGTTGATAGCAAGGATGGCGACAATCATCATGGCCAAAGGTCTTCCGACAATTCTGCTAGTGTTCCTATGTACGTGCAACCGAAGACAATGACTTCTTCATTTAAGTTCACCAAAAGTTTTAAGTTTACCATGCCTATGACTCCTGATTTTCAAACTGGTTCTGGCAATCTTGATGTGTTTTATAATAGTTTGTGTTATATCGATGTAAACGATTTGATGTTTTATATGACTAGTGGTGAATTGTATTCTTGGCTGATGACTGGTTCTCAGTATAGGATATTGCACTCTAAGGCGAAGGTTACTAATATTCTTCCTCGTACTTTTGGTATTAGTAATCCAAGTTCTTCTACTAAATCCTATTATGCCCAAGATATCACTCTTCAATTGAATATTGCTGATCGAAATAATTTGCTTGACTATTATGGTATTCAGTATATCGGGAATAAAAAAACTGATAAAGAGATGTACAGTTTATTGTATGGATCTTCTGTTGACTCTGCTACAGTAGCTTACCAGTGTGCTTCTTGGGAACCCGTCCCATACCCCGAACATCTTGTTTGTCGTCATATCGAAGAAAAGCGTCCTACTTCTGCTCAGACTGAAAAGTGTGTATTTCAATTTAGTACTGGGAAGCCCGTTGTCCCTCAGAAACGTTCTATTATGCGGCAACTTGGTATTGAATCTTGGGGCGACAGTAATTTTTCTATTGAATCTTTTGGTAGTTCCACTCGATGGACTGGTATGTATATGCCGTCTACGTGGCTTTTCGAGTTAAGATCTAATGATAATTGTATGATGAATTTGTTGCAACCTCCCACTGAAGAAGAAATTCTCGGTCCCGGTATAGTTAATCCCAAAGCTTCTGGTGAAAATATTAAGCCTTTGATTGGTCATAACGTTACTACGGGTCCCGGTGCTTATCGTCCTATCACTAAGAATGCAACTAAAACTTTGTATACTCCAATGTGGGGAATGCGACATCAGCAAAATGGGCTATATCGACTCTCTTCTGGGTTATCTCAATTGTATGTCCCGAATGGCTTTTGTACTGATAGTAACGGCAGACGTGTTGCTTTCCAAGAAAAATCTATTGCTCCCTTGATATTCGGTCTTGATCCCGTCTTTTTGCCTGGTACTCGTGAGGTTCCTCCTGCTTATATTGAATTCACACTTGAAACTGAGTTGGTTGTGGAATCCCGTGCCGAAATGCGATACGCTCATGTTACTAGGGATGGTTTTCATGGATATTCTGATGTGTTTAAATCTGATGCTGTATTTCCTGCTCCAATTATTGGCGCTGATGTAAGGACTCCTTTTACGCCTGATCGTGGTGTATATGTACTTGGTGAGATGTCGTCTATGATTGGTATCGATTCTGTAAAAGCGTATAAACAAGATTCTAATGCTAACATGATAGGAAATATTGCATATGCTGCTGGTTCCTCTGTATCTCAGTTGACG
Organism: Branchinecta sandiegonensis; assembly: GCA_030848855.1. Taxonomy (NCBI): domain Eukaryota; kingdom Metazoa; phylum Arthropoda; class Branchiopoda; order Anostraca; family Branchinectidae; genus Branchinecta; species Branchinecta sandiegonensis. The sequence goes on from JAUPMV010000012.1 coordinate 4,862,569, forward strand.
TATTAAATTTATTCAAAAAGTTTGTCTTGGAAATCCTTGTCGTTATAAAATTGATCAACGAATTCTGCTTTTTGCTCTTCAGTTTGATTGGTGAATGTCACTGTACAAACTTCTGCCTTGCTGCCATCTACTGGTATCAGCTGAATCTTACAAGTTCTCTCATCCAGTGTTGGATTGAAGTAGCATTCATCTGTGTTTTGCGGAGTCACCATGAGACGCCCCGTTAGTTTTGTGACTTGCGTAGTTTGCAGGCGTGTAACACCGAGTCGCTGTGTCCATTGATCCCGTCTTGTTGGCAAGTTAGACCAACTGTCACAAGATCCCACTCGCAGCTTTACGTCTCCTTCCGAAAACTCCAGCGAATGGTTCAGTTCAATCCAACAAAGTTGATGTATGTCTCTTTTTGGCCAATAACCGAAAGTCAGTTTGTATCCTGCCTTGTAAGCTGAACAAGCGTCCGTGTAATCCAAATAGAGACTGTCATCAGCTTTGTCGAATTTTACCAATTGATGCCCTTCTTTACAATCGCAGTACTGGTCAATCCACAGCAGATGGCGTGATACCTTCTCCGTTTGAGTCGATGTAGTGACTATAAAACATATTTATTACACTCTAATATTACATTAAACCGTATTCCTCGAAAATATTCAACCAACACATAGGGTCTAATTTCCTGTTAATTACTTTGGTCCATGGAGCCGTTGAAAAATCCAAAGATTTCGTATGGTATAGATACGACCGAGCTTTTACTTGGTCGTAATACTTGCTTGCCGTTTGATGTCCCCCTACATCCCAAAATTCTTTGTTAGTTGTGATCATCATTGGACAACGTTCGACTTTTTTGTTACTTTGTTTGTATTTTTCCGGAACTTGCGCTATTTCCCCTTCCATTAAAATTTTCATAGTTTCAAACGTGATTTCATCATACGATGGTTCGTTAATTAACGTTATTCTGTAGTTATTGAAATTCGCCCAAGCAAATACGTCATTTTTCCCGATGCATCCCGGTCTATATACACAAAGAAGATTATCCACAATAGAATTCATTATCTGCGTTTTATATCCATTCGCTGGTCCCCAAAATATTATAGCATTTCTTTTGCCCGATTCATAATTACAGACATCCACTATTTGTTTTGCTAATTCCCTCACCTCAATGTTATTTTCGTTGCAAAACAAAGTAATAAAATCGATAGACTCTTGTATTGTCAAATATTTGTCTTTTGACCTTTTGCTTTCTGAAAGTGGTGCTAACTCTTGAATGCTTTTTGTTTTCAGAATCGCTAGGTAATTTTTCCATATTATTCCAGCTTCCGATCTCGAGTCCCTTCTTCTGAACCAATTTAAAAACCCACTGTTACTCTCTGGATCTAAGATTTGTGATGGGTCATTTAACCATTCCCGCAAGCAAATACTAATACCAAACTCTAGCCATTTATCTTTTTGGTGTACCTGTGGATCTCGAAGTCCGATTTCTGTTCTTCCAACTTCTCGAATGCCCACTGTACGATCTGATGGGTGTCTGGCACGATCTCCTTTAGTTCGAAGAGCTTTGTTTCTTTTAATGTAGTTCCGGATAAGCTGGTGACAGAGACAGACACCATCAGATCGTCTTGGGCAACCGGACGAACCACAGAAACCTGAAACGAGCTTTCTTTCCCCGGCTCCCTGAACCAAGTATTGAATTGCTTTTTCGTACTGCTGATGTTTTTCCACTGGCCCAGCGAAAAGGCTTTGGGTTGAGATGCTCCAGCCTTGCTTGCGTAGTTCTCTGGAAATAAAATTCTCATTTTAGCTAAAATTTCTTCTTCCAGCATGTTTGTACTGTTTAGCATCTCACTGTAATATATACTACCAATTGTCTTTATCGGCAGTACTTCCTTTATGTCTTTGCTCATATCTGTAAAAATTTGTTTTAAACGTTCAAAGTCTTTCTCACCTTGCTGGGTTACAGTGGCACGTTTGACTGGTGGCTGTACTGCACTCGTGGATCCAGTGGATATGTCCATCTGGTGCTCCTTCTCCTCTTGTATGCGTCGCAATTGCGTACGGACATCCTTTATTGTCAGAATATCTTCGGAGTTTATGTAGAATCTCGACAGTTGATTGTAGACAATCGTAGGCAGTATTGACTTCAATTCCATCATGTATTCCTCGACAGTTTTTGACGATGGCGTGTGAGTACTCTCTCCCGAATCTGCAGTCCCTGAAGACTCCAATAGGTTGTGGGAGTCTATAATAAGAAACAGCCCATTTAGTTGCTTGTAACTTTTCATATCAGTCCAGAAAACTTTCAATTCATTACCCGAAAACTTCGTTGAAAGCAGTGTCATGTCATTTAACTTGTCGCAGAACGTGTCACACGTACACCCAGATGAACGGAAGTGTTCCATCATTCTATTAAATTTTATCTTGCTCTGCTGTAAAATAGAGCCAAAAGTCTTGACCTCGTTACATCTAGTGCACCATCGCACTATATATTCCGGTCCGTCGTCTGTACGAACATTCACGAAGCATTGCATGCACATGTAAGTACCCAGTTCCACTCTGTATGCTGCCTGTATCTTTTCTTCAGTCTCATACATGTACAGCCCTTTGAAACTATTAACAAGTTCTAAACACTTACTGGAATCCATCTTCGGATGTATAGTCCAACGGTTCAAGTAAACTGAAGTGTTCCAGTCTGAATCAAAACTTGACTGATACCTTATCCCAAAAACATTCTGTTCTTATAGGACAGAGCGACCAGAGCAGAAAGAACACTCTGCTCCTTTTTTAAAAACTGGTCTAACGGACGCTATAAGCATGCGACTAGTCGCATGCTGCGAAGCATTAGCGTCCGAACAGAAGAACACAGGTTTAACGCACGCTTTAAGCATGCGACTAGTCGCATGCTGCGAAGCATTTAGCGTGCGTTAAACCTGTTTTTAAAAAAGAGAACTCCTGCCAATGTCAAAATATACTGGTTAGTACTGGTTAGGTTGCCACAGTGAAAAGGTGCATTGAATGGTAAGAAAATTTACAATTGTTTAGGAAAATTACATTTGGTTAGGGGCTATTCATTTGGTGTACTCTTTGGCCTGTCCGCCCTGCCCAGTATACACAGATCTTATTTGCAGGATTCTGGTAAACATAGAGGAGCTTGGTTGAAAGGAGGCCGTAAAAAGTTCTGGTATTGGAAGAGAGGTCCTGATGGCAATAAGAAAAACTCTCTTGGCATACCCTACCAAACTCGCCAACTGAAAGAAGACACTAGCGAATATCGGAAGCAAAAATCTAATCTTCAAAATCGTGAAAATGGGAAGTTTGTTAAGGGTTACAAGGATCCACATCCAGATACATTGCGAGATCCTTGGAATCCAACTGAAGCTGACTCTCGTGAAAGCACGCAAGCGTCTGATAATCGTACACCGTCATCGCGTCGTCCATCTCCCCCCCGTGATTATGAAGACAATCAAGATAATCAAGAAAGTATTGTAGAACAGTCTCAACCTCCTTCTGGTTCTGAGCCACCTAGTGATTCTGGATTTCAATCCAATGTTATAACTTTACTTACAGAGATTCGTGATATTTTAAAGAAACAACCAAATGCCCAGCAAACATTTTCTGCTGGTACTAGTGGCAGTGGCGCAGACCCCGTGAATATACAGACCGAGTCCATACAACCTACTTCTCTTGCGACTGTTTCTCCCGTTGTAGACAGTCCTACTACTAGTGCTAATACCGAACCTTCTGGTGCCAGTGAAGGCACTACCCTCATGACGAGTGAACCCGTGTTAAGACAATTGAAACGGCCAGAGCCTGCTACAGATAGACCTGGTGTTTTTGATGTTTTAGACTTTACTGCTAATTCATATTATGGAGATACTCCTATTGCTTTGTTGCAAATGGAATCTGCTGATGTTGATTATATAAACGCTAACATACAAAAGAAATTTAAAGGTTCAGATTTAGATGATCTGAAATATAGAATTTTTAAGGCTGCACAATCTCGTGTTGAATCCCAGTTACGAAAGCCCCCTAAACGTGACGACGCAACTGGAATGGTTGTTCCTGGTTACAATTATCTTGGTCCTGGCAACGGTCTTGAGCGCGGAGAGGCCGTAAACATTATAGACGAAATAGCTCGTCGTCACGATGTCCAGTATTCTCGTGCTAAGACTAAGTCCGATATTTTTAATGCTGATAAAGCTTTTCTGAACGATGTGTATAATGTTTGGAATAATGACTACTTCGGAGGTGGGATCAGTTTGCTTGGTATTTTCATTAAGCATACTCTCGAAAAGATGATTGATCGCACTGTGTATCCTTCTAATTTACCTGCTCAATATTCTAGAAAAGACGCCGAGGAGTACGTCAAAAAGCATCCACTTCGAGCCAAATATTTGGTTGGTGATCCTGAGATTAGCCGTGCTTTAAGGAAATATAACAAGAAATCTCGAGATGGAAGTTGATAGCAAGGATGGCGACAATCATCATGGCCAAAGGTCTTCCGACAATTCTGCTAGTGTTCCTATGTACGTGCAACCGAAGACAATGACTTCTTCATTTAAGTTCACCAAAAGTTTTAAGTTTACCATGCCTATGACTCCTGATTTTCAAACTGGTTCTGGCAATCTTGATGTGTTTTATAATAGTTTGTGTTATATCGATGTAAACGATTTGATGTTTTATATGACTAGTGGTGAATTGTATTCTTGGCTGATGTCTGGTTCTCAGTATAGGATATTGCACTCTAAGGCGAAGGTTACTAATATTCTTCCTCGTACTTTTGGTATTAGTAATCCAAGTTCTTCTACTAAATCCTATTATGCCCAAGATATCACTCTTCAATTGAATATTGCTGATCGAAATAATTTGCTTGACTATTATGGTATTCAGTATATCGGGAATAAAAAAACTGATAAAGAGATGTACAGTTTATTGTATGGATCTTCTGTTGACTCTGCTACAGTAGCTTACCAGTGTGCTTCTTGGGAACCCGTCCCATACCCCGAACATCTTGTTTGTCGTCATATCGAAGAAAAGCGTCCTACTTCTGCTCAGACTGAAAAGTGTGTATTTCAATTTAGTACTGGGAAGCCCGTTGTCCCTCAGAAACGTTCTATTATGCGGCAACTTGGTATTGAATCTTGGGGCGACAGTAATTTTTCTATTGAATCTTTTGGTAGTTCCACTCGATGGACTGGTAAGTATATGCCGTCTACGTGGCTTTTCGAGTTAAGATCTAATGATAATTGTATGATGAATTTGTTGCAACCTCCCACTGAAGAAGAAATTCTCGGTCCCGGTATAGTTAATCCCAAAGCTTCTGGTGAAAATATTAAGCCTTTGATTGGTCATAACGTTACTACGGGTCCCGGTGCTTATCGTCCTATCACTAAGAATGCAACTAAAACTTTGTATACTCCAATGTGGGGAATGCGACATCAGCAAAATGGGCTATATCGACTCTCTTCTGGGTTATCTCAATTGTATGTCCCGAATGGCTTTTGTACTGATAGTAACGGCAGACGTGTTGCTTTCCAAGAAAAATCTATTGCTCCCTTGATATTCGGTCTTGATCCCGTCTTTTTGCCTGGTACTCGTGAGGTTCCTCCTGCTTATATTGAATTCACACTTGAAACTGAGTTGGTTGTGGAATCCCGTGCCGAAATGCGATACGCTCATGTTACTAGGGATGGTTTTCATGGATATTCTGATGTGTTTAAATCTGATGCTGTATTTCCTGCTCCAATTATTGGCGCTGATGTAAGGACTCCTTTTACGCCTGATCGTGGTGTATATGTACTTGGTGAGATGTCGTCTATGATTGGTATCGATTCTGTAAAAGCGTATAAACAAGATTCTAATGCTAACATGATAGGAAATATTGCATATGCTGCTGGTTCCTCTGTATCTCAGTTGACGTATTAAATTTATTCAAAAACGGACGCTATAAGCATGCGACTAGTCGCATGCTGCGAAGCATTAGCGTCCGTTAGACCAGTTTTTAAAAAAGGAGCAGAGTGTTCTTTCTGCTCTGGTCGCTCTGTCCTATAAGAACAGAATGTTTTTGGGATAAGGTATCAGTCAAGTTTTGATTCAGACTGGAACACTTCAGTTTACTTGAACCGTTGGACTATACATCCGAAGATGGATTCCAGTAAGTGTTTAGAACTTGTTAATAGTTTCAAAGGGCTGTACATGTATGAGACTGAAGAAAAGATACAGGCAGCATACAGAGTGGAACTGGGTACTTACATGTGCATGCAATGCTTCGTGAATGTTCGTACAGACGACGGACCGGAATATATAGTGCGATGGTGCACTAGAGTAACGAGGTCAAGACTTTTGGCTCTATTTTACAGCAGAGCAAGATAAAATTTAATAGAATGATGGAACACTTCTGTTCATCTGGGTGTACGTGTGACACGTTCTGCGACAAGTTAAATGACATGACACTGCTTTCAACGAAGTTTTCGGGTAATGAATTGAAAGTTTTCTGGACTGATATGAAAAGTTACAAGCAACTAAATGGGCTGTTTCTTATTATAGACTCCCACAACCTATTGGAGTCTTCAGGGACTGCAGATTCGGGAGAGAGTACTCACACGCCATCGTCAAAAACTGTCGAGGAATACATGATGGAATTGAAGTCAATACTGCCTACGATTGTCTACAATCAACTGTCGAGATTCTACATAAACTCCGAAGATATTCTGACAATAAAGGATGTCCGTACGCAATTGCGACGCATACAAGAGGAGAAGGAGCACCAGATGGACATATCCACTGGATCCACGAGTGCAGTACAGCCACCAGTCAAACGTGCCACTGTAACCCAGCAAGGTGAGAAAGACTTTGAACGTTTAAAACAAATTTTTACAGATATGAGCAAAGACATAAAGGAAGTACTGCCGATAAAGACAATTGGTAGTATATATTACAGTGAGATGCTAAACAGTACAAACATGCTGGAAGAAGAAATTTTAGCTAAAATGAGAATTTTATTTCCAGAGAACTACGCAAGCAAGGCTGGAGCATCTCAACCCAAAGCCTTTTCGCTGGGCCAGTGGAAAAACATCAGCAGTACGAAAAAGCAATTCAATACTTGGTTCAGGGAGCCGGGGAAAGAAAGCTCGTTTCAGGTTTCTGTGGTTCGTCCGGTTGCCCAAGACGATCTGATGGTGTCTGTCTCTGTCACCAGCTTATCCGGAACTACATTAAAAGAAACAAAGCTCTTCGAACTAAAGGAGATCGTGCCAGACACCCATCAGATCGTACAGTGGGCATTCGAGAAGTTGGAAGAACAGAAATCGGACTTCGAGATCCACAGGTACACCAAAAAGATAAATGGCTAGAGTTTGGTATTAGTATTTGCTTGCGGGAATGGTTAAATGACCCATCACAAATCTTAGATCCAGAGAGTAACAGTGGGTTTTTAAATTGGTTCAGAAGAAGGGACTCGAGATCGGAAGCTGGAATAATATGGAAAAATTACCTAGCGATTCTGAAAACAAAAAGCATTCAAGAGTTAGCACCACTTTCAGAAAGCAAAAGGTCAAAAGACAAATATTTGACAATACAAGAGTCTATCGATTTTATTACTTTGTTTTGCAACGAAAATAACATTGAGGTGAGGGAATTAGCAAAACAAATAGTGGATGTCTGTAATTATGAATCGGGCAAAAAAAATGCTATAATATTTTGGGGACCAGCGAATGGATATAAAACGCAGATAATGAATTCTATTGTGGATAATCTTCTTTGTGTATATAGACCGGGATGCATCGGGAAAAATGACGTATTTGCTTGGGCGAATTTCAATAACTACAGAATAACGTTAATTAACGAACCGTCGTATGATGAAATCACGTTTGAAACTATGAAAATTTTAATGGAAGGGGAAATAGCGCAAGTTCCGGAAAAATACAAACAAAGTAACAAAAAAGTCGAACGTTGTCCAATGATGATCACAACTAACAAAGAATTTTGGGATGTAGGGGGACATCAAACGGCAAGCAAGTATTACGACCAAGTAAAAGCTCGGTCGTATCTATACCATACGAAATCTTTGGATTTTTCAACGGCTCCATGGACCAAAGTAATTAACAGGAAATTAGACCCTATGTGTTGGTTGAATATTTTCGAGGAATACGGTTTAATGTAATATTAGAGTGTAATAAATATGTTTTATAGTCACTACATCGACTCAAACGGAGAAGGTATCACGCCATCTGCTGTGGATTGACCAGTACTGCGATTGTAAAGAAGGGCACCAATTGGTAAAATTCGACAAAGCTGATGACAGTCTCTATTTGGATTACACGGACGCTTGTTCAGCTTACAAGGCAGGATACAAACTGACTTTCGGTTATTGGCCAAAAAGAGACATACATCAACTTTGTTGGATTGAACCGAACCATTCGCTGGAGTTTTCGGAAGGAGACGTAAAGCTGCGAGTGGGATCTTGTGACAGTTGGTCTAACTTGCCAACAAGACGGGATCAATGGACACAGCGACTCGGTGTTACACGCCTGCAAACTACGCAAGTCACAAAACTAACGGGGCGTCTCATGGTGACTCCGCAAAACACAGATGAATGCTACTTCAATCCAACACTGGATGAGAGAACTTGTAAGATTCAGCTGATACCAGTAGATGGCAGCAAGGCAGAAGTTTGTACAGTGACATTCACCAATCAAACTGAAGAGCAAAAAGCAGAATTCGTTGATCAGTTTTATAACGACAAGGATTTCCAAGACAAACTTTTTGAATAAATTTAATACGTCAACTGAGATACAGAGGAACCAGCAGCATATGCAATATTTCCTATCATGTTAGCATTAGAATCTTGTTTATACGCTTTTACAGAATCGATACCAATCATAGACGACATCTCACCAAGTACATATACACCACGATCAGGCGTAAAAGGAGTCCTTACATCAGCGCCAATAATTGGAGCAGGAAATACAGCATCAGATTTAAACACATCAGAATATCCATGAAAACCATCCCTAGTAACATGAGCGTATCGCATTTCGGCACGGGATTCCACAACCAACTCAGTTTCAAGTGTGAATTCAATATAAGCAGGAGGAACCTCACGAGTACCAGGCAAAAAGACGGGATCAAGACCGAATATCAAGGGAGCAATAGATTTTTCTTGGAAAGCAACACGTCTGCCGTTACTATCAGTACAAAAGCCATTCGGGACATACAATTGAGATAACCCAGAAGAGAGTCGATATAGCCCATTTTGCTGATGTCGCATTCCCCACATTGGAGTATACAAAGTTTTAGTTGCATTCTTAGTGATAGGACGATAAGCACCGGGACCCGTAGTAACGTTATGACCAATCAAAGGCTTAATATTTTCACCAGAAGCTTTGGGATTAACTATACCGGGACCGTTGCAACAAATTCATCATACAATTATCATTAGATCTTAACTCGAAAAGCCACGTAGACGGCATATACATACCAGTCCATCGAGTGGAACTACCAAAAGATTCAATAGAAAAATTACTGTCGCCCCAAGATTCAATACCAAGTTGCCGCATAATAGAACGTTTCTGAGGGACAAAGGGCTTCCCAGTACTAAATTGAAATACACACTTTTCAGTCTGAGCAGAAGTAGGACGCTTTTCTTCGATATGACGACAAACAAGATGTTCGGGGTATGGGACGGGTTCCCAAGAAGCACACTGGTAAGCTACTGTAGCAGAGTCAACAGAAGATCCATACAATAAACTGTACATCTCTTTATCAGTTTTTTTATTCCCGATATACTGAATACCATAATAGTCAAGCAAATTATTTCGATCAGCAATATTCAATTGAAGAGTGATATCTTGGGCATAATAGGATTTAGTAGAAGAACTTGGATTACTAATACCAAAAGTACGAGGAAGAATATTAGTAACCTTCGCCTTAGAGTGCAATATCCTATACTGAGAACCAGACATCAGCCAAGAATACAATTCACCACTAGTCATATAAAACATCAAATCGTTTACATCGATATAACACAAACTATTATAAAACACATCAAGATTGCCAGAACCAGTTTGAAAATCAGGAGTCATAGGCATGGTAAACTTAAAACTTTTGGTGAACTTAAATGAAGAAGTCATTGTCTTCGGTTGCACGTACATAGGAACACTAGCAGAATTGTCGGAAGACCTTTGGCCATGATGATTGTCGCCATCCTTGCTATCAACTTCCATCTCGAGATTTCTTGTTATATTTCCTTAAAGCACGGCTAATCTCAGGATCACCAACCAAATATTTGGCTCGAAGTGGATGCTTTTTGACGTACTCCTCGGCGTCTTTTCTAGAATATTGAGCAGGTAAATTAGAAGGATACACAGTGCGATCAATCATCTTTTCGAGAGTATGCTTAATGAAAATACCAAGCAAACTGATCCCACCTCCGAAGTAGTCATTATTCCAAACATTATACACATCGTTCAGAAAAGCTTTATCAGCATTAAAAATATCGGACTTAGTCTTAGCACGAGAATACTGGACATCGTGACGACGAGCTATTTCGTCTATAATGTTTACGGCCTCTCCGCGCTCAAGACCGTTGCCAGGACCAAGATAATTGTAACCAGGAACAACCATTCCAGTTGCGTCGTCACGTTTAGGGGGCTTTCGTAACTGGGATTCAACACGAGATTGTGCAGCCTTAAAAATTCTATATTTCAGATCATCTAAATCTGAACCTTTAAATTTCTTTTGTATGTTAGCGTTTATATAATCAACATCAGCAGATTCCATTTGCAACAAAGCAATAGGAGTATCTCCATAATATGAATTAGCAGTAAAGTCTAAAACATCAAAAACACCAGGTCTATCTGTAGCAGGCTCTGGCCGTTTCAATTGTCTTAACACGGGTTCACTCGTCATGAGGGTAGTGCCTTCACTGGCACCAGAAGGTTCGGTATTAGCACTAGTAGTAGGACTGTCTACAACGGGAGAAACAGTCGCAAGAGAAGTAGGTTGTATGGACTCGGTCTGTATATTCACGGGGTCTGCGCCACTGCCACTAGTACCAGCAGAAAATGTTTGCTGGGCATTTGGTTGTTTCTTTAAAATATCACGAATCTCTGTAAGTAAAGTTATAACATTGGATTGAAATCCAGAATCACTAGGTGGCTCAGAACCAGAAGGAGGTTGAGACTGTTCTACAATACTTTCTTGATTATCTTGATTGTCTTCATAATCACGGGGGGGAGATGGACGACGCGGTGACGGTGTACGATTATCAGACGCTTGCGTGCTTTCACGAGAGTCAGCTTCAGTTGGATTCCAAGGATCTCGCAATGTATCTGGATGTGGACCCTTGTAACCCTTAACAAACTTCCCATTTTCACGATTTTGAAGATTAGATTTTTGCTTCCGATATTCGCTAGTGTCTTCTTTCAGTTGGCGAGTTTGGTAGGGTATGCCAAGAGAGTTTTTCTTATTGCCATCAGGACCTCTCTTCCAATACCAGAACTTTTTACGGCCTAATGCTCCTCTATGTTTACCAGAATCCTGCAAATAAGATCTGTGTATACTGGGCAGGGCGGACAGGCCAAAGAGTACACCAAATGAATAGCCCCTAACCAAATGTAATTTTCCTAAACAATTGTAAATTTTCTTACCATTCAATGCACCTTTTCACTGTGGCAACCTAACCAGTACTAACCAGTATATTTTGACATTGGCAGGAGTTCTCTTTTTTAAAAACAGGTTTAACGCACGCTAAATGCTTCGCAGCATGCGACTAGTCGCATGCTTAAAGCGTGCGTTAAACCGAAGAACACTCTGCTCCTTTTTTAAAAACTGGTCTAACGGACGCTATAAGCATGCGACTAGTCGCATGCTGCGAAGCATTAGCGTCCGTTAGACCAGTTTTTAAAAAAGGAGCAGAGTGTTCTTTCTGCTCTGGTCGCTCTGTCCTATAAGAACAGAATGTTTTTGGGATAAGGTATCAGTCAAGTTTTGATTCAGACTGGAACACTTCAGTTTACTTGAACCGTTGGACTATACATCCGAAGATGGATTCCAGTAAGTGTTTAGAACTTGTTAATAGTTTCAAAGGGCTGTACATGTATGAGACTGAAGAAAAGATACAGGCAGCATACAGAGTGGAACTGGGTACTTACATGTGCATGCAATGCTTCGTGAATGTTCGTACAGACGACGGACCGGAATATATAGTGCGATGGTGCACTAGATGTAACGAGGTCAAGACTTTTGGCTCTATTTTACAGCAGAGCAAGATAAAATTTAATAGAATGATGGAACACTTCCGTTCATCTGGGTGTACGTGTGACACGTTCTGCGACAAGTTAAATGACATGACACTGCTTTCAACGAAGTTTTCGGGTAATGAATTGAAAGTTTTCTGGACTGATATGAAAAGTTACAAGCAACTAAATGGGCTGTTTCTTATTATAGACTCCCACAACCTATTGGAGTCTTCAGGGACTGCAGATTCGGGAGAGAGTACTCACACGCCATCGTCAAAAACTGTCGAGGAATACATGATGGAATTGAAGTCAATACTGCCTACGATTGTCTACAATCAACTGTCGAGATTCTACATAAACTCCGAAGATATTCTGACAATAAAGGATGTCCGTACGCAATTGCGACGCATACAAGAGGAGAAGGAGCACCAGATGGACATATCCACTGGATCCACGAGTGCAGTACAGCCACCAGTCAAACGTGCCACTGTAACCCAGCAAGGTGAGAAAGACTTTGAACGTTTAAAACAAATTTTTACAGATATGAGCAAAGACATAAAGGAAGTACTGCCGATAAAGACAATTGGTAGTATATATTACAGTGAGATGCTAAACAGTACAAACATGCTGGAAGAAGAAATTTTAGCTAAAATGAGAATTTTATTTCCAGAGAACTACGCAAGCAAGGCTGGAGCATCTCAACCCAAAGCCTTTTCGCTGGGCCAGTGGAAAAACATCAGCAGTACGAAAAAGCAATTCAATACTTGGTTCAGGGAGCCGGGGAAAGAAAGCTCGTTTCAGGTTTCTGTGGTTCGTCCGGTTGCCCAAGACGATCTGATGGTGTCTGTCTCTGTCACCAGCTTATCCGGAACTACATTAAAAGAAACAAAGCTCTTCGAACTAAAGGAGATCGTGCCAGACACCCATCAGATCGTACAGTGGGCATTCGAGAAGTTGGAAGAACAGAAATCGGACTTCGAGATCCACAGGTACACCAAAAAGATAAATGGCTAGAGTTTGGTATTAGTATTTGCTTGCGGGAATGGTTAAATGACCCATCACAAATCTTAGATCCAGAGAGTAACAGTGGGTTTTTAAATTGGTTCAGAAGAAGGGACTCGAGATCGGAAGCTGGAATAATATGGAAAAATTACCTAGCGATTCTGAAAACAAAAAGCATTCAAGAGTTAGCACCACTTTCAGAAAGCAAAAGGTCAAAAGACAAATATTTGACAATACAAGAGTCTATCGATTTTATTACTTTGTTTTGCAACGAAAATAACATTGAGGTGAGGGAATTAGCAAAACAAATAGTGGATGTCTGTAATTATGAATCGGGCAAAAAAATGCTATAATATTTTGGGGACCAGCGAATGGATATAAAACGCAGATAATGAATTCTATTGTGGATAATCTTCTTTGTGTATATAGACCGGGATGCATCGGGAAAAATGACGTATTTGCTTGGGCGAATTTCAATAACTACAGAATAACGTTAATTAACGAACCGTCGTATGATGAAATCACGTTTGAAACTATGAAAATTTTAATGGAAGGGGAAATAGCGCAAGTTCCGGAAAAATACAAACAAAGTAACAAAAAAGTCGAACGTTGTCCAATGATGATCACAACTAACAAAGAATTTTGGGATGTAGGGGGACATCAAACGGCAAGCAAGTATTACGACCAAGTAAAAGCTCGGTCGTATCTATACCATACGAAATCTTTGGATTTTTCAACGGCTCCATGGACCAAAGTAATTAACAGGAAATTAGACCCTATGTGTTGGTTGAATATTTTCGAGGAATACGGTTTAATATAATATTAGAGTGTAATAAATATGTTTTATAGTCACTACATCGACTCAAACGGAGAAGGTATCACGCCATCTGCTCTGGATTGACCAGTACTGCGATTGTAAAGAAGGGCACCAATTGGTAAAATTCGACAAAGCTGATGACAGTCTCTATTTGGATTACACGGACGCTTGTTCAGCTTACAAGGCAGGATACAAACTGACTTTCGGTTATTGGCCAAAAAGAGACATACATCAACTTTGTTGGATTGAACTGAACCATTCGCTGGAGTTTTCGGAAGGAGACGTAAAGCTGCGAGTGGGATCTTGTGACAGTTGGTCTAACTTGCCAACAAGACGGGATCAATGGACTACACGCCTGCAAACTACGCAAGTCACAAAACTAACGGGGCGTCTCATGGTGACTCCGCAAAACACAGATGAATGCTACTTCAATCCAACACTGGATGAGAGAACTTGTAAGATTCAGCTGATACCAGTAGATGGCAGCAAGGCGATAAGCACCGGGACCCGTAGTAACGTTATGACCAATCAAAGGCTTAATATTTTCACCAGAAGCTTTGGGATTAACTATACCGGGACCGAGAATTTCTTCTTCAGTGGGAGGTTGCAACAAATTCATCATACAATTATCATTAGATCTTAACTCGAAAAGCCACGTAGACGGCATATACATACCAGTCCATCGAGTGGAACTACCAAAAGATTCAATAGAAAAATTACTGTCGCCCCAAGATTCAATACCAAGTTGCCGCATAATAGAACGTTTCTGAGGGACAACGGGCTTCCCAGTACTAAATTGAAATACACACTTTTCAGTCTGAGCAGAAGTAGGACGCTTTTCTTCGATATGACGACAAACAAGATGTTCGGGGTATGGGACGGGTTCCCAAGAAGCACACTGGTAAGCTACTGTAGCAGAGTCAACAGAAGATCCATACAATAAACTGTACATCTCTTTATCAGTTTTTTTATTCCCGATATACTGAATACCATAATAGTCAAGCAAATTATTTCGATCAGCAATATTCAATTGAAGAGTGATATCTTGGGCATAATAGGATTTAGTAGAAGAACTTGGATTACTAATACCAAAAGTACGAGGAAGAATATTAGTAACCTTCGCCTTAGAGTGCAATATCCTATACTGAGAACCAGACATCAGCCAAGAATACAATTCACCACTAGTCATATAAAACATCAAATCGTTTACATCGATATAACACAAACTATTATAAAACACATCAAGATTGCCAGAACCAGTTTGAAAATCAGGAGTCATAGGCATGGTAAACTTAAAACTTTTGGTGAACTTAAATGAAGAAGTCATTGTCTTCGGTTGCACGTACATAGGAACACTAGCAGAATTGTCGGAAGACCTTTGGCCATGATGATTGTCGCCATCCTTGCTATCAACTTCCATCTCGAGATTTCTTGTTATATTTCCTTAAAGCACGGCTAATCTCAGGATCACCAACCAAATATTTGGCTCGAAGTGGATGCTTTTTGACGTACTCCTCGGCGTCTTTTCTAGAATATTGAGCAGGTAAATTAGAAGGATACACAGTGCGATCAATCATCTTTTCGAGAGTATGCTTAATGAAAATACCAAGCAAACTGATCCCACCTCCGAAGTAGTCATTATTCCAAACATTATACACATCGTTCAGAAAAGCTTTATCAGCATTAAAAATATCGGACTTAGTCTTAGCACGAGAATACTGGACATCGTGACGACGAGCTATTTCGTCTATAATGTTTACGACCTCTCCGCGCTCAAGACCGTTGCCAGGACCAAGATAATTGTAACCAGGAACAACCATTCCAGTTGCGTCGTCACGTTATATCGTATTATATCTGTGGGATCGAGTGACGCCCTGGCTAATGTGATGAGATATATTTCCAGAATGCTTTCGGGTTTACTTTCGATTGAACAGCAATTATTTCTTCTTGTTTGCTGACAAGCTTTCTTGTTTCTAGTCGAACCCTGGTGGTCTCTGGTGGAGAACACTGCCATTTTGTGCGATGGGGCTCAGTCTTTGTACTACATTGAGCACATCTTCTTGAAGTACCCTGAACAGGTAATTGCTTTGATTGATCCAATCTCTTTTCTTGAGGAACGTGAGGATTGAATTTCGGGATAACTTCCGATTTTCTGGAGGGCCGACCTCTCACCCTTGCACGAATAACTTCCAACCAAACCAGTGACAATGCGACATCTAAAGTCCTTCCACGTCATCTTGTTAGCATCTGGTATATTGGACAACATGAATAAGACAAAGGCATTGACTGTTGTAATGTCGACGAAGGACCACAGGACAGTGCCACCACTTTGTGCTTTTTCTGTCTATCGCATAGAGAGACTTCAACCTATCAGCTTTGTCGACGCCGCCCTTAAACTTGTTGTAATTGACGACCACGTTTGGGCATGTGACTTGGGTAACAAATCCATCTTTCTCCTTTCTATCGATCCGTGTCACTTCTCCTCCTTTATAAATCGTCGAAAGAAGTTGTACACATCGTTTTTCCTTCCAGCGTACACAGTGGATTCCATCTTACCTCACAGCGTAGTCCGAATCACCGTGTCTCAGCTTTTTTTTCGGCTGTAAGTTTAGGTAGACCCTTACGGTTTGCACGAACTGTACCACAGCAGTAGAGCTTGTTGTTCTTCATTTTTTCCATGAGGTTTGAACTGAAGAAATTGTCAAAATAAATGTGATAGTTTTTTCCTTCTAATCCCTTCGTAAGATCTATAACTACTCGTTCTCCGAGTCCAAACTAGGTAGTATCAGCTAACTTCCCCGTGCAGACCTGAAAATCACAAACAAAACCGTGCGTGTCTGCTCTGACCCAGATCTTGTAGCCTCCTTTTATGGGCTTCATAGGCATATACTGTTTGAAAGCAATGCGTCCTTTGAATTTGACCATACTTTAGTCGACGGCCTGCTCTTTGGTAGGCTTGTAACTCCTTAGAAAGCTTGAACGTATTTTGTCAATCAGAGCTCTGATCTTGTAGAGCTTGTTATAGTTGTCACTTCCTCTCCGGGGTAAGATCAATTGTCATTGAGAGGAACGTGAGCAAGAAGCCAGGCGGCTTATATGCATCAGCCCAGAGATGTAATTATCTCTGAGTTCATCGTGACTTGACCAGAAATCTCGATAAGATGGTACTGTCTTGACACCCAAAAGAATGTTTATTGCTAAAAAATACTTTCATTTCATCTCTAGTAGTTCGGGTGAACGAAATACCCTTCTGAGTAGCATATAAGTTCGTTTGAAATACGATGTGATCAATCAGATCAAGATCAGACAGCTCGAGGAAAAAATCAAAAGCTTCTATCCCAATGGGTCCCGTGGACTCGGTGAAGGTCTCGACATCTTTGACTTCAAATGTCTTATTCCACTTCTTCGCTACGACTGCAAGGGGAAGAGAATCTTCGTCGTCACTTGCTTCTGGCTCGTCGTTCGCTTCCGTTACTCCGTCAACTTGATTATCGGTTTCGCCGTCACTTAATGACAGCTGTCCAGCCAGTAAGTTGCTCAGTGATTCGGCTGTTGAAACTGGAAGGTCCGGCAGCCAATCATCAGCATCATCCTCTAATGACATGTCAAGTTCGGATTCTGGATCTGAAGGTATGTCATCAAATAACTTTGAGATATCGTGTGTCCGCAAAGAATGGCGTGCCATAACGATTTAGCTGAAAAAGAGCTAATTAAATTTGAGATTTTACATGCTAGACTCAGTTTTATGGAAATACCTTTAGTTTCATTTTTTTTTCAGCTGCCGAATTGGTCTCAAGCTGAAACCACTCCAAAAAATCAAGAAACAACTTTTTAGCATATGTTGCAAGGTGGTCATCGGGGATGACCGGCCTCATGTCCAATATTTCCCTAGCGTGCTTCATATCTGAAACTGTGATGCTACTAACTCGTACTCTACTACACAAAGAACAAATTAGCAGGAAAACAACATTAAAAATATTACAATTACCAAGTATTTTGAACTTTCTTACTTTTTCTTAAAAAACAGCACGTTGACCCATCGAAATACTGAGCGCTTCACTAGGTGTCACTTAGGCTGCCCATGAAATTTCACCCATCAGATAGCGTTGCTATTCATATGCTGGACTAGTGGACCACCGACAGTTCATGGGAAAAAATTATGAAAAGGTGGTTTCGCCGAGGAACCACTTCGTCGGAAAGGGCTAAGAGGCACCTGATCTCCTGGGATGAAATATCTACGTTCTAAACACAGGCTACGAACATGTGATGGAGTCATAAAAGACAAAAAAATAGTGCAAAAAATATTTCAACTTCGCCCTGGAGTTTAAAAAATGTACGGAAAAAAAATGTACAACAAGGCAAAATATTCCTTCAGCCCAAGCTGACTGCGAATCCTATGTGACAGTGGACAGCTTAATCGACCACACATTTCCAAATATGTCTTAAAAGTGATAACAAAGGATTGTCAATATAAGAACAAGGTGCAATACACCCTGCATATCAATAGGCTACTCTTACGAATCAGGGCTCTGGAAGTCCGGTAGAACTCCTCTGTGGTGCTCAGAACACAATAGTGACATCCCAAATTTCATTAATAGCTGATGTATGCGTTGACTAAGTGACGCTAGGTCGAATTTTGAAAGGCTTGAATCAAAGTTAGTGTATGACGGTATTTTGCATGATCGCTTCTAAAATGTCTCGATTTTACCAGCCTGCTCTGCAGTCAACGAGGCATGCCAAACGCTGCATGTGTATTCCGTTGCAGGGTTAACGTAATTTTTTTTTTTTAACAATTCAAGAGTGACCTTATCGACAGCCCTAATCTCATTAGAAATGAGAAAGCCTTCAAGAGGGAATACCCTTTGCCTATTATGTGACAGAATGACTTCTTATATGACGATATCCGTCTCACAAGTTAAACTTCTCACTAATTGATGATACTCCTCGATTTCCCTTTATTTTAATCTTAAATGCCATTCTTCCCCGAGGCATCCGCAACTTCTCTAACTCCTTTGTCACCAACACCTTAGTAGTATAGGGCATAATTGATGAAGGCGGGCATATGGGGCCTGCCGCTTCAAATGCATGGTCAGATTGAATCGGTCCTATGGTACTTGCCCGCCTGTATCATTTATGTTACATGTGTGGACTTAGAAACCTTAGCTTAACGTTCGGGAGAGGGGGAGGGGGGAAGAAGGGGTGTTTATGTGTAGGGAAGGGATATCAAGTGACCTCCTAGCCTCCTCCCCCCACCTTAGATTCACCCCCCTCTGTTTTGTAAGGGATTTGAAAATGACCAAAAACTTTCTAAGGGGTATCGATCCTGGGACCTTTGGATCACGAGTTGACTGCTCTACCAGTTGAGCCATTGAGGCTTGTACTTGAAGACGGTGGGGCTTGTATGGTGTTGATGTGCATAGTGATGTGCATAAGGGTGTGAACAGGGTCAATGTACTCCTACAGTGGGGGGTTAATAAGATCTTGGGGAAAACCAGAGGGGGGGGACTGGGAAGGATGAAAGAAGATTTGTATAAAATAATAAAAAATACTAATTAACCGGTCAATATAAATCTGAACGTCACATCCGAGTTCTCTTGGGAGGAGGCTCCGTCTCTTCATCCGATGATATACAGATGACTTCTTGACTTGACGGCTCCTCCTCCTTCTTCTCTTTGCCACCATCGCACTTGTTCTTCATCAGACACGCAGACTAAACAAATAAGGTTTGCGGGTGTAAACTGTGGTCGAGTCTCCTCCTCGTCGTTCTGGTCAATGGGGGGTGGATTGACGACGTTGCTGATTCGTCTCCTCCTCGCCTTCCGTCTCTTCTCCGCTCTCCTCCTCCTCCTCGATGCCACCCCAATGCTCCTCGTCTGATGAATAACCAATGTTTAGATGGTCGATTAGAGTGAACTGCAGACGATTACTGGTTGTATCCTCTTCGTCGCTCTCCTCTTCCTCGATGTCGTCGCTGCTCTCCTCGTCCTCTGTCTCCTCCTCTTCCTCAATGTCGTTGCTGGTCTCCTTGTCCTCTGTCTCCTCCTCGTTGCTCTCTTCATCCTCCGTGTCATCTTCGCTATCGTAGAATACAATTACACATCTGATCTTCATGTTGATTGAACTGATGAACTGATGATTGATACACTGAGCATTACAGTTTTATAGGGTATACGATTTAATCCGCTCAGTTCGAATCCCAAGTGGGATTATTTGTCAACCTGCGCGGGGTTGGGGATTAGACCACCTGGGGTCCTTTTGGGCGCGGAGATTTTTCCTAAGCTGTTAGGGAGTACCATTGATGAGTATATATACGAAAGAAACAGGAGAGGAAGACATCGGTTCATCTAATATCCTATTCGGCGTCGTAAGAAGATCATCCAACACACCTGTCAAGTTCAGGATTACAGTACGATAAGTTGTGGATTTCATGCTTTGTTATTTCTCATTTTTCGATGTCCACACATGTCACATAATTGAAATTGGCGGGCAAGTACCATAGGACCGCTTCAATCTGACCATGCATTTGAAGCGGCAGGTACCATATGCCCGCCTGTATCAATTATGCCCTATTTTACTCACCTTGTTTGCAAAATACTTTCACCGGAACCAGCTGAAAGTATTCCCCCTCTACGTCTACAAAATTCTGGGAAATGACTTCGGAAATTATTCCATGTTTTAGCATGGCTTGTATGTGCAGTTCAAGAACAGTTGCCATCTCAAATGGTATGCGGAACGGTTTAGCCGGAGGAAGTTCTGTGTCCAACGGGATTTCCGGCACAAATCCTAATGGGCAATTATAAACCAGTATCATAAACGTGCAAAGCCCGACAACTTGTACTTTCTAAAAGAATCTGAATCATGGCGTCCCTCAAAAATTCTGGAACATGTGAAAGTTCAGAATGAGACAAATATTCTTCGTCGCTCATTACTTGTTCAGGCATAGAACTATCGTCCCGGTCTGAATTCTCCGAGTCCCGTGGCGTGTATATCCCATTATCTTTATCACCCGTCGTCCTAGCAACTAGCGCAACCGGCGGAACTTCTTAAAAACTACAAATCGGACAACCACGTTCCAAATCAAGCACCACATCT
Organism: Branchinecta sandiegonensis; assembly: GCA_030848855.1. Classification (NCBI taxonomy): domain Eukaryota; kingdom Metazoa; phylum Arthropoda; class Branchiopoda; order Anostraca; family Branchinectidae; genus Branchinecta; species Branchinecta sandiegonensis. The sequence continues at coordinate 4,883,710 of JAUPMV010000012.1, forward strand.
CTATCAATAAAAATAGGGAAGGTGTAGTTCTACCAACTTCAATGTCACGACCAAACTCAATCTTCCGTTGTCGCAAATGCAGGCTGCGATTTAAATACTAACTCGAAAAATGTTCTAACCGTTCTAGAACTGTCGTGGATTCCCAACGGAAGCTTTGCCGTATCAATAATAGGTAAATAATGACCAGACAGCGTTCTAACTCTGATATTACTTCAGTCTAAGTCTTTTTTTTTCTGGCAATGATTCGAACAGTTCTAACGAAATGAGCTTTTTGCTAGACCCACAGTCCACAAAACCTGCGATTTTCGTTCTGTATCCGCCCGTAACGCTTCCTTACCTCTCTTGACAGTCTCTCGCACTGAAAGGTTGAATGATCCCCGGTTTTGCAAAGAACACAAAAAATGCTGCGCTGGTTCCCTTGCGCTTGCTGATTACTACTAGAAGCAGACTAGCTGTTATTGTCAACCGAAGCGTTACCAAAGTGAACGCTCCTTTCTCTTTAACTTGAACCCTGCAAACTTGACCCTTCTTCTACCCCAACAGAGGTGTTTGCGCGAGATGGGCTGTTCGAACCCTGATTAATGACTGAGGGCTGCTCTCGACCGGAAGCCTGCCTAAATGAATCGCGCTGATCACAATATGAAGGTTCAAAATTTCCTCGGCCGTGTTTGCGTTCTGAAGAATAAGAACTATGCCGACCGCAATAAGAAGGCTCTAAATGTCTCCGGCAGCGTTAGAATAAGAATCACGCTGAGACCGTGATATGAAGGTTGAATAAAAATTTTCCCGGCCGCGTCCCCGAAAAACCTGGTCACCGACTGACTTGGTCCGGGTGAGTTGTGATTAGTCCAGGTTCCCGCAAACAAATACTCCGGAACGCTTCTTTAACCCCCATTCCATGCGCTTCTTCATGAGTTAGTGCAATTTGGAGAGCATCGTTTCCATTTTGGTAATTGCTCTTTCGTTCCAAAATGAACATTCGGAAACCCTAGAGCAAACCGCGCTCAAAAGCTTGGATCTTCAGTGTCTACAGCGCATCTCCAGCCAAAACCCGGTCCGTCAAATTGCTATAAACCTCTGCTACTGAATTGACCGGCATGAATAACTGGGCTACCGGCTCAGGGTTCTTGTCGCTTAATACTCATGAAAACCTTCAACTTGTCAGCAGCTCTTTTACTATCACCAAAACCTGCTTCTAGCATTATCGACATATCGTTGAATGACGTTGCCCACGCATAGCCTTCAATATAATCGGAAAATGGCTCCTCGGCTAACAGCGGTGCGTATTCCGCAATAAATTCGCCTTCCGGTTCATGCAAACTCCTTTGAGCTCGTCTGCTCGTCAATACTGCTGACAGCTTGCAAAGGCTGAGTCACCTGGGAAGTAATATAATACTGAATAGCTTGTGACCTTTCAGGCTGACCACTAAACTGAGGAACGCTTGAAAAAGTTGGCACTAACATAAGAGGAACAGAATCTTGCCGTTGAATCTGTCAACGTGCTCTTTGGCACAGTCATGGAGGTATTGTCATTAGTAGCCATGATGAAAATGAACAAACAATTTTTGGTTACCTTGAGCAGCTATCGTAGATGTATTACCAGACGGTCGGTGCTGGCTCGGCACAGTCAGTCACGTCCAATAAAACCACTGTTCAAACTTCACAGAAGAACACAGGCATTAAACTGTTCAATAATTCGTCGAAATTGTAAAAAAGTCATCTGGAAAGAGAAAAAAATACCCGGGTGAACCTTTAGATTAAACGAAACTTCCAAATATGATAAGAACCTTACTTTGAGTAGGAAAACCCGAAGCTTAAATATAACCAAAATTGTGCTTAGTTTTAGCAGGGTTTTTCCACTATTCACTGATCACTTACGTCTCACAAGTTAAACTTCTCACGAACTGAAAACCTCTAAAAAGTGGGCAATAGATTCAAAGCTTGTCTCATCATTTCTCATCTGCATGATGGTGCAGTCTTGGTACTTCTTGAACGTCATCAACGTAGCGTTTAGTGAACGGTGTCTCTGCTGCTCAGTCTTGAAATCTGGTGCTTTCTCTGGCAGGGTGGTTGCAACGGCCGTGAAGGCGTGCTTCCCCTCGCGTCTTTGGGAAGAAGATTTCTCCTCTATCACGGGGGACTCAAGGTTAAAAGCTGAATCTGTGAAACTCAAGATTGACAATCAGCAGTAGTTGGGAGCTTCGTTAGCATCTGTCTGTGGTGCTTCTCCATCGTGCTCATCTCTCTCGCTCTACGGTTGCTGGTCTTCTTCCCTCTTGTACTCGCGTTCGAGCTTGCTTGAATTGCTGGTGCTACTTGCTGGGCTCTAATACTGCTTGCGTTCGAGCTAGAGCTTGTAGACTGAACTGCTACTGGAGGACGACAAGATTCTTTGGCGCTTTCCTAAAAGTGACAAAAATTTAGGAAAATTATGGCCTATTATGACGTGAGGTAGATCACAGGACACTGAACTTGCAGGGTTTCTTCTGACAAAGGACCCTCCTATGTTCTTACCAACATAGTAACATTTACCGTTTGTCCTTACCAAACATAGTAACATCAACATATATCTCTTTGACGAAAATCCACAGAGCTTGGACCTACGACATCCCTCCTAACTAGGGTTAATTCGCTCCAGCTGTCCACTAGCATTACTATGAGCATATCAAACAGGCTCTTCAGAACTTTCATAAAATACATGAAAAAAACTTAACCTCATCAAAAACAACTAACAAATCAAACACTAAGAAAAAAAATGTTTCCTGTCGCCTGCGCTTCTTACGTTGCGCTTTAATCAAGAAAAATCACAGCTAGATAGCACGACCTGCACTCATTCACAGTCATGCATACATTCATAAGCAACACGCTAATTACTGAAGTTTCTAGAAAAAAAATACCACTCAATCTAACGCGTATACGCTCTGTCACGAAATAATTTATATTTTTTTATCTCGCACGCTTCTTTCAATTAGAATTCCTCCAAAGTATGATAAAAGATTTGTTTGGTTCGCTATTTAATGATAGGATGATTGGTTATTGGAGATCGTTCTCATTCGGTCTACCAGAGAGTAGTCGGGGAATCAAGGTAAGAGGCAGGTCTGATCATACTTGTGTCTCTGGGATAAAGTCTGACGATAACCGCAAGTCCGAAGTCAATACCTCGAGACCCGATTCCGAAATCAGTACCGAGGCCTGGTGGTATGATCAACCTTACCCCTAAGGGGGAATCCGAAGATGCCGTGGGGACCGAACTCCAAGGCTGTGCTGATCACGGGCTGTGCTACAGCGAAACGCGAGTAGGGGAGCGAAGAGCTTGTAGGGGAGCGAAGAGCTTGTAGGGTAGAACCAAGGGGGTAAGACACAAGGCAAATCGACAGAGGACGATCAGTGTAAAATAGTTTATTCTTAATCACACTTATGTGACTGGTATGCGGGACGTCAAATATCAAAATAACGGAGTGACAGTTCTTGCAGTAATATTCTCAAATATCACTTCTTTCAGAGCTCTTCTAATGTCTTTTTTCTAGTCTCGCTCCACAATGCGAATGCACTTATATAGTCTTTCATCGGGGTCTGGCTCCAGCTTCCGGAGCGCACTTTAACCTCGAGTTCAAGCCCCGGAACTGCTTATGGTGCTAACCTCATCTGGAGATATCTGCTAGCCGATTATACAGAAAATGTTACTACGTCCGAACCTCTGTGTATCTCCCAAGGTTGGCGAGGTGAAGGCTGACGCAACTTCTAGCATCTTGCCCGAGCCGTCAGTGACCTTGAAATTCTAAGCCTGAAATGCGTCATTCCGAATGGTTTATTAGTCACATATAGTTCTATTGCAAACTTCCAACGTCTCTATTTCGACGTCCCTGTCGAAAAGTTAAGTTCACCTTAAAGTTCACTCATTTATGCTCCAAATATTTCCAAATTCGCTCACCCAAAACATCACTTAACACCGCTTCAATGTTCTATTATTTTTATGGATTTTCTGTTTTAACACTTGACAGCTGCTTAAAACTAGTGTCCAGACTGTCGTTTCGACTACAATATCCCAAGGGTTAACTACTACTGTTTATATAAACTGGGTTACACTCACGTTAGTCAGTAAGACTTAAAGCACAACACGTTACCGCGAAAAAAAAGTTCCCGTTAGACTTTACTGGTAGGCAAGGTTCCAATGATAAGAAGCAGATTGGTAGAACACGGTTGGCATTATGGACAAAAAAGCTCAATCGCTGTCTACGCGGTCAGTGTCTGATGCATTGGGAGTACAGTCCAGACGGAATCCCGCTGTTGGTTCTAAGTCTATAGATCTCGTTTCCCCCTTGTACCTTTCTTAAAAAATGTAGTCTTTTCTCGCGAATATGGAATAGCCTTTAGTTTAGCTCCTAATTTCTGCTTTTTACTTAACCCGGTCGGTATGAAGTCAATATCCAAGCCCGAAATGTCTCAAATCAGGTTGGGTGTAACCATTGAACGACTATTGTGTGGTTGGTGATGCAAACTCAGTTGTTTTCTAACAAACTGATCCCATGACCCGTCAGCCGAGTTAGGAATGGTGACCACGTCACCTTGGTTGTCTGGAAGGGCGACCCTTTGCGTATTTATTTCTCCGTCCACCTCCATAGGCTCACCCATGGCGGAATTTTGGAAGGATTTCCACAATTTCGGGTTTGTCGAAACCTCAAGGAGATTATTTTCGGGGGTTGGTCTTATACCGACTTGCCTTTTAGTTTTTATAAGAACTAAGGATTTAGTGTTTACATCGGTCAAAGAACTACGTTTTTTGTCGGGTTTTAGGGTTCGACGCGTCTCTTTACTGACTGAACCGAACTTTTGGGGACGCTCGTCTGTGTGCTGGTCCGTGGTGCTTCGGCTTTCTGACCTTAAGTAAACAGTGCTTTAGCTTCTGTACATCCCTGTTGAACTTAGCGTCTACTCTCCGGAAATATGAACTATCCGTTCCTACCTTAATCATGAGCGTTACATAAATTGAACTGCAGTATGGCCTTTTTACCATTCATTCAACCCTGGCTCTGTTGATTTAAGAGTTTTGAGCTCTTCCGGTGGTTGGTCGACGTGCCTATTTCGCCGAACGCGCCTTCTTCCAGATATTCGTTGTTTACATTCCATCAATATGAGCATACGATTAATGAACAAGATCAAAATTACTATCATAATTGGCGTACCAATATTATACAGGGAGGTCCACGAGAAATAATCAAAGTTATCTTGTAGGTAATTTAACCTTTCTGACTCAGTAGTAAATATTGGTATTTCGTTATCTATAGTTTTCTTCATTTCGATTAGCAGTACTTCGGTATGTTCGCTGGATAGTACCAGTGAGTTATCCGGCCGTCGGGTAACGAGATTCCCTGAAGGAAAATCTTTTGCCAAGTCGAAAGTAGGAAGCCGAGCGATCTCAGTTTTGATTCTGTTTATTATTGTTGATATCAAGGGCGTTCTAGCGAGGTGCAGCGCGAAGCGCTGCGCCTAGGGCGTCTAAGTCCCCAGCTTACTAACTAACCTAACCCAAACCGCCTGGTGCAGTAACCACAATTGTAAATATAAAATTGTTATTCCCATATCATTCGTGTTTTGTATAAATTCCACAATAATTGGTTTATTTACATTGGATAGTCAACCTTGCCGATATGAGATAATACATCTGTTGAAAGCATAAAAGGTTTCCTGGGTCGGATGTCAGGACCAAACCTTAAAGGGAAACAGGTTAAATAGTCGTATCCAAATATGGTTTACGAGATTAATGTATATTGCTTACCAAAGTAAGCGGTTAATAATGGATAAAATTCTCTCGGTATATGCCATCGTTTATTATGTGGGTATACGATGGTCTTCGTATGTACTTCAAGCTCAGTCCGGAGTCATCAGGTAATTACTACAAAAACGTAGCGGCACCATCCCAAGATAATCATGCATGGGATCTCCAATAGTCGTAATGGATAACCTAGGAAAACCTCTGGTTTCGGTGCCTAACATCACGACCAGGGTCAACGATATAAAAAGGGGTTCTTCGTCCGGAATTGCAAATTCCGATTTGTATAGGGATTACGGCGTGTTTTTAGCAGGATGGTTTCCTCCGTTTAGGAACACTTAGGAGTTCGGTTAGGTTCCTCTCTCTGCTCCAAATGATTTCAGGGGGTGGTGTATCTTTTCGTAAAGTGGGGAATCCCTGAATGACGTTTTTCCAGCCGCACCTGAATACTTTTCTCACGTGTCCTTCAAAGGGGCGGGAATAGGATAACACTAAGGAGAGCTGATCCCGCAGGTCTTTTGGTAACTTCAGTCTGTTTTTTGTTCTTCGGGCCTTACTGATCAAAGAGTACGTAGGGTTATGACCTAGTTTTCGGAAGAAGTCATAAAACCTATTAGCTTCCTCGTAATAGTGCACATCATTCGAGCATAACTGGTTAAACCGGTGTAACTGCGAAATGAAAATTCCCTTGAACGTATGTTGGGGTGCTGACTGGTTGCTTGTACATAAGCAGGTTGAGCGCATTCCTTCCTGTACAAACATGTACGGAAACGTTCTTTATCTTTCCGGACTAAGACAACCAAAAATGCGATTTTTCCGTAGCGGGTTTCGACCCTAAATTTCAAATCGTTATCAGAGAGGTCCGTAAAAAGGTTCTGGATATCAGATTTTGAACGCTTTGACGCAAAACCAAAGCTGCCATCAATGTAAAAGAGTAATGTGCCGAGACCTGTTGGTGGGTTGGCATAGAATGAGTAGAGTGAGAGTACAATTTAATTTAAAAATGACTTTCACAGCAATGATGCCGAATTTGCATTTTTCGTCAACATATTATAAACGAAAACGTTGTCAATGGACATTTACAGCAAATTTGCAGATGTCAATATATATATATATATAATTTATGCACAACCAAATTATATAAATCCAGATGGAAGAAAATATATTCAGTTTTATTCGTGAGAATTAAAAAGTGTCACGAAAGATGGAACGAAGCTTTTCCTGTATCTTTCGTGAGTGCAAACGACTGGTGTTAATTTGGGGACTTTTGGGGATTTTTCCCGGGGGGTCTACTTCTGGGAGGGTCGTGAATGGGTGGGAAGAGATCACGGAACCTTGGGTCAGAAAACACTTGTGTTCCGTAACCATAGCAAAGTGTTGTCTCCTTTCCTCAAGCGTAGTGAGCCCGAACTTTTTGAGAAGATACAAATAAGGGAGATTTCCTTCCCGCCCAATAATGCGCAAAGCCCTTTTTGGGATACATTCTATCCGGTCTGAAAGATCTTTAGTAAGACCAAAATGCCATACCGGACAAGAATACTCGAGAACTGGGCGTATAAACGAAGTTTAAAAGTGGAGCAAATCTGAAGAGGGGGATGAAAATTTAACCATGTGTTTTAGGAGGGATAGCGAGGGGAAAGATTGTTTAGTCATAGTTTCGACATGGGAGTCCCATTTAAGGTCGTTAGAAAGGGTAACACCCAACAGCTTTACCACCGAAAGAGTTACTTCTGGGGGAATGGGTTGGGAGAAATCAGGAACAGATTTTAGAAAGCTGATGGTCATAATATTTGACTTGTCAGTGTTGACGGTCATCATTGATTCTGCGGCTTCCTCTGTGATTTTTCCGAGTATCTCCATTGCTGAACTTTTTTCGTTTCGTCGGCAAACTTCTAGAACTGAGAGGTCATCGACGAATTTCCATCTCTCATGTGATTCGGAAGCAAGGGAGTGGGTCAGAATAAATGTTATTATATTTTACAACTTGAAAACGATTAGAAATGAAAGAAGCTATCAAATTTACAAGAAACGGGTCAACTTTAAAATCTTCCAACAACTTTTTAATTAAAACCGATTGGCTGATCAGGTCGAAGGCCTTTTTAAGGTCAATTAGCAGTAAGTTGAGCCAAGTGTCTGGCATTTCTAAATTCTTGTAAATAGTATCTAGTAGACTGACTAGATAATGGGTGGTGGAAACACCTTTTAAGTTACCAAATTGTCTAGTATCTATTAAATCAGTGAGTTTACTTTTTAGCCAATTAGCGTTGAAACTTTCGTACATCTTGGAAAATACGGAAGTCAGTGTAATAGGGCGCACTCCGGTGAAATCATCCTTTCCTCCTTTCTTTTTGATCGGAGTGATGTAACCAAGTTTCCATTGAGATGGGTAATGACCGGTTTTTGTTATGTGTTTCATTTGTAGTGAAGGTAACAAATTGCAAACACAACACTAATCGAGATTCCCATACCGGTACCTCTTAGCTGTAGGTAATGATTGCCATCAAAAGTGAAAACTATTCGGCAAATAACTGCGGTCAAAATTTCCCGGTACAGCTCGGGTGGGGGGATTCGGAAGGTTCAACAGTGTAGAAAGGTATTCCTGATTCTCTCTATAGAAATCACAGAGATAATCAATGCCTTCTGCGGTAGGGATCGAGGGGTAAAGACTCACAATATCTGCTGAAAATAAGATATCGGCTTTAGATGCATCAAGGGTACTTAAGCGTTTCAGAAAATCTGTTGTGTCTTTTACCGCTTCTGGTATAATTTTTAAAAGCGGGATTGAAATGGAGGTGACATAATCATCCAAACATTTTCGCAATGAATTCGTGCTAGACACGATAGGTCTGCCTTGAAAGGTGCCATCTTCCTTCGGTGCTTTGTGGATTTTCGGTAGACCATATAAATATGGTACCTTTGCCCGCAACAGATCTTCATTAAAACCTTCAAAAAGTGCCGCTGGCACACAACTTTCTTGAAGTAGGCTTAAATGGAGTTTTTGGCAGGTAGACCTTGTATCAGCCGAGAAAAGAGAGGCTTCGGTAGGGGTTAGTTGTTTATAGGTCAAGGGATCATTGAGCTGATTCGAGAACTCTTTTAAATAATCAGACAGAGGCCACAAAACTTCCGCAGATCCCTTATCTGCCTTAGTTTTTAGACAGTGAAGAGAATGTAGTTGGCTTATTGACTCAGCGTCCTGCCATGGGCTGTGAAAATGACGAATGGAATAGCCAACTCAGTCAGGATTTTGTCCTGATGTTTGGGTAGGATTTTGCTAGAATCAAAACACTGCTTGCAGTATTTTTTGTACAATTTGGACAGAGCTCGTCTAGGTGGCAAAATCTCCTGGGTATTTGCAGGCCTGTCTGAAGCGGTGGTGGGAGATGGGTTAAAAGCTTTTCTGATAAAATTCTCTTTATAAGAATCAATGCATCCTATAAGTTTTGTACTCTTGTTATGGCTTCTCAAAATTACGAACGATAGGCCAAGGCTAAGAAGCCGTCTTTGTGTATTAGATAAATCGTAATTGGCAGGGTTGACAATGGTAACAAGTCTCTCATCAGGGGTTATATAGGGTAGGTGGTGGCTCTTTTTACCACGTCAAAGGTGTCGATTCCGTTTGTTCCTGAGTGGAAAACCATAATAAGTACATTTCAGTTTATCAAAACAAATATATAGACAAAAACGCAAAAAATATCAGGATAACTTAACGCCTTTGTCTCTTATTGTGACTTTCGTACGGGTGGTGATGGCGTTTGCGGAATGGTTGTTTGAGGCTGACTGCTGAGCCGAAGTTTCTGTTTTGTTGATGAGGACCCAGGGTGTTCGGCGGTGGCGGTCTCAGTTCAGAAAGGGGTTTGTCTTGTAGCTGCCAACAGACTTGAAGTGTCGCCGCTTGCACCTCGGTTGCGTTGTAATTTTCGAGGGCAATAGTGGTTGCCGACTCCAGCTTAGGGAAGTTAAGCGCCAACCATGCCAGTAGATCCTTGGTGACATTCAGTTCGATGTCAGCAAGTGTTGCTTTGAGTTTCTGCTGGAAAATCGAAAATCTCAGGATATCTGCCGCCGGAGGGGTTGGCATTTTGCGGTGTGAGAGATATGAGTGGCTTTCCGGCATCAGTTGACAGTTGGTACTGCTGTAACTGGTGATTGGCCCTCATCAGCTGATTCAATGCTTTCAATGCAAGTCGAAAGTGGGAAGCGGAGCGATCTCAGTTTTGATTTTGTTCATTATTGTTGACATCAAGGGCGTTCTAATTGTACTATCCTTTGTAACTAATCTACATCCTTGATTAATCGTTATTATCCCGACTTCCTTTAAATATACGTCTCTCCTGAACACGGGGTCTGTGTTCTGGGTCGAGTTAAAACACGAAAGTACACTGTTCGTACCTTGGGGTACCGATATACCCACAAATCATTTCTCAAGTGTACGAATGTCTCTCTTTTTCTTGTACCTATTGACGCGTCACACGACTGCGGAATTACGTTTGCTTGCTTGTCCTGAAGGAATAGGTAAATCACACCACTTCCTCTTCTCGAATTAGATATTGGCACTGTTATCTGGCAAACTAAGTTCCTTAAATCTATGAACGATTCTAAGTCTGACTTGCTGAGAATAGCATACTTCCGTCCGTCCTGGTCTATCATCAGATAATCACTGGCTATCTAAATCCTAACTGACGAGGCACTGTTATTTATGTTAACTGGTATTGCTAGAATGGTCTACACTTGATATGACGAATGCTGTTCTATGAGCGGGAGACTTAAAACTGGGTACAACTGGTCGTTTATATCAGTTAAATGTACTGTAAGTCCATTGTAGTAGTGAAACATGTGAGCCACTTCAATTTCAAGTGGTAAATGCGTTCCAAAAACTAAATGTGCTCTTATTTCTCCTAGCACAGTTGAAAGTACAACGGGGTCCACAAGGTCTGGGGTTAGTTAATTACCAGTTAGGATGAAAATCGCTATTTCTAGTTTAGTAATTTCTGTGCCACTATTCATTAAACTCATATTCACAATATCCAAAGATACTAAGCTTATGCTAGCGTAGCTGATATCTGTCTATGTCCTTTCTAAGCGTGTCCATGTTAAAAACTGATCTGCTTATTTTCTTAGATAGCATATCTATTTTTTCTTGATTGCGAATAGATTGGAGTCGGGCATTTCCAGTCTTGAATTCCTACTCACATTTTCGCTTCATCGTCACTTCCATATAGAAAAGTTGTGATTTTTCAATTTACGATGAAAGTGCAGAAGATCGGGCTAGTGTGAACATACAATCAGGACCTGGATTCTCCTGACTATCATTATAATAGCAACGAAAAGTTGAAATTTTCCCAGCTTTTCCATATGGAAGGGACAACGGCAGCGAAACTCAGGGCAGGAATTTCACGCCAGGCAACCCAACTCCGATTATTTGTTCGCACTTCAACGAAAGTACTGTGATTTCGTTAGTTTGAACACCTACTGAGAGAAACCGAACTGAGATTTTTGTCTGAGTTTTCCTCACCATCGTCACTTTCGTAAGGTAATGTTGAAATTTTTCAGCTTTTTCATATGGTAATCATGACGCTGGAAAAAATCTCGGCAGGAATATGTGGTCTGACTATATTGGGTTGTCCGCGCCAGAGCAAATTAACACAAGGGATCATCGTCAACACTTGAAAATAGTGATACGCAGTTAAATACATTTTTGTAACTATCACCACTTACATATTGAAAATTTCACTCTTTGGTTTGATGAAAGTGCTGAAGATCCGGCATTTGTGGAGAGGAAACTGCCTAGTGCGAACAGTCCAGCAGCGTGTCGTACCCGGTTTGGAATTCTTGTTTGGGTTTTTGCATCATGTCATTTGCATATGGAAAAGTGTGAGATTCTTTTTTCGAAAAAGATTTTGTGACTCCGCTTGGATTTTTTTTTTCCTTACGGAAGTAATGATGTCGAAAAAAAGGCAGGAGTTTCACAATGGGTATGCCCGATCACGATCGTCTGTTCGCGCAACACTTCTCAGTTTCCTTTTAGTATTACTAGCCAAGTGCGAACGAATAATTGGGAAAAGCTGAGATTTGTTCAAGCCCTGCCCTGGTTTTTGCGTGCGAATTGGTACACTGAAGAAATTTTCTCCGAATAAAAATTAAATTTAACTGCAGTATTTTTTGCTGGGATTCATTTTATCCCTGCTTGGTATTAATGTTATTTTCGTAGAGATAAACGTATTCCCAATAGCAAATATTGCAGTTAACATTAATCCGTATTCGGAGGTACGTTGACAGTGTAGAAAAATGAATCGGATGGTTATTATTCAGGTACTAAAGTAACAATGAAACAGATATATTTGTCAGCTAGTTATATAGATGAATAAAGAGTAATCAGCTATGAAAACATTCTGCTTTAAAAAATGCTGGTTGTCTTAATTCTCGTTGGGGTTCTGGTCTAGTTGGTATACTTCTTGTTTGGGTTTTCGCATCATGTCACTTGCATATGGAAAAGTGTGAGATTTTTTATCGAAATAGATTTGGTGACCCTGCTTGAATTTTTTTTTTGCCATCATTACTTCCGTAAGGAAAAGTTGAGATTCTGTTCAGCTTTTTTACACGAAAATGACGATGGTAGCAAAAATTACACTGTCAGAAGTTTCATAACAGGTTGCGCATAACACTTTCAAGAATAATACCTTTTCACTTAGAAATAAAGTGTTATGACCAATCAAGTTTATACCATTTCGTGCCCAGATCTCCAACAACACCCTCAGTAGGTAAAAATACTACACTGTCAGAAGTTACATAACGACAACAGCAGGATGCGCGGTTTCAACAGGTAACACTTAAAGATGTTATATGTTATGTTTCTTTCGTTCCCGTTAGTATTTTACCAATAGTGTAACGAAATAATGTAACTTAATTGGTCATAACACTTTATTTCTAAGTGAAAAGGTGTTATTCTTGAAAGTGTTATGCGCAATCTGGTATGAAGCTTCTGACAGTGTAGGGCAGGAGTTTCACAGTGAGTATGCCCAAGCACGATCGTCCGTTCGCGCAACACTTCGCAGTTTCCTTTTAGTAGTACTATCCAAGTGCGAACAAATAATAGGGAAGAGCTGAGATTTTTTCAAGTTATGGGGAAAAGTTGATTTTTTCACCTTTTCCCGTATGAAAGTGATGATGGTAGAGAACCTTGGCAGGAATTTCAGCCCTGGGCCGCTATAATCCTGATCATGTGCTTGTCCCCAAGTTGAAAATTTCAGTTTTTTCCTCACTGAAAATTTGAAATGTTTTGCCCTGACCTGATTTTTGCGTGCGAATTGGTACACTTGAGAAACTTTCTCCGAATAAAGATGAAATTTAACTGCAGTAGTTTTTGCTGGGGTTCATCTTATCTCTGCTTGGTATTAATGTTATTTTCGTAGAGATAAATATAATCCCAATAGCAAATATTGCCGTTAACATTAATTCGTATTCGGATGTACGTTTCAAGGTGTAGAAAAATGAACCGGACGGTTATTATTCAGGTACCATCGTAACAATGAAACAAATATATTGTCAGCTAGGATAAAGAGTAATCAACTATGAAAACATTGATCCTCTGATCCAGTTGGTATACGTAGTTTTGGATTAAAATGACGTTAAATTTTGAGGCCATGAACAGGTGACTGACGTGGCCTAGTAGTTCATCTTGAGTCGGCTGTACCATTGTCTCGTCGACGTCATGCCACGGGTGAATCCGACCAATCACGTGATTGATTTGCTTGAATATTTAGTTTCATATGAACAAGTGGAGATTTATTCAATTTCACTGACCGAGATTAATTGGGTTGAAATTCCTGTCTGGATTTGTTCACCATCATTAGTTTTGTAAGGAAAAGTTGTAAGTTTTCAGTTTTTCCATATGGAGTGATGGTGGTGGGAAAAATCTCGGCTCGGCAAAACTCTTATAATGTGCTTACAACCATGTTCAAAAAATTTAACTTTTCCTCTCTGCAAAATTTACCGGAAATTGGAAATATTTTCCGCAAGTTAGCACTTCGTTTCCTTCCGCACTATCGATCCGTCGACATGAAATTAGGGTACAAACGTAACAGTGAAACAGATATGTTTCTCAGCTAGGTATAATAAACGAATAAAGAATCAGTGCTTTTAAAAGTGCTGGTTGTGTTAATTCTCGTTGTCTTTCTGGTTAAGTTGGAATACGTAGTTCTGGGTTGAAATGACCTCGAACGTTAACGTCATGAACAGCTGACTGACGTGGATGGGGTCTCGAAAAGGATCCTAGGTTTAACTTTTAACAAGGACGGGTAGGAACTTCGCCTATAGAATAGCTTATATACACTGTAACTTGACGATCGGTTCTCTGTCTGTTTTTATCTAAATGTTTTCTCCATACAAGCTCTGGTTCTTGATTAAGCCGCGCCATTTTATGGTAAGAGATTTGTTTGGTTTGCTATATAATGATAGGATGATTGTTTGTTAGAGTTCGTTCTTATTTTGTCTACCAGAGAGTAGTCGGGGAATCAAGGTAAGAGGCAGGTCTGATCATACTTGTGACTCCGGGATAAAGTCTGCCGGTAACCGCAAGTCCGAAGTCAATACCGCGAGACCCGATTCCGAAATCATTACCGAGGCCTGGTATGATCAACCTTACCCCTAAGGGGGAAGTCGAAGATGCCGTGGGGAGCGAACTCCAAGGCTGTGCCGATCATGGGCTGTGCTCAAGCTAACAAGAGTAGGGGAGCGAAGAGCTTGTAGAGTAGAACCAAGGGGGTAAGACACGAGGCAAATCGATAGAGGACGATCGATGTAAAAGAGTGTATTCGTGATCACACTTACATGACTGATATGCGGGACGCCAAATATCAAAATAACGGAGTGACAGTACTTACAATAATACTCTAAAATATCACTTTTTTCAGAGCGCTTCTAATGTCTTTTTTTCTAGTCTCGCGTCACAGTGCGAATGCACTTATATAGTCTTTCATCGGGGTCAGGGCTACAGCTTCCGGAGCGCACGTTATCCTCGAGTTCAAGCCTAGGAACTGCTTACGGTGCTAACCTCATCTGGAGATATCTGCTTGCCGATTATGCAGAAACTGTTACCACGTCCGAATCTCTGTGTGTCTCCCGAGGCTGGTGAGGTGGAGGCTGACGCAGCTTCTAGCATCTTGCCAGAGCCGTCAGTGACCTTGAATTCTAAGTCTGAAATGCGTCATTCCAAATGGTTCATTAGTGACATATAGATAGATAAATCTTTTTATTCGCCAAAAACTGATCATGGCTCACGCCAAATTTGTTCGGTATAGTCATGTATATAACACACATAATAGGCCTACGCATATACGGCTACAACGGTCATAAATAACATGATAAATTTAAACTAGCAGCTCAGCTTTTGCTTCGTTATACAACTTTAAAAAAGAAGGGACAAAACTCTTTGCAAACCTCTGGTGGGCACATTTAATCGGCTGCAACTTTTCAACCGTAGTAGCTGCCTTGCGAGAGAGCCTTTTTGACAGCTTTTCAGAAGGGAAAATATTTTTGTGGATCGGGTGATTCCGAGATTTGACACCAAACTCCATGCAGAGTTTCAGCCTTCGTTCATGTAAGGAGGCAATTTCGAATTTACGTAGTAACTCTTCATAGGACCTCTCGGCCACCTTTGACGCTATGATTAGAGCTCTTTTTTGATTCTTCTCAATTCTGGCGGTCTGTTCGACGGTGAGGCCAAAATTCCAAACAAGGGCTCCATATTCTAAATTTGGTCGGATAAATGAAATGTAAATTTGGAACAAGTGTTTAGTGGGGGCCCCATGCCTGGACATGAGCTTAAGAATCTGAAGTCCGGCATTCCCTCGCTTTATCATGCTGGTCGTCTGTGCTTCCCATTTTAAATCTTGAGTTAAAATTATCCCTAGGAGTTTAATTTTTTCTACTCTCAAGGAATCTGAAATTCCAGGTAGAAAAGTAGGGCTGAAAGATTTAAAATAAGAAATTGTGAAATTGTGTCATTCACAGTCATATTAGATTTCAAAGTTTGCATTTTTTCTTTACTCACAATATCTTTAACTTGACTAGAATCCTCACTACAACAAACTTCAACAACTGTAAGATCATCAACATCCATCCAACGATTTTCCAAATCATTAATCATAACTAAAAATAAAATTGGGCCTAAGATGGTACCCTGGGGCACACCACAAAGTACCGCTTCTGGTTCAGAGTAAACATTCCGAAACTTTAAAATCTGGGATCTACCTGTTAAAAAACTTTGAATTATTTTTATTACTCTGGTATTAACGTTAGAGAGAGCATTAAAATTTTGTGGTCAATAAGATCAAAACCTTTTTTAAAATCAATTGCTATCAAATTCAACCATTTACCGGGCTCATCAACATGCTTAAAAATAAAATGGAGAAGACTGGTTAGATAATGTGAAGTTGACGTACATTTTCGGTTTCCATACTGTCGATGATCTAGCAATGGTTCTATTTCTACTTAAAGCCAATCAGCAACAAAACTTTCGTATATTTTACTGAATAATGGAGTTAGCGTGATAGGCCTTATACCATCAAAATCCAACTGAGTATCTTTCTTTGGTATTGGTGTGACGTACCCTGTTTTCCAAACTCGTGGGTATTCTAAACTACTAGAAATACAATTAAATATATTTGCCAATGGTTTCACAATTTTATCGGGAAACGCTTTAATTAGCTGGATAGGGATATCAATAGGTGTAATGCTTGTTCTTTTCCTAAAACTTGATCTTCGCTACCAAGCTTAACATTACTTTCTTCTGTCGAAAATTCTGCAGTTTCATTTCCATCCAGCGGAGGTAGTGATTGGACAATTTTGGCAAGGTGGCAATTTAACTGATTTGCGACGGTTACATCATCAGCATCAAGATTAAAATCAACAACAGAAGGTGTTTTCCCACACATTTGCTTAATTTCTTTGTACTTTTTACTACTATTTGATTCAAATAAATAATGAATTTTTTCATTATAATAATCGGAGGCAGCCTTTCTAGTCATCTATCGAATTTTGTTTCTGAGTTTATTAGCTTGTTCTCTTTTACTATTCCTCAAAAGTTTTATCTTGTAACGGATTAGATCTTTGATTTCTTGCGTGATAAAAGGACGGTCAGTGTTGCAACGTTTAAACGTTTTTTCAGGAAAAAATTCTTCATATTTTTGTCGGAGTTTTTCCTGCAGGATACTTGCTTTTTCATCATTTGAAGTGGCGTTCATTGATTCAGTCCGAGTCTCCGAAGAAATCCAATTACCAAAACCAAGAAGACCTCTGTCTGAAAGAGGTCGATAAGGCACATTTTCGATTACATATTTAATTTTATACGACGGTAGAGGGGACCACTTTAACATGTTATGGTTAACTTCTGCCAAGTAGGGGAAGATCTTGTTTGTTCATCATAATATTCAGAGAAATTTGTGCATATCACATCAAGATTTGTATTGCCCTTTGTTGTTGCAAACTTAACAACTTGTTTTAACCCGTGATTTTTAAGAAGATACTCAATTTTTAAATCGTTCTTGTCCCCGGTCAAATAAATTCCAACATTTGGGTATTTACAAGTTATGAAGTCAGCACATAACTTCTCAGAACTCGTAAGGCTGGGCGAATAGTAAAATACACCTAGAGCTATTCCATTTATCGACCTTGGAAGCTTTTTAGGCTGGACCAGAAACCACATTATTTCACCATGGGTTTCAATATGAGGGATTTGCAAGGGCCGCATCGGTAGCTGCTCTCGAACAAAGCACGCAACTCCGCCTCCCTTTCTCATTCCTCAGTTTAACAAACTGTTCGTAACCTTTAATTTTTTGATGGTCTATATTTTGCTTGTGAACTTCTGTAACCGCAATAACATCAGTGTTCAGACTTTCAGCATTCAAAGAAAGCGGATGAGGAAAATTAAAACGAGACTGGGGGACTTCTTTCTCAACAGTTTTTGTTTTTTCTTTTGGTTGAGCACGTGGCTTTGAAGAACTTCGACAGTCATCGAGGTTTTGTCCTAGCGTCAAATGCGGCGGTTCGATGAGATCTTGTAGAGCTGCAAATTTATGAGCAGACGAAAACGGGTTTGAAA
Source organism: Branchinecta sandiegonensis (assembly GCA_030848855.1). NCBI lineage: Eukaryota > Metazoa > Arthropoda > Branchiopoda > Anostraca > Branchinectidae > Branchinecta > Branchinecta sandiegonensis. The sequence goes on from JAUPMV010000012.1 coordinate 4,901,580, forward strand.
AACATTCTGAAGAAGATTTACTTTTTGTTTCGGATTGCAAAGAGAATGAAACTCTGCATGGGGAAGTTACTCTCAAACCTTTGGTTTTTTCGGAAGGAACTGGGTCATAAGATGGGCTAGAATCTGAAACAGGATGCAATTTATTAGTGAGATGAAAAGGAGAAAAAGTCCCAAAGACAGCTACTGAGCTTACTAAACTGCCGTTTCCATGCAGCTGCTGGATTGGGGAGGGTGTAGCGGGAGTGTTGTTTGTCGGTGTGTATAACGAAGTAAACTGGACGGGTGGTGGTAGCGGGTCTAATATACTCCTCAGATGTAGGAACTGTCGTGGGGGGGGGGGTTGAGCTGCGAGAGGGCAGTCGAAATTCTCGATCTCTGACTTTCTCCCAGAAAAAAAGGGTACGACGATCCAGCGGGAGTTGTTTTGGCTGTTTTACCACTCCGGAAATTTTCAGGAATCTGAATGTGGGCCATGTCACAGCCAAAGCATCTCCCACTAGCAAATAATGGGCACACATAGTTTTATTACAAAAGCAACTAATGCTTTCTCAAGATGGAAATATAATTAGGCGTCAGAGCTGCCACCACGACTCTCACTTGACGGACAAATATAAGGTTTGAAGCCAAGACCAATCATTGCTAACAAAAATAGAAAATTCGAGATTTTCGGGGTTTTTCGTGATCAGCTAGATGATGTGCGATGGATATATAAAATTTGGACATTTCGGTTGCACTGATGTGGTTTCAAGGGTGGTGGATAAGGCTAGGTCTTGAATAGGGTCACTGGGACCTTGTGGATAGCGTGATTTCCTCAGAAGACCGGCGGGCCTGACCTTAATCTCCACACCCAGAACCAATCAACAAAACGACGGGTAGGGATGTCCTAGGTAGCCTAGGTAACCTAGCCTCTTTCTCTCTCGATGAAATAAATGTAGTCTCTCAGTTATATACAAAAAGTCTCCTTTCTCAACAGATGGTAAAGTTGATCACCAATGGCCACCGGACGTGATGATGCTGATAACGGATCAACATCATCAGTATCAAGCAGTGTCACAAAGACGATTAGAGACATACGTCATCTATCAGCAATAACCCAAACTTATACTAAATCATAGAATCCACCACAATAACAACAGGAAAACGATGCGGAACCAACAAATAATAAAACGGCATGTAACTAAAAACCAGAAGATCGATGCCGATTAAACGACATGAAGATAAAGTAAAACAACGAAAGATAAAATGTGCGTGTTCAAAGTGAATATTTACAAATCTGTGATTATTTACGATGTTGAATTCTGCGTATATTAACAATTTAATGCTTGTGTGTGTAATCACCCGCCTGGGAAAGCGCAAAAGCTTTCACCCAGAACAGACTTAACACTTACCACACAAGATTAATTACTATTACTATTAACTAGGTTACATACAGAAGTTTTCTGGTTGAACTAACAATTGAAACTATGTAACTAAGTACTATATCCAACACAGGTCTTGTCTCAGCTTGTGTAAATGGTTGTCAGTGACACTACGGAGCATGCTTATTTACATGTCTACAAACGGAACCGACTCCCGGGAACGTAATAAACCTTGACTGCTGTGAGTCAGAAATTAGCTTTTCATTACCATTGATGAGACAGAAATTGTGTAAAATAATTGAAATGCAGTGAGTAAAGTGGCTTTCTCCACTTTCTTTTGTTTCATTGACTGAACGTTCTAAATCTGTTCAGTGGATCTGCAGATGCATTTCGCAGTCCTGAAATGGGGAGGCAGACTCACCAATAATATGTAAGTGATTTGTTGTAAAGAAGGATTCTCCTCCCCGTAGCACAGTATTTTTCCACATGCTAGAGGGCCCGCGCATCATGAGTAGATCCAGGCATTCCCAGAGAATCACATGTGAAAAGTTTGTTCTTTAATGTCACTGCCAACAGAATCACAGATTCATGAACGATTACTGATCTTCACGGGGTGGTCCCGGTTTCGCTGTGAAAAACGCGGTTAATTTCACTAAAGTATTGTAGCACTGGTCACTTAATGTACTTGCTAGTGCCGCTCTGCATTCAAAATGTACTTGCTAGTGCCATTCTGCGTTAAAAAACTAACGCCGCCTCACTGGCTACTTAATATACTTGCTAGTGCCACTGCACAACAATTTGCGCAATTTGTTCTATGATTTCCCAAACACAGCTGAAAGATCTGCATAATCGTATGGCAATGGCTCGCATATATGTCTGTGTTGAGGTTTAGTTCCAAAACTAACGCCACCTCACTTTTGTCAAACTCACTTATGTCAACTAAACATGAAAATGTTGGTCTAATCATCCTACCCTAACAAATAGAGAACGTACGTTTTTCGCCCCTTAAAAAGGTCGTAGAATGTAAGACGTTTGACAGGGTGTAATAAATGAAGGATCGTTTTAAGTTGATTAAATCCACGTTCTCTGAACGGCCGTTCCTGAATGGAGTCGATTATCGACCAGTTATAACATTCATTTTCTGTATTTCGGACGGAAATCGGAACAGATAGAAAAGCTTTATTGCCCTGCCATCTACTCGCGCACAATTGTAACCATTCTGGCTCGTCAACATCCGGCATAAAAGTCTTAAAACGCTTGAAAGTAGCGCTAGAAGCTTGACGGCGCTTCCATGGTTTATACATTTTTTTTCAAATAATGAAGGTTTGCCAACATGCAAAATAATGAACGCATTGCTCGTGTAAAGTGGAGACGCCATCTGCATTTGAATACTTGATTGATAATGAAGAATAACTTTTTAGGTTTCATTTTTATTAGTCTGTAAGATAGGCTACACATATCGAACAAAGATAAAAGTGAATTTCACAACGATAATAAAAAGACAGTGGATACTTCAAAATGCCGAGCAAATAGTAATATTTAGACAAGTCTTTGAAAGCAAAAACTATACAATGGAAACAGATAAAACAGACAACAAAAATAAAATTTCACTAATAGCAGCCAATCCAGTAGTTCTTTATTCAAACCAGGCTTTGCGAAAGTAACAACTATGCGATATAAACAGATGCGACGAAAACTATGCGGAAGATAAAAAATATACTAAATACAGTGTATTACGCAAAACAACCATGGATCAGATAATCTTACAAAGTAGCTGTTCTTCGAAACTGTCTTGGCTTCCTTTCTTCATTTGACACGATCCATTAAACTAATTATACTATTAATCAATCAGTCAATTTTATTTTAACAATAATAGCACTAGGCTAACCCTGTTGTAAATTGGAAAAACAAACACTCATGTGCAACACAAAATAAACAAACAGTAAGTACGAGACGAAAATAAAATCAAGTACAGCTAAAATGTTCAGTGAAATACGAAATGATCGATTTTTTAATATCTCTAAAGATTTCCTCGGGGGAAGAAGTTTGGGTTTCGGGTCGTTCTTGCTACGCGTGTTAGGGCCAAGAGAGGGTGCTACGCTGCATCGTCAAGGAGAACCGTAGAAGAGCCGTAACGTACATGAAATTAGACACGGCATGCTTCTTTCGCTAGAGTTTTATGTGTTGATGAAGATTCAGTTGTGGTACCAGAGAGGCTCTTGTACAGAGGTGATTGACATGACTGAGACAGATATTCCTCCCATAAAATTTATCTCAGCTTAGTTCCTTTCTGGACGCTAGGTGCGCCATCATAAAGAAAACAGTGACACGTTACTTCTTGGTGTACGTTTTTCCAGTTTTTTTTTCAACTTCTCTTAGGCCTACCCATGTTTGAAACTTTTAAGATGCCTCTTCCTCTATTTTTGTTTTACCCAACTTTGTTCTGGGATCGACTAAAAACCGGAAGGGAACGGAACGACACGCTGCAGGAGAAACGCGTACTAGAAACGCGAACGCGTACTGAAAACAGGAACAACGTACTAAAATCGGGAACAGTGCACCAGGAGGAACACTACTAAGGGGGAACGCAGTACCGTCCTACCTCTTTTTAGTAGTTTGCTTGGGGATCGACTAAAAACGGAAGGGAACGGAACTTGTCCGTGTTTTATAAAGCGCCCTTTTTTTAGTACTTGCTGCAGGAGGAACAAGTACTAAAAACGGGAATGCAGAACACCTGTTGTTGGCAGGAGGAACACAACTGGGAACCCTGTTTCCTACTTCGGCTTCTCCTGCAGCTCCTGCAGCCTGTAACATTATCGAAAGCCCCCTTTAAATCGAGGAAAGCCACGTATAACCACCCTTTTCCTTTTAATATATTTACGTATCATAACATTCAAAATAAATATCTGGTCTAACGTACGATATCCCTGGTCTAACGTACTATATCTTCCTTATATATAGGGATAATTATTGACGTTCTCCATTGATCCGGCCAAGTAGCTGTATTAATTATAAAACAAAATACAACCGCCAACACTTGCACTATCGCATCTTAACCCCATCGCCCAACAATCGCCGGTATTCCATCATTTCCGGGGGCCGATCTACCCCTCATTTTCCGTAATGCATCCCAAACTTATATGTTTTTAACCTGGCTTAATAGACTGTATTATGCTTCCATTAATGGGTAGCAAACCTAGTTTCGCATCTCTTCTTTAAAATTTGTAGAAAAAGTTTCTTCTTTCTCTTTCTAATCCTTTTTCTCAAAAAATTCAGGCCACAAATCAGCCTCTGGTGCGGTTTTTCTCACAGATCGGCTAACATTTTTCCAAAAATTCCCACTGTCCTTACATATAAATGCCCTAATAATAATTTCTCTCGATTCTCCCTCTTTCGATCTTTTCTTCTCTTTCAATAAACCTTTGTATTCCTTTCTAACACTCCTATACAATTCAACATTAGATATCTCATCTGTTGCTTCTTCCACCTGAGACTCCATAACCAGATTCATACAATGATCAAGCCGTAATTCCCCTTCAGATAACTTAAGTTGCAATCTCGATGAGAAATTTGTAGCATGCGTAGTAGTATGGTAGTAGTACGGAAACGTTGCATGTAATACTAAGTAATAGCAAAGAATACTATCATTTAATGTGCCTCAGACTGGTCCAATCTTATATAGTAGTATCCAGTAGCATCCTATCTTGCCATAGTAACATCCAGTCTTGCTAATAGTACCAGGTAGTAGTATGCAGTAACACGGTAGCCTTGAAGTAGAAGCATGTAGTAGCATCGTTAGTACTGCATGCAACTTTTTCGTAGTACTATTTTGAGATAAATTTTTCATCGGGATCCTAGATCGATATCACACTCAAACTATAACGGTATCGTTATCCCACCTCCTTTCTTCTTAAAACTCGTAGCGTCCTCCAAACGCTGTTTACTTGAATGACTACTCCCTAAACTACTATAACTACTGCCTAGATTTACTACCAATACAATTGGGACGTGATCTGACCCAGCCACCCCCAAAACGTGGAAGTCAACACGCGACGGCCATAAAGACACCCCTACTAAACAAAAGTCAATTAAACTAGGCGATCCCCCCCACAAAACAAGTAAAAGTACAATTCAGCTTGACCTCTCCTAACCTCCCATTTTCATTACCGCAAATTTCCAGCAGGTTTAATCCCCATCTATTGTTTTTAACGTGTCTGGTCCTTACTATTCCTCTTCCCCACCTCCAGCTCCTCATGACTTCTTGAAGATTCCCTTCGGTTCATCTTCTCCATATCAGCTTCCGCTACCGTTTCCGTATGGTTACTGGTATACGCGTTAAATCACCTGCAAAAATAATAATTTCGTGGTTAGCCAACTTACGAGCAAGTACACTTTTTCTGTATCTAAAATTTTCCAAACATCTTCTTTACCATACGAACTTCCCATAGGACGAATATATACGCATCCCAACTTCAGCCAGACAATGATTTCTATCGCGACACGCAATGGCATAAATAACCTTCATGTGAAATACACTCATCTTGCCACGTTTCTGCTAGGCCTATGATATCCCATTCTCCCAATTCGCATTTATCTTCCAGTTTAGTACATATGAACCCTTGCACATTCCAAAAACACACGCGCTGTATTCCCTCTTAAGAGGCTGTTACGCAAATCTCTAGAGCTCAGCTTAACACGGACAGGGCCTACAGCGTTTAACGATTTAAGTCGGAATACATCTTTCATGTCTGCACTTCCCATCATCAATCCTGGAATCACACTGTTCAAGCAGTTTAACATAGCCTTGCCGAAGACTGGGCCCTCTAACCCGAGGGTTAAAATTGTAAAGAAAAATGTTTGAGCAATTTCTTTCGGCTTCCAATCTACTTAACCCATCGCGGGTATAATCTTGTTATTACTTGAGGATTTTACATTCTTCTTTCACTTGCTTAGTGGTGATTTCAACTCTATCAATATTCGCCTGGAGGCCCACCGAAAATTTTGAAAAATCTCTTCGCAATTCTTCCACTTGTGCTGGAACTGACTCCAGGCCTGCAAATTTTGCATTCACAATCCGCAGCTCGTCTAGCACTTTTTCAGACATCCGATCCATTCTAATAATAAAATGGGTTGACTTATCTTTAGGAGCGCAGGCCCACATAGTCAGTGGCAATCACCTCATTGGAATATTTATTCAAACGATGTTTACAACGGATACGTCAGCTACGATTCTTTATCAGCGATATTTCGGCCCTTTTTGGTAAGGGTCCTCGTCAGGCTGTCAATCTTCTGGGTCAACGTCGGGGAAGGAAACAAACCTGTAATAAATAACTGAAGCTTCTACAGTTTTGGGAGGGGGAAGCCGGAAATACTTGCTTCCGTAGGTTGCAAACAAATGCTCCGATTCAAGTGAAACTTGATGGGTGGTAAGAACTGATGACCTAGATATTCAAACCATGTGTCTGAATCCCATGCGGCCATGTTTGGGGGAGTTGGCGGGGGGGGGGGAAACTTTATGAGCACAAAAACCAAAGGATGAGCCGAATGGGATGCAAGTTGGACAGTACCAAGTTCATGAGGCATAGGTTTTTCATTTGGCGTAAGAACTGGATCCGACCAAGGTAGGAGGAGGATAAGCGGGAACGGGAATTAGGAGATGTTGTCCGAGTCGAGTTAGCTTGATGGGCGGGAAGAGGAGATGTTAGAGACTCGAAGTTTATGTGTCTGAGTCGTATTCGGCCACAGTGGGGATAGTTGGAGGGAGGGTCCCGGAAATGCTGTGGCTCGCACAAGGATTAAAGAGTGGAGTGATTTGATTTGAATGAAACTTGGAAAGTAGAGAGATCGTATGCCTTAGATGACATATTATAGGGACCGGACCCGACATATTATAGGAACCGGACCCGATCCGAGCAAGATTGGGAGGGGTAACGGAAATTCGGAATTTCCAGAAATATGATCAGATTGACTTTCTTGACTTTCACACCACCTACCATAAGAAGTGCCATATGAGCTCGTACTTGTTGTGTCCTAGCACATCTGAACGTACCCGTGATCACCAAATTTTGGTACCCGCCTCAAACTTCCCCAGAATGCCCGGATTCCATCTGGTCCTGTAATCGAATGTCTACAGTATGTGATTGTTTCTCCCATCAAATTTCATCCCCAGCCCCGATTTTCCCAGTATTACCCCCCCCCCCCCCCCTCCAAATTCCCCACATTGAGAAAGATCTTGTCCAGAAATGAAATACTGACGTCTCAGACAGCTGGTGTTTCCATTTATCAAGTGTCATTCAGCCATTCGATACCCGCTCGAAAGTTACGCATGCCTAAATACTACACCCCCACCCCACCCACAGTGATCGTATCCAGAAGTGAGTATCTTTAATTCAGTTTGGTGTGATGTGCCAAGTTTCATCGTCCTAATCGTCCTTGCGCACCTGGAAGTACCGACGACTCGCGATCACGGGATACCTCAAGTTATTGACAAAATTTACATTTTATGCGAACCGCTCAAGTCTGCTTCTATGGACCAACCTTAGAATAAATGTCTGATCATCAAGGTAGATCTACTAAGTACTAACTTCCTCTTGTCATTAATGAATACGGCAGATTTGTGTTAAATAACATCGAGTGCACTTGAAAAGCATTACATTAGACAACTGTTACTCTTCAGTAGCCTATTCTTGACACTTCATTATTTCTTCCACACACTCATATAATGTATAAAATGCTTCCAAGTCAGCTTGGGCTCCAGGAATATTTATTTCTTCTAGGCCAATGACGATGCTCCAGTCATATCTTTGCTCCTTATGACAATGCAGAGCCCCTCCTTCAACCCAAATACTCAGCAGAATTTACAGAAAAGGACAGATGTAGCAGTTCCAGCAGGTCCTGCTGGGGGCCCTTCAAAGTTTATGGGGAATTTGCCTCCTATGCTTGGCAAAAAGGCATCCATTACTGGGGCCAGCAAGTTGGACCAGGCCCTTCGGCCACGCCTGCACGGCCAGTGAATTTTGTTGATACACAAGGAGTGCCAAGTGGCCATGCTGTCCCAGTCCTACCTGCTGGACCAGTGTCAGAAGTTCTTGGGAAAACGCAGCCGGTACTGGACGTCAGCCAGTGGCACCGGGCCCTTTGCGGACAGCTGTAGGTCCAGTTATCAGCTAAACCTATTACCAGCTCAGTGCCTCCTGCAACTAGAAAGGCAGAAGGAATGCTGGATTTGGCGTTGTCGAGGCTGAACAAGCTGGACGAGAAACGGAAAGAGAGAGATGCGGAATCTGACACCTCTTCGTTTGGCTAATCAGTCGCAAAGGACATTGATAAGTTCCCCATTTTGCTTCAGTTAAAGATAAAAAAAAAAAATCCAGGATCTGCTGTACCAAGAAATGCAGCAGTACATGTCAAATTCGTCAGCACGAATAGAGTAATTTTATTCCTGTGATGCCATATTTTTCTGATGGTCCTTCTGATTAGCTATGTGGTCCTGAATTTAGATGTTGAAGTTTTAGAAAGCGATCGTCAGTTTCATATTGTTAGGACTTTCGATGGCATATGTCATTAGAGATTGGAACCTGTACTTAAGTAAATGATTCAGCCAAATGCCATTGAAAACCTTCCTCTCACGAATCTGACCGGCCATGGATGTCGGGGGCATAGGGAGGGGGATTCTGGATGATAATGACTCCGACAGTTTGTCAAATCGAAGGGGAACTTGGTGTGTAGTTTGAGCAAATATTAGAGATGTAAAATTCATGTATCGAGACTGTATACGGCTACGCTTTGATAGGCGGTGGGGGGTGTACCAAGGTCGTGTGCTCTGTATATGCTGTTTTGGTGTGCGGGACTTATGCCAGAGTTCGAATTCCTTCCAGGATTTTCTGCATCATCAGCACTTCCATACCTAAAAGTTGAGATTTTTGCACTTTACGAGGTCCCGAAAAGTTACATAAATGAGCTTTAACGGTTAGGTCGGAGAAGAGTTCTTCCTGTGCCATTTCTCATCTTCTTTGTAAGAATATTCAAGTCAGCCAAAAAGGGCAAAAATAAAAGCTGGACCAAAGTTTAGCTGACTATTCTATTTAACTTCCTTTAGCATCTAGCTTTTTGCAGCTAAAAATAGGAAAAGGTTTCCTGGAACTGCAGAGGCGTTCCTAGCCAAAATGTTTTTTTGGGGGGGAGGGGGGGGCAAGGAATTTACCGACTGGCTGGTAATTTTTCCTACTTTTTTTGCAGAAAAATCGACTGTTTTAATGGAAAAAAATCAACTGTTTTCGCGAAAAATTGTGGCGCTTCGCGCCGACTCGGCCATTTCGACTGACCGGCCTCCCCCCCCCCCCCGGTCGTGACGCCCCTGCCTGGAAGTATCCTTAGCTTTGTCCGTAAAAAACGACTTTTGAGCTCGAAAGTCCTCTTTACCTAAGCACACATAAAAACAAGAACAGACAGTTAAAAAAGCTTTTAACTGGTGCAGAAAACTACAATTGTAGTTCATACGAACTATAAAATTAACATTACAATAGGCTCCAAAGTGTCCCTTGGCGACAGCCTCTGCCTGCCATGGCACTGCACCTTCATGGTTGAAATATTCTTTAAATATTTCCCTGACGTGAAGGGCCGTGCCGTTACTATTGTTGCTGGATACTCTCTGGACTGATGGTAGGGGGTCAATTTCACTTCTCCACTGTCCTGGCAATACAACACCATCTACTTCCCTGTCCACAAAGGTCTGATTTATGTATCTTCCCCCATTTTTTCATTGTCCATTATCAAATAGGGTCGCAAGGGAAAGGCTTCATCACCAATAAACACATAATTCGCCACTGATCCAGAGTTTGGTAATGCAGCAGCAGGTGGTATGGGCAGTCTGCCTTCTGTCAGGGCACTTCCGAACTGGGATCTTCTGGACATAGTGCTATCGTTTTCTTTTCCCTTCGATCCAATATCGAAATACGTAAACTTGTACCTGGCGTCGCACGCCGCTAGTAAGACGCTAAAAAAAACTCGTGGAAACAAAAAAACTCTGATCCTGAGTTTAATGGAGCCTGTATTTTGTGTTTGCCATCTACAGCTCCCAGGCAGTTTGGGAATTGCCAAATATTATCAAAATCTTCTGCAATCTTCTTCATCTCCTGCCCACGCGGTGGATTCAAGTAAATCGGCTGCAACACCCTTCGCATCGCATCACATGTTTCCTTGATGATGGAGCAAACAGTAGACTTTTCTAAGCGGAAGCTCAGGGACACTGAATTCCTACTGTGTCCACTGGCAAGATACCTCAAGAAAAAGAATTTTAGAGCGAAGCATTTTAGTTTGACGCTTGTAGACAGGCACTAGTTGCGTTTTGGCAGATAACATGGTATCTGATACCACGGTCTAAAGTCGTTTTTGCAGTTATCGTGGTATCTGATATTCAGATTCCACGGTCCGACCGTGGTAACTGATCGAAGTATCTGAAAAAGAATGAAGAGCCAAAAGCCATTCATTTACAACGTGATTGGAGATATCAGTGTCACCTCCTGCCATGTCCCGGTATTCGTCGCAGAGCTATGGGCTCCCTGCCCTAGTTGCAATTGCGGGGGTGCATATACAGCAAAAGCGGATGACTGGGCAGTACCATCTACATTTCTTCCCCTCTCTCTCTCTCTCCTTCTCCCTTAATGATGTTTCGTGAAAAAAGCGGATAAAAATGGAAACCTCCAAAGTTCTCTACAAATCGCCCGTCATCCCCTGCTTCTTCTTCCTGCAAGAACCAAAACTTGGAAGGTAGAAAAGTCATTTGCCCTAGGTGATCCGAGGCGATGCTGGAAATGCTCAGACTTGAGTGAAACTAGGTATCGCATTTCTAGGTCCGAACCGCATTTTGGATTGCGGGGTTATTTTTGTCATCTACATTTTGTACCACCTACTCGTATCAAGTGCCATATGAGCTCGTAGCTCTCGTTTATAAATAGTTATACATGATTAGATAGAGTAAAAAAAGCTCCACTATACGGTACGTCTGCGAATAAGATCCGGCGGAAGCTTAAAATGCAGGACCTGAACGGGCACAGGCATGTGCCCCTGAGGATGCTTTAAGGTCAAGTTCGTAGAGGCTTTGTAGCCCTACATTTAGGTGTGGGGGGGGAGGGGGTTCAAGTTAAGGGTCAATGAAAATACTTTTAAACAGCTAATGTGATCTCGGTTTTGGGGAAGAAAATGCTGAACGTGATGGTGAAACCATTTTCTCGCCAGACTCGGGCAAAAACCGGAAAGTTGGTTAAAAGTAAAAGTTTCATATGAAGTTGATTAAATGTTCGATTTAGAGGTAAGAAGACATGCTGAAAACTTGTGTGAAAAGCATTTTCTACCTGGACAACTAGTTCGCCCGGAATCCAGCCAAAAATCGGAAAATTTGTTAATAGCAAAAGTTTTATAAGTTACAGTTTTATTTGAAGTTCGTTAGATGTTCTTTAAAGAGGTAAAGGATATACGCTGAATTCGATTCTGAATTTCCTTTTTTGCTGGACAATTAGATCGCTCGGAGCAAAAAAAAAAAACTTTACCAGACAGTATATCTGCGAATAAAATCCGACGGAAGTTCGAAAGACAGGACCTGAACACGAATTCGTTGCGAGGCGACTTTCATGTGGACTTTGGGGGGGGGGGGGGGGGAATATATTACCACATATTCCAAGGAAGACACGACTTGGACACGCATTCGTTCCGCAATGATTTTTATCGCGGAACAGAAGCCTGCCCCAAAATTAGTCGCTAGAGAGAAAGCCCAGAAAGCGAACGCCAAGCTTGTATGCCACAATCTGTAGGTCTAGGCTTTGTATGTATAAGAGTATGTAGTGGTCTGTATTTAATATTTCTGTGTTAATAGTATAGGGCCAGGCAGTGTGTTAAACAGCAACAGACAAACGCAGAGCCAAATAGTTTCCGAAATCAAGGCCAAATCAGTGCAAGGTCGTAAATCAATATGCCGAGGGCGAAAACCAAAGAGAACCGAGCGACCACAGAACAGAAGCGTGTCCGAAGACGGAGGTCAGGTCCATGCGAGGCCAATAATAAAACAGCCAGAACAGTTGTACAAAAGGAGGTCCGAGAAATAGATACGTGCAAGGTCAAGAGAAACCCAGAAAAAGCAAGCTATTTTGATCCAGACATCAAAATAGCAAACACAGAAGAAATAAAACTTTGTATGCTTTGTCGGTCGACTCGTCGGCACATCGGGTCCTTTTTATACGCTAAGTTTAGTCACACGACCTCATAGGCCAAGCGCTGCACAGTGAATGACCAAGATCCGACGAAGACCACGCTCACGCAAGCGTGCCCAAAGCTCTTAATCCTCCTTAGAACCTAAGGCTAATGATACGTCCCCAGCGTAGGGTCCGCATATGCGGTTGAATAAGATGCTTGTTCCCTACATATTTATGAAGCACAATCTGGCTCTTCTGTTGGATTTCTCTGATCATTTTTTTTTTTGGCTTGCACGAAAAGATATTCCGTGTGCTGTCTAAAACGAGAATGTATGTTCAGAATTTTCCAATTTACGAAATCGGCGTCGGATACTCGTATTTTCGATGGTTTGCATAGGCTAATCTCACAGTCTTTGTCATAGAAAGACCTTGAGCTCTGTTTTGTGATCCTAGTGCTACGCATACTTTGTCGATCAAGTCTCTTGCATCAGGGATTAACAATGTATCGAAATTTCCTTCTATATCCGTCGAGTCTTGGACTTCTTCCCACGAAGATCCAGCAATTTCAGGCTCGTCTCGAACTTCCTCGATATTTTCGACGATATCAGTAATGTCAAATGTCTCAAAATATTTGGTTTGTGTCCTCTGTTGGAGTATGAACTGGTAATTCTAAAACTTTACTAGATAAGGCTGACCCTGAAGAACTAGAACAAGACGTTTCTTGCCGGGTTACCTCTTGGTCATGGCCCTATCGGGTGCATCTGATACCGAGATATTCCGTTCTTTTTAGAGATTACTAGTTGAACCAGGGACCCATAAATTTCCTGTAATGACTCGCCATTCAGGGGGCTTGTCAATAAGAGTTTTCTGATGCGCTCTTGACCGAGCGTCAGTTAGTTCGAGAAACACTCACGGGGATAAAATACCCGACTTTCCAGATAGACAAAATTTTTCACAGCTGTTGTGCTGAACTAGGAATATTTCTCTGCAATGGAAGAGTATCCTGGATCTTTTGTCCTAGCTTAGGTACCTGGTGGTATGCTGAATAGTCCCAGCAAATTTTGTCTATCTGAGCAAGAACGCCGATTCGACCCAAGCGGAATTTTTCGAAACTAGGTGAGGCTCGGGCAACATAGCAACATAGAAGCATAGGAAATGACAAGCCCCCTGAATGGCGAGTCATTAAGGAAATTTATGGGTCCCTGGTTGAACATAAATAACTTAGAGCTTGTAAAAGTTTTTGTGGTCTAACATTTCCATGCCGATAATCGTGTTTAAGCTAAATTTCGTTTTAGTGAAACGAAAATTGTTTGGCAGTCAGCAGTTGTCCTTGGAAGAGCTGAGGTGGTACCTGTAAGGCTTGCAGGAACGTTTGCAATATTTCCTCTCAATCCCTGTTGTCTCCCACGGGGAAGGGATCTAATTTGCATAATTGGAATATTCAGAGCGATTAGTCTTTCTTCAATTGAATTTAGAGTAGATATGAGCGGGGCAATGACATGAACGGTCATTCCGTTCAGAACTGATAGAGGAGGGATTTTACTCTTTCTTAAATACTTCGCGCACGTGAAGCAGACCCATGTGTTCTCGTTTATTTCTCCGAACATAGTGAGATCTAGACAAGTTTCTACGTGACAGTGTGATAGTTTTCGTAGAATAGGTAAGAGCTTTGTTGTGTTTACACGAAAGCAGGTTGCTCCACATGAACTGCAGACAAAAGTTGGGCCAGAGTCTTTGACTTCCAGAAATGTTTCAGTTGGGTCATCCTTTTGCAAAGTATTCTTGGTTCATTTCATTTGTCTGTCTACAAGCTTTTCATTTCGGTGGAATTCTTCATCACAACGCTTAGCTGACTTTCGAATTCTGTCTGTCTGTCTTTCTTGTTGTTTCAGCTATACATTTTGACGCCTCCTCGTTGTTAGAGTGGTATTAGCTTGCCTTTCATTACATTGAAGTAACCGATCTTCCTGCTTACTTATCTTTTCAACTTTGTCAGCGTCCCTTTTACTTTTTCTGAATTCTGGGTCTTGTCGTTTTCGTCCCTTTTCTATTCTATCTGCTTGTCTTTCCTTTTCTCTGAATTATTGATCCTTACGTTTTTTCTCTTTTTCAGCTTTGTCTGTTCGCCTTTTCTTTTCTCTCAACTCCGTGTCTGGTCGTTTCCGTTCTTTGTCTATTCTATCAGCTAGTCTTTCCTTTTCTCGGAATTGTAGATCCTGACGTTTTTTCTCTTTTTCAGCTTTGTCTGTTTGCCTTTTTTTATCTCAACTCCGTGTCTTGTCGTTTCCGTTTTTTGACTACTCTATCAGCTAGTCTTTCCTTTTTTTTCTCTTTGTTCAAACGATCTTGAAGTTTTTCTCTTACGGTCTCATCTAGTCTGTTTAGCTGTTTTCGCATGTTTTCGGAACGTGCCCTATTGGTTTGGGTCTCGGACGTATTCTTTTTTAATAGTAGGTCGATGCTTTAACATCTGATCATCATAAAGAATCCATTTGTGCTTGTACACCGTCGGATTACACATAATGGCCCGCATAAGCTGATCCAGCGATATGAGATACAAACCCAATTATTGTGTAAGCAGAACTACCGATTTGGGCTGAGCGTTCATTGATCTTGTAAAGACGAGTATCAGTTTTTACTACTAAGTTGTTTTGTCTATCAAAAGAGTCACGATTCAACGACACGATTAAGTAATCGTTGTCGTTTTCAATTACTTCCGTTTTCCGAAGCGATCCTTGTGCATTACAACAAGAACAAATGCTTTCGAGCAAGTGTTCTTGCTTGAAATGTTCATTGATGCACTCACTCAAAGTTGTAGTTCGCTTATGAGGAAAGTTAAGAAACAAAACGCCAGAATGGATGATCTTATCGGACCTGACCAAGCTACATGCCGAGCAGCTTATCTTAGTTTCAATATTGAAGTCGAACAAACTTTTCATAACAGACGTTTGGTGATTAGAGAAATCAAGAATTCGCTGGCGTCTTGTTGGCGTTCTTCTCCAAAGACTTTTCTTTGAATATTTTCGTCAACCCGGAGTCGCAACTGCTTAGCAGTAACTCTGATATCAGACTCTTTACCTCGATTCAAAGATGTGTAACACATGTTTCTTAGCTGAAGTTCTAGAGTATCCGAAATGTTTATATCCATTAAACTGTCTCGGAATGTCTCTAAAGTAATCAAAAGGTCGAAAACCGATTTTGCGTAGCAGGAAACAGAGTCGACATTCTCCAAATTTCTTCAAGGTAGCGCTAAGCTAAAGGCGTTAGTAGTACCTTCAGTACTGCTCGCTTCTAACTCTTTTCCCCTCGGCATAATTCGTGAATATTCTTTTGCAATTTCTACAAACTTCGACTTCGTTTGAATGCGTAATCGAGATCGTTCGAGATGAGATAATATTCGAGTTATAATTCGTATTCGAGATCGTTCGAGCTCGTTTTCGAGATCATAAAGTGGTGCTGGTGCTGCTGCACCTTCGCCTGCACCTCCACCCAGTTGGCACTGGCAACTCGGTACTGGTACTCGGCACTGGCAAGAGAATATCAATAAATCCTTTGACCTAAAAAAGAAATGATATATAACAAGGCATATAAGAGATATAATAATAATAATATTGTATTTAAAGCCTTAGGGCCATTTACATGTTATATTATTATCGCACATCGATGCTCGAGATATTCATCAACTACCAAAGTAATAGCCGTTGCGGAAGAATAAACTGAAACAAGGCAAAAGGTTTCGATGGGATCCCAAAAATTAAATATCTGATCCAGACAATACTTGTAGATAGGCCTATCCGGGAAATTTAATTCTTTTACTTTTACCTATTAACATTCGGACTATTAAAATTTAGAAAAAGATTAGAGCCAATGGATAGTCACCTCAGAAAACCAAGTTCAGTTATGGATTGAGCATGTGTGTTTACCCCTACGCGCAGGGGCGTCACAAGTGCATTTTCGTCTATCTCTAAATCTCTAAAAACAAGATCAAGGTTTCGATGGGATCCCAAAAATTCAACATTTAATCCAGACAATTAGGTCTTGTCTTCGCCAGGCTATCAGAGAAACCCAAGTTCAGCTATACCTATAGAAGCCGTATTTATTTTGACGATACTGACCAAAACTTCCTGCTTTACTTCTGGTTTCGGCCGAATTCCGAGTGAACTACTTGTTCAGCTAATAGAAAATTCAGAAACAAATTCAACGTATCTCATATCCCTATAAAGAACATCTGATCAACTTCAAATAAAACTTTAACGTATACGACAAATTCCGGTTACAACCGGAGTCCGGACGGATTATTATGTCCGGGTAAAAAACGATTGTCATATACAGACTCAGCGTCTCTTCTTACCCTTTGATCTGTCATCTAATCAACTGCAAAACTTCAAATGAAACTTTGACTTTTAAGAGAGTTTAAAGCTTCAGCCGGATTCCGGGCGAAGTATATGTACTACAAATACAACTTTTGCTTTTAAAAAAATTTACGGTTTGGCCGGATTCCGGGTGAACTACTTGTCCGGCGAGAAAATTGTTTTCACTATCGTCTTCAGCATGTCTTCTTGCCCCATAATCGACTATCACATTACCTGTTTAAAAATATTTTCTTTGCCCCTTAGTCTGAACCCCCTCCCCCACCCCTCAGTGTTGGGCTACAGAGCCCGTCTACGAACTCGACTTTACTCTAGACCCAAAGAACCCTCACACCAAGTTTCATCAAAATATCTCTTTCCTTTTGAGAGTTAGCGTGCTCACAGACAGACGGACTGACGGACAACTTTGCGATGTCATAGGTATCCCTCCACTTACGTTTTGGGATCCCAAAAATTAACGAATCCTAGAAACTGAGAATTGGAGCTTCAAATTATGGAACAGAAAGGATTGGGTAGGAAGAGTACAGTAAAGGGCAACATGGAAGACGATCAGCCAACTATTAGGCGACGTTTTAGCGAAGCCCACTTGGAGAATATTGCCCGGCACGACTGCAGTAACAGTTTCTATCTATAATAGCCAAGAAAACATTAAATCGACCGCCACAGTCAAAAACTTTAGTAGCCCTATTTTTTCTGTTTTCATAAAAATTTAACTACATCCCTAACAAATTCCATTATTTACCGTGAATTAAATACCTAGACAGAAGTCCCAGAAACCGGATGGAGCGACGTTTCAGAAGCAGCAGCTACTGTAGTATAGTAAATACTACCCACAGTTAATAAAGTGAGCGCCGCAGGCGAAATTTTTTTAAAGTTAGCTTTTCCCTGGCAAATTTAACTATTTCCATCCAGATTCCAGCATTTAATGTTTCAGAATCCCCCCAAAAAACAGCCAAATGACGCGCCCTTCCAGAAAATAGAGAATATTACGAAAAGTGCCGCACGTGAATTTTCGAAACATTTATGATTAGATCTTCATTTTGGGTCCAAAATAAAAATAAGGACTATCGAGAAATCATAGATCCGCCCCTAGTCCTAGATCCGCCACCAGTGCTTCACTTTCATTGAGTTGTCTTGACAACCACACACACTCTAATGACCCAGATAAAAAAAAAAAATGACTTTCATCAGTCACCGTAATGCAGTGCTTCAAAATTTACTATGTACTAATACGCTTCCTTTCCAGTACAACTTGAAAGTAACAATGCATTATTAGACACTATAAACATTGAATCTGAATCTTGGAAAAGGGTAACAAGTATGTTACAAACAGAACAAAGGTTTCAATGGGATCCTATGGTGATTATATTGGACTTTTTGATCAAGACAACAAGGTCTAGTAGATGTTCTGTCTTCAGATCCCGTGAACTTGTTGTTCTTTTTCGCACAGTCAGCCAGATTGGGGTCAGATTACGACCGGAATTCCTATACTAAACGAAAATCGGAACTATTTTGATCCCACCTTTATCGAAAGAAAGAATAACTCATGTGAATATAGCAAACTCTCTTGTCCTCAGTAGGACTTCAAAATTAACTAGAAATTTATCAAATTTCCGGGATGCAGAACCCCGGACGAATTCCGTACCGTACCCTATAATTTGACTCGGATTTGACCTGATTTCAACTTAATACCTATCGTCTATCGATTGCTGTCATTGGTCCCAAACTCTACTTTTGGGCAATGTGGGGCCAGCTCTCCATTAGTGGCGAGAGTGGGAGTGGTAAAGCTCTAAGTACCTACCCAACCATAAGCTCTAAAGACACAAGGAACTATATCGTCCTATATCTAGCTGTAGTCAAGGAGGGGCATTAGTCACTCTCATTGGGCCCAGTGGCCACTGAACAAAGTGGATATGGGGAATAAACCAAAGTGCAACTTGATACTTGTCATGCTTCACGAGTCATGAACTCCAGTAAAAACGGTGAAAACCGAAAAGGGAAAAGCAAAAACCGGCTAAACGGCCGCAAGAGTGGATTGTTCGTAAATGCAACAAACCATATTTTGTCAACCTTTAATTTTAGTCCCCCTCACACATCTCTTAATAAAGGGCTACAGGGCCGATTTATGAACTTGATCTCTACTTTGAGCCAATGGATCTTCACGCCGATTTTGATAAAAATATATCAACCTCTTCGCGAGCTGTCGTGCAAACAGACGGTCAAACTTTAGGGTATGAACATAGGTATAATAAGTGAAACTGACGTTCTAGGCTTCCTAAAAAATCGTCTGAAAGCAGTGAATAGTCGAATATTCAAAACTTTCGTATTTACCTTATTCGAGGTCGACTTCGTTCGAGTGCGTGTTCGAGATCGTTCGTTTGTGTTCGTCCTTTTGCAGATGTGGTTCAAGTGCACCTGCATTCAGCAGAAATGACAGGAATCGGTGCTGGCACGGGCCTAGCAAGTTCAACGGAAAAGCGCGAGTCGTTCCTACAAGAGAAAATCGGTAAATCGTTTGACCTAAAAGAAATTATACAAATATTGTCCCTGTATGCTCGAGCATCAACTGCAAAGGTAATAAATGTGGCCGAAAAAAAATCGGAGATTCCTTACAAGACCCGCGGACATTCTGAACGTTCCAACTAGACCCAGATGAAACAAGACCAAAGGTTTATAGGATCCCAAAATAATGTTTGATCCAGACAATCCGGTCTGATTGCCACACTTCGCCACACTTCTTGAATATTTTTACTATTGTCGGAATTTCGTAACTACTTGTCCGGTGAAAAATAAAGCTCAAAAACCAATTCAGCGTATCTCCTTATCCCTATATCCAACATCTAATCAACTTCATGTAAAATTTAACTTGTAACAAATTTTTCGGTTTCAGCCGGATTCCGGGCGAAGTATATGTCCGGTTAAAAAATGGATTCGCGTCTCTTCTTACCCCTAAATCGAACATCGAATCTTTTGCTTTTAACAAATTTTCCGGTATTGGCTGGATTCCGGGCGAACTACTTGTCCATCGAGAAAATGGTTTACATATTCAGGTTTAGCATGTCATCTGAATCGAAGATATAATCACTTGAAATAAAACTTTTATTTTTAACAAAGTTTCCGATTTTGGCCGGATTCCAGGCGAACTACTTGTCCGGCGGGAAAATGGTTGCATGTGCGTGTTCAGAATGTCTTCTTACCCCTTAATCCACTATCTCATTAGCTATTTAAAAAAATTTGTTTCCCTTTTATTTGAACCCCCACCCCTAAATGTAGGGCTACATAGTCCATCTACGAACTCGACCTTTCCCTTGACCCAAAGAATCTTTTCATCTATATATCTCACTCCCTTCGAGAGTTAGCTTGCTTACAGACAGACAAACAGACAGAAATACGGACAAGTTTTGCGATATCTGAGGTGATCCACTTACGTTTTGGGACCCCAAAAACGAAGCAAAAGGCGAAAGGCGGAGGTTTCAGGAGCTTATTATTCCATAAAAGAGCAAGGGAAAATATAAAAGGCAGAATAAGGATGAGGGGTCCTTGAAGCCTTTTCCCAGGCCGGTTGACTTTTACCGAAACTTGGTAAAATTTAGATAACCGGTTCTACGTTTCACTAGCGCGACCACTGGTCCGAGGGTAATAATGCGCATGCAAAATGACGAATTGTGGCAAGTGTAATGATTAGTGAGATGTCGTTACCTGGTTTATAATGAAACAAATGAAATGTGGGTCTACGAGCTTAAGAATTAATGAATGCAATTAAGGACGTACGTTACATTGGTATTTTAGGTACGACGGGTCCTTTAAACTGTAACCAAAACGGGCAAAAATCCGACAGACTGGTTAGGCTACACGTCACTTATTCACTTAAACTGGCTTGGAAACCCCCAAAAATGCGTTACTTCGTTCGCCTGCTATCCACAAAGAACTGGTTTCTTCGAATGAACTTTTTCTTTCGAGTTTGGAGTACGTCCATGTGCTTGTACCTCTATGCTTAAAATATTTAGCGATTGAAAAGGTAAGCCAATGCCGAAATATAAGCTAAAAACAATCCTTGCAAGACATATCTTTACATCATTTTCATACTTTCGTTATCCATGACTTTCCTGATCTTACCAACCACGGAAATCCAGATTCCTGTAGAAATTCAAATTCTCCGCGTCTAGGCGAGATTTGGGTTGTCGTGCAAGCAGCGCACATTCTGAAAGTTATTATTAGAGCTCTGACCTCTTACTTTTAGCAAATTTTCTGGTTTAGGTGATTCCTGATTCCGGGCGAAATATTTTTCCAACGAGAAAATATTTTCACAAACGGATTCACCGTGTATCTTCACCTCTGTATCGAACCCAGATCAACTTAAGACAAAACTTTTACTTTATCAAATTTCGTGGCTTTCACACGATGTCAGGCGAACTACCGTATATTTCGGAAAAACCCTCCAACATAGAGCCCCGATACGATGGGTTCTGTCAATTACGTATCTAGTGTTAGTACTTATTCTTCCCACCAAATTCCATCCCAATCCCTCAAATCTAAGCGTTTCACGAGATTTCCTGTGCCCCCCTTCACCCCCCCCCCCCCCCACATGTATGGGATTCGACCAGGATTAGACATGGAGCACCTGAGACGATAGCTCTTTCCACTTGCCAAGTTTCAGTCAATTCTGTGAAATCTGCTGATATCTAGCCTAAAATCAGTCAACTCTTAAGAAAAGGACCCACCCCAACCCCGACCATAGGGTACAAAATCTGTTTTTGGGTTTGGGCCCCCCCCCCGGGAAAAAATCAACGATTTTAGTTCCAAACCACCCACCCGACCATCCCCTGACTAAATAAAAAAAATGTCAAATTGTCTGGATTGATGATCTGGATAAGTTTATGTACAATATCATGCCGATATTTCGATAATTGCGACGTTCTGAGCAAATAACAACAACAAACAAGCTTCCTCATCTCCTGTAAGAGAGTGCTACCGGAGGGATATCCAACCTCAAGATGACCTCGGACTTGTCCTGAAAACCTTGCAAGTAAATTTCTGTGGAGTCCAAAACAGGTCTTGGGTCACACAGGGTTTCCTTCTTGACAGTTAGGATCTATTTAGGACTGGAATGAAATTTCCTTCCATGCTTTTTTGCCAAGTTCGAGGTTGTGTAAATTCGAGGTTGGATACCCTTCCTGTAGGAACTGAATCCAGCACACCAACTAAATTGTCTGGATGGAACTTTTTGGGAACAACAAGCATAACTCTCAGACACATTATTGATGGAACATTACCGGTTCAGTGGACTGTGAGGAGAGTTGAAGGGGGTTTCCCGGTAATTCCGGTACTTGCGAGTTAGGGTGCTTTCAGATGGGCTAGGATGGTGATACTAGGCGGCGACCAGATTAGCTTGGAAATAGTCATCTCCCCGATGAAAATCTGGGGGGGAGTAGAAGGAAAGGAAATTAAAAATCTTGTGTCATGCGCAACTTTCGAGCGGGTGATCGGATCCGAGTAAAACTTGATAACTGACAAGAGGACATGTCACAGGTGTTCTATATGATGATAAAGACCGAATGCGACAACTGTCGGGGGGGGGGGGGTAGCTAGCGGGACCGGAAATATCGTAATACGCTTAGAGTGGAGGGATCGGAGTGAACTAGTTTGAATAACAAACCTTTGCTCTAGATACAGCATATCGGACTAGATCCGGTTACTGTGGGGGAGTTAGAGTGGATCCCGGAATTCCGGTGATCGCGAGTTAAGGTACTTTCAGTTGTGCTACGGCGATTAAACTTGACAGACACATTACGGACCAGACAAGACTGACTTTGAAACTGCCACTTCCCGGTTCCGACCATTCTGGGGGCATTTGAAGGATGAAGGTTTCAGGAGCTTATTATTCCATAAAAGAGCAAGGGAAAATATAAAAGGCAGAATAAGGATGAGGGGTCCTTGAAGCCTTTTCCCAGGCCGGTTGACTTTTACCGAAACTTGGTAAAATTTAGATAACCGGTTCTACGTTTCACTAGCGCGACCACTGGTCCGAGGGTAATAATGCGCATGCAAAATGACGAATTGTGGCAAGTGTAATGATTAGTGAGATGTCGTTACCTGGTTTATAATGAAACAAATGAAATGTGGGTCTACGAGCTTAAGAATTAATGAATGCAATTAAGGACGTACGTTACATTGGTATTTTAGGTACGACGGGTCCTTTAAACTGTAACCAAAACGGGCAAAAATCCGACAGACTGGTTAGGCTACACGTCACTTATTCACTTAAACTGGCTTGGAAACCCCCAAAAATGCGTTACTTCGTTCGCCTGCTATCCACAAAGAACTGGTTTCTTCGAATGAACTTTTTCTTTCGAGTTTGGAGTACGTCCATGTGCTTGTACCTCTATGCTTAAAATATTTAGCGATTGAAAAGGTAAGCCAATGCCGAAATATAAGCTAACAAGAGCTGTAAGCTCATATGGCACTTGCATGTGTCAAGATGATTTGATTGATCAAGAGTAAGTTTCGACTTTGCGGTTGAGATGTGCGCTATAAGGGAGCTGGAACTTCATTTGTAAGCAAAACCCTTGAGGCAAAACTGCTAATGGGCTGATGGGCATCACGAAAATGCATATATTGCTGAAAAGTATTTTTTTTACTTTGCGGTCAAGATTGGTACTTTAAGGAATAATCGGATTTGGGAAGTAGCAATTTCTAAGCAAATGTTGTTGAGTCTCCAATATTCCAGCGAAGTTTCATCGTCCTAGCACATCTGGAAGTACCTTAACGCGCGATCACCGGAATCCCAGACCCCCCTCCCCCTCCTCAAACTCCACCCACAATAACCGGAGCCAATCCTGTTCTGTAAATGATTAATCCAGAGCATCTGTTTGTCATTCCCACGAAGTTCGATCCAGATCACACCAGTCTAAGCGGGTCAAGTATTTTCCGCCCTCCCCCCGATAATTGCCGGATTCGGTCCGGAAATGAAAAAGGTCACAAGAGAAAAATGTCCTCTGTTTAATTATTAAATTTCACTCGAATCCGATCATCCGTTCCAAAGTTACGCATGACTCAATATTCCGGATTCCCCTCCCTCAACTCCCCCCCCCAAGATTTTCATATCGAGGATTTTTTTTTTATTCCAAGTCAGTTTGACCGGGTCCCTGATATGCCTTCCAAGTTTCGTCGTGAAAATCCCCCAAAAACGGAATTCCGGGATACCCCTCCCCCCCCCCCCCTAAAGTGTCCGGATCCAGTCAAATTATGTAAAAGATTTATATGGACCAGATGTTTGTTCTTCCCAGCAAGTTTCACTCCGATACCATCATTCTAACCGTTTCTCCAGATTTCCGGTCCACCCCCCCCCCCCCCACCCCACCCAGCTCCCCCACGGTGCACGTAGCCAATCCGATTCAGCAAATGACTTACCTAGAGCATCTGTTTGTTCTTCCCACAAAGTTCCATCCCGATCCCTCCATTCTAAACGGGGCACGTATTTCTCCCCCCCCCCCCCCAATAGTTGCCGGATCCGGTCCGGATATGAAAAAAATCATCGGAGAAATGTCCTCTGTTGAATTCTTAAATTTCACTCGAATCCGATCAACCATTCTAAAATTACGCATGACTGAAAATTTCGGATTCCCCTCCCTCCACTCCCCCCACCATTATCTGATCGACAAAATTTTTATTTTGAAGTCAGTTTGATTGGGTCCCTGATATGCCTGCCAAGTTTCATCGTGAAAGTCCCCAAAACCACCATCACCGGAATTTCGGGACCCCCCCCCCCCCCATAAGTGTCCGGATCAAGTACAATGGCCTAAAGGACTTATCTAGAGCAGATGCTTGTTCTTCCCAGCAAGTTTCACTCCGATCCCTCCATTCTAACCGTTTCTTGAAATTTCCGGTCTCCCACCCCCAACTCCCCCCTGGCTACCGAATCCGGTCAAGACTTTAAACGGGACATTACAGATATATATTCTGTTCAGTTATGAAGTTTCATTACAATCCGATCATCCGTTCGAAAGTTACACACTTCTCAATTTCCCGGATTCCCCTGCGGATTCCCCTCCCTCCACTCCCCCACCATTATCTGATCAACAATATTTTTATTTTGAAGTCAGTTTGATTGGGTCCCTGATATGCCTGCCAAGTTTCATCGTGAAAATCCAAAAAACCACCATCACCGGAATTCCGGCACCCCCCCCCCCATAAGTGTCCGGATCCAGTACAATGGTCTAAAGGACTTATCTAGAGCAGATGCTTGTTCTTCCCAGCAAGTTTCACTCCGATCCCTCCATTCTAACCGTTTCTTGAAATTTTCGGTCTCCCCCCCCCCCAACTCCCCCCTGGCTACCGAATCCGGTCAAGACTTTAAACGGGACATTACAGATATATATTCTCTTCAGTTATGAAGTTTCATTACAATCCGATCATCCGTTCGAAAGTTACACACTTCTCAGTTTCCCGGATTCCCCTGCCCTCCACCCCCCCCCCCCAAAATGGTCGGATCAGAAAACTGATTATTCCTAATTTTGTTTGGTCGGGTCTCTGATATGCCTGCCAAGTTTCATGGTCCTAGCACAACTGGAAGTACCCTAACTCGAAAAAGTGTGTCAAAATGCCCTAAATTTTCAAGTTTCCAGCGCCCCGCACTCCCCCCCCTATGGTCGGATAGGGAAACTGATTATTTCCAGGTTAGTTTGGTCGGGTCCGTGATATTCCTGCCAAGTTTCATTGTCCTAGCTCATCTGGAAGTACCCTCACTCGAAAAAGTGTGACAAAATGCCCTAAATTTTCAAGTTTCCAGCGCCCCAACTCCCCCGCATATGGTCGGATCGGGAAACTTATTATTTCCAGGTTACTTTGGTCAGGTCCCTGATATTCCTGCCAAGTTTCATTGTCCTAGCTCATCTGGAAGTACCCTAACTCGAAAAAGTGTGACAAAATGCCCTAAATTTTCAAGTTTCGAGCGCCCCCACTCCCCCGCATATGGTCGGATCGGGAAACTGATTATTTCCAGGTTCGTTTGGTCGGGTCCCTGATATTCCTGCCAAGTTTCATTGTCCTAGCTCATCTAGAAGTACCCTAACTCAGAAAAAAGTGACAAAATGCCCTAAATTTGCAAGTTTCCAGCGCCCCGCACTCCCCCCCATATGGTCGGATCGGGAAACTGATTATTTCCAGGTTAGTTTGGTCGGGTCCCTGATATGCCTGCCAAGTTTCATTGTCCTAGCACATCTGGAAGTACCCTAACTCGGATATGTGGGACAAAAAAACTCGGACCGACCGACAGACCGACAGACCGACAGACCGACAGACGGAATTGTGATCGGTATATGGCACTTGAGCCAGAGGCTGCAAGTGCCATAAAAACAATCCTTGCAAGACATATCTTTACATCATTTTCATACTTTCGTTATCCATGACTTTCCTGATCTTACCAACCACGGAAATCCAGATTCCTGTAGAAATTCAAATTCTCCGCGTCTAGGCGAGATTTGGGTTGTCGTGCAAGCAGCGCACATTCTGAAAGTTATTATTAGAGCTCTGACCTCTTACTTTTAGCAAATTTTCTGGTTTAGGTGATTCCTGATTCCGGGCGAAATATTTTTCTAACGAGAAAATATTTTCACAAACGGATTCACCGTGTATCTTCACCTCTGTATCGAACCCAGATCAACTTAAGACAAAACTTTTACTTTATCAAATTTCGTGGCTTTCACACGATGTCAGGCGAACTACCGTATATTTCGGAAAAACCCTCCAACATAGAGCCCCGATACGATGGGTTCTGTCAATTACGTATCTAGTGTTAGTACTTATTCTTCCCACCAAATTCCATCCCAATCCCTCAAATCTAAGCGTTTCACGAGATTTCCTGTGCCCCCCTTCACCCCCCCCCACATGTATGGGATTCGACCAGGATTAGACATGGAGCACCTGAGACGATAGCTCTTTCCACTTGCCAAGTTTCAGTCAATTCTGTGAAATCTGCTGATATCTAGCCTAAAATCAGTCAACTCTTAAGAAAAGGACCCACCCCAACCCCGACCATAGGGTACAAAATCTGTTTTTGGGTTTGGGCCCCCCCCCGGGAAAAAATCAACGATTTTAGTTCCAAACCACCCACCCGACCATCCCCTGACTAAATAAAAAAAATGTCAAATTGTCTGGATTGATGATCTGGATAAGTTTATGTACAATATCATGCCGATATTTCGATAATTGCGACGTTCTGAGCAAATAACAACAACAAACAAGCTTCCTCATCTCCTGTAAGAGAGTGCTACCGGAGGGATATCCAACCTCAAGATGACCTCGGACTTGTCCTGAAAACCTTGCAAGTAAATTTCTGTGGAGTCCAAAACAGGTCTTGGGTCACACAGGGTTTCCTTCTTGACAGTTAGGATCTATTTAGGACTGGAATGAAATTTCCTTCCATGCTTTTTTGCCAAGTTCGAGGTTGTGTAAATTCGAGGTTGGATACCCTTCCTGTAGGAACTGAATCCAGCACACCAACTAAATTGTCTGGATGGAACTTTTTGGGAACAACAAGCATAACTCTCAGACACATTATTGATGGAACATTACCGGTTCAGTGGACTGTGAGGAGAGTTGAAGGGGGTTTCCCGGTAATTCCGGTACTTGCGAGTTAGGGTGCTTTCAGATGGGCTAGGATGGTGATACTAGGCGGCGACCAGATTAGCTTGGAAATAGTCATCTCCCCGATGAAAATCTGGGGGGGAGTAGAAGGAAAGGAAATTAAAAATCTTGTGTCATGCGCAACTTTCGAGCGGGTGATCGGATCCGAGTAAAACTTGATAACTGACAAGAGGACATGTCACAGGTGTTCTATATGATGATAAAGACCGAATGCGACAACTGTCGGGGGGGGGGGTAGCTAGCGGGACCGGAAATATCGTAATACGCTTAGAGTGGAGGGATCGGAGTGAACTAGTTTGAATAACAAACCTTTGCTCTAGATACAGCATATCGGACTAGATCCGGTTACTGTGGGGGAGTTAGAGTGGATCCCGGAATTCCGGTGATCGCGAGTTAAGGTACTTTCAGTTGTGCTACGGCGATTAAACTTGACAGACACATTACGGACCAGACAAGACTGACTTTGAAACTGCCACTTCCCGGTTCCGACCATTCTGGGGGCATTTGAAGGATGAACAAGAGCTGTAAGCTCATATGGCACTTGCATGTGTCAAGATGATTTGATTGATCAAGAGTAAGTTTCGACTTTGCGGTTGAGATGCGCGCTATAAGGGAGCTGGAACTTCATTTGTAAGCAAAACCCTTGAGGCAAAACTGCTAATGGGCTGATGGGCATCACGAAAATGCATATATTGCTTAAAAGTATTTTTTTTACTTTGCGGTCAAGATTGGTACTTTAAGGAATAATCGGATTTGGGAAGTAGCAATTTCTAAGCAAATGTTGTTGAGTCTCCAATATTCCAGCGAAGTTTCATCGTCCTAGCACATCAGGAAGTACCTTAACGCGCGATCACCGGAATCCCAGACCCCCCTCCCCCTCCTCCAACTCCACCCACAATAACCGGAGCCAATCCTGTTCTGTAAATGATTAATCCAGAGCATCTGTTTGTCATTCTCACGAAGTTCGATCCAGATCACACCATTATAAGCGGGTCAAGTATTTTCCGCCCTCCCCCCGATAATTGCCGGATTCGGTCCGGAAATGAAAAATGTCACAAGAGAAAAATGTCCTCTGTTTAATTATTAAATTTCACTCGAATCCGATCACCCGTCCAAAGTTACGCATGACTCAATATTCCGGATTCCCCTCCCTCAACTCCCCCCCCCAAGATTATCATATCGAGGATTTTTTTTTTATTCTAAGTCAGTTTGACCGGGTCCCTGATATGCCTTCCAAGTTTCGTCGTGAAAATCCCCCAAAAACGGAATTCCGGGAGACCCCTCCCCCCCCCCCCCCTCAAGTGTCCGGATCCAGTCAAATTATGTAAAAGATTTATATGGACCAGATGTTTGTTCTTCCCAGCAAGTTTCACTCCGATACCATCATTCTAACCGTTTCTCGAGATTTCCGGTCCACCCCCCCCCCCCCACCCCACCCAGCTCCCCCGCGGTGCACGTAGCCAATCCGATTCAGCAAATGACTTACCTAGAGCATCTGTTTGTTCTTCCCACAAAGTTCCATCCCGATCCCTCCATTCTAAACGGGGCACGTATTTCCCCCCCCCCCCAATAGTTGCCGGATCCGGTCCGGATATGAAAAAAATCATCGGAGAAATGTCCTCTGTTGAATTCTTAAATTTCACTCGAATCCGATCAACCATTCCAAAATTACGCATGACTGAAAATTTCGGATTCCCCTCCCTCCACTCCCCCCACCATTATCTGATCGACAAAATTTTTATTTTGAAGTCAGTTTGATTGGGTCCCTGATATGCCTGCCAAGTTTCATCGTGAAAATCCCCAAAACCACCATCACCGGAATTCCGGGACCCCCCCCCCCCCCCCATAAGTGTCCGGATCAAGTACAATGGCCTAAAGGACTTATCTAGAGCAGATGCTTGTTCTTCCCAGCAAGTTTCACTCCGATCCCTCCATTCTAACCGTTTCTTGAAATTTCCGGTCTCCCCCCACCAACTCCCCCCTGGCTACCGAATCCGGTCAAGACTTTAAACGGGACATTACAGATATATATTCTGTTCAGTTATGAAGTTTCATTACAATCCGATCATCCGTTCGAAAGTTACACACTTCTCAATTTCCCGGATTCCCCTGCGGATTCCCCTCCCTCAACTCCCCCACCATTATCTGATCGACAATATTTTTATTTTGAAGTCAGTTTGATTGGGTCCCTGATATGCCTGCCAAGTTTCATCGTGAAAATCCAAAAAACCACCATCACCGGAATTCCGGCCCCCCCCCCCCCATAAGTGTCCGGATCCAGTACAATGGTCTAAAGGACTTATCTAGAGCAGATGCTTGTTCTTCCCAGCAAGTTTCACTCCGATCCCTCCATTCTAACCGTTTCTTGAAATTTCCGGTCTCCCCCCCCCAACTCCCCCCTGGCTACCGAATCCGGTAAAGACTTTAAACGGGACATTACAGATATATATTCTCTTCAGTTATGAAGTTTCATTACAATCCGATCATCCGTTCGAAAGTTCCACACTTCTCAGTTTCCCGGATTCCCCTGCCCTCCACCCCCCCCCCCCAAAATGGTCGGATCAGAAAACTGATTATTCCTAATTTTGTTTGGTCGGGTCTCTGATATGCCTGCCAAGTTTCATGGTCCTAGCACAACTGGAAGTACCCTAACTCGAAAAAGTGTGACAAAATGCCCTAAATTTTCAAGTTTCCAGCGCCCCGCACTCCCCCCCATATGGTCGGATCGGGAAACTGATAATTTCCAGGTTAGTTTGGTCGGGTCCGTGATATTCCTGCCAAGTTTCATTGTCCTAGCTCATCTGGAAGTACCCTCACTCGAAAAAGTGTGACAAAATGCCCTAAATTTTCAAGTTTCCAGCGCCCCAGCTCCCCCGCATATGGTCGGATCGGGAAACTTATTATTTCCAGGTTACTTTGGTCAGGTCCCTGATATTCCTGCCAAGTTTCATTGTCCTAGCTCATCTGGAAGTACCCTAACTCGAAAAAGTGTGACAAAATGCCCTAAATTTTCAAGTTTCGAGCGCCCCCACTCCCCCGCATATGGTCGGATCGGGAAACTGATTATTTCCAGGTTCGTTTGGTCGGGTCCCTGATATTCCTGCCAAGTTTCATTGTCCTAGCTCATCTAGAAGTACCCTAACTCAGAAAAAAAGTGACAAAATGCCCTAAATTTGCAAGTTTCCAGCGCCCCGCACTCCCCCCCATATGGTCGGATCGGGAAACTGATTATTTCCAGGTTAGTTTGGTCGGGTCCCTGATATGCCTGCCAAGTTTCATTGTCCTAGCACATCTGGAAGTACCCTAACTCGGATATGTGGGACAAAAAAACTCGGACCGACCGACAGACCGACAGACCGACAGACGGAATTGTGATCGGTATATGGCACTTGAGCCAGAGGCTGTAAGTGCCATAAAAAGCTGGAAACTTTCGAGATGCATAACTTTTGAACGGGTGATCATAACTGAATTCAACTTGATAATTAGCAAGAGCTGTGTTCGTTGCACTCCGGGCTCTCTCTGGTGTTTTGTCACCGGTATTCGGCTCTTCCTTGTAACGCTTATTTTGCTCACCGGTGGGTAGTCACCGGTGAGTGCAAAAACGGCCTAAATTCTGGGCTTTGCGCGAAACTCCGTCAGTTGTGGAAAAGTTGCTAACTTCTCGGTAAAGCCAGGCTCCCGAGCAGGTTCTGGTTAGTCCGCCCCGGTGAGATAAACGCCGGCTGGTGAGTAAGTAAGTAAGCAATTTATTTGTAACCCGCCATTTCGAAAAAGTGGTGTAAATGAAAGAAAAGAAATAAACACAGAAAAGACACTAATTTTCAATCTTCGGCCAGGAAGCAGTGGACAAGTAGTCACCGGTGTATGCAAAAACGCCTTAAAAGAATAACCGAACACCACCGGTCGGACCCATGACAAAGAACGCAGCTAAGAGTGCATGCCCCCGATATTCAGTTTAACGCCGAACGGAATCCGGCAACTATGTGGGATCGAGCACCAGAAATCCCACGACATGCTTAGCCTATTATGGAGTGCTCGGGACCGGACTTTGCGGGAAGGAAAAACCTAACTTCTAGACAATCATTTATAGCACTGGATCGGATGGATGAGTTGGGAGGGGAGGAAGGCCCGTTAATTTTGTGGCATTTAAAACTCTGGTGCGACTCACAGAACTTGAAGACCCCTTAAAGTGCGCATGTTAACATCAATGTGCTTAAAATAGTTTTTACTAAACGGTTTAGATTAAAAATGAATCCTGACCACCTTAAAGTGTCGATCTGGTCCCACACCTACATGGAAAGTTGCATGGAATGTTGTGGGAAAAACCATAGTCATACACTGTTCTAGAAGCTTTCCAGTAGATCAGGGTCACAAAGGCTTAAAAGAATTGACGTGATACAAACTGAACAAACGGATCAGACAACAATTGATGAGTTGGAAGGTGGTCACCGGAAATCGTGGACCGCTTAGAGTTAGGTATCGGGATGAGACATAGCAAGACGAACAACCACAAGCCATATACATCATTTTTAGAACCGGGGCGGATCCGGGCACTGTTGGGAGAGCTGGAGGAATCCCGGAAATCTTAGGACATGCTTAATTCTGGAGCTTGACAAATGACACGAGCACACGTCTTGGATATTCCGTTTAAGGCTGAACTGCACTTTCAGAAGTTTCATAACAGTTAATAAGAGGATGCGCGGCTTCAACAGATATTGCGTGAAAAATAACACTTCGGATGTTATCTATTGTGTTTGAAAACGTTATGCATGAAATGTTATGCAGAACAAGCTTTGTTAGGAAGAGCCAAAAAAGCATCTACTGACTTTATTCCTTATCGTCATGATGTTGGAAAACTCAGCAGATACTTCTTGGCGGTTTCTCGGTTCTTCCTGATGTAACACTGTGGAAGTGACTATTTCCATCTTAATCTTCTGGGGTCCCTGATATACCTGCCAAGTTTCATCGTCCTAGCTTATGTGGAAGTGCCCGAACTAGCAAAACCTGGACAGACCGACTGACG
The DNA here is from genome assembly GCA_030848855.1 of Branchinecta sandiegonensis. Taxonomy (NCBI): domain Eukaryota; kingdom Metazoa; phylum Arthropoda; class Branchiopoda; order Anostraca; family Branchinectidae; genus Branchinecta; species Branchinecta sandiegonensis. Next base: position 4,934,161 of record JAUPMV010000012.1, read on the forward strand.
GACAGAAACTGCGATCGCTATATGGCACTTTGCCGAAGGGCAAGTGCCATACAAACGGAAAAAACTTTCGCCGTTCGGATTTTTTTTTTACCGGTTCTTCTTGCCCTCAACAACAGATACTGGTAATTTCTGCTCACCTTGTCAACTTTATTCTTCTTGGTGCCTGTTTCTGCCTCCAGGACCACGTCTCCCTCGCCCTGCTCCAGCCCTGTAACAACCTGCACAATAACTTGAGCCATTTTCGGGGGCATCGGAGTCTCGCCGAACACTGCTTCCAGAGCCGCCACATCCATTGTAGTTTTCGACACAAAAAGTCAACTAACCCTTTTCTCTCCGTATCGCATATCTTGACTGGTTCCACTTCTTTCCAGTCTTTAGTGTCTTCGTATTTGCTACCTTTCACCAAGAATAAATAAGGGAAGAATAGAGAAGACTTGAATCATGCGACGCTTTTTTTTGCCGACTCTGTTTACCGGGGGTGGAGCCTACCCGGTGCCTGTCGCGACCGCAGAGTAATTATTGACGCTGGTTCTTCTGATCGCCCTTCTTCGCACCAAGACATTGCGCCGAATTCAAATTAAACAGAAAGAGGTTGACCTTGGTATTGAGACATGAGTATTGAAGTGAAGTTTCAGCATCTTCCAAGCCCCAAGGGTATCACAGGTAATGACGTTGCAGATGAACTAGCCAATATAGCTGCGGCTGGGAATCGACCGCCATCAACTAGCCACCTTCGCAAGTTCATGATGAGGGATACCCTAAGATCGAGAGCTCCAGCACAAACCAAGAAGACTATACCCTCACCATTCAAAGAAAGACAGAACACCGTACCGTACTACAGACTCAGGACTGAGTCAATACTTCTCAACAAAAAGCTGTTAGAATGGAAACTGAGCCCATTCCCACAATCTAGAACCTGCGGAGTGGAGGAAGAAACCCTGCAACACATGCTGTTCCAGTGCAGAAGTACTAGCCCGATAACGTCGCAACTCAATATCCTGTGCAACGAGCTCAAAATCCCCAGATCCATCAACTCAATCACCTCAACGATTTTCCTGAAGAAGACCGAGCATCAGATCTACAGAGCCCTAGTCAGTGTCATCCTGAAAAAGAAAATCTACCAGTAGCGGCGATTACAGTGGTAATTTCCCCTACCCAAAGAAAGGCAGAAATGGACCGACGCAACGTTGGACCCAGTGGCTCTACATTTTTTGATTGGACATTTTGCCCTTCTCCCTCCAACAAATCGCAGCTACCACTAGTTTGAAAGACGAGATGAGGGGCTAAAGTACAGTGAGATGATAGAAGTTGTGCAATCCGACATTCAAGGATGACGGCAAATAAAGGCAGAAAAGGACCGACAGCATCTTGTACTGAACAGAATAGTGCAAGTTTAAAGAAGGAAGGGACGTATTTCCAAATGTTTGTACCCTAGGCTTAGAACGTCAGTTAGAATATCCTTCTCTAGAGAAGTGAGAATAAAGATTTATTGTTTTTTGTCATACACAAACACTCAGTTAATATCTATGGCAGATTCTTAGTGATGAAAAAAAAACTGTCAACAGCATAGATAATGAAAAATTTTGCCAACTACCCGAGATAACGATATAAATTTTGACCAAGAATAATTTGTTGTTATCTCAAACGTAGACATGATATCCTACAATTATCAATTTCAATAATCAATTATTAATTCAAAATTGGAAATACTTCAAACCAACTGTTTTTGCAACTCTCCGAGAAAGTGGTATGAACTAAATTTTGTGTAGAGAGTACAACTTTAAAACAAAACACAAAAACTCTTTGAGTACATTTCGCCAGCTCTGCCCAAAATTGGAAAAACATAATAATGAAAACAAAGACGATGAAAAAACAAACTGTTGATAGCGTAGAAAATGACAAATTAAGCCAGATGTAAATTGCAACTATCCGAGATAATGATATACATTTTGACCAAGAATAACAGGTGGTTATCACAAATGGAGACGTTTTGAAAGATCTTATAATCAGCAATTAATAAGTTAAAATTAGGAAATACTTTATAGCCAACTGTTTTTCGCAACTACACGAGAGGAACTAAATTTTGTGTAGAGAGTACCGTACAACTTAAAAACAAAACATGTTAACTCATTGAGTACATTTTGCAAGCTAAATACCTTAAATTGTCCAAGTTTAATTGTTTAATACCTTTTGTAGAAGCGATTCATTAGAGTCCTAAGAAGACCAAAATATAATTACTAATGTTCACACCGATCCTGTTGAATGTGGACTAAATGCATGCGTGTTACACCTATGCCTTAATGTTCAAGTTGCTTAATTGCTCCCTGAGTCATCTAATGCCATATTCCCTTTTGCTTCATCGCCTGTGTGAAGGGTCGTGATAACATGAGCTTCTTATTGCAAATCTGACCCGAGACTGGAAAGAGGCAACACGCGAAGCTCCACCCAGCCTCCACCCCTGGTAAATAAGATATAAAAAAAAAAAGATCCAGCATGCTGACATCGCGGTTATGCGAGTTCCAATTCTTCCCTTTTTATTCTTGCTTTCACCCCCATAATCACGTTTTGTAACTTCATATTTTCTCTACCGACAAAAAAACTCTTTACGCAAAGCCAAGCACTGCGACCGTTGTGGCTGAGCGTTCGCTATGAACTGAGTTCCGCCCGTGCCTCCGAGGGCGAGAATAGTCACGGTAAAGTCACTTGAGTAGTATTCCATCTACATAGTATCAGGTTGCATCCGGTCTCCAGACCTCAAACGGCAAATCTAGGTCCATGGCATGTGTGCCTTTCGAGTTTCTCACTCTCTTCTTTTGGTCCCTATGCACATCAGGAAATTTCCGGAACCTACCTCAACCACCACCGTGTCCACATGCGATTCGAACACGTAAATCATATCAAGAATAAATAAGGGAAGAATTGAGAACTCACATAACCCCGATGTCAGCATCCTAGATCTCTTTTCGTCCGATCTTATTTACCGGGGGTGGAGCCTGGGTGGAGCTTCGCGTGTTGCCTCTTGCAGTATTAAATGTTACCTCCAGAGTAAAAGTGATGAAGCAGTCAGAAAAGGCGGGAAGTTCGAACAGTGCAGATTCTGAGGATTATTTAAATGGAAACTCCTTTTCAATCTCGGGTCAGATTTGCAATATGAAGCTTATGTTGTCACCACCCTTCACAAAGACGGTGAAGCCCAAGGGAATGCGGCATTTGATGACTCAGAGGAAGAATTAAGCAACTTGAACCCTGAAGCATAGACCTAACACGCATGCACTTAGTTCAGATTCAATAGGACTGGTGTGAACATTAGTAATTTTATTTTGGTCTTCTCAGGACTGTAAAGAATCGCTTCTAGAAAAGGTATTAAGCTTGGACAATATTTAGCTGTCGAAATGTACTCAATGAGTTACTATGTTTTGTTTTTAAGTTGTACTCTACACGATATTTAGTTCATATCATTTTCTCGTGTAGTTGCGAAAAACAGTATAAAGTCCTAATTTTAAATTAATGATTGCTGAGTGTACGATATTTTTCAAGACGTATCAGTTTGTGATAACAACTTATTATTCTTGGTCAAAAAGGTATATCATTATCTCGGATAGTTGCACTTTACATCGGCCCAAATTTGTCATTGTCTATGCCTTTTCGTAATCGTTTTTTTTTTTCATTATCATGTTTTTACATCATTCAAGTTGGAATTTGGGCATAGCTGGCGAACTGTACTCAAAGAGTTGTTATGTTTTGTTTTTAAGTTGTACTCCGTACACAAAATTCAGTTCATAACATTTCTCGGTTAGTTGTGAAAAACAGTTGGCTTGAAGTATTTCCTAATTTTAAATTTTAATTGATTACTGAAAATGATAATTGCACGGTACCATTCAAAACGTCTACATTTGAAATAACCATTTATTAGTTTTGGTCAAAATGTATATCAATATCTCGGGTAGTTGGCTAAATGTTTCACTATCCATCCTATTGACAGTCTTTTTTTTCATCACTAAGAATCTGCCATAGAGATTGCATGAATGTTTGGAAGCGTGTCCCTTCCTTCTTTAAACTTATATTGTTCAGTCCAAATCGGTCCTTTTCTGCCTTTATTTTCGTCATCCTTGAATGTAGGATTGCACGACTTCTATCATCTCACTGTACTTTAGCCCCTTGTCTCGTCTTTTAAACTAGTGGTAGCAGCGATTTGTTGGAGGGAGAAGTGCAAAATGTCTTCCTCTTTCTGTTTAATTTGAATTCGGCGCGGTTCCTTGACGCGAAGCGCGGCGATCAGAAGAATAGCGCCAATATTTACTCTGTGGTCTGGACAGGCGCCGAATAGGCTCCACCCCCGGTACTTGAGGATCGGACAGAAAACAACGTCCCATGATTCAAGTCTTCTCAATTCTTCCCTTATTTATTCTTGATCATATCTAGGGAATTTTCTTCTATCACCCACCGGGTCACTTGAATTGAAGCCCTTCTGGATTTTGGACCCGTTACCTTTGCACAATCCAAGCTTCATCCCAATCCCTCCATCCATCTGGTTCCTACACATGTTACCGAGCCTCTCCGCACATCCCACCACAGTCGTCGGATGCGATTCGGACACGCAAATGTTGTATCTACGCCACTTACTACCGAACAATTTGCCCTTGAATTTTGGAATTTTCGATGACACTCAACTCTCCCCGACGAGACCGGATCCGGTCTCGACCTCAAAATAACATATCTAGGTTCCTTGACATTTGGACACTACGTATGTTAAACGATTTCCAGGCCTCCGCCCCCCCCCCCTAAGTCGGATGTGATGCAGAAAATTTGATGTCGCATCTAGAGTCGAAGTACTTCCCTTCCAGCTCCGCACACCAAAGTCGTATTTGTCCGGACTTCATAATGACACATCTGAGACCTATAATCTTTGTACCGTCCTAGTTTCATCCCAATCCCTATATTCCTTTGCAACGAATTTGCCAAAGTGTTCGCATGTTCCAATGACTCCCGGAGTCCCCCCTTGCCCCCGTGGTCGGAACGATTCGGCCTTATAAACGGAATATCGCTGTGCTCCTGTGAATCGGGTCACGTGTGTCACAAGTTTCAGTGTTCCCCCTCCCTCCAACGCCCCACGAATGACTAGATGTAATCCGGGAAAATACGGTTTCGCTGAGCATTCATAAGCATGTCATAAGCATATAAAATAATAGTAAAAAGAGGACTGAGACAAGGGAGTGTTCTGTCACCGATTATTTTCAATGTTACATTGGCACTTTGCCTGAAAAAACTTAAGACTACCCTTGTTTTCGTAAAGGGATTTTTCTTTCTTGGTTGGCGTATGCGGGCGATGTACTCTTGCTTAGCAGAACTTTATCATCGCTGCAAAGAAATATAACACTTTTTTCGGATCTACTGAAATCGCATGGTTTTTTTTTGAACCCTGTGAAATGTAAACTGATGGTATTTGATAAGAATGGTGACAGAAGGAGTTGGAGACTTATGGTATAAAAAACCCTCTTGAAATTATGACGAAAAAGCATGAAAAGTTTAGACGTAAGTTGCAAGGGCTCAAACATAATTTGTCATCTTTCCTCCACGAGTTTTAAATTATTTTTAATGATTTTTTTGTTTGAATTTTGAATTTTATGTTTTTAAAGTTATTGTTTGCGGTGTTTGATCTTCCTTCGCCATTTTCATGTGTTGTTGTTTATTTTAGTCGTTCCGATGGATTAGAATTTGCTTAAGTTAAGTGTTGGTCTGTTTTTGCGTATCTATATAATCATTTATTTTATTATCATCAATTTTGGTGGATCAATAAAACATCATCATCATCATCAAGTGTCATCGTCTTAGCTTACGTGGCGTGGATGTACCCAAAAGGTAGACAAATGGATCACCATTACGATCGCTATAAAACACTTCGACCGAAGACTGCAAGTATACCATAACAACGCTGACGATTTTGTGGTAGAAAAATTGCAAAAAATTGTTGGAAAATTTAAAAATATCACCCAAAATGCTAAAATTAGAGCAAACGCCGATGAATCAGCGGCGCGCCGCCGCCGACCCGAATTCTCTCCGCCGCCGCCAAATTTAGATTCGGCACGGCTTCGGGGACTAGCTACAGGGCCCATCTACGAACTTGACTCTACATCGACCCAATGTATCCTCACACCAAGCTTGAGTAAAATACTTCAATCCCTTCGAGAGTTATCGTGCTGACAGACGGACAACTTTACGAAGGGATCGGTATCCCTCCCTCCACTTACGTTTTGGGATCCCAAAAACTATTTCCTAGGTTTCATTTTTGACACGGCTACTGTTTTTGCTGGTCGATTGGACGATGATAGGAAAGGTTTTCTCCGCATTTCAATTAACCTTTTTTTTTATTAGCATGGGCCTGAGGTTGGATTTTTTTTTTCTCTTCGCAGTTGCACGGCGGAACTCAGTTCCGGAAATTCTAATTAATAAAACTATAACTAATATCGGTGCGGCATCGGGAACTGGTGGAAACGGCACACACTTTTGTTTCCATGATAAGTATTCAACAAGTGCGCAAACGCTTAGACGTGGAGTGTGAAAGTAAAATCTGTATCACATCTTAGAAACAAAGAGCGTTTATTTCAAATCCCCAATAACCAAAAAAGATGTTGAAATAATACATTATGAAATCATCGCAGTTTAAGAGCTTTTAACGGCATATCATCGATATCATCGATCATCACAAGTTGGGCCCACTTGTCCATGAACGGGGAGGGTGCGGTTCGGGACCCGCAAAAAGGAAAAAGAGACCCAAATGCTCACAGACCTACGAAGTTTCAACTTGATACCTGTTGATTCCTGTCACGGGTAACGAACTTTACTCTGGGCCCAGTTGCACATGAACGGGTGGGTGGAAGGTGCAACTTTAAAAACAATTTCCCAGCCCTAGGATCTACAAGTACAAGGAATTTCATCGTCCTATGTCCAGGTCCGGTCAAGTTATTATTCCCTGGTCAATCTGGGCCCATTTGCTCCTGAACCGGGTGGGGTGGCGGGTTGGGCCCCCAAAAGGCACGACTGGACCCCAATACTGCCCGAATACCAAGCCAATACCCACAAGAGTATCAAGTTTGCACTTGATACTACACGGTGAAAACCGAAAGCTGCCACAGCGCTCGCAGGACACTCCGCTAAGAACGTGCGGCGCCTTTAGTAACTGACATGAACAACTTGCAAATGTTTACCAAAAGAAGTTGGAGCTGACAGATTCTCGCTCATAAAAAAAGTAAGAGACTGCAGTTTACGGTGTCGATTATTGTTACAGAATTCCATACAAGCGTGACGTAATTGTAACGTCACGAGATTTGAGGAGTTAGCAGACAAGCAACTGGCAAAACTAACAATTTTCGACTTTGGCAGAAAATTAATGTGGAAGATGGCCGGAGGTGTTAAACCCGATTTAGAGGTTCGCATGGGGGATAAGGAAAATGCGTTAAATCCATTTATGAACTTCATTTTCTGGGTTTAGCAACGAACAACACGAAGCTCACAAGAAGACAGGAACAAAAGATCTATGGTTATATCATCAAAATACTGAAAATACGGAGACAGGAATCGACTAGCCTCTCCATTCTAGCAAAAGCGGCTGGCCGCTCAAAGTTCGACAACTAACAGAAGAGACCACTGCAAACGAAAGGTCGAAAGGGATCGACGAAAGCGGAGCCCAATGGTCATACATGTTTGGATGAAATTCCTCTCAGGCAAGAGACAAATGTACCATCACTGTTATCCAAGAAAAACAGCTTTTCATAACTGCAGCAACGAAGAAGTAGAAGTAACCAAGGCTGAAAGGGATCCAGAGTGGAACCCAATGGCCGAGTGTCAGTAATTTGAAAAAACAAACAAACAATGATACAAAAAAATACATACAAAACGAGACCAAAGGTTTCGATGGGATCCCTAAAATTTAATATTTACTGGTCTTTGTAATCCAGATAACCGGGTCCTGTCGAGATCTGACCTTCGACAGAAACATGAAATATTTTACTATTCATCACTAATCAGCCACTTTAAAATAAACTTAAACGATACCGTAATCTGTTTTACTGACAAATTACGGCCAAACGGCTGATATTCTGGGAAAACTAAGTTCAGTTTGTATTTTATATCGACTCTAGTTGAAGCCTAGCAACTCTAAAACTTCGCACAATGTTTGCAGAACAAAATAGCAGGTTGACAGACCCGTGAAATATTTTACTATGTATCACTAATAAGCCACTTGAAAATAAACACAAACGATACCGTAGTGGTGTTTTATTGACAAATTACGGCCAAACGGCTGATATTCTGGGAAAACCAAGTTCAGTTTGTGTTTTATATAGACTCTTTAAATGAAGCCTAGCAACTCTAAAACTTCGCACAATGTTTGCAGAACAAAATAGCAGATGACACCGATAGGGAAAGACTAAGAGCTTCCCGATCTGCAGTTTGATACTCTAACGGTTGAGCTAAAATTCTCTGTGTTAATTTGCTGTTTACCGACTTTGCAGTAATTAATTTCAGTATAGTCGACTTAAAAATGCAAGTTTTCAGGTCTACCAAATTTTGGTGTTTGGGCAAGTTTCAATGAAATCACTTGTCTGACAAGAAAATGAAGTTCATACATGGATTCAACGTATTTTTCTTATCCCCCATGGGAACATCTAGAGCGTGTTCCACCCTCGTACCAATAGTAACTATTAGTTACTATTTCCGTTCCATCCTCACGAAAAGTTACTACGCTGACCGTTCCAACCTTCTCGAAATAGTAACTAATAGTTACTATTTGCTTACCATGCTCGGGAGCGTGGTAAGCGTAGTAACTACGAATCTCTGCAACGTGATTGGTCGGATTCGCCCGTGGCAGGATATCCTGCTGGAAAATAGAAAAATCGTTCCAGCCTTGACGGAAAAAAGCCAGAATTCGTGACGTCATGCGTAGTAACTACGGTAAGTAGGATGGAACACGCTCCTAAATCGGGTTTAACACCTTCCGGCCATCTTCCACATTAATTTTCTGCTATAAGTCGGAAATTATTAGTTTTTCTAGTTGCCTGTATGCTAACTCCTCAAATGTGGTGACGTCACAGTTACGTTCGCCTGTATGGAATTCCGTCACAACTTAGTCAACAGCCACTTTACCCAAACACCAAAGAAGAGCAAACGTGAGCACTGACATGATCTTTGACAGTGGTGTTTCATGCACTTGTTGTGTCTAAAGCTACCTACCAGTTAGCTAAAGTAGGTTATTAAGGGCATCTGAAAACACCTGTAGCCTTTAGGTATTTTGGATCTTCATTTTACCATTTAGCCCAAAACTGCACTGTTCACATTAAAGCTCAGCTTCAGCCTGAAGAGGACCCTTGCCAAGAAGAGCCAAAATATAGTTCTAATAAAATGTAGCTGACTTATCCATTTTGCACCATCAGATATGATTTGCAGTCAGCTTGGGCTGAAGGAATATCTGCCCCTAGCCTAGTAAATTTGTGTAAATAAAGTCTAAATCGCAAGGAAACTGTGTGGAACATTGAAATACATCCATCTTGACCTAAGGCCTTTTTCCGCTACACAATTGTGGGCCACACACTTCTGAGTGTTTGTCGTGGAAACACGATTGTGTGCCACACAGTCAAGCACTAGTTTAAACTCGCGGAAATGCCGTTTTGTCTATTTCTTTGGCGGTAATTTCAAATATTAGATAATAAAAATAAAATTCATGTACAACCTCAATAAATAGAACTCCAGGCTTATTTCCTTACCATTCTGTACACAAAGTATCCTCAGTTTTAACTCTATATGTTTGAAAAAGTAGTAAGATTTATTGTTTTGACACTATTTTGCTGCTTAGTTTGAATTTCCGCCAGAATCGAGCCATAAAATCGACAATCACCTTGCCAGTTGTTTATCAAATTTGAGCCACAAAGTGAGCCACGAAAATCTTGTTGGTCACGGAAACACACTTGTGTGATATATGGTACCTCTGTGCCCTTGTATTTTTGTTGTAGGCTATGCCTTACGAGAAAGATTTATAATTTTTTTTTGGTTCAGGCACTAAGCAGTCTTCGCCAATCTCACCACTGCCCACTGATAAGCTGTGTTTGTGTTGAGATGCTGCATCATAGAAGAATTTATGCTGGGCAATGGCTGCAGATATTCTGAACGTCATAACTAGAGCAGATAGTGGAAAATAAAAGAATCCCTTTGCAGAATCCAAATTATTCAGTGTATTCAGTGAAATGACACAAAAATAAGTTGGCTTTTCAGTTCAACTTAAAAGTAAATGGCCAATGCAAAATAAAAGATTAAAAAGTGTTTTTGATTTTACTTAATTTTACTTAAGTTAGTGTTTGAACTTGATAAATTTCATATATATTTGTCAGTTCCAACATAGGCCTACATGGAGTGTGTCCGAAAGCTTTCAGGACTGTAAATGCTGCATTTTTATTTTATTTTCGTCCGAAAGCTCTTACCTTATATGCAGCATTAAATGCAACATTTACAGCACTAAAAGCTTTCGGACACATTCTTTATTTCTTCTCTGACACTTCTAATTCCAAAATTTAGCCTTAATCGCCAGCTCCCCAGTTTCTTCTTGAAAATTCAGCGTAAAATTTAGCATCTTCGCTGAATTTTTCGATGAATTTTATGCTGAATTAATGCTGCATTAACTGAGCGAAAATTTAAGTCTGAAAGCGAAATGCTGCATAAAATGCTGGATTAATTCAGCATTTTCGTTCGTTTCCGAGCTTTCGGACACGCTCATGTAATTGTAGGAATATATGCAGTGTTGCCAGATTGGGTGCAATTCTGCCATTTGGGTGAGAATTAAACATCAGCTCAAGGAAATTTCCGTTTTTTGCAGAACTCCAGGCGAACTGATTTTCCAGTGGGAAAATAAACTTTAGGTATGGCTTGAGCACATATTTTTATTCCAGTATCAGACTTTTAATCATCCTTAGAAAGAAACACTTTTGCAGAATTTACGGTGTTGTATTTGACTGTGCAAAACGGACAAGTCAGCTACATTTTATACAGTTTTGGCTGGATACCAGGGGAACTTCTTCTGCTACATGCAAAGGTCATAAGCAAATTCATCATGTCTCGTGATCCCTGTATCAGACCTCTAATCAGCATCAGATAAAACTTTCACTTTTCTGATTTTCTGGCTTCCGCCGGATTATGTGTGAACTACTTGTCCGACAAGAAAATAAGATTGAAAACGGACACTGCATGTCTCCTGATTCCAGTACCAAACCTCTAATCAACCTCAGATTAAACTTTGACTTGTAAATTTTGGGCCAACTAAGTATCAGATATGGATTCCCGGTGAAATTTTTTCGAGAATTAGTCTTATGGAGTTGTACGAAAAAGTAGAATGCATTAGTAACTGTTGCCACTGCATGCTACTACTAGCAAACTGGATGCTACTACAGCAAGGTTGAATGCTATCAGATACTACTACTTAAGATTAACCCAGTCGGAGGCATGTTAAATCAAAGTATTCACTACCACTACATACATACTACTACGTTACTTGCAATTTTTTTGTACAACTACAAAGTCAAAGAATTTTTCATTGGGTTCAGCATATGTGTCTTCTTACCCCGAAATAATTTTTTTTACTTGTATTAAAAAGATTTTGCCCCTTAAGTTGAACCCCTTCCCCACCCCTAAATATAGGGCTGCAAAGCCCATAAACGAACTTAACCTGTACTTTGATCAACAAATCCCTATACCAAGTTTGAACAAAATATCTCAGTTCTTTCCAGAGTTGTCATGCTAACAGATGGACAAGCTTTGCAAAGTCATAAATATCCAGTCAGTAAAGTTTTGGAATCGCCCAAAATGCGCCCATCGGTGAATTTTTGACAAACAAATGTTCAGGCTTAAGGCAGAAAAAGGGCTTCTGGTGCAATGACTGGGCTGTGCAATTCCACAGAAAGGATCTGGATTCTGGGAACAATGAATATGTTTCCGAATCAGCTTGGGCTCAAGGAGTAGGCTACATCCAAAGTTGGGCAAGACCCAAAGTAACATATTTCTAGGGAATTTTCTTTGAACACGTCACTGAATTTGGACTGTCTTGGCGTTGTTGGTTGTCTCTAGAAAAGCTTAGAGCCAAGTGCACAAGCTGTGCAATAACTATTCTTTCAACCCAAGCTGACTGCTGAGAATCATAGTTGACATTGACAGTGACAAACAGATACATCAGCTGATCTTTAGTAGAGCAACATTTTGGCCCTGGAACATCAACTGTGTAAAAACATAAATAATAATAATTTGTTTTTGGCCCATCATAAGCTCCTAAACAGAAAGATGGAGTATAACCTGAACCTGAGTAAAACTAAAAATATGATGAATTGTATGAGGAAATACACTAGCACAATATGCTAAACATAGAGCGTGCTCCACCCTACTTACCGTAGTTACTACGCATGACGTCACGAATTCTGGCTTTTTGCCGTAAAGGCTGGAACGATTTTTCTATTTGCCAGCAGAATATCATGCCACGGGCGAATCCGACCAATCACGTTGCAGAGATGCGTAGTTACCACGCCTACTAAGCTCCCGAGCATGGTAAGCAAATAGTTACTATTAGTTACTATTTCGAGAAGGTTGGAACGGTGAATGTAGTAACTTTTTACGACGTTGGAACTAAAGTAGTAGCTAATAGTTACTATTGTTTGTATGGGTGGAATACGCACTAAACTACTTTTAACCAGTTGAACCACTCAACAGACAAACAGGAAGAGGGAAAATAACAATAAGAACACCCACCCAGCTCTCATTAAGAAAAGAAAACAACAAAACTAGACAAGAGAACAAACTGTTTGGAATTTGCCTTGTGTAAGGTGTTTTTGGCACTCAGTAATATGCTTCAATGATAGCTAGGTTTTAATTTTTTTGTGTTCTTTGGTGTGATGCGGATTTAGCACACATACAGAAGTTGCGTTTTTGCTGATACCATGGTATCTGTTACCACGGTCTAAAGTCGTTTTTGCAGTTATCGTGGTATCTGATACCACGGTCAAAAGGCGTTTTTGCGGTTATCGTCGTATCTGGGCCAGTTATCGTGGTATCAGATATTCAGATACTACGGTCCGACCGTGGTAACTGGCCGTGGTATCTGAAAAGTCATCTCACTTTCATCAAATTTTGTCAGATTGGTGAGAAAGAAGTTTAGCACTTAGTGATGTAACTGGATATCTGTTTTTCTTTTGGGATGACTTCGAAAAGTGCAATTTCGGCCATAGTCGTTTTTGCAGAGCACCGTGTATCAGATACCACGATAACTGCAAAAACGACTAATTGCAGATCCAGTTACCGTGGTAACAGATACCATGGTATGAGCAAAAACGCAACTAAAGTAACTCACCTCTTCTGTGTCTGCAATCGAAATGAGCATACTGGTCCTGAAATGTCTGAAATGCTCTTGAAGTTCAGTACATCAGTAGAGACAAAATACTCCTTGAGCCCAAGCTGACTGGGAAACATGGATTCAAACAATGCATAAAACGGATACGTCAGATATGATGCCTGCCCGAAATATCGCTGCCAAAGCATTGTAGCGGCCGTATCCGTTTTATACATTGTTTGAATTTACCTATGAGAGACAGTAGAGGTTTGCTTCCTCGGAATAACTTTAGACTGCCTTGTTTCTGTTTTTTGCATCGAAAACAGTCAAGTGGAAAGATTAAAATTAAGTAAAAAACTTAAAAGTCAGCTAAGAGTCATTTGCATCAACATTATTTGTAAATGAATTGCAATTAGTCCCTTGTAATAAGTTGGTTTAACTTTCAAATTTGTTCCTCGATTGGGACTGTTGCAAAACTTTGGCTGCAATAATAGCCACCAAAATACTTCCCTTTATTTTACTTAAAAGATTGTACACATTTATGACTGCATAAATATTTGCCATGTTTATCTTTCATAGTCTTTGGCATCATCGAAAATTAAGGGACAGTGGAGTAAGACACCTCCACTGTACCAAGCAGTTGCAGTAGACTGGTCAATGTACAGTAAATCTGTAAATACTCTGGCAACCCACAGAATTCATTAACTCTCATGGGAATTGTGTTACAAGTCGTTTTTCAGTCTTTGTATTTCACTGTTCAAACTCTAGCTCACTGTTCAGACTCTAGCTCAGAAACTCGAAGGTTGGCTACTTCTACCTACCTTACCCTGGTCTCTAATTACGACGTATCCCAACTCAAGTTACTACTGATATGTAGGGTAAGGGCTGGAACTTTTCTATGTGAATAACTTTGCAGGCTAAGAAACTTTTTTCAGCTATCTTTTAGTTGAGTGCTTCCAAATCAGCATCCAGGAAATGAATCTGCTCCCAATCCGTTGGACAGTCTGATTGTCCAGATTTTTCTGCCGTTTCCGGTTTAAAGTAAACTGCAAAGAATGCTTGTTGTCAGGTTTCATTGTTGATTTACAGCGTTCCGCAAGTATCCTGATTTTTTCTCCATTTTCAGAATCTTCACTTTATACAACCACAGAACATGTTCTGACCAGGGTCAATAGCCAGAGGAGTGGATTTCTGCTGGTAACACATCATGTCGGAGCATCACGTTTCCGTTGAGGTCATCTGTGGGTTTGATGTGCATCAGTAAGTTTTTTTTTCTTTACTTGAAATAGAAAACCCGAGTCTTCTTTGGTCCTGAACGGATGATAAGATTTCAGTAATCGCAGGGACCCATAAATTTCTTGTAATGACTCGCCATTCAGGGGGCTTGCCATTTCCTATTTGCTTCTATGTTGCTATGTTGCCCGAGCCTCACCTAGTTTCCAAAAATTCCGCTTGGGTAGGATCGGCGTTCTTACTCAGATAGACAAAATTTGTTAGGACTATTAAGCCTGCCACCAGGTACTTAATCTCGGACAAAAGATCCAGGATACTCTCCCATTACAGAGAAATATTCCTAGTTCAGCAAAACAGATGCGAAAAATTTTGTCTTTCTGGATAGTCGGGCATTTTATCCCCGTGGGTATTTCTCGAACTAACTGACGCTCGGTCAAGAGCGCATCAGAAATCTCTTATTGACAAGCCCCCGTGAATGGCGAGTCATTACAGGAAATTTATGGTTCTCTGGTAATCGTGATAGATGGCAAGAGCAAATATTCCAGACAAGCCATTTGCAGGTTCAGACTGGACCTGCCAGACTGCGAATGAGGTTGCATCTCTTGGTTGATAGGATGACCTTGGGCTCAGGAGTTGAGCTGAGGTAAAGGACGCTCGCGCTGTTCCATTGAGACATCGAGTGCTGCTTTAATAACAGTTAAACTATGTTAAAGCCAGCCTTTTAGATGGCAAATGCTATGAACAACCTAGAGATATTTCTGCACGGAATGGCTCATCGTTGTTTCATACAGTTACTGCAGACAGCCATAAATGCCATAGCCTTACTTCTTGAGACAAATGCTGTCGAGATATGTCTATGAAGTGTTAATTTTCTTTGGCATAGTATAAAGAAACCAGGAAATAGTGTCGAGCCATACTTTTTGTGACAACTGATGTCAATTAGTTATTTGATACTAATTTTCTACTTTTTTGTTACTAATGTGTATTAAGCTAAAAAACTTGAAAGTGTATCTTCACTTGAAACAAGAAGAACGTCTAAAGGAGAACAAGACGAAAGGTTACACCTTCACTAATCTGTTTATGCGAACTATAAATGCTTTGTGTACATATTTTGAAACTCCCACCGTAAAGCTTACTTATACTTATCCACATGGTGAGCAAAGCGATTAGGCACTTGCGAGTAGTAACCATGATGAAGTGAAATTTGCTTGTTTACAGATACCATAGCATATGATATCACGGTCAAAAGATGTTTTTGCAGTTACCGAGTATCTGGCCAGCTACTGTGGTATCTGGTAAGCAGATACCATTGGCACTATCCCTATCGTAGTTAACTGACCGCGATGTCGCTTTCATCATCACCAGCACAAGAGCCAAGTTTTTTTTTTCAAGCGGCTAGGCATTTGTGATGCGAGTGGATACAAGTAGTAGGCTACTTTTGGAGTGACTCTTAAAAGTTCGAACTTGACACTTGTCGTTTCTGCAAAGCAACCCGTCAGATAACTTAGCAATTACAAAAACGACAAAATAGAAATCCAGATTCAATAGTATCAGATAGCGGGGTATCTGTAAAAAGACCAAAGGTTTCGATGGGATCCCGAAAATCTAATATATGATCCAGACAATTGGGTCTTGCGTTCGCCAGATCCAGTCTTCGCCAGGCTAATCATCAGAGAAAACCAAGTTCAGATATACCTCTATAAGCCATATCAATTTTGACGACACTGACCGGAACTTCCTGCTTTACATCGGCCAAATTTCCGGTTTCGGCCCAATTCCGAGCCAACTAATTTTCAGCGTATATCCTTATCTCTATAAAGAACATCTAACCAACTTCAAATAAACTTTAACTTATAAAAAATTCCGGTTACAACCGGATTCCGAACGAATTATATGTCCGGGTAAAAAATGATTGTCATATACAGACTCAGCGTCTCTTCTTACCCCTAAATCTGTCACCTAATCAACTCCAAATAAAACTTTTGCTTTTAACAAATTTTCCGGTTTTGGCCGGATTCCGGGCGAACTAGTTGTCCGGGTAGAAAATTCTTTTCAGACAAGTGTTCAGCATGTCTTCTTACCCCTGAATCGAACATTTAATCAACTTCAAATGAAACTTTTACTTTTGACCAACTTTCCGATTTTTGTCGGAATCCGGAAGAACTACTTTTCCGGCGAGAAAATGGTTTTCACCATCGTGTCAAGCATGTCTTTTTACCCCAAAAACGGCTATCACATTAGCTGTTTAAAAATATTTTGTTCGCCCCTTAATATGAACCCCCTCCCCCACCCCTAAATGTAGGGCTACAAAGCCCATCTACGATCTTGAACTTACCCTTGACCCAAAGAACCCTTACACTAAGTTTTATCAAAATATCTCATTCCTTTCGAGAGTTATGGTACTCACAGACAGACGGACAACTTTTGCGATGCCATAGGTATCCCTCCACTTGCGTTTTGGGATCCCAAAAACTCATCTAATATAAATGTTTTTTTTTTATCTTCATGACACTTTCCTATGAGAAAAGGTTTCCTGATATGATATCGCAGTAGCCAACATAAAGTTGCAAGCAGAAATGTTGTATTTTGAGGCCTTCATTGAGATAGTTACACATTCAATTACAACAGCACCGATACCCTTTATTTTATTTCAGGTGCCCACTCCCACTCCAAACAGCAGTCGACGAGCTTGGCCGTTTGTCAAGAGATGCCCAAGGATTGAATAGGCCTGTTACATCCCTGAGTGTTCTAGAAGAAAACCCGAATCAGCTTCTTTATGTGCTGTTTGCTCCATCAGAGGATTCAAGGTAAACGCCAGGCTTCAGCTTCCGCTCTTCCACCTGTCTTGCGCTTCCGCCTTCCGGGTTTTCATGATAGTGATGACAAATAGTTTTGCTGTTTTCCCTGGTTTCCTTTTACCTCCCTATCACTAAACTGTCAATCACTTCTTCTTTTTCTCCTAGGGTGAACCGGGGTAATTCCGTACACGTCTGACGAATTTCTTCTTGAAAAAAATTCACTTCAAGTAGATATTGCACTGAGCGACAAAATTTTGATGTCGTGACTTAGCTGCTTTCTCAGCTACGACTTAGGCTATTGAAACATGGAGAGTTTGATACTCAAATGGGTGTAATACTCAGACTCCGGACACTCGCGGGTGTCCGGAATCCGCCCATTCCGTCGCGGTAAATCCGGACAACATAAGAAACAAGACCAAAGGTTTCGATGGGATCCCAAAAGTTAAATATTTGATCCGGACAATTGGGTCTTGCCTTCGCCAGATCCAGTCTTCACCAGACTCCTTGAACATCTTTACTATTAAAATTTAGAAACAGATTAAGGCCAAATAGCTACTCATCTGAGAAAACGAAGTTCAGATATGGATTCAGCATAAGTCATATCTATTTTGACGAAACAGATCGAAACTTCCTGGCTTACTTCTGCCAATTTTCCGGTTTTGCGGGATTTTGGAACTAATTATCCGGCGAAAAAATGAAGCTCAAAAACGAATTCAGCGTATCTCGTTACCCCTATTATCCAACAACTAGCCAACTTCAAATAAAAATCTAACTTGAAACAAATTTTCCGGTTTCAGCCGGATTCCGGGCGAACTATATGTCCGGGTAAAAATTGATTGTCATATATGGATTCAGCTTCTCTTCTTACCCCGAAACCGGCCATCTTATCAACTACAAATACAACTTTTGCTTTTAACAAAGTTTTTGGTTTTGGCCGGATTCCGGTCGAACCACTTGTCCGGGTAGAAAATGATTTTCACATCAGTGTTCAACATGTCTTCCTACCCCTATATCGAACATCTAATCAACTCCAAATAAAACTTTTTCTTTTAACCAACTCTCCGGTTTTCGCCGGATTCCGGGCGAACTACTTGTCCGGCGAGAAAATGGTTTTCATAATTGTATTGATGTCATAGGTATCCCTCCACTTCCGTTTTGGGATCTGAAAAAGGTGAAGAAAAGTAGGAAAAAATCGACATTCTTACGCCTACTAGATAACATGGAAACCATTGCAGTGTAACAATTTGGTTACATTATCTCACTCCGCCGCCAAGAAAATTGACTTTGCGCAATGTTTGTACTACAGTAGAATATATTATGCAATAATGGAGACAGCATTTTTAGTGAACCTGATGTGGAATTTAGTTTCATAATCCAGGAGATGACCATGCACCAAAATCTCTTCAGATCCCATTAATCAATGAAAATCTGATTTGTAAGCCATTTGCGTGAGCATGAATTTTTATTGAAAATCAGTCGGGTATATGAAATAACTAGGCTAACCTTTAAAGCGTTTGGGGGGGGGGGGGGAGACGAAATGTCTTCTATAAAAAATAAGGATGAAGCAATATTTTTTATACAATAAATGCTATCGTACACTCCAAACAGTTTATAAGCCGCCGAGATTGACTTACTCGATGCTCAGACAAGTTCAGTCGGTTTCTCCTATTTTTTGCGTGTCCTTGCTTATCCAGACATATTGCAGGAGCAAGGAACCTTTCGGGATTTTGAAGGTCGGAAATAAGAAGCTCTTCGTGATGGACAAGGGTGGTCAACAGAAAGAAGTCTTTCCTCTCTGCATTCTTGACTTTTACATCCATGAGAAGTATCAGCGATGTGGCTATGGGAAGGTCTTGTTCGACCATTTTCTTCAGGTGAGTTGTTGTTGTTTGCCAGACAACGTCTAAAAATGCTTAGGCCTACTGGGATATGATGGGCCATTTGGCACTAGAAAAGGGCACCAACACTCACGCCTCATTTTACTTCTTCTGTGTTCCAGCCCAAGATAATTTGTTCAGTTTTCGTCGCGATTCTAGGTTCAAGGTTCAAGGTTATCTTTATTTGCAAAAAAAAAATCTAGCAGTATCACTTTCCGCTGCTGAGAGCAGAGCTCGAGCGCACACAGAAAAAATAAATAAAACCAAATTAACTTAAACATGAAGAATCATACCCAATAACATCCATCCGCTATATAATCATACAGCTAACCGAGAGCAAGGCCAAGGCACAGTCACAATTAAACAAAAATAAATATATAAGTAATAATTAAAATTAAACAAGGATGGGAATATCGATAGACTTTATATTTATTATAAATAATATATATATTATTTATATAATTCTCGATCAGCACCAATTCATCATCAATTCTCATCTCAGTTCTCCTATTTTGCGTTTCATGACTATTCTCCTTTTGGCGTTTTTGCCAGAATCGAGAAGTTGCTTCGCTAGTCAATTCTTGATTGTCCGTTCTTCTTCCTGAATGGTCTGCAAAGGGCGGATGTTCAACCGGTGTAAATAGGTTTTGCTTGGTGGCTAAATTAGTGTTTTTGTAGAAAGCGAAAATAGAGAAGAGTGAAGAGCAAAAACGGTGGTTTGTACGAAAACTGAAGCGAGAACAAATAACTGAGAATTCCGATCAAAAACGCAACTATTGATTACTTTGAAACTCAGCTCTGCAGACGAAGTGTTAGGCACGGTTTGGCGGTTTTTAGTCGCTCCTCGGGCACCGTGGCTGATAGGACAACAGTATATGGGGTTGCAATACCCCGATTTCTTTACCTAGCTCCCTTCTGGCAAATATTCTCAGCTAGTGAAAAAAATAAACTCCGTTCCACTTTCTTCAGATTCTCCAAATACTTACTTCGGCTCCCGCCTTGGATAAGAAATACCAAAATGATGAATATATAACATAAGAGACCCTGAGCTTGCTATCTCTAACCTGATTAGCAAGTACAACTAAAAAATCCAGTCCCACCCGTGGAGTAAAATTCTCAGAGTTTAAGTGTATATGTATGTACTGGTGTTCAGTTTTTACTCAGTCAGAGAGTCTCAGTTTGTAATTGTCGATTTCTTGTGTGTTTCATATGAAAGTGTTACGCTTTGCTTTTGTTTTGTTTTTTTTCTTTTCGTTTTTGTACTACGTCCATTTTCTGTTTGAAATGACGGGTGATGAATAATAAATAAAAAAATATCCGTATATAAATCGTACGTTGATCTTTTCAAATCAAAAATCATCAAAAACCTCATTCCCTTCGAGAGTTATAGTGTGCACAGACGGACAGACGGACAACTTTTGCGATGCCATGGGTATCCCGCCACTTAAGTTTTGGGATTCCAAAAACAGTTCTTTGCAGGTGTTTTAACCAGCGCAAGAAATATCGAAAGTGAAAAAGGAAGAAACAGGGTTGTGTATAATGGACCTTTTCTAAGGTCTCTTTCCATGTAACCAGACACGACCCTGCTAAGCCGTCCAGCTTTTCGTTGAGCTAGCTCGTCCTCAACTCTTTCTTTTGTAGGTGTCTGCCGTCCCTTGTGCCGCCCTTGCTATCGATCGACCGTCTTTCAAATTCCTCAACTTCCTGAGCAAACACTATACTCTCAACTCCGCAATTCCTCAATGCAATAACTTCGTGATATTCAACGGTTTTTTCCAGTACAATGAAGGTGAGGAACTGGTGCCTTTTCAGATGTCACGATCCACTTAAAGCTTAAAAATAGATAATGTCTTTGGCGGTCTTTGAACATTCTGAACGGTCTTACCTTACATTACGACGACGATATTCCCAGGGGTTGTCTGTTCCAGCGCTTCCCAACCTTTTCCGTACCACGTAAGGTAAGGTAAGGTAAGGTACAATTTTAATAGCAAATATGAATAAACCTGGAGTTTCTCAAAAGCATTAGACATGCCAGGGACATAAAAAACGACGCTTCACTAATTCAGATGAATTTGTAAAAATTATTAATACAAATCTAGCCTAAGGCACTGTAAAGAAAAAACAAACAAACAACTATCACACATCAACACTAAAATTTAAGGACAACACGAGAATTTACGACAACAGACATATGACTAAAGAATAATGAAAAATAAAAAGGTTTGCGACATGGGTCAGATCTTCCTCTGAGCACAAACGAAAATGAATCAATTAAATCAGACAGAAGAAATATAATTGCCAGAGGTCCAAAAACGTTGCATACCCTTTTTTTTTACGAATTTTACAATTTGTTTTACAATTTTTTGCCACGATCGTAAGGTCAAAAAGATGATATTATTTGATAGTGCAAAACGGATACGTCAGCTGAATTTTATTACAGCTATATTTCGGCCCTTCTTGGCAAGGATCCTCTTCAGGCTCAAAACCGCTCAAGTTACTCAAGTGTGTTTTCCCACAAGTTCTTATTTCCAACTTTTGAGCCTGAAGAGGACCCTTGCCAAGAAGGGCCGAAATATAGCTCTAATAAAATTAAGCTGACGTATCCGTTTTGCACTTTCAAATATGATTCACAGTCAGCTTGGGCTGAATGAATATTTAAAGACGATATTTATTGTAATCAGTTGTAAGGAATAAATCTGCATACGATGGGTTATTTGATCTTGAGGACAATAAGCTACTTACTGAAACCAAGTCAGAGAACTCAGAAACGATTAAAGCGAGATAGTAAATGTACAGGCAAACTGGGTTTATTGATCCTTCAAGTACCCCTTTGGGTACGCGTACCACCGGTCGGGAAACACTGGCTTACTAAGTTTGAAAACAAATTCTAAGTGTCTACACTGTCAGAAGTTTCATAACAGACAACACAAGGACGCGCAGTTCCAACAGACGACACTTGGGATGTAATCTGTTGCGATTTTAAAAATGTTGTTTTCCGATATCATGAAGACAAACACAAAAGTTGGCAAATGTGTTTTCGGCTCTTCAGCAATGCTTGTTATGCATAACATTTAATGCATAACGTTTTCAAAATCACAACAGATTACATCCCAATTGTTGTCTGTTGAAACAGCGCATCCTTGTGGTGTCAGTTAGGAAACTTCTGACAGTGCATAGACTCGCGTTCAAGCTCTGAAATGATTAGTCAAATAAACTTTCGGTAGTTCTTCGAAAGGTTCTATTCAGGCCGAAGCCAAAAACCTAAATTTGCAATTAGATGACACGGGTCTCTAAGATCTTAAAAGCTCGTTTTCTTTTCTGAAGGGATTTGTCGACCAGACGTTCGCTCCTTCTTGACAAGGGTTCTGTTCAGGCCGGTGCGAAATGTCTAAACTTGCCATATAGACCTTTTCAGATGTCAAGAATCCCTTCGAGCTTAAAAGAATGTCAAAGCTTGTCCTCTGTTTTATGGCACTTGAAGCTTTGCTCAAGTGCCACATACCGATCGCCTTTCGGTCTGTCGGGCCACTGTTCTCGAGTTAGGGTACTTCCGGAAGTGCTAGGACGATGAAACTCCAAGAATATTACCAAATTGTCTTGGAAGTCGTCACTTCCCCGATCTGACCACCGTGGGGGAGTGGAGGGAAGGGGAATCCGGAATATTGATGTATGTATAACTTTTGAACGGGGTGGTAGTTGTACGAAAAAGTTGCATGTAATACCATGTAGTATCAAAGAACACTATCATTTAATGCGCCTCAGACTAGTCTAATCTTATGTAGAAGTATCCAGTAGCATCCTGTATTGCCATAGCAGCATCCAGTCTTGCTAATAGTTGCATGCAGTAGTATGCAGTAACACGGTAGCCTTGAAGTAGAAGCATGTAGTAGCATCAGTTAGTACTGCGTGCTACTTTTTCGTACAACTTCGTGCTACTATTTTGAGATAAATTTTGGTCGGGTTCAGAGTGGATGGGACGGGATGAAACTTGGGAGGAAGAACAAGCACAATCCCTAGATACATAGTTGTCAAGACCGGGCCGGATCCGAGCACTGTGGGGGGAGTTGGAAGGAGGGTTCCGAAATTCCGGTGATCCCGAGCTAAGATGCTTACACATGTGCTAGGACGATGAAACTTGGCAGGCGTATCAGGGACTCGACAACAGTCGTTTCTCCGATTTGACCATCGTGTGAAGGTTCACTGTAATACCTGTTGGCTCGTATCTTGGGTCAATTTGAACTCATATGGTTAAGTTTTGAGTTCACCAGGATTGCTCTGCTTATTTCGAAAAAGGTACAATAAATGACTTGTACAGGATTGGTCACAGGTACACCATCCTCGAATTTATACAACCTCGAACCTGACCTAATTAGGTTGAAAGGAAATTCCAGTGCAGTCTTAACAAGGTGCTAACTTTCAAGCACGAACTCCTGAATGACCTAGGTCCTAGTACCTGTTTTGGGCTGCACAGAAGTTTCCTTTTAGGGTTTTCAGGCCATGTTCGAGGTTATATAAATTCGAGGTTGGATGTACTGTACTTGTCAAAGCATCATTAGTAGGATGATTTTGTATGAATGTTTTCTATTGAAAGAGGTCATTCTAGTTTCAATTATATGACAAATGTTAACATGTTTTTAAGCATGTCTGTTTTTCTCGGTCAACATTCATGGGATTTTTTAACACAGGAAATAGAAACTGATCCTAATTGTTTTTTTTTGCCATAGCAAGTGTGCCGGAATGAATGTTTTGATGAATGACATTCACATATAATTTCAGAAATACTCCACCTTAAACATAAGTGCGAGGGTTTGGGTCATCGTTTGACCTTTTAGCCCAAAACTGCACCGTTTGCTAGAAAGGAAAGAAGGTTGAGAACAGGTTGCATTTTCAGGCTCACAATCCTCAACCCGTGTTCGTCACAAGTGTTTTTTGGGATCCCAAAACGTAAGTTGAGGGATACCTATGACTTCGCAAAAGTTGTCCGTCTGTCCGTCCGTCCGTCCGTCTGTAAGCACGATAACTCTCGAAGGGAATGAGATATTTTGATGAAACTTGGTGTGAGGATTCGTTGGGTCGGCGGACCAGTCGAGTTCGTAAATGGGCTTTGTAGCGCTACATTTAGGGGTGGGGGAGGGGGTTCAAATTAAGGGGCAAACAAACTATTTTGAAACAACTAATGTGATAGTCGATTATGGGGTAAGAAGACATGCTGAACACGATGGTGAAAACCATTTTGTAATCGGACAAGTAGTTGGCCCTGAATCCGGCCAAAACCGGAAAGTTTGTTAAAAGTAAAAGTTTTATTTGAAGTTGATTAGATGTTTGATTTAGAGGTAGGAAGACATGCTGAAGACGATGGTCAAAACCATTTTCTCGACGGACAAGTAGTTCGCCCGGAATCCGGCCCAAACCGGAAAGTTTGTTAAAAATTAAAAGTTTTATTTGGAGTTGATCAGATGTCCGATTTAGGGCATGAAGACATGCTGAACTTTTATGTGAAAACAATTTTCTTCCCGGACATGTAGTTCGCCCGGAATCCGGCCAAAACCGGAAAATTGTTAGAAGTTAAAGTTTTATTTCTAGCTGATTAGATAACCGATTTAGGGGTAAGAAGAGACGCTGAATCCGTGTGTGACAATCATATTTTACCCGGACATATAGTTCGACCGGAATCCGGCTGGAGTCGGAAAATTCGTTATAAGTTAAATTTTTATTTGAAGTTGATTAGATGTTCATCATTGGGGAAAGAAGATACCCTGAGTTAGTTTTTGAGCTTTCTTTTTTCGCCGGACAAGTAGTTCTAGAGTTCGGCCGAAACCGGGAAATTGGCAGAAGTGGCAGGAACTTTTCGTCAAAACAGATATGACTTATACGGGTAAACATACATGCTGAATCCATATCTGAACTTGGTTTTCTCAGATGATTAGCTATTTGGCCTTAATCTGTTTCTGAATTTTAATTGTAAGATTGTTCAAGGATTCTGGCGATGACTGGATCTGGCTAAGACAAGACCCAGTTGTCTGGATCAGATATTGAATTTTTGGGATCCCATCGAAAAGTTTGGTCTTGTTACAGAGAGCATCCAGTTCTCATCTTAAAACGGGTTTTGTGTTCTGTGTTCAAAACCGAATTAAAAAACAAATGGGTTTTTTCGTGCTCCTTTCACTTATAGTTGAAACCATAGTGTTATTTTCATTTTCCATCACCCCTTTTCTTCATATAGGCTATTTAGTTCGTTGATTCTATTTTTTTTTCATTGTTATCTGTTATTTCCCCGCTGTAGCCAAGCTCTCCGTTTATGCATTCCTGGCAGGAATATTGCGTTGGTTGTGTGTTTTTTGTCTTTAAGTGTAGTCTACTGAAACAGAAACTGAGTACCAATTCTGGTTTCGGGTTCCCTTGTGCAGAACAGGGGCACTAACAGCGCAGGTAGGATTCGATTCCAACACGCTAATACCTGAAAACATAACTCTTTAGTTAAAGCAGTTGCTCCTCAAGCATATTCCAGTGACATCTTACCAGCCATCCACTGGCATTAAGGCAGTTCATCCATACACCCATAAGCAACTAAGTTTACGCAAAAGGGCCTGTTTATGCTTCCACCTGGAGAAGTAGTTTTCATAACTTACTGGCTGCCATATATTGTGAAACATTTTTGATCATTGAACCAAAAGGGGTAACAGTATTTGGGATTTCATGGTGTTAGAAGCTTTAAAGGAATTATCGTACACATGCAGAATGTGAGTTATATTTCCTGCGTTACGGGATCCGTTTAATAAACATTTTTTCTCGGACACTTTCTGCTTATTGTATAATGTATATTTGTTAATTTTTTTCAGTTGTCAAGTCACGTCGGGAGTCGGATCAGCTAGCCGAAAGATGCTGGACCGCCGGTACCTGCGGTAGTCATCCGCGGAAGTTAGTGACGACCAGGATAGCAGAGTAAGTCGTCCCGTTTTTATTTGAGGTGAACCATTTTTTCAGTCAGTAGCCCACTTGTCTTTCTTTTACGATAGAGCTGGTGTTCGAGTTTTTGTGCATGTTCTTTGGAGAGACATATTCCGTAAATTGCTTGCGCTAGACAGTAATGTCAGCGAAAATTTTGGCCCTTCTTGGCAAGGTTTCTCTTCAAACAGTGCCTGCTCAGGTGGGTGTTCTTGGAACGTGAGCTATGGAGCGTGTTCCACCCTCGTACCAATAGTAACTATTAGTTACTAAATTCGTTCCAACCTCACGAAAAGTTACTACACTGACCGTTCCAGCCTTCTCGAAATAGTAACTAATAGTAACTATTTGCTTACCACGCTCGGGAGCGTGGTAAGCGTAGTAACCACGAATCTCTGTCACCTGATTGGTCGGATTCACCCGTGGCATGATATTCCGCTGGAAAATAGAAAAATCGTTCCAGCCTTGACGCCAAAAAGGCAGAATTTGTGACGTCATGCGTGGTAACTACGGTAAGTAGGATGGAACACGCTCATGAAGGCTTGCAAGAACTCTCGACCACATATAGACAAATATTCTTTGAGCCCAAGCTGACTTTGAAACATTTATTCAAATAATGTATACAACGGATACGTCAGCTACGATGTTTAAAACAGCGGCCGTGTCAAAAATTAAATCTCAGGACTAGTTTTTTCCCTACAATGGTATTTGAAAGTAATTTGCCCGAATAAGATATTTATAGTCGGTAGAAGCTTCAGCTATTTATTCCTTCCGTGACGTTGGACCTGGCAGGTGGGGCAGCCTGACGAGGACCCTTGCCAAGAAGGGCCGAAATATCGCTGATGAAACATCGTAGCTGACGTATCCGTTGGGGGGGGGGGGGGGGGGGTCAGTGAAATTTGATTGGTACAAAGCCACAAATTTACCGAACCGTGTATAAATGCGAATATGGCTATATTTAGTACACTTGAGTGCATTGCGACGGGCTGCTCACTGAAAGTTTTGGCGTACACCAAGGAGCAGCGAGGCACGGAGGCAGATTGGGAGCATACTTCGTTGACCCCAAGCTGACTGGGAAACATACCCGATGAAAAATTTATCTCAAAATAGTAGTACGAAGTTGTACGAAAAAGTAGCATGCAGTACCAACTGATGCTACTACATGCTTCTACTTCAAGGCTACCACGTTACTGCATACTACTGCATGCTACTATTAGCAAGACTGGATGCTACTATGGCAAGAGAGGATGCTACTGGATACTACTACATAAGATTGGAACAGTCTGAGGCACATAAATGATAGTATTCTTTTCTATTATATAGTATTACATGCAACTTTTTCGCACAACTACCATACAATGCAGGCTACACATTTTTCATCGGGTAATAAACTATGGATAAAACACATAAACTCAGCTACGATGTTCGATAGTGGTATCTCGTCCCTACTACACAAGGGTCCTCTTCAGGCTGTTGCTGGACTGTTAGAAGCGAGCCTGCATCTTCAGACCTTGCAATCAAGAAATCAGTCTGATTACTGTTTAGTTTCTTCCAGTCCAACAATAGCCTGACGAGGATCCATGCCAAGAAGGACTAAAACCTCGCTATCGAAAATCGTAACTCCTTTTTTTAAGCCATTTATGAGGATACACAAATGTTTTGATCACAAACCACGCCTACCACGCCTTTGTCCAGACTGGAAATCTTTCCCTAGAATCTTTTTTTTTTTACCTTACCCCAATTGAGACAAAAAAAAACTAAGACAAAGCTTACTCCGTTGTTCGCGACATAACCAAACCTCTCAGACTTGATAGACATTTGCTAGGAAGGAAGACAAGGCAACCCCATTCGTTGGTGCACTGTAAGCAGAGTTATGGGACCGGATAAAAGAAGCGATTCCCCAACTGGAAAGCTAGTTCATCCAAGAGCTAGAAGCCCATATGGCACTTGCAATACTGGGTCAGAGGATGAATGTAGGAATTCGTTAATTCGTGGGTTTGTTGTGATAATTTGTAAGCCAAATCCTAAAAGCACAACTCTTACTAGAAATGATCTTTTCCCTATGAACTGAATCAGAAATTTTTTTTTGGAAATAACATTACTTTCCACCTAAAACTAGCGATTCTCTTGTTAGCGCTTGTCGACAATATCCAACCTTCCTGCTCTCCGACGCGGCGGCTGGGCGCAAAACATATGAAAACTGAACGGGCCTTGGTTAAAATGTGGAAAAACTAAGGAAATAAAAGAAGTAATAAACAGAAGATTATCACATCCTTCTGTGTGAAAGAGTTGTCAGTGGTCGTTGAAGATTCCGACAAACTTTTCGTTGGGTGACGGGAAAACTCGGCAAGTCAGAAAAAGCGCCTAAAATTCGTAGTTACGAAACGAAACAATGGAGAAAGGTGGGGATTTGAGAAGCGTATAATTCCATATGGGAGCTAAGTATATTATAAAAGGCAGAATAAGCAAGAGGGGTCCTTTAAGATGAAAATGACCATAGGTCCTTGAAAATCATGAGAATGCTTAGTTCGTAAAAACTATTTTATTCTCACGTTTGGCTGTGATGATGTGTACTTTAAAGGCGCTAGAGATCCATCTGTAACGAACAGTCTTGAAGTACAGTTGATTATGAGCTCATCGGAATCATGAAAATGTATATTTTGCTCAAAATTATTGTGTGTACTTTAAGGAATTCACTGAAAGCAAAACCCTTGACGCAAAAATTATCATGGGCCCTTTGGGATCATGAATATATATCGTTCGGTCAAAAGTAATTATTTGACTTTTCGGTTAAGATACGGACTTTAAGAGTGCTAAAAATTCATTTTTGAGCAAAACCCTTGAGGCAACTATGATCATGGGCTCATGGGGATCATGAAAAAGTGTATTTTGCTTAAAAGTATTTTTTGTAGGCTACTTTGCGGTTAGGATTAGTACTTATAAGGGATGGTCGGATCTGAGAAGTAACAATTTCTGAGCCAATCTTGTCAAGTCTCTAATGTCCAAGCCAAGTTTTATCGTCCTAGCACATCTGGAAGAACCTTAATTCGGATCACCGGAATTCCCTATCCCCCCCCAACCAAACTCCCCCCCCCCCCACAGTTCCCGAACCGGGTTCGGTTCTGTCCCTGATGTATCTAGGGCTTGTGCTTGTTCTTCCAACCAAGTTTCATCCCGATCGCTCCTGTCTAAGCGTGTCACAAGATTCCCGGTTCCCCCCTCCGACTACCCTCCACGTTCATCGGATCCGGTCCGGACTTCAAATGAGACATCCTAGACACGAGATCTTTCCAAATGTCAAGTTTCGTTAAGATCCGATCACCCGTTCGAAAGTTAAACATACCTTAATATTCCGGATTCCCCCCCCCCCCCCCTACTCCCCCAACGATGGTCGAGTCGGGGAACTGACTATTTCTAAGCCAATCGTGTTAAGTCTCTAATCGTCCTAGCACATCTGGAAATACCTCAACTTTGAATCACCCCTTCTAACTCCCCCGCAGTGCCCAGATCCGGTCCGGTTCTGTCACTGATGTAGCTAGGGCTTGTGCTTTTTCCTCCCACCAGTTTCATCCCAATCGCTCCACTCTAAGCGTGTCACAAGATTTCCGGTTCCCCCGAGGTCTATCCAAATATCAAGTTTCAGTAGGTCCGATCCCCTGTTCCAGAGTTACACATTCCTCAAGATTCCGGATTCCCCTTCACTCCACTCCCCCTCGGTGGTCGGATCGTCGACCAAGTTTCGTCGTCCTAGCACATGTGTACGCATCTTAACTCGGGATCACCGGAATTTCGGAACCCCTCCCTCCAACTCCCCTCACAGTGGTCGGGTCCGGTCCGGTCTTGTCAACTATGTATCTATATAGTGCTTGTGCTTGCTCTCCTCACCAAGTTTCATCCCGATCCGTCCACTCTGAACATGTCACACGATTTCCGGTCCTCCCCTCCAACTCCCCCTCAAAGTCACCGGATCCATTCCGCACTTAAAGTTTGACATCTGAGACACGAGGTCTTTCCAAATTTCAAGTTTCATTAAGATCCGATTCCCCATTCAAAAGTTATACAGATGTCAATAGTCCGGATTCCTCTCTTTCCACAACCCCCAGGATGGTCGGATCGGGGAAGTGACTATTTCCAAGTTAGTTTGGCCGGGTCGCTGATATGCCTGTCAAGTTTCATCTTCCTAGCACTTCTGGAAGTACCCTAGCTCGAGAACAGTGGCCTGGCCGACCGACAGACCGAAAAGTGATCGGTATATGGCACTTGAGCGAAGCTGCAAGTGCCACAAAAACAAGTTCAAGTCCAGTGTATTAACCCAACTCCTCTGTAATCAGATACAAAAAATATGTGCTCTAGTTATTGACCTACGAACTGAGTATCGCGTTCGAACAGACTTTTTTTGCAATAATATCCGGAAACCTGTAGCCAATATCGTGCTCGCACGCTACGAACCACACCATCTTTACTTTCTCATGCATTATTTATTTCAGTTTTGCAATGCCTCAACTGAAATTCTTATCATCGATCTGCTAGAACTATACCATTATCACTTCAGTCTAGTTCCTACTTTCACAAAATAGTTTCTTTTCTTTTGCCTTAGGTCTTTAGACTTACTCAACCCAACTCTTTCAAACGTGCCGGATAGACTGAGATGATCGAGACTTGGTTTCCGGTCTCAAATAGTAAGTCACATGTTGATAGTTTCATCTTTTGAATCCTCTGAAGTTTGGAGTAACAAGCAACTCGTTAAAACGATTTATGAATTAAGTCCCAAACCTCTCGTCGCTTGCCTGTGCTGTTCCAAGTACGTTCCCACTGAAGTTTGGATGAACAAGCAAAGCAACTCGTGAAAACGAGAAGACAGTTTATCCATGACTCTTGCCCTGGTAATCGAACACAAACACTACGAATGCCCATCACTACCAAAGCTGAATTTTTCTGTGTGTGTTATTTTCTGCCCGTAAGACAACAGCGAGAGTGCTAACTTATAGCAAGGTGTTGTCTGTTAATACGCAGAACCGCATTTTACACAATATAAGAATAACGTCCAGAAAACCTGGGCTAAACCGCTCTTCGCTTGCCTGTGCTGTTTCAAGGCCGTTCCCTCTGAAGTTTGGAGTAACAAACAATTTATTAAAGCGATTATATGGGTAACGTCCCAAACCTCTCGTCGCTTGTCTGTGCTGTTCCAAGTACGTTTCCAGTTCTAAAACCCAAGCCAAATGACTACTATACGAATGGCGCCAAATTTCTGGAATACTTTATAATCAGAATGTCTATTTGCTCCTAGGTGGAAGTAACGGCCGCCCATCAAAGAATCTGCCTGCCATCCCGAACAATGTGATGAATTTTGCTGGAACTTGGTACATGATAATGGTTCAGTTCGACCCGTTTGCCAAAATGAAAAATAAACAAATAATAACAAAAACGTGTTTAATACTGAGGTAATGCTATTATGGGGGACGTCGTCTCATCTTCTCCGAATGGCTCACGAAGCCGATTTATTTTCTCAGGCAAAAATTACGAAATTAATCCTGATTCCTGCTAAAATAGAAAGATTTTGGTACGTAGCGGATCATGTTAAAACCTAGGTTAAGACTGCACTGTAGGGTGAAATTTGTGATTTAGTAATTGCTTTCTGTCGTACTCGGAAGCTCAAAACACAAGACTGTTATTCTGACAAACCGAAAACATACGACTAGAAAGTCTAATCGGATCCACACGACTAAATACAGGCTCGTAACACTTACAATGTGTGGTTGCAGTATACATAACATACCCATATACCTAACGGTCCATCTCGGCTTGTAGCGCCCGAGCTTGACACGATATGTGAATTTCAGCTTCGCTATGATGTGTGAGTCAGCTTGATTAGGAATTTCTGGATTGATTGCGGCTGAACTATAGTATTCCCCGGGGCTTTCCCTTTGTTTCTTATGTCCGACTTTCAGACTGTTCCTGGGGCTAGTGGGCACCTACGGTGTCAGTATTTCTTCAACCCACATTGCAGGAGCCTTGATTCACCAAATCTCGAATACCACTCGCCCATCCGCTCAGCAATACTCTATCAAAACTGTCATTCTGGAAAGCCAGAAAAATATAGATGATCTGGTTATCTGAGTCTGTCACGCTCGAAACATACAGCTTTAATTCTGAAAGAGCTTGAAACAACATACTACGAGCTCAGAGTATACGACTGAGAACAACTCACAAGCTCAAAACATACGACTGAAAGAACGATTCACGAATGCATGGGGGTGGAGATCTCAATTTGGTTTCTTGGCAAGCCTGAACTAGGTTCAGACTTCGCCAGGCATACTCCCGGTGAAATTTTTTCACGAATTAGTTATTTGGATTTGTAAGTTTTGATACCATACAGTAGTAACTGCAACCAGTACATACTACTATTAGCAAGACTGGATGCGACTATTGCAAGACAGGATGCTACTATAGTAAGGCAGGATGCCAGTGGATACTACCGCTTAAAGATTGACCCGTTTTGAGGCACATTAAATGATAGTACTCTGTACTATTACAAATCAATACATGCAACTTTTTCGTACACTATCATACAACTACACAGGCTGCAAATTTAGCCTTTGGGTTGGGTGCCCGGTTTATAGCTCGTGTTATGTTTTGACAGGAATAGTCTTTTTTTCTTTCTTTCATTCCTTTTCCCCATAGCGAAGCTCCTGCTCGTCTTGGGCCTCAGGACTAGGAGCTTTTGTTGGATTCATGTCTTTTTGGGATCCCAAAACGTAAGTGGAGGGATACCTATGACTTCGCAAAAGTTGTCCGTCTGTCCGTCCGTCCGTCTGTAAGCACGATAACTCTCGAAGGGAATGAGATATTTTGATGAAACTTGGTGTGAGGATTCGTTGGGTCGGCGGACCAGTCAAGTTCGTAAATGGGCTTTGTAGCCCTACATTTAGGGGTGGGGGAGGGGGTTCAAATTAAGGGGCAAATAAAATATTTTGAAACAGCTAATGTGATAGTCGATTAGAAGACATGCTGAACACGATGGTGAAAACCATTTTGTAATCGGACAAGTAGTTCGCCCGGAATCCGGCCAAAACCGGAAAGTTTGTTAAAAGTAAAAGAGACGTTTGATTTAGAGGTAGGAAGACATGCTGAAGACGATGGTGAAAACCATTTTCTCGACGGACAAGTAGTTCCCCCGGAATCCGGCTCAAACCGGAAAGTTTTAAAATTAAAAGTTTTATTTGGAGATGATCAGATGTCCGGTTTA
Source organism: Branchinecta sandiegonensis (assembly GCA_030848855.1). Classification (NCBI taxonomy): domain Eukaryota; kingdom Metazoa; phylum Arthropoda; class Branchiopoda; order Anostraca; family Branchinectidae; genus Branchinecta; species Branchinecta sandiegonensis. The sequence goes on from JAUPMV010000012.1 coordinate 4,967,614, forward strand.
GGGCAAGAAGACATGCTGAACTTTTATGTGAAAACAATTTTCTTCCCGGACATGTAGTTCGCCCGGAATCCGGCCAAAACCGGAAAATTGTTAGAAGTTAAAGTTTTATTTCTAGCTGATTAGATAACCGATTTAGGGGTAAGAAGAGACGCTGAATCCGTGTGTGATAATCATATTTTACCCGGACATATAGTTCGACCGGAATCCGGCTGGAGTCGGAAAATTTGTTATAAGTCAAATTTTTATTCGAAGTTGATTAGATGTTCATTATTGGGGAAAGAAGATACCCTGAGTTCGTTTTTGAGCTTTCTTTTTTCGCCGGACAAGTAGTTCTAGAGTTCGGCCGAAACCGGGAAATTGGCAAAAGTGGCAGGAAGTTTTCGTCAAAACAGATATGACTTATAGGGGTATATTTGTAGTTGATTAGATGTCCGACATAGGGGCAAAAATAGATGCTGAATTCGATTATGACAAATTTTTTTTAGCCGGACATGTAGTTCGTCCGGAATCCAGCTGAAACCGAAATTTTTTTTATAAGTTAAATTTTTGTTTAAAGTTGATTAGATGTTGGACTAATCACACCAAATAATCAACAACTTATCCAGCGGTGCCTCAAATTAACATAATGTCAAACTTCTCATCTGATAAGCGCACCAATCTGTAAAAGACAATTAGTTTTTAAGTATCGTTCCTAAATATTATAATTAAATTATTTATCTATCTACATTATATATTAGATTTTTGGGATCCCATCGACACCTTTGGTCTTGTTCTATGAGTTTTACGGTTCGTCTGCTTATCCTACAATAGCCTACTAAATCAGTGATTTGGATTAAGGTTAACCCTGCCAACAGGAGCCATTATGACGTTTTCCTTCTGACACATTAACTAGGGTTTGGTTGCAGTGAACTTCAACCTTAACAAAATTAGTCGGGTTTCGTTTCACACTGTCTTTTCCTTCTTGTCACACTTTGACACTTCTTTTCCCACTTCCGGTTTCTCTCCACTCTTCTACTCAATCCAATCCAAAAACTTCTGGCTCTTGGGCTCCGACCCTTCGGAACCCTTTCAGTTGGAGCAAATGGGAAATTTGAAAATGACGGCATATCTACCCGTACAAACTTTGAAATTCCTTATGTGGAAAGCATCTACGAACACTAGCTTCAAAAATTCCGCTATTCGGAGGATGGCCGCAGACCTGGAAGCTTGGACCCTGAACTCCTTGCGACTGAAGTGAGCAGCCCCTCATTACCTTGCGGTCTCGAGATCTTGGAGGGTTCCGAATGGTTGTACATGTACAGTCTTAATGCCTTGGCTTGGGAAATAAGAATACATTTTGAAGCCTTTTGGGCTTTAATTAGGTGTACGGTCATGTTAAGTAGAAGACGAATGGTCCGACTGTTCCTTTTATAATAATAATATAATATAATATAACTACAGTAAAAAGGCTTTCGACTCTGTTAATTTCTCGAGACACTGTGTACACTAAATTGAATTTCAGCCAGGTGCCGATCCACGCCTGCTTTAAACTGATTGATATTTTCGGCATTTACGACATTTTCGGGGAGATCATTCCAATATTCCACTATCCGGTTTTTGAAGCTCCATTTTCCAATGTCTTTTCGGAATTTCTCACCACGAATTTTCAAGCTGTGTCCTCTGAGACCGTTGTGATTGAAAGTGAAGACATCATCAGGCCTTATTTTATCATAGTAACTATGATAAATCTTAAAAGTTTCAATCAAATCACCTCGGAGAAATCTATAAGATAAACTGGGTAATCGTAATTTTTTAAGTCGATGTTCATAAGGCAGATTGCGAATGGCTGGCACTGTTTTTGTTGCTCGTCTCTGAACTTGCTCAGTGGCGATAATGTCCTTGTTATAGAAGGGCCTCGTTGTTACTTGGCCATATTCAATTAGTGGACGAGCTAGGGCCTTAAATAAAATGGAAACAGGATATTGTCCTTGAATGAAAATGTCCTTCTCATAAGATTTACAATTCTGGTAGTTTTCTTGATGATCGTTTCGTAATGTGTTGAAAATTTTAGATCTGTGTCCATAACTACCCCGAGGTCACGCTCAGAGGTGGTTATCGAAATCGTCCTTCCGTCCAAGGTGTAACGATGGTCAAGGGTAGTAGTGCCAAGACGAAGTTGGTGACATTTATCGATATTGACCTCCATGGCCCATTGAGTTATCCACTGTCAGATCTTGTTAAGGTCTTTTTGAAGATTCGTTTAATCCCTTTATGCCTCCGTATAGCTTAGTGTCATCAGCGCATAGCATTACCGAAGAGCTGATATCTTCAGTTAAGTCATTTACATAAATGTTGAAGAGAAGGGGACCGAGAACACTTCCTTGTGGTACGCCGCTAAGAACATTCACCTCCGTGGTGCTAAGCTGGCCATCCACTCGTACTCGCTGTGTTCTGGAGGTTAAGAAATCCTCTATTCAAGCTAAATTTTGTCCGATCACACCCAAGCGTTTTAGTTTCAAAAGTAGCCTTTTGTGCGGTACTTTATCAAAGGCTTTTCGTAAGTCAATATAGAGAACATCCACCTGTATCCCCGCGTGATATAATCATCGTTCGATGGGCTATGACAATAGGGTTTCGTCTGGTCCTTATTTCTGCCCTTTGTGCGGGATGATTGATGAAGATGTAGAGCATTTTATTTGTGATTGTGAGGGTTTAAGGGATTTAAGGGAGGAAATTTTTAGGGTGGGTTTTTTCTCGAGGGAGGAACTTGTTAGAAAATTAAAAAGTAAACATTTTGGGGATTTAAAGAGATTTGGAAGATTCCTTCGGATCGCTCTGTCATATCGGGAAGGATTTTTGTAGGTTTGTTATTGTTGTTGTTTTGTTGTTATTATTTTTTTTTGTATTTGCCATGGCCCTTGTGGCTTTTTAGCGCAAATAAATCTATCTATCTATCTATCTATCTATTGCAAACTTGCGACGAACCAATAAAGTTGTGATAGCATACAGTTCCACTCCATAATTTTAGGGAACCATTATTTTCGGGATTGTGTTTTTAGGGGAAATCTCTGTTGAGATTCATTTTAGAAACGTCTTCTGTTTTACTGCGCTACTTCGTGGTTGAAAATTTTTTCCGCATTTTTATTTTTTTATATTTGGTATTTGGGAAAACTTATTTTATATATTTGTTCCAAGTGCTTTTTATGACCTGTTGCTGACTGCATTGACTTGCTGACTCTTACAGCTGTCTAACAAGCAACAACGAATGCACTGGCGACGTCAGACCCTTCAGTCTGCGACAGTCTCCAAACCCGGTGACGAAGTGCGAAACACTCTCCCCCCTCCCTCCGTCCAGGCCCGTATCAGGGCTCCATCATTCTCCTTTATGGTAGCTATGCGATTCGTCATTTCAGGTAGGATAAAAGCGTCGTTAATATGTAGTAAAGAACTCATAAAACCTTAGAAGAAGTACCATCTTCCATTAGAACCGATAATACCATAAGGAAGTACCACTTCCCTAATGAATGGTATATAATCTGTGCTATATATTATTGTGCGTAGCGCCAATTCACATGCCATAACTAACGTTTAAAAAAAAGAAAACTCTTTGTAAAATTACTATCGAGTTATGTGTCTCGTTATGTGTCTCACAACATGTGCGGTTCTGAATCTCATACTGATTTTTGCTGGGTTCAGTATAACCCGCTGAGGTTATCGGAAATGCATTGAAACAATTTCATTGTAGTGTTGGGCGATATTTGTATTTTTCGATCTATCGATATTTTAACTTTACATTTTTGATAATCAATATATCGATACCGATATTTCAGTACCATGTTTTACTTCTCTTTTCAACTAAATTTAAGAACAAAATTGTCGTAATAAAGCATCTTGCAGTACTGAATCACGATGTAAAAATACCGTTTTCGATAGTCGATATCGCCCAACATTAAATGCTTGGAGCTGAGTTTCTCCTACAGAATTGTCGGTTCTTCTTATTTTAAGTATATTTCAAGGTTTAAAAAATGGAATAATGAACATCTGTAAAGGGGCACCTTTATGACTCTTCCTTAATCATAATAAATAATCTACTCTATTTCCTTAATATTTTGTAATCTACATGGTAGGATTTGGTCTTCATTCGCGTAAGTACCACATGATTAATCATCTAAGGCGTGGCTTGTCAGTATTAATGTACGTGAACACAGTCCGATTTTCTCAGTCGAAGCGATTTTCCTACTTCGCTCTGAAATTTTTTCGCATCGCATGCAGCTTTCACTGTAGAGACGCGAAGTTGAATGCGAAATCTAATCGACTGTATATGCACGTAGCTTTTGTAACTTCTACCTTTTAATGTAGCTTAGACCCCAAATAGCAAGCTTAAAACCGTACATAAATGATGCACACTCAACTAAACGGAAATAGGGTAGGACTACGAAAGAGCCGCCGGCAAAATTTGTTAAATCGGCCTTTATTCGGCAATATTCGACTACTTCCCACACAAACTCTTACTTTTAACGTGGCTCAGATCCCAAGCAGCAGCTTTTCCCGTATATACCCAACACAAATTTAAACTCAGCGGTGCAGGCGATTTTTTTGTTAGTTCGACCTTTGTCTGGCATTTCCAGCTTTTAAGGTGTCTGAAATCTTAGGCCTAACACCTCACCATTCAACCACGGGCAATTTCACCAGATAGCGAATAGGCTACTATGAAAGACGGCGCAAGTAAAGTTTTGCGGAACATTTAAAGGCTGCCTACGATATCACAGATCTGTCCGTGCCCCGATAAACTCGCAAACGGAATGGGATATTTTCCCGGAAGTTGGAACGTGGTAGTGCTTCCACTTTGAATTTAGACTACTAAAAAAATAGTGCAATCATCAGGCCCGTCATACAGTGCTTACAAAGCCTGTTTATGTGCAAACCTTACTCCGCAAGCCATTAAAAAAAAAGAAAAAAAAAATCTATTTCTTTTTAAGATCAGCTTTCAAAATCAGCCTGTTTTCAGTGCCACAGAGTGGAAATCACAACTTGGTAATGGCATTAATGTCACTCTGACAAGTTCGAAACATACGACTGTCATTCTAACAAGCTCAAAATACACGATATTTCGTGACGTAATGACTTACAGAAAATCTTTATACAACCATCCGACCAGAAATAGGTCATTTGCTTTCTAAATTCACCTAACTGTCTCAGACGACAAGCTCAAACTTTCGACTATCTCTAATATGCGAACAGAAAGAAATGAACGGGTCATTTTCAGGGAAAATTCGCGGTTGATGTCATTCTGGCAACTTCCATACGACTGTGATTCTGACAAAGTGAGAACACAAAACTGTGAATCTGACAAGCTTAAAACATACTACTAAAATCTTTATGGAACAATACGACCAAAAACAGGTCATTTAAAGGCGAAGTTCACGATTAGCTAACTGCCTTTTCTGCCTTTATCTGGCAAGCTCAAAACTTACGACAGTCTCTAATTTACAACTAGAAAATGTACGACAAGAAACGGGTCTTTTCGCGAAATTGGCGGTTGATGTCATTCTTGCTAGCTCAAACATACGACTTTCATTCTGGAAAACGAAATTTCTTCGTAGCCATACGACTAAATAATATGATTTGTGGGTGAAATTCGCGTTTGGTAACTGCCTGTATGTCATTCTGAAAAGCTCAAAACATAGGACTGTCACACATTCAAGCTCAAAACATACGACTGAGAATAGATTCTCTGGAGCATGGAGGGGGGGGGGGGGGTGAGTCACCCCCCCCCCCCCCCTCGAACCGCCCCTGCACCTGTGTAGGTGAACTAGGTTTTTTACTAACTTCGAATCTCATGATAAGAAGGACTAAAAAAGTTGTAACTGTTAATCATAAAAGGCACATGATGCCTCAATACCCCACCCCTCCTACCATTTCGGAAATCGCGCGATAATAAGGACTAAAATAATACATAATCGTAACTGGTAATCATAGTTGGCACATGATGTCTCAATACTCCAGCTTTAATTTTGTAACCGGGACTAAAGTCTCACTTGAAAGCTGATCCCAAAGATGTTTAACTCGTAATTGTAGTTAGCTTGTTGTTGTCAATTTTGTTTTTGACCTGAATACTATTACCACGGCAGTCACAAGAATAAAGTTCACAAGAATAAAGCAGCATTTAGTTATTTATAGGATCTGGTGAATTTCTTTATAATCTACAAGAGAATTCCGATATTTAGGATACAAAAAATTCCTCAGAGTCCTGTTTGTTGAAATTTTATCCGTGATGATGCCTGGCTTGAGCTATTCGCAACCGCGTCGTTTCTGGGACGCCGATTTATAGTTGGTTTGGTCAAAGACAGTAAAGTGGGAAAGACCGGAAAGTCCCGTAAGCTCCATGAGTCACAAAAATCAGCGCCGTTTAGCGGATGTTCTTTCGTTAAAAAATCGCTCTGTTGACATGTTCTTCCATCGCTCTCCGCAGAATCATCATCTAAGCACATTTTGTTGATTTTTTTTCGTTTCGTTTATGATGAGCATCCTCTCTCCATTCAGGTTTCCTCTTTAGTTGGAATAAAGAACAAGTAGGAAAAGAAAAATTAGCTTTTTATGGAAAAAAATTTTGGATCCACGATTTCGAATCAATTAATGTTGACAGTCCAAACGCTAGGCGGCGTTCCGATCGATTTTGAGAGACTCGATTTTAGCGATGTCACCGGTCTTTCCCACTATTATTGTCTTTGGGTTTGGTAGTCAGTCTCTGGGGACCGACAGGGTTCGAGCTGAGCTGCTGAGCATATTTCTCATAAGAAAGTAAAGTTTCCGTGTTAGTAGACATGAATGATTTTTAGGGGTGCCATTACCGTCGGTTGTTGTTATGTGTAGGCTAAGTCAGATAGCCACAAAGTTGATGCATATGAGCCTTTAAAAATATCTGAATTGGTAGATCAGATTTCACCTTTTTTACTTACAAAGCTGATACAAATGAGCCTTTAAAAATATCTGAATTGGTATGTAAGATTTCACCTTTTTTACTTAGCCATTATTGCACCGCCTAAAGTAAATAACAGTAAGAAATAGAAGAAGTGGATAGCTTCTCCCTCAGTTCAAAGGTAGGCTGATAGAATATAACATTGGCAAGTTTGATGTACCAAAATAATTGAACTGTGATTGTCATTTCTGTTATAGTAAATTTGTTTCGTTTGTTAATTCACTTTCTGGAGCTAATGTCTTAGAAATTTTATGGACTCCGTGCCAAGTCCTTCTTGGGGGGGAGGGGATCCATCGTTACTGACCATGACTTCGTTAAGTTTGACCGTCCGCCTGTCCTTGTGTTACCGCGATAACTCAAATGCGCGATACTTCTCTATTTTGTGGCCGGACAAGTATTTCGCCCAGAATCCAGTCCAGACAAAACCAGAAATTTGGCAGAATTTGAAGTGTTTTCTGAGGTCGATTAGACTTTCTCTGTGCGGGTAATGAGATACTTTGAATCCATTTTCTGTGCATCGTTCGGGGGGGGGGGGGATGAATCCATTTTTTTTTAATTTGTTTCGTTGCCGGAACAGTATTTCATCTCTAATCCAGAAAAAACGGGATTTTCTTTATAATTGAAGTTTATTCCTAAGTCGGATTAGAGTTTTGGTATAGGAGTATGGGGACATTCTAAACTATTGTGAATGGATGATCAGCGCGCCAGGAACCCAGCAATCTTTTCTGAAGTTTTTCTTCAGAGATTTGATGTAGGGATTCATGCTGAATCCATATTGGAACTTTTTCTTTTCATCGGACAAGAAATTTGTCCAGAACTCATCAAAGCCTATATGAAGATACAAGCAGAAGTTAATCATTAAGTCTTAACAGCTTTGATTTGAGGGCAAGAACTCATGCTAAATCCACACCTCTTAGTTGTTTTCTGAGCGGATCGGTCGTTACGCCTTAATACATGGAAAATCAACAAATTCACTTTTTGTTCGTTTCTAGTAAATCTCTCGAGTCAGGTTATTTCTGTCTTCATAATATGTTATCTTTTATTATATATTATCTATCTGGTTTGTTTAGATGGTATTCGAAGAATATCCGGAAGAAAGAACTTTCCACTATCATTGATATTCCGGCCTTGATCTGATGACGGCAATCTAGGATATCTGGGTAGCCCCATTGTAACCCCACCTGTGGACACAATAAGTTGCTTATGATATCAGGCGATGACAGAAAACCTACCTGACCGGATTGTCTGGAAATTCAAAAAGTGTTAAGCCTTGTGATCCCAACGAAATCTTTGTTACGTATTTTCTTTCAGTTCCGTTGTTGTTAGGCAAGTGGCTGAACTACAAGGGGCAGATCCTCTTGATTACATGCATCCAAAAAGGAATCTCACTAATCAGCTTCTGCAGGAAAGTGTTCTTAAGTTAGCCATCAGTGGAATGATCATTTGTAAGTCTACCACAAATGCCTGATTTGTGGATCGGTCAGTCAGACGTGAACTGAAGCCAACCTTTCGACAAAAATCCGTGATTTCTTGCTAGGCCGTGCCGAACGTCTGGTGTACCCAGTTTGGAATAGACACAGCCTAACATGGCTTACCCCGTTTCAGAAACCGTGGCCACTTGAAAACGTTCGTGATTTGAGTGAATTCCAACCCATTATTTGGCATGGATATTCCAGACTAAGTGCTTACCGCATATTTGGCGCAGCAGTCCATAAAAATCAAGGCATTTTTTTTGAATTGTTAAGATGTTCCAGACACATGGACTATCTGCCACTAAGCCAGTCTTGAATGGGTAGATTGTATCATATGCCCCAACGAGTGTTTGAATATCATATGTCTAGCTGAATGTATATCATAGCGTCGCCCAAGCCAAAATCAGGCATTGTCTTAAAATGTCCTTATTGTTGAAAGTTATTTCTGTTCAGTAGGTAGACGAGAGCTTGTTTGGGCAGATCTTTTGGATGTAATTTAAATGTTTCTAGTGTATCTGTCATTGGACGTAGATGTTTTGCACTGCCTCTTGTTAGCTTACTACTCAACTTCTTTCCACTTGAAACGCCCTAGGTTTTAGCTTATAACCTGACTTTCCGTTATGGCAAGAGCCAGGAAAAATTGCACAATGTTCTACAGGATTAAGTCGTTCGCATCTACTCCACCTACTGTGTTTCGTCCTTGTTTGGTTATTTTAGTTTTAGCTCTAGTTTCAGACTCTGTTATTTCTTGAAGAATTCAGATTTTTTAATGAGCCTTTTCGTTTGTTTGGTTATACCCAGTTTATTAATCAAAATATGGTGTTTGTTAACGCGAGTCGTAATAAATCTTAACGTATTATTTGTTCTACTTTTTCCACCTTTTACCTTCCTCAATTTGCTAGTTTCGGCATGTCAACGCTTGATGCTCAGACGAATTTCTTGGTAGAGCTACTTATAAACATTTTTTTGCCAAAAGACTGTCTTGGCTTTTTGGTAATGTCACAGAACTGAGAGAAAAACATGGAATTAGCAGAAACATGGATTCTCTCTGGAAACTTGGAAACTAGCGTATTGTCACTTGGCAAGATCGGGTGCTGGTGCTACTTTTCAGGGTCATGTCGCAAGACAGTAGACGGTTTCAAAGCGCACAATTTATTTTACTTCAGGTAGCACAGTACGTTAAACAAGAGCTGAAAGCTCATATGGCACTTGTAAGAATAGGCGAAATGTTGGCGGGAGTTTTTTGCTTAGTTATACAGAGTCGAATATCATTTTATTTCCGGTGCTCCCGTCCATTCCCCCTAGTTATCGGATCCGATCAGCATTTGAAACTGAACATGTGAGACACTTGTTCTTGTCACTTGTAATTTTTTCCATGTTACTAGTTTCCGGATTCCCCATCCCTCCACTCCCCCTACAATGGCCGAATCGGGTAAATGATTATTTCCAAGTTAATCTGATGGGGTCCCTGATATGCCTGCCAATTTTCGTCGTCCTAGCTTATGTGGAGGCGTTTCGCGAGATTTCCGTTTCCCCCTCAAGCCTCCCGCCCCAATTATCGGATCCGGTCCGATTTGAAACTGAACATCTGAGAAACAGTTTTTTGACACTTGTCAAGTTTCATGCATGTCCGATTAGCCCGTTCCAAACTTATGTATGGTATTAGTTTCTCAACTCCCCATCCCTCCGCTCCCTCCACGATCGCCGGGTCAGGGAAGTGATTGTTTGGGTCTGTACAACAATTGAAACTGAAGGAACTGGGAGTTTCTATTTTGGAGTCCCAATCTGGAACAGTATAAAATATAATTAGGCTATTTGCCCTCATAACATGGAGACAGAAGTAGCTTACTTTCTTGGGAAAAGGCAGATCACAATCAGATAAAAGTTTAGTTTAGCATTTGTCGGTCTTATTTTAATCCTTAAACTGTACCTGTTCCTGCATTCGGCTCTAAACACAAGCAAGAACGGCGGTATAGGTTAGTAAGCGAGGCTTCCATCAAAGAGGTCATTGGATCGATACCTTATCCGGACATTGCCCTTTTGCTCCCCTTTTGTACCCTTGTTCCTAGTTTCCGGACTCCCGGATCCGGGGATAGTTGGATCTCTTATTCCACAACGATTAAACTTATGAAGCAAAATTTCATGGTATATTGGTATCAGACGCTTTTTCAAATCCAAAAATATAGCCGCTGGTATAAGTTTTTTTCATCCAAACAATCATGTATACGTTGAACCATTGCTAGCATGGCTTCGTGGGTACTGTGTTGCTTCCTAAAACCAAACTGTGTCTTAGAAAAAAAAATCATGAGAATCAAGGGAATTATATACTCGGTTGTAAATGCATCGTTCCATTAATTTGGAAAAACTCGACAAGATAGAAATTGGTCTATAGTTCGTGCAATTTGCTCGATCGCCACTTTTATAAAGAGGAATTACCTTCGCTTTCCTATATGAATCGGGGAACGTACAAGCCTTAAAAGAGAGGTTTATTATATGACAGTTATTTTATTGATACTGTGCAATACCTCCTTAACAAAATTTGTTGGAGAGTCATCAGATCCTGGCGAATGTCCATTCTTTAGCAGTTTAGAAATATTAGAAAGCTCTTTTTCCGTCACTGGTCTCAAACATAGACTTGTCTGACGAAGGTTTCAGATACGACTGATAATCGCAGTTCACATTATTCTGATCGTGTTGAAGTTTATCTGCTACAGATTTACCAATACAAGTAAAATGCGAATTCAAACGATCTGCAATATCCTTTTCAATATTTATTACGTGTCCGTTTAAATCACGCAACTCAGATGGTGCTGTTGTTGTTTGCGATCGGTTCAAGCAAGAATTAATGAGGTCCCATGTTTTCTTAGGAGAATTACCAGCTTCCGTAAAAGCATCAAGATAATATTTCTTCTTCGCGTTGCTAATTATTTTCATCAACACCTTTTTATAATTCATAAACACTAACTTCCTTTCCTCACTCGGACACGACATGAACGAACTGCACAAATTATTTTTCTGCTTTATCGATATCAAGAGGGATGGTGTTATCCAAGGTTGAGCGGTCTTGCGTTTTGAAGATTTTACAGTTGGGCAAGTTTCATTTAATGCTACATTAATTCATTCAAAAAGCAATCGGTAGCCACATTCACATCCTCTTTCTCAAGCACAATTGACCAATCAACCGATTTCACCTTTGTGTTTAGAGATTCTAGATTTTTTTGTATTAATTAACCGACGAGTTTTACCATTAGATTTTTTTTACTGTTATGATTATTGACATCACACACAAACAGGAAATGGTCGGAAAAATCAGTGACCACAACCTCTGAGGAAATAACTTCTGTAGTCAAAAACAGATTATCCATAAGATTAGCACTGACAGGAGTTACTCTGGTCAGAATCATGCATGCCGGAAGCAGGGTCTTACAACCTCTGAGGAAATAACTTCTGTAGTCAAAAACAGATTATCAATAAGATTAGGACTGGTAGGAGTTACTCTGGTCGGAATCATGCATGCCAGAAGCAGGGTCTTAACGCCATCATTGTAAGGAATTCTGCTGTGTGACGATTAATATTAAAATCCAAAAGATTAACATTAAAATCGCCCATTACAGTAATTTCAGTATTCCCAAGGGGTTTCAGCATCAATTCCAAATTTTGCACAAAAAGGGGGGTTGGAGCTGAAGGTAGCTTATACACAACACATACTTGAACTTTTTTATTTTGAAGTTGCTAGAATTTCACAAACTTTTTCAGTATGAAAATTTGCTACTTGAAGTAATCGCTTAAAAGGTATATTGTCTTTAAAAAATAAACCTAATCCACCTTTTCCATGGACCATTCTGTTATTTTCAACAAAAATATAACCTGGAACTTTTAAACTTTGCTTTGTTGAATCGCTTAAAAATGTTTCACGCAATCCAAGAATATCTATTTGGCTTTTAAGTAAAATTCTCGAAACTTGATCAAAAGCACTTAATAATCCTTGAACGTTTACAAGTCCCAGTCTTAATAAACTTGCCGCACGACTATTTATTTCATGGGCAGAAACGTATGACGAAGATGGAAGTCTTGCAAGAAGACACACAGTTCCCAAATACATCATAATAATGAGAAGATAAGGACAGATTAAGAGGGCATTTCTCCAGTGCCGCAAGTCTATCATTCATCCTCACACCCAAAACACAACTAACCAAAAAAAATCGAGTATGGAAAGATCTCACCTGGTGATGACAGCGGCAGGTAATCTTGTCCCCAACTCAGCGTTGAGTTGTAAATAGCAGAAGAGAGCAGTAACGCCGGTATCAAAAAGTGCACTAGGACAAAATGAAATGGCCAGAACTTTCTGTCGAACCTTCAAAATTATCTACATTTTTCGAAGAAGTAAGAAAGCAGAAACAGCCACATTTTACAAAGAAGTAAGACAGCAGAAACACACACGTTTTTTCTTTCAATCGGACAACTTCAGTAAACACTGAAAAATTATTGAAATTTAACTTACAAACATATCTCTATACATGAAAACTAACCGAAACCTTAACCCAAGATGACGCACTTATGGTTTTAATTTCCAACCACAGCTTAGCCCTTTTTGCTTGATTCGCGTTGGTTTCGCATAATCCGTTTCTTTCAAAGCTTTAGCTTTCGCAAGAAGATCACTGCGAAGGGCGTTCAGCTTCGGTGGCAGATCTGTGCAGTTTCAACTTGCCGACATAATAAGTTGCACGCCCTTTTCGTCTGTCAGGGAGATGAACACAGGTTGGGCTTTTGGTCTACGACTGGTCACATTAGATGAGTTTCCTGGTAGCCTCTTTGCTTTAATGGTCGATACATCAACTTCAAGGGACTTCGACAGGAATGCCATAACATTACTTTCAGTGGTCTGAGGCTGTCTTTCAGCAGGAAGCCCTTGAATAGTCAAATTCAACTTCCTTTATTTCACACCAGATTCCAACAATTGGATTTCTAGCTTGTTACACCGAATTTTGAGTTTTCAAGTAAAGAGACTTTTTGATCCCTCACAATAGCCTCTGACTTTAGAGCCGTCACTTCAGCTGTAAGGGACGAAACTGAAGCCTGAAGATCGCTTTGTGACTGCAAAACCTTGTCGAGCTTCTTGTAGCCTTTCGTGTTACTGACACTATTAAATTCAATAACCCGCTTCCTGTGGTGCTCTTACCGTAGCATCAGTTTTGAAAATGCAGCAAACAAAAACTTACTGGCGTGATTACTGAAAGTGATCGGTATATGGCACTCGAGCGGAGCTGCAAGTGCCATAAAAACACAAATCAACGAGTAGGATACGAAGAAAGCTCTTTCTTTTCTAATCCAGACAAAGAGCAAATAACACTTGTTGCACTTAGTGCGAGACCTATCAAGCACCCCCTCGGGACAACGCTCGTACTTTAAAGCTACACATAGCCACTTCCGTTCAAAAAGATAATTGCATAGTTCAAGTCATTTCCCTCAGTTAAACCTACGTCATAACCTACTTTTTACAATCACATCTCCACTAAAAATATGACTGGCAAACTGAAACAGCCTGTTTCCTTTATTTTCCAAAAGTACATCACTCACCGTCACGGACTGAAATTGTTGTTCCTGATCAAATATATCTCTGGGGACCATTATAGTCACACCTATGGTAATAACACCGAGTAAGCCCGTTTTACGCTCAAGAAATGGGAAGAAAAGACGCTTAAAACGAAAAATAGTCGAATGCTGTTTTGAAACGTATCTTTTGACCAGTAAGAGACCACTGTCACTGACTTATGTTAGTTTGGTTTTCCCATGAGTGATGATGGAGGTAATAGTTCTTATATTCCTTTTTTTCTCAGTCTGACCAAGATGAAACTTAATGAGCAGTTAGTAATTAAATTAATCAACCAAATTTCGTACAGATGTGACTGAATGTGACCCGGGCAAAAGAAGGAGGGATGCGGGTTTGTGAGGTATTTCGGCTTGTCACTGGTGAATCAGGAGTTGCCGACGGGGAAGGCTGAGTACTCAATGGCTTGCCACGCTTTTGGCTGGGAGTTTCTTAGGTTATAATCAGGGAACCACCTCTTTCGTTCCGAAATTCCAATAGCGAAACTAGCTTTCTACACACAACATGGGATCTTTTGTAGATTTTTTTTCGGCGGCCTGAGCGACTTTGTTCGAAGTTCGACCTTGTCAATGAAGCTACCCTTGTTGGCATTGTTTGTTGCTGATCCATGTTCTACTCTACAGTCTTGTTTGCACCTACTACAGTCTTGTTTGCACCGTAACAAAAAACTGACTTACACTATATACATATGCCTAATTCTCTATAAAGTCCACTAAATATGTCAAACTGAATATCTTTCCTACATGAGGATCCTTATTTAATTCGCATCAAGAAAGATTCCAGTATTCGAGATTCTTATCGCAAAATTAGGAAAGAAAAATAGCAGCATAAGCAAGCGAAGTGAAATGTCTAAGAATGATGACTAATCTTGCCGATGATAACAGCAGGAATTTTGGAATTAAAATAAATGAAATTATTTAATTTGATATCAAATTTATAAATCTGAAGTAAGAGTAAAATCTTTGGTGTGCTTAGTGGTGCAGTTTGATATACGATATCCTCGGCATTCCTTGGTCTTCAAGGTTTTTTTAGAAGCTGGTCGTCACCTGGTGGCCTCTGTCGGGCTTCCTTTCTCTCTGTCTCTCTTTCTGGTTTGGGATGGAAAGTCTCCTCTTGTGGATAGCTGGCTGCGACAAGCGGATTTTGGATTGTCGTAGGTCAGGCTTTTAGCCAGGCGAAATCAGGGATGGCTCGTCACTGGTATATATCTGTGATGATTCTGCTGCATTTCTGAGACGCTATTTTTCGGGAGAACAAGGCAATTGACTGCATCCGTTTTCCAGCCCTGGATTTTCACAAAAGGTCCCATTACGATACGTCCTTAGCGGCCTTCGTTGTTTGTTCCTACGATTGTGACACAGAGTTGCACACGCGCTTTGGGTCGTGTTTTCGGAGCGCATATTACAAAAATTATAGCCTTGACAAACTAACGAACACTATTCTAATGGCCCAAGGTTTGCTGGAAGATTTGTTTGTCGTCCGATGATTTCGGCGATGAAGAAAACGTCCAGCATTAGTAGTATAAATCCGCCGACTCTAGCTCAACCCCCCCCAAATTTCAAAACCCCAATTTAACATCAATTTCTTCAATTTTAACATGCTTTTTTCCAAATTATCCCCCTTTTTAAAGATATTTGTATTTTCTTTTTTCCCCAAAAAAGGGTCCAAGAAATAGGAAATATTAACCTTTATACTACATATAAACTACTACTACTTTTGTTTTTGCATTTTTCATTTTTACTGAGTAAACAGTTCCAAGTCAACATATTGTTCCGAGTTCTTATTTACACGCAAAATAGGCTGTAAAATAAGATTGTTCTTTAGAAGTAACTCATCAGCAATTGCATTGTATCTCTGCGGTATAAACAGATCACACATCTTCTTGTTATGATTGATAACTACAACTAACTTGTCACCATATTTTGTCTTAGCTATTCTCATTTTAACGATGGTATACTTCAATCCTAATACCAACTGTTCTTTCTTGATTGTCTCATTGTATTTATTCATTCTGATTGTATTCAAGACCTCCATTTATTAGCGGCTGATTTTCTTTAATAAAAAATCAAACTACTATTCATCACATCATCAAAATTTAATCTTCTCAACAAACCCAAAAGACCTATCTCTAGTTCGGAAAAGCTCTTTGGGTGAGCAAAAAATAGAAAATCTCTTTGCATTCACATCATAAAACACTTGGTTCCGGAGAGCTAACAGGCCCCGTTGGCGTAATGGTCTAAGCGATTGCAAGCTTACCAACCATTGAATCAACGAAGGCGTGAGATCGAATCCCACTACTAGCAGCTTGTTAGAAGTAAGGACTTCGGAAAAAAAACCTAGCGGGTTTCCTCCCCTCACGGGGCTGCCCCAGACACACCAATAAAAAAATAATAAACAAAACCAAATTTTCCAACAGTTACATTGTCTGGGGCGGGAGGTTTTACAAAAATTTTCTATTTTTCCCATTTTTCTTTACTTTTTTGTTGATTCCTTTTTACAGTATTTGTAACCATTCAAACAGACTTGCTTCATGTATTTTTCGCGAGGAAAAAATCTAAATGTTTTACGCATTTCTGCTTCACGCTGAATAACCTCATCAACCGTTAATTGACCACATTTTAGCATTGATACCAATTCAGTGTAAAAATTATACGCGGTTCTATATTCTGCTTTTCTATCTGCAATATTTAAATGTTTTTCAGTTATTTCAATAATAACGGAACCCAAGCTTAAAGACGCTAAAGGTAGCATAAGAAACGCACTTAATCCTGCTGCCGAAAAGGCAAATTTGGATAAAAGAAGACCGTTGCTTACATTATTATAATATTTATAACTTCGGCGATATACAAACATTTTCTTTTCCAATTCCTCCATTTATACTATAGCTAAATTGTTTAAAAAATTACTTCTTTAGGTTTGCTTCCAAACTTAGCAATTCGGAGCACATACGCCATCTCGTAAACAATATTGGAGATATCGTGATCACTCGATGACAATCCAGGGAGCGCTTGCTCCGCGAATCACTCCATCTGGGAACTCTCTTTTTATCGCTCAGAGCAAACAGAGATAGCGCTTGCTCTGTGAAACGCAAACAACTCCACCATCTCGGCAACTGTGCTCTCTGTGCATTGAGCCTTTGCTCCATGAAACACAAACTGAAACAAGTGAATTTCTTTACGTCTGAGAAAACTCAGTCAGTGGAAATTCATTAATAAAAATATTCCCCTAATAAATGATGGAAACTGCAGAGGTTATTCAACGTTGTAAAACCATTATATCAAACAACGAATCGGTTATACGAAGTTTACCGAAACACAAAATTAATGAACTTCGTACATATGCAAAAATAAACAATATCAAAACAAATGGTGAAACGAAAAAGGAAATAACTAATAAGATAATAAAGCAACTTAATAGGAATATTTTGCTTGCGGAAGATACAATTAATATTCGGCGCAGAAATGAAAGGATTCGGAACAAAAATAGACCATCAAATTATACACCAGAGCCAGCATTAACGAAGATTTTGGAAGATGAGATAAAAGAAAATAATATTGCTATTGGAAATATAAAAAAAGAGGAGAAACGGATAATAGAAAAGGATACAAGTGAATTAAAAAGGTTTCTAAAAAACAAAGGCCTACCCACTCGTGGGAACAGAGATGAAGTTATAGAACGCATTAAGGAATACTATGGTAGGATAATTAATAAGCAGAAACAAACTATGGATAAAACTAGAGGTATCCTGAGAGATCAAACAGAAAGAGGTGATAAAAATAGACACAAACTAATCGATTTATCTACTCTCTTTATAAATAAGAAACAAATCAAAGAAGAAACATCGATTCCCAAATATTTGTTTAAAACAGAAGAAGAACAACACCCCACTATTGTAAGAGAAAATGAAAACATTTACACAGTAAACGTATCGATTGAAAGCAACGGTAGAGACGAAAATACTCTCATTAGTTTTGTTTTTGAGGATTTGCAACGAAGAATGAATGAAATATACCAGTACAGAGTTCAGTTTGTGACCAAGGTTATTTTCTATCGACAAGAGAATGATGAGGAAGTAGAAGTATTTTACAACAGTACTTCTTGGATTTTAAACAAAAATAGTGTCCTAACTCGTAGCCATTTAGATGACAACAACAGGAGACTTAGTTCTTTGAGTAATACCCCTCGATCTGGATTACAATTTAGGCGATATGATGCAATCGACTACAGGATGACTCGAATCGAATCCTACATGGGGGGAACGTTTAAAACACTGCCAGATTTCGTAAAAAATAAAAAAGCTTGCATAAATATAAAAAATAATGATCAAAAGTGTTTTCTATGGTCTATCTTGGCACATTTATACCCAGCTAAGGACAACGCTGAAAGAACTTCGAAATATAAACAATATGAGAACGAGTTTGATTTCAAAGGGGTTACCCACTTTCCGATGGATACACAAGATATTCACAAATTTGAAAATAAATACAACATTAAGATTTGTTTATTTCAAATTGATAAAGAGAAAATAATCAGAAATCACATACTAAAAAGTACAATAAATGGCAAAACAGCAAAACATGTTATTCATTTACTATATTTTGATAATCATTATGTGTTAGTAAAGAATCTGAGCAGACTAGTTGGTTCTGAAATATCTACAAGACAAAAAAAGATATACCTCTGCACTTTTTGTGGAAGGCATTTTACAAAACAAGAACACTTTGAAAAACATGAACTGAAACATAACTGTGAAGACCCTGATATTATAATGCCTCCTGAAGGTTCTAAAATACAATTTAAAAATATTTCAAAACAGATGAAAGTACCGTACTGCATAATCGCAGACTTTGAGTCTTATAATGAAGAATACAATCAAGTACACGGAAAGAAAACAATCAAAGTAGCTGAACAGAAACCTTTTGCGTACGGATTTCAGGTATGTTGCTCCTTTGATACAAACCAGAACAAGTACTACGATTATTTTGGTGAAGACGCTGCAAAACATTTTGTAAAAACCATTACAGAAGTGTCCACAGAAATTGCATACAAGTATGAAAACAGACAAAGAAATCACACTTATACCGACGAAGAAATTAAAGAAAAATGGAAGAGACTAAAGAACAAGACTTGCCATATCTGTAACACAGAAATTACTGAAAATCCCCACTTCGATCACGACCATATGACAGGAAAGGATAGAGGTTTCACACACGCTGAATGTAACATGAAATACAGGATTCCCAAGCATATCCCTGTAGTCCTACACAACTTATCCAAGTATGACTCCCATCTATTTGTGAAAGAATTAGCACCTGATAACGGGATTTTTGAATCAGCAGAAAGTTTCATTTCATTTTCGAAATCAATAAGTATTCCAAGACAGGATAAGGAGATAAAATATGAAATCAGATTTATAGATTCTATTCGATTCATGGCTTCGTCACTAGACAAGCTATCAGCAAATTTAGCGAAATGTGACTGTAAAGTATCCTGTAATCATCTGAGAGAGAATTTCAAATACACATCTGACAGTTTCAGAAACGATGCTGAATTTAAAGAAATAATTAAAAAGGGGGTGTATCCTTATGAATTTGTGGATAGTTTCAGTAAAATGGATTTTCCAAAGTTACCACCCATAGAAAGCTTTTATTCTAGGTTAACGGGAAAAGGTATTGAAAAAGCTGATTATAAAAGAGCGGTGTCTATCTGGGAACAATTTAACTGTGAAACGTTACTGGATTATACCAAGTTGTACCTAAAAAGTGACGTTTTAATATTATCAGATGTTGTAGAGAATTTCAGAAATGTATGTATACATAATTATGACCTGGATCCACTTCATTATTTCTCAGCTCCAGGATTAACGTGGGATGCTTTCCTAAAACATTCGAAAGTAGAACTACCGTTATTCTCAAAGGAAGACATGTACACATTCGTTGAAAAGGGGATAAGAGGTGGTGTATCTCAGTGTATAAAAAGATATGCGAAAGCAAATAATAAATATATGAGCGGTTATGATAAGAATAAATCATCTAATTATCTAATGTATTTTGACAAGAATAATTTGTATGGGTGGGCGATGTCGCAAAAATTACCCGCAAAAGATTTCCAATTCATTTCCATACCAGAAGCTTTGAAAGAGAGAAATGAAAACAGTTCACTCGAGTATTATAACCATCTAAAAAATCATGTTAACTCGGTGATACAATTACCGAATGTAGGTGCTATCTATGAAGTAGATTTTGAATATCCGAAAGAACTTTTCCACTTACACAAAGATTTACCATTAGCACCCGAACATTTCAATGGCAAACTATGTACGACCTTACTGGATAAAAACAACTACGTAGTTCACCACAGGAACCTAGAATTCTATTTACAAAAGGGGTTGACATTGAAAAAAGTACATAGAATACTAGGATTCACTGAAAGTGCTTACTTACAAGGATACATAGATCACAACACAGCACTTAGAACTAAAGGCACAAATGATTTTGAAAAAGACTTTTTTAAGCTGATGAACAATGCTTGCTTTGGAAAAACTATGGAGAATGTGAGGAAACGAGCAGATATGGAAATAATAACTGATGACAAAACAAGGGAAAGAATAATCAAGAAACCCGACTTTAAATCTGAAATCATATTCAGTGAAAACTTTTCTGTAGCGAGGATGTCAAAGGAAAAGATCAAATTAGACAAACCCATGTTTATCGGTTTTGCTGTACTGGAACTATCCAAACTATTGATGTATGAATTCCATTATGATTATATGAAACCTAAATATGGTGATCAACTTGATTTGTGTTATATGGATACAGATTCCTTCATCTATGACATACGAACTGAAGATTTCTATCAAGATATTAAATCGGATTTGAATGAGAGGTTTGATACATCTGATTATGCGAAAGATAATCCATATGGGTTTCCTAATGTAAACAAGAAAGTGATAGGCATGATGAAAGATGAATTAGCAGGACAAGTGATGACAGAGTTTGTTGGGTTGCGGTCGAAAGTATATGCTTATTTAAAGGACAACCAAGACCTTTCAAAAGCTAGCAAAAAACTAAAAGGACTAAAAACAAACATAGTGAAAGATAAAATTACGATTCAAAACTACAAGGATGTTCTGTTTGGAAACGTTGGAAACCTTTCAGTAACCCAGTACAACTTAAGGTCATACAAACACAATATGTTTCTAGAAGAACAGAATAAAAAAGCCCTAGATCCTAAGGATGATAAAAGGATTGTATCCAGTGATAAATTCACAACTTTTCCATTAGGTTACAAACAATAAAAATTCAAGTACCTAGTTAACAATTTCAAGTACCTAGTTAAAAAAGTCAACTACCTAGTTAAAAAAATCAACTACCTAGTTAAAAAAGTCAACTACCTACTTCAAAATTCAAGTACCTAGTTAAAAAATTCAAGTACCTACTTCAGTAAATCTTATAATGAAAAATTCTTCCTAAATAAATGAATGAAAAGGCACCAATAAAAGTGTATAATTTTAGCGAAAAGAATAACTATCAGAACAAACACGAACTTGCACCTCAGTGGCCATTTAGATTATTAATTTGTGGAAGTTCAGGAACAGGAAAAACCAATTTACTCTTGAATTTAATTTATGAATACTTCTGTTTCAACCGAATATACTTGTATGCAAAAGATCTTGAAGAAGACAAATATAAAGACCTTATAGACAATTTAACCACCTTGGAATTAAAATGTAAAACGAATATTTTAACCGTAAGTAATGACCTTAATGATATTATCGATGTTGACGACCTAGACCCCAATTATCAGAACTTGATTATCTTTGACGATTTTGTAACTGAAAAAGACCAGAAGAAAATAGAAGATTTATTCATAAGAGGAAGAAAGAAAAATGCTTCAATTGTTTACTTGTCTCAGAGCTATCATAAAACGCCAAAGGTGGTAAGACTTCAGTGTAATTATTTTGCATTCTTTCAGTGTTCTAATCCAAAAGAAGTAAAATTAATTAGACAAAGCCATGTATCCAGTATAGACAATGAAAAATTTCTCAAACAATTCGAGGCTGCAACCAAGGGCTATGGGTTTTTTTTCATAGATTTAAAAACAAAAGATAAGACCCTGAAGTACAGGAAAAACTTTGAAAAATTTACCGGATAATTTATTTCTATAATAAATGAATAAATTTGGTAGTGTTGGAAAAAAGGTTGCTAACGAATCGAAAGTTACTGACGAAAATGGTAACATTAACCTACACGATAGACGAATTATAAATTTAGGTGATGCGAAAACAGATAAGGATGCTATTAGCTTAAGATCTATGACTGTGATTTTGAATCAATTTAAAGAACAGATGACTGCGGGACAAGTGCAAACCAATCAATATTTTAGCGAAGATATCAACAGATTAACTGCGGTAGATGATTCTCCTGATAATGCATTGATAAGGATCAAAGATAAAGGATTATTTCTAAAACAAACAATTAAAGCCACTGAAACAGAAATTGATGCTGGGGATAAAGTAATCACAAATGTTCAAGACCCTAGAAACAAAAAGGATGCTGTTAATTTAGATAGGTTAACAACAGACCTTTTAAAATATGACGAAAAGCTTCTTAACCAACAAACCCTTAGCAAAAGTATTGAAACAAAGATTGGTGACCTTAGGAAAATCATTGACAAAAAGACTCTTGACCTTAGCAAAAGCATTGACAAAAAGGTTCTTGACCTTAGGAAAAATGATTTTGACCATGAAGTCCATATCAATGGTATTGAAAGAGCAGTCGTAAACATTTTAAAAAGGCTTTTAGAGCAAAAACCTGTTGATCAAGATTTTGTTACGAAAACAGAAGACTTTATGAAAACTAAACTAAAGAAATAAAATTTATATGATAAATTAATTTTCTAATAAATGGTTGAGACAATGGAGTATATAGTTTATTTGTCAAAGCTTCAGAAAGGAAAGCTGAAGAAATGTTTTGGTGCTAAACAAAAATGCCAGATACGTGTTAGTCATAGTAGGCAAAATGAACGAGAACCAGTCAAGTTACTATTAAGTAAACGACAAATTGATAAAATTGAAACATGTAAAATGAATAATAAGGGCTGTGACATTGATGTATCATACAAACAGATGAAAGAAGCGATTCAAAAGGGTGGATTACTTCCTTTCCTAATACCGTTGGCAATTACCCTTGGAAAGGCAGCTTTAACAAGCGGAGCTGCTGCTTTGGGTACATTCGCTGGTAAGAAATTGGTGGATAACATAACCAACACAGGTGGGGCGCTTACACTTCCTGGAACACAAAAAGTTGTGGGTCGTGGAAGACCGAAGAAGGAAAAGCGGATGCATCCGTAAAGAACACAGGTGGTGCGCTTACACTTCCTGGAACACAAAAAGTTGTAGGTCATGGTGTACGGGGAAGGCCTAGGAAGTAAAAAAACGGGGACATCAAAAAAGAAGCAAAAGTAAAGTAGGACCTCTAACCAATTTTGATATTATGGATGCATTAGAGAGTATACCACATTTTAGAGGTGTTTTCTCTATAGATACGTTACCTAAACAAATAAACGATTCGGAATGTGGTGTAGTTAATTATGATAAACTCGGAATGCCTGGAACTCACTGGGTGGCGTACTGTAATCTACCTGATAATCCTTATGTAGAATTTTTTGATTCTTTCGGTATACCCCCAGGAAAAGAAATAATTAAATATCTAAAAACTTCAAAGAAAAAAATAGCTTATGAAAATCTTGCCGTTCAGAGTATAGATGAATTAAACTGTGGATTGCATTGTATTTCCTACATTAAGCGCAAAATGAAGTTGGTAGCTTTTCGTTTATAAAAATTGTTTTCTAATAAATGGATATTTATTGTATGAAGTGTAAAAAGAAAACTGACACTGAAGCAATGTTTAAGGCATTGTCACAGAAAAATAATGTTCCAATGGTAAAAGGTAATTGTGTTTTTTGTGGGTCAAGGAAAAATCTGTTTTTAAAAAAAACCTCGACGCAGAAAAAGATATTTTAAATACGTATTATTCTAATTATTCAGGTGTGGATGATATTCATAGAAAATTAAAAGAAAATGGAGTGAACATTTCTAAAGATAAAATAAAAAATGTGTTGCAAAATGAGAATGTATATACCTTACACAAACCTTCTTATCATAACTTTGAAAGGAGACGAGTCTATGTTCACTATGTGGATGAGCAATGGCAAGCTGATTTAGTTGACATGCAGAAATATAAAAAAGCGAATGATAAAACAAATTACATCTTAACTGTAATTGATTGCTTTAGTAAATAGGCTTGGTGTGCCCCTTTGAAAGATAAAACGGGTGCTGAAATAATCAAGGCATTCAGTCATATATTTAAAGAAAGAATTCCTAAGAAACTACAAACTGATAAAGGTAAAGAATTTGTAATGAGAAACGTTCAAACTTTTTTGAAAAATAATGATATACACTGGTTTGCATCTGAAAGTGAATTGAAAGCGCAAATTGTTGAACGATTCAATAGAACACTGAAAGAAAAGTTATGGAAATATTTTACGCACAAAAACACTACTAAATGGATTGATATTTTACCTTTATTTGTTAGTAGTTATAATAACTCTTATCATCGTTCAATACAAATGAAACCCGTTGATGCTAGTAAAAAAATGAATCAGAAAAAGGTTTACAATGCTTTGTTTCCTCCAGCAGATGACTACACAATTACAGGACATTACAATGTAGGGGATTTAGTCAGAATAAAAAAAGAAAAAAGTATTTTTGATAAAGGATATTTACCTAATTATACGAATGAAGTATTCCAGATAGCAACCATTCGACCTACCATTCCCATTACTTATGAAATATCTGACAAAAGTGGGGAATTAATTCAAGGAGGGTTTTATGAAAAAGAACTTTCCAAATTTATTATGAAATAAAATTACTTGTATATAAATGGATTCAAGACGCTTGAGTGATATGTTATCGGGTATAGTGAAGAACAGAGAAATTCAGAGAAGAAAGGTTCAAGAATATGAGATGGAGAAAGCAGGTTTTCGGGAAATGGCTTCAGAATTTAACGCTCCAGTTGTTACGGCACAAAGAGAAAACATTATAGCACAAAAAGAAAATGCTGAATCTATCATTGAGAAATTAGATGATGCGGATGTTAATTCAAAAAGACGGTTTAAAAGATTAGTTGACACATTGAATACAACTCATCCATACCAGATCACTGCTTCAAAGGAATCGAGTAGAGCGCCAACTCCTGCTTTAGAACCTTCTCCTGCTTTAGGACCACCATCCATTGATATGAATAAAGATATTAATCCAACGTTGCTAAATCAAATTAATTCAAAACTTAAAGAATCCGGGAAGGGCACTGATACTTATTTTAAAATGGATATAGATGAGGCTCTAGAACGTTTGACATCTCTAAGTCAAAGTTATGGTGGGAAAAAAGGTAAAGGTTACTCTAGCTATGATCAAATCATTGAATTTATAAGAGACTACAAGGAGAGGTTAACCAGCATTCAAACTAATTACCATTTAGTTCAACAAGGAACTGGAATATTTATGAATTGTGATGAAATGATTTCAAAATTGTACACTTTGATAGGTAGTAGAGTAAACGGGAATACATCTGATGAGGTGAGGAATGAAGCTATTGATATTTTGGATTCGTTAATGCGAAATAAATTTCTTACGAAGAGAGATTACAATTCAATATATAAAAAATATTTCTAATAAATGGTGTTGTTAAACATTGAAGGTAATGAAAGTGTCATTGATATAACATTTAGTCAACCAATCGAATTAAATCGTCATTCAGATTATGAAATAGGTTTGAATCAGTGTACTTTGTGGTATTCGTGGCATAATATAAGTGATAAATTTGGGAATAATACATTTCAATACAGGAAAGATGAAGAGGGGGGATGGGTGAATGTTACTATTCCTAATGGGATGTATAACGATGATTGTTTAAATTATTTTTTGTGTCAGTATTTTGAAGTATCAAAAGATAAATGTCCTATTGTAATTTCATCCAATCCAGCATCTATGAGATTTGTCATCCTATTACAAGAAAAATATGTGTTTAGATTTAATAGTGACTTGTGTCAGATTTTAGGCTTTGAGAAGGATAG
Organism: Branchinecta sandiegonensis; assembly: GCA_030848855.1. Classification (NCBI taxonomy): domain Eukaryota; kingdom Metazoa; phylum Arthropoda; class Branchiopoda; order Anostraca; family Branchinectidae; genus Branchinecta; species Branchinecta sandiegonensis. The sequence goes on from JAUPMV010000012.1 coordinate 4,993,787, forward strand.
TGAGCTATCTAAGAAAATCAATGAAGGTACAAAACTTCCGAATATAACAAGAAGCGTTGATAAAATTCAAATTCACTGCTCTCTTGTAAACAGTTCTATCGTAAACAAAAGTAAATCAGACGTCATTTGGACATTTGTTCCGAATACAGAACCAGGTTGTCAAATTGTTGAGAATCCTAGACAATTAATCTACCTTCCTATTAACACAAAAGACTTTATTTACTCCTTGAGAATGACAATTACTGATCAGTTGGGAAGACCTATCGATTTGAATGGTGATAACGTTGGATACGTTCTGCATTTAAGAAAAGCTTAAAGGATTAGTGAAATAAAATTATTTACCTATAAATGTTGATTAATAATAAGCGCTTACTTTATAAAAAGCAGTACGGAAGTGGAATCGGTAGTATATTCAAAAATATTGCCAATTCCCAGTTATTTCAAACGTCAGCAAAACAAATAAAAGATGGAGCATTGTCAATGTATAATAATATTATTAAACCGAGATTCGAGTTGTTGAAAAACAGAGCAATAGAATTCGGAAAAAATCTGATTGATGTAAACAGGAAAGAACTCATTGATGTGATTGGAAAGAAGAAATCGATGAAGGATCTTCTGGGTACCAATAAGAGATTTTTAAATCAAAAGAGTCAGGACTTGATCAACGCGATAATAACTGGAAGTGGTTTAAAGATTCTGAAATAATTTTTATCGAATAATTTCTTTCTTATATAAATGGCAGTAAATAAAGTTATCAGTCCGCAATGGAACATTTTTGATGAGCCGCTTGTGGATGATACAGTGGTCAAGTATGAATTTAAAGAAATTCGAGAAACAGATGTGAATGTATCCAATAAGTCAGAGTTTGAATTTGTAACAAAGAAATTAGATTCCTGGTTCTATCCAAGTGAAAGTTATCTTGAGGTAGGCGTAAGGATAGTAAAAGCTGACGGAACTAATATAGCTGCAACTGATGTCGCTACGTTGACGAATAATGGATTTAATTTATTTAGTACCGCTGAGTATGTCATAAACGATACACCTGTTGAAAAAATTAATCATGTTGGCATTACAACTACCGTTACAAAGCTGATTGAATACTCTGATGATTACTCTAGAAGTACTGCTAGAAACCATTTTTGGTACAAGGATTATAATCAAGGAACTGATATCAACCCTATAACTAGTTCATTTACCGTACCTGCAGGTGGGGTACTAACAGCAGGAAATATGAATGTCACTTCTAAGCCTAATCCCAATTATAATAAAGGGTTTGAAAAGAGATATAATAGAACTAAAAATAGCAAATTAGTGAATATGTATTTACCATTATCAGAGTTGTTTGGATTCTTGAAAGGAAACAAACGATTTTTTAGAGGTGCATCACACAGAATATGTCTAAGAAGAAATGATGATAATAATATGATTGTAAACAATGGAAATACTAATTTTAAAGTCGTCATTGAGTATTTATCCTGGAAAATTCCTGTTATAGCTCCTAGTATTGAAATGATGAGTCAATTGGAAAAGGGTTTGGCAAAGGATAAAAAGTATAATTTGATGTGGGAAGCTTGTAATACTTATAAAAGTGATGTTAGTCAGAATAAGGAACACACCTGGAAAGTTGTGTCTGAGAGAAATAGTCCTACGAAAATCGTTGTGATGTTACAGAAAAATGAAAAGCATAACAACCAAACAAATAATAATATGGTATTTGATCATATGAATTTGACGGATATAGAGGTTAGAATTAACGGGGATAAATATCCAGAAGAACCCCTCAAATGCGACTTTAGTGAGGAAAAATGCACATACTCGAATCTTTACAACAGATACATACACATGGGTTATAAGCAATTAGCGTTTGATACTGGTAGTGTAGTCAATATCGAAGAATTTAAAGAAGTATATCCACTATTTTGTTTCGATGTTTCTAAACACGAGTCAAATATTTATAATGGAACCACTGCTGATATTGAAATTAGTATAACTTTAAATGATCCTCAACCCGTACCATACAATATTTACTGTGTTCTATATTATGAAAGAAAAGCTACATTGGATATCATTAATAAAAATATGTATGTGAGTTTGTGATTTGGATTTTTATTAAAGAAAATCAGCCGCTAATAAATGGAGGTCTTGAATACAATCAGAATGAAGAAAAATACAATGAGACAATCAAGAAAGAACAGTTGGTATTAGGATTGAAGTATACCATCGTTAAAATGAGAATAGCTAAGACAAAATATGGTGACAAGTTAGTTGTAGTTATCAATCATAACAAGAAGATGTGTGATCTGTTTATACCGCAGAGATACAATGCAATTGCTGATGAGTTACTTCTAAAGAACAATCTTATTTTACAGCCTATTTTGCGTGTAAATAAGAACTCGGAACAATATGTTGACTTGGAACTGTTTACTCAGTAAAAATGAAAAATGCAAAAACAAAAGTAGTAGTAGTTTATATGTAGTATAAAGGTTAATATTTCCTATTTCTTGGACCCTTTTTTTGGGAAAAAAGAAAATACAAATATCTTTAAAAAGGGGGATAATTTGGAAAAAAGCATGTTAAAATTGAAGAAATTGATGTTAAATTGGGGTTTTGAAATTTGGGGGGGGGGTTGAGCTAGAGTCGGCGGATTTATACTACTAGCATTTCTTTGAGAAACGGTTCCATAAATAAGGGACAGAGATTTCAAGCCCCACTCTTGGTTCGAAGTGGGGCAGTTGAGAAAGATCAATTGCCAAAGATAGTTTTCCAGGCGTCATTGGAGCTATTAATTGGAAGCACTTGCAAAAACCAGCTCCAACCGAACGTCAGTCGATAAGGTTTCTAGTACCATGTTTAGGTACTAGAAAAGCGTAGTACCATGAGGGAGGGTTTACGAAATGGGGAACGTACGATCCTGTCACGCGCACGGTATCACGTACAAGGCTCGTGGTCTCTGTCTCCTAGGACAATGGCTCCCAACCTTTTCCGTACCTCGTACCCCTGATAAAGGTTCAAAAAAGTTGCGTACCCCTTTTTGAAGAATCATTGTTCTACTATTCTACTAAGATCTGTCAAGATAAGAACGCCAAAGAGACGGCATGGAATTAATGCGTAAAAATACATACAAGTAAATGTGATACTTGAGGCTGCAGGGTTGTCAATTTTGTTATAGTCCGCAAACTGGTCAAGAGTCGGAAAAACACTTCCGCTGTTTCTCTGAGCCGTCGCTGTTTCTCTGAGCCGTCGTAAGCCAAAACTCTAATTTCTTGACGAAATCAGACATTTCCGAATTCAGAGATTATAGACCTTCGCGTATCCCTTGCGTGGGTCTCGCGTACTCCTATGGGTACGCTTACCACTGTCCTAGTGTGTTCTGGACTGAACGTTTGCACAAAAGTTTATTAACTACTCTATTTCCTGTATGATCTTCTTCAAGCCATACAGTGGGTCGACAGCGCTAGCAGTCCGGTTCAGGATGTAGACCGTTGAACCTTCGAACAAATTGGAAGTATTTACAAATCTACCACCGACGGAACAACGACGCCAATCAGTTTGTAGCATAGGTTTCGTCTTAAATGGTTATTAAGTTCTGCCTTCATGGAGCACAAGAACTACTAAGAGTACACAAGATCCATGTATTGCGCTTAGGTCATCTGACTCACTACTGATCTTGGTAGAAAATTTTGTTCATGTGGGTGGAGAAGGTGGGAGACACCATTCTTTTTAGACATATTGGATTTTGGACACACTTATACCTTTGTTTTCTTCAAAATCCTCACGATGGTCAACGTTATCCACATATTACTGGGACACAATTCACTCGTCAAAGCAAGGCGGCAATTGCTAATCAATTATCCATTGATGTCTCGTCGGAGGTTAATCGATTTAGGGGCGGAATGTCTGATTTGTTCGTACTGAACTAGATCTAATAGTCGTAATTGTGGAACTGAAGTAAAGTTCGTCTAAAAACGTGTAAAATCGTCTTCTGTTTCAAGTGTAGCTTTGGTTGCTTGAATTTCCCTGATTTTGTCTTGCTTACTTTTCATCAGTTTCTTCCGACAACATCGACTAAAAAGAGTCACACTAGGATCATTCACTACTAACCATCAGCAACAAAAATCTTCAAGCTGCTTATCTTTCTTGCTGGTTTTGACTATTAGCGTTAAAATCCCCTCCGACTACGTAATTCCGATCTAAAATCTGACTTCCGACAACCATGTAATCAACATTTACTACATTCTGTCAAATGGACATAGTCGTCGCAAGAGGCAAGGGCAAAACAAATCGTTAAACCTCTACGACAGTCTAAATTGGCGGATCTTCAGACTCATTTCCACAACCACTTTCCTTTCCAACGCGTTTTCAAGTTGAATTTCAGAGTTGGACTGGAACAGCTATTGTTCATTTTCGTATTTCTCCGGCGAGAAATTGGTTTCAGATCTGCGTTCACCTTGCCTCCTCGTCCTGTATCGACTAGCTCATCAGGTTTAAAACCTCCGGCCTTACTTCTGCGAAATTGGTTTCGGTCGGATTCCGGGCAAATCAGCAAACTTAGTCATATTTCGGCTTCGTCCGTGAGGGTACTATGAAAATATGTTTAAATTGTGGAGTCCCGTCACTAATATTTTGGAATCCCAAAATGGGAAACTGGAGCACAGCCGTACAAGACACAATAAAAGCGAAATATGAAAAAGAAACCAGTATTACTACTTACTTGGTCTCACTTATGGTCTTTCATTCTTCTCTTTTGACACATTTCACTTCAGGATGGTAGCTTTTCCGTTCTGGTAGTCCAAAAGATTAAGATTCAAAAGATCCAATCGATAACGAAAAATCCCTCAATTTTTTCGTAAGAAAAACCTTCGAAATCATTAAAGAAACCTACGTTAAGCACTAGTAGCACACACGGAAGTTGTTACGTGCAGAAGTCGATCTGGAATTGCATTCGATCCTTTCTCTCGTAATTAGTCCTCTAATCGACCTCCGGCTTTCGCGATGCTGTCGAGAATTTGTCTAACCTCAAAGCAAGGATTCTTTGTTTGAGCTTGGCGCCCCAGCTCGTTTCTAACTTCTCCAGCTTTCAAGCGTCTGATACCAGACCTTTACTGACAACTCAAGAAAAAAACTATACAAGATGGATTCCAAATAAACAAAGCATCTAATCAAAAACTTCAAATACAAAGCAATCGCTATCGTCAGAAACCTGAACGCACATCCCCACTAGAAATTCCTCTGTCGTAGAACCGTGCAAAGGTCTGGGCATTCGTCCAACCGACATGACGACCTGTGGAATCTACATCTAAACCCTTCGCCCTGAGTCGGAAGTTGCAGAGGAAAGAGTATTGTGCGCAGAAAAGACTGTCGTATCTACGCCTATCAACATTGTCACACATCATGAAAGTTTTCCCAAAACACTGAGTCATGTGGCCTCAGCAAGCTCGATCTCAAAAGTTCAACTTCAGCATCGTCACACATCACCCACCAATCAGCAGTACATTCGTTTCGACTGGAAGTCTTGTCCCGTCCCATCGACGTTGACAGAGCACAAGAACGAGAAGGTTCACAGCCGCTCGTTCACACACTCGTTGAATCTATTGTGGCATCCTTTCATATGGTACTTCATAAGGGTTTCAGTTCTATAAGGCCTTGGCCGTCTACAAATTTAAAGCCTCCCATGTCCATTAGTTTTGGATACGCCTCCTCAATCCTTTCTCGGATTGAGGATATCCCCAGAGGCGTCCCGAACCTTGTTTCATTTGGGGGGAGGCGAACCTAGTAAAATTGACCGAATTGGTCCTTGATTTTTACCGAATCTACAATATTTTGTTTCTAAAACAGCAGAGGACTGCCTTCAAAAAGCTATAATGAAAAAGGTTGTATAGGATGTACAAACAAACAATCTAAAGTGAATTTCTACGCGTTGTCCTTTCCTTCCACTTCTGCACAATCAGGGATACATCGCACTCGTCAAAAAAATACCATTTTTTACCAGATTAAGCTTGTTAAATATTATTTTTCCTTAGGCGATGTCACTGTGGATCTCGGACAGTCTTCGCCATCGAAACGCTTTCCACACTGACGGAACAGCACATTTCAGCCATTTCGCAATAGCAAAAGTATCCTAAAAAGTTCTGTCAATGAGTCGCCCTTCTACGATCGTACTTAAAATGACTTTGTTGACTCAAATTCCTCGCCATTTAGGTTCAGATCAGAGAAT